>OY757189.1:732500-2091340 GCA_963583895.1 Melanophora roralis
ATGATGTGAATTGACAACAACGCACTCACTTTTTGTGAATGCATTCCTAAAATATGCCATTGAAACCGTTCTCTGCTGAAGAGCTTAGATTTGAAAGAAAAAATCATTTTGAAGATGTCGAAGTATACAATCGCATCAATGGCTACATACCCTTAATCGCCCAGAAAATATAATACATAGTTGTTTTAGCAAGGTGTGACCGAAATATTTACCACAAACTTATCACTTGTACAACAGTCCTGTGCCTGTGTTCTGTAACTTTAGTGAGAACTTCTCGCATCGGTAAAAGACAGGATGAACACGATAAACCTAATTATTTTTACTTTTAACGTTGTATAATGAGAGCTTATGTATTATCTAAGTCACACTGTTAATAATCGGAAGACTATGACAATAAAAAATAATTTCTCGCTGAGAAATCTTTCCACAAGTTACAGAACAGGGGGCCTGGTTGCAACTAGTACATAACTATTCCAAAACGTTACTAAGTAGTTTAACTTTAGCCTCAGTGATATACATTTATTTATATATATATATATATATACATAGATACATACCTACATACATACTTACATATATTTACATACAAATTTAAAATCAGAAATTTGTATTAATATTATTTTTCTTTTAATTTAAGCAACATACAATCGATTATCTATTGAAACTGGGAGCTCCAGCTGAAAAAATTGTTATGGGTGTTCCCTTCTATGGTCGCACTTTTAAGACTCCTTTTGATGGCAATATTGATGATAATACTGATGGTACAGCATTCCACGGTCCATTTACCCGTGAAGATGGTTTCTTGGGATACAATGAAATCTGTAAAATTTTAGAAAATAAAACTTCAGGATGGACTACCATGTGGGATCCCGAAACATCACAGGCTTTGGCTCGTTCGGAAAAAGATCCTTTTACCGGCCTTGTAGAAGTAGTTACTTTTGATAACTCTCGTTCCATAGCCAACAAAGTTAAATTTGCTATTGAAAGAAAATTAGCTGGAATAATGGTTTGGTCTATTGATACCGACGATTTTTTGGGAGAGTGCGAAATTGAATCAGACAGCTACCATGACTTTCGACATTTTCAACATTTGAATTTAGCCATGCCTAATCGCTTAAATAATAATTATCCTCTGCTAAGAACTATTAATGAAGCTATTCCCTTAGCTCTAGAAGAAGCGAAACATAAACAGAATTATCCGCAACATCCTTACCATGACGAAGATCTGCCACCAAACATAGAAGATAATGAAATACCTCATGGTTCAATTAATGATCTTAAGGGGAATAGCAATAAAGGCTGTTGTAGTTACTTGTCAATTTCATTTTCTTATATTACTTTTGCATGGCTATTTTTGTCGTTGGTTCTTAAATAAAATGTAACTTAATTTAAATGTTAATTTCAATTTTTTATATACAAATCGCACACTTAACCACAAACGGTCATATTATTGAATTATTATTAACTTTCATAAGGCGGGTCTTTTCTGTTTTTCAAAATATTAAGGTCTTGTTATTAATGTTTATGAGCTGGTGTGCGATATGTAGGTACAGTCAGCTGGGCTGTTGATATTATGTGTATTAGTGTAGGAACACAACAACCGACGTCAGCGGCACTTTCCTACGAATTTGGAATGATATGCCGGTCGACGTCAACACCGCTGGGATAAAATTGCTTGCTAACTAACTTACTAGAAAAGATGTATTAGAATAACATTTATGCATGAATTTCGTCCTCAAAATTGGTTATTAAACTTTTTTTCTTTATACATAACTCAGTTCGTTGTTAACCGATTTTGCTGTATTAAACAGCAATCATCGTAGAAATATTTCAAAAAGTTTGACACCAAAACACGGTACGTATGGTTTGACCAAGGCGAATTAATAGAGAAGGTGGTCTCGACAGATCAGCTGCCTATTTTTTGCTCGTGCAATTTTCCTCACAATATGTCAATAGATTGTCTATGTGCTTCTTCTTGAATTAAAAAAAATTATGCGTCGGTTAGATTTTTAAACTAAAAATTTAAAAAAGTGTTTTTAATTAACAAACAGTAAAACCAAATGATGCGTTCTTGTGCTTTGTGCAAAAAAACACTGTAAAATAAATTTTATTCACGTTTTTCTTCTGCAAATAATTTTGTTTTTTTTTTCAAAGATGCCATATTTGTGTTTGATATTATAGGTACGAATTTTTCGCCCTGCGTTCACCTTGATTGAATTCGCCTTGGGTTTGACGTAGAACTTGGCTTCCCTATATGTAAGGGTTAAAAAATAATTACGTTCGTATGTGCATGCTATAGAGAATTTCAAATTTAAATTGTATAAATTATAAACAGAATGACAAAATAATATTCATACATATATGTATATGTATGTATGTATTCCCTTATTACTAAGTATATAAAGAGTGTCAAAAAAAATAAACCATCAAGTTATTATTTATTATTAGTTATTATTTATTTATTTATTTATTAAATATTATATATTCTCTTCTTTCTTTGTTTTATGTACATACATACATACTTATATTATCAAACAAATTATTCTAACTATATATACTACCTATTTACTTTAACTTTTTTTAATGCAACATAAGTATGTATATTTATTTTTAGTATTATTACAAACCCTGCAGATAAAGTTGTAATTAGTAACGTTTTGGAATCGTTATGTACTAGTTGCAACGAGACGGTTGTAGAAATGATAGTTTTTAATGTTAAATATATATATGTACATAAGTATACATACATATATATGTATATTGACTGATCTGCAAAAGAGAAAATCGAAGACGACGCGAAAGTGAAGTAAAAGAAGATATAAATAGAAGGATAACCTGGCAATAAGCGAATAGCAGCCATTTAAACTAAAGCTAAAAGAAAAAGATTGGCCTGGAGAAGTGCATTATACTTTAAACAGGAAAAAAAAGAAGAGGAATACCCTGGATAAGTCCATTTATACTGTAAATTTAAATATATTGTGAGTTCCAGCGTCCTTTTTGATGATATAGCTCGACTGGAGGTCGAGCTGGTAAATGCCACTAAAACTGTGAATGAACTCTGGTGAAGACCATTAAGACGGTGATAAGAAAATTTTGTGTTCAGGGACAACCAGCTTTCTGTACGAAGATAAAGGTCGTTTGGGGGTTTTACCTTGAATCAACGAGGGATACCCTGGCAGTATAACCCAATGGTTGGCCATTTAAATCAAAACCAAAAAAAAAATGTCATTTAAAGTAGTTTTGTATATATTTGTCATACTTCTGTCACAAAAAAACCAGAGGAATGACGATTAGCCAAGAAATGAAAGTTAAAATAATTTTTTAATAAAGGAACTAAATTAAAATAACTACTTTTTTTAACTATTTATTACTGGACGGCTAGTGGCATATTTAAAAATCCTTGCATAATTCGGTTAAAATTAAAAAATAATTAATGTACACCTATTTATTAATGCAGCAACCTTTTTAGAAAAAAATTTGATGCCGAAAATTTTGACCAAATTAGCGTGTAATCTCAGAATTAACCATACACACATACATACTTATGTACATATTTATACAAATAATACTAAATATGAACATATATACTTATGTTTATGTAAATATATATTTGTAAATGGCATGATATTATTTTGTTTTTTTTTTTTATAATAATTTTTTTATACTGGACGTCTGCTTTTAAATACTAACACATAATAAATACTTGGTTATGTATTAAAATTACTTTCTTAATCTAACAATTTTTATAATTTTATAATTTAAACATAATTAGGAAAAACTTATTTTTAAAGAATTTTTCAAATGGCAATTAATAAACCGCCCAGCAATTTTTTTTAATTTAATTTTTTAATTTAATAGGTTACAAGGTAATGAGGTCGTAACGACAGAAAAAATACATTTAAGAAAGGGCGTTAATAATTACATTTGTAGGTATGTATATATGCAAGAATAGGATTATAAAAGAGGATTTATAAAATATTTTTTTAACCCTTAAATTTGTATTTATTTTGTTCAGTTATTTAGAGTTGGGCCAATCCGTTACTTTAGATCATTTTTGCTAAAAACCTCGTTCGTTTTTATCACGAACCGCAATGTTTGGGGTTGGTTTGGGTTCGTAAATTAAATGAACAACCTACTAAGTTGTTGGCAAAAACGAGCTAAAATAACGAGTCAAACCCAACCCCACAGTTAATTATTGGTAATTAGTTATTCGATTGATTTTTGTAAGCACATTTGTATGCACTGGTCGTGAATTTCGGCAAAAATTAAACAAAAATAATTAGATTTTTGACCAAATGGTAAATAGTGTTTGTTCATCTCCAATATTACTTGCCAACTTACCAGGTAAGCAAAGGTTTTACTGAAAATAAAATATCCATTTCATAATGCTACAATAGTAAATTTCGATGGTTGATTTTGTGTTGATAAACACAGTTGGTTTGTGTAAATTTTAAACAAAAACCTCATTTCATAATTTATGACGTTCTCCATTACTATTATCAGATGAGCCTTCTCTATCGCTATTATCCTTGCCTTCTCTAGCCGTAGATTTTAATGGAGTTTTGACCTTGTTAGTTATGCGATTATTATTACGACCAATCTGCTGCTGATGAGCTGCTTGCTGATCATCTATTATCTCGTAGTGAGCTTCAGTAAGATTTTTGGTTGAACGACGGTGAGCTTCCAGGCTTTGGGATTCCGATGAAAATGGATACGATGCAATAAAGTTCGTTGGGGTTGGGGTACCTTTTGGTATGGCTTCAATAAAATCTTGTAATTGGTTAATCTTGTTACCGCATGGTGTTAACGGCGAGAGGTCGGTTATTTCCGTTTTGGCATCTGAATCTACAGAACACATACTTTGTCTTGATGTATCCTTAGGAATTTGGGTATGCGCATGGCCAAGCTGGTGACCATCTTTGGGTTCAGTGGTTGTTAGTACTTTGATATTTTCTACAAAACCATCGCTGCCAACATGAAGATTTTGCGGAAATGGAAGACGACTTCGTATAGAATTTTCTCGCTGGCCAAAGCGTTGGGCCAAATAGTCTTCGTTATTGCTGCTACTACAATTTCTTTGTTGATGTGGTTGTTGTTGCTGGGTATTCACGGAGTTTATATGATGGTGTAAGTGAGCATGAACATGTTGTTGTTGCTGCTGTTGAATAAATGACGATTGTGGAATGAGAGTTTTTTGCGAGGCTCTGGTATCTTCATAGTAGTGATCATTTTTCACTGACATATTGCAACAACTACTGACATCCGCAAAATATACTTCGGATTCTGTCGGATCATTACAAGATTGAATTTGTTTGTCTACATTTTCAGCTGCATCTGTTGATTCGCTACTATTTTGGAAGCCTGTATTTTCAACTCCACACTTATTTCTTTGAATAGACGTTGGAGAATTCTCTCCTTGATTTTGCTGTCTGCGGTATTCTTGTTCATATTCATGCTGGTCGATACTTGCGAAAACCTGCTGAATGTTAATACGTTGTGAACTATGAGAATTAGGCCCAATACTTTTGTTTACAGGTTCTAAACGTTTTTTGATTTTGCGTGTGGGAAGTGTATTTGAAAAGCGGTCGCTTTCCCGTACATTTGCACCACAATCGCTGTCGGATAAATTATTTTCATATTCTCTCTTAGATTTAATATTTCCAACACTTCCCATTGTGGCCAGGTTGGACCGCTGCAAAGAGGGTTGCTGACAACAAGTTGATGCAGCTGCTTGTTCCATAAACTGACCATGAGCTGGCTCATTTGCATTTGTATTAAGCAGATTACTAGCATTCGGATGCCCAGCAGTTGTATGAATATGATGAGCTGGTTGAATGTACTGATAGTAGCCTCGTCTAGCTGGACTATTGGGATCACTGTATGGCGGTGGGGGGCCCCAAACACCGTATGGCAAATTGCTAGGTAGAACATTAAATTGTGCGGGATTCACATTTGCAGCCCCATCGGCTAGGCTATGTACTGGTATGTTTGTTCGGTTTGAAAACCCATATTGTGAGTCGGGACTGGATGGTGTCTGACGAAAGCGTGAGCTTGGGTCTGGAGAGTTACGCTGCCACCAACGATTCCAACTCCAGCCGGTGCCTCTGGCTCGAGAAGTAGACAATTCGTGACCACGACAAGCAGTTCCTAAAGCTGTCAAATCATCACCTCCAGGATTGGGTGAATAAAAGTTTCCCGGTGGCTGGGTAGACCAAAATCGTGGTTCTGTACTCTCATCCCAGGGGTAACCGGATGTCTGCAACGGAACCTGTCGATGAGCATGGCACTGTTCACAGCATCTACATCCATGCTGTGCTGCAAGGGTGGACAAATTTTGAGAAGGTATTTGCGGGCGAGTGTACAAGGAACGACAACGCAGCTCTAACTGTTCCCAATACATTTTTTTGCGTTCATGGCTAAACAATAAAAACAAATGAGAAATTTCATTTTTTCCACAAAATAAATCAATTTTACCTCAATAGCTGATAGACCAGCATACAACTGAAAACTGCCACTAACACTCCAGCAACAGATAAACCAAATATTGCCCTAAGACAAGAATATAAAGAGCCATGTACTACACCGCAATCGGACAAAGAGTCAAAAACTAACCGAACTCCCTCTGTAATATGTAAAAAGAAAAATATTTCATCTGCATATGTAACCAACTAATGAAAACAATACACTAACCTTTATCCACTCGATCCACTTGTGACTCTATTAAGTCGGAATAACATGTACAAGTCCGAGTCTTTTGAGCATATTCACATTCTCGTAGGGCCTGTAAACGGCTCATATGTAGCACTGTCGTTGTTACCGTGACCAATGCACAAGTTAAAGCTGATATTAGTCCGCAAGCCCCAGACAATTTTATCTATTAAGCAAACACACATCATACATACATATGAATGCGAAATTTATTAATATGCCCATTAATGTTTTAATTTTCTTAATGCTCACCAAATAGCTGTAACGATTTCGTCTCCGTGCCAAGCTCATCACACAAAGACCAGTAAGAATAAGCTAAAGCCAATTGAAAATACATTCAAATGTAAAATAAATTAAATTCAAACTATTGGAGATATTTCTTTTGAATGTTAAATTGCTTACCAGGGTGGCAGGTACAAAAGTTGGAACGGTCTCAAAATTACCCACAGTTATGGTATAAGAATGTAAAAGAAAATAAACTCCCAGAAATAAAAGTCCTAAAATACAGGAGAAGCCTCCACATACCAAACACCAAATTACGTATTTCTTAATAACCATACCAGAGCGTGCTCGTGCTGCATAAAATATACATAAAAAGAAATAAAAATATTTTTTTGTTAAAAAAAGGAAATATAAACTCTGTAAGTATGCATTAATGTATCTCTACTGTAAAATTATTGGGATGCGTACATAATGGATAACCGCCATGTCCGCCACGTATTAGTCCTCTGTGAGGATTTTGTTGTGGAATCCAATTGTATGTCGATGGTTGCATGCTGTATTGCATAAATTGCATTACGGGATAACCGTGCATTTCGAATTAAATTCTTTAAAATAAATTTTCTTTCTACAGTTATATATTAAATTTTAACAAGCACGTTGTAACACTAAAACACTTTTTTATGCAGAAACCTTAATACTTATAAAACTTTCTATTTTTTTTTTTAATTTTCTATTTTCTTTGGATCTATTATCCCTGAATGGTTTGGTTTAAAAAATTCCTTTACAACTAAATCTCTATCCCTTAACCTGAAAAGCTTTTTGTTATCCTTATTCGACTACACACACACACACACATCATGGCCATTTTAATTGACTTGTGTTCTTGAAGCTTTTTATAGTTACCCTGCCGTCAAATGAGTAGCTAACTACAAAAAAAACTAACTTTAAGTTAGCTTCTATAGACTAACTTAAAGCCAACTACTACGCAATGCAAAATTTGCATTAACCAAAATGTATACAAACACTGCGCAGTATTTTTAAGATTAGATTGCTTTAACAAATCAAGCAGAAGAAAACTTGTTCTTTCAATATATTATTTTACATTTAAAAACAAAGTGTCTCGGTGGCCTAGAGGTAACGCGCGTGTGCTGCAGTGCAGAAATCCCTGGTTCGAATCTCAGCGTCGGTAAATACAAAAAATGAAATTTTTAAATTGTAAATATTAATTATTAATAAAATATAAATAAAATATAAAGTTCTTCTTCTTTAATAAAGCTCCCCACTTAGATAATTTTTTGTGTGTAACTTTTCGTTGGCTTAAATTTAACTAACTTCAGGTTAATTAAAAGTAATGCAGAATCGGACAATTGACTACTTCCTAGGACATCGCAATGTTAAAATAGTTAGTAAATTCCATATAAAAGTAATGCAAGTGTCAACCACCACTACTTGAGAAATAGTTAGCTTCAAGTTAATTTTAAGTTAACTGAATGTCCGACAGGGTAGTTAGAAGAGCTTTTAAATACATACATACATGTGCCCACACACACACAAATGTACCCGGTGGCGAATGCAGAATGATTCAACGTAATAAACGCTGACAACATTAAATCATAAATGACTAATAATTAATTTTCTTTCGCGTCATTTATAAATTTTTAAATCAGTTGTCCAAAGTTTCTAGTGATCCCTAGCAGACAATATCATTAAGATTCGTTAGTGATTTTCTATTGTATGAGTCGCTTACATAAGAAATCGTTGCGGACAATATCGTTTTGAGTCATCTGTGAATTTTTTATTCATGATATACTAATGTTAAAATAGTAAAATAATTATTTTATAGTACGATAATTTTGTGCAAATTGTGACTTAATACTGAGTCTGTGGCGATATTTCATTGGTGAAAACGTCAAATTGTTAATGTCGCTCAATTACACCACCGAGTATAGTATATGTTTACCTTTACATATGTACATACATATCTTCTTTAGTCTAAAAATTTTGTGCGCAGGTTTCAATATATGTCATTTGTTAAATCATTATAACAGTGTTACTTTGGTTTGGGCTTTTAGTAAAATTTTGTACAATTGAAAAACTTTTGTAATTGAAAAGTTACCCGGCTAAAGATTTTATGTAAAACTAAATAAAAGGTCCTTTTAAAAATTAGATTTAATTTAAGATAAAATTTTAATAAATATTAAATCTAATTTAAGGAAAATGCGTATTTATTCAATTCGTACTTTTTCAAACCAAGAGGGAAATTGTAAACTTGTGGAATATGATTCTTTTTTTATTTTCTTATCTAAAAAGTATCCCTGGTCGGAAAGAAACGTTCTACTTTCGCTATACTTACAATATTAGACAATTATGTTATTTCTTTATTATTAACTTTCTAATCAAAATCTATCTTTTTTGGTGCCATTAGGGCGAAAAACAAAGGGGAAGATTTTGTACAATTTCTATACAAAACACTAAAAAAAAATATTACAACTCCGGCGACTTTAAACACGTACAATAGATTGTGAATTGGGCAAATGATTTTTTATTATAATTAAGTTAAAAATATTTAAAACTTGGAAACTGTTTTTAGTCAGGATTTGATCCCAATTTTCTTGGTTTATTTATGAGGTTTGTTGTAGGTTAAATTTGTCCAGATGTATTTTATAAGTTCTTACATCAAATCATCATTAGAGTTTCCCAACATTTTTAAAAAACTCCTTTCATATTCTCTACCTTAACATAATATGTAACTTTATTTATAAAATTATTAGTCACAACCCAAAACATTCTAGAGCTCTTTCAAGAACCCAACAAACCATTTTTCCCTTATATCTGTTTTGATTCTCTTTTTCCCTTATACATTTGGATAACCATTGGTTATCACTAAATGTAGAATAAACGCTAACGACAACAAAACCTTTCTCTATTACAATAATTTTCAAATATAATTCAGAATTTGATCCTTATAAATCTTACCATTTAATGAATCCACCATTTGCTTCGGTCGTGGTGGCGGCCTAGGAGGTAAAGGTGGCCTCAAATCGGATATTTGGCTACTGGATATTCTGTTTGTTTCTTTAAGACATGCCTCGGTTATGAGCTCGGCATCACCATCGCTGTAAATATCAATGTTGTTGGCACTATGGTATGCGGAGCCATCGGTACTTAAGTTTTTCCCATTAGGCTTTCTGTATTGAGAATGTATTTTTAATAGTTACAAATGTGTTATCGTTTTTGAAACTGAAAATGTAGAGGCAGACTTACAGTTTATTATTTTGAATACGCTCGCAACGTTTAACGGTGGAACTATTATTATCCGATTCACTAACCGTTATTTCATCTGCTGTTAACATGGCTTCTGACAAAGCAAATTGTTGTTTTTGCGGCAGATTTGTACTATGATGATGGGGGTGGTCCTTACGGTTATTTCGCTTCGTCTTAATTTCTCCCTGTGCTTCATTATTTTTATCATCACTGTCATCATCTTTGTTATAATTTTTAGTGCATGTGCACTGCAAATCACAATCACAACTGGAAGTTCGCTTTGATTTCCTTTTATCGCCCGCAGCGCATTCAAATATATTTTCCGTTAGGGATTCAGACATTTTTAGCGCTTGATATGAGTGATTTAAAAGCGACGTTTCGGATTGTGATTTTTTTGCTAAAATTTTATTGTGAGTGATTACCTTTGAGAAGCTGGCATTGGAAGAGGAAAGATTTGTGTTGGTTTTGGTAGATGCATTGTCATTGCTACATGCGCTGTTGCTGCCGCTAGCCTGTCGATGTACAATAACATTGACCATTTGAGAGTCTACACTGCTCTGATGGGAGTGATGCCCATCATTATGTGCTTTTTGTTGCTGATGTTGATAAAATTGTTGGGTCTGATTGCCACAAGAGCAACTGCATTGGCACATTGTTTGCGAAAGAAGACTATCAGGAGGATTTTCATACTGAGTATGTTGTAAGTGAAATTGTTGCTGTCGTTGTGGTGGCAACTGTTGATAATATTGTATGTAATGATAGTGATGTGAAGGCGGGTAAATAACATTATCTATGGAACTGGTAAGGGAAGGACTAATAGATAATGATCTTTTTATAGATTTTGAAGCATTCACAGGTTTTTTCTCTGCAACAGTACCATCATTATTCACTTCCATTTTACATTAATATTTCTTGTTTGTCTGTTATTTTTTTTCAGCCTGCCTTTGTTAGTTTTTGCAAAAAAAAAAAATAAAAATCGAGCAAAAAATTCAATTTGCTTCTTCGACCAAGACAAAATTAAAGTTTAACACGCACATAATCGCATAATAAATTCTCACACATATATACATAAGTACTTAATTATGCGCGGAAATATTTATTAATTCCTTGTTAATTTTTTCGTTTTTTGTTTTTTTATTTTTTTATTTTTATTAAAGCATTTACCCAAGTTATCGTAAACAATAAACCTGGATTGAAAAGTGCACAGTATTTCAGTCTTAACCAGATGTGATCAGATGTGCTTAAGAATGTAAGTACATGCATTTGTACATATTTATGTATTTATGTACATATGTACATATGTACGTCTGTGTCTGTTTCTTTTTTCTTGATGAAAAGTTGTTGGTGCATACTTGTTGTGCAGAGCAGATTAGAGTTTGGAGTTATTTGATGCTTCAGAGGTTGTTAAACCAGTTTGTTCCTTTACTATACATAATTCAACTGGTGTTTATTTGAATTTACACATTTTTTTAATGTTGATTGTTATGTTTTCAATTACGGGATTTAACTTGTGTGTGTGTGTTTGTGAGAGAGATTAGGAGTTTCTTCCATTGATTTCTTGAATTTGTGCATCATTTGTTAATTTATAGTGCATTTTTTGTTATTGTGCCATCAACTACAAATTTTGTTACTACCAGTATTTTACACATGAAAATTTCAGTTACAACAAGAATTTAACGCACACATACATACTCAACAGAAATTTAGTGTAAAACATTTTTAAGAATTTTTTCAACAAACTCGATCATAACGGCCGATCCCACAATGTTAACATATGAACAACTCTTTAACAACTGATTTTCAAACGTTCAGAAATACGGATCTTTGATCATAAAATTCTCTTTTGTATCTTTAAGATACAATTCTTTTCAGTGGTGTCAATTTGGCTATTTTCTTAAAATATAATATTTTTTTTCTTTTCGTCCAGTTGTTAAATTTCTAAACAATATAGGGGCATGCATTGGTTTAAAGTTTAACTATTTCTGGAGTTGCGATTGTGTTAGAATATTGGTGAAATTACAATAAAAATTCAATAGTTAAAAACAAATTTTTGGGGGTTATTCTGCGTTTCGATTATGATTTCGCATGCAAATACGCATATACCAAAATAGAAATAAAAAATTTATTTTTTCAATTTTAATATTAAGAAGCACAAGTTTTTAGTACAAAAAGACGAAAAATTCAAAATAAATTAAGAAAAAGTTATTTGTGGCCAAAAATATTTCACAGTAAAGAAGGCCGAATATTATTAATATTCTTGAATATTATTTAAAATACTTTCGTTACCACCCCACCCCACCCAATGTAGAGCATTAATAGGTTGAGGTTCATCGTTAATTACACTGGTCAACTCAGATGTTCACTTCCTAATTCGATTAACGCATGCTTTTTCAGTTAGAATTGTTGCCATGAAATTTTTATTTAATTTTAAAATTATCTTTGAGGACTCATTTTTTCTCTTGTGTTGCCTCTTTTTACAACTTTCATTCAAGAAAACAAAAACTATGATAAAGCGTAGTTATTCTTTAAAGTCCAGTCTTATTGCTACACAGTCGTCAATAGAGTTGGGCAAAATTGTTCTTTTTAGTGATTTCAAAATAAGTTCGTTCTTTTCGTACTTTAAGGCGGTGTCAGATAAAACTTCGTTACTTTGCGTGACATGTCACAATGAAAACTCTGACAACACGTATGCATTGCTTGTGGATTAAAAAAAAAAATATATACATATACATACATATATAAAAATTTATACAAGTTATTTGTCAAAGCGCGCCAAAAGATGAGAGTTGCTTAGCTTTGGGCATCGCGCTGCGTTGAAAGTACTTTAGGTGACATCTTTCATATAAGTATGGATATTCCATCTCTAATGCCAAAGCGAATTTCTAACGCAACGCGAAGAAAAAGTTTTATCTGACATGGCCTTTATAGTTACTAAACTTTCTAATTAAAGTTATGTTTAATTGCAGTTTGTTTTTAACGAAAAAAAATTCTCTTTAAATTGACAGCAACTTATGAATAAATATTAAAATAAGAATAGGAAAGAAAAAAATTAAAAAGAACCGCTGAACTATTCAATTGAACAAATTCGTTAACGAGCAACCCAACTCTAGTCGTCAACATCAAAGAGTTTATTTGAAATGTTTCGATTTGTTTTGTATTACTCATGAATCCCCTAAACAGTTTGCTATTGGTTTTTTGATGCTTCTTGTAAAAAAAAAAAAAAAAAAAACAATAATACTAATTGTAAAAGAACCTTTTCAAAATGTATTCTTTTGTTTATATTTTGCACATTACTTTGAACCAGGTAACAATTAAATATCTTAAGGAAAGAACTAAAAGTTGATTGTTAAACAAAAACCTGTATTTGTTTTTTATCCTACTCATTCTTCTCTTATTCCTGATTTTAGCTGTACACACTTACCTGCCCGAAATCTTTTTATTTTTTGAATAAATGTGTAAATTAAATGTTGTTTAAAAAAAAACTGGTTGGCCATGTTTTTTCAAGATAAAATTTATGACTCGTAAATGGCACATATTTGGACTCTAGTTACGAAAAAGTAAATAAAAACATATTTTTATGCAACGGATTTTGAGTAGAATTTTATTAGTTTACTAGCTTGACCCAGGCCGCGCTGCAAGCCCTTGGAGCATAATTAAAATTTTGCTAAATTAAATAGCTGTATTAATTTTTTAAACTGAGGACGAACGAAGTAGTAAACAAGTAAGAGCGCTATGTTCGGCTGTGCCGAATCTTATAAACCCTTCACATTGGTCTTTCGAAACCCCAAACTTTTGTTTACTTTTATCCATTTTTTTATTTATGACATATTTCTAATTTTTTTAATAGGGGTCGGTGTCATATTTTTACACTCTACGGGGACTACGGGGAAGTTTTAGGGGTTTCTATTCTAATTTTTTTCGAAGTTTGTATGGCAATCCCTATAGGGGTGGGAAAAAGGGGTAAGTATATTTTAGGATAATGTTTAAGAAGGGAAACTTATGGCTACCCCTTAAGGGCGTGGATAAGGGGCTAGTATGTTCTAGGAATACGTTTGGGAGACAAAACCAATGGGGGTCTGTAATACATTTTACTCCTCTAGGGGCGACTTCGGAGAAGTTGTAGCGGTTTTAACCGTATTTTTCAAATTTTGTATGACAACCCTCTTAAGGCGTGGATATAGGGGGAATGCATACTCTAGGAATACGTATGCGAGGAAAAACTAGTGGGGGTCTGTGATACATTTTATTCCTCTAGAGGCGACTCCGGGGAAGTTGTAGCGGGTTTTACCATTTTTTTTTTAATTTTGTGTGGCAACCGTGTTAGGGGCTGGAGATAGGGGGTAAGTATGTTCCACAAAAATGTTTCGGTGGATAAGCTAATTGGGGCCGGTCTTACATTTCACCTTTGTTGGAGAACCCTGGAAGCCGTAGGAGCGATTTAAAAAAAATTTACATTAAGCTTTGTATGGCATCCCTGTTATATAAATACTAATACTTTAAAAATTTTCATTTGTTTTTGTTCATTTATCGGGCGATTTTGCTGATTTTCAATACCGATTTTCTCGCGAATATTTCTGACAGTTTGATATCCCTTACGGGTCTATACGATATCGGGGGGCTTCAGAAATGTTTAACCATAACACGAACAGACGAACATCGCTAAATCTGCTTCCCTATCTATGTATAAGGATCCAGAATATATATACTTTATGCGGTCCCAAATGGATAATAAAGAAATTACAAACGGAATGACAAACTTATATTAACGCTTATCACCTTTGTGAAGGGTATAAAAAGCAACATATTTGTAGGAATATTGTAAAATTATTAACATAAATATTTTGTATGAAATTATTTCAAGGTATTTTTTTGCAAAGCTCTCTGGTAAAAAACTATTTTTGTTTTGTTTTCATTTGCATATATAAAGAGTGATGATTGAATACCGACTGGTAAGCAAGCGCCCAAGTAAAAATCATTTTGTTCAACATTTTTTTAATGGCATTGCTTTATTGATTTTAATTCTTGTCTATTGTTTTGTGTGTAATGTCCTTAAATGTTGTACCACCACAGTTATGTAAATATTGTACCGTCAAAATACTGTAGAAACAAAAACGCAACTTTAACTTATAAATGTCAAGTTTTTGTTAATTTTACATTTTTAAAAAATAAAAATTTACAAAAGAAGGACGAAACTTATAGAAGACTCTTTAGATGCGTTTCTTAAGATTTTTGCATGTTAACTTTAACTTTCTATACTCATGTATATTTGCAAAAAATTTTAATCCAAAAGCGTCAGGCAAAAGCTACAAGTCGATGGTTTGCAAACTTCTAAATGTTCTAAATGACAGCTGTTCGAACCAAACTTATAGGCAACTTACTTATAGGGGACTTACGATTACGCCATAACCATAACCACAGAAACCAATTGAATTTTGGATTTTATGCCAACGTATTATTTTATGGCGCGTATAATTTAAGCTTAAGACAGAAAGAAAGAAAATGTGTTTCCAATGCCGTAAATTTGAACAAACAGTATTGCGGTTACATAAGAATCAAGAGTTAAAAGACGCGTTATCATTTTAAAAACGAGAAAACATTTAAATTTGTATTATTTCGATATTGAGAGTCCTTTAGCAACGTCGCGCCAGCATCGGTTTAATTGTCTTTTTCTGCCTAGATCAGTTTAAGGATTTATTTTATATATATAAATTTTACAAACACATTTTTGGTCTTTATACATCTACATACATACATATGTATTTCAAAAAGTTTAAGATTTTTTAGTTTTTTAAGAAAAAAAAATATAAAAAGCTTTTATAAACTACATATATGACAAAAATTAGGACTTCAACTTTTGTGAATATGTTTGTGTGCATAAGTATGTACATAGTACTAGTGGCGTTTTTTGTAGGGCATAACCCTGCACATAAAACACTTTCTTAAATTATCCGTATACGTATTACAAATAATAATTTCAAAGAAAAAACCAAACAATTTTCATTGAAAACACCTGTTTGTCCTTATAAAACAAAGGGTTGAAAAAATTACTTTAATTTCTACAGCCTTATTAGAGTCACTAAGATTATCACAAATTAAAAATTTTATAGGGTAATAGTTGAAAATAATTATTAATATGATTTTAAAATTATTGTTATATAAAACATATTCATTGTTTTATTTATGTATGTACATATACATATTTCAATAAACAGTTTTTTAATATATATAATATGTATATACATATGTATGTATGTATGTAGATGTTTCGGCAAAGCCTCCATACAAATGTCCTCTCGGAAAAAGCATTTTGGGCTATAACTGCCTCAAATATTTCTCTTTCTTGACAACATTTTGAATGTGGGCTTACACTACTTATTCTAGCAATAACTATGTAGAATATTAATATGATCGGTCCATTTTTTGGCAAAGCCCTATACAAATAAATTACTGGAATATAACTGCCTAACGCTGTCTTCACAAAATTTTCGTATATTGATCATCTAATGCGAGCAAATTTTCAATACAAACCTGTAAAGAATAATCCATAATTAGCATGGGCTCCATTCAAATTTGGAAATTTCATACTTGTGTTTAAATAAAATTTCAATAATTCCTGGACGTTAAGATTTTTTAAGTTAAAAAATAAATTTTTTAACATTTTTTTTATTTTATATCTAATTGGCATTAATGTCTTCTTTACGAACATCATCATGATGGACCTTTGCTAAAATTGGAGACCAATTGGCGTTAAGCTTAACAGTTTCTAAATCCTTTTGTAGCTGTTGTAAAGCAGGATTATCACTTATTAAGTTAGGTCTGGCGGTATTTAAAACCGTTAAAATATTTTCCAATTGATTGGCATAGATGCGTAAGCGTTTATTTAAAGGATGCATTACATCATTGTGATTTTTCTGTAACTAAGACAAATAAAATTAGAGGGAAAACCTTACCTTATTAAATAATATACCCATAATTATTAAATTGACAATATTTACTTACATTTAATTCCAAAATGTTTGTCATAAATTTTTGTATTCGAATATCATTTAATTGTCCATCCGTTTGCCACATTTTAAACAGATTTAATATGCCTTCAATGTCGTCCTGGTTTTCTAAAGTTCCCGATCTTAGGGTTAAATTTAGATCGGGCAACTGTGGTAACTCAGTACTGGGCGATAATTTTCGATAATTACTACACAACGTGCTCAAATTACAGATGTCCCTTGTTAAACGCTAATTTTTTAAGGTACGATTTAATATTACATAATAATCATTCATACATATGTATTATGTTGTTTTAGCTAGAATTTTAAATACATAACTTAACGAAATATGGGTTTCATCTGTGTGAGTTATGAAATATTGTTATTATGGTTAGAACGGATGAGTGGTTATAGTGATGACAAAAATGTTTTGCATATTTTTTTTATTGATGATCATGATTTTAATTAATGATTAACAGCGAAAACAAAATTGGTTGGTTGAAATGGTTTAAAAAAAATGAATAGAATAATTTTAGTACAGAAAAATGATTGAAATAATTTTTCTTTAAATAAAATAACAAAAACGTGTTCCTACATATGTAAGTACGTACATACATGCCGTTGTCAAAAATCTAAAAGCACATACATACATATTATGTACGACCAAAATCTAGTTTTTGGCTGATAATGTTTCGTTACTTCAATTTAAATGCTTCTATTTATTTCTAAATCTTTGTGAACCAAAACAACGCTTTTATATTCATAATTCAAATTTGCGTGTCATTATTTTCTTTAAAAAAAGTTTTTTTTTTGTAGAAATAAAGTATTAGATATGATTAAACTTACTGTAAACCACCAAGTAATTTAAAGTTATTAAGCCCTTTTTCAAAAAGGGAAAGAAAGTTGTATAAAATCCATTACGATCATAATGCCAAAATAACGTTTTTGTTTATCCTGTAAAATACAAATAAGCGATGTTTGTACTTTTGGATTTTCGACGACGATATGTGTGTTTCTATTAGATTGTAAAGATTTTATTTTAATATGATTGATTATTTATAACTACTGCGTTATATATGTACTTCTTAAGTAATTTATCAAAACTAAAAATATTGACAAATAAAAAACAACAATACAGTATAATCGTTCGTTTTGACAAAAACAAATCGATGGCTTGATAAACGTCAAACTCAGTATATAAAAAGAACTAGTTTAAAAATACTGGATTTTTTTAATTTGGATTTTGTCATTTTTTTGGGCATGGATTTGTTTTTTTTTTTTTTAGTGTAAGATCTTAGCCTCAGAAAACATATTTTAAAATATCTTAAGAAAAAAGGGGCGTGGAAAAAATCAGAATATTGAAATTATGCTGAAAATCGGATATTTGAAAAATCATACAAAATTTGGATAAGATTTTAAAAAGCTTATATTTTTATCAAAAATTAATTTTTCATTATATTTAATATACATACATACACATATGCTAATTTTGACCATTTTAAGCCCCGATTTTCTAAATTTTTATATAAAATTCTGGAAATGTAAAAGAATTCCTTGGCAAGCAGTTTTTGATGCAATTTTTGATTTTGTTATTTTTTTCTCAATAAATATTAAAATTTAAACACACTTTTGTATGAAAAATACCAACAACAAAAATACGATATTGCATATTTATAATATAATTATGTAAATTTTATATAATTAGACGGCGCATACGACGATAACATGAGCTTGTGAATTGGACAAGTGTTTTTAGAAAATTTAAACTTCGTCCTTACTTTTTGCAAAAAATATTTT
Source organism: Melanophora roralis (assembly GCA_963583895.1). Classification (NCBI taxonomy): domain Eukaryota; kingdom Metazoa; phylum Arthropoda; class Insecta; order Diptera; family Rhinophoridae; genus Melanophora; species Melanophora roralis. Next base: position 751,475 of record OY757189.1, read on the forward strand.
TGTTTACCTTGTTGGATTACATGAGAGATTAATAGGTGATGTTTACAGTCAAAAACACTACCTACTAACATCCAAAGAGTACTGATAATGAAAGTCTTTAGCCGGTTTCCTTATAGATAAAATAGTTTATTTAGCGATGTCCATCTGTCCGTTAATCTGTCGAAATACAGTTTCTAAAGCCCTTTGATATTTCTAGAACCCGTTTGTAGTATTCAAATATCAGGTATACTTGCGAAAGTTGTGCTATTGAAATTTAGCAAAATCGCCCGAGGTAGCAAACTTTGGCTACCTCTGCTTATTTCTCTGAAATTTGTACACAAAAACCTCTACAACTGCCCCGCAGTTGCCCCTTAACGATTGCATTGTAAGACCGACTCCTATTAATTTTTCCTCACAAACACAAACACACTCTGCCCCCTAACAGGATTACTATCCAAATTTTATTTTTTTTTCTTGATTAGCTCCCACAGCTTCCAGGGTGTTCTTACAATAAAATTGAACCAATTAAGGGAATTTTAGAAATAAAAATTGTTCCAAATACGATTAAAAAAATATAATTGATTTCGGTTGCAAATATTTTTAAGTCCGTAGCATGGGTAAAACTGCCGCCCATACAAAATTTTCTTAGTTTATATATATATATATGTATATACATATGTATGTATATATTTAGAATCTCAGGATTTCAAAACAACGCATCGAGACTTTCGGTATGGTTTTACCAAACTTGTTGTAGATAGGGCTTGTGTACACCAAATAATCTGTTAGGACTACTGAATTATCTACAGTCCAAAATATGGAAAAGCAAAATACTAACAAAATATATTTTAATAAAGTAAAACAAATTAATTAATAAATATAAAATGTGCCACTGGGCAGGGTAAAAAAAATTTATATTTTTTTATTTAAAACCAAAAAAAAAAATATTTCTTATTTTTTAAGTGCGTAAAGTTAAAATAAAAATTTACAAAATATATTTCAAAATTATATGTTATGCAATAAAATACATATGAACATATTAGTAGGTGAGTTGCAAAACTCGCTTACATAGCGGATGATTAAATAAAAAAATCTAGTTGAATAATCATATATTTTAAACGCTTTACAGTTTTGTTAGATACGCAGCAATTAACAACTTAAAACATCTTGTTAACTTTGATTACAAAAAAAAAATATTCAAACAACGTTTTAAGCCCGGTTTACAAAGCTACATTTTTCCCCCATGATTTTACTAGTGTCCCGCTACACAACCCAGCGAAAAGAGATTATAAAGAACATGTACGTCCCATATATTGTTTTAAATTGCAAATAAAATAAGTTTTCAAAAATTTCAATACATATTAGTTTGTGGGAATTGAATTATAAAAGTTATAAAAACGAAACCATGTTGGAACACATTAAGCTAGTTTGCTACGAAATAGGCAACGAGATAATTTTGACAAATGTCTAATGAATGAAACGAATAAATTTTGCCACTAAATGCAATTTTTGATCACAAAATAACCTGGGAAAGAACATGAATCGTTACAATCAGTCTATTTTATCTGATAAAACGTCAAACAAAACTATTGGAATCAATTTATCCAATTTTTTTTTTTTTTAATTTACGTAACAAACGAATTTTGCATCTCAGCTACCCATATGTATGTACGTCCATACAAATATAGGTATAACATAACAACGACTACAATAATAAATATGCAAATCAATAAAGGGATTAGATATCGATGGTTTAATATTTAAATGCGTTTTGGATTTATTCTGGCAAAAATGTTAATTACATCGTATTTTTTTTTATTAAAATAAAATTTGTTGCCTTATTTTCAAATTGCATTTAAAGTTTTTTATATGTAAAATCTTTAATATTTTATGAAGTTAATTTACAAAAAAAAACGAGTTACGCCTTTTCTATATAAAACCATCGATATTAATAATAAATATATTTCACACACAAAATCAAAAGCAGTCAAAACACAAAATAATTATTTTTGGTGCTTTTAGATTTTTTTCTGCTTTTAAAAACATGATTCTAATTGTATTATCAAATTAAATTCAGAAACAAAAATCCTTCATTGAATAAATTTGCATTAAATGCAAACGAAATTTGTCTGTTCCAAAAGAATTTTATCTTGGAAAAAGGATTAAAAAAAGTTTTACTGATAAAATCTGAGCTGTGACTGCTTTTGTTTTAGTTTGCGATATGTAAATGAGACCAAAGGAGATGAAGAAAGCAAACGTCAATATGAACCACGATTATGAACCACGATTATAAAAATTATAAAAAAACGTTTGCAATAAATTACTTAAAATAGTTATAAATATTCTTTAAATAAAATTTTAAACTAAAGGATTTAAGAAAACTGAATAAAACCAAAAAAAAAAAAATAAACTTTTTTTTAACTTTTTGTGAAAACTTTCCTAAAGTTAGGAGAAGAGATATAAATATATATGAATGTATGTATGCGCTTCTGCATTCTAAATAATAATGTTCAAAGTTCTTTTTTTTATACAAAAAATCGTGTCTCTAATACTACTTGCATTTACTTATGAAACGTTTAAAATCTTACATCAATCTCATTACGATGACGTTGTATTTCGGCTTTGGTATTTGAAAGATCATTACTTTTTAACAATAACTCTTGTGTGGCATCCATAAGTTCGTCTTGAAGTTTAACATTAACATCTTGTAAGTCTTTAAGTTTTTCCAACATATCTTCTTTGTTTTGTTGTAATTTATTTCTGAAAAATAAAATCATTTAGTAACATTTACAATAAGCTTTAAACTACTCAAAAGAAGTACGTGCATGTGTCCAAAGAATTGTTTAGTTTTAATTGGTTTTAAACTTACTTATCCATAATAAGTTGTTGTATGCAACTATCATTGTCCATTTGTATGAGTCGTAGAACCTTTAAAAGTTTCGTTACTATACTGTCTACCTCAATGACCTGGTCCACCACAGCCTGAGAAACTGAATATTCAACCAATGATGGCATTTCAGCTACCGAATCATGGCAACTCATATCTTCTGTGCAACTTGGCTGATCGCTTAAAGTATGCAAGTAAAAGGAAAGTAATGTTTAAATTTAACATAAACCTTTTGTCTTATTACTTCGATGTACTTACTTTAATTGAAAATTACTTTTTTGGACTCTTAATGCATTCACTTGTGATTCCATATTTTGTCGATTGGTTATGGCTTGCGATAGATTTTTTAAAGACTCGTCGGCTGTTGTTACATTAAGTACTTCCGATGGCATTTCTATTTGTGATATCTTACCCGTACATGACGAAACCATATTATGAGAGTGGGAGTCTGGCATGGGTACATCCTCCAAAACATTATCCATCATAAGACAGGGTTCAGTTTCAGAATCCAACATTTCTGTAGAATCGGAATCATCTAAAAATGTTGATAAGAAATTCAAAAACAACATCTAAAAGTTATAAAATCAAAACAGAAAAATTCATATTAAACCTACCGCCGTTAAATTCTTTTTGATTATTATTATTACAAGTATTATGATGATTATTTAAATGATGCTGATGTTGACAACTGTGTAGGCGAGCTCCATCAGCACTGCTTCTTTCAGAGCCATGTCGCTTATTCTGTCGTACCAGCAATAGTTTTCCAGAGTGTGTTGTCGCATTTCTTATGGCACTAATAACAGCTGCTATAAATGACTGATTCCTTTGCGGAGACAAAGATCCCCCACTTGCCGAATTTAATTGAAATTCTGTGTGATGATGATTTTGTGTCGGTGTTAAACTGAAGCTCTGTGATGGTTGCTGTGTTTGACTTGACGCATGTCCATTAAGCGTTAATTTCAGAGATGATGTTTCGCAACCCAGCGAATTTTCAACACAAGCACTTGCGTTTGTTTGTGCATCGTTTTGAAACCCAATATCCTTTCAAAAAAATAAAAGGAGAAGTTATTATAATTCAGATTTAATGCCCATAGTTGAAGGACAATTCCATTTTATTCATACTTTTGGTTATAATTCAAACATTTCAAAATTTTTTTTAAAAAATGTTATAATTTCAAAGAATGGCTTGTTGACACTGATGGAGCATGATTTCGACTCATAATGACTACTAGAAGACTGTAATGGGCAGGACCTTACAAATTTCAATTTCAAAGAATTTTGACTTTAAGATCGTGTTGTATAAAATATTCTTAATAGTTGAAAGTGTTTCTAATCATGTTTAATATTTTGTTTCTACAAAAAGTAAGTAACCTTAAAAATGTGACGGATGTGGCATTTCCATTAAAACGTAAAAGAAAAAGATCCAAATGAATAGAAATTATATTAACCAGTTTTGATATATTTTTATCGTTTTCTGTCCTTTTTATATGTCTTCTTTCTGTTTTTGTTTGCATGGAATTATGATTGTTAAGTTTTTGTTAAAAAAAATTTTCTTCCTGCTTAATACCAGATTTACACGATGAAATTTTTTATGAAAATACTTTCATGAAATTTTAATTTGTGGGCAAAAAAGGTGAAGAAGAAAGTCTAGAAACATAAAATTTCATGAAAGTAATTTCATGAAAAATTTCATCGTGTATGACTGACTGGTATAACTTAATTCAAGCAATTGAATTGTTTGAATTAGAATGTTGGTCATTTTAGTAATTAAAGTCTAAAAATGTTTAAATGGAAAAATTCACTATTTGTTAGTTTTTAAAATTAAGATATGTATATTAACATAAAGGGTGGTTAAATTTTAAGGGCCGATGTTGAATGTGAACAACATTTAAACTTCAAGTTTTTTTCTGCATTTCATTTGACATTTCTCAATTTCAGATTAACTCAATTTGAACCATGAAAGAAACACAATCGAGCAACGCGTTAAAGTTATTCTGAAAATGGGCGTTTAAATCAAAATGCATACCGTGCACTTCGTGATTTTTTTCGGTCAATTTAATCGTCCAAATGTGCGTACAATCGGAAAAATCGTGCAAAAATTTGAAAAAACTGGGTCTGTAAAAGATGTGAAAAAACCAGTGTATGCTCGTACTGCAGAATATATTAATGCTGTTTGCAATAGTGTGGCTGAAAAGCCGCCCACCTCAACTCGTCATCGTGCCCAACAATTGCACCTCTTACGCAATTAACTCAAGAACTAAAGCTGATTGACCATTCAAAACGTTGTCAATGATCAGAATGGTGGCAAGAAATGGCTACCGTGGATTATCAATTTTTGAAGAAAATCATCTTCAGTGAAGAGGCACATTTTCAACTCAATGTTTTCGTTAATAAGCAGAATTGCAGCATTGCAATGCACCTAAACAGAGTGACCGTTTGGTGCAGTTTATGGGCTGGGGTCATCATCGGGCCGTAATTTTTTCCAAAATGAGGCCGGTCACAGTCAATTACTGTGAATGGTATTCGCTATCGTGAGATGATAACGAACTTTTTATGGCCCAAACTTGAAGATGTTTTGGCGATATGCGGATTGAACAGGACGAAACCACTTGCCACACATCTAACTCAACAACGGCTCTTTTGCGCGACAAATTCAATGGCCGTGTTATTTATGTATGTACATATACATATGTATTTCTCTAATTGTGTTGATGTGTGTGTAATAAAAACTAATTAATTAATACAGTTATATACAAACCTCTAAATCTTGTTCCGATATGTTGTATGAGAACACTAATTGTTCCACCAAATTATCTAGTCGTGCATGTAAGCCTGATAAAGCGGCAGTAGCTCCTGAGACGGAGGCATTTTGTTGCATTATTAATTCCTTAGATTTTGATTCCAAAGCAGAGTATTTCGTTTGCAACATGCGATTCTCTTGTCTTAAATAAAAAAAATATGTATATATTTTTATATAAAAAATAAAGTAATTTTCCGTATTATTTACAACTCAAGAACGGCTGGACCTATTTTAATTAAATTTGGAATAAAGACAATCTCGAATCCCGGAATGGGTTATGGGCTATTTTTTTTTTAATTTGGACTAGTGTGGCACCTCCCACTCAAATTGAACAGTTGTTTCACATAAATTTAAAACTATTACAGCTAAAGCCTCCAAATTCGGTACTGGTTAATTAATTAATTGCAAAAAGTCTCCATATTTTGTTGATGTAAAAATGAATGGGAATTATGATTTTAAGTAGACTTGGCATCACCTCCAGAATGAAATTAATAGTAAATATTGTACAAATTAAAAATTGAGGCAATTTATCAGTTTAAATTTTTCCCGGGTTATTTTATTATCAATAATATTTAGGAGACTTAAAATATATTTTTATATTGGTTTATACTGGTTTTATATTGGTTTTTTACCTTTAAGTTTTTATTCCAAGTTTTTATGTCAAAAAAATTATTACATACGGTATCCATTAAACATGAAATCACTAACATCAACAAAAACCATCACGTTAGTAGGCCCATTATTTTTGTTATTACAATTATGCTTTAAGCTAAAGTGTATAAGCTTAAGGGAAGCTCATGTTTCCGTTAAAATTTAACGTAAGATTTATTTATTTAAAATATTTATTTTTTCATTTGTTTGCTGTTAGTGTAAGCAGACGATAAAAGTAAGTCGTTGCCACTGCGTTGCTAAATATTAAAAAAGTAGTTGGTTTTTGCACTGGTATTGACGTACTTAAATATAACGGTGTTTAAACCATTATATTTTAACAACGATTGATGCCTAATGGAGACCGTAGGTTACAACAAACGCTCATATGCTTTAATATTATCATATGTGACATGCAGTTTAAGCGATACTACTCTGAGCTCTTTTCAAATTAAAAAGTAATGAGAAATATGAACGTTACATTAAAAAAAATTACAAACGCATATATATATTTGTTGTGAACCACTCACCTTCTCTGTTCGTTTAACCGCACCAAGTGCCGACATTCGTCTCTTAACACTTTCACTTCCTCATCTTTGCTGGCAAGCTGCTGCTGACATTTTTGATAATCAATTTCGAGGTCTTTGAGAGCATCACACATAGCCGTCTTTTCATGTTGCAGGAAATCCTGCAACTCGTTTGACTCCTGTTCAATGGCAGCTTTTTCTTGGATTAAATTTTCTTGTTGCACAAGCGATCTTTCCATTTCCGTTTGCAAAGATATACATAGCTTTCTCAGTTGGCCTATTTCGTGTTGGCGTTCGATTAGCTCATGGCCGGACATTTGAATTTGAGATTCTAACATTAGAAGGCTGTCTTGATTTGATTCACCTTCATCGGAAGTAGGTGTTCCTGCATCCAAGATCTGGCCATTACCACTTATGCGTGCAAGGTTAAGAAGACTGATAACTTTTTCCATATTAAAATGAAGTTCTCTTTGCATTACCAATTTTTCTTCCCGTTCTATTTTAAGTTTAGCTGTCAGATCTTGGTCACGTTGGGTCAAATGTCTAATTTCATCTCGTAAGCGTTGCAATTCCTGATCCTTGATTTCAGTTTGAATTTCTTGATCTTTTTGTTCCATCGACTCTACAGGACGGGTGGACAGAGCGACACCAGCAAATGCCTTTTCAATATCGGTGTAAGTTAAAGCGGTTTGAGAGGCCGTTTCATGATAAATTCTAGTTTTGCAAGACGGAGTTTTAGGTGTTCTAAGTAAAGATGTTTTAACTAAGCTTAAAGACGAGCTCATGGCTTTGTGCTGAGTGGATGCGCTATTTAAAGCAGAAGCATTAAAAGGGGCAAGGCTTTTGCGTGAATTCATTTTAACTGATGATGTCATTCGGGTTTCTCTAGAAATAGAACTGCTTCTTGAACTTGGCCCGGTTAGGTCCTCTACAGATTTTTGTTTGCGTCTTCGTGGCAAAGTGCCATAGGGATTTGATAAAGAGGTTTTGACATCCATACTAGCCATTATGTTCGAACGAACTTTTAAAGAACATAAATCTGGGGTAACGGACATACCTTTTCTGGTTGTAGTCATTCTGCAATTACTTACACCAGGCCAACGCCCATCATCAGGCGTTGATGGTGTACGAGCCCTACTTAAGGAAGGCATACGTTGGACTAGCCGCTGCATACTTACTGAAGTAGTGCGACTCAGTTGGCTGGGTAATGTTTCCGGTTTTTGGGGTTTAATCTGTAGAGTACGAGCTTGGCTTGTACGACATGGAGTCAAACAATTGCTATTAGTCTTTAAATTGTTGTGCATTTGTCCACTTAAACGCTCTCGTACCTGCTGAGATGTACCTTGGTTTGATCGGGGTAAAGACACGGCCCGTTTTAAACCACTTAAACGTGGTCTGTTTTGCTGTTGGGGCGATATTGAAGTAGCAGCTGCTTCCTTGGATGAACTTTTACTTTTGATAGTCAGACTTTCATGCATCGATGGCTCAAACATGGCCACTTTTTTCTTCACATTATTGTGATTACTAATTTTGCGCACAGAAATATTAGATCCAACTATTGAGCTACTTTCGCTTCCGTTCTCACTGCAGCATTCGTAATTGGCAAAAGAACGACAACCATTTACATTGGTACCTGCCAAACTATGGGATTGCTTCAAATCGTATACATCTGAGCTACAGCTTATCGTACTCGAATTACAGGATAAATTAACACCTTGAGTTGTGTCATCTATACCTCCTTGGGTACTACTGGCATAACCACCGCTCTGGTTACTCAATGCCCGTTGTAACGTTGCATTAACATTGTTTGTTATTTCAACACCACTATCACTGCCATCGCAATAATTTTGACTATTTCCGGCACTGTAAGAAGGGTCCACTTCAACATCATCATTAGCGTGAATTTTCAACCCATATACTTTCAAATCCAAAGTATCTTCGTATATTGCCGAGCAAGGACGATCTAGTTTCTGTTTTTGTGTTACATTGTCTTGAGATGAAGAATTTGTAATTTCAATACATGGTGAGGATTTTGTGTTCAAGTCCTGTTTTAGATCCGATTTAAAAAGTACAGCAGACATGTTAAAGATATTTCTCTATCAATTTCATTACTTTTTCTGCAAATAAAGTAAAAATGTAAGACAAGTTAATATAAGTAAATTTAAGGGTTTTCAATTTTAATTCTTTTAAATAGAGTAAAATACTGTTAGCATGTTACTGTGCCCTGTCGAATCGTTCTGCAAGGCAGTATTGGATAGTTGCGCAAACATGCTTCTGTCAAAGTTCATTTGAATAAAAATAAAATTGTTTTCTTCTACTGAGCGGCTTAAAATGACATCCTCCTTACAATCATACCAGGGAGATCGATAGTTTGACTTTTTTTAAAAACCGGTTACAAATAGTTCGAATATTTGCAAAAAAAAATCCGGTAAAAAATTTTAAAACAACAGTGTTCGCTACAAGCGATAGCTATGAATCGTCGACTTAAATGCAAGGCCACGTAACTATATTTTTTATAATTTTACAGTAGAAGCAAAAATATTTTCTAAATTAAAAGGGCAGTGCTTGTAAATCGTTTATGTGTTTGCCATTCCGTCTCAAGTTTTGTTTGTAACATTAAACAAATTTATTGTCATGTGCCTTTTGAAAAAAATGTACTCAAACTCAAATATGTTTAAAGTTTGGTTTTGGATTTTTTTGTAAGTTACGTAGTTTTGCATTTTAGCTAACGATATATATTCTATGTATTGATCTGAATCATTTTACTTCAGGTTTTTTACTACATGATTTTTTGGTTAAACATTTAGTTGCTGTGTACCTTTAATTACTTTATTAAAATAAGTGTTTTGCAAAGAATACAGGTGACATGATGTTCACTTTAAAGTTCACAAGATATTTGAGTCACCCAGATGCAAAACCAGCTATCTGTCTACGAAATAACTTTTCGGAACTAGCAAAAACGTATATCTTTTCTTCTGGGCTAGATACATATCTTTATGCTTAAAAAAATCAAAAGAAACCTTTTTTTGGCAAACAAAAATTTTGGTATTAAGCTTAGAAAGCTTTAATACATATTCGGGATTTTGCTCCCCAAGCTGCAGTAAAGGCTTGTTTTGCAACTGTGGTAGAGTTTGACACCAATACCTGGTCCGTAGTGCCTAAATTGACGCCGAAAACTTGATTTCCATAGACGTACAGAGTGACAGACGAAAAAACGGACATGATTATATTGACTTCCCTATAAGGATGTAGAATATAAATTAATACTTTATGGGATCGCAAATGGATAATAAAGACATTACAAACAGAATGACAAACTGATACCCATATCACTTATGTGAAGGCTATTTAAACAGTAGTTTGCAATTAAATTCGTGCTTGTTCTTCGAATGGAGGTATCAACCACATTAAATTCAAAACCTTTCAAATTACCTTATCGGTTTGCAAGGTTTTTCTTTCATAGTGCAGACTGAAAAATTTGTTCTGGAATTTTTGGTAGTTTCCTGCATTAAGTGATTTTCATTAACCGGTTGATCGTCTACTGATAACTTTACTTTAATATCGGCTGGCTCTGCAGTCAACAACTCGTCATTTCTTATTTACTATATTTCTAATTTTTACACGTCCTAAACCCAAAACCACCCTGAAAAAAATTGTGCGATATTCACAATTACCTATAGACATCTGTCAAGTAAGCTTTTATAAATTTACAAAAACTATTGTTAATATGGGCATTCGATTTTTTTACTGTATAACCTGCTGACTTTCTATACATATTCATTGAGCTGACTTGCTGATGTCTGCTGACTGTCTGCAGATCACGGTTGATCGGTACAATAAGTAAGAACGTTTATTGCCCGTATTAATTTATGTTTTTTTGTCGCATAGTAATTTTTTTAAATGAAATGCTTCATTAATTCATATTGTATATGTTAAACCATTTGTAGATTTTTACACACCCATCTTGATTTTTTATTTACTTTCTGTCAGCTATAAAGGTATATACGAGTAAATACCTACTACTAGTTTAACTTTTTTTGATTTTTGTTATGTATGTAGTATGGGGTTACTACTAAAAAAAACATGAATACACATATATTGCACACTAAATCAGAAACAGTCATAACTCAGTCATCTAAACGGGGTACTTTAGACTCTACTTGACAGTTTGCGTGCAGCGAACTTCCACGGAAACCAAAATCATCATTTTTCGAAAGTCTTCTTTTTGCTCATGATACAAAGAACCAGGTAGTCTCGTCGGCCCAGCTGATTAGTGACAAAATGTCAAAATTATGCTCTCCCTGTAAAAATAAAACAACAAAAATTATTGATCATCGTTTTTTTTCTATGAGCTTTTGTTTAGCCACGACTAACTTTGCAAAATACCACAAACTACGATCACATACAGTGTTCAAAACAACGGTGAAAAACAACACACGTTCAATAATGACAGTGTCCTTTTTCAATACGGGATTGCCCATCTCTACTGGGAACTTTATTGGGGGAAAAAAATGATTCTAAAACATTTGAGTTGTTCTTTGCTTCTACTTTAAAAGCAAAATAGAAATAAAATGCAAAAATGCTAAAAATAAATTAAAACCCCTGTTTACCCATTTTAGGTCCTTTACACAGTTTTTCTAAAACTAAGGAATCGTTCAAGGGAGTGCATTGAAAAATCCCCTCAAATATGTTCGTTCTTGTAGGGTTTCACCAGTCTTTTTTGTTTCAATTTTTAATATATGATTGTTGTATGATTGTTGCAATATTTCTTGCAACTAGTGGCATGATTTCTTTTTTAATTTTTAACATTTATGTGTGACAAAAAAATATGAAAACGTAAAGATGAACGAACAACAGCCAAATAAATCAGGTTGTTCAATGAATTAAAAATAAAATATATTAATTTTGTTTTGTTGTTGTTTATTGCAGCTTGACTTTAAGAAAGACATTTATTTCATGCATATTTAATATACGTATGTACATATGAATGTGAATGGATGTGAGATTTTTTAGTTAAAATTCATTTATTAATTTGCGGTTTTATTTCCACGAGTATAATTTGCCAATATTAATATTTAATTGAGATTTAAATAAGTTTAAAGACAAATTTGTTAAAATGACAAATTTATTGATTAATGCCTTTACTTGAATCTTTAGTGGAAAATCTGTTGAGCGGACACCGAAAGGACCATTGAAATGCATCCGCACAATGGGGAGGGGATGTTCTCTCAAGAGTAAACTAGAAAATTAAAAATTTAATGTCCATATTCATAGGTTAGGTTAGGTTAGGTAGAACAGGCAGCCGTTAAAGAAAAGGATACAGCTCCATATTCATAATACCTATAGTAAGTTTTTTTAAGGCCTATTTCACAATTACTTTATACACATTTGTCAAATAAGCCCTTAATAAACCTACTTTAACTATTATGAATATAGGCATAAATTACTTAATCCTTTTACTAACACACTTTTCATATCAGAATCTTGAATTTTACAAATGTTCAACTACTAAAAGTCTTAATAAAGACCTTTTTAAACGTTAGGCGCCCACACATATGTACATACATATAAGTATGCTAATACAGTACAAAAAATCGATACAATGAAATAACCAAGAGCCTTTAAAAATTGAATAACTCCCAATGATTGAGAGATTTTTCACAATAGTAAAAAAAGTAAAATAATAAGTTCCAACAAAGTCCCAATGAAATGAAATAGCTCCCAATACAACGATAAAATTTAATAACTTCCATCAAAATTTTATTTGGAGTTAACTCCTATTGTTCAATAACCCCCAATCGAAAATACTGAAATAAATCCTAAATTGAATGGAAAAAAAAAACGTTTAAAATAATATAAAATTTGTCACCCCCTTAAGTCGAAATCAGCTTGTCTGTTGGTTTGACGCCTTATGACGCATGCAAAAGTAGAAAGTAGCTTTACTTTTTGCGTGCTTCAAATGTCGTCAACGTGTCATGCTCTGTAACTTGCCATATTAAAATACACGTATTCAACTTTTTTGACAACCGCGTATAAAGCGAAAACGCATGAAAGGCGTGTTATGGACCTTTAGCTTAATAGAAAATTAGCGTCGCACACATCAAGGTATATTAAACACGGTAGGAATAACTGATCAGCTGACTTTTATTTCCGCCATATGTTTTCTAACTAAGCTTGGACTATTGTTTATGTTATACAATGATTGTGTATACTGTGTGTATGTGTGTTCGCAACATTTTCGACAACCAAGCTGGAATTAGCAACAACAAAATACATTCTAAAATTTTACAGGAAGTTGTTGTTTTAGGGACGATCCCACCTTCTTATTCCACCATGGCACACATCAAATCATGCGTATTTGTTCAGGTAAGAGTATTATTATCGATTTGGTGATATTGTTAATAAACTTCGCATGTGTCATTTTATTATTAATTAAATGATTTTAACAAATGACTCAGTTTGGTACAATTAAAACATTTTATATTTTCTATAAATATCGCTCATATGCCAGGACAATGTCATAATTTAAAACAAGCGATTGCGCTTACATTTATTAGAAAAGACAAGCGATCTATTAAATTATGTTTTTGGGGAAAAATATATTATTTTTTTTCTAAGGACGTCTTTTTTCTTTTTAAAGAAACCAAATAAAAGTACAAATTTATCTATAGAATCACAATTGAAATAGATATAAGCAAAGTGAGTTTTTTAACCCACCGGTTTAAAGTGCTTTCACACGATATGTATTTTACACATGGCTTGTCAAATTTTGCATTTCAAAATTGATATATGTATATGCCATGTGAACGGGTTTAAACATTGCACACAGAAAAAAACTACAAAAAAATTTTTCAAACAAATTCTTGTTCAAAATAATTTAATTTTAAGTAAATTAATTTAAAATTCTCTAATAATATATTAATTTGATTTTTAAATCAAACAAAATTATCGCCTAGGCAATTCAAATATTTAACCAGCTTAACAAATTTTTTTAACTGAAACTAAAACTATTATTTTTTTCAGTTAAATTCTTGCAAAATTGTTTGTCTAAATTTACAATTTCCGCTTTAGGTCCTCAGCCAGATAAAATATTTACTGATTCTCTGAAATTCGTAACTGATCATCTACATATGTAAAAGTCATATGACAAAGCATGTGTCATGTTGTGGTGTGTCTGTTTTTAGAATAATAACAAGGAAAATTATGTTGTTTATTTTCGTTTAGAGGTTATGTCAGATACATACGTACGTGGGAAAGCAAAAATTTTAAATCATGTGTAAAGTGACAATTTTTACACATACGCAATCACATGTAGGTTGCAAAAGTGACAAGTCATGTGTAAAATACATATCGTGTGAAAGCACTTTTAGTTCCATTAGTATTTAGTTTGAGTCAAGCAAAGAAGTACGGGAAAATCTAAGAATACAAAAAGACCACAAAAACAATTTTTTAACACTATAGTACGTTAATATAAATCTTATGGTTTTTGTCGTTATATACCATAAGCCATGAAATGTGGTTTAAACATATTTTTCTGAGGCAAAGTCAGCAGTTACTGTTATATGTAGATATGCAGAAGGTTTTTATTAAAAAGCTTCCGATTGAAAAGTCAAATTTTAAAAATATAATTTCGCCAAGTAAAACATTGAATAAAATGGAAGAACCTAAATCATTAATTACAGAAATGATGTATGTATATGACGTTTTTGTTATACATAATTTTTTGTTTGTTAATGAAAATTGTTTCTATTATGATCAAAAAAGTACTTTGAACACTTTTTTAATATCCAGCTGAAAACTTTATTTTGTATTACTGCTGCAGGGTGGATACAAAAAGTGAAAAAATCTTTAACAAAAAGAGAATCAAGGCGATAATGCCAAAGTGCACCACTTAAATGGCAAATGGGCAACACACAAGAAATCAAACAAAAAATAAAAAAAGCCTTAAGTACACGAAATTTAAAAAGCTATATGTATTCGCATGTAGTTCTTAGTACATACATATGTAATTTTGACGCCATCATAAGCTACTACAAAGTAACTTTATAATGACGTCTTAATTACATCTGAACTACATGCGAATGTATCTTTTTACATTTAGTGTACTTCAGGCTTAAAGTAAATACATACTTTCATATGTATGCTTATTTTATTTTTGTTGAACTATAATTGCTTTAAGACAAAATTTTGCTTTATTCTGGCTTAAGTTTATTATTTAATTTCTCTTTGTTAGTAGAAATTTAATATTTTCCGTTTATGTTAAAAAAAAACTTTATTTGAAAAAGCATGTGTTCTCTACCGATAGAATGCATTTTTGAAACCAGCTACGTAATTTCATCATCAGGACTATTTTCGAACGTTAAAAGTGTTTTTGGATGTAAAAAACAGCACGGTGCAAAATGATTTTTAGTCTCAGTTCGTTTGTCATTGATAAAAATAAGAGACAAAATAAAAATGACAAAAATAAATAAAAATATATATTTTCAGTGCTGCTCCCAAATTAGCCCGGTGGGAATAATTTAAAAAAAAACATGGGATTCAGGATTTCCCGATTCCGAACTATCTGGAGATTCGGTACATATTCAATGGACATCCTAGATATATGTATATCTGAATCAAATACCTTGCATCATTGTCAATTAACATACATAATATGTACATGTGATAACTTGGTGCTAAAAATTTTGTGATTAAATTTTTGGTAAGGAAAAAGCTTGCTGGTAAGTATTTACATTTCTTATGAATAAGGCTGAATATATACAGTTTAACCGACTTCAAAATTTAAACAAAAAATGCTAACAAAGAACAAATAAGGCTAAATTTGCTTCTTCATTTTACAATCTCAAATTCATTGTCATTTGGTTATTGTTCTGTTTTAATGTACATTCATGATACATATTTACATGTACATATATATGCCTACGAATGAATAAATGTACCTTTTTTTAAAATTTGATATATGCTTAGAAGATACATACATACATATGTACATATGTATGTATTAGGATGGGTAGACGATCGACAACATATTCACAGTGAGCACTGTAAAAAATTTTACATTTTCGTAACGATCTATATGCACCTTCCAATATGAGTATCTACGTATAACCGAAAAGTAGTTATAATTCCACTGATTACGTTTCTATGACTGATTTGTACAACGATGAAAAGCTGTTAGAACCACCATTTACCAGAAGCATACCATATGAACATTTGAAAACTTATTTGGATGATGACAAAAATGAAGAGCAATCGCTAGACGATCTGAAGATTCGATGCCACATTCAAGGTACTCAAGCAAGATTTTCGAGGAAATATCTAAATTTAAAAATAAATTCCCATATTTTTGACATTATTTTTCTATCGGCAAATATTAGCAAACTGCAATTTTTATTAATAAAAACATAATTCAAATTGTCATTAATAAATAATTCAATTTCATCAAAAATAATCTAATAATAATTCAAAATACATAATGATAATAATAATTCAAGTTAATTTTTACTTTGAAAAAGTAATATTAAATAAAAAATCAGCTGATTTTTTTCACCTACTAAAAAAACCTTAAAAATAAAAGTTGACAAAAAGGAAAAATATTAAAATTTTTGTGCTTCGAAAATGATTTTTTGTCGTGGAATTTTTTTTCCTTAGCCAAAAGCTATTAAAAAATCGATGACAAAATATCGATTTGCTAAATCGATTAACCCTCCTAATATTCATTCATATATATTTGTTACCTTAATATAAAAGGGCCTTAACTTTTTTTAATCCAGATTTTCGCTTATTTCGATAAATGGGTCTGCATAAATATTACAATTAACCAAAATAATCTCGACTTAAAATATACGAGTTAGGGCTTTTCTATATAAAGGTAACGATTTGTATGCTTGTAAAAATATTTGTTAAGGGTTATCCATTTAGTACTTAAAAAAGTAAAATTTAATAAAACAACTATTATGCAAAGATTTCAGTGAAATTTTAATTTCGTTTTAAAGCCTTGAATTTGCTATTATGATAGAAGCATACTTTGTATGAATCCATGTTTTATTGCTAGTTGCATAGTATGTAGTCGTGTTTATGGTTTTATTGTGTGTTGCATTAGAAGTTTCAAATATACCAAACGATTTTAATATTTTTTGGCGTTATTGATGTTGGTCGCACAGTGTATTTTTATGGTTGGCATTAAAAATTAATGTTAATGCAAAGTGCTAAGTACGAGTATCCACTCGAACAATAATCGCTCAATTAATCAAACAATTTTCAGTCAATCTCTCGAGTAAAAGAAATTGCAAGTATAGATTAAAAAAAAACTCGAACAATAAACATCGAGTAATCGACTACTCGAATTACATTAATTTTACTTTAAAGTCTTCTTGTTTTTATCAATTATTTTTTTGCTTTTTTTTTGCATATGATGATGCCTTTTTGAAACACCTGCTTCTTAACGTATTTGTGGATAATAAAATTTAATAAACATACATATATTGGCCATTAGATACCCCACAAAGTACTTACTTATATGCAATGTATTGGACTATTTTTTAATAGGGAAGTTAATATGCCTATTTAAAATAACGTTTTACTGACTATAGTCCGGTCACAAATGCCAATCCATTAGAAATATTCGTTAAAAAATGCCAAACACAACGAGCAGTTGCAAAATCTTTAAAATCTACTCAAGCAAAAATTTCAAAACAATTGCGAGAAGCGGAGTTCATCTAAAAGCAAAGAAAATTCGGGTTCCTTACGAAGAGAAGTCGAAAGACTTCGCTAAGCAATTTTTTAAGGTCCGAAATGCTGCTTCAACGCTATTAAAGAAAATAATTTGTGCACCAAATTATTTCTTGCAAAAAAAAAATTGGATAAATTACGATTACTTAAAGTACAACCGTTGTGTGTGAAGCCTGGACAATCATCTAAAGCTGTGTTGCCCAACGAGAGAGGTTGATTTATGGGAATGTATGGATAATGTGTTGTGCAAAACCCGTTTTGCGCTCATCCTCCGAAGACACATTTTGGCTTACATTGATCTAAAAAGTTGTTTTGAGTTTGGTGAGAAAAAAAAGGTCTATTTTGAGCAACTAAAATCCGGCCAGAAACATTAACCCTGCACTAAATGTCACTAATTTGTTGAAGGCTAATATTGGCCTTAAAAATCACCGAAATTTGCGTCTAGATATGCAGATGTAATATTATATCCTGGCAACGCTTGAACAGGAACTGCAGTACCTTTTAATAACTGTTATGGAAGACGTTTCTAGGGACTTTTACCATGGCCCATTAGTTATTTCGATTGATGCAGAACGCTTTCTAAAGGATATAATAAACTTTAAAACACGATACTTTTAATGGTCTCAAAAGATGGGAAGTTTCTTTGCTGCGAAATTTATATTTTTCCCAATATGTATATAGAATTAGTCCAGAGCTTATAGTGGTCGATACCTTCATTTAGTTTGTAAAAATGTTTCAAAATAAAAGGTAAACATTAACAAAAAAATCTAGTTTTAAAGCTATGCACCCAATAAATTGAAAACAATTTAAGGAGTTTCGTGAATAACTTGAGTTTTTAGCCTTGGTCGAGTTAATCAAGCTGGTAAAAAATTTTAATCAATTATTCCACTAAAATTAAAATCCCACAATTGAATGTTTGCTTAAAGAAAATTAAAGCCGGATTAAGTGAATACTTTAGTACCTACTATTGCTTACAACAATGCTATTTAAATGACTGCTTCTAAATTGGCTGCAGCCTTTTGATACAGTTTTTGACCACTTTTTTGCACATTTTTGGTAGGATCTCGGCGCTAGATTGACAAATGTTTATTTTTAAATGATCCATCGTTGGGGAATCATTTGCTAGGACGTGGTCTTTGGCGTAGTCTCACTTAAAACTTTAACGTCAAATCGCATGATCTTGTAGGTAAGGTGACAATGCAAAAACGTGAAATTATGCGCTTTGGAAACTGTTCATTAAATTAAGCCAAAGCCGTTCAGCAGTAAAGTTTAAATTGTATTCAGGCAGAATGGCGCTATGTATTATTACTTTCCCTTCATTATTATTATCTGTTATAAGCTGCTAAAATTTGGCCAGACCTAAATGAAAATAGTTTCTTTGAGGTTACCTTTAGCTTAAAAACTCCCGAAACTTTCGGCCAGTTAGGAAACACTAATACATATTGTATCATGACAATGCTCGGCCAGACATCGCAATACTTGTTCAAAACTATTAATATAGAAGTTGTTAGGAGTTTTACCACGACCTAATATTTGTTGTTTCAATCGATGTAGAATGATGTCTTTGGGATACGCTTCATTTTAGAGCAGGGTATCCGAAGTTGGCTTGATTCGTTCTTGGCCTTTAAAGATAAAAAAAATCTTTTATTACGCAATTCATGTATTGCTAAAAACCTTTCAAATTAAGCCTTCCATATGTAAATTGCTCTGCGCTATTTATCGATGTCTTTCAAACTTTCGATAAAGTATGGCATGAAGGTTTGGTAACCAAACTTAAGCTGAACTTGCCTGTAAGTCTATGTAGCCTTTTGGAAAAATAATACATAACCGAACGACCGATCAATCAAGTTTTCTTCAAGCAATAGGGGCTTGCTTACCTCGAGGTAGTATTCCAGGATCAATTCTGAATTTGTATTACACATCAGGGTTGCCTACCAAGATTCAAACACACACGTCGACATTTTCTAATGATACTTTTCTCAGTACTCATGAAAATCCTAAAGAGGTCTCGAAACAACTACAGCAACATATCGAAATAGGGAAGTGGGCAAGGTTATGGGGAAAAAATAAGTAAACAAAAACGCACGCAGGTTACATTTATTTTAAAAACAGCATATCAACAAGCTGGCGGCACATACAAATCCGCTCGCTCGAAACATCTTACAACAAGGTGGACACATTCATTTGAAGGGAATAATATTGCCCTTAGATAAAACCATTGAAATAATTAACCTTATTTTAAAAGCTTAAGTTTAATACGATTTAGTGATCGCAACAAAAACAAAATACACATAAAACGTCCAAGACGGTCACTCAGTCGGCTTGTAAAATCAGTACGTACTTACGTATGTCACTGGCTGGACCAATATAATAAAGGTATTTAGTTCAGAGATTTGAATACTTGTTAGCCCACAGAGGTGAAGATTCAATAATAAAAATATGTTTAAAAAATGTAAATTGATGTTTTTATATTCAGATTTTTCTGCTTTACTGCCATTTTTATACCTGATTTCCCGTTCGGCATCCTTAATACATACACACATACACAATTACCTAGGAAGGACTTGGCACACGCACACATACACATAATATGACATACATACATATAATATAGTAAAATGATTTCTTTCAAAAGAATAGCAAAACAAAAAAATACAGCTGCCAACGAGTTATTAACAAAAGAGTATGAAGGGTTTTACTTATTTTTTTTATCTGATACACACACGCACTCTTTTAATTAAGTAAACATGTTAAGTAATACATAACACATACATAGAATCGGAATTTTTAGCAAATGTATTAGGTCTTTTATTTTATGCACAAAATTTCCTTGATTGTTAATTTCTTTGCTTTCGTTGCAAGAGAAAATATCTTGATGGGAAAAATCAATTTTATTTGATTTGGAAAAGTAAATTTATACTTTAAATATATATTTTTCTTTTGAAACTAAATTTTATTTAGCTATTTTTTTCACAGATGAATTTAATTTCCCAATTAATTCACTTAAAAAAGTGCATTTATGAAATGCATACACATATTAACACCTTAATGCACTTCCGCAAAGTAATAGATAAATTATACCCTAAAACTAACCCGTGCGCTGCAATTATTCTTCCGCCGCCCATTCACATGCATTAAGCAACGGCTAACTGGAAACTAAAATATGAAACAGAACGGAACGGAATCAAAAAAAATAAATTTACTCTGAGACCAGTGCTACCAAAGCTATAACTATATTTTTTACACAGCCCAGTGCATGGTGCAATTATGTGTATCAGGTGGGAGTGATTCTACAACTACAAAATTGTGGTGAATAAAATGTTGGTTTTCGTTGGCTCTTGTGTCAAAATAAAGATATGTAAAAGTAAACAACTTTGACATATCTTTTGTTTTTTCTTGTTTACTAACAATAACTGTAGTATCATAAGAAAAGCTCAAAGACTGTTAGTTAAAAATTTGTGAGTGTTGTTTTTTTATGTCATTGACATTCGTATGACCGTTAAGTTGTTTTTGTAGAACTAATCCCACCTGATATACATGCGCCATGACAGTCCTAGCTACCATGGTCCTAGCTTAAAAAAATTATCTAAAAACTTTTTATTAAAAGTCAATCAAATTATATCTAAAAGTGATTTAAATCTGTGCTTGTTTGTATTTTACTCTGAAAAATTAAATAACAAAATTTAACCCCAAACACTTAATTACATGAAACAATATTTTAAGTTCCTTTAAAATTATACAAAATAAAATCTTAAAGTCAAAACACTTTAAAGCTCAGCTCTCTCCTTCATAATAGTTTTTTTTTTTGATTTATAAAAGGTTTTCAAAGCAGATTTTGTAGGGATTATTCGTTTTATAAGCCTTTTAAAAATTTAAAGTTCGTTTATGAATAGGACCTAGAATGTATAAGGTCACTCCCGTCACAGACCACTTCTTGCAATTCTGAGAAGAAACAATGTTTTTGTAGGTTAAAAGGACAAAGTTGGATATTCTATGGTTAAAAGTTTAAAGTCTTCCTATTGTAGGGGATCTATGATTCTTATAAATAACACATTTAAAGTTTTCGACACTCCAGGCACAATGAGATTGTCCATTTTTTAACATACATACATTTATTGATATTTGAGAAGGTTTCTTAAGTTTTTATTTACTAAACATTCCTTCCACAGTCAGCTAGCAAAATACGAAGAAAACTTATAACAACTTTAGAGTTAAGGAATATAGGCTCGCCAGTACAAGGGTTTATTTTACAAGCTTTAAGAAAAGAGCCCCTAAGCCCATATTTTAAAGTCGAAAACAATTACTTTTTTAAAAGATGTATGGCATGACATACTGCAATGATATATGTATGAAATAACACAAAATTTACACAAAAATATTTATATCCCAAAGCTATACAACAATTTTAAAATTGTTCAATTTTTTATGATTACACAGAAATCGGCAGCACTGTGTGGAGGGGACAATAAAGAGAAGTTGAAATTCCCAGCTGTGTTCAGGCTTGCGATTTTATCACGTTTAGTACTATATCTAGCACTATTTTTTCTTGTGTTATATAGTCAACACTGCTAGATGCTTACTCATATGGCAGCCCTAACAATTGACGTTTTGTTCAAACTAACGATCTTCTGCTCAACGGCGTCAAAATCACCTCACATCGACATAAATAAAAACACTTGTAATTTACTCTGAATAAAGCAACTGTCATTGTAGTAGAAGCCTGTCTTATTCGTTAAATACAGATTGAATAGGCAATAAATTGGCGACGAGGAATAACCAGGAAGAATACATAAGCGTGTTATGGCAATGGCATCGAAATACGGAGAATTAAGTGCATTCGATGTAGCAAGTGGAAACTGGCGCATTTACTTGGAACAAATGCAGTTTTTCTTTTTGGCAAATGGCGTGGTGGAAGATAAAATAAAAAAGGCGATATTTTTGTCGTCATGTGGAACAGATACGTATACGTTGCTTAAATCTGTTGCCACACCCGAGGATATACTAAATGAAAACTTTACGTACGCAGCGGCTGTTGACCTACTGTCAAAGCATTTTTGCCCACCACCCAACCAGATTATACAAAGATTCCAGTTTTATCGTAGAGGCCAAAAAGAGGGTGAATCAATACCAGAATTTTTAGCGGCGCTTCGCAAGCTAAGCCAGTATTGTGAATTTAAGGACTTAGATGACATGCTTCGTGATAGGTTAGTATGTGGCATGCGTGACGAAAATTTGCAAAAGCGGTTGCTGTCGAACGACAAGTTAACGTTAAAGGTGGCGCAAGAGGAGGCTGTAGCCAGCGAAGAGGCGCACAAAAATATGACCGCTTTGAAAATGCCCAGCCACCAAATGGAAATAAACAAAATTAACGCCAATGAAAATAATTGGCTTAAAACCCGATTTTGCTTCCGATGTAAGGGGGAGCACAAGGCAGATCAGTGTAAATTTAAGAATACTGAATGCCGATTTTGTAAAAAAACAGGACACATCGAAAGGGCCTGTATCACGAAATTAAAATCGGGGAACAAAGGGAAAACAAATGTGAAGAATAATAACCCGGGGGTAAACCAAATCGAGAACGAGTGTGCAAATGAGGGCACTGATTACGTTTTGTGTGTGACGGGTAGTGAAATGCTACCAATTAAGAAAACCATAATAATTTGCCAACAACCAATAGAAATGGAAATCGATTCTGGGGCCAGCTTCTCAATTATTGGGGAGAAAACGTATAAAGAGAAATTGAACAACATAAAATTAAGAAAAAGTGAAGTCCGGTTAAAAGCTTGGGGTGCAAACGAGAATTTGAAAATGTGTGGAGAAATCGTTGTGCAGGTCTTGTGTGGGAACGAAACTAAAGACTTAAAATTGTTAGTTTGTGGTGGCAACGGACCGGCCTTAATAGGCAGGAATTGGTTTTCACAGTTGGGAATTTGTGTAACGAGTCCAGTAAACAAAATTTGTACGGAGAGTCCAGGTGAGATTTTAGAATTTAATTCTGTATTCGGTAATGAGCTAGGTGACTACAAGGGAGAGCCTATAAAGCTGATAATGGCAAGTAATTGCAAACCGAAATTTTATCGTTATCGCCAAGTACCGTTTGCGTTGAAACCGAAGGTCGAAGAGGCGTTGGAACTTATGGTGAAGGAAGGGGTACTCCGTCCAGTAAATTTTAGCGAGTGGGCTACACCAATTGTACCGGTCATAAAGGCGGATGGTGGTATAAGGATTTGTGGTGACTATAAGTGTACAGTGAATCAAAGTCTTTGCAAGGAAACGTATCCATTACCAACAAATACAGAGGTACTGGCGACCCTAGCAAATTGTAAGTGGTTTTCCAGACTGGATTTAGATCGTGCCTACACCCAGGTTAAAGTGGATGATGACTCAGCAAAAATACTTACCTTAAATACACACCGCGGTCTTTTTGAGGTCACACGATTGCCATTTGGGGTTTCCACAGCGCCAAGCATTTTCCAACGTATTATGGAAGGCCTGTTAAGTGGCATTAAAGGGGTGGTCGTCTACTTAGACGACATTCTTATCGGTGGCACTAGCAAACAGGAAATGTGGAAGCGAACACAGGCAACGGTGAAACGGATACAGGAGGCAGGGTTAAAGTTGAAGAAGTCAAAATGTACGTTTGCGGTTGAGGAGTTAACGTTTTTGGGTTTTGCCATAGATGGAAGTGGGGTACGCCCAACGAACGAGAAAATCGAGGCAATTTCTAAGGCACCGACGCCGGTCGACAAACAACAATTGCAGGCGTTTTTAGGACTAATAACGTTTTATGACAGGTTCATTCAAGATAAAAGTAAGGTGTTAGTACCTCTTTACCGGTTACTGCGAAAAGATGTAAAATTTATATGGGGTAGTGATCAAGACTCTAGTTTTGCACAGGCAAAAAAGATGCTGAGCTCAGACAACCTTTTGGTTCACTATTCGGCAAGGCTACCTCTAATACTATGTGGAGACGCATCACCTTATGGAGTGGGAGCAGTGTTGGCTCACATAATGCCAGACGGGCAAGAAGCACCCATAGCTTTTGGTTCCAGAACCCTACTGCCAGCAGAAAAGAACTACGCGCAATTGGACAAGGAGGCACTTTCGATAATTTTCGGAATCAAGAAGTTTAATCAGTTTTTAAGTGGCCGAGAATTCACCATAATTACGGATCATAAACCACTGGTGGGGCTTTTTGATCCAAACAAGCAAATACCGCAACACATATCTCCAAGAATGTTACGGTGGTCATTGATGTTGGGGGCATATCAATATGACATCAAGTATCGCGAGGGAAAAAAACACCAGAATGCAGATGCATTAAGTCGATTACCAATTGATCAAGGTAAATTTAAAGTTCCAGATGTTCCCGAAATATTGTACTGTGGCGAAGGTGAAGAGACATTTTTGGTGACGTCCCAAGAGATAGCAAAACATACTAGAAGAGATCCGGTGTTAGCTCAGGTACTTAAAAATATTCAAAGTAAAGATACAAATTTTTCAGATATGTCGGACGAATTCAAACCATACAACATCAGAATTAATGAATTGTCGGTAAACCACCAATGTGTATTATGGGGTGCCCGAGTCATTATTCCAGAAAAGCTTCGTTCCAGGATGCTAGAGATACTACATGAGGTACACCAAGGCATGACAGCAATGAAGGCCATAGCCCGAAGTTATTTTTGGTGGCCAGGTCTAGACAGGGATATTGAAGTGGCAGCTAGAAATTGTATAAAGTGTGCTCAGAATAGCAAACACCCTCCAGCAACTGCTGCAAAATCGTGGCCAATAACTACGAAGCCCTGGTCAAGATTACATATTGACTACGCCGGTCCATTCATGGGTACGAACTTCCTAATAGTGGTCGACTCACATAGTAAGTGGGTAGAGGTGAAAATTACCAAAGATACGAGTTCATCAAGGACTATTGAATTGATGCGGGAGATATTCGCAACACACGGTATACCAGATACTATAGTGTCCGATAATGGACGGAATTTCGTCTCAGAGGAGTTCAAATCGTATATGAAACAACATGGCATTAAACATATTTTTACTGCGCCGTACCATCCATCGTCGAACGGTCAAGCAGAAAGGGTGGTGCAAACAATAAAAAGCCATTTAAAAAAGATGTCACCTTCGAATATGTCTAGGAATTTGGCAAACTTATTGCTACGCCTTCGTGCAACACCAACAGTAAATTCGAATCAAAGTCCAGCCGAAATTTTGATGGGAAGGAGATTAAAAACATTATTGGACCACGTATACCCTCAGAATGACAACAATCAACAACAAATCGGGCCAGAGAAGCCGGTGAGGAAGTTTAGAGTTGGGGATAATGTATGGTATCGGAATTTTGGAAAAGGAGAGAGATGGTTACCTGGAACTGTAAATGCTACAGGCGCTCGAAATTACGACATTTTAGGAAACGGCAATATCCAGGCAAGGCATATTGACCAATTGAGAAATAGGGGGACCAGCGTATTGACAGCAGATGAAAATGGAACAACCCGGGAAACACCTACACCTACGGAAGATTTGGAAGTACCTGTCCCAGCCGAATTAACAATAGCCAGCGACGAAGCGAGCGGAGTCCAGCAAAACGAAGACTTTTCAGCAGAACATATTTTACAAGATCCAGACGCTGAGATGGTTAAGTCCCAAGAAGAGCCAACAGAAAGTGCACGCCCCGCCCGCGTACGAAAGGTTCCAAAGCGGTTAGAGGATTACTTGATGGGGGAGGAACTGTTATATAGTCAACACTGCTAGATGCTTACTCATATGGCAGCCCTAACAATTGACGTTTTGTTCAAACTAACGATCTTCTGCTCAACGGCGTCAAAATCACCTCACATCGACATAAATAAAAACACTTGTAATTTACTCTGAATAAAGCAACTGTCATTGTAGTAGAAGCCTGTCTTATTCGTTAAATACAGATTGAATAGGCAATATCTTGTTTAGCACCTAAGGCCTTCAAAAAAGTGCTAAGTGCTAGTTAGCACTCTTTTTTAGCTATAAATGCTTAAATAATTGCATAAAAATGTCATAAGCTCATACGAAAAAATATATATTTATATGTACATATGTATGTAGGCATAACTTGTTTCTTTGATCATACATTACTCGATTAAGTTGAGAAATGCGTTGATATGTATATGTAAATTGTTCTTTTAAATTTCCTTTATAATACAAATTCAAATAAATATTCTAGAATACATATTTAGCTTATGGGTTATAAAATTAATAAGAAATTTAAACTTAAATTTAATATTTCAAAAAGTGGAGTTAATCACTATGTGCACTGAACGGCTCATATAACCAATACTTAAGGTGAAATGTTAACAGAAATTTACCACATGTTGAGTTTGTTACTGCTTCTACGCAGCTGCCAGACTAGACTATTTATCATAATTTTTACGTTTTTGTTTGGTCATATATATAGGTTTTTGACGATTAGACGATTTTTGTTTAACAAAATTACTTGAGTCTACAACTAGCAATATTTATTGCGGCAATTGTCAAATTTGATTGCTATCGTATATTATTTTTTCCATTTATTTATAATTTGTTGTGAGTTAACTTTTATATATAAAAAATAAATAAAACGTTTGGCAAAATGTGGGAAATAGTTGACAAAATAAAAAATTTGTTGACGTGAACACCAAACGGGCGGTAGTAATACATGTTATATGTGTAAAAATGTCACTGACGTATTTTACAAATAGTTTTAAGATAAGAGTTGAACACTGTTTAATTACTTTATATAAAAATTAAGAACTAACAGCATATGAACAAACTTTTTCATATGTTATATGTATATCGTCGGGTGAATATAGGTTTATTGAATATGTATGTACATATTTTCTTATGTATGTCCACGAAATTAGCAAACGACATTCTTTTATGTATGTGTGTATATTAGTATACAATGTTAACCACACATACATTAGTTGTGTTCAATAACTTTCCAGTAAATACTAGCAACGAGAGAGTAAAAAGAAATATTTTCAAAATTGCTCTCAAAAATATTTAAAAGTAAATGAACACTTTTACAGTTAAAACTTGCAAGCAAATGTATTTTTTTATTGTAAACTTACAAAAATTAAAAACTTAAATTTTCTTTCAAAGCATAATGACAGAAAAAAATGTTTGAATAATTTATGATAGTAAAATTTTTACTAGTAGAAATTATCAGGAACATTTTTGTTTCTAAACATATTACGCTCTCTATTTTGTGTACGTGAACACTTACTAGTAATAATTATCGAAAATTATTGATAATTTTCTGTAAATGAACACACCTATTTATTAGTTTGCTTGTACCAAATATTGATATTTATTTTCTGGCAACTCTGCTCTGCACACAAAACTTTGTCGATACCATGGTAAAAAAATATTATTTTACCATTGTCAATATAAAAAATGTGTGAATATGTGTGAACATACATTCATACACGTGTATAAGTGTGTATGAATAGCTTATGTTAACAAATTGTTTAACGTATTTCGACTGGAAGGTTGGCATCTTCTGTAATCACGCTTCTGTGAGGTCGGGTTGTCGAATGGTCTGAGGTTGGGAGCTCTGTGTGATGGATTTCCTCATGTTGACGGAACGTCCGCACTAAGCTTGCCGTCAATATGGGTACCATGGAGGAGTCCAAGGTATTCAGGTTGGCTAAGGAGGGGTGTACCGGGCCAGGGGTGAAAACCAGCAGCCAAGAGTCCCCGCGGTAAGCAGTAGTGGGATAGCGTACCGGAGTGGGGAGCCATCACCAGCCTAGCCGACACGATTGGACGACAATCTTTTTTTATTTTAATATCACAAAAATCATTAAATAAAATGTTCGAGTTCAATTCCCAACAATGCTTTTTTTAGTAATCTGTAAATATGTATTAATTTTATTTTACTACATAAAAACATATTTTATATACAGTTCTAATGCTTATCGAATGAAAAATTCTGTAAGTAAAATCCTGCGGACTCTGCAGCAAATTTACATGATGATTTATTTACATATGTATGCCAGTTTGTTATTCCGTTTGTAATTTCTACAATATTCACTTGCGCTTCCATATGTACATATATTCACGATTCTTATAGTTAGGGAAGTTGATATCCATGTCCGACTGTAGAAAACAAGTTTTCGAAATCAAGTAAAGTACTACGTATGTACATAAGTATCTATCTCAGTAATTACTGCCACTGTTGCCACAAAACTGGCACTGATACTTTAAAGACGAGGACATAAATTAGGGAACATTTTTGTATAGAGGAAAGGGAATTGCTATTCCTCCTACAATTGCACAAATTTTGTAAAAATTTTTATCCGCTTAATCTAAGAAGCTATAATAGCTATTGACTCTTTACCAGCTACAAAGTAGTTCCAGTATAATACGTACATTTAATACGCAATATGTATTGGAAACTATAACAGATATTAGTTTCAAATGTTTGACAAAAAGTAATTTTACTACAATGCCTTAATTTTGGAAAAAATTATTTGAATAGGAGCAGGGGGAATTTTTTAGGCTATAATTTTTATAA
The DNA here is from genome assembly GCA_963583895.1 of Melanophora roralis. Classification (NCBI taxonomy): domain Eukaryota; kingdom Metazoa; phylum Arthropoda; class Insecta; order Diptera; family Rhinophoridae; genus Melanophora; species Melanophora roralis. The sequence continues at coordinate 780,598 of OY757189.1, forward strand.
CAGCTTTCAGCTTTAAATTTCGAACAAAAAATAATTGTACGACAACGATTCTTATAGTTAGGGAAGTTGATATCCATGTCCGACTGTAGAAAACCAGTTTTCGGAGTCAAGTAAAGTACTACGTATGTACATATCTATCTCAGTAATTACTGCCACTGTTGCCACAAAACTGGCACTGACACTTCCAAGACGAGGACATAAATTAGGGAACATTTTTGGATAGAGGCAAAGTAATTGGAATTCCTTCTACAACTGCACAAATTTTGTAAAAATGTTTATCCGATTAATCTAAGAAGCTATTATAGACTTTTACCAGCTACAAAGTAGTTCCAGTATAATACGTACATTTGATACGCAATATGTCTTGGAAACTAGAGCAGATATTGGTGTCAAATGTTTGACAAAAAGTAATTTTACTACAATGCCTAAATTTCGGAAAAAAATTATTTGAATAGGAGCAGGGGGAATTTTTTAGGCAATAATTTTTACAATAGCTTTCAGCTTTAAATTTCCAACAAAAAGTAATTGTACGACAATGGGAAAAGAGTAATTGGGTAGGAACAGAATAAATGAACAATTCCTTTTATTATAACTTTTGATACACTTATTCTCGGAAACTGTAACAGCTATCTGCATCAAATTTGCTACAAAAAGTTTTTGTACTACAATGAGTAAATTTTGGAGGAAAAAAATTAATTTTATAGGAGAAAGCTAAGCGGAAGTCCCCATACATATAAACAGTTTTTATTAAAATACGAAATATCTCGAAAACAGAGCTATCGAGCTTCTACAAGGTACATATGTATTTCTTTTATGATTTTTTTATTCAAAAGAAAACTTTGTTTAAAAAAGGAACTAGGGACTTCAAACTTGACACAAATTTATTTTCATTTGCGGTTTTAAAACAGTTGGAAAAATCAGATGACTGGGCATACAAAAATACCAATATAAATTACACAGCCGAACAAAAAGCCCTTTCTTGTTTTATCTTAAACTGTATGATAAGTTTTTTTAAATAACAAACAGTGTTTTAAAATATTGGCTGCAGTTTTAGTTGACTAATTATTACATTCTCAAATGCAGATTGATTTGTTGTACATATATATGTATATATACATACATATTTCTTTTTTGACAATTATTTATGTTTCTTATGTAATTTTTATTAATATTACGAAATCTATTTATAAAAAAAAAAATCTCTCAAAGTACTTAAGTAAAATATGTAAATAAATTTGTTACTCTTTAACAACACTTATTTAAAAAAAATATTTTTTTTTTATTATTAAACACTTAATAACACGATTTGGTAGATTCACATGGGACTTCTGATACTGAAGGTAGACAGGAGAAAACATAGTTTGAAGGACATTTGGGAGCTGGTATTGAGTCACTACTAGTTTCTTCATACGAACGCCCTCGAAAACCACCAAACGATTGTGGACTACCAAAGCCATGATGAGAATGTTGATGAGGTGAAGAAAACGGATGTTTGAAACTTCCAAAACCACTAATCGTAGGCAAACCACTATTAAATGCCGTATTTTGATTTATAGTAACCTGTTGCACTACGGCAGACTGCTGACGTGTAGGTCTTTTGAGTTCAATATGCGTTGGATGAGTTAATGGCAGAGGTCTTATAAAATGCTGAATTCCATTCGAGTATAGGGCGGCTGGTAATAAATGAAAATACTCCTGTGGGCTGCGTTCACATCTTGTAATTTGTAATGGTGATGCCGGCACTGGCGTAGTAGGAGCTGTAGCAAAACAACTACAATCTACTTGGACATCGATTATAAAAATTATAATAATTAAAAATAGTAATGAGATTATCAAAGTTATAGTCATGTCTTTAAGTCTACTTTTTAGTGTGTCAGATTAAATACAAGAAAATACTATTTTATTGACGCTTAAAACCGTTCTTTATTAATAATCGTTTCTATTTAACAAAATTGCATTGTAATGAAATTTGATTACAAAAACCTTCATTCAACTGAAAAAAACAACAAAAAATAAAATAATTAAAACAAACCAAGAAATTAACAGTAACATCTACATCCGCATTGACCCAATTCCGTTGCTCAAGTTCAATTCGATTCTAAAATAATTGTTCAATTCACAACCTCTTGTACGTTTTGAAAGTCGTCGAAGTCGTAAAATTGTTTGAAGTGTTTTATATACAAATAGTTGCTACAACTCGTACAACATTTTCCCTACATTTTTCAAATGCCGTAAATTGTAAAATTTATTTAGTTTTTCTCCTTTTTAAATGCTTGACAAAAAAGAAAGAAAAACAATAAACTGATGTAGTTTCTTCATTTATATGTATATACTTATGTATATATGTATGTATGTACGCGTTTTATATTTCAGCAAACTAAAAACAATATGTATAACTCTTCAAATAATTAAAAAAATTTGTTTAAAAATAAATTTTTTAGTGTATTTAAAGTAAAATTAGAAAAAAATTTGGTTTAAAATGTTTATAGTTTTCATTACTTTGAAAACAAAATCGCTTTTGAAATTAATGTTTTGACTGTGACTGTTTTTCATTCAGTATGCGATATGTATGAATATTTTTAAATTGTTTAATTACTTGATAATTAGATTTTTATATACATATGTACATATGTACTTCATATAATGATGAGGCTATATCATAGTTTGCCATTTAGCTCGCAATGTCTATGATATTCATTTACGATTAAGCCATGCAATGTCTATTAAGGAGACTATTACGGTAAAACATTTTGGAGTCAAATTATCAGAAATATTTTTAGCAGATTTTTATTTAAAACCACCAAGATCTGCTCTCTACGGAACGAAATATAAGTAAAAACCTAAAATAATCAATTTTTTGTAAGACAAAATCCATGCAATATCCCTATATATCTCAGTAAATTTAGTAATTTTTACCACACAACTTCGCACAGCGCACACAAATAGCGGCGACCTAAATTGAGAAAACCACTTTTTTTTAAAAGGGGCAGGAAAAAATTTCATGCTCTAATAGCATGTTCATACGGTATTATAAACCACTAGGTTGGATTCTTGATTCAAAATTACGAACCTTATTATTACTTTTTCTATTTCTTTTCTTTATTTTTTTTTTTTTAAATTTTATTAAAATATACCTAAATATTTATATCTGTTTTTTGCATGTTTTTTTTTATTTTTTTTTTTACACATTAATATTTTGTGTTTCCACATAGGGATTTTTTTTGCGCTAGATCAGATGTCTTGCGTATTTTGTTATCAAAATTATGATGATAAAAAAAATTATTCACGTTTCGCACAAGATTCAAACTGAACTTAAAAGGTTTGCTTTTAAAATTTTATGTGACGAACCATGTAGTTTCAGCCATGGTTGGGGTAAGAGAGCGAACCAAGAATTTTGGTCACTGTGTTAACATGCTATAAATCTAAGAAACTATAATACCTATTCAAAAAATAATTAAAACTAATATTTAAAAATCTACTGTACGTGTTGGATAAATAAAAACTTTCGGCGATATGAAAAACGAGTGATCGAATAAATTTCAAAATTGTGCAAGTCATTATTTTTTTCCGGCTTTTTTAATTAGGGTTATAGCGCTATAGGGCCATGTTAGCCGAGTTTTTTTTTTGACGCAATTAAACGAATTAGGACAGGATGGAGCAACACTGCGCGAGCCAACACAGATGTTCTGAAGGCGGCAAAAACTTATTTCAATAAAGTTTATAAATTTTTAATTTTCAAATTGATTGATTGAATGATTTTATTTATCTAACAAATATTTTTTAAAGTTTATCTCAGTTAATAAAAAGCATCAGTTGAATAGATAATAAATACTTACGCTCTCATTTTTAAAAACTGATTAACTATTCTATAAAACAATTGTCAAATAAGCCCTTAATAAACATGGTTTGTATGGATAAGGCTGCTATATACATATTATATTCTATATTATATAATGTTTTTAATTAATTTATTAATTAGCATCAGGGTACACTAGTACAGGTAATATCAAGAGCGCCGTTGATTACGAAGATTTGATAAAGTGCATGTCAGATTTATTAATTTTGTATGAGATTTTTAATTTTTTCGACATTCACTTTCTCATATACAAAAAGGGGGCGAATTTTTTTAACTCACCTTGATACTACCTGTATTATTAGTGTACCCTGATTAGCACAGTTCAAAAAAGTTTTTTTTAAGCCTAAGGTTTCGTAGTCAATTTGTGAAGAAAAAGAGGATGCTACATCACATACATAATTGGCGTTAACTCGGGAACTACTTAGTTTTCCGAATAAATAAAATATAAAATAATAACCTTTAAATAACGTCCCAATTAATTTTTTGACATTATAGTCTAAAATATAATCTGAAAGTTTATTAAAAAAATATATATAAAAAAATATTTTACTTTTTTTATAATTAAACTCTTAAAAGTAAAAAGAGTTATTTAAAAAATCGTCTTGTACTATATTTCCTATTGTTTTTAGTTAAATGCAATCTCTTTTTAGACATCATATGACAATTCCCCCCAATCTACCTTCTGAACTGAAAATATACAACTTCTTACGAAAATCTGTCACTTATCAGGCACGCATTTAAGCTAACAGCAATTGTAATGTATCAAGTAGATTTTTATTTGGTTACACCACATGAATACAATAAATATCAATGCTGCCTTTCTTTGTCCGTAGAATAGTTGTGCGAAAAACGAACACTGAAGTAGAAAAGAGTGGCCATTTAAACCAAATATGTATAAACTATAGGAAAAGGAAATTGCATCGGTCATGAGTCTTTGATAAATCGAGAAAAAATTATCCTCCCACAACGTTTATACTAAACTTGAACTTGTTAAATCTATTCAAATATACATATTTGCAAGATTTTCTATAATCTCAACAAAAATATTATACGAAATCCAGTAAAAAACAATTTTTTAACAACTCTTTATAGCTTTGTAAGGTGAAAATAAATAAAAATAAGAAGCAAACCTTTTAAATAATAATTTTGATAAATTTGATTTCTATCATACGAAATTATCACAAGAATAAAATTTTAAAATTCTCTTCAGTGTAAAATTAAAACGAGTTTTTTTTTTAATCAAAATTTTTTTTTTTAAAAATACGTACTTTTTTTATGAAACTCTTGGGGCATCACTAAAAGTATGTATAATACTGTTAAAAAATAAGTAAGAAAATAGTTTAAAGGTTGCTTTGGTTCTGCCGTGTTTGTTTTTTGCTTCCGTGTGTCATTTTTTTATTTAAAGAGGGGAATCGTTCTTGAGTAAATGCCAATTACGTGATGCAACATTCTCGTGTTTTTTTTTCATAACGGAAAAAGGTGATTTATATGCATTGGTACTCAGCACCAAGTGAACACTAATTGACTAAGAAAACACGGTCCTTATACATATATCATATTTTTTTTTTTTTTTTGCTTTTTTGAGGATCTTATTCATTACATGTATAGAAATAAAAGCATTTATTATACATGCAAATGGCTTAGAATAAAAATTGCGTAACTGATTTTTTTTTAATTAAAGGGGGGAAACACCACTCCACCCGCACATTCCTAAAATCTGGTAAATATTTAAAATAAAAAATTTAAACGCAATTTTAAATAAAAATAGAAAAAAATTTTTCTTCCAATTAATACAAAATTCATTATGATTTGTTTAAAAATACATAATAAGCAAAAAAAAAATCGCTATTTTGAAAAAATAAAATTAGGCCCTTTTTATATTATGCCACTATTGATACATACATATGTTGGGTGCATTAAAAAATAATTAAATAAAGACGAAAATAAAGAGAAGTAAAAAATTATGTTGAGCAGTGTGGCCATATTAGCTTTTTTGGAGCTAAATTTAGCTTTATTTTTCTCCATTTAGTCCGAAATATTTACATTTAGCCTTTAGCTTTTTTTTTAGCTTTTTTCGAAATTGAATTTAGCTTTCTTAGTAATTTTTGGAGCTAGATAGAAGGTTAAAAATTTGTCGCATTATATTTTTTGGTATACATATATCTCAATTATATTGAAAGGTATCAAGCTCCAAATTTTCTTCGAATTTACAACATTACAGTTTCCGAACCATTGTTTTGTTTAATAATTTACTTCTAGCGACATTTAAAAAACGTGAAACAGCACAAAACTACAATAAAACAAAGAAATAAGGAAGGTATGGTATTACAGAAAAAAACGTAAGAATTTGTTTTCCAAAACAAATACTTTTAAATGCGGCAATTTAAAAGAAAAAATCCAAATGCGACACAACATTTGTTCCATCTTTTGGTTAAATTAAAAAATGTTTTCATGTATTGCGAAATAATTTTTCAAGAAAAAGCAGGCACAATAAAACATAGTAGGGTCAAGTAAAGCTCATCATTTTGATGGTATTAAACTATATACATATGTTGAAAATCATGTTCTTTGTAAATTATTTTTTTTTAGCAGGACGGTCATTTTTTAATTTAAATAAAAACGTTTAATAACGATAATTATTATTTTTATGGATAGGGTTAAAAAAATAATAATATTTTTTATTTTTTCATTTTTACAGTCATTGGTTTTAAATACATATTTAGACACACATGTACAAATAAAAATATTTTTAAAAATGCTTTCTTACAATGCAACTTTTTTACAATAAAGACCATATTTTTTTCTTTTCTTGAACAAAATTTACATGAATAAAGGCATTTTTCATGATATATAGGTATACATATATATATGTACTTATGTAACTTGAATGAAAATTTTCGATTTTTAACGAACTGTGTAGAAAAGTAGTCTCTTTATACTCGTTTTGTCAACAAACAAAAATTTCATTGAAGGAATATTAAAAAAATTGCATCGTGTAAATTTGTTTCGATTTTTTTATTGTTTTCATGTGTTTGTAGTTATGAAAAAAGTTTGTAAATAAATTACTTAATTTTACGTGTTTTTGTAAAAAAATGAACGAACAAAGTATGTTGAGTATTTATATCTAAAACAAATTTTCGTTTTTTGTTTTTTTTAATACATATCTTACAAATTAGTTTTTTTACCAAAACAGGCAGCAAATTAATACCTGCTTCTAAAAACTTTTTAAAAAAGCTCTTGTACATGCATATGTATATGAACACATACATATTATTTTTCTTCTTACTGAAGGTATTGATTGGTCTACCAAATTTTCGTAAATAAAACTAAAATTTTAAAAACAAATTTTCTTTTTAAATATTTTTAGCACAAAAACGTTTCGTTTCTATTATGAGAAATGTCTAAATAACGAAGAAATTTTTTAAAAAACGAATAAAAAATGTAGCTTCATTTTTTGGCTTTAAGATTTTGTTTTTAGCACTTTTTAGCTGTTTTTTAAACGTGATTTAGCTTGAACTTTACTTGAAAATCTGGTCACACTGATGTTGAGTAAACACAATTTACAAAAATGGAAGTGTATGAATGTTTATAAGTCAGTATGTTATATAGTGTTATGTACCCTGAAGGAAACCTGGGGACATGTGTCCCATGTCAATACTTTTGTTGACTTTTTTGGTGCCTTTTTGCGACATTGTCAAGAATACGTTTACAGCTTTATATTTAGCTTTGATAAGAAAAAAACTGTCAGCAGCAAATTAACGCTTCAGTTCGACGCCAAACGTACTAATACATCAACGACATAATTGTATTTATTAATTGTTTATTATATCAGTTATGCATATACAAGTAATTTACATAAACAATTCATACTTAATTTAATGTTATAGTATGTCTATTGAAAAAATACATTGCCAGTGAGTGGTAAAGCTGACAGTAGTACTGTAGACTAAAATTGTTTAAAGGTTCTAGTAAATCATTTGTTCCAATGTCTTTTATATGACCCCAAAATAAGTACATTGTCAATAGTACTAATGTCAGTAGTAGATTTTCAATGACACCTAAATGTTAGATGTCTACAGCAAAAAGCATTGTCTGGGGCATAGCTTGTCAGTAGTACTGGTGACAATGTCAATAGTGAATTATTAAAATTTTACCACTGACATTTCCTGCAGGGTACACACACACATATATAAATACGTGTATAATATTAACACAAACTACTTATATACTACATACATATATGCATATAGAGATGTACATGAATTATTTTTTCCTTAGCGATACATTAAATATTATTTTAAACTAACTTAAGTTAAATATAAACGATGATAATCATTGGCACCGAAGGCACAGTTACATTTAGGACATTTACGCTGTCTTGTCTCGTAGCGCGTCCGCAAGCAGTCGTAACAAAAAACATGAAAGCATTTAGAGAGCACGGCGTCTTTACGCTTAACCTTGCAGGAGGGGCAAGTGAGGGTCTCTTTGTATTCCCGAATCTCTTCAAGCATAACTTCATCGATGGTGGTGCCAGCCATTTCGATTTTTTTCATACGTTCTGCTTTGCGTTTAAATTGTGCCAACTCTTCTTGCAATCGCTTCGTTTTATAAGCTTCAGCTTCTAAAGAGCTGGTCTTCTCAGCTACAACTTGTTGGGCTTCTTTCATTTGGGCGTGATATTTTTCCAAATGTAATTTAAGATCGGCCGCTGACTGAGCCGATTCAATTGCTTTACGTTTATGCATTTCCATGGCTTGTTGTCGCAGCGATAGTTCTTTTTCAATAGCAGCAACTGTGGCCTGTAAACTTCTTTCCTTTTCCTCGAGCTTACGTAAAACTAAATGCATCGCTTCAATTTGTGTATCCCGTGTGGTCATTTGATCTTCCAGGAATTGCTTCTCTTCTCTCAAAAGTTTTTGCATCTGATTTGATTTAATACGTTCAGACATTAATTTGAAATTGGCATCATCCTTTTCGCGTAATTGTTGTATTAATCGAGAATTTTGTTCCTGCATGTCTTCGAATGCTTGCCCCGTCACTTCCATTTCATTGAGCAAAGCCTCTTCCTCATGGGAACCAACAAATGGTCGTGGATAATTGGGCCCACCTGGTCCCCAATTATCCGATGGTTTTTGGCTGGCGACTTGTTTTTGCAACTCATATTTTTGTTCCTCCAATTGCTTTATTTTACGTAGAGCTTCTTCGTCAGCGAGTTTTTTACGTTCCTCTCTTTTGCTTTCTTGTAGTTTTTTCAGCTGCTGGCGCAGTTCTTCTATTTCAGATCGTAGCTTTTTTTCGATGGCCATTAACTGAACTTTGTCGCGTTGGTCCTTAGACACACCTTTATACATATCCAAAAGAAGTTTCATTTCCTTTTGATCATTAAGTGCTTTTCTAAAAACATTCAAATATTTAGTTTGTAAGAAACAACAAAAAAACATTTATAGCGAATAAAAAATATTTTATGCAACGAAATCTTTTAACAAATTATTACTTACTTAATTTGTGCTTTTAAATCGCGAACTATTTCAGATTCTTGGGCTTTCACATCTTTTGCTTTTTGTATGTCTTTGGATTCTTTTTCTTGCTTAACAGTCGTTGCAGGTGCTGTTAAAGCACTTGAGCCGATAGTAGAGCAACTAGATTGATTTTCTTTTTTGTCCGGGCCCCCAGGCGAAGAGTTTTCTTTTTTAATGCCATCCTTTTGGTCCTTATTAAAATCTTCATCTATTGCTTCCTCTTCGGATTTCACGGCAGTACCTTCCTCTTTAATGGCACTACTGCCGTCGGTCCCAGAAGCCGTTATATTTGGAGCATTACTTGAATTACCCGAAAACTCCTCTTTTATGTTTCCACCACCATCGGGCTTCACATCCTCGCTATTTCCTCCCTGACCAGTTGTGTTCTGTAATTTACTTCCTTCCAGTTTGACTATTGCTTCGTCCAATTCACGCCGTAATTTAACATTATCCGCTGAGGCGTCCTTATATTTACGTTTATAGCGTTGAACCTCACCCTTTAATTGACCATTATGGTTTTGCAGTGACGTTATCAAATGTCTCATTTCTCTGTTAATAGGAGCCGTCTGTTCATTGGCAGCCATATTTTGTTCAAACTCTATACGTAAGCCTTCATATTCTTTACGTAATTGAGCAACAACATCTTCCATCTGAATCATATCACTTCGCACTTTTTTCTGGGCAATTAACTCTTCACTTTCCATTACTTCGATTTGACGCAAATGCTGATTCTTACTTGTTTGTAATTGATTTCGTGTTTCATCTAACATCGTCTTAATTTGCATAGATTCGTTATACAAAACTGAAAATTGAGATTGCAAGCATTTATATTCAGTTGTCTCAACTATTACCGACTCGGGAAGTTGTCGAATCTGCAAAAAAGAACCCAAAGAAAATATAAATTTGGGTTTTCATTACGAATATTTAATTATTCTTTTTTACAGTTAAAAAAAATCGGCCAACTCTGTAAACGCAATAATAAATTGTGTTGTTACTTTTACTGATTATCTCTACATATTTTTAGTGACAGCTTCAAGTGTTAATAACAAATTTCAATTTATTAATTCACAGCTCGAAATAAAACGAAGGTAAAATGTACCCAACAAATATAAAATTATTACATATGATATTAATAAAATATTAAAAAATTGTATGACGCCAATGCCGCGATTCGGATCTAGTATAAAATAGTTATAAAAAATGCAAATACAGAAATATTAATTTTTTATTATAATTAAAGTCGATTTACAAGTCCTTAGTATGTTTCTTGTTCTTTTTATGTAAATAAAATAAAAAGAAACTAGGCAGGGACAAAATCGCAGCATTGGATTCGAATCGAAATTGAACAATTTTTTTTTAGAATTTTATTTAGTTGAATGCTGCAAATTAACTCCAGAAGTATTTTTGCATTTTAGTGTTAATTATTATTAAAGCGTTTGGAAATACAAAATTTGTCCCCCCTTTCCACCTCATAATCAAGGTGTTTTTAATTTATGAACATCCACTGTAATAGAAATAATTATTTTTTTAGACTTACATCCATTTTTAGTTTTTCAACCTCTTTTAAGGTCTCTCTGTGTGTGGCGTGCAGTTTGTCCAGTTCCTGCAAGCGGTTATTGGCCATATCACGATATTCTTCAAGCTCTTTTTGCAAGTCCTCAATCTGATGGCTACTGACATTAGCATGCGCCGAAACTTTTGCGCTAGAAGAACTTTTATTGGGATCTCCATGCATTTGATGGTATGCCTTTAGCTTTTCTATGGCTTCGGCCAAATGATTTTCAAGCTTGTCATTACGACAATGAATTTTTTCCAAGTCGTATTGCAACTCATCAATTTGATTTTTGAGTTCAGCATTTTCAGTTTCTTTAGCAGTTAGGGCATCCTGATATTCTTTCATTTTTAGAGACATTGTATGGAATTTCTCATGAAGCGAAGTATTAAGATTTTGTAAATTACAATTTTCTGTCATAAGCTCAATGTGGGTTTGCTTAAGAGTTTCATCAATATTTGGAAAGTTATTAGCTCCGCTAGAATCTGTTTGTGGTTCGTCTCCAGTATCCGAAGTAGACGAGGTTGGCCCTGTTAACGAGTCTCCCCGTAAAGACATGGTAATTTTTTCATTTCTTTGCATAATCCTGTCAATAACTTGTACGATTTTGGCTACAGCCCTTTTTGAAACTTGTACCCGATTAGCCAGTTTGTCATCGAGCTCCTCCTTGTCCCAGGTAGAAAGCTGCGTTAAAAACGAAGTCGTTACTTCATTCTCATTTCGATTCTCTAATTCATCAGCAGTCTCGGCATCAAACCTTTGCAGCAGTACACGTATATCTTCATTTAGTTGATTCCAATACCGATTGACTACATTGAGCACAGCATCGTCTTGTGTTTGACGCTTTTCCAATTGTTCTATACGATGCCTCAATTCTGCTTCGGTACGCATTCTTTGCTCAATGCGTTGCGCAAGTTTTTTATTTTGAAATTCTAACACCTTAATGTCCATTTCCTCTAACGTGGAAACAGGCCCAATAAGATGAGGCTCAAAATGAACCTTTTTAATTGGTGGCTGACCCAGATTTGTGTTGGCAACGTTGTTACTTGAACTTCCACCACTGCTGTTATCGTCAGCAGCTCGCTTAGACATTTTCTAAAAAGCATTTAAGATAAATAATCTATAACTTACTTTTTTGAACAAATTTTTAAAGTTATAATTTACAACACAAAAAGTTATAATTTACATTTAACAATACTTATGTATGTTTTTACATATATCCATATATAGAATACAATTAAGTTTAATGTTAAGCAAAACTTAGGAGGATTATTGTCTACACAATGAGCTAGTTTTGTTATTTAGTAAAATTAACGTACTTACTGCTAATTTTTATTTTCTTTCTTAAAGTTTAATGTAAAAAGACACGAAACAAATTTTCCTAAGGAATATCTAAAAAATGCTTCAACAAGAAGAAAAAAATGTATGTTGCAAGTTGAATTAAAACGCAAGGTGACCTCATTAGTGCAGCTGTTTACATTGTGCTCCTTGCTATTTGTTCGTTAATATGTCTTATACAAGGCATATTCAACAAGGTAAACCCAAGGCGAATTCAAAAAATTCACCCTCTGCTTTTCGTTTTTGTGTTTGAACAGTAGAATGTCAGAAAAACTAAAAAATTTATACAATATTAAAAATTTCCACAGTGAAAATGTCAAAATTCCTTTCATTAGCCGGGCTCTTACTATCACCTTGTTAAGTGAACATTTTTCCTCCTGATATCATGGTACAATTACCTTATCATGCCTGATATCAAGGTGCATGTATATCAGGTGGCCTCAGATAATCAGCTGAGTAACGGAATTTGTTATTAATATGTTAAACTTTGTTTACGTTTGAGTATTTCTTTTTCTTTGTTATAAGCAACAACTGTAGTTTTCTAAGAATATAATAAAAAGAACGAGAATTTTGGAGTTTTTGTTAACTTTCTTTGACATTCGTATGACGATTTAGTTGTATTTGTCTTGTCTGATATTGTGACAGCACAAAATACAATTAATCAGGTTATCTCGTCTCTGCAACAACTACAAATTACTACCAAAGCGTCAAACATAGCTCATAGAACAAAAAAACGATTTGTAATAATATGTATTTGTTGTTTTATTTTCACAGGGAGAAAATAACTTTGACATTTCGGCACTATTCAGCTGGGCCGACGAGACTACCTGGTTCTTTGTATCATGTGACAGCATGAGTTTTCGGTTTACTACAGGGTTCATGGTACAATTACCGTACAAGGTATAGTCGCTACCACACATAGTCTATGGTCGCTACGGAAACAACTACACTACTACAACTAACCCAAACTACCTATGTAGTTTATGAAGCTGTTGTAAAACCAACATTTTAAAAAAGTTCAAAAGCCATATGGTTTTGTTAAATAGTTTTTTTATAAGCTAAAATATATTTTAAATTATGAATTTTGACCAAAACTAATATAACGAGGCCTTAGATTGTATACACCAAGTGGTTTTTTTCTTATTTTTCTGGCATTAAGTAGAATAATAAAAAATTCGATTTAATTTCGACCATGTTTGTTTACTCGGTTTAAAAGCGAATAAAATTATGTAAATTCGTTTTAAGGAATACCAAAACAACGTTAATTCGTTTTTAAACGAGAAATTTACTCTAAACTCGCTTTACAGAACAGGGCCGATTGCATTTCAAAATTTTTATAATTGTATTTCAGAATTTTTAAACTGTATTTCAGAATTTTTCATTGAATTTCAGGGTTTTTTAACTATATTTTGGGACTTTAAATTGTATTTCACATGAAAAATTCGGAAATACTATTAGAAAACTTTGATATTGAATAAAAAATTTTTCAAATTGAGTTATAAATTTCCAAAACTGGGGCCAAATCGTCGCATTCGATTCGAATCGAAATTTCATTCAATCGATCGAGTTGTCAATGCTTTGAGTATAGGAATTCTAATAAGAATTTTTAAATTTCGATTCGAAACGAATGCGACGATTTGGCCCCTGAATTGTAAAATTCTGAAATTACATTAGATAGTTCTGAAATGGAATTAGAAAGTTCTAAAATTAAAAAAGAAATTTTTGATACGCTATTATAAATATCTCAAATCAATTTTAAAAACTCTAATTGGAAATAGTGTGAAATTATACACTCGTCTTAATAAATTTTGAATATTTTCTTAATTTAAGTTAAGATATTTACATGCATATCCAAACTTTGAACCAAAACATACATGAAACCAAAAACCTTAAATCAACGTTTAAGTTAAAATTTATTGTTTTGAAAAATTAACTCTTTCGTACATTCAATTGTTGATTGTGCAAAATTTAAAAAAAAAATTGAAATTTTGCCAACTATAAGAAATTTTTGTTTTATAACGTGCAAATATGGAAAATATGTATGTATTTGCGTAGGATGTACGTATGCGAAACTCGTTTAAACTTAAACAGTTCTATTTAAAATGATGAATATTTTAAAGTTTGGCGTATAGTCATACAGTCAACTTCATCAATTTTTATGGAATTTGACTTGATGTTTATTTCCTCCTCTTGCATTACTTGAACATGTAATAAATAACGTAAAGATGCCTTATTTTCTTGAATTTTATGATTTAATTTGCACATTGAAGCTTTTAAAGCATTAAGCTCGTGATAGAGAGCGTCTTGAACCTCGTCACATGTTAATTCTAGACCAGGACGTGTTGCACGATTGCTTAAGCGTGTGAGACACAATTGCTGAGCTCGCTGTTTATCGGCCAACCCTTTTTCTAAATCATGAATATTATGGCCTACCTCGTGAATATGCTTCATTGTATCGCTATGTTTATTTTCCAAGCACATTTTAACATGCCGCAATTCAGCTATGCGTCGTTGGAATGCTTCGTTAGTGCGATCTGTTTGATTCTCCATGTCTTCACATACTTGTTTTAGCAATAAATCAATATACGCCCTAAGTTGGGCAGCAGAGTTTAATTCCTTTGCGTTACACTCCAAATTTCTATAAGTGGTATGTTGCCACTCACCTAACGAATACTGACTAAAAACAAAATATACATAAGTATGTGTGAACATACATATAAAAATATGTATAGGAAATTTTTCATTTAAAATACAATTTAAAAATTTCAAAATACAAATAAAAAACTCTTAAATATGTGCCGAATTTCGATCTTGCTGGTTTTAAATAACGATTGTCTCCAGGATATTTCTAATAGTTTGACACCAATAGCTGGTATTACCTTATTTGACTACGGAAACTTGAATTCAGCAGACGGACATGGCTATATCGACTTCCCTATCTATAAGGATCTAGAATGTATGTACTTTATGGGGTCGCAAATGGATAATAAAGAAATTCCGAACGGAATGACAAGCTAATATATTCCCTTATCACTTATGTGAAGGGTAAAAAAATTGAATAAGAAATTTTCGATACACAAACCCAGCTAAAGGGAATCAAAATATATAAGCATGTAGATGATATTTACATATTTCATATGTACATATTTTGTTTTTTTTATAAATGATGTATGTAAAAGTCAGAAAAAATGTTTAAATATAATCAATTAAAATTTTTAAATATGTTATTTTTTGCAATGTCTTTTTTGGCCCTTTTTGACAAGTACAAATTTGTTACTTTTTATGTGTCTACATACAAAATTTGTTTTAATAAATGTTTTCTTTTATTATTTTTTGATACATATCTTATTTTAGTTTGTTGTTGTCAACTTTTTTTGTTTTGCTATATTGTTGATCTGTTTTTGTTTTTATTAGTTTTAAAAATACTACTAAGAAGTTATATAAACCCTTTAAAATTATGCAACATTATTTCCAAAAAACGACTTTTTTATTCGACTTTTTTCCTGAAACGACTATTTCTGCCACTTTTTTAAAAAGTCTCAGCGGTCACACTGGCCACTCCCAAAACGAAAATTGTATTCACCACAGGTGGTGTTATCGCGCCCATGGTACAAGTAATAAGGTACAGTCAAAAACACAGCTGATCATTTTTTGCTCCTGATTTGTATGATGGCTAGCTGCCAAACTACACATATAAAAAAGTAAACAATATTTTTTTCATATAGAGTCTAAATGACAATTGAAAATCACGAAACTTTGTTGTTGCAGAATTGGGGTTACTTTATTAAATATACTTTGATCGCGCCTGATAGTTATATGTATCATGGTGAAATTATGTTAATGCATTAATTCACCTTTAGTTATACTATGAGATTGCACGTATTAGGATTTATATAACATAAATTTTTTGAAATTGTTAACTTTAAGTCAGGGTACACAGGATATACGTGTACCCTGCTTTAAGTGTTTGTAACAACTTGGATCGGCAATGGCTGAGCGTGTGCAAGCAGGGCTGGTAGAAATTAGGCAGTGACGGTCGACGGTTCAATATTTGGCCGACGCAATTTTTTTTTTAATTTTTTTTATTGTTTTTATTATTTACATGCATTTCAAATGAAAAAAACTTTAAATTTTTGATAACAGACATATATAAGCTTATAACCCATCTCCGCCCCTAACAGGGCTGCCATACAATATTGGAAAAAATAGGGTAAAAACCAATACAAATTTTCCGGATTCGCCATTAATTTTTTCTTCCAAACGTATTTCTAGAATATATTTACTACTTATCTCCACGCCCTAAGAGGGTTGCCATACAAAATTTAAAAACAATTAGGTCAAAACCCTTACTACTTCCCCGGAGTCGCCACTAGAGGAATAAAATATATCACAGAACACCTTAATGGTAGTCCTAGAACGTACTTACCCCCTATCGCCATCACCCAAGGGGGTTGTATACAAAATTTTAACAAATTAGAGTAAAAATCCATATAAAATTTTAAGAAAATTAGGGTAAAACCCCCTGCAGCTGCCCTACTCACCCTAAGAGGGTCAAAATATGACACCTACCCCTATTTAAAATTTAGAAATATTTTATAAATTAAAAAAAAACGGATAAAAATAAAAAAAAGGTTTAGGGTTTCGAAAGTCCAATGTAAAGAAAATCTAAGTTTCGCCACAGCCGAATATAGCGCTCTAACTTGTTCAATTTGCTTTATAAAGCCTTTAGGAAAAAGATAAGTAAAAAAGTTTGAAGGCATGCTTTTCACGGTTTATGGGTTTAAATTATATATATACATAGTATGTAAACACATACTTACCAATGATGATGGGCCAAGTCGCCACCTCGTAAATTTTGGGAGTCTCTTAGCGTCAAGTTTTTTTCATCAATCAACAGAGATTTGTCCTTTTGTGCGAGGTCTTTATCTAAGAGATACACTGTCGCACGTAATTTACGCAGCTGTTCATTCGTTTCCTTTAAAGTTTTGTCCATTAGACATTGACAACCTTTGATTACTTTTAATTCACGACGTAAGTTACGATCGACTTCATCTTCGCACAGATCCACTCCTAAACGTCCTTCTCGAATAACTAAACAACGTTGGCAAATTGCTAAAGATTTTTCTTTTAAAAAACTAATAGCATTTATAACACGGCCACGATACGTGTTTAAAGCTTCATCTTCTAAAAGAGCTGTTTTTTTCTGTTTATTTAATTCATCGCAAAGGAAACGTATTTCACTGGCCCTCTCGCGCAAATGATGTTCAACCTCTCGCTGCCAATTACGTGTCGTGTCGTTAACATCGTCAACAACACGACGAGACTCTCTTTAAATATATATTTATGTATATACATACATACATATATGTATACAAACATTCATACGTATGTAAATATGTACGTAAAATGGAAAGAAATATCACATACTAAATCAAAAACAGTCACAACTCAAAATTGTTTAGAATCGATTATGTTCATTAACTCAAATTCAGTTAAGTTGCCCGACGGCAACTAAAACCGACGCATTGTTAAACATTTGTTAAATTATTAAATTGGCAACTGTAAGTCGTCAGTTGTCCCCTAATATATAACCGAACTGAAGTTGGATTGCCATACATAATACAAAGAAACAAATGTAAATTTTTAACACGAAACACGAAAAATTTCGTTTAAATTTCTATTGATCCTAATTTGGTAATACCTACAATTGGAACCATGTTTTTTAAGGCAGAAAAGAAGACTCATAAAAAAATTATGATTATGAGTTATGATTGTTTTTTATTTAGTGCGCGATATCTACATACATATATACATACTATATAAACGATTTTTAATATATGTACATATATGTATATGTACATACATACATATGTACATTCAATATCTATGCACTTACTCTACAATACGTTCCGCCATCCTTTCCTGGTCACATGTTATACGAAATTTGATTTTATTATTAAAATCCCAATCTTCATCCGAATACTTTGGAGGTAATCTAGACAAAGAACTCATGTTTTTACCACACAAATGTAAGCCATTTATACGTTTAGTTCTCATATTGGATGAAAGCATGCTTAATTATTTTATAAATATATTTTTACCAATAAACTAATATTTTCAATTTAAAATTCCGTTATAATTTTTTAGACGTCTTGCTATGTATTAATTTTTAATACACAAAAGTAATTACGAGTATTTTTTGAATTTTTTAATAGTAAAGGTGTGTCACCATAACTACAGAAAAAGTAGGCTGAAAATAAGAATTCCTCTACTTTTTGGTATTAACCTTTGAAAAATTTAAGGCACTTTTCTGCTCATTTCAAAATAAACGTACATGCAATTTTGTGTATTTATTGTGTAAATAAAAAATACTTTGTTTACACAATACCAACAGATTTACAAAATGATTTAAAAATTTTACATTAAAACTACATACACATACCCTGCAGCTTAAGTAAAAGATTTTATAAAAAAAAAATAAAAAATACGGGTAT
The DNA here is from genome assembly GCA_963583895.1 of Melanophora roralis. Classification (NCBI taxonomy): domain Eukaryota; kingdom Metazoa; phylum Arthropoda; class Insecta; order Diptera; family Rhinophoridae; genus Melanophora; species Melanophora roralis. Next base: position 799,357 of record OY757189.1, read on the forward strand.
AAAGGTTCAATTATAAGTGACATAACCATAGCCACAGAAAACAGCTGTTCGAACCAAACTTGTGGGCTAAACTGTTATTGATTATAGGTAATTGTAATGTTCAATTATGCGTGACTTGACATAGCACCATAACCATAACCGTTGCCATAAAAACCAAAACTCAATTGGTTTCTCTTAGGTATGGTTATGGCGTAATGGTAAGCCACTTGTATTCAATAACAGTGTTGCCCATAAGTTTGGTTTTTAACAGCTGTTTTTTGTGGCTATGGTTATATCACGTATAATTCAACCTTTACCAATACGCCAAAACCATATAAACCAATTGAGTTTTGGTTTTTATGGCAACGGTTATGGTGCTATGTTAAGTCACGTATAATTAAAACCTTAAAGCTGTAAATAAAAAAAAACAATAATTAGTATTTGACCTAATTAATAACTATGTATTTATGTAAATAAATGCAACTGTACTAGACTTACATAAGTATACATATTGTGGTATTAGATTAAAAAAATTTGTTCTTAACGGGTTATGTTATCGATCATACAATATAGTTTTTTTAATGGTTACCAGGAATGTATACATTTATATTTACTCTTGGATACACTTATGTAAACGAAATAAATACTACATGCATATGTATGCATGTATATTTTTGGTTCAATAAATAATGTTACATTGATTTGGAAATGTCGTTTTAAACATTTATTGAAATGTTTTAGAAAAAACTTTTATTGAAAAAAATTGTATACTTACATAAGTACTTATACATACATACATACTTATAGACACCTTTAAAAAAGTAAACAAAACTTTGTTATCTTTTACGTTCTTAAATACAAAATTAGCTAAAAAAAAAGATTTGAATGCCAAATGTTAGTTATTTACATGGTGGTCACACGATCAAGTTTCGCTTAAATTTATGTTTTAAATTTTAATACACTCACACTTTATCAGTAATACATTCATACTTTTCAAAATTGATGCGAGTTGGCTTTCAAATTTTCGTTCAGTCTTGTGTTTTTATTTACCGTCTTGCTTGCATTTACTTATAAAGACAATCGGCGTTTTCTTTTCAAATGCAAAATGTAAAAAAAAATTAAAGATGAAATTTATACCCAGTATAAAGCATAACATGCCAATAATTATGGGGCCAAACTGTCGCATTCCATTCGTACTGAAATTCATAAATTCTTATTAGAATTCCAATATTAAAAGCATTGACAACTCGATTTAAATTTCGATTTGAATCGAATGCGACAATTTGACCCCCGCTACGCTAACTCGAAAAATTTATTTTTTGAGTTATGACGTTGGTTTGACAAATGAGCGATATGTATGTACGTACATACCCAGAAAAAAAATTGGAAGATTTAATTTTTTTAAATCTGTATTTTATACAGTACCTAAGTATACTGAAAGATGCCAAGGACTTACATAAAACGGTTGATAAGAAAGTATTCAATAATAACAAAGGGATTTTCTAAGAATTTTAAACTTTTTGTTTCTTGAATCACTTACCTCTTATGACAAGCACGTGTTAAATTTATTGATGTTTCCCCAAAAATGGAACTATGTATTTCGGGTTGCCTTTTATCAATGAATTTAATTATAATTATTATGCCCTTTTTTACTTGGTATCCCAGCAACATTTTAATAATTTGTAACGAATTATTCGATTGATTTTTGTAAGCAGATTTGTATGCAGGGGTCGTGAATTTCGAGACAACACAAACAAAAATAACTAGTTATTCGCCCAAAATGTAACTAGTGTTTGTTTATCTTCAATATTACTTGCTTACTTACCAGGTAAGCAAAGGTTTTGCTGGGATGTTTAAATCGCTTTAAAACATTTTCTTAAATAAAAAGACAAAGATGTAATATTTTTTTATATTTTATAATTATTGGCAAACAATAATATGTAAAGTAAATATTTAAACCTAAAAGAACATTTAAGAAAATACAAAACGAAATATTTTAAAAAAAATTTTGATTTCAAAATATTACGTGAAAAAACTATTTTACTTTTGAAAAAAGTTTTTTTTTTTTTAATAATATTTGTTTGTTTTTTGTTAAACCCTTAAGATTAAATTTACACATATGTATGTAAAAAAATAAAGAAAATATATTATTATTACTTTAATTATTATTATTATAATTCTTTTAACTATGTGTGTATGTATGTATAGTGTAGATGTAGGTTTGTTTGTATTTAATATATTTACTTTACATACGTTGATGAAAATAGGGATTACCTTTATTTCTTTTCTCTAAAATATTTGATTTTATTAAAAAATTTATTTAAAGTATTTTGTTTCTTGCAGTTTTAAGTTTAAGAAATTTGTCTAATGTTTTTTTTTTATATAGAACTATTTACTTACATATGCATGTATGTACAAATGTTTGTATAATGTGCAAGACACATATTTGTGTATGCAATTTTTGCTGGATTTGTTTGTTTGTTTGTTTTACATAAGTTGGTGAACATATACATATAAGTTATAAATTGATTTTTTACATTTTCTGGCATACACATTTCCAAGCAGCAGAAGCTGTAAATATTTTTTTATGGGACTTGTGTCTAAAAACTTTAGTTTTCATTTCTGGTAAGATAGCTTTTGACCATTTTGATGTAAATTCTTACTAACTAATTAAAGATTATTAATGGTAGATTTAAAAAAATAAAATCTTTTGATTTTTTTATACAAATTTTGTAATTTAAAAAAAAAACACATTAGAAAATGTAATGGTTAAAAGATATGATTTCTAGTGTTGCCGTTTTGTTGCTATTTGGGTATTTTATGACGCGTTTAGAGCTCCGGTAACTTTTAATATTGTTCAAATACTCTTCAAAACAATTTTTGATTCTTGCCTTTTCTACTTTTAAATTATAGTTGCTTACTTGTTTTACCCGTTTTGCCTACGCACTTGACGCTTTTCTTAATTTTTAAAATGGCAGCACTGATGATTTCAACAACAAATGCATGGACATACTAAACGGACAATTTATTTTTTACCAATTAATCTTGCTATAGCTTTACACACATCCACATAATACATCTCATACTTGTTTCGTAGAAATTTGACTAATACCAGATTTACACAATAAAATTTTTCATTTAATTACTTCCATGAAATTTTATGTTTCTTGACGAGAGGTGTAGAAAAGCCCCTTTTTTATATAAACAAAAATTTCGTGAAAGTAGTTTCATGAAAAATTTCCTCGTATAAGTCTGGTATTATTTTGTTTGATTTAATTTAATTTTTTTTTGTTTTCTTATTTACATATTGTTTTCCTACAATTTATTTTTAACGTGGTCTATTTTTTTTCTTAATATTTCAATTATATAATTTTCCTTTTATTTCGTTATTACAAACAACCAAAAAAGTAATAACGTATGTACGTATTTTTATTAATTTTAATTAATTTGTTGATTCTATAGAAGAGATAATTTAATTTTGTTTGTTTGGTGATGATTGAAACTTTTCCAACTTGCAACAAAGAACTGTGTAATTACTTAATTAGAGTTGTGTTCAAGATAATAGGAGCAGCATTCTAAAAATGTCTTTAGACCTTTTTGAAATACAGCAATTACTTGCGAAAATTACAAAAAATAAATAAAATACATTTTTTTTTAATAAAATATGTTATTTCATATTTTGTTTTTCGAACACAATAAGGTTTTTTTTTCGCAAAAACGGTATTAGATGCGACGTTTTTATTATAATACTTTGTAACAAGTTTGAAGTGGATTTTTTGAGTAAATTAAATTTATTACCAGGTGGCTAGTTTTGCGGTTCAAAAAGAATGTTTATTTTATCATGTTTTTTATGGGGTTAATCGCAACAACAATTAAAAAATTGCAAATTGTTCACTCTGAATACCTTTTTAGAACTTTTTAGGATTTTTTTTTTTCAATAAAAACACTTTTTTAAAACGTGCGTCACATAAAGTGGGGGTATTTTCTTAAGTTTTAATGTTTAATTTCTAAACAAGCAAAAACAAACATTTAAAGTTGCCGCTGCATTAATGCTATTAATAAGTATTTTTGACAATAGAATAGGCCGGTAACATATTTTATTTGAGAAATTTTAGCTTTCAAATTTTATTCTAAAAAAAAACAAGAATTTTTAACTGGTTATCAGTTTTGATTCTTACTGCATTAAATTCTATTTCAATTTACATGATACACTACAATGCAGGTGTTGTTAAATATCGTTGCTTAACCGTTCTTAAACTTTTGGAAAATCCATAGTTTTAGGCAAGAAAAAAAAAAAAAAAAAAAAAAAAAAAACTTTGCATACTTAATCTAGCACACTTTTATTTTAAAGTATTGATATTAACTTATATAAAAATATTAATTTACCAAAAAAAATTTGTATTGTTCTCCTCCTAGTTATTTGAACACAGCTTTACAAGTTATCTTTAAACGTAATATTTTATTATTGACCACAACCAATATTGGTTCCTTTTTTTATTTAATTTTCAATTTTAATAAAAAAATATCATCAATTATAATTATTATATAAATTTTGAATATGTTTTTTTCTTATATGTATGTATTTTTTGTGTGCTTATATGAATATTTAGTTAACATTTGTTTAAGTTAATAGTCTGCTTTCAAAGCGCCCTTAATCAATTGCGATTGATTAATATATTACGGTTGTTGGGGATGCATTTGCAGCTACTCGTAAGCACTACGAACTACGACATGTGTAAACCTTGGACATCCATCATTTCGTCCTGGGGAGATGGGCGTGGTGGAAAAGCTTGTAAATGTGGAGGCGTAGCACGCACAGACATGCCTCTTGACGCTAAGGGATACTGTAATCGATAGGAACCATCGTGAGCTAGTCTAGGAGTACGTCTTGGAGAACGAGATGGCATACGGTTAGCTTTTTGCATTTCTTCTAAGATTGAAGGTGCTACATATGTAAAGCCCTGCAAACAAACAACAAAAAACTTTTGAATGAGTAATGGCAAAAAAAAATCTAGTAAATATACAGGCATGTTCTGAAAATCATATGGTTTCAAATCACTTGTGATTTAATGTTTTTTATTTAATTAATTTATTGCGAATTCTTAAATAAGGTTATTGAAAAAATAACCAAGTGATTCTAAATCTGCTGGCATTTAGCTGACCGATTTAAAATCAATAAATTCTTGTGATTTCAAATCTCTTTCACAAAAAGTGATTTTCAGAACATGCCAAAAATATGCACATATTTCTTTTCAAATTATATTTTTATTAGTTTTTTACAACCTTTGCTGTTTTAACGGTATTTCGAGAATTTTTATTCAAAATATAAAAACGAGATTTGAAAATAAACGATTTTTTTCATATATGAACATTTATAAGTTTATGAATACAAGGGCCAAATCGTCGCATTCGATTCGAATCAAAATTTCACTCGATCGTTCGAGTTCTCAATGCTTTAAGTATAGGAATTCTAATAAGAATTTTGAAATTTCGATTCGAATCGAATGCGACGATTTGGCCCCAGGATTATTTAGAAATTTTTAAATCAAAAATATTTTAAAGGAGGTTCAATGAACATTTTCATTTATTATTTTTGTTGAACTTAACTGTATTATAAAAAGCTGGCAAGCACATACATACATATGTATGTACGAAAAGAAAAAAAAATAACGAAACCGAAATGTAAATTACCGCCCCCTCCCCCTCTTTATTAATTGCACAAACAATATCAAATTGCACACATTCATTACAAATATATTTAACCTTTAATTAGTTTATTATTACAAGATTTTACGCTTGACCAAGAAAGTGTATGTATAAAATTCATTAAACTATAGCATATTTACATGTATATCTTTTGTATTTTTTTATTTAAGTAAAAAAAAACATTTTATTATTATAATTGTAATGTGTGTAAGTAAGTATACATACTACATACGTATATACCCAGTAAGTTTTTGTGGTCATATTCAAGTCTTTTTTTTACTCTTTTGCCCAATTTAAAGTTGTTTGATTTTAGGTTTTTATTTAAAGTAATTTATTATGTATTTTTTTCTAGTTTTTTGACCTTTTTAATGTTAATAAATAAGACTATTTTTTTAAACTTTAGGTCTATTTTTTTGTTTATTTTTTTGCAAATTTTTTTCAATATTTCGCCACTCCGTTGTGTGGCATCATCAGGAGGTTATTTCAGTTAAATATTAAAGTTGTTATTTTGGTTTTAAAATTAGCTTTTGGCTTTTCGAATAACGATTATAATATATAATATATATATAATTATGTATAAAATTAGGTCTTAACACAAGACTATCAAGAAATAGGACTAAAACCTTTTTTTAGGGCTTCCAGGGCAGTTCTCCTACTTTTTCCTCATGTATCCGGAGTTGTCATGCTTTTACACAATTTTTGGTTTTTTAAATTTTCAATTTCATCGAAGCTTTTGGATTATTGATATTAATGTTGTTTTAAATATCTTAAATAACTAAAGTTTGTTGTCAAATTGTGATTCAGAAGGGTTAAGCTTCGGTGTTATTATCCGGTTGTAGTTCGCTTGCAAGTTAAAAGATACACAAAAATAACGGCCTCAAATGTGATAGTCAAAAATGTTGCAAAAATATTTTTTAATGCAAAAACTAAATAATTCGTTTAGCAATAAATTAAGCTGCCAAAACAATTATATTTGTTTTATATCCTTTTTTTTTTAACTGAAAAAAAAAACTTTTACTCTTAAAATAATATATAATAACATCCATCGTTCCAGATTAGAGCAAAAGGCTAAAAGTTGAACTTTCGATTTCAGTAACCATGGTAATGACGATTACAGGCGAGGCCCCAAACTCAACGAAACCAAAGTTTTAGGTTACAAAATAAAGAGGAAACCCTTTATACTTGCATCACTCTTATATTATTCCCCGCTTATTCCGAGGAATCTGTGGCTTATTTCGCTGATAAAAAAGCACCTTTTTAATACCCTTTACCCTAACATCCTGTCTATAAAAGTAAAAATATGTCATCTTTTGTGAGGCAAATGTACTCTTTGTCCCTTACTTGGTGAAAAGGGTGTATATCAGTTCGTCAATCCATTTGCGACCACATAAAAACATATGTTCTGAATCTGAAGTCGATTAAACCATACCCGTCTGTAAAAATCCAATTTCCGGAGCGAAATAAAGTTTAAGTGTCAAACTATTAAAAAAATATTTCAAGGCAGAACGCTTTTAAAAATGAGCAAGATTGGTTTACTACAGACCGAAATATAACCCATTTTTTTAGGACAAAATCCATGCATATATCCCAACTATTGCGCATAGATGAAACCTTTAAAATTAATTAATTTTATTATAAGAACTTAAATACAGGGTGTCTGGTGGCAGAGTTATATTTGCAAACTTAAATAAAAAACGTAATAATTGACACAAAGTTTTATTAAGAGCATTGAGCGATATTATGGGAAATGCAGAAGCCACATGAAAAAATCCATGGGAGTTCGATCGGGCGACCTCGATGGCCATGGGATTTCCTCAAAACGACTGATCAGTTTTAGGGGGAAATTTTCCCGAAGCAAATTCATCGAAGCTCTGGCTGTGTGTGCAGTCGCCCCATCCTGTTAAAACCACGTGTGTGAAGAGTACGATGGATGAGCTCGCCGGTTTGGCAAAAACCACTCCGTGATCATGCGTCGATAATTTTCACCGTTGGCATTCGTCGTTGCCTGGTCTCAAGAATTTTTGGAAAAAACGGTTCTATTAGATATTTCATGTATGGATAAGGCACACCACACAATCACCCTGGGGCAATGCAATGGTTTTTAAATGCCAGTAACTTGGCCGTTTAAGTGAAAATGAGCTTCGTCGCTCCAAAAAAAGGGGTTTTAGTGCGAAAGCGCTCTAACATCGTTTTAAACAAATTTTTTCCGTAAGTCAAAGTCACTTCCTTTCAGTTCTTGAACGATTTCAATTTTAAAAAGGATAGAACTTCAGATCCTTTTTTAAAATTTCATGAACAATCGCTCTTGGAAGTAAACTGCTTTCAACCAGTTCAATTTTCCGGGAGTCTTTGAAGATCGACTAGGCCCTGGTCGTAGGACATTAACAGCCTTTGCGAGGAATTTCTGCACCCACGAATTAAATTTACAAAAATTTTTAATTAATTTTATTTTTAAAACAAACTCATAACCAGCTGTTTTTTTAATATTACCGGCATTAGTGTACCGTGTAATGTACCCTACAAGGTACCATCAAGGCACATTCAACAAGGTAAACACAAGGCGAATTCAAAAAATTCGCCCTCTGCATTTCCTTTTTATGTTTAATAAAGTTTATGTGAAAAAAAAATTAATAAATCTGTAATTTACTTTATGCAAATATTAACAATCAGCTGGGTTTGAAATATTACCTGTATTAATGGACTTAACTTTTAGTATAAGGAGAGAAAGAACTAAACGTAAAACACAATTTATACATATCGCTTGCTGCTGCCTTAAACAACGTCATAAATTAAAAAAAAATTAATTTTTCGAGTTAAAGATGTAGAATTATTAGTTATAATATGTTTTATACTTTATTTTTATCTTTTAGTTGTTTCTACTTTTAACGTTTGAAGATAAAATGTCGCTTGTCTTTTTAAGTAAATGTAAGCAAAACAAAAACTTAAAACGCGTTTTTCTCGAATTGGCTTTTTGAATTATGACGTTGTTTTAGCAAATGAGCGGATATGTGCATGAACAAACATACATATGTACATATATGTATATAGCCCCAATAAATTTTCTTAAATAGAAGACATGAGTGTAAAGATATTTACAAACCAAAAAAATTTCTTTCTTCAAAAAATTTTTTTTATGTGCATAAGTATGTTAAAAGAAAACATTCACACAAATACAAGGTGTTTGTTCGGCTGGTTCATGGCTAATAAATGCTGATCCAAAAGTTTAGTCAGCCGTATGTATTCAAGGTGGTCGGCACGCAAGCGCACAATATTTAAAAATTTTGCAAATCACGGCTTTAAACATTTTCTCAACCTATATTTTGTTGTATGTTCTATGTGTTTTTAGTTAATAGTTAAAAAGCGATTTTAAACGAAGACCAGAGAGGAAAAATTTTAATTTTTGAAAAAAAAATAATTCTAAGAAGGAAGCGGCTGAGTTTCATTGCCAGTTAGTTTTATTAAAAATTTACAAAAAGTTTCGAAAAAGAAAATACCAATGCCAACCGATGCATTAAAGCAGCATAAAAAAAGAACAGCGCTGAAATACTAACTGTTTGAGATAATACAAAAAGTGGTTGCACCGTTGAAAATGGAAATAATGATGGAAAACCTTTGAAATGATAGAATTTTAAGTTTCAGCACAAAAATGCAACATGTTACAATAGAGAAATGTACACCAAACAAACGTGTTGGGATGAAAGTGCAATTTCTTAAATTAAAAAAAAACATAAATAAGTTAAAGAGGAAAACAAATCAATATATCGCTTGCTCAATATTACAAGGTTGTATGTAACATTTTGATCGGTTTTGTGTGAATAACATATCAGGGTTTAATGTAAAAATGCGGAACTTTAAGTGTTGATCTGGAGGTTGTAGTGTCCCTAGACCCCTTAAACAACAGTGTTACATAGTGGTTTGTTACAAAGCGTACAAGAGTTCTGCATCAAAGTTGTATGAACCACAAAATAGTTGAGCGTATTATATTCACCTGACCTGATAACGTTTGCCCAGTCTTTTTGCCACATAGAAGACCAAAATCCACCATATAAATTCCAACCAAACGGGAATCACATTAAGAGTCGACAAAACGATGTCCGTCTGTCCATCTTGAATGCCAGTGTAAATTTTGTAATTAAACTTAAAAAACGATTTAAAAAACAAATTTGAGAAATTGTTCTTAAATCTATGTATCCATAATGTTGTTGAAAGTGCTTTAAATATTCTCGGAATGAGATTTCGTAGGTTGAATTCATTATTTTTTACTTAATCTTCCTGGAAAAACCTTGTCTACTGGTTTTTGTTATTGTCACAATTTTAAAACGATAAATACAAGTTTTTATTAATGTCACTTTTTAAAATGGAAATAAGCTTAATAAAAATTTTTTAATATTTTTAAAAATTTATAACACTATTTTGAAGTTTTTAATTTTTTAAAACATGAGATTTAATTTTTTATTTGCAATCGTACGTCTTGACAAGACAAATTCATGCCTAGACAAAAGTCAAACTCAGTATATAAAAAAACCCAGTATAAAAATACCGGATTGTTTTTATTTGGATTTTGACATTTGTCTAGGCATGAATTTGTCTCGTCAAGACGTATAATTAAGAATATCAAAGTTACACTAAAAACTGTTTTCGGTAGAAGTTTTCAGTATCAAAAGTGCATGTTAAAAGACATGTGACTAAATTTGATTGAATTAAAAATAAATTTGGTTTAATTTCCAATTTATATACTTCACTCAGTTTTAACTAACAGTTCAACTATACTTTGCTGCCAAATTTTATTTTGTAATAGAAGAAAAAAAATTTAAATTTGATTTTCTCAACATATGTGTTTGCACATACAGCCTTGTAATATTGAGCAAGCGACATGAAAAAGAAACAGGCTTAACTACTGCTTACAACTTTTTAAATTTTGCGCGAAAATTGACATCAAATTGAGTTCAACTTACCACTTGCATTAACACAAACATACATACATACATATGCACGTAAATAATTAAATTTATTTATTAAAAAAAATAATTAAAATCAGCGCAAAAAAAATATTAATTAAAATTTCTTGGCCAAAGTTAACAGTACTAAACTGTTTATAGTGAAAAAAAATGTTTTTTTTTTGTGTGTGATATAATAGAAGAAGTTTGAAAGATGTTTTCAACCATAAAAACAAAAACTGATTGAAACGGTCATCAAACGCATAAAGGATGAAGATTAAATTCAAAACATAAAATTAGTTTTATAATTTAAAATATTTTAAAGCAGTTACATGCCTGGATTACTTTAGTAATTTTTAAGTCATATAAAACAAATTACTAGGATGTCGAACAAAACCAGTGATAATTATTTGGAGCATCTTTTTCTAGTAGTTTCGTATGAACATCAATTTCCAAAGCAAAAACCATATTTTAAATATTGTCACAATCACGGAAAAAATAGTAAAAGTAGAGGAGGAGGTGGTGGTGCTTGTAACACTTGTTTACTTTTATTGAGTCTACTTTTGCAATTCGTTTATGCCGCTGCAAATACGGCTCAAATATTAAATGTTGCTGTTTTGTCGAAAAAAAGCATTTCATCGGCTTCTTTAGTCAAAACAACTTCTATGTATGTTACTGCAGCTAATGTTGCAGCTTCTGATGAAAGTTTTATCGAGCCCAAAGCAAAATTTATTAAACGAAGTCGTCATTCAACATTTACGGACTTAGACAAAGAAGTAGGTATGTCTGGTGTATCCAATCTAAGTATACGCAGACACACACACACATACATGCACACTAGGGACTGGTAAATCGACTTCGATTATAGTCAAAATCGGTTTTGACCCCAAAAAAATCGATTTTTTGAAATCGGCTTTTTGTTAACGATTTTATACTGAAATCTGTTATTGAGCCCAAAAGTCGATTTTACCTACAAAACTTTGAAATGCTATAAATTTTAAGAAATATTTTTTAAAAAAAGTTTATTTCAAACTATCCTCACCGAAAACTCATGTGTCAATATAAAGCGTTAGTGTATTAATTGAAAATTTTTACTATTTGACGGCGAAAATTAATTTAAAATGCATTGTAGTTAGATTTGCAAAAAAAATTTTTTAAACAATTCTTTCTTTGAAAAAAGTTTAATTAACTTACTTAAAAATCATTTTTGAGGATATCTATTCATTTTAATATAGCATTAAAATAAAAATCTACTATAAATTATAATCGATTATGAGCTTCGATTAATCGACTTTGAAAATCGAAATTAAAATAGTTGATCGTAAAGTCGAAAATCGATTTTTGGCTTTGCTTACCATTCCCTAATACAAACATTTATTAATTTATTCTTTATTTGTGCAAAATATACAAGTGATACTAAGCAGGGTATACAAATATGTATGTCTGTTTATATGTAAATACATAAGCCCAACCGACTTAACAACTTACCATGTTATAAACAGAAAAAAAGCTAAAATATGTATGTATGTACATTGTACATGCATATGTACAATTATACAACAAATTATAACCATAACACAAGAAGTCTGTGTGTGCTTTCGTATGTGTGAAAGTGAAATTTGTAGTATAAGTAAATATGTAGATTATAAAGGTTTACCCACTTAGCATTTGAAAGATTGTTTTGAAAAATAAAAATTAAAACATACTTTTGCAAGCTTATTATTGGGGGCATGGCGAAATAATGCATCAGGTGTTGGTGAATAAAATTTTCGTTTTCGTTGACAACCCATCCTCGATTTGTGCATGAAAAAAGTAGATCAGCTATGCTCGTAACACCACCTGGTCAACATAATTTCACCATGATTGGAGGGTTATTCTAATGGTGTTTTCCATTCTAAAAAAAAATGTTACAATGAGTATGTGTAATATTTTTATCAGTTTACACCCACACTTATAAAGTTGTCCATTTTTTTTGTTTCAATGGAACAGAAAAATGTCTTGATTTTAATAAAAACTGCACTCTGTGTTAAAAACTCGTCTGCATAAAAAAGTATTTACTTACAAAACACAGCTGTAAAAAGTGGTACTTTGTTACACTGCAATATAATTGGGGGTAAGATATGTTACACTCCTGCCAGTTATTTGTGCAACATGTTCAGAAAGGAAAACGAAAACTGTTTTCACTTTTGCATGTATTTTTAGAATGGAACATAAACCCGCTCGAACGGTAGCATTAATGTAACATTTTTGCCAGAAAGGAAAACACCATAACTTTCGATTACGATTTCGCATGCGAATACGTATATATTAAAATAAAACAAAAAGTTAATTTTTTCCAATTTTAATATATAAAAACACAAGATTTAAGTACGAAAAGAAAAATCCAGGAAAAAGTTATTTGTGGACAAACTATTCCGTAGTGAAGAAGGCCGACGAAGAAAAATGTTTACCCATTAACTACTCTTAATCATTATTTAACGTATCTGATTCTAATATGTACTATAATTTATAAGGTTTTCAGCTGTCGGAATCGGATTTGAAAATGCCTTATAGATATTTCAGAGTTCTAAGTTTTAGTATCGTGTAAAGATGAGCGATCCCGTGATTTTTAAGGAATACTGTAAACAGTGAACGTGATTTTTAGGTAACAATTATTTTAAACAGTGACGGTGATCGCTGTTTATTATTTTTCGCAAACAAATATGTTGATAGTTACTTCACAAGAAGATCCAAAAATGTTAACAAATTTTATGTATCAACACTGCAGTATACAGATGCTACTCAGGGCCATTTTTTATTTTTCCACGAACCACACTGTAATTTGTGCATATGGGGTTTAAAGATTGAATGAACTGGGTTGTTGGCAAAAATTAACTAAAGCCTGCAGTACACGAAATGTAGAAAGCTAGATGCGTATGCAGCTGTGACGTAATTTTGACGTCATCAAAAAGCTTCTACGATTTATTTAAAGCAATGTGGCTTTATGATGACGTCAAAATTACGTCAGATCTTCATGTGCATGTAGTTTTTAACATTTCGTGTACTGCAGGCTTTAGTCTGATGACAACATCGCAGTAACAGTTATTTCACAGTTTATGTCATTGTCGTTACCAGTGATTTTCAAGTCACAGGTACAGAAATATCGCTCATCTCTAGTATCGTGTTTTAAACTAGAATACTGGTTTTTACTCAAGCTCCAAACTTATAAATTAAAAAGTCGTTACACAAACGTTTTTATAACTCTCGTTTAAATTCAATTTCGACAACTATCGGTTTCCATGACAACCCCGTTAAGGTTGCTGTGTTAGAAACTCATTTAAATAAATTAAATTAAAATTACCAAATTGAGCCTTTAAGGACTATATATTATATATATATATGTTATATTCTTCTTAAAAATTTAAATTAAAATGAGCCAGAAACGCGATTGATAAAGGACTCGTGTAGATTATTTTAACCAGGCAGAATATATAAAATAGTATTTGAATATGATTTGTAATGTTAACTGGGTATAAGCACATAAATCTACACACATATGCACGCATGGAAGTATGTGTGTAGATATATTATAAAAGCCTTTCTTTTATAATAATTTTATTATTTTGGTTTATTTATTTAGCGATAAACATATGTACGTACAATTTAAACCTTTTTCAACAACTATTATTGATATGTAATTATACCAAAAGCACATACATGCTTGGAGTATTATATTTTGGGGGCAAATATTTGTAACGCAAAAATAATGGTCTTAGAATCACTTACTGTGTCGACTTAATCATGTTCTTCCGTCCATCTGGCTGTCCATTTTACTTATAATTAAATTACAGGTCGCTTCTTAAAGATATTTTGATTAAATTTGGCAAAGGTTAGACACCAACCCTATTGAAACGAGTGATGATCAATACATTATTTTACATAACCCCCATATGAGAAACAAGAAATTCATGCACCAAATTTTAGCAACGTTGTATACAACCAAAATGCCAAATTAAAAAAAATAACAAAACAAAAGCAAAGTAACGCACTGCTTAAAGGCATCACAGCTAGAGTGACCATTTAGATATAATTTTTTTTTAAATGGCGATCGACTTAATTACTTCCTTAAGCTATATTTACACTACCTAAGTTCTCATCTGAGTTGAGTGTCAAAAAAAAAAACAATTTGAAATTTTTATTTTTAGTATTACATTACATATAAGAAATTATAATAAGTCCGCTAATTCTTAAAGTTGTTAAACTGGTACAAAATGTATGGCAATACAACAACAAGCATTTAATCCGGTAACTTTTAAAAACTTAAATTTAAAACTCAGACATTAAATAATTTGAAAATAGAAAAAATATCCAATCGGAAACGTGAACAAAATAGAAAACATGAACACCCTTGGTAAAAATTAGTTCACGTTTCCGCGAGCTCACTGTATTTGTTAAAATTACGGACACAAGTCAAACACTTTCAGAAAAAATTTTTGTATCAAAAAGTATGCAAATGGAAAATGTAAAAAAAAAATTAACTATCCTTATAACACACATTTGGGGGATTCACAAGGTGTTCTATTATGTTATAAAATTTTACAATGTTTTAAGAGCGTTCGCCAACTATTAGACACTTGGCGCAGGTGTATGTGTAATTGTTATGATAACTTTTAATAAATATACATATATTTTTTTCGAACTATTTTTGTATGAAAGACAACAAAAATGGTTTTGAACCATTCTAAAATTTTATAACATTATGACAATAGGACATAATAGAACACCTTGTAAATCCCCCAAATGTGTAAAATAACTATCACTTTATAAACGCTCTTAATTTGTGTTTTCTAGTAAATATTTTTTTTTTTTGTAAACGAACGCAAATAAAATATATAAAAAAAAACTTTTTTTAAAATTTTGTGTAAACGAATCAACTTAATATTTTACATAAAATTAAAAACATACAAAATATTTATATTTTTCTGTCCCTCTTCTAATTATACGAGTACTTACATATGTATAATTTAAATTTTTAATCTTTCCCTGCTAAAATCGTGTATTTTTTTAAATTTTAAATTGGGACAATATCATTTTGTGGCAAACTATTTTTATGTATGTATGTATGTATGTATATGTATACATTTACGCAAATATACATATGTATATGTATTTGCATACAAGCACACATACATACAAACGTGTGTACATATCAATTAATTAACTTTTTTTTTAGTTGAACGTTTAATAAAGCAATGGGCACCTGTAGTATGGTTGGCACCAGAGGAGAAGTTTATGCCACTTGGAGTAGAGGAGTTTTTAACTAATGTTCATCCAGAAATGAAAGACAATTCTTTTGTACCTGGCATGCCACTAGGAGACAATTCAGAAAAATCTTTTTTAGTTACAAATACAGAAATAGGTAAGAACAAAAACCTACATACTTATATACATAAAAAAACGAAAAAAAAAACTTACAAACACTAATCCGTGCACAGATAAATTATTAGAGAACGAAACATCATTTGTCTATGGAAGGAATCCTAATATAGAACCTGTTCCAATTTATGCTGTAGTTACATTATGTCATCATAATAAACTTGCAAGAGATAAACAACAAAAGGCAAACAACTTTTTAGTATCCGTACTGCCAGTATCTCAAAAAAAGAATTTACCACAGCCGCCAACCTTGCAGCCAGGCTTTCTATCAACTTTTATAGAAGCCACTAAGCCGACTAGAGGTCCCTATATTCCGGTCACATTGGGCCCCCAGCATAAAGAAGATAATAATTTAAGACGTTCCTCACGCCTTTATCCTATTTTTCATAAAAGTAAAAGAAGTTTAACTAACTACCCCAACGCACCAAACGGCCCTGTGCCACCGTACGATCTAGTAATGGGAGAAGCTATCCAAAGTGTTCCTGTAGACCGAAGAATACCAATACAAACTTTTGATCCTAACAAAGCAAACAGCAAGGAAAAAGAAGAAAATATAAATAATTTCATTGCAAATTTAGCTGATAATGTCAAATTCAGTGTACCAATTAATGAGCAGGAGAATCTTCTAGAAATCGAAAATATGGAGCCTATGACTGGCTTACCCTTAATTGAAGGTACCATCGTGCCTTCTTTTTATGTAACATTTTGGATGTTTTATCCATACAGCCAAGGAAAAAATATGTGCACATTAAGTTTAGGCCCCTTCGGACGCATACCTTTTCCAGCCGTCTACGGCTATTGTTTGGGGCGTAAAAAAGACATTGGTAGTCATATAGGAGATTGGGAGCACATGACGTTGTATTTTACAGGATCTGCAGAGCCAGAAGCTATGTATGTTTCCGCTCACGATGCGGGAGCGTATTATGTTTATAATCCTTTAACAGGCTCTTTTGAATTTAAAAAGCAAGAGACACGTAAAGGAATTTTACAAAGACCCAATTTTCCAAAAACTGTAACAACGTTTAATGATCATCCGGTTTTGTTTGCCGCTAAGGTATATTAATAAGTTAAATGAGTGTTATAAAAATGAAATATACATATATGTTTATCTCAAGACGGTTTATTTATTGATTTATTAATATTTTTTTAAGGGTTCCCATGGGTTGTGGACAGCACCAGGAAAACATCGTTTTGTGAAAGTTGCAAGATTATATGATATTAACGGGTTTGGTACACCATGGAATACGTGGAAGCGCGTTCAAATTACATATGAAAATTTTATATCTTACGGTAAGTAAGATTTTGACAAAGAAACATAAAAACACAAGTAACATGCACTTGATCAGCTCCTTCGTTTAAATTATTTTTTTTTTAAAACAGAGTACTAAATGTGAAGGAGTACTATGAGCATTAAAGGGTAAAATTTTCACGATTTTCTATACAACCTTAAACCAGAATCACAAATTTTCTATTTCTAAATGAATATATTTTAAAAAAATCTTTGTTGTCTTATGATGTTTTCTTTCCTGCTGTAAAATGTTGCCATTTTATTTTTAGTACTTTTTAAAATACACATAAAACGTTATAAAGGGCTTCATTTTTAGACACTAGAAGAAAGCAAAGCTGGGTCAAGCATATCAAAAAAGTAATTTTTGTTAATTTTATTGACCTTCGACTTCTATATGGATCTATAGTTGTTAAATTCCTTTTTCATGCCCATCATCTCAAAAAATGCAAAAACGTCAAAAAATGGGAAATAGTACTTTTTGTCAAAAAGTCACCAAAAACTTTAAAAAGTACGTTTTGCCTGCATATTCCGTTTCTAACCGCAAATGAGGTTTTGCAGCTGTCGATCGAAATTTGAATAAAATAGAAAATATGTATGTATGTATATTATAATAATTGGTTTACAAGTTACAAATTGGACCTTAATATAATTGGTTGCCTTTTTTATCCCAAAGGGTCAAAAATTTTGAAAAGTTAACAAAACCGTTCTAGAAGTACTTAAAAAGGGCATCAAATAATTATACTGGAAGGGGTATTATAAGTTTTTGCAAATGTTTGTAACCCCCAAAAATAATAGTCTGAGATCCACCCTCAAGTATACCGATCGACGCAGAATCACTTTCTCAGATTTAAGTATGTCGGTCCTTCCGGCTGGGTGTTCGGTTTTTGTAATCAAAGTACAGTTCTCATTTTTGAAGATATTTTGATGAAATTTGACACAGATAAGTTTTTTTTTGGCATAGGGACCAAGCCTACTGTTTGTGGTGATGATCGATATAAATTTTTTTTGGAATATCCCCCATTGAAATATTCTTCCGAAATAAGCTTCAAATATTACTCTATCTTCTCAAAATGCTGCATTATAGTTTAACCTTATGCCATCAACAAATACATTTTATCCCCGATACAAATGTCCTCCGAGAATAAGCATTTTAGGATATGACTACCTTACGTTATCTACACAAAATTTTGCGCACATTTATTATCTTATGGAACCAAATTTTAAGTGCACACACAAATCGAGTAATAAAAAAATTTTATAAACTTAAGGTGAAGGAAATTAATTAATTTTTAAAGTACGTAAAAACCTAACAACTTGCTATTGCATTAATATATGTATTTATGTTTATACTTTTTCAATAAGGTCGTTCTTTGGTACCATCTTGGCTGTCGTTTAAGGGAAAATGGGGAAATCCCAAAAGTAAATGTCATCCGTTACGAAGAATTGGTTTAAATTTTTGCGAATTTACAGATGGACCCACTGGAATCCCACTTAAGGAGTCACATTTTCAATGTGGTATTACATATAAACGTTGAAAGTTTATTGCAATTTAAACAATAAACCTAATGCAGTATTTGTTATTTTAACATAAATTATTTATATCTGTTACTTACATTTTATAACATACATATGTATATCCAGGACCTTCGTACAAAAAGGTAGCGATGTACACATATGTACGCACGACATGTTAAATAAATTGCTTTGTTTATTTTTGATTTTTGATTTAAAAAAAAAAAAACAGATTTTGTATGGAAATTAAGGAATTTAGTGTTTGCCGTTGGCCAGGGCTGTTTATATGTTTATAATAAAATAAAGTGCAAAAACTCAAAGAACATAATTTTTATTTAAACGATCACTAAAAGAAAGTTGAGCTTTAAAGAAAGTTGAGCTTAAAAAAATATGACTTTAAGAATTATGAACATTTCCCAAACTTGAATTTGAGGCCTTATTAAAATCAGAGTTGGTTATCATTTAGACTGCAACAAATCTAAAAACAATCAAAAACGCGAATAAAAAGTCAATTGTTTTGTTTGCGATCTTCGTCATTCAAGAGTGTTTGTCTTACCGTGAGTGTTTTTCAAAAGTTGTAATTTTTTTCTTATATGAATTACAGATTATAACAACATTTAAGATTTTTTGTTTTGTATATACTTACATATCCTTTCCTTTATTATAGAAAGGCCCTAATTTTTTATAAGCCTAGATTTTCGATTATCTCGATAAATGGTCTTAAATTAACTTAAAAAATACGAGTTAGTCACCCTTATTGTGATTGGGGGTGGCGTTGGCGTAGTCGTTTTTAGTTTTTTTGGTGCCGTCTAACAAAAACGCCAATACTATATGAATATCACTCTTGTCGTTTTTGTGGCGTATTCGACACGAGTACGCCAAACACAATAAAGCCCTTATCTTTTCGTTTTATTTATTAGTTGAACTATTTGTTTTTTTATAAGACAATTTTTATTTTTCTTTATCAGGCTCAAGTTCAATACTATACTAAATTCTCATTTATTTTCAAATGAAGAAATTAATATTTTTACTTTTTACTACTTTATTAGCGTTAGTTAAGAAAAAAATTGCCCTTATCTTTCTATATTTAGGTAACGATATGAACATATTGCAAGAAAACATTAAAAATAAAAAAACAACATTTTTCATCTCGCAATTTACAAGTGTGAATTACTTTCAGGCATGTTCCATAAATTACGTGGTTTCAAATCACTTGTGATTTTACGTTATTCATTAATTTAATTTCTTGCAAATATAACCAATTGATTCTATATCGGTAGGCATGTAGCTGACCAGTTTAAAGTCACAAAATTTTAAAATTTACTTAATTAGAATAGTTAAAAGGCAAAACAAAACAGTTCAATTTATTTTTGATTTCTATTTAAGAAATATTAAGTAAAATATCCTTTAATTTAGGTGGTTAAAATTAGCTGTAAGCCACTGTATCTATTTATTTATCTGAAACTTTTACTTTTTTTTATTAAATTAAGCGCCAATCCGCTGTGTGGAAGTTAGTTTTAAAAAGTTATTTTTGTTATTTGATTTAAAAAAAGCTTTTGATTTAGTTAAATAATATTCAAATTACAATAATAGGTTCATTCGTTTACTTTTACAGTAAAGTCCAGTACTCTCAGAAAAAAGTTTATAGCAAAAAGTACGCGAACGAAAAATTTGTAAACAATTTTTAAGCACATTGTGCTTTAAAAGTAAAAGTTTTGTATTTATTATGTTATTTTTCTATTTAAAAAATTTCTTTTAAATTTAAGCCAATAAAAATTGATTTTGCTTCTTTTGCTTATATGTTTTTATTAAAAAACATATTTTTATTTACTGGATTTTTTTTACTAGCAGAAAAATATTTAGTAAAAACTTCAATATGTATAAACAATTTTCAAAGACTGAGTAAACAAATAATCCTAAAATTTAATTTTGTTTTATAAGAAAGCTAACCAAGTCATTGATATTATTAGTTGCGAAATTATATTGATATGTAAAACAATATTAAAGTTCTACTCACTTGGAAAATCAAATTGGCACTTTCGCTAAGAGTTGTTTCATCGGGTGAATCTACAGGGATTTGTTTTGTAAATCTAGTATCAAATTGAGATACATCATCTTCACTGCGCTATAGAATCAAAAGACATAAAAATATGCACAGTTTCTCAATATATGAAAATCACAATATTCTCAGAGGGCACAGCAAATGCTTACCAATAAAGGCTTTATTGGTGGATCTAAACGTCTATTAAATACATCATCCCAATTCACATTCTTAAAAAATGGATGGGCCTGCACTGCAGCGGCATCTTCTGGGCCACTTCCTAAGCGTTGCCCGTCGTGACGCTTCATTAGACGACGAGCTAAATCTCTAGCTTCAGGCGTCAAGTAACCAGGTATAACAAGTTTAGCTTTAAGTATAGTTTCTATAGTTTTCTTTCGATCTTCAGCAGTAAAAGGTGGCTAAATAAATAATTGGAGAGACATTTAAATACATTATTTTCGAATTTATATATGACAAAAGAAAGATATATGTATGTATATACTTACGACACCAGTAAGCATGTCAAACATCAAAGCGCCCAATGACCACCAATCAACTGCTTTTCCATGACCACGGCGCGTAAGAATTTCTGGAGCCCTAATAAAATTAAAACGATTCGTTTTCTTAGACTTTAAGTTGATCTTTAAAACGTTTTAATCATTTTATTTCCTTACATATATTCTATGGTGCCACAAAAAGTGTGCGTTACAATGCCCTCCTCGATATGTTCCTTGCACAATCCAAAATCTGTTAGTTTTACGTGTCCCTCAGCATCTAGTAAGATGTTCTCTGGCTTTAAGTCGCGGTATATAATTCCCAATTTATGTAAATGACCTAGAGCCAATATAATTTCACTCATATAAAAGCTGTTTAGTTAAAAAAAAAAAAAAAACAAAAAAAAAACGTCATTTACTTCTGTTGAAGTTTAAATCAATAAATTTATCTTACCATGTTGTGTCTTCTAGGAAAATACCTTCGCGCTCTAAATGCATAAATAATTCTCCACCACTTAAATATTCTAAAATCAAATATAGTTTTCCATCTGTTTGAAAGGCATAAACTAATTCCACAATAAACGGATGTTTAACAGCTTCTAATATGTTGCGTTCCGCACGAGTATGTGCTGTATCTTTTTGATTTGTAACTATCGAAGCTTTTTTTAACACTTTCATGGCGAAATGTTTATTAGCATCACGGCCAGAAGTCTTGCGTACCTTATATAATTAAAAAAAAAATTACAAATAAATGTATGAAGTTTGTGTAATTTTATTTATTTTATGCAAAAGAACATACCTGAAACACCTTGCCGTAACCACCTTTGCCTAGAACCTTTTTTAATTCAAAATCTTTTGGACCTAATTTAATTTTGCCAGGATTTACATTTTCTTCCGATAACTGTATAGTCTCTTGACCTTCAGCTCTATTAAAAATTTAATATTACAAACATATGTATTTACATTTTTATAATCTTATACATATGGGTAATTTCATTGTGACGGTCATGTCCTTACTATACTTTAAGCAGGGAGACGCTGAAAGAACATAACTTCTACTCAGACTGGCCAGTAGAAGACTGTGACAAAAGTGACCTAAGTTAATGCCAATACATACTCATAGTTTTTACTGTAGGTTAATTGAAGGCTTATTCGACAAGTGTCCCATTGATATGCCAAAAAATCGCCTTATAAAACTACAATAACAACCATGAATATGGACATTAAGCTTTAAATAAATTTTAACTTTAAAAATAAATTCAGAGTATTTAAGGCTCTATTATGTTTAATAGTTTAACTCCACTTTAGTTGTAATGAGAATTTTGGAATCACGATTACAACAAAATCAAACAACTCCTATTGACGAGTTCTATTTTTTGGATGTTTTGGTTAACCAAACTAGCACAAAATTGAAAAATGATATTAATTTTTCCATAGGTTCGGGTGTTATCATAAAGCCAAATTTTAAATTTTCAACACAACTTGGTTGATTTGTAAACAGATAAAACTTCATTTCAAAATAAAAAGACAAAAAAAAGGAAAACAAATTTTAATAACAAACTTTTTTTTAGAAATTGCAGCGGCTGTAACTTTTTGGCCCAAATATATATATAAAAAACGAAGGATCTGTTTATTTTAAACTTTTGCTTAACAGATAAAAAAAAGGGAAAAATTATATTTAAAAAAATAAATGCAATTTTATAATAATATTTATAATAATAATTAATATCTTCATGTTTGTGACCGTTTTACGCGCAATTGCCCATATGTTCGTATTTGTTTCTAATCAAATTGGCAAAATTATTAAAGATTTTACTTACTGCTGTTCTAAATTAATTGTTAGTTCCGGTTCCAAGTCAACCTAAAAAAAAGTATTAAAGTATTAAAGTATGTTTCACGTTGTTAATTTTTTTTTAAATATTTGGGTTTAGTATACTCCTGAAGCTGTCTTTCAGAAAAATACAAATATCCAATATTTTTTTTTGTTTAAAACTGTTTTTATGAATTGGAAAAAAATTATCTACTTTTTTTCTCAAAGAAAAAAAACAGCGAAATATTTACTTTTTTCAAACTTTTAAACTTAATTGCTTACAGCTTTGGTCTTTCGTCAGTTTTTTTTTTCTGAAAGCTGCTTTAATTTTTGTCCTTAGTTAAATAAAATAAAATTTTTTGAAATCAGCTGAGATTTGGAATATCTTTTTAACCATAAGAGACAGTATTTAAGTGTCAGAAGGTTTTTGTAATCCTTGAAGAATCCCTCTGTGGTATTTTTTTATTATCATTCAATAATAAAATTTGCCCATCTATTTTAAATTTTCATGAACCTGAGGTATCCTATTTTTGAATTTTATGGGACTGTCTCATTATGTAAAAGAGTTGAATAGGAAAGAATATGGTTACAAAATTTGACAAGTATTAGGTAAATGTTTATTTTTAAAACCAATAAAAACAGGTGTATTCTCATCACATCAGAGGTTTGAAGCATTGACAGCACTGACAACATCTATTAAAGATGGCTACATTTTATGCAACAAAACTAATCGGGCTGCTGCGGATGTTGCTAAGTCTGCCAATACACAAGTTTTTCTTTATCCGTCACATAAACAGGTATAATTTTATATAAAATTGTACCTCAAATTTTTTGTTCAATCTCTTGCCCAAGTTCTTTATTGCATCACGATCTGAAACTTTCTGAATTTTATATGGCTTCAACCCAGTATTAGCTTTGGTTCTGCGCACAAAAGACTATGAGCATTTAGCTTTATTTGCGAGCTGCTCTTTTGATAGAATTGTTCGGTGCAAGGCGCTTTAACTCATAAGTATTAAAAGATTTATATTTATAAACTCGAAAAACATCCAAAAGTAGCAAGATTATTAATTATTTTATTATTTACGTTTTCCTGTTTTTCGCCCTCTTTGGCATTAAAAATACATTTTTTTCGGAATTGCGGAATCGCTTTATATTTTGATTTCAGTTGAAAAACATTTGTTTACAAAATTATTATTAACTGTTTGACTTTGTATTCATATCCTTTACACAGTGGTAAGGGTATATGTATATCAGTTTGTAATTTCGTTTGTAATTCTTTTAATATCCATTTGCGACCCCATTTAGTATAAATATTCTGGATCATTAAAGATAGGGAAGTCGATACAATTGTTCAAATATTGTGAGTTTTCTGTTTCGAAAACTATGATAGCTATGTGCGTTAAGGCCACAACAAATATTTATAATATTTACGGTTCGAATAAAACTTGCCTAAATCAGGTGACTGGGTAAACAAAAAGACCAATGTTAAGGGTATATAAAAAGCGGCACATCCGAATATAGCGCTCTTAATAGTTTTTAATTAAATTTGTTCTTACCTTTCGACAAACAGCTCCCTCATTTTCGGAATTACTTAAACCTTCATTCTCGTTTAATTCAAGAAAAAATATTTCATTGTTGTCATTGCAGTAAGCCATTTTAAGCGTAAACAAAGATAGTAACTTGCGAATAAACGGAGGAAATAAATCCTAATGTTATGTTTATATCAAAAATAATAGTTTTATTTACTTTAGACTTTGATCCAAAAAATAAATTTATTCAATTCTCTAAAAAATAATGTTGGGAAAGGCTCTTTAGGTTATGTACAGGCAAGCAAGATGCTGCCTACAATAAACTCACAAAAAGGAAAACTAAATTTCCGTCAACAATAAAGACTGTGAACACTTAATTTTTTACCGAAAAACTTAACATACATACTTATGTATATACATACATATATCATTTATGTTCTTTGTAAATAAAAGATTTAACACAACGCACTGTTAAAGATAAACGACTTGAACATATACAAGTTGATTTACTAATGTTTCGTTGTAAGGTCTCATACTTCATATAAATATGTCCTGAATATTAGTGTTTGGGCGAATTTTAAGAAACAATAATTTTTCAAAGTAAGTCATATATTTTTCTTGATCCTTTTTTATTTTGTTACAATTCCTTAATATGTTGACCTGCTATTTTACTCAATTATGATTGATCATCAGGTAAAATTAATAAATTAACTTGATAATTGTTATTTCGCAGATTTTGAAATGTGCTTTTCTGTCACAAAAAAAAAGAAAGAAAAATATGACTAAAGACACAAATACACAAATTTAAAATGTTAACATTTGTTTCATTCTTTTACTGAAAACATCATTTCAATATTTTTGCGAAATTTAGCTGATTGGAAAATTTGTTTTAATGCAACTTTTAAAGGGAATTTAAAATATGTATGAGAAGTTTAATGTTAGCATTTAAATTAATCTACTGACTATTTATAAGAAGCGCTTAGTCGTGATTTTAACAAGAATTTAAATACTCATAACGACAAAAATATTTGTTCTGCAAAATGTATCCCCTATTTCGATTAAGGTAGGTAGATAAAGGTTAATTTAAATGATTGGCAATAGTCGCCCCCATAGTGGTTAATAAATGTATTTAAACCAGCCAGTATGGCTGATAAAGGATAAATGACACAACCGATAGACTATCCAATCTGTCGGTGCCAAAGTGCCTGATCCGACAGCTTCTACAAAAGCTGTTGAAAGGCAGTCCTTATCTACTTGCATGGGTGACCAAATCGACAGCGGCCGTTAATTGACAAATAAAACTGCGTTCTCGGTCGGCCACATCATTTAGTTGTTTAGCCTTAGCTTCTTCGCCAGGAGGTCTGCTGGCTGGTCAGCTGAGTAGAGTCAAAGTGGCCCAGTTGGTGTTGTTCTCTTTGCGCCTGTTATAAGAAACGCCATGTTGCGCATCGTCTTTTCAATGTTCTTTTCTTTCATATTAGCAAGAGACCGGAGAAACGGACCCAAGTGAGTTACACCTCATTCTTTTATCACTTCCGTAGCCATAACCTACCTACCTATACCCTAGATCGCTTTATTAATCATTTAATTTTTACTTTTTTTTTTTTTTAACACAGTTCTGATATTATTTATTTACATTAGATGATACAATTAAAATAAACTATTCCACAAACTGCTTAAAAAACATTTTTATGTAACAATTTGTTTAGGGGTTTTTGCCGAAAGTTCTCTTTCCGAAATTCGTTATTTGTATTTGATGCTTCCCGGGGACTTTGTACCGGAATCCTGGGATTAACAAAACTGGGCACTATAAGGTAAATTGTAACTTAATCAGCAAAAAAAAATTAATTATTTCTTATATTAATTTTATTTTCAATATTTATTATTTTGGTTTGTTAATAGTATAATCTTTTTAAGTTTTCAATTTGAGAAAACAAGAGCTTTTTTTTTAAATCAAAGTTACATGCAACACTAAAATTCGTTTTCGGTAGCTTTTAGTCAAAAGTGTAGGTTCAACATAATTTGACTAAATTTTGTTAAATTAGAAATAAATTATATTATACTCAGTTATTTATACCTGCAGATGAAAACGTTTTGTCAATTCTGGTTTTCTATTCTTACCCTATTATACAAATATAAAAACTCATTATAAACGTGCTAAACTAATAATCCTACCTGGTGATGGTTTTAACTAAATGCTGCATTTCTTTGTCTTAAGCGACGAATACATACATACATATCTATGTATGTATTAGCAAGAAATAAC
This sequence comes from Melanophora roralis, assembly GCA_963583895.1. Classification (NCBI taxonomy): domain Eukaryota; kingdom Metazoa; phylum Arthropoda; class Insecta; order Diptera; family Rhinophoridae; genus Melanophora; species Melanophora roralis. The sequence goes on from OY757189.1 coordinate 826,334, forward strand.
CTTTATTTGTTCACAAATTTTGTGGACATGTACACACAAATACATTTAAAAATATATGCATGTATGCACTTAAGTAGAATTTTAATCCTTAAACGCGAGTTATTTTACATCTAAATAAAATGGTTTTAGGCTTAAAAAATCCCAAACGTTTGGACTAACTTAAATGTTTGTAAAATCACCTTAGTCCCTTTCACAAGGGATGTGTGCGTTTCCTGCATGGACCAAATGGTCCATTTTAGATATTGTAACTAGTCAACAACATAGTCCTATTTAATGAAGTGATGGACCATGTCGTTGCCAAACAAGAACTTGTAGTTAATCGACAGGTGTTCGTGTCGTAACGATAGCATATTGAGTTGTCGTAGTTATAAAACTTTTTACAAACATCTTCGATGTAATGCAAAGATAGGTTAGGTGGTCCAGTCCTAGGACATCATAATGTTAAATATACCATATTTTTACATACAACTGGGTCACTAATGGAGTAGTTTTTCTTTTTTTTTTTGGACAAGTCCCTATGGACAAGTATGAACTGACTATTCGCGTTATTTGGAGGGTGTGCCCATCAAAATTGTCATTTTATACATGATTTTTAATTTTTGATTTTACGCAAACATATACATACATATATACATACATCCATACATACATACATATATACATATGTAATTATACCGAAATATCCTTCAAACCAAAATAAAAACTTACTTTTGTTAATTCGTTTCCTAAAAACAGCACATTTCAAAAGATTTATCAGGTAAAAATGGCGCACGCTCTAATTGAAAGTATGTCACAATACTTTTACACATAAGAAATTCCATTATGACGGGTGTGACAAATTTACTAGCATTTTTTGTTTTAATTTAAACATTTCAAACTTATAACTTTAAAAAAGGTTTTAATAAAATAAAATATAGGGAGCCTCCAAAAAATATTTCCCTTTATTGCGAATGTCAATGGCGATACTATTGACGTCGATTTGCAAATTAAATAGCTGTCTGTTTATTTTTTCTTTAAAATATCAATAACAGATGTAATCATGTAAAAAAATAAGAAAAGCAGATTATTTAGAATGTGATCATTTTAAATTGATCCGCAATTATTAATAAACCAATTTGTTTTTATTTCGATCACTTTCATTCTCTTGTAGACGTATTTATTATTATTTTTTTCTTTAGACAAGTAAATGGGTTTTCTTCATTTGGGGTCGTCTTACGTGGAAGTAGCAATGTTTCAACTTGTTTACACGATCAATTTTTCAGTAGAGAACTTGTAAATATGTACATCCCATGTGCCAGCAATTTTATTGCTTCTCTGTTGACCTAAAATTTTTTATTAAAAGTTGTGCCTTTAGAATTAATAACCTGTCTAACGATGTCGAAAGAATGCATTCGTCTCATTTTAGGCGGAAGAAAATTGATTTAAATTTATTTAAGCATACGTTTACTCGAAAGACAAGTTAAACGAAACCGTAAGTTTTCAAACAAAAATGGTTTTACCGATGTCTAAAACAAGCCAAATGTGCGAACGTAAATGTCAGAATCAGCACTGTTGACAATTTAGCTATTTTTTTCATCAAATATACCGATTTTCAATTGCTCTTTGCTAAGAAATTTTGTATTTGGCTTTAAGTGAAAAATCTAGCAATATTTATTGCCAAGGATTTTTTAGAGAAAACTTTGTTTGATACATCTGATCTTGCTTATTTTAAGAAGCGATCATTTTGACACTAAAACGCGATCCCTAGGATTTCACCTGGCTCCGGAGACTTGATCCAGAATATCAGGTAAAACATCTGTTTTTATATATTTGTTACCTTTAACAAAAGATTATTTTTGTAATATTCAACATTCATAATTCGATATTATTTAGTCAATCCCCCATTTTTAACAATTAATTCAAGAGTTAAACAGAATATTAACCGATAATAAAAAGAATAAGAAAATATTTTTAATTGAGGTTGCTGAGAAGTTTCCATCTAAGTCCAGTACGATGAAATTTTTGTTTAAGAGAAAAAGTGTGAAGAAGAGCCTACTTTTATACTCCCTTACTAACATTAAATTTTATGACAATAATTAATTGAAAACTTTCAGTGATAAACCAGACTTACAATATAAAATTTTTTATGAAACTACTTTCCATGAAATTTTATGTTTCTAGACAAGGGATGTAGGAAAGTAGGTCCTTCTAAGATTAAATAAAAAACACTTGTCTTTTTTGGATCTACGTTTCTGGTATAGCCACAGCGCAACTTGAAAATAATAATCTTTGGCAGTTTATAACTAAACGTTAAAGCGCTTTTAGAATTTAGCTAATTTCTAGCATGATTATTCAATAATCAAGCTATATATAATTGTAAAAAAAAGTTGGCAGCAGTGAAAATTAGTCACTTGCTATTTTGATTTCGAGTGATTTAAAAGTACGTAGACTTGGCTTTTTGGTTAAAAAAAACTATGGAGAATAATCATAACCCAATTTTTTAGGTTAAAACTGGCTAAGTTGCATTTTAAAATTGAAGCCCTTTTATGGCTTACAATTCAAATTTTTTTTAGATGCGAAATGAAATTTGGTGTCACGATTACAACCAAACCAAACAACTACTACTGACGAGTTGTAATTTGTTGATGTTTTTGTCAACCAATCTTAACATAAAGTTGTAAAAGATAATTATTTTTTTTACAGCTCGACAGAGCTGAGTTGTTAACCATAAAAAAATTATCTTATATTAATAGTTTATTCTTTTGTCAGTTGCTGCATAAATAGTTTTAACATAGTTTTGCAATTAAAGAAAAAACTCTACAAGATTTGGTCAGTAAAAAAATTGTTTCTAGAAATATCGATACCGCGTTTACGTAATTGATAAAAATCAGTATAAAAATATAATTTTATTATCAGTTTTTATATTTTTGATGGTTGAAATATTCTTTGCAAAAGTTTTGACTTTTCAATTTTTTAACACTATTTGTAAGATCCATCTATCCCCCGTAGCTTTTATGCATCTTTTAAAAATTGCAAAATGGAAAGTAATGAATTATTTGTACACCCAAGGTAACAGGAAAAATTTTGTTGCTTTTAAATGCGTACGTATTAAACATATGCCTCCAAATTTTTGTCTTCCTTTAACTTTCAAAATGCTCTAAAATTTCACACAAATGTTGTTAGTTGCTCTACATAATCGACACAGCAATTTAGGTTTTAACTAAAACTAACATTTAATCCTTATTAAGCAGATAGATCGAAACTAACTCGATTATGAATACCTTTAGTTACAACTAAAAATAGTTCCAACTTAAGTTGGAAAAATATTCAATTATAAATAAGTACCTTTATTGTTAAAAGCAAGAACTAAACAAAGTTTGATTAATACAAACATTTTGACATTTTTTAATTTAGCTAATTCAGTTGAATTAAAGCTGTTAAATAAATTTGGTGGTATTAACACAAAATTTCAACTTTATTTCTGTTAGGTATTAAGATATATTTTGTTTTCTTTTGTTTCAAAATCAATACATCAATAATGCCTTTGTCTCAAACAAGGACAAGCTTTGGTATATTAGAAATTGCAACATCCACAAGGATCAACACTAGATTCATGTGAAATTCTTTACTATGCGGACAAGTTTTAAAATAAGCTGAAAACAGATCCAAAACCGCTCGCTCTAAATATCTTACAACATTGTGGACACACTTGTTTTAAAGAAAGGAGATACAATTGCCCTTAAATGAAACCATTAACATTTTTAGAATTTTAATTTTTTGTCTGGTACTGGCTGAGTACTTATTGTTGTCCACAAAATTAAAGATTATATAATGAAAAATGTTGAAAAAAAAATTGCGAAATACCTAAGTAAAAGTAATAAGTTGTCATAATTACTGTATTGTACTTGACCTCTTACTCCAACCAAATAATATATATGTATGTAGATAATACCTATATTTTAAAATCACATTTAACTCTTATCCAAATTTGCTAGTTAGGATTTTTTAATACCTAATTATTATAACTTGACATTAAAAAAACTTGAAAAACATGTTGTTGATTAAAAAAAAAATAAAGTAAATGTCCTAGCATGAAAACTTACGTTGCATTGAAAATGGTGGTTATACCTATGAGGTTTAAATGTCTTCCAATAATAAGTCTATGTAAAATTTCCTGAGTTTGTTACCAAAATTTGAAGTGTTTAGGTTAACAAATTCTGGAGTTTTTCTTGTTTTCTTACTTTTTTACTGGGACGTAGCTTATGGAATTTAAAAATTTAAGATTTACATATTTATGTACCTATGTATATACTTGATTTTCCTATTTTTTTATTATACATATTTTGTATTTCCGCGTGCCAACTAGCTCATAATTATTGTTGTAGTCTGCTGGTGTTTGGTTGGAGATACATATGTATGTATGTAAATATATAGACATACATATGTATATAATAGTGCATACATTCATAAAAATCTATGTAGATATATATTTATAGGTGTATGTTAATACGCAATTAAGAGGCAACATAAAGTTTTCTATTTTATATTTGTAAATATTTTATTAGGATTTCCTATTTTTTAGTTTTATGAGATTCTTTTTGTTTTTAATAGGTTTGTGTACTTACATCGTCTAACTCAATTTTGTCATCATCTGAATCACGAGGATTTTCATCCTCGTGTAACTCTAGAACAAAGAGTTCATTGGGGTCACTAACATCAGCCATTTGATGCAATCAGATAATTTAACAGCACGGAATAAAAGAACACACGCCGAAGAAAGTGCCTCTTCAAAGTCGTGGTTAAATGTATGCTTGATTAGTTAATAGCAGCAATGATCCAAAAACAAATTATATCACTATTATTGTAATGCGTGCGCAGCTAAAATGCTGCTTGCCTGCGCCTTTTGAAACCTTGAAGTATCTTCAATTAAATTTAATTTTACAAGGCTTTATTTAGAAAAGTTTCCCACAGTTTTAAGTCAGCAGGTTTACAAATAGTCAATACAATCAATTAAACTTGCTGACAAAAAAAGTACAGAGCAAGCTCGTGGCAGAGCACAACACACAATATGTGCATACAAAATATATATTAACAAACACAATAGCGTATGCACAACTTTGCACTTTTTATTTCTATCTGCAATTAATAATAATTAATATTAACTCTTTTTTTTTTAATAATTATTAATACAGTTCAATAATAAAAAAGAAATTTAAGTTTTAGGCTAAATATCTTAACTGTTGTTATAAATAAAAATTTCACACCACAATGTTGATGACGAACAAGCGAACGAAACACGAGGAAACCGTTTATTGCCACACTTTTTTGTGTATGATGCCATTGTGAACATGGTGAAATAATATACAAGATGACTTCACTTGTAGAGCTATGTATAATTATCCTTGTTATATGATCGAAACGCAATTTTTATATCGTTATATAGGTTTGATTTCACAAAAAAAAAATAATTTGAGAGCTTGAGTTGGAAAGTTTTTTAACATCAAAATTAATCAGGACTTTTTCTTTTTGTTTTTTGTATTCTTTGAAACTATTTTTAATGGTTTTTTAGTATTTTTGAAAGTTTAACTCTGACAAAAATTATACGCCAAATATTTTAAAATTTCATAGAATAAAAATTAAACCGACTGCTAAAATCTTATTTTTTTATTTCATTCTTGTATTGATCAAAATTTGTTTACATTATAGGTAAAAATTTCTTTTTTCAGATTAGATGGCTTGTGGTATCTACGCCGTCTTCTAGATTTTGTCACAACTATTGAATGTCTGTCAAAATTTTCATTGCCATATTGCTTATAATTTTCTATCAATTTTGCTACAGAAAATTTGGCAAATTATAAAAAATTGCTTTAAAGACAGCTTACAACTATAAACTAACCTACGGTCTCCATTAGCCATTAATCGTTGTTAAAACATGATGTTATAAAATAGTTTTTTTTAAAATTGGCACTAACAACGGTGTTATAACAAGAAAAAAAACTTTAAATTGAACGATCTACATATAACATAAACATGCTGTGTTTTGTTAATGTTAGTGGTTTCATGTCTGATGGAGACCGGATATAATATAAAGGTTTAGAAATATCGTTTAGTTAATTGTACGTCTTGACAGGACAAATTCGTGCCTTAGTATACCCAGTATATAAAAAAACCCAGTATAAAAATACCGGGTTTTTTTACTTGGATTGTGACATATGTCTAGGGTTGAATTTGTCCCGTCCAGACGTGGACTAATAGTATTTAAAAATCATATAACCAGCCGTTTTTAAATCGCTAGATTGACTACTTTTAACATGAAATTATTCTGTATGGTACAATTACCCTATTACCAAACGGCAACAACTACAACAACCTCGAAACCATTTTATAAAGTTGTTATAAAAGCATTCCGTTTATGTCAAAAAACGTACTGTTTGACAGAATTAACGAGTGGAAAAAGCGAGTATTATATATAGTCCGCTGATGATACGATACTACCTTGTAAAGTATGGTACAATGGTTATCGCAATACTCATGGTGAAATAATCGTACTCATAACTGCGCCATGGCAATACTGTAATAAAAGTCAAAAGCATAGATTATTCAACTAGATAGGACAGCGCCATTTTGTTTAAAAATTACAACTCTGTTTTTTCAAGACTATTGAAAGTGGATAGAAAATTTCAAAATTAATATTGCTATCCCTTTCGTGTAATGATGAAATTTGTTTACATTTCGTTAAACAATAAAAGTTAAATAAAACGAGCGAAGTGTTTTCTTTTGCCAACAAAAATGAAAATATTAAGAATATTTGCGCAATTTTTTATTAATTTTGGCGTAATTTTCTTCAATATCTTCATTTTTAAGTTGGCAAAGTGTTTTATTTTATTTAAGTGTTTTTAAAATGGTGTTTTAAAAAGAATTTTCAAAGTGCAAAAAAATAACAATGTTAGTATTTGTTTTCGTGTTTTTTTTATAATATTAATAAAGTTTAAATAAATTTTCTTGTTTCTTCCAGGAGCCGCAAGTGTGTCATGGGCTGTACAGCAGAAGCAGAAAGAATCCATGCGTTCCCGGCTGAAGCCACAGGTAAGTACTTGTGCAAATTTTTTGTGTGTTATTGTGGCCGGTAGCGGAGCACTTTGCCCCAAATATTTAATGTAAAGGCACGACTGCGCCGTTTGGCCACCAACTTTAACAAAATATACTCAAATATGTTAAATATCAAATTTGGATTTTTTTTAGTTACTTGGTTTTGCATCTAAGCTGACAGAAAAACAAATTGTGATGTGCTATTTTCAAGTCGGGTATGACCCTCTTTAACTTTCTAACTTGTTCGTATATACATAATTTGTATGAAATTCAAAAGATTCATTATTTAAAATTGCAGTCCAAAAGAAAAACGTGAACGACTTTCATTGTACAATATGGATTTTTGTTTATTTGGATTTGAAAATGTCGAAGTTACGAAACGAGTGACTAAACTTGGCGGCAAATATGTCACTACTATTAAAGAAAAAGCTACAACGGCTATATTGGCTACACCAAAAGAAATTTCGCGTATGGGAAGTCGAATGAAAAAAGCTAAAAGTTTGGGATTAAATGTAATACCAATTGAATATTTGGATGCGGTCGAATCTAATGGTGCCGGCGCTATTAAGTATATATGCAGTATGTCAATGTGCGATTGGGGTACAGACCCTGCTGCACGAATTCAGCAGGAGGAAACTAAAAGTTCAAAATCAAAAAGTATTTATACAAAGTCGGTGCCCAAGTCAATAACACCTAAAATAAAAGACGGCCTTGCTGTTGACCCAGATAGTGGCTTAGAAGATGTTGCTCATGTTTACATAACTCCAAATAAGGACAAGTACAATGTTGTCCTCGGCTTAACTGATATTCAGAGCAACAAGAATTCTTATTACAAATTACAACTTTTGGAAATCGATAAAAAGAACAAGTAAGCCTAAAATTAAAAATAAATACAGTTATTGTAAAGTCCTATCTATCTCAATTTTTAAATTATTTAGGGTATTTAGATCGTGGGGTCGCATAAGTACAACAATTGGAGGAAACAAGCTAGAAAACTTGCAAGCAAATGTATTTTGTTATTGTAAACTTATAAAAATTTAAAACTTAAATTTTTTTCAAAGCATGACAGAAAGACTGTTTGAATAATAGGTGTGTTCATTTACAGAAAATTATCACTTATTTTCGATAATTATTACTAGTAAGTGTTCACGTACACAAAAAATTAGCAGCTAGAGAGCCAAAAAAGAGCGTAATATGTTTAGCAACAAAAATGTTTCTGATAATTTCTGCTAGTAAAAATTTTACTATCAGAAATTATTCAAACAGTCTTTCTGTCATTATGCTTTGAAAAAAAATTTAAGTTTTAAATTTAAATAAGTTTACAATAACAAAATACATTTGCTTGCAAGTTTTGACTGTAAAAGTGTTCATTTACTTTTAAATATTTTTGAGAGCAATTTTGAAAATATTTCTTTTTACTCTCTCGTTGCTAGTAATTACTGGAAAGTTATTGAACACAACTAATTTCTGATAGTAAAATTTTTACTAGTAGAAATTATCAGAAACATTTTTGTTTCTAAACATATTACGCTCTTTTTTGGCTCTCTAGCTGCTAATTTTTTGTGTACGTGAACACTTACTAGTAATAATTATCGAAAATTAGTGATAATTTTCTGTAAATGAACACACCTATTGAACACAACTTATTACTAGAAAGTGTTCACGTACACAAAAAATTAGCAGCTAGAGAGCCAAAAAAGAGCGTAATATGTTTAAAAACAAAAATGTTTCTGATAATTTCTACTAGTAAAAATTTTACTATCAGAAATTATTCAAACAGTCTTTCTGTCATGCTTTGAAAAAAAATTTAAGTTTTAAATTTTTATAAGTTTACAATAACAAAATACATTTGCTTGCAAGTTTTGACTGTAAAAGTGTTCATTTACTTTTAAATATTTTTGAGAGCAATGTAATTACTGGAAAGTTATTTAACACAACTAATGTATGTATGCAAAAATTTACGAAAAATTTCCATTTTTAGCTTAACTAAATTAAACTGGCATGCTTATTAATTTGTTGTTTACTAATTTGTTGCCGATTCACCGGTCGTCCGGCACCGACTGCGGAAACACTGCGCCGTTTGGCCACCAACCTTTAAAGTATGGGACCACACGAGACGCTGCCAAGATTGGCTAGCCCCGGAGCGCTCGCTCTGCCGAGAATATCGCCGCTATTGGCGAGGATGTCACCAGAAACATCGATCAGACGCCGTGCCTCGCAATTAGCAATCAGCCCGTCGTCCCTAAGGCGAATTTGGTCAGCCTTTACATTGGCCCTTTTCAGGGCCACAATTTTTATTAACAAAAAGAGTTGAAAATTTGTTTCATTCAGGAAAATACTTTTATTAAATTGTTTTAGTTTTTTGTTACATAGAAACGTTAAAAATTAAAAATAAAAAAACTTTATATGTATACTATATGCAACTTAACATTTTTGTGTATGTAGTTTCTAATACTAATTTGTTTTTTTATAGGTCACATGGATACTTCTTACTCTTTACCGGCTAAGATATCAACAACGTTTAACAAGAGATCTACCCGTTGCTATAAAGGCCCGAATTTCGATGCGTCAGTCACAAAGTTCGCCGGAAACACCAAAGTCAACCACTCAGGGATTTCTAATTTTCTTCTAAACAACCTTTATATAGGCTCTTTTCAGGGCCACAAATTTTATTTACAAAAAGAGTTATACTTTTGTTTCATTAAAACAAATACATTTATTTATTGTTTATTTAGTTTGTCTTAATACATAGGAAGCATTTATCGTCTAATACATGTAATGGTAAACAAATTTGCACATCTATAATTACTTTGAACATTAAATAAAATTACATTATATAGATATATTGTTAGCAGAAATGCAAAACCATGTAAGTACATTTATTCTAAATTGTACATTATATTAACATTTTCTATTTCTATTTTATATTTTTGACATTCGTGGCACACTTCACAAAACGTCTCGAGAGACGTTTCCCACTAATCTGTTGCACTAATCCGGAACCTGAGCCAGCAGCTCCTTCGTCACTCTTTCCACGGTGAAGTGCAGTCAACATCTCGCTTGTGCATAAAGAAAAAAGCAGCAAACACCCAGGAAACGCAAAATTATATTTAGTTTTGCATTTTAATAGGTTACCTTTCATCCCTAGATGATTTTATTTGCACCAATATTGGAAATTGAAAGGCTTTCCCAAAAAACACATATCAGACAATGTTCAGAACAGTCGCCGTCTGTAGGAAAACAAAACAAGAAAAATACACTTATAAATACCATAAAAGCAGCGTTATTTGAATTTAAACAATGATAACACTCAGAATACACTTCATTTAATTTAAATTTTCAGTTTTGTAATAATTTTTCATTCAAGAATTAAAAAAAGAAAATTTTTGCAATTTTTTCGACCAAAATATGCAAGCGTCTGTCTGTTAAAAAATAAAGCACCAAAAAAACACTTACAAACAACATAAAACCAACGATTTTTTATGTTGACACAGCACCGACACTCACAATGAACTTGAATTTATCTTAATTTGTATTTCTTTTAAAACTTTTAATTCAATAAACATCAAAAGAAAATTTTTGCAAATTATTTCAACCACAAATGATTATTTGTTTTGATTTCAAATTTGTCAAAAGGTAGTGTATGTCTGCTTGCACTAACCTTTGTTTGCGCTTATGGCGATTTAATTTTTTTTCTCTTTCGCAACAACTTGAAAAATATGATTTTGTCAATTTGGAAACGTCAAAGTTGGACTCTCTGGTTACTTTGTGGTCAAAAGAGAGAAAATCAGGGATTAAACAAATTTGTTACTAATTATTAATTATGTATTTAAAAAAAAATACTGCAGACTTAATGCGATAACCATATTTGAAAAAGTTGAATAGCGTAATAGTTTCAGAATATATTTACACAAATAAAAAAAAATTTAATACAAGCAAGGTAATCAACATGTCGCAGGAAGATGCTACACCTGTGAATATGCAAGATTTGCATGATTTAAATGAACGTATGAAATTGATAGTGGGAGCTGATCCCAAGCAGTATCATAATGAATATTCTCTAAAACGCTATTTAAGGGCGTTCAAAACAACTGACAATGCTTTCCAAGTAAGTTGTTTGTTTTTTTAATTTTCTTACATTATTCGATTTATTGATTCCTATATTCTTGCCAGGCTATACTTAAAACTAATCGATGGCGTGAACAATATGGTGTTGAAAATTTAGAAAGCTTGCCAGAATTTCAGAACAAAGCTCGTGTTTTAAGACACCGTGACTGCTTAGGAAGGCCTGTCATTTATATTCCAGCCAAAAATCATAATTCTAGTGACCGTGATATTGAGCAGTTAACTAAGTTTATTGTTAAGTGCTTAGATGATGCTTGCAAAAAATGTTTCGAGGAAGTTATTGACAATCTTTGCATTATTTTTGATTTGGCTGAATTTAATGCATCCTGTTTGGATATGCAATTGATAAAAAACATGATTTGGCTCCTTAGTAAGCATTATCCGGAACGTTTGGGAATTTGCCTTATCATAAACTCACCGGGAATATTCTCGACTATCTGGCCACTAATACGTCAATTAATTGATGACAATACAGCAAAGAAAGTTGTATTTGTAAGTGATGAGATGGATTTGTGTAAATACATAATCCCCGATATATTGCCTGTAGACATGTAAAAAACATAACCATTAAGAAATAAAAGCAAAACCATGACATTCCTTAACACATATGGCAAAAAAACACTGCTACTATACCTATTTGCTCAATACAAAAGCTGTCTGCCCCTAAATTCTATCATAGTTTGTTTATTTGCTCGTAAGCAGCCATTTAAGTACTTATCGTCAGCTTAAATGCATAACCACGTAACTACGTTTTTTAAAATTTTACAGGGGAAGCAAATACATTTTCAAAATTACAAAGGCAGTGCTTGTAAACTGTTTTTTTTGGCATTCTGTTTCAAGTTTTGTGTGAAACAAACTTATTCGCATAAACCATGTAATAAAAAAATATATTCAAAAATGGTAAAATGTCGATTTGGAATTTTTTGTTAGTCGTTTTGCATTTCAGCTAACGATATATTGTATTGTAAATTTTTTTTATGCAAACGTTATTAAAAAAGCAAAGTTGTACATTGCGATTTGAGACAAATTTAAAATCCATTTCAAAAATATATCTTCAAACATTTGTATTGGTGTTTATAAATAAAATATAAAGTACAACAACATTAAAACCAGTACGATTTTGCAGATTCTTTTGAACTGAATAATAATATGCTACAAATTTGTACTCAAGATAATTAGTCTTATTTTTGTAGTTGTTGTTGTTTACGTTTTTTGCGTTGTGTCAAAGTTACAACAGTTTAATATAAACGATTCTCTGACGTATTCGACAAAAAACTGACACGATAACGCCAAACATATAAAGGCCTTAAAAATGTTGATTTTACTATATTCTTGCATTAAAAAAATCGAAACTAAAGAGCTTTAAGAGTAAACAGACACTCATATTCAAATTAATTATATGCAACTAAATCAAAAAGAGCTGATTGACTCAGTTTATATGTATTTAAATATTGTAATTATGTATTTATATATATTGACCTAAAGCCGAATTAACTATACAACAGAATAATAACTATTAAAGGTCAACAATAAAATATTAACATTTATATATATGTTCAATTCACAACATCTAATACATCCGTTTTCAGTTCAACTCGTACAACATTTTTCCGTGTTTTTGGAAGTTCGTAGATTCTAAAATGAAAAAATTTAATTTTTATGGATTTATTAATAATTATTGTCGTTGTTTTTTTAAATTGTACGATTGAATAAAATAGCAATTGTTTTCGTTTTCCCCAATTTTATTTACTTTTACATTATTTAAAAAAACACATTTTTTAAACATCCGCATACATTTGTTATAAACTAAAATAACAAACGATTTTAACACAAATCACATTTACATTAACATATCTACTTAGATAATTGCAGCGAAAAAATAACAAGTGTAAAAATGGGTTTTCAAAATATATTTAAAACTAAATTATTTATTTATCTTTTTATGTATTTAATTATAAACAAATAAATCTATATATGTATTAGTGTATATAAAAACTTGCTATTTAATGCAAGTTTTAATGCGTGTGTTATTTTTTATATGGTATGTATGTATGAGTGTAGTATTTAAGTTAAAAAAAAATTGTCATATATAAATATATTTATGTATTTTGTTAATAAGTCGACGATATACATTTGCGTCTATTCTTTTGCATTTTTTCAATATTTTCCTTAATAGGTGTACGGCTGTAGAAGCCTTTAACAATTGTTGTAACCGCCAAAACAGTAGCAATAAATTGATTTATAGATATTTCCCAATCATCGTCCAAGTTCTGTGAACTATTACTACAACTGCTGGTATTTTTACAAGATTTTTGATTGCCTAATGTTAAAGTGCCGTCTTTACCACTACTGCTATTACGAGCTTGTCTCAATTCCTCCTCTAAGTCCACAAACAGTTTAGTTGTTGTTGGTGGTTCACAAGGGCTAGTAGGGTTTCCGTTCGAGTCGGGCTGTAATAAAGATAACAAAAGATAAGATAAGAAGATAACTTTTCTGACTTAAGCTGAAAGACAATAACACGCTTTTTATGCGTTTTCGCTTTATACGCGGTTGTCAAATATTTCAATATGGCAAGCTATAGAGCATGACGCGTTGACGTCATTTGACGCGACGCACGCAAAAAGTAGGACTACCAACAGACCAGCTATTTTGGCTAACAAATTTGTCACTTTCTAACTTACGCTATATTGTAACGAGGTCCATCCAAATTGAGTATTTTGAAAGCTTATATCATTAGCTATAATCGCCCCATACATAATGTTTCAATCCCAAAGATAGTTTAAAAGTTACATGTACAACATATCTTTGCAATTTTTTCTTCAAACTCTCTGTACTAATATTTTAAAAGTAAGCATGTCTCAAAAAGTAGCCATTGGATATAACATTTTTTTTTTTTTACCAGATTCGTGTTCAGCACGCCAAATGCAACATGATATGATGTCGATTTATACTTTTTAAAAATGTTGAAAATTTACAATGGAAGTTAGCATTTATTTTCACCAAAAAGAAATGTACATATGTACTTTGAGGCAGCATAATAAAGAAAAAAATGTTATAAAACAAGAATAATTCTTTTTTTTTGCTTTGAAATTTTTACCACAGATGGGTATTCCACAGAGGAGCCATCTGCCATCGAAAAGTCATTTTGCCCAAAAATTGAGTTAGCATATTTCGAATATAGGCAAACAATCTTGTGTCTTTCTTATTTCTTAAAAGTTTATTTAAGTCATGTTTTTTTTTAACCTGTTTATCATTTACTATTCGAAACATTTAATTGTAAAATAATATTGCAAAAAATATCATTTACAGCCTCTCATAATACTTAAGTATTAAAAAAAGCACATGGAAAGACAAAAATAATGATTATAAAAAGCAAAAAGTACGATCGTACCAACTTTTTCAACACTTAATCAGACCGTTGTATACATATGTACCTATATATACATATGTATATTTATTTACTTACCTCTTCATTGCAACCTAAATTTAATTGAGTAAAACTCTCCAAACTCGAGTCTTTTCTTATATTGTCCTTACCCAACTCTAGAAGGTTTTCATCTAAAAAAAAAAAGAAAAGAATATGTTTATTTTTATGTACATGTGCAGTTATAAATACAGGGTGTCTGGTGGCAGATTTATATTTGCAAACTTATATAAAAAACGTAATAATTAACACAAAGTTTTATTAAGAGCATTGAACAATATTATAGCAAATCCGGATTTTATTTCTAAAAGAGTATGTCATCCTGATGTTTTCCTTAGAGTTGAATACACTGCTCAAAACGGAACCTCGTGTTCTGCGCTACACGCTGCAGTAAACTTGGTTTAATTGAGCTAATTCCCCGCCGAAAATTTTTATTTTTAAGCCACAAGGGATTGGGGATTGTCATTATAAACCCTCTCTTTGAGGTAGCCCCATAAAAAAACCAATGGGAGTTAGATCGTCCGACGTCTGTGGCCATGGGATGTCCCTAAAGTGACTTATCAGTTTTTGAGCGAAATTTTCCCGAAGCAAATTCATCGAAGCTCTGGCTGTGTTTGCAGTCGTCCCATCCCGTTGAAATCACCTGTATGAAGAGTACGATGGATGAGAATTCCGTAATCATAATCGCTCTTGGAAGTTTCAGTAAGACTGCTCTTTTCCGCATTGAAAGTCGGGGATTTTCACGACAATTGCTTTCAAACAGTTCAATGTTTGCGGGAGTCCTTGAAGATCGAGCTGGCCCTGACCATGGGACATCATAGCCGAAGCAGTTGCGCGTAATATCTGCACCTACGAACGAATAAAGTTTAAACTCGGCTCTTTACGTGATCGCGAAACACCGAACTTTGGACAAAATTTTTAAAGAGCAGTTACGTAAGAATCATTACTCTTAAAAAATTTTTCCACAGCGAACGCGCAATGCTCACTCGGCCACTGCGACATCGTGAGTGACAAGTCCGCACAATCGATAAATCCAACAGCGCCATCCTCCCTCGGCACAGTTTATTACTTTTTGAAATAATCGTCTTCAAAAATATAAATTTGCAACCAGACACCCTGTATACGTATGATGTATGGATGTATGTATGTATGTATGTATGTATGTATGTATGTATGTATGTATGTATGTATGTATGTATGTATGTATATGTATGTATGTATGTATGTATGTATGTATGTATGTATGTATGTATGTATGTATGTATGTGTGTGTATGTATGTATGTATGTGTGTGTGTGTACATACTTATTTATCGGATAGACATGTGCGAAAACGACATTGCATATAGTAGCTAGTTTTTGAACAACATTAAGTATAATGCCGAGATCGGCACACACATGCATTCTTATGTTTTGATTGTGGTGATTGTGTTGATTGTTTGTTTTTGAGCGTAATTATTTGTCTCTTATGGCAATAGGGTGACCATAATTGAAAGTTTAAAATATGATAGAATTGTATTGAGAAAGTTTTGGAATGAAATATTAAAAATTAAGCCGCTTATGTTAAAGTAAAATTTTCATGAATGCGAAAAAAATTTGCAATACTATTTAGTTTTGCAAAATCTAATAAATATTAAATGTGTGTTGGCAATACTTAATGCGGATAAGACCTTTGACATGTTAATTACTTAGCTTATTTCTGATTTTGCTTTTACCTTTTTTTATAACGAAGAAAAAGCCTCGCAGAATTGAATGTAAATTAAAAATTTGTTTATTAAACATTTTTAAAAACTCTAGCTGGCCACACTGGTCGTCTGGCAAAAGAGAGACTACAAAACCAATTTTTATTCTTACTCTCTTCAATGCTCAGAGAGCATATAATGTAATGTAATGGTATACAAAAAAATATCGAAAACATTTAAAGTACTTTACTCTACTCTTTTATGATTGGCTGCTGGTGACTCATCCAAACATATGTTTGTCTATATAGTAGATGAACAAAGCCTTTTTTATGTATAAGAGTACTTACAAGCCTGATTCATGTCCACATCAGTTTTGCCTAGAATTTCAGCTAAACTTCCCCATAATATCTGGAAATTTATCTTTTTCATATTGGGTATATTTTTATTGGGAGAACTGGCATCATCTGGTTGATCTAAAAGATAACGTAGGCTGCCTAAACTTTTTGTATCGGTATTCGAGTCGGTTCGGTCCATCTTGGCATTTGTGTTCATAACTAAATCGCTGATCTGTGAAAAGTTTGATATCGTTTCGACATTGAGTTGAGGTGGCGTAACTTTAGCAGCTCCCAAATCGGATATATCTGAAAAGGTGTCTATAGATTCGAAACGGCCTTGCTGCTTTAATGGTGCCATTGTAGACGAACCATTTTGAGAACGGGCAACACCTTCCAATAATGCAGCTGCTCCACCTCTACTAGGAGTGCTGTTTTCATCTTCGGAAAGGTCAACATAAAATGTTGACGCTCTGGCATTGACTGCAACAGATGAGGCATTTGATGCTCTCGAAAAGTTAGATGTCCCTAAAATATCCATGAAGGTATTATCAGTCATGCCTGCTAGTAAATGTAACTTTTGCGTAGCTTTTATTAAGGCATAACCATTCTCATCGAAATTATTATCGGTTGGTGATGGCAATGCCTCGATTGACTCAGAAGGATCATCTCCAAAAAAATCTTCAGCTTCAATAGCTTCTTCAGCATCGTCTTTAGTTTCAGTTTTAGGTTTCCTCAATTGTTCGATTTCAACTTTCGAAAGTAAAGGTGGTAAATGCAATATATACAAAAGTTTGAGTTTCTCGGTATATTTACTGGAACAGACTAGACCCAAAGCATTAAGAATTTGGCAAAAATCTAACATGCCAGTACTCTTTTTATCAGTAAGCTGCCATAAAATACACAAAAGTACAACATTCAATTACTATAATAACATTAGTATGAACTTAGCAACTTGGTTATAGGTTTGATTTTTTTACTTACACGAAATAACTTTTCAGACAAATCAACTGTAACACATGTGCGCCATGGTGTCAGCTCATAAAACAATACACGGAATGTATCGAAATCAATACTATATGCTTCGGCACGACTGCAGTTATTGTAGGAAGTACCGAATCGATTGGTGGGTGAGAGTGATGGCACTAAAATAGGAGATTCTCCTACATGAGTCTGCAGCCTTTGAAGATGAGCTTTACGAAATGCCATCTTCTCCTCACGAATTATACCCAACAACAAACGCAGCTCTTCATTACTGAAGTACATATTGTTCGCATGAAATTTTAATATGGTTTCCTCATTTTCTAAATCAAATTTACGCATAATTAAGCGACGGTGCTTGTTGCGCAAATCTTTAATCCTCTGCAAAGTTATGTCTCCAAAGTTTGTGTAGGCTTCATGTATTAACGTTTGAACAGACTGCGTACGTTTTCGTTTATCATTGGCTACCGGTAAGTCATAGTCGGGATTGTATATGCCTTCCAAAAACTTTGATAGCACTAACATTGCCTCTCCATCATCGTTACTATTAAGCAATTTTTCCTTGTTCCATTCCAATATTTGTAAAGCTACTACAAATATAATTTTTGCGCCGTCACAAAAGAAGCAATCGATTATTTGCAAAGAGCTCTCGTACGATATAACACTAATGAAAATTGTTAAGAACCAAGAAAGCGATATCATTTTAATGGTGCCCAATTTATCTAAATGATTGTGCAGTTCTGGCAAATAATGTTTAACTAATTCATTTAAAACGCCCTGATCAATCTGAAAATATACATAATTATACACAAACTAAATCTATCTACAAACTCAACAAATATTTTTTTTAATGCAGAGTTTTATACACATGTAGACATTATACCTGGGCTCCAACCACTTTATCTTTATAGTAATCGGGTAAAAGACTTTCACACAAACTAGCCAGCAGCCAAAAGGCATTCTCTTCATCACAAAATAGTAAAAATACAGATGTTACAATATTCATGGCTTGTGTGTAACCAACTTGAGGATTACGCAGTGCATACGCTTGTAGAACACGCTTCAAAGCAAACAGGCCATCATCCTTTTGGAAAGCTGGATGTTCTGGCAACGAACGATGCAAGTCCCGTTCAATTTCATCGTGCGTTGATGACTGTTTAACACATGCAGCCTTCTCCACCAAGTCTTCATATAAACCTGGATGCATTTCTTTTTCATGAATAGCACCAGAAAATATCATCCATATTTCTTGTCGTAATTTTTCTGGAATACCTTCAACAATTAGATTTAAAACATCTGTTGTACGGAACATTGAAACGCCGCGGCCATAATCACGAAAATGGGATTCCCAACGTGATAATTTCTCATCCTGTATTCGTTGCATTTCTGCAGTAAAATTTGTTTTGAAAGTATTGATCAAAGCCGATTGCTTACTCCATGATATATCATATTTTGCTCGTTCCCGACTGATGGGACTAATTGTCGATAAGAAAAAAAAAAACTTTAAACTTGTAAAGACAAACAATATTTACATAAATACGTCTAGTTAGCATTTAAAAGATTGTTTCGTGAGGAAGCATACCCGCTTGACCTGATTTTCGAGAATGAGTGAATGTTCGTAAAAACGAAACTTTTTTTTAAGTAAAATATTCAAACTGAAGGAAAAAAAAGTATGAAACACCAATCTTTTTTTGATTGTGATCGGTTTAAAACCGAAAGCGTAAAATTTTTAAAAAAAGGAATATAAAAGTGTTAAATTATGTAATTATTCGAATATGTATATTGACTTCTAAAAACGGCTTTATTAGGCTTGCGTAAAAAATACATTGCCATTAACTACATAAAAAGTGCATTTCAAACGAATTCCCAGTACAAACACAAAAGAATTGCAAATTCATCAAAATATTAAAAAAAGCAAAAAATTGACAATACACTTTTATTTAATTACCGTCAGAATAATATTTAATTTTTTTAAGTTGTAAGTTTTTATAAAATGTATAGGGATACTTGTATCTTTTGTTACCAGTATTATCCCAATAAGCACAAATTTTTTGTGAATTCCAATGTTGGAATTCCGGTGTGAATCCAAGCTTGAATTACATTTAAAATCCATCCTCTTTCCAGTCTGTTTGAAGTTTGTTAAAAAAACAACAAATTTGTTTGAAGCATACGTTATTTATGGCACAGAGTTGATGGAAAATCATTGGCGGCGGTGAAGATGATGATTTTATAATTAAATTTTCAGGTACTGTTTTGTTCGACTGTAATTCAATGGTTAATTTTGCTGGATTCGCTATTGAATTCAACTGTATTTCAACTGTAATTCAACACTGGAAATTGGAAATTGTGACTTGGTTTCAAATGTAATTCCACTTGAATTTCAGCCAAAATGCTTATTGGGATAGTATTATTTTATACACATACATATTTTAATTTTGTTAAAATATGTTTGTTTGGTAGAAAAATTAAACAAAATTTTGAATTATTTTTACTGGAAGCAAGCAAATACAAAGCCTTTACTATCGAAGTATCACCAATTTGATTGAAATCTACATATTCGATATGAAAAAACTAGCTATTTTGTTATATAAATTTAGTTAAACTCGAATGATGCTTTTGACAACGCTATTTGTTGATGAAATTCCTATCGAACATTTTAGAAGGAAAGATTGGCTGTCACAAACTGTCAAGTTGCTAAAAATAAAATGTCTTAAATTGAAACATCTTATCTGTACTTACACATGAAATTTTGATAGTAAAGATGTAATTTTTGTTATCAAAACATCTCGATCGACTATTTGAGCAAATACAAATGGTACATTTTCTGAAGTTATAATAACAATTTGATTTTCATAGCGATGATTACCATCGTCCTTTTTTTCCACACTTTTAATAAGTTTGAGAGGAATGACGACACTAACAAAGTCTTTGATTTCGCTAGTAAAACAAATAAAATTTGTTGACAAATAAATATTACCGCTGATATAACGTTTAGAGTACGGTGTCCATAGATTAGCTAAATATTAAAAGTGAGATGAGGAAATAGACGATTAAAAACGCTAATTAAACGATTTTTTTTACTTACCTTTAATTGTCCCGTCTATAATTTCAGATGGTGGCAAACGGAAATATATACGATATTCTTCCGATTTTTGACGTGCCGTTAAATCACGACACAGAACTGGTTTTTTAGAATACTTTCGGCCAAAACGTAGCAACAGAGATGAGTCATGATCGATTATGGGGCTTTCAGGGTCCTAAATAAAAAAAAAAATATTTTATCACACCCACGTACTTATGTACAAAAGCCGTATTTAGTTAATAACCAACAGTTATTAATCTTACCTGTATTATTCGTTGTATTGCCATTTTATTAAGTTGTTCTATCAGTTCATATGCCTCTACGTAATCGAATATTATCGTAAAGCTATATTGCATTTTATTGATAGTTTTTAAAAATATTGTTTTGACATGTCTAGATATTTCTTCAAGTTCTGTGAATCGTATACTTCTCTTCGTTTCTTGCCCAAGCATATACGAATAGAAACTTACATGATTGAGCGAAATAAAAAGGTGTCCCTGCCGTGGTATTTTATTTTTAATGTAACTGCACATAGATTAAAAAAATACTAGTTTTTTAGTTTATACAGAAGAGCGTATGTTATAGGGAATGGTAAGCAAAGCCAAAAATCGATTTACGATTTTACGATCAACTATTTTCGATTTTGAAAGTCGATTAATCGAATCTCATAGTCGATTATAATTTATAGTCGATTTTTATTTTGATGCTATATTAAGATGAATAGATATCCTCAAAAATGATTTTTTAAGTAAGTTAATTATTTTTTTTAAAGAAAGAAAGAAAGGAAGGTATTAGTGGAAAAGGTGTACGTACCAATGTAATAATTACAAAGAACGCAAGTCATCAATAGGTTCAGATAGTTTAACTTCATAAGCTTATAAGTACATATATGTGCAAATAAGTACATTTATGTACTTATTTGCACATTTCTATTATGATATCTATTATATAAAGATGGGTTGTATATATTAGAGGTCTGCTTGACTACACCCAAATGCCGTTTAAATATATTCGTTTGTTTTTCAACAACATAGTGTTTTTCATTCAATGTTAAACAAACTAAATGAATGAACCCACAAGCAAAAGCAAATAAAAAACAACTTCAGCCGAAAACAAAATATTACCCATACATTCATATAAATAAATACTGAATAGAATGTGTGAATATTGCTGTATGATTGGTGTAAAAAATTATTATTGAGTGCATTCATTTGTGTTTGCAAATTTGTCGTTATTGATGTTGTTAAACATTCATTAACTCGAAAAAACACCTGAATGTTTTTATAAAAACTCTAACTGTAATGAGACTTTGCTATGTTTTTGTATTTTTAAGTGTGTTTTATACACATTCAAAACGAAAACTGTAAAATGAATGTGTTCTTCTTGTATCATTGAGTGTAACACACAATACATTCTTTCTTGTGTTGTTACTGGCTTAACTTTATTTATCTCCCATAGAATGAAAAATGTTTGAATGAATATTGTTTTTGTTGTGTATAGGCAATTAAATGAATATAGTGATGCAGATGTCTAGTATATATGCATGTATGTATGTTTGTATTTAATAGCTGGCCACAACAGTGGATCGATTTTTTTGAAATTTTTACAGGGAGTTACTACAAGTCTGGAAGGAACAATTGAAATTATTGCTGCCATGCCCAAACTTCGTCCATTTGTGTGGAAAGGTCAGGCTATGAATTGCCTAACAAAATTAACCATAGCCATACAGATCAAATGCGTAGAGCTAAATACATGAAACTTATAACACGTGTTAAGCTTTCCATGTTTGTTTAAATACAGATAAATTTTTAAAAATAAAAAGGGATAAAAAGGGGACAAAAAGGGAAAAATCTGTAACCTATCTTCTGAAGTATATAAGTTAGAAACAAAATTTAAAAAGATTTGCGTTTTTTTTAAGCAATAAACACAGCAATTTGATGTTTTTTTTAAATTTTAGACCGAAAGGGGGAAAATGGGTTAAAATTTTATTTTGGTACTTTTTAGTATTTTTTGTTTCTTTCAAACCAATAAAGATAGAAACATTATTCAAATTGCGTTCGATAGGTCTGAAAATAATATGATTACATTTTTCGTACTTTTTCCAAATTTGGACCCAAAGGGGAAAAAGGGTTAAAAATATATTTTGATTTTTTTAAGGCGTTTTTTTTTTGTAATTTTTAAACCAATAAATATAGGAACATAACTCAAATTGTGTGCGACAGGCCTAAAAAATATGAGTACGTTTTTGGGTTCTTTTTTAATTATTGGACCCTAATGGAGAAAAATGGTTAAAATTATGTTTTGGTACTTTTTGTAACTTTAAAACCAATAAAAATAGAAACATAATTTAAATTGCATTCGTCAGGTTACAAAAATTTTTTAATGTTTTTGGCATATTTTTTTTAATTTTAATTTAAAATTAATTTTATAAAGGGATAGAATTATATTTTGGTACTTTTTAGAAGTTTGTAAAAGAATTTTTGGTAACTAAAGCTTTCTGAATATCTCCAAAACTATAAGCCTGGTAAATTCCCAATTTTTATATGTTAGTAGGGCTGACTTGTAATTTGTCGCAACTTATGTGGAGCAACCAGTAAATTAAAATATTTATAAAAATGCTTTTGTTTACATATTTTGGTAATTTTACTATGATTGGGGTAGCGAAACACTTTGGGGCTTAGCTAGTGGATGTATAAGGTGAAATAAGTCTGAACATTTATGTAAATACTCACACACAACAGATAAATATATGTATGTAAGTTCATACTTAATTTCAATGACGATAAGTTATTTTTTTTTGTACTGTGAACTGAACTATTTTTTTTTTAATTAATTTTCGCCGTCAAATAGTAAAAATTTTTAAATTTTAAAGAGCCCAGCTGATTAAAATCAATTTGACATTTTCACGTTATACAAATTTAATTTTATATGAAATTTTTAATTTTTCTGACGTTACAGTTAAAGTAGGCAAAAAATTAAAAAAAAATTTATGAAAAACCTTATCAGAACAGCTGAATGATTAAAACACAAACGAAACTGGCTTTAAAAAAGAATTGATTTTGATGAATTTAAAGTTGTGCCTGTTTTTGATTTAGTGTGCGATAAGTTTTTTTTACTTGACTTTTTAACTAGCAGCAACATTTTCTGTAATTTTCTTAGTTGTTTAGCAAATAAAAGTAAACTCACGTGCATGAATAGTAGTTCACTAATTGTTCTTCCTCGGGCATATTAAAGTATCGACGAAACTTCGATTGCATCACCTTAAAATCTGCCGTGTCTCCAGATTCATCTTGATTGTTTTGTGTGTATAAAGATTTTATTTTACAAATTGTAAAATTAGTAATTTCATCTTCGCTTTCCATTTCATTTAATACTTTAAATAGATTTTGTTTTAGCCATTCCCAGTCTTTATAGATATCTTCTTCAGTTATACCGATAGCTATCTCTGTTAAATGTTTTAAAATTAATAAAGAAAAAATCATTTAGCCAAGTTAAAAAATATGTATGTTAATATAATGATTTTAAAAATTTTTTATATAGCGTCACCTGAAACGCAAAATGCCCTAACATTTTGAAATATTTACCGGAAAAAGAAAAAACATCCTTCACTGAAAACTAATGAGAGTCTGAATGCGAATTTCTTTAATATAATAAAAACAATCCCATTTCGCTATAAATTGTGTTTATGTACTCAATAAATCAAATGTTACATCACTTGGGGGTTTTTTCCGACCTATCTTCACTAAAATTTTATTAATTTTACTGTTTTAAGAGTAATATGTACATAAGTGTATCAATTTTTTGTTAATTTATTTTTGATTTTAAACTTAAATTGTACACACAAAAAAATAAGCAATTTTTACTTAAATCAAGCTTAAGCGGTGTCAAAAGTACGGCTAGTAAGCATTTTACTTAACCAAGGACATATGATCTAGTACGAATTGTTTATCTTTAGCCACATTTAAGCCAAAAAAAAGAACATTTTAAATTTGTACCGGTATTTAATGTAAGCTTAATAAAATATATTTAAGTGAAAATAACTTTTCGAACTGTAACACTGTGCGCTACCGTCTAGGCCATTTTGAAATTTTAAAAATTCTTTTGGGCCTATTATAAACAAAACGTCCTAAAAAAGCCTAGACAGAACGCCCGTTGCAAATTTACAAGGAATGAAAAAACCAACAATGAAGATAAAAACAACAAGTCTTTTGAGTTTGGTTTTTCGAAGTTATTATTAGTTTTAGAACATGTTTTTTCTTTCTTTGTAGCATTTTTTTAAACAACTATTTTTACTATTTTTAGTCAGAACGGACTATTCTGGTTTGTTAAGGAAATACTTAAATTTTCAAATTAATATGTATACAAGTTATTAAAGAAAAGTCTTTTCTTTCATTTAAACTGTAATTGCAAAAAAAACTTAGGCATTCCCCTAAAAAAAGATATTTGAAATCTGGCGTTACGTTACTTTTTTCCTGAAATTACCCATATACGTGTTTCCGTCGTTTGTTTAAGAAGCCTATGGCCAAGGCACATTCAACAAGGTAAACCCAAGGCGAATTCAAAAAATTCGCCCTCTGCCAAGGCACTTTCAACCAAGTAATATTAAGAGCCCCGCTGATAAAAAACAATTTGACATTTTTACGTTATAAAAATTTAATTTTATATGAAATTTTTAATTTTTCTGACATTCTACCGTTCAACACAAAAAGGAAACGCAGAGGGCGAATTTTTTGAATTCGCCTTGGGTTTACCTTGTTTAATTTGCCTTGCCCTCTGCATTTTCTTTTGATGTTTGAACGATAAAATGTCAGAAAAATCAAAAAATTTCATATAAAATTAAATTTTTATAACGTTAAAATGTCAAATTGATTTTAATCAGCGGGGCTCTTAATATTACCTGGTTGAGTCTGCCCTGTCTAAGGTTTTAAATCAAGGCACATTCAACCAGGTAATATTAAGAACCCAGCTGATTAAAATCAATTTGGCATTTATACGAAATAAAAATAAATTTTATATGGAATTTTAAATTTTTCTGACATTCTACCGTTCAAACACAAAAAGGAAATGCAGAGGGCGAATTTTTTGAATTCGCCTTGAGTTAACCTTGTTGAATGAGCCTTGGTTTTAAATGGTGTGTCTTAAATGCAGTTAGTGTAAATAAATTTACTCATTAATTTTCATCTTATTTTTTTTAACCTGAGCTTTTTCTAACGCCTAGTTTTCTAAAACTAAAACAAAATTTTCAAACAAAATTTAAACATAAAATTTTTTTTTTAATGTCACATAAACAAAATATGTATGTGAAACAAACAACATATAAATACAGATTTCTGAAGTTTCAAAATTTGGAGTTGTCCAACTACATTATTAGCATACTTACCATATGATACTTCTGAGTTAGGAGTTTGATGTAATATGCGATAAGGTGCCGGTTTCGTATCAAAAACACTATCGAATGTGCCTACTAATAAAGAACCAATACCTCGTGATTCGCCATGACCTCGGCGTTTGTGCAAAACAAAATAATTGGAACGTTTTTCTACCACCCTGGAAGAATTGTATTAGTTAATTAATATTAACATTATTTCATATATAATTGCATTTTTGTATTTAATATTTTTTAAATTGAATAATAAATAATTTCTGGTTATTCGGCATTAAGTTCATTTTTTTAATTTAAAAATTTTCGATATTAGCCGAGTGTAATGCATTTTAAATTTGTTCTAATTAAACAAACTTACTAGAATTAAAAGGCTGGAATTATATTCACATTCTATAATGCTTGCACCGAACTAAATCCGCATTTAACCCTTACGTTCTATTATTCTCATTCTATTTGCATTTATCACTAGGTATTTCTATTATTTTAACTTCTTTTTTTAGGATATCCATCAAATGGTATAAATACATTTAAAATCAATTTGTTATGTCGTTTGTAATTTCAAAAAAATATAATTGCGACTCCATAAAGTATTTATATTTTAGATCCTTATAGATAGGAAAGTCAACATAGTTATCCTCGTTTGTGTATGTAAAGTACTATGGAACAAGCATTAGTGTCAGACTATCAGAAAAATCCCTGAGACAGTCGCATTAAAAAATCACCAAGATCGGTTAACTACTGACCGAGATAAGTATATGCAAAACACTGCGATTTAAAGACAGAATCCATGCATATATGTATGTATCTCTATTAGTATATTTTACTAAATACGGCAACTGTTGTTACAAAAATAAATCATGTTCTTTTAGCTATGATTAGAAGCGAATTTTAATAATTTTATTTAATTTGCATTGTTTCATTATTTCTGATATTTTTTCAAAAAGCATTAATTAAAGATCCTTATTTTAGATCACATAAATTGGGTTATTTCTTGATAATGGTCGCACCTGTCACAATGGAATTGCTCATAGGTATATGATTTTCGTGTTCGTTAAAAATTTAATCTGGGAACTGGTTTTTAAAAAAGAAATTGTTTTGATGGATTCTAAGTGGTAACTGTTTATGATTTAGTGTGGTATTTGTTGTGATTTATGAGAAATAAACATCACATCAATTAAGTTTTTTTTTGTAATAACGGCCACACCCGTCACAAAAAAGTTCCTCATACCTATAAGATTTAATTTGGAAAATGGTTTTAAAAAATTAAATTATTTTGATAAATTCTGAATTGTAACCGTTTATGATTTCGCGTGATATATCTATGTATGTAACTTTGAATGGGGTAATAAATAAAACTTTCTTACTTTTCCAAAAAATCACAACGCCCAAAAATTCGCAGATTAACAATAAAAACGAAAAATATAATATCACATCCAAAATATAAAACAGTCACGATTAAAAATATATTAAAATCAATTTATTTTTCCTAAAGCAGTATCAAAGTAAACCTTGGTCTAAGATAATTTTTTTGCTGTTGAAAAAATTTTGTTAATTTACACTGTTTTTGTAGGAGCAAAAAAACAATTGATTTTGAGTTGTGACTATTTTTGATTTAGTGTGTAATATTTATTATATTAATAATTATTAGCTTACCAAAATGCCGATGGCATTAGAATTTCTTTAGGTTCTATCCACATTTTGAGAAAAACTTCATTCGCTTTTCAAAATCGAATACAAGTAATTAGGCGACGTAATGACACAAAGAAAAAAAAACTGATATAAGCTATTAAAAATAATAATTTATTACTCTTAATTATTAACTTTCTTTTTATCCTGTTGATTTTAACAAACTTATATTTTGTATTGCAAATTAAAAACAAAAAAATTAATTATTTAGTGATTTCCTTTGTCCAAACTTTTTTCTTACAAACTAATTGAAAATATAATACACATCAGCCGTCTGTCTATTGATACATATGTATTAAAATATCACTTTGTTGAAAGTATTGTTTCCACATCCGTATGTTCGTTGTTATTCCATAAATGCAAACTACTTCTTTATTAATAGTTTAATTTTTATCGTTTTTACTCAATCTTTTTGCGTCTTATGATAAAAAAAAAAACACTTTTTTATGTTTTTTAACTCCACCGAATTCAAGAAATATATTTTAATCCAAAATAATGCAGAGAACAGAAAACAAAACAAAAGTCATAATATGTATTTATGTTCATTTCTTGTACCAAAGCGAATGTATATTCGAGGGTACTAGTTATACAAAAATAATGAAGTCCATAGTTATAAGAATGTCAAATGCAGATAGCAAAAAATCACAAATTCCTTAAGCATTAAATACATTCCTCGCTACAGGCTACCGAACACAACCAGCCAAAAGTAGAATACACGTGTGCTTATGAGAATAATTTTTTAATTGCTACAATGCAACACAACTACGGGTTGCTGTCAATGCTAATTTTGTGGCGTGGTCGAAATTAAACTAATTTCTATTTTTATACGCGACAGATAACAGATTAGTGCTGCTAATACGGTAAGATGCAAAAAATATAGCTTAAACAGTACAAAAAGACTTTAGGTGGCACCACAGAAAGTCATATTGCTTATATGTTTATTTTGTAGTGGTAGTCTAGTAAATATTTTAGTAGCAGCCAGTCGGACGCAAATTTAGCTAGAAACTTTTGTGTTCGTGTGTTCCTGTCTTCTTGTTGCTTGAATGTGTTTAATGCATTACTTACACTACTTAAGCATTTCTTAAAATACTATAGTTGTTGTTTGTAAAAATAGGACATAAGCACAAGCAGAATTTAACATATAAATAACGAAATACTGAAACTCAGCTGATTAACAAAGGCCCTCTAATATACATACGCTATGCTTTGCCCCTTCTCATTCTTTTTTATTTTGTTTTGTTTACAATTCTTGTTTGTGTTTTCTTAAAAGTGAATTTGTACAAGTGGTAGTAGAGATGAACGATTTCGCGATTTTTAAAGAATACTGTAAACAGTGAACGCGATTTTTTAATAACAGTTACTCTAAATAACATCTACACTGCAGTTACCAGTTGCTACTCACCAACATTTCTTATTTTTTCCACGAACCACAATGTAATTTATGTATATGGGGTTTATAGATTGAATGAAATAGGTTGTTGATAAAAATAAACTTAGTCAGGCAGCAACATCGTAGTGATAGGAACTTTACAGGAAATCACAAAAATGTTTGTATTCATAACATAAAAAAGTAACTACATCTCAGTAACAGTTACTTCACAGTTTATGTCACTGTCTTTACCAGTGATTTTCAAGTCACAGGTATGAAATCACAGGTACAGAAATATCGCTCATTTCTAAGTGGTAGCCATGGCGGAATAAAAAGGTGACCTCGTCCCTAAAAAAAACAACTTCCTGTAAAATTTAAGCATGTATTTTGTCGTTGCTCAATTCCAGCTAAGTTGTCAAACATGTTGCGATCACACAGTATACACAACCATTATAGAACATAAAAAAATTGCCAAGCTAAGTTGGAAAACATATGGCGGATATAAAAGTCAGCTTGGTGGCTATCACCAAGGTATATTAAACAAGGCAGGAGTAACTAATCAGCTGATTTTATTTCCGCCACATGTTCTCCAGCTTGGCAAAATGCTGACAGCAATATTTTTGACCATCAAGTTGGATTGTAGCAACAACAAAATACTTGGTAAATTTTACAGGAAATTGTTGTTGTAGGGACGATCCCACCTTCTTATTCCACCATGGTGGTAGCCAAGGCGCGTTCAAAATTTGTGCAATAAATTTTATGCTTGCGTACAAAAGTCATTTTGTATTGTTTCTGTTTTTGAAATCAACTGAGTTTTTTTGTTTTTTCGTTTTTATTCTTTATTTTACTTAAATAAATAAATGCGATTATTAAAATCTTATCATTGTTTTTTAATATAAAACTTTTTTTTGCTTACAATAAGCCTTTTAGTCGAGAAACATACACAGAAATTTGTGACTCGGTTTTCGCAACAACTCAGTTATCGCAACAGCACAAAATTTCTATTGGTTTTGCTAAGCGAGGTTACACTGTAACTCCCAAATGAAATAACTCTTAATAAAATCAAAATAGTAACTACCAACCTGATAAAATTAAATAACTTTTAATGATTATGTACAAAAATGAAATAGTTTCCATTAAAAAAATAATATACTATTAATGAAATAAGTTCCAAAAGAAATAAAATAACTGCCAATTAAAATAGGAAAAACCCCCAAAAGTTTCGTATTCATAAATAAGCCTCCGGCCGGACACGAGAAACGCTAAACGCGTGGATTTTAAGCTCTTTATATTGGGCGAATGCATTTATCTAGGGTGTTTTAAGAAAGGGTCGTATAAAGCCGACTTCGTCCGGGCGCAAGGAATAAGAACTCTAGTGGATTCGATCCGTCGGCTTCGCTGTAGCCTTCGGCCGGGCAATGGACTATAGGCTCGTGTTTTCCAAAAGCAAGCTTCGCCAAATTTTATATGAATGTTTGACACTTCAGCTTTGAAGCTTCATAACTTCAGATGTCAACAAGAATGATGTAACGGTCTGTGCTTAAAATTTGGTCAAATGCTTAAAATTTTGAAAAGCTAATATTTGAAAAATCACTAGAGCTGGAAGTTTGTTGCGCGGCCGAAGCCTACAGCGGAGCCGGCGGGTTGAATCCACTAGTGTTTTAAGCTCTTGTGCACGGCCGAAAGCCGGCGATATGCGCCAGTTTTTTTAAAACTCAAGATCCTTAATAATTTTCACCTTTTAACAAATTTGAAAGAACAAGTTATGGTTACTGTATTTAGGGACTGGTAAATCGACTTTGATTATAGTCGAAAATCGGTTTTGACCCCAAAAAATCGATTTTTTGAAATCGGCTTTTTGTTAACGATTTTATACTGAAATCGGTTATTGAGCCCAAAAGTCGATTTTACCTAAAAAACTTTGAAATGCTATAAATTTTAAGAAATATTTTTTAAAAAAAGTTTATTTCAAACTATCCTCACCGAAAACTCATGTGTCAATATAAAGCGTTAGGGTATTAATTGAAAATTTTTACTATTTGACGGCGAAAATTAATTTAAAATGCATTCTAGTTAGATTAGGAAAAAAAAATTTTTAAACAATTCTTTTTTTGAAAACCGTTTAAATAACTTACTTAAAAAATCATTTTTGAGGATATCTATTCATTTTAATACACCATTAAAATAAAAATCGACTATGAATTATAATCGATTATGAGCTTCGATTAATCGACTTTAAAAATCGAAATCAAAATAGTTGATCGTAAAATCGAAAATCGATTTATGGCTTTGCTTACCATTCCCTAACTGTATTCATGTACAAGAAAATCTTCAATTTAAAAGCCTAAAGTAGCAATGTCCACCATTTTAACAAAAGCGAGTTGAACTCCTGATACAAAAAAGATAAAAAAATGTTATTCGAATACCGGAAATTTAAATTAACAGTATTGCTACAACATAAAAACCAAGAGTCGAAAGACGCCCATTTGGCGTAATCATATTATCATCGTGACAGCATTGTTAACTTGTTAAACTTACGTTATTTTGATATTGAGAGTCCTCTCCCATCGTCAGGACAGAATCGGTTTGATTATCTTTTTCTGCCTGGGTAGTTTTAAAAACGCAGTTAAAAAAGTAAAACTTCTGTACTATCCTAACAAACTATTTTTGAAGCAATATATAACTTAGAGAATGAGCTTGTCGTAAGACATTCACCCTTATTGTGATTGGCGCTGGCGTAGTCGTTTTTAGCTTTTTGGTACCGTCTAACAAAAACGCCAATGTTATATGAATAGCACCCTTGTCGTTCTTGTAGCGTATTCGACAACTTTGGACACGACTACGCCAAACACAATAAGGCCCATTATATCTTTCACCTAATCAAACACCATAAGATAATACGGAGGGCGGTTTACTTGAATTTATCGAGTAGTTTGAAAGAACAAGATATGGATTTGCCCTGTCAAGACGAACAGTAATTTATTTAAAATCAAATTTTCTTTGCATTTATTATAAACAAATTTATATCACCCTAATTTAAAAGAAAGCAAAGCAAATAAAAATTATAAAAAATATTATTTTTTAATTTAATTTGAAAAGCTATAAAATTTAAAAAAAAATTATAGAAAAATTTAAGTATAATACAAATTTTTATTTTAGTCTAAGAAACGAAACAAAATGGATAAAAAATTTGTGCCACTAACTTCGAACAAAAGTCCTACCAACAATCCTTTCAAGGTACGCACATACATTGGTGACTGTTTCAAACTACCACAACCAGAATGGTTTACTGATACACACGTTCAAAAGCGTGATTGTGACAAATCGCAGAACTCGGTTTTGGCGAAAGTATTAACTCTTCAAGATGAAATACTTAAAATTCATAAACGTACACACGAAAACGCCCTCTTAAAATCGCTACCTATAAAATGCAAAGATGGTGATGCTTACACGGCTTGCGTTGTTCAAAGAAGAACACCAAAACAATTAAGAAAACACGCCGTGATGTGCGAAAATTGTCTTAAAGTAAAGCATGAAATCAACGAAAATTTTTATAATCTAAGCGACTTATATTCTGAACATGAGAGATTAATTCATTTGAAAGATCCAATAGTTGGTTCTGAGGAGCAAGAAGACTATGAAGAGATAGAATCTGAGGCTTGCGAAGTAATTTTTCCTGAGCTAGCTAGTCCACCCAGTAGTAAAGAAGATATTTATTTGCCAACAAAAAGTTTGGTAAGTTCAAGTGAGAATAAAAGAAGCAATATCTGCACGCATACTTACTAGAGATATGCGATACTGTTATTTTAAAAGAACACTGTGAACAGTGAATGTGATTTTTAAATCACTGTTATTATTAAGTGTCTTTGATCACAGTTTATTGAATAACGTATTAAATTAAAAGTAACAACATCGCAGCAAATAATAACTTTACACGTTCACCCAAAAATGTTAAATTGAAAAACATATCAATTTAAAGTGACAAAATCGCAGTGACAGTTGCTTCACGTTTTATGTCACTGTAGTTACGAATGATCTTTAAGTCACTTGTACGAAAAGATTGCTCACCTCTAATACGTACATACATTTGCTAAATACATACATAGATTTATAACTTAAAAATATTATTTCGGGCAGAATACTAAAAAAATTTCTTCAAGTAAAGTTATTTTTACAAGAGAAACTGGTCGTCAGCTGATATACCCCAATTTTATGATTCCATACGTTATCTCCCATTTTGATTTAGAGATTGCCGTGTGAGTTTCTATTTGTGTTCATTTTTTTAATCCTTAATCCCTTTTTTGGTATTTCGATTATAATGGAACACGTTAAGCTCCAAACTTTTTTCATATCCACGACTTTACAGTTTGATGAATATTGTTTTTCTTATATATTTTATATTTTATTTGAGTCTTTCATACGTAAAAAACATATTTTTATACCTGTTATAACAAAAAAAAGGGTCAGAACTCACAAAAAGTAGAAAAAAGATGCAAAATAGTATCAGTTTAACAAAGTCGCATAAAAAGTTGCAGGTCGGAAAAAAGGTTACAAATTGCCACTTTAGTCGGTTACGGCTACTGTTGTAGATAAAATAATTGACCATTTCAAAGTTTTAGTTTTCAACTTCTAATGTCTGTTTAAGTCTGCTGGACGTAAACATCGGCACCCTAGAGTCTTTCTGAATCGAACGATTTCTATATCAACAAATAAAAAATTTCATCGGGATCTTTGTCATTACTTTCTGCGTGATCCTTCGCAAGGTTTGAATTCAAGTGACTTTCTCCATTCACTCTCACAACATGGTCTAAGAAACTTAAACGTTAAATTTTAAAACGTTTAAGTATTTTAATGACGGTATTTTTCGCCAACGTTAGTTTGCCCATAAGATTTTCAAAGAATTTTCCTCCCGAGCACTTTAAGCATTTCATATATAAATTATACTTTTTATTTTTTTCATAAATTTCTTAGACAAATTCATTTCAATAATATACTGAAAACTTTAGGATACTCTTAGCAATATAAAATAAAAATAAAAACTAACTTCATAAACACAGCTTATAACGATATACATACATATTAAATAAAAAAAAATTATAAAGTTCATTTGTTTTGTAATAACATAGGGAGTTATATTTTCTAAAACGCAACGCCTTAAAACAAAAGAAATTAACCCCCTTATTTCCTAAAACGCAACGCCCTAAAACAAAATGTATAGAACAATTTTTAAATTTTAATTTTTTTCAATACAATTGTTTGCGTTATTATGCGTTGCGTTTTACGTAATAAGGCCCTAAAAGAACTTTTAAAGCTTATATTTTTTTCCAAACAATTGTTTTTTTGTTTCAATGTGTTACGTTTTACAAAATAAGACCCTTTATTTTAATTATTCAATTAAAACGATATCATCAATGTCTGGAAAGATAATATCCCCATTTGTTTCTAAATCTGATGCATCTTCGATATTTGTAACAGATGTCGCCAGCGACAATTGTTTGTAAGCGCCTTCGTCGGCTTGAGTTTTCATATGAACGCCTAGTTGGGATATTAACTCCAAAGCTTTAACGTCGGAATTTAATAAGGCAAATTGGTGTATAATAGCTAAATGCGGAAAGATGCTGTGCAGCAAAGCAGCTGAGCCTGCATTCATTCGATGTTCCTGAGAAGATGTCGCATCAGTTTTTTTTAATTCTTCGGCTAAGGGTGAATGTTTGACGTCTTTATTTTTGTCGCTGTTAATTGGATTCTTATTGTTCTCTTTACTGTTATTAATATCATCAAAGTCATCATCGTCAGATATTTCAAAGTCGTCATTACTGTTGTTGTCATTGTTTATGATGACTGGAACTTGAGGTTGATTAACTTTACTAACATCGGCAACTGTTGCTAATGCATTTTCATCCTCTTTGGCCGTCGAGGTAATTGCAGAAATTTCCTTTTGCATAAAACTCGGCAGAGAATCTTTAAATTCTATAATAATATCCTCAACTGACAGTTCGCCTTCAAAGGTATTTGGTCCTTTGCCAGATCCTAGGTCTTCATCGTTGTACTTGTACTTGCCACGAAATCGATTTAACCAACGATACGAAGGACGAAATGCAGGCAGATTGAGTATAGCGGCCATTTTAATTGCCGTGTCTTTAAGGGTTTCATTTGTAATGCTTTTACGCAAACGCATTTGACGGCATCGCTCGACCCATTGATGCAATATAAAACTAATAGCACTCATTTCGAATTTACGTCTTTTACGTGTCATTTCTTCAATAATTATCGAAGCATCTGCCTCACTTAATGTGGCCAGCTGCTGTAAGAGTTTCTGTTTACTTTCCAAAATGCGTCGAATTTGCGTAGCGCAACAATGAAACATTTTTGCCAAACTGTTACGAGATATATTTGTTTCATCGTAATAACGTATAACTGCGATTTTCTCATAGAACGTTAGAATGTTTCGTTCATTTCGTTTTTTAGTCTGCAATTAAAAATAAGATTAATATATTATTAACGACATTATAATTCAACACATTTGCAACAATTTGCTTGGGAGTTTTTCATTTACAAAAGTTTCATTATGGTTATTTGATAAAAATATAAAGAGATAAAAAATAGATATCATTTGTTGTTACTTTCCTGTCTATACCCTTCACATAGTGATTAAGGGAATACATATATCAGTCATTCCGTTTGTAATGTCTACCATATTCACTTGCGACCCCATAAAGTATATATATGTATGTATGCGTGTATATTCTGGATCCTTATAGATAGAGAAATCGATATAGCCATGTCCGTCTATGTGTCTATTGAAATGAAGTTTCCAGAATTAAGTAGAGTACTATGGACCAGGAATTGTTGTCAATCTAAATATCCCTGAGACAATCGCTTTTATTTTTGTTTTGCATATAACACTGCGATCGCCCATTTTTATATAACAAATTCGACGCATATATTCCTATATATCTCACTAAAGACGGTTGTTCTTGCCACAAATATTGTAACGGGTACTTTGTAGATGTGGAACTAAATTGTGGATTTTTTTGATAGAAGCAGGAAAAGAGGTTGCCTCCCTACAGTTGCATTAATTTTTTAAATTTCTTGGAAACTTTTTCACCTGTCGACTTTAAAAATGCTTTAAAGTTGTTTAAGTATAATGTGTACATTTTGGAAGAAAAATTGGTCCAAGCAGAGGGTGCGGTAGCCCCTATACAAGCTAACAATATGTATAAAAATTTGATACGATATATTTCGATAAGTGTAGTAGCTTTCGTCTTCAAATTTACTAAAGAGTCATTTTATACAATATTCGCATTTTGAAAAAAATAGTCCTACAGGAGTAATGGGAGCTCTGTTATAGGTAGATACATAATACCTGTACAAAAAAAAACACATTCTGAAATCAATCATTTATTTATTTCGTAAATATTTAACACGATTCGTACCTATTAAGGTTTTCTTTAAAACATGTACAAATCGAGATGACTTTCATATAAGTACGTATTAATCTCAAAAGGCTTGTTGTTGTTGTAACTTCCATTTGTTTTGGCTTTTTCATAACAGTTTCAAATGCAACGGGATTTTTTTTCACTTTAATAAAAGTATTTTGTTCGTGATGCACACAAAAAGTTTGTGCCCTGTGAAATTTTAAAATATGGATATAAA
Source organism: Melanophora roralis (assembly GCA_963583895.1). Lineage (NCBI taxonomy): Eukaryota > Metazoa > Arthropoda > Insecta > Diptera > Rhinophoridae > Melanophora > Melanophora roralis. Next base: position 863,121 of record OY757189.1, read on the forward strand.
ACCGTGATAGGCAACTAATACTATTATATTTTTTTGTATAGATACATACATATGTATATGCAGTTTTAGTTAATATATATTCCATATTGTTGTTAGTGTAATTTAACAAATAAGCCTAAGAATACCTATCAATGACTTAAAGCCTTTGCATGTTAATCCAACGAAATTAAATAGGTACATACATAAGTATGTAATAAATATAAAATTAATTTTTTTTTGTTTGTATGTATGTATGTAACTCATAAGTCAGAAAAAATTACGTCTTCTTTTTTAGATTGTTTTAACATCATTCAAATTTGAATCAACGTTTTTAAGTGGGGAATTCATGCCTTATAATCCGTTTTTATACCCTTCACATAGTGATAAGCAGCGTTGCCAATTTAGCGTGTTTCACGCTAGATTTTCCCCTTTTTTAAAACCCAAAAAGCGTATTTTCACTCCTCAGCGCGTTTTTTTGAAAACGCACTAAATTGGCGCGTTTTACGTTATATTTTTATAATAAACTTAAACTCAAAAATATAAACTTTTAATTTTTTCTTATTTCTGCAAGCAGACATTTTTACCACTTTTTTTCTAACAGTCGATGATAGAACAAAACTTTTCTAACTTACACACATAAAATATACCAAGTAATCCTTACTTAAATCAAACTGAAACCAAGTACGGATTTTCTAAAACCAAGTACGATGTATTTAGTACGAATTGTTTACTTTTAACCACATTTAAGCCAAAAAAGGATTGATTGAAGTTCGAAACCGTACTTGATGAAAGCTTAAAATAATTAACTTTTTTAAGCGTAAACGGCGAAATGAAAACTTATTTTTTTGACTAAAAGAACTTTATTAAAGATGAAGAAGAGCTTTTTTATATTTTTTTATGCTTATTTATACATATTTAATATTAATAAATTAATTTTTTTTCTATACTTGCTGTAGCTGGGATTTGAACCAGGAACTCTCCCAACTGCAACACCAGCGCGCTACCGAGACACTTTGTTTTTAAATGTTAAAATATATTCAAAAACAAAAAGGTTTTTTCTGCTTAATTTTTAAGTAAATCGAATAGACTTTATTTTAGAAAACTTAAGTACTAATTAATGGTACTTAAAATTTCAAGTGCGATTTTGGATAAATTCAAGAATAAAGTTCTTGATATTAGAATGTGCTTTTTCTTTCTGTGCACAACTAAATTTTTTACAGCATTTAATTTTCAAAACATTTAGAAAACGTAATACTACATGGAAAAAGATTTTATTAAAAATAAAGAAAGATATTTGTTTGTTGACAAACATTTATTAATATATCACTTTACATTCAAAATAATGTAACTTTATGCAAAAGTTGTGCATTACTTTAAAATTGTTTCTCACTTATGTGTGTATTTGAGCTAAAAATGCTTTCTTAAGTAAGGCTGTATTCCTGAGTTTTTTTATTTTTATGTAAATCCGTAAAAGTTTAAAAAAAATTGCAACTAAAAAATCTTTCTCCACAGAAAACCAACAAATCACGGAGTATTTTTCTTACAGATATTGATGAAGCAGAAAGAAATATTGTGTTTGGCTCTTACGAGAATAAAAACTTTTAGTAGGTATTTGTAAAGTAATTTATACTTTCGTGTGTTTAACGGTAGAATAGTGTGCATGTAAATAAACTTTTGACAGTTCTGATGAGAATTAAATTTTTAAAAGTTAAGATATAATGGACAAAAGCAAAAAAATTTATATAAAAAAAGAAATTACCAGTTTAGTAAGACATAAAAACTGCCAAATCTTGCTGCATGTGTTTAAAGGCTTTTGGTATTTTGTATATTAAAAATAAGATATTTCTTGGTGCATTGCTAATTAAACATGTCTTGTAATGATCAAAAAAGGGATATGTACATACTTATGTAAATATGTGTAAATTTTTGGAAAAAAACATGATTTTGAGCAAAAAATTTTACGTGCATATTGATTTTTTAACTTTAGCGTGTTTCGTTTTAAATAGCTTGCTAGGAAATTTCTTAGCGCTTTTTGGCGCGTTTAAATAAGGTGAATAGCGCGCTTCCATCTCAAAAAGTTGACAACGCTGGTGATAAGGGTATATATCACTTTGTCATTCCATTTCTTTATTATCCATTTGAGACCCCATAGAGTACATGTATTCTGGATCCTTATAGATAGGGAAGTCGATGTAGCCATGTCCGTCTGTTCGTCTATCCGACTGTTGAAATCAAGTTTCCGGAGTCAAATAAAGTAACACGGACCAGTTATTTAAGTCAAACTATTAGAAATATTCTGGAGACAATTGCTATTTAAAATTAGAAAAATCGGTTCACTAATGACCGAGATATAAGCGAAAACCCAAAGTAACCCATTTTTTAGGACAAAATCCCTGCACATATCTCTTAATATTTCAGTAAATATAGTCATTCTTGCCACAAAACTTGGCACGGATACTCTGAAAATAGAGACCTAAATAAGGGAAAAATTATTTTCAGATAGGATCAGGGGAAGTAGTTTTTCACCCACAGTTGCACAAATTTCGTGAAATATTTCATACGCTTAATCTTAGAAACCCTACACTTTGGAGAAAAAAAATTTGGGTGAGCCAGGGGAAAGGGTAGCTCCCATACAAATTAACAATTTTTGAAATTTTCGATACGCTATATCTCGGAAACTATCACAGCTATCGACTTCAAATGTTCAACAAAAACTAATTGGACAATAAGACCTACATTTTGAAAAACATTTTTTGGTAGGGGCAGGGTAAGGGGTAGCTCCCATATAAATAAAAAATTTTGCTTGTGTTTGTGTGGCGATGTGTTACGTTTTGTGTAGGTTTTGTTATTTGAAAAAGAGCCGGCTATGTTGTCATTATAATTTCTTCTAGAAATATTGTGCATGTTTTGTTATTGTTACAAAAAACGCCACCATATGAAATTTGTGTTTACATACACATACATACATACATACATATCAGAAATAAATAAAAAACAGAACCAAAATAACCACCAATTACTTTTGTGAGAACGATTAAAACCGCAGTTGATCAATACTTCAATCATTAACTTTAATGGTTTCGGCAGAAAGGAAAAGAAAACAAGTAAGAGCGCTATATTCGGCTGTGCCGAATCTTATATACCCTTCACATTGGTCTTTAAATATACCCAGCCGAGTAATTTTGTACTGCAAATAATATAATAAAAAACCTTGTGCGAGTTTTAAAGCCCATAGAAAAAATAACAAAATTTTAACGTTTGTATGAATAATAGAAATAGATGAAGAAGATTTGAGGTCGAGAGTTTTTAAAGTTTTCGACATTATTCATATTTAAAGGTTAATAAAACTTATTAAATGTTCTAGTCCCCCTGCTCTTCACCAACTTTTTCACCAATATGTATGAATTATTTGATTATTACTTTTTGTAGAATATTCGAAGTCGATAGCTGTAATAGTTTTCCAGAAGAAGCGTATGGAAAAATTTTATAAAAATTGTTAATTTGTATGGGAGCTACCCTTCTTCACCCCCCATCCGAATTTTTTTTTCTTTAAAGCGTAGGCTTTGTGTTCCAATTACTTTTTGTAGAACATTTGATGTGGATATCTGTTATAGTTTCCGAGATATAGCGTATCGAATATTTCATAAAAATTGTTAGCTTGTATGGGAGCTACCCCTTTTTTTGCCCCCACCCAAAAAATTTTTTCTTTAAGGCGTAGCCCATAGCATGCAATTACTTTTTGTAGAACATTTTATTTCGATATCTGTTATAGTTTCCGAGATATAGCGTATCGAATATTTCATAAAAATTGTTAGTTTGTATGGGAGCTACCCCTTTTTTTGCCCCCACTCAATAAAATTTTTCTTTAAAGCGTAGGCATTCTTGCCCATTTACCTTTTGTAGAACATTTCATTTCGATATCTGTTATAGTTTCCGAGATATAGCGTATCGAGTATTTTATAATAATTGTCGATTTGTATGGGAGCTACCCCTTTTTTTGCCCCCACTCGAAATTTTTTTTCTTTAAAGCGTAGCTCTTAGCGTGCAATTACTTTTTGTAGAACGTTTCATTTCGATATCTGTTATAGTTTCCGAGATATAGCGTATCGAATATTTGATAATAATTGTCGACTTGTATGGGAGCTACCCCTTTTTTTGCCCCCACTCGAAAATTTTTTTCTTTAAAACGTAGCCCTTGGCGTGCAATTACTTTTCGTAGAACATTTCATTTCGATATCTGTTATAGTTTCTGAGATATAGCTAATAGAATATTTTATAATAATTGTCGATTTGTATGGGAGCTACCCCTTTTTTTGCCCCCACTCGAAAATTTTTTTTCTTTAAAGCGTAGCCCTTAGCGTGCAATTACTTTTTGTAGAACATTACATTTCGATATCTGTTATAGTTTCCGAGATATAGCGTATCGAATATTTGATAATAATTGTCGATTTGTATGGGAGCTACCCCTTTTTTTTGCCCCCACTCGAAATTTTTTTTCTTTAAAGCGTAGCTCTTAGCGTGCAATTACTTTTTGTAGAACATTTCATTTCGATATCTATTATAGTTTCCGAGATATAGCTTATCGAATATTTTATAATAATTGTCGATTTGTATGGGAGCTACCCCTTTTTTTGCCCCCACCCAAAAAATTTTTTCTTTAAGACGTAGCCCTTAGCGTGCAATTACTTTTTGTAGAACATTTCATTTCGATATTAATTATAGTTTCCAAGATATAGCGTATCGAATATTTGATAATAATTGTCGATTTGTATGGGAGCTACCCCTTTTTTTGCCCCCAACCAAAAAATTTTTTCTTTAAAGCGTAGCCCTTATGGCCCAATTACTTTTTGTAGAACATTTCATTTCGATATCTGTTATAGTTTCCGGGATATAGCGTATCGAATATTTGATAATAATTGTCGATTTGTATGGGAGCTACCCCTTTTTTTGCCCCCACCCAAAAAATTTTTTCTTTAAGGCGTAGCCCTCAGCGTGCAATTACTTTTTGTGGAACATTTCATTTCGATATCTGTTATAGTTTCCGAGATATAGCGCATAAAATATTTCACCAAATTTGTGCAATTGTAGGAAAAATACCCCTTCCCCTGGTCCTATCTGAAAAAATTTTTTATATTATTTAGGTCCCTTCTTTAGGAGTATCCGTGCCAAGTTTTGTGGCAAGAGTGACTATACTTACTGAGATATATAGGGATATATGCACGGATTTTGTCCTAAAAAAATGGGTTGCTCTGGGTTTTCGCTTATATCTCGGTCAATAGTAAACCGATTTTGCTGATTTTAAATAGCGATTGTCTCCAGGATATTTGTAATAGTTTGACACCATTAACTGGTCTGTATCTTTTTATTTGACTCCGGAAACTTGATTTCAACAGACGGACAGACGGACATCGCTAAATCGGCTTCCCTATCTATAAGGATCCAGAATATATATACTTTATGGGGTCGCAAATGAATAATAAAGAAATTACAAACGGAATGACAAAGTGATATATACCCTATCACTATGTGAAGGGTATAACAAGTAGTCTCAAATAAAAAATTTTGTCAGGTAACAGCGAATAGTTGACAATTATGACGTTCGTAGGTACAACGAATAAGAGTTCATCCTTTTAAATACTCAAGTACAACAAGTTCATGTATATCCGTGCAGCTCTCTATTTTGTACATACTAGGGATGAGCGATCCCGTGATTTTTGAAGAACTGTAAAGAGTGAACGTGATTCTTAAATAACAGTTATTTTAAACAGTAATGGTGATCGATGTTTATTATTTTTCACAAACAAATATGTAATAGCATTGCAGTTAATAGTTTTTTCACAGAAAGACCCAAAAAGGTTACTTTAAATAACATACCAAATTTTAAGTATCAACACTGCAGTTAACAGTTGCTACTCAGAAACATTTCTTATTTTTTTCACGAACCGCAATGTAATTTATGCACATGGGGTTTAAAGATTGAATGAACGATGTTGTTAGCAAAAAACCCCGAAAATATTTGTTTTCATAACATATCAAAGTAACTTCATCGCAGTAACAATTACTTCACATTTTATGTCACTGAAGTTTCCAGTGATTTTTAAGTCACGGTATAAAATCACAGGTACAGATATATCGCCCATCTCTAGTACATACATAGTTATGGACAGTGAAATCCCGGTTGTATAAAGTAAAACAGAGAAAAACACTAACGGTATTTTATTGTCTTGGAATTAGCTAATTCGCTTAAGTGAATATTTGTTGTACTGTATTTAAAAACGAATCCATATGTTAAAACCATATCGTTAGCAGAAATGCAAATTCCAAATCGATCTTTGAACAAAGTTGATTGATTATATTTTGTAAACAGGCACTTGACAATAAATTTTTTAATTTTACAAACAAACCTTAAAGCAGAATGCAAAAAGAAAAAGAACCAATTTTCAAGCACTGCCTTTGTAATTTAGAAAATGTTTTTGTTTTGACCTTCTGCTGACTGATTTAGAAGTGTTTTTGTTTTTCCTGTTAAGCTTAGAAAAATGTTGTTACGTGGTTTTGAATTTCTGCTTACGATATACCTATAAGTAGGTATTTGAAAGTTTTTAAGAAAAACACAGTAATTTTTACCTTTTTTGGTGTTGATAACTCTGCATCTGTCGAGCCATTTAAATTTGCATGTGTAGATAATGAAGCCATATTCATAAAAATTTTTTTTCTAAGTTTAATTTATATGATCGTCCTTGTAGGTATCTAACTCCTTTTTTAAGAAACAAACATACACGCATACGTACTAACGTAGATTGTTGTTCAAGTTAGGAATTATAAACGCAATATGTAATTGTTTTGGAAAATTAAAAAAGAAACAAATTATATTTGAGGTTATGTATGTGTAAAAAGATGTATTGATGGTATAACAACAAAGTACTTGATTTAAATAATTTGATGTTTTAGCTGTGTTTGCTGTTTCTCGCGTTTAATGTTGTTTATTCACCAAAACATTATTTTCTCACTTGGTTTGTTTGCCTATTTTAGGAATTTCTTGTTTTATTTTTAAAATAGATTGTGTTCTTTCTTCTTTTACTCACTTTTGTAACTCTTGTGTAGTGTTTATGTACTGAATAGCACTTTAATACTAACGCTTAGCTAGTGTTGTACACGTTTGCCATATGAAATAAAAACGGTATTAAACGAGAATTTGTGTAAGTGTTTGTTGCTGTAGTAGCATTGGTTGTTGTTTTTTTTTCGTTAGCTTTGTTTTTATTGCTATAAGAGTATATATTATTTGCGTGTTAGTAAGTCTATGTATTGGAAAGTGTTTGTTGTTTATAAATTCATCCATCGAAAACAATCCACAAACTGACATACATATTTACATAAATACATATGCATGTATATACATACGGATTTGTTCTCAAATGTACACGAAAAGAACACTGTACACAAGGTATCAATTGTAGTTATTCTTTTTAAACGTGAAATGTTCTATAAATGCACATGTGTGTGTGTGTTCTCTATTTTACTTTTTTGTTGTTTTTCTTATTTGCTAGTTATTTAGTCTGTTATTCAGTAATCTATAAATAAAAACTGAAGCCACTGCCGTACTTATGCTATAATAATCAACAACTATAGTAAGTCGTTTGTTTGTTATAGCTATGGCTAATAGCTTATTCAGAATAGAGGAATATGCATTCACTAGGTGTCCATACAAACATATGTAGTACATTCACAGATATGTAAACATACATACATAGATATGTATATACCTTCTGGTTACTTGTGTGCCATAATAGTACGCTTAAATGGCTATCGCTAGCACTCATACATTCATAACTTACATATGTATGTATGTACTTATATGGTATATGCTAAGATCAAACAATATCTACAGTAGCAACAAATTTCATACAATCGTCATTGAAAACACGAAGGCAGCAAACAAATTCTTTCAAAATATAGGAAGGTACCTATACAGTAGACACACACAAATTAGAGCTTTCAGTATTTCTAACATCCAGAAATTAGAATCAGTGTTTGCAATACAATAAACGTTTTGAAATTCGAATTGTTCTTTAGGAGCATTTGATTTTATTTGAACACAAGTAATTGGTGATTTCTTTCATTCTGTTTGAACATAGTAAAACTAAAAACTAAAAAGGGGAATCACCAAATTATAATATATATTTTTCCCTATTTGTTGTTTTTTTTATCGCATTTATGTGTATGTATTTGTTGCTAGTTTATTTGTGAAATTTCAAAAGCGTGTTCATTTTTTGGCAGTCTCTATTAAAGAGTGAAAGTGTATCAATAGAAATGTCGACTAGGTCCATACCTTAAGAGAATGCTTAACAAATATTTAGAAAAGAATATCCCAATAAAGATGGAAATGCATTCCGTGTAAATGATGGATGGTTTACCAAACTTAAGAAACGACACGGTATCCGTTTTTTTTTTTAATTTATGGCGAGATTCTTTCCAGTGATGTTGCTTCAGTCACTCGTTTTATTCATCGATATCATTCAAAGGTCGCTGAGATGGGGTTAATGGAGCTACAAATATAAAATGTCGATGAAACCAGGGGCCAAATCGCCACATTCGATTTGAATCGAAATTTAAAAATTCTTATTAGAATTCCTATGTTAAAAGCATTGACAACTCGATCAATCGAGTGAAATTTCGATTCGAATCGAATGCGACGATTTGGCCCCAGATTATTTTTTCGTTTCTGCTTTCGAAAAAAACGCCCCTGGACATAAAATTAAAAAAGACAAAATTTCAGTCCTACTTCGTTCACATATTCCTTGACATTCATAATCAAGCGTGGCCCTTCTCTTTTGCCAATTGCATTTATTTTGTATCCAACTAAATAAATTTAAATAAAATTTCCATATGACTTTATGTATCTTTCTGTATAAACGATTATGATACCGTTTATTTTGATGTAGTTATTTACTAACACGTTTTACAATGAAAGGCCCTACCTACACAGAAAGAAAAAATATATTCTAAAACCAAATTGAATTTATCCAAAATCGCAATTAAAAATTTTTAAGTACGATCTGCACTTAGGTTGTCTTAAATCAAATCTGTCGGCATTAATTAAAAAATTAAGCAAAAATATATTGTTTTTTTTTATATATTTTTACAATAAAAACAAAGTGTCTCGGATGGTAGCGCGCTGACTTTTGCAGTTCGAAGAGTCCTAGGTTCAAATCCCAGCTACGACAAGTACAGAAAAAGTTTTTCCAATAATAAATATATAAATAAGTCTATTTTTTTAAGCTTAAGGTCTATTTTTATATTAATTTTTCGCCACTCCGTTGTGCGGCATCATTAGGAGGCTATTCCAGTTAATTGTTATATTTGTTATAATGGTTTTAAAATTAGCTTATAATATTAACAAATTTTTTATATAAAATTCAAAATATTTATTTTGCAAAATATTAAAAAAATTGTAAAAAAAATAAATATAAAAATAGACTTTAAACTTAAAAAACTAGACTTATTTATTAGTATAAAAAAGGTCATAAAACTAGAAAAAATAAATAATAAATGAATTCTAATGTGTAAAAAATAAAATATATATATATAAAAAAACAATTGTTCTTTAATAGATAGAACTCCCTTCGTAAGTCAAAAAAATTACTTTTCATATTGGGTTTATTCTTTTGCGTTTAAATCAATCTTTTTAAGCTTACGAGTACATTAAGTATGGTTTCGAACCTAATTCAATCCATTTTTGTTTAAAATGTGGCAAAAAGTAAGAAACTTGTACTAGATAGATCGCAATTGGTGTAAGAATATCCCTATTTAGTTTAACCCTTTTGCATTCCTTGGGTCAAACTGACACAATTTTATTTCTAAACTTACATTATTCTTACTTTAATGATACAGTTTCGTCAAAAAGTTTTTATTTATCCTAAAAGGGATTATAAATAACTATTTAGCAATTAAATGATAAAAAATAGTTGTTTTGATTTGCGCCTATATCAAAAAATTAACTTAATATACACTTATTGTATTTTTGGCTCAATGTTACCCAACACAAGTTTTGGTCTGCACAGTAAAATGTTTGTCGTTTTTTTTTCTAAAGCTATATTTACACTACCTGAGATATCATCTGAGTTTCACAACTGAGACTCATTTGTATAGTGCAATAACATTTTTATTTCTATTTGTTTATATTTTTGTCTAATCTCAGTTGAAAATAGAACGTTTTCTATTTTCAAACTATTTAACGTCTGAGTTTTAACTGTAAGTTTTTCAAAAGTTACCGGATTTAATGCTTGTTGTTGTATTGCCATACAATTTGTATTAGTTTAACAACTTTTGTAATTAGCGGACTAAAACTAATTTCTTAGATGTAATGTAATACTAAAAATTAAAAAATCAATTTGTTTTTTGACACTCATAAAAATTTAAACTTATTTTTTTGACACTCAACTCAGATGAGAACTTAGGTGGTGTAAATATAGCTTAACCGTGCTTGCATATATGTACTTATGGGAACTTTGAATAAACTAATATAACAACAAAATAGTTGAATTTACTGTGAATCTCCTCTTGAAGCTCGGGGTAAGTGTGCAATACATTTCATTTGAGATTTGTTTCAGTTTATGTTATTAAAGATAGAGAGTGGTTTGTAAATTTTATTATAATTTTCGAAATGGCACAGAAAAGTAAATAAGGATTTACCTATTTTTATACATTGTTTTTTCTACATTAGTAATTCATACTTTTTTTTATTACAAATAATGCGGTTTCTAGTTTATTTGTTGTGTATATCAACTATGTATTTTTAAATACCTAATTGCACTTAAAAATACATATGCATACCGATGGCTTAATATGATAAAGGTGTAACTCGATTTTGTTTTTCTTCTGTAAAAAAATGTCAAACTAATAATAAACTTTTTGTCCTTTTTGATTTAAAATTTTATTAAAAATTGCATTAAGACTTTTTCTATGCAAAATGTTAAAAACTTAATGAAGTGCTTCTTTTCTTCTGTACTTTAATTTGAAATTTGCATACTTATCCCACTTTACATTTTTTTCAGAACGCCCTCGCAAACTTGTTTTGTTGTTGTTTTCGTTAATATTATTGAGTTCATATTGTGGTGTCGTTTTTGCCTAATTTTCACTACACATGCACATATGTATGCATGTATGTATCTTATATGTACCCAGCAAACCAAACGTTTCGATTTTTTCTATAGTCAGGCCCAAGGCTCATTCAACCAGGTTATATTAAGAACCCAGCTGATTAAAATCAATTTGACATTTATACGAAATAAAAATTAATTTTATATGGAATTTTTAATTTTTCTGACATTCTACCGTTCAAACACAAAAAGGAAATGCAGAGGGCGAATTTTTTCAATTCGCCTTGAGTTTACCTTGTTGAATGTGCCTTGGTCAGGCCTATCGTACCGAATTCGCTTAGACTTTTTGGTAGTTCGTCTGAATTAAAGTGGTCGCAACAAATTTGTCTAAATAAAAGAAAAAAATGTTGCCATGAGAGAATAAAATGGCAGGCCGTAAGTTTTATTCTATTCTAAGAACTAAAATTGTAAAAATCTATATACAAAAAAAATATTTCTGTATTCTAATTTCAATTAAGTTTGAGTTAAATAGAAGATATTTACCATTAACGCTCAGCACAACACAAAGAGTGCTGATCAGGACTTTTAGCTGGCTCCGAAAATGCATTCAGCTCGGCTAGTGTCGAGAAAATAAACTTTTTCAAGACAATTTTTTTATAAAAACCTGTTCTATTTTCTGGGTATTTAAAATTTGTGAGAGGTTAAATTTGTGAGGTTCTTCTGTATTATTTTTACAACTTTTTTATTTTTTCGAACTTTGATATACCTACTATACATACATATATGTATATTAAGAAGTATTATTTAAGCTTCTATTTTTTATTGATTGAAAAAGTGCCAAAAAATGAAAAAAAGGCACTTAATAGGAAATATATAGGCCAATTTGGATACGGTTTAAAAAATAGATTTTACAAAAATCTTTAATTAGCATTTTTTAAATTTGTGCTATCGAGGCGCACCGGGGCTTAGTTAGTACTGTGAATACTCTTTGTTTTGATTTTATCATGCATTCACATCAGTGATGAAAAATTAGGATTTCATTTGGGTATCAACAAAATGTTTCGAGAGTACTTTTTTAACGGCAATAGTCTCAAAATATCTTTTCTCTGATGTCCTTTAATCCGCAAAAAACATATCCAAAAAAGCCGTATAAACATCTTAAGTGTTTTAAGTTTGCTCAACGGTGAACCGTAAAAATTTTTTTAAAAATTTGAATTTAGGTTAATATTATCCAATGCTAGTGTAAAATTTATTTAAAAAAATTGAAAAAGTTCAACAAAAAATTTTTTATCTTATCGCATCTCTATGAAATATGTTTTTTGCCCGCCTTTAGTTACCAAGCATCAAGTTAGAAACTTTATTACAACTACAATATTTGACAAGACAACTACCTCAAGGTTAATATTTTATTCTTTAAGAAAAATTTTACAAATTACGACCACTGATTACTTTGTTATCTATGAAAAAATTAAAACCTATTACATAAACTTAAAAATAATTTTCGGAGTAATGGCTATTACCCCATTGACTAATGTAAAATCATCTTTTGTCATGGAGGAAATTCTCAAAGCTATAGCTTTTTTCATCTACAAAAAAATATTTGTCCAATTCACAAGCTCATGTTATCGTCGTATCTGATAGCCCTATTTTGCAAGATTGTAATTAGCAACGCAAATGCTTTTGCTGCTTTTTACAGTGCATTGCTGTTTATGTATTCTTTTTTGCTTTGCATTGCAACATTGTTTTTTTTGGGATCAATTGAATACTGCATTACTTTTATTTGCATTTTGTTTTATGCATCGAAATTATCTTGTTTTTATTTAAATCATGTACATATACATACTAACACACATTCCACATACATGTGCATGCACTATAAATGCATACATTCCAGACTATTTAATACCGTAACAGAGATGGCTAAGTGAGTTTTAAACTTGTACAAACCAACAACGAAACTGTACTTTTGGGCACTTCATTGTGCCAAAACACATTTTTTGCTTAAAAAAATTTTAACTCATTACAAATATAACCGTTTGTACATTAAATTTACACTTTTACTGTTGCAGTAGTGATAATAGCGGCTGTTAAAGGGCCTATCTTCAAGCAGCAAAATTGGTCAAATTGTAACAAAAACATCGTTAAAAATTTTTGAAAAAAACAATAAACAATAAATTAACTTTTTGTGACATAACTTCGTACTTGAGAGCTACGTACGATGCGTGCAATTGTAATTATAATTGAGTTTTATTAGTTAAGACAAATGCAAAGGTGGAGCCGAAAGGAAAACGAGTTTGAAAGGTGCCCGTTTTTGCGGCAGGCATATTTTGCGTTTAGATAATCTCATGTAAAGAACGGCGCAGCGGTATGATGCGTCGCACAGTAAGGCAGAATCGATATTTTTTTAGAAATAATTCACACATTTCTAAAAGACTTATTCGATTTTCATGAAACCAACGTATAGGGTTTTTACCCTATTTTTTTTAAATTTCGTTTGGCAACCCTGTTAGGGGCTGAAGATAGAGGGTTAGTATGTTCCACAAAAATGTTTGGGAGGAAAGACTTTTGAAGGAGCAATCGGAAGCTGTGGGAGCGACTTTAAAAAAATTTAAAAAATTAAGCTTTGTATGGCAACTCTGTTAGAAAAACCAAAAAAATATATACTTTATGGGATTGGAGGTGGATATTAAAGAAACAACAAACGGATTGACAAACTCATATGTATATACATACATACACTTATCACTTACGTGAAGGGTATAAAAATGTACAAAATCAAAACCGTTTTATCTTTTATTTTGCTATTTTTTAAGTTTCTTTTGGTACAACAACATTTTTTTTTGTCTTCCTTGATATTTACTTATCCGTACATGTAACACACATTCAACCAAAGAAAAACGCACATTAGCCGCATGAAATAAGATACAGCGCTTATGCGTTTGGAACTCTTTCTTGTTAACTTATTGAAAGCGAAAATGTTTATTTACTTTACATTTACACAAGCAATCACTTTAATGAAATTCTTGTTTACGTATTATCAGTGATAATTTATCACATAAAAATTCAAAGAAATAGGCGAAAGTAATACCCCTACAAATTGTATGCCTGTGTATGCAGAAGTCATGTTTTTTTTTTTGATTTTATGTTAATTGTTGATTTGCCAAACAATTAACATAAACACATGTACAGGAAAGCACTTGTTTATATATGAAGAGTACACCCTTCACATATATACATAAGTAATTAAGGAATATATAATATTGCTATTCTGCTTGTTATATCTTTAATATCTATCTGCGACCCTATAAAGTATATATTTTCTTGGTCCCTATATGAAGATAGGGAAGTTGATGTCATATAAACCAGTAAGTTGTATTCAACTATCAAAAATGTTTGCAAGAAAATCGCTATTGAAATCCAGCAAAATCGCCCCATAACTGACTGAGATATAAGCAAAAAACCATGATTACCTCTGTTTATTTCTCTAAAATTTGTACATAAAAACCACTGCAACTGTCTTGGAGTTGCCCCTACATGGGTGCAATGCAAACATTTTTGTGGAGCATACTTTTACCTCATCACCGCCGCTAACAGGGTTGCCATTCAAGGTTTAATTTTTTTAAATTGCTCCTACAGCTTTCAGGGATCTCCTACAAAGGTCATATGTTAGACCGACCCCAATTAATTTTTCCTCCTAAACATTTCTTGGAACATACTTTTTCCATATCCCCAGCTCCTATATGGGTTGCCATACAAAACTTGGAAAAACTAGGGTAAAAACCCCTACAATTACCTCGCAGTCGCACTTGCTAGAATTAAATGTATCACAAACACCCATTAGTTTTCCTTAACCCCATCACCTAACTAGGTTGCCATACTAAATTAAAAAAAATTATGTAAAAACGCCCATAACTTCAGCATTAGAGAAATAAAGTGTACGACCGATCTCATTAGTTTTCCCTTCCAAACATATTCCTGGAACAATCTTACCCCTCTATCACCATCGCCTAAGGGGACTCCTATACAAAGTTTGGGAAATTGTAATAAATCTTCCCCTACAGCTGACAGAGTGCCCGTGGATAGGTCAAATGTAGGACTAACCCCAACTCATTTTTCTTTGCAAACATTTTCGTAGAACCCAGTAGAAGCGCAAGTTTTAGAAATTTGAGTGTGTGGGTGGAAAAATTATAGAAAATTTGAGAGTATTGAAGTTTTGCTACCGCTACCGTGTTGTGTAAGCTCTAAGTTAGATTGGAAGTTAATAAAACTAAAATCTATGGGGCACTTGAAGAACTTGCAAAAATCAAAGTGATTCAATATGGTTGTATTGCAACATACATACATACATACATCATGTTGAATGTAAGTGTAAGAAGTTGTGATAAAAAGGCATAACACCTTGTTTGCTACTTGCATACAAAAATGCATACATAAGGGTGGTTTAGTTTTACTGTCTCGCACACTGAGTTTTAAACATGTATGTACATATAACTCGTATACACATACATACATATGTATAAAGGTAAAGTTTCCGATATGTCTATAGTTTGATGATTAATAGACGACTTTTGCTTGCAGCTGTCATCATTAAGGTTCATTTATACGTGACATAACCATTGCGACAGAAAACAGCTGTTCGAACCAAACTTGTGGGCAACACTGTTTTTGATTTTAGGTTACTTACCATTACGCCATAACCATAGAAACCAATTGAGTTTTGGTTTTTATGGCAACGGTTATGGCTATGGCGTTACCTAGCTGTGGACAAGAAAACGGCTGCCAAAAACGACTTTATTTTGGATATTAAAGAAGCATTGAAATCATGTTGTTTAAAAGTTTGTATGTATGTACATACGTATACATAAATTTTAAAAGGCTGCATTCATTATATATTTTTATATTTTTCAATGATAGAAAACTAACAGCAAATAAAAAATTTGTTTAATTAACTTTTTTTAAACTAAAAGATGTTTATGAATATGGAGATTATTATTTAAGTACTTATGTTACATATGTACATATGTATGTATGTATATATCTTAAACTATTTCCAATATAAAAAATTATTTTTGGTACAATTTTAGCTTCAGAAATACATGGGTACGCCTTTCCTTAATTTATTACTATTAAAAAAAATTTCTCAGCCAACCTTTTACTTTTTTTAATACCATCTGTATTTTACTTGACTCACCAATGATTTTTTTTATTGAAAATTCAAAAAAATTTTTATTTAATTATTGTATGATTGATGTTGAATGTATGATATATAAATCATTTTATTTTACCTCTACAATGATATCATTTTCATATCGGAAAAGTGTCTTTTATAGGGCCGGTTCGTAAATACATTATTGTACTGCATCATGAACGCAAACTTTTACAAAAACTGAAATAAAGTTTTGAAAAGGTGGACAGTGCAGGAATTTAAGAAATTTTTGATTAAATAAATAATTTTGAAGCAAATCTGTGCAGTTAAATATGCTTTTTACAACTCTCAAAGTCATGATAAAGTGTAGTGATGCATTTACGAACAGTCCCCCATATTTGCTATTTACTATATTATGAAGTGAAATTGAAAAAGATTTAATTTTGCTTTTGTGAAATAATAACAATCTTATCGTATTTTAAAGTATTATTATATTTAATTATAAACATATTAATTAATATCCATTTCAATATTAAAACCTTAAATAAATTTTGACATAATCTAGTCAAAAAGTTCAAACTATAATAATTTGTTTTTGTAAAACTGGTTCTAAATATTATTAAGTAGTTCAAAATTAGTAACTAATTTGTTACCAATAAAACCTCTTTTACTTATTATTACCAGTTATACATTAGATTCAATAAATGACATTTATCTTTCATTGTATAGCTCGCCCTTAAACGTCCTAAAAGTGGTTTATACTTTAATGAAACAGAAAGGCCAAGTTTTTGTCCTAGTAATGATATACCTTATAGCTCTTACAATCCTCGGGTGCTGCAGAAACAGTTTGATGCTCAAGGTCTTAAAAAAATTGATTTGATTTCTTGCAAGAATACTAAGGATCTTTGGACCTGGAATGTTGGCATACAAAAGAGAGAAAGTGAACTGGATCGCATATTTGTTGAAGCCGCTATACCAAAATTTGGTAAGATCTTTTTTTGAAATTAAAACAGTGAAATATTTATTTTTTAAGTAGTGGCCAACTCTTATTAATTTTTTTATTTGAACTTGGCAAACCAAATATGTATAAAAGGAAAATACCACGATCTATAGCAGTGCGTTAATAGCTGACGCGATTTACGTGAGCTTATTAAGCTAAAATATAAACAAAAAAAAACACTTTTTTACTTTTTATTAAAAAAAAACAAAGGCTTTTTAGGTTAGGTTTATGGAGAAAATATTATTGCCAGACCGAGTTAGAAGTTGAACCACATTTTTTACAAAAAGTATGTAAACGTATAAATTGGCACTAAAAAAGTCATGAAGTAAAACAAACCAAAATAATTTTTAATAAAATTTAAGGCCCATATAATGATTATTGAAAGTTTATTTAAGGCTTATGTAACAAATTTCTATAGAATAATTATCAAATAACATCTTAATAAACCAACAATAAATATTAAAAAACGGGCTCTTTTTTATCAAATTTTTATTGCATAATTCAATAATGTGTTTTCAAATATTTTCAAAAAGAAAGTTAGCAGTTGAGTGCAAAGAAAAGATTTGTTCGACATCAATAGATGTTACTGGAGCAAATTTGTATGCATTTCATCCAGATAGTGGTAAATGTTTATGCATCCAATCGACATCAGTCAGTGTTTTTAACCCTGTATTTCGTTTGAAAGTTTTCACAAATTCGTTGATAAAATCTTCTTGGTTGGCATTTTACATTACATAATCAATAACTTCTTAAAGTTACTTTTGGCTTGTAATTTTAATAAAACTGAACTTAAAAAAAATATATAATTTTGTGTGAACTTTTTTTTCTAGTTAGACCTGTACGTTATTTGCAAAGACGTTTCAGAATATATAAAATAATTTGAAGAAACAAAATACAACAGAGCAATTCAACAATGCATTTTGTTTCGAAATTGAGCTTTTGCAAGAATGCAATACAGTGTCGATAGTAGCAAATATTTTTATAAATATATAGAGTTTGACAACTCAAACTGTAAAAATAAATTTAATAAATGTATTTTATGGCAAGATAGATAAGAAATGGCTTTTTCACAAAATAGGGGGAAAAACAGAAAAAAATGGCATAAAGTGGCATATGCGATTGTAACTTGTATGTATGTATGTATGTATGTATGTATGTATGTATGTATGTATGTATGTATGTATGTATGTATGTATGTATGTATGTATGTATATATGTCCAATATTTCAATATGAAGGGGAATCTGTTTTGAGCGGGTACGTAAGGGGCCATTGAAATGGATCCGTTGAAACACATTTCAACGAACGAACAATGAACAATGCTACAACAATATAATGATCATTTTTGTTATATGGGGAATCCGAATTACAAATGTGGTGTCATAAATTACAAGCTGTTGTACACTATACCCGGAAGCGTGTATCGTAGAAAAAACGTTGGACTGAAAACAGGGAAAAAGACTACACTTTTATATTAATATTATTATTATTATTATTATTATTATTATTATTATTATTATTATTATTATTATTATTATTATTATTATTATTATTATTATTATTATTATTATTATTATTTTGTTTTGCAATTTCTATACTTAGCACGCCTTCATGCGCACAAAGTGCATATTTTTTTAATTAAATGTATAAAAAATAAATATGAAAATTTTTTGTATTTAAACTTAATTTATGTATAACTTTTTCGTAGATTGTAATAACCTGGAGTTGAGTGTTTACCACATACCAAAGGACATAGAAAAAACCTTTACGGCCGAAATAGTTTTTGGTACAAAAGTGGTGCAAATACAGCCGATACCAAGGAAAAAACCGTAAGTTTACAACAAAAAATAAGTACAACAATACACTAAGTGTTAAAGGTGCGCAATATTGCGGTTCATGTTGCTATATTTTTTACTTACCCTTTACTTTAAGATTATTTTTGAGAGTTGCTGGAAAATTTATAAGTTTTCTTAATTAAAAAAAAATAAAAAGTTTAAAAATTGTTTATTGAAAATTAAATAATAATTAGGGTGTAATTTTTCTTTTCTTAAAAAAAAAGTGTCATATTAATTTGCAGCACCCTTTTAAAACTACATGAAGCCTTACAAAGTGCTACATGATTAGTTACTAATATTGTAGTGTTGAACAAAAAGTTTGGGTGCATGCAGTTGTGCCAGATTGTTTCGTTTAAATCGTACTGAATTAATTTCCTTACGTTCTTCAAACAAAATCCAACAAATTTTTAAATACTTTATTTTAAATTGAAACATCGTTTTTGCTTTCTATATTACATTTTTCCACAAAAAAAAGTTTTACATAAATAAAATATTATACGCAAAAATATCCGATTGCACAAAATACAAAACAAAAAAAGAATTTATTGCCGAATAAAAATGTTGACTCTTTTCATTAAAGAAAAGAAAGAAGGGCAGAGGGCAAAATTAAGGCAACTTTTCTGACAGAAAAGAACACAACATTAATATTTTATGGTTTTTTAAAAACCTATTTTTTTTTAATTATTTTAATATGTATATACATATATATGTATAAATATGTATGTATATGTATTTGTATGCACACACAGTGGTATACAGCTTATTTCAACCAGCACCTTCTTAAAACTAAAAATTATTATATTTTAAAACAAAAAGGTGTTTTAGAAAAATATAAATAAGCACGAGAAATTCAATCAATATAATCAGATATTTTAATATCGAATTTCCCATAAACTTTTAACTTCATTTAAATGAGGTGACTTTAAAAATTGCGGGTTTATGCTTCCAATCGCTGCGTGGTGAAAACGAAAATCCTTCCTTAATCCTAGATTTTTTGATACTTTGCAATTGATTTGTGAACAGTTGTATTCTTGAAAAACTCTTTTGTCCCTCCACCTACAAAGTGTTTAACTGAAGCTTTTAAATTTTGTTTTGAAGGGTAAAACTTACGCTAAAGAAAGTACTATAATTTATTTACCAAAGTAATTGCAGTTGTCAAAATATACATCGAAATTAACTTCTAGTAAATAAATGCTGCCAAGCTATAAGCTTTTGAAATGGCCGGTTGAAATAAGCTGTGTTTCAGCTGATCTAAAAATTAATTAATTAAGAGAGCATAAATAAGTTCAGAAATATTAAGTAAAACATCTTAATTTCATGTGATTAAAGTAAGCTCTGAACTACTTTATGCTTTAAACATTTTTCTATCTTTCAGTCACTTTCAGCGACCCATCGAAATAGCTTGCTTATATGTTGGCTTTATTGAGGGTTTTCGTTTAAATGCCGATTTCTGGACGTCCCAAACCTTAGACAACATTATTCAAATGGGTGTAAAACTAATTGAAAAATCTGTCAAGATGAACTATAAGTCGGAAGATAATGATTACGATATAATTCCTCAAATTGAAGAAAGGCAAGCTGCTCTTACTACAAAAGTACATTTTTCGGGACCTCTTAGAAGTGAGCCCAACATTTATAAGGCTCTAAGTATATATTTTTCGAAATATAATGCCTGCATTTTGTGCTCCAACAAGTTGCATTTGTTAATTTTTAAGCGATGTAAGGATTTCTTTCATATCTTTGATCCAAATGGGAGAATCGAAAATGGCACTCGAGACTTGGAAAATGGCAAGTGCGCCTTATTTCATATTGCTTTTGTGGAGCATTTAGTTCATTTTATAGTAAACATAAGTCAGACAAATTTGGATGACGAATTCAAATTATATGAGGTTCGTCTTATAAGTTATGGAAAAATATCCGACGCTCTGCCACAGAAACCGTTTCCTAAAACCATTCATAAGCAATGGGCTGTTGTAAATGAATCGTATGCTGTTATACCAGGTTGCAATAATGGTTTATTTCAACCCACAACGCCGTCACTGGATAACCCTTCCATGTTAATATCAGTCATGTCTATACTTTATGCTCATATTGAACGCGGTAATACCTGGAAACCTGATCAAGTTGATGAGCTAATAAGGCTTGGTACCGCCTACTACAAGAGTCTTAGAAAAAAGCTTAAACTAAAAGACTCCCAGCACGTGACCGTTGCCGATTTACCAGATAAATATGTACTGGGCACTTTTAAGGCCTCCCTAAAGAAATCACCCTTCATGTACACTGGAACGGTGACAGAGTTTTGCAAGATATATATGGATTCATTACTTGCCAGCGGTATTAACGAATTGTTTAATAATAACTGGGAAGCAGCTCTGCTTCAAATCGATAATTCGGTTTTAGGTATTTGGAGAGATAGCGAGTTATTCTATGTCTACGATCCCTTTAGAAGAAGTAGGGCTGGTCAAGTTCTAGATCCAGATGACTATAGGACGCAGGGTGCTGCCATTTTGCAAATGCATACTAATATGGAGTCCTTGCTAAGAATAGTTTATGAAAATATTATTAAGATGCGTATTGGTGGAAAATTGTTTATACATGCCATCAACGTAGGTTGCATTAAACCAATTATGGATGGTAAAAAGAGAAAGCTACGATATCTAAAGTTGAAACTAACACCGGAAACGTATAAACAACCTATCGACGAATCCACTGAACAAGGACAAGAAGAAATAGAGGAGAAAGGTGTTCAATTAAAAACCGATAAAAAGAAGAAAAAACATAAAAAAGATGGAGACAAGAAAAAGAAACTGGATAAAGTGTGCAGCATTGCAACATTAGACGAGAAGGAACGCGCGATTCACATAAAAGATTTCGAAATAGTTAAACCCATGCTTAAGGAAATAATATGTAAGATAATTGAGAAATTTCCAGAAACTACAACTTGTCGTCCTAAGTTATATAAATCAGCAGCCCGGGTACTGCTGCGATCGGATAAAGACTATTTGGAAAACCTTCAGTATTTGGTTAAACACGAACAGGATTGTAATAATACAGAAATGTCCTTTAGAACAGAACCAGAACCTAATAAAACTGTCATTACATTAGAAGAAGAACTTTTAATACCCACTAATTTCCAGACTTTACCAGATATCACTTGGATTCTATTTGGATCCAAAATGATTCATAGTCTGAATGAGGAACAACTCAAGCTGCGGAGTCTTTTGTCTAGCATCGTTAGCGTTGCTCTAACTGCTAAATATAAAATTTCTACTTGGTCTCCAAAACTTATAGACTACGCGATTGAATCTGTCGATGATTTTGGTGAAGACTTTCAAACTTATCAGTATGCATTGGGAGCCCTGCTTCACAAAAACTTACCCAAACTATTACTAGGCGACAGGAGGTATCAAGTTTATGTGCAAAAAACCCTTAAGTCTGATGTTCAAAAACCTTTAAGACAGATTTTAATGCAGGCACTTGTAAACTTTAGTCGCTTGCTGGTGATATGTCAACGCTATTGCTGTCTGATAGTCAAGAGATATAATTTTCTCTACATGTTTTGTGGCTTTCCTGTTAATGCCGTTGGCTACAGCAAGTTTACTTCAGGGCCTGGTTGCCTGATGCGCTTTCTTGATATGGATTCTCTGATTAAACGCATTGAATTCGGTTGTAATCCTCTAGGCTGTGATAACGCTAGTTACGTAGTCATACCAGTCAAGGTTTGGGATACTACAGCTGAGCCTACAGAACGCTATAGAATACTTCCTCAACATATGGAACAGAAAATTTACAATGAATCATTAGAGGAGAAATCAAGATATGAAAAAAGCAAAAAGTTGAAAATGAATTTCCTCAGTGAGGAGTTGGCTAAAGAAAATCGCCGCATTAAAGAATTTTTGGCCGATCGCGAATTAAAACATAAAGATAAAGCACAAAGAATAAAGAGCTCAGAAGGAGATAAACTTCAAATACATGGAAGTGAAGAAAGTGAGGATTTCGAAGATGACTTAACCGTTGAGGCTGAAGCTAAATCTGAAGAAGACGAAAATAAAGAATGTACAATTGAAGTCAAACATGATTTTGGTACAGAGATTGATTTGGATAGAGGTAATGAAATTATTCAACCTCAACCAGAACTATATGGCTATAGAATGCGCGAGAAAGATTTGCTGTTTAAAATACAAGGCAGCAAATCCCTAGACAGCAGAACGAATCGTTCTTATAATCAAGATAAACCATGTTTACTCGCAAGTGCTTTGGCAATTTTGTATGCCATACTTAAACCTCTCAAAGAATGGACTTCCCATCGTATTGATCAGGTTATTGATTCTACATTAATACTTAACGATAAAATAGAGGGCATAGCCCAAGAAAGAGTTATAAAAAAAGTATCTGTAGATGATTATATCTTTGATTTTTTACTCAAAACTTTTGAACCGGCTAGATTTATTGGCAACCTAGAAAAGCAATTGGAGCACGCCATGTTACAAAACAAATATTTGATTTTTCGCATGGACAATTGCTCATATGCTTTAACTAAAGACAGTTGCTATCATTTATTTGACCCCTATCCAAGCATGGCAATAACGAATGGGGAGGAAGGAGAGTTAACAGAGGAAAATATAAAAGAGAATCAGACACGAAGGCGGCATAAATATTCCAAATCAATTAAATGTTATCGAGAACGAAACACAGCATCCTGGATCCTGTTTGCCGATATAAAGTCCTTAATTGAATATTTAAATCAAAGATCCTGCAGCAAAATGTGGAAAGAAGATGGTGATTATGGCTTTATGATCATGAAGGTATTATCATATAAGAAAGCACCGCAAGGTGCATTCGTCCTACAACTGTTAACAAGCATGCAGCCTTGTAATGTGAGCAATGAGCAGGAGACAACAATTTGTGCTCATAACGAGTCCATTACTTGGCTAGAGCACTGCCTTCCTATTTGGAGTCGACTGAATCGCAGAAATGCAGCTGGACGATATCGAGGTATGGTCGTAACAAAATTAAAAAAGTATGACATTGAAATTGATCAACGCTTGTGGTCGTTATGGGGAAATTTACACCCAGAAGCTCCTGTCTTTGGAAATCAAACAAGGGGTAAACAGTATTTGGCTTGCTGTATTATGTCCTTGTGTGCTGCCCATCTCTATAGGCTGGTAGACTGGAGCCCACAACTTTTGGACTCGATAGTTATTAGTGGTGATCGCTATCTTCAACAGAGTATGGAAAGTATTAAGTGTGAAGATTACCAATACGCCTTGGAAGATCTCGAAGTAGAATGTCTGCTGGACAACGTTCAATTCGATGTTCATTTTGAAATTGTCGCTTATGGCAAGCTCTACGATCGCCCCCACCACAGTCGTATGAATTTGGCCGAAGCTCTTATGTATTTCTTTAACTATTTTCAATTTGGCATACTTCAATCCTTTAAGAAATGTTTGGCTATTGGCTTTAGACCTGGTCATGATGGCGGCTACTTTATGTTCGATTGTCAAAGTCGTGATCATCCATTATTTCCCAAGGGTCAAGGTGCCTCGTACATCTTGCGTACAAAATATCTACAAATTCTATTGTATTGTATTGTCGTGACACTTAATATTCCTTACTATAATATTGAATTTACTTTGCACAAAGTAAATACGTTGCTCAAGGATCCCGAAACCAATGTTGAAGAGTAAATTTAAAATAAAAATCGTAGATGACTAACAAAGTTCTATTAAGTTTATGTTAATTATTTCTATCAACAAAATTATTTTCGTATTTTTAAAACAAATGAATTAATTATATTTATACGAGTATGTACTTAATTAGGTAATTTCCTCATTGAAAAGTATTTGTTTTTTTATTTTTTACAAAACATTAAATTTTATTTTGATTTTACCACTACTTTTGGATTTAAAAAAATTTTTAAATAATTAATGAAGTATTCTAGAGTTGTAATTATACTTATTCGAATCATCCGGAAATAAAAACCCTTAATTTTTATCTCTAAAATTACAGTCCTTGTTTCTTTATAAGTAATTTTCTTTTGCTTACTGGAGTTAGAATTAAATTTAGTTTGAGTTGTACATTTATGTAGGTACGAGTATTAGGACAAACCAAACTACCGAAGTTAAGTGCACGTTCACATTCTAGTGTCAGTGAAAAACCAAAGGTTGATTGATGAATTTCATGGATTTTGTCCAAATTCTATAAAACTAAACTCCAAATACTTATTACAGTAGGCGCTCGTAAATTAAAACTCTCAAATGATCGAATCCTTCAGAAATTATAGCCAACGTTTTGAATACATTACACGTTTCAATGAAATAAAATGAGATAGAAATTTGAAAATTTTTATGTTCGCAATTGTCAAAATCTGTTGCTAATAGAAAAAATACCTGTGTGGACTGCGAGTTTTAGTGTTTAAACATAAGTTTTGGAATAAGTTTTAGAGCACAAAACTGAGGAAACATGTCAAATTAAGTTGATGTTGTGTTAAAGAAGTTGTGGAAATAAGAAAATATTAAGAAGAAAGGGAAAATGTGAAAAAATTATAGAAAAACATAAAATAAACAAAAAATAAGTAAGAAATAAACAATAAAAAGGTTATTAAACAATAAATATCGTTCATTTTATAGATGTTTGCAGTAACTTCTTTTAACAAAAATTTTTAGCTTGTGTCCTGATATACGTTTGCCCCACTCTGAACACAAGCTTGATCGCAAACATTTTTTGTGACGTCATTCTGCCGACGTTATTGCTTATGTTCAAAAATAGAAAATGCAGGTCTAGCCCCAACGTAAGAGACGCCAGTTTTAATTGCAGAGCGTTTTAGTTTTTTTGTTTAGATGTTTTCAACACTGAAAAACTATTCAAAAGATTTTATTTAGTTTCACCTGTTAAATTGCACACACATTGGGTTTCTGTGACAATACAATTTATTGGTTCGAAAAGTGGGCGGTGCTAAGCCCACAATAAATCGCATCTAAAGGTTGGTTCTACCAGACCGATTTGTATAAAACTTTAGGGCTAAACTGAGACTACAAGAAAAAATTAAAGAAAAAAACATATTTTAAGCTTTAATTTTTTGTTAATAAAATGAAATAAAAAGTTAAAAAAAACAATGAAATTATACTGTAACTTAACAACTTTTTTCATAAAAGGGATTTTTTGGTAAAACCAGCAGCATTTAAAATCTGTTTTAAAAGAAAGTTCAAATTTAAAAATTTATTTAAAGCATTGAATGGCATTAAGGAATCTAAACCATTTTAATTATAAGAAATTTTAACAGCTTCTGTTCCACTAAAAACGCTCAAAAATATCTAAAGCATTCTTTTGATGTATTTATTTTCCTGTAAACAAATGTAAAACAGAAATAAATAAATATTTTGGTACTTTTGAGGTCATCACTGATTGTGTTTTTTGTAACTCTAAATCAATATTTTTCAAGTTTTAACACTTGCCTTTTAGGCTAACGATACTCAAATGTATGTAAGTTGTGTGTGAATAAAATTGTGTATGAGAAACTGATTTAAATATTTCTTTATAAATAAAAACAAAACCTAAAATTATTTTAATTTTTCCAATTTATAACAATTTTTCCTCCATTTTAAACAGAACTGTACAGAACAGAACAACAAAAATTATTTTTTTTTGGTTTTAAATGTCAAGTTGTTCTTTAAAAATAGCCTCCGTCATTAAAAACAAAATCTTTTTATGACCATTGTGAAGTTTTAAAATCACACTTCCTTCAATTTGTTAATTATAAAAAGATCTAAATACATTTGTGCGGAAAAATATATTGTTTGTACTATTTTATACTTATGGGGGATTTCATGTCAAGTGACCCAACTTTTTTTTTCGATTGGAAAGAAATTTGGACCAAAGTAAGTTCTTGCAGAGAGTAGCTTAGACACAATTTTTTAACACGATCGGTCAAGAACTCTCTGAGCTAGAGGGGTTCAAAATTTGACGTTTTCGGCAAATAGGTGTTTTTTCTCATACATGTAGTTTATTACCTTTTGCTTTTAACAAAATTCGTCCCAAATACTTTCGATAGCTTTTTTTTCAATCTTCCAGAAAAAAATATTTTTAAAATTAAAAAAATTTTTTTTTTATTTTTTTTTTTATAAAATAATGAGAAAAAATTTTTTTTTTCCAAATGTGCCCATTTTTTTTTTTTTTGCTCAAAAGAAAGCTTAGGTCTTTTGTTTGAAGAGCTTGGAAGTCGCTTAGTGGGATATCTATAAAAAATAATGTTTTGTAACGGTATGCATTAAAAATATTAACAAAATGTGTTCAGACATTACCATATAAAAGTGATTTTATTCCAGAGGCCTACCATTTTGTTGGTAATGCAGTGTCGAGTGTATGAGACTTTATTTTCAATGCATACCGTTGGAAAGGTTAAATTATTTTGTTTCTTAGCATAAAATAATTTTTTTTTTTTGCTTAAGAGAAAATTTTACATAAATAGCAAAAAAATTAAATTAGAATATACGCGAAAATTGGAAAACCTCTACCTTGAGTTACAAAACATTATTTTTTATAGATATCCCACTCGCATCCCACTAAGCGACTTCCAAGCTCTTCAAACAAAAGACCTAAGCTTTCTTTTGAGCAAAAAAAAAAAAAAATGGGCACATTTGGAAAAAAAAAATTTTTTCTCATTATTTTATAAAAAAAAAAATAAAAAAAAAAATTTTTTTAATTTTAAAAATATTTTTTTCTGGAAGATTGAAAAAAAAGCTATCGAAAGTATTTGGGACGAATTTTGTTAAAAGCAAAAGGTAATAAGCTACATGTATGAGAAAAAACACCTATTTGCCGAAAACGTCAAATTTTGAACCCCTCTAGCTCAGAGAGTTCTTGACCGATCGTGTTAAAAAATTGTGTCTAAACTACTCTCTGCAAGAACTTACTTTGGTCCAAATTTCTTTCCAATCGAAAGACATCGGTTTTAAAAGTTGGGTCACTTGACATGAAATCCCCCTTATGTATATATGTACATATGTATGTACATAGGTTAGCACACCTGGGGCCAAATCATCGCAATTGATTCGAATCGAAATTTTAAATGAATCTTTTGTAAATGTTATCCGATTTGAATTATTTTTTTTTCTCTTAAATATGTTTATTCAAAGACAAGAAAACGATTTGCTATAGATTAATTACAATTATAATAAAAATATGCGTATTGCTATTGCCTTGACCGCATTGTCAGGTGAAAACTCTAACGATTCAATTCAAAAAAAATAAAGTATGTTTATTAAGAACTTATTTGACAACTATGCCATAGAAATCTGTTAAATAAGTCTCTAAAAAACCAACTATAAATATTAAATATTATGAATACGTGCATAGACTTGCACTTATTTCCTGTTGTCTAAAATGCTGTGTTGATTTTTTTAATTGAACAATTTTAACTGTACGTCTTGACGAGACAACTTCATGCCTAGACAAACGTCAAACTCAGTATATAAAAAACCCAGTATAAAAATATCAGTTTTTATACTGAGTTTGATGTTTGTCAAGGCATGAATTTGTCTCGTCAAGACGTACAATTACAAAACAGAGAAAAATAATTTGTATCGAAAACTCTAAAACTATTCTTATATCAAAAGAACAGTTTTTTATTATTTGATATTTTAATTAATTTTAAATATTTACATAAATTAAATTTTTAAATTGTTTTGGCCAAATCAAATTTGAAACGTTTTTTTTTATTGTTTAACAAAAGAATCTGATAAATTTCGAAGCCATTTATTTTGTATCGAATTTTCGCATTATTTTTCGATTTGTTTGAATAAAAAAGAAATATAATTTTAAAAAATTTTATTAGTGAATAAAAACATAAAAAGATGAACTGTTTAGTTTGCAGATCAAACAAAATAAGCCCTGAAATAAAACCTTTCGGTGGATATTTCTGCGACAACGAGCATTTGCAGTGTAGTGAGTGCAATGACTTAAAAACCAAACAATGTGGGATTTGTGACGCCAACACAAGATTTATAAAGATGAGCTTTAATTCACCCACTGCCTCAGAAGATCTTAACTCTTCTGCAGAACAATTAAGTGAAATTGGTGTGGTTTATATTCCGGGTAGTCCGTTTTCAAAAATTAAAGAAATCGAAACTCAATCCGGACTATCCAGCGACCTAATAAGTTTTAATGATACCAAGGAATATTTGTTGGAAAATAAGAGGGAAAGTGTAAATAACACTGAATTACCTCATGAGTGTTGCGATAATAACAAAAATTTAATTAAAACGGCATTTGTTGGCACTACACCGGCAGACAGCGCTGTTTGTCAAATCGATAGTTTAGTTCAACAAGACGAAGAGGAAAGTCCGACAACCCCTGGACAATCACTGCCGTGTAATTCTCAGTACTCTCAATGTGACTTGAATCTAAATTTGCGCAATAAAAAAGTCGAAATTCAAGTGAAAAGCGTAAGTGTTTCTACCGATTCAGATCCTAGTCTTCAGGCATCTTGTTTAAAAGCTGTAGATGTTGATATGACCCCAAAATATAATCCCACTTCATATTTCATTATGCAAATGGCACAAGCTTCTTGTTCGGGTGCAAATACACTTTTAAATAAACTGGATAAAGGCAGCATTGACATGCGTATGGAAAAGGTGTTGGGAACCTTGAAAGAGGATCCTAAAATAACAAAATTTTTTGAAAAATCAAACCCAATAAAACTTCCAACACAAGTTATAAAGAAGCAAAACTTGCCACAGGAACAGACCACCAAAAAGACTACTAAAAATAAAAACAGTAAAAGTGATTTAGTTTCACGATTGTTTAATGCACATCGGGCTGTTTACAATCCCCCAAAGCCGTTAAAAACTCCTGTAAATCATTTGCATCTGCTGACACATCATAGGCCAACTCAACAAGAACCGCCTCTACCGCAATTCCAAACAGTGCCCTTCTGTTCCGCTTTTGATCACCAACTTCTTTTAAGTCAAGCATCAAAGCTTTTCAATTTTAAACCAGTACCTGCCTTTATGCTGAAAATACCTCGATCACCCATACAATGCCCGGAGTCTACATGTCAGCGCATGTTATTCGTGTCGGATTTTAATAAACATTTTAGCGTTGATCACATGCATTTGCCAATGGAACGCATTGCGCCATATCAGTGTAAAAACCTCTTTCTGGATGCGCGTTTAACCAAGTATGGTTCTAGCAAATGCCATTTTTTGTATTTAATGCGTGATAAAATTACAGATTTGGGAAGCAGTGAATATAAAGATTTCCTTCCCATATTGCTGATGACCACACGCCTTTCCCTCAATGATATGTGCGAACTTCAAAACAAAACATCTGCCCTGGAGTTTTTTCTTGTTTGGATAACGGGTATTGCACCCGAAGAGCTTCCTATATCGGTGTCATTAGCCATTTGGTCTAGATCTGGCACCGTACCTGCGTGTCACGTCGTCTACTCTGGACAAATGTATTCTATACGAAAATCTCAATGCCCAGCCGATGTTTGGAAAAGTGGTCGCATGCTTTTGCTTTCTTTGCAGGAGATTGATGCTTTGACATGCAATGGAAAAGATATGTTAAATGTGCAATTAAGCGTTCACTGAGAAGTGGGACATAACAGGGATAAGCATTATTTATGAAGAGATGTTCAAAATAACATTGTATTTGTAGAAATGTATATTTTGTTGTAATTTTTGTACATACATACATATGTATGTCCATATATGTATGTATTTAATACATATTCTGATGTATTTATTGTTAAAAAGAGTAAATAAAAGAGTCGAAAAATAACGGTATTATTTTTTTAAACTTGGACCCAAGGCATATCGATACAAGGTGGTCGCAAGAAAAAAATAATTAAAAGAGTCATTCTCTTACTCTTTATTGTGTTTTAATATGGAGTCTGACACTAAAATTGAAATTATTTTTCAAATCACATATGTATAATTTATAACAGGGCACACTCAACAAGGTAATAAATATTAAAAGCCCCGCTGATTAAAATCAATTTGACATTTACACGAAATAAAAATTAATTTTATATGGAATTTTTAATTTTTCTGACATTCTGATTGTTCAAACACAAAAAGGAAATGCAGAGGGCGAGTTTTTAGAATTCGCCTTGGGCTTATCTTGTTTAGTATACCCTGCGACAGGCCTTAAAAAATACAAATAAAATTTTTAACCCTAAGGGGTAAAGAAGTTTTAAAAATAGGGTTTAAATAAGGTAATAAAGGTAGAAACGTAATTAAATTGTACTTGGCAGGTGTTGAAAAATTATGAATATTGATGTGATACTATTTTGAAGTTTTGTACCTTACTTTTGAGGTACTTTTCGTAACTTCTAAATCAATAGAAATAGAAATATAATCAAAATTGCGTTCGAGAGATTTGGAAACAGGATGTTTTTTTTTATTTTAATTTTTGATCATCCATTGTACATAACTATAATAAGTTAAAGAATAAATATAATAGTTTACTATTTTATAATATTATTATCATTATGTTTATTATTGTAAAATAAGAACTAATACCCTCAGGGACAGAAAAAGGAGTAAGAATTATATTTGGGTAAATTTTAGGCACTTTTTGTCACTTCAAAACGAACATAAAAACATAATAGAAATTAAATTCGACAGGTCTTAAAAAAATGTATATATTTTTTAGGTACTTTTTTGAATTTTAGACCCCTGATACGTAGAAAAAAAGGTAAAAGTTTTATTTCGTCAAAAATAACTTTTTTTTAAATTTTTAGTAATTTTTTCATGTATTGAGATTATGACCGTAGATATATAATATTGTTATATTATATTATTGACCCAGATTAAGGTCGGAAGTCAGCAGAAGGCACAAAATGTCCTTTTGTAAATTTTTGCATTATTTTGACATATTGATTCCAGAATTATGAACAAAAAACCCCGAAAGAGGAAATAATTCAACTAAGCGGAAAAACAGCACTTCTTCACATTTCTAGCAGTATTTCGTAATGTTTTAAAATTTTGATTCTTGAAATATGAAACTATAATAAGTAAAAAGTACTTTCTTCATATTTTTGTGTAAGTTTTTGCATATTTTAAAAATATAAAAGTAGAAATTTTGAACTAAGATTGTATAAAAATTACGCAAATGTTATGTTTTATGCTTTTAGTATGCTTTTGCATTTAGTACTTGGTTTTAGTTAAAATTTTAAACTGCGCTTACGAAGTAGCGGGTTAATTGCTGGTGTAATATATAGTTTTATAATGAATGGCCCATCACACATTAGAGTAAGATTTAAGCGAACAATTTTTGTTCTCTTCCTAACACACTGGACTAATTGTTCTGGCATAAAATGTATACGTGTATAAAGCTTATGTGTGTGTATTAGTAAATAAGCAAACCCTGCAGAAAACAGGACTAGTCCATACATGCGTGTATGGACTAGTCCATAAAGGAGTAGGATTACTCCAAAACTAACCCAAACGCATGTAAAAAAAATGGTCTTTTTAACATTATGATGTCCTAGGGCCGGACCACTTAACCCAGATTTGCATTACGTCAGAGTAGTTTCAAAACTACTCTATCCCACCTACAAACAACGACAACTTGGTACGCAATCGTTAAAACACGAACGCATATCACTTAAGTAACTACAAGTTCTTGTTTGGCAATGACATGGTCCATGACTGCATTACACAAGGACCATGTTGTAACTAGTCCATTTCAGCTAAAACGGACCATGTGGTCCAAGATTTTTTGCAGGGGTGGTCCAAGATTTTTTGCAGGGAACCTGTTGTTTTTCAAATGTGTATGTATTGGCTTTGTGCTGCTTGTGCGGGGTTGAGGCTGGTTGAAAAATTATGCCAACTTATAACCATAATCTTCACCTCTTTTGCCCTCACTTTGTTATTTTGTTCTGGCGAAATTACTCTAATGTGTGAAGGGCCAATCGTATAAACGTGTGATGTGTTATTATTTTTGCTGATGCCCAAAAAATGCAAGTAATTAGGAAAGTTTGCCTGCTTTTAATTAAATAACAAAACCAACAAAAACTTACAATTCCAAAATTAAAGAAAATCTTATATGTATGTATTTATGTATATCATACTCAATAATAGTTGAATAATTAGGTGATTGCAGTTCGGAGAAAATTTTGTGATAAAATTTATTTTACCTAAAATTTAAATAGAGAGAGAATGTATGAAATTCTGACATAAGTGGAGAATAAAGTATTAGACACAATCAAAAATACTTTTAACCGCCAAGTAATTAAAAATGATTAAACCCGGTTTTAAGAAGAAAGTTGTGTAATATAGAACACGATCCTAAAGGCAAAATTATATTTTCTGCTTCTCCTGTAAAATTAAAACAAGTAATTTTACGTAATTTTCGGGTTTCGACAACGATATTTTGCCAAGAAATAAACATTTAAATTTAATTCAATACTCAAATGTGACACACTCAGTGCTTAATTTTTTTTTTATACAAAAATATATTACAAAACAACAAATTTATTTAAAATTGACTTTAAACATTTGCAGACCCTTTTGTTACAATTTTTTTAAAGGTTTTTCGAATATGTCAAAGGGACCTTTGCGTGAACAACAAGCATCCTGTTCCTCTATGAGCAGCCACCTTAATGTTCAAAATTCAAGTAGTGAGCTGTTTGAGTTACAGCCAAAACCAAAATTGATTTGTATTCCCGAAAATTGTACAAGACTTTTACGGTAAATAGATTATTTAAAAGATAAAGAACAATTTTTTGAAACAATATTTTTTGTATACGAAGAAAAACACAATCCTTGAATGTCCATAAAAAGATTGAATATCCCGAAAAATCTTTCTCGGTCTTATACGTTGGCTACAGAAGTTGTAAGAAGTAAATGAAAGGAATCAACATTAAGTGAAATATTAATTTTAAATAATTTTAAATTCATATTTGTAAAAAATTTGATATTAATCAAACATATTCTTTTGAAAAGATAAACATATCATTTAGCCAATTCTCATTTTGTGCAATTTTTATCCATTGAGCCTAAATTATATACCACATTGGCAGCCAGATACAGAGCCATAAGCTTTAGAAATGTCCTTTTAAATAAACCCAGACGAAAAGTGTTTTTAGGCTTTAAATGAAATTTTGTAAGATTTAGCACTGGGGCTTTAAACATGTTTCTAGAAATATAAGAAATTGCAAAAGTTGTGTGCAACCAAATATTTTGTTAAAATAAAAACTATATTCACCTTTATTGTGTCTAGCGTTTTCGTTGTCATTGTTTCAATCGTTTTTATTTTTTCATAGATTGTTTAACAAATTTGCCAATGTTACGCGTTGTTTTTCTGTCGAATTCGACCACAGCCGACACGAAAATGCTAAACACAATAAGGCTGATTTATTACCTCCACTTTTTTGTTAAATCAAAATCCATGGCTACGAAACTAATAGAATCAGATCAAGAACCATAAATAATTTAGTTTAAGAATAGAAACGTATTTGAAATATGTCAAAATTGTTAAACATTGGAATATAAGGTGTGTTCATTTACAGACAATTATCAATAATTTTCGATAATTATTGATAGTAAGTATTCACTTACACAAAATGTTTCTGATAGTTTTTACTATATAGTAAAAATTTTATTATCAAAAATTATTCAAACAATATTTCTGTCATTATGCTTTAAAAAAAATTATAAAATAAGTTTACAATAACATAATACATTTGCTTGCAAGTTTTGGCTGTAAAAGTGTTCATTTACTTATAAATATTTTTGAGAGCAATTTTGAAATACTTCTTTTTACTCTCTTGTTGCTATTTAGTATTTACTGGAAAGTTATTGAACACAACTATCAAGGCACATTTAACCAGGTAATATTAAGGGCCCAGCTGATTGAAATCAATTTGACATTTTCACGTTACCAATATTCAATATTGTGTGAAATTTTTAATTTTTCTGACATTCCACCGTTCAAACACAAAAAGGAAATTGCCTTGTTTAGTGCTACCTGAGTTTGTTTTAGTTTTTTTAATTTTTTTCTCTTTTACTTTCTCAAACTCAAAAAAAAAATAACGGAGGGCGAATTTTTCGGACTCTTCTTTTTAAATGTTAAATAATATATTGAAACCACAAGTTTTTCTTTTTTGTTTGATTTGTTAAAGCAATCCGAATAGGATAAGTACAGCTCGTACTTAAAAATTTCAAAAACGATTTTAGATAAATTCAAGAATAAAATTCTTCATTTTAGATTATGTTTTTTTCTTTCTGTGTACATTAATAACTAGAAAAAATTTTTTTCAGTTTTTAATTTTCTGAATACGCTTCGGAGCGTATACGTAATTTGAATCTTTTGGAGAAATACGCGCTTTTCGCTAACTGTTCAAGCTTAAATACAAGGCAAACCTTTTATCTTCTTCTTTTTAAAACACTAGATAATTGTGTTTTTTTTTAACAAAAATCAAATAATGTCTTGATTTTCTCTTTAAAAAAAAAATGCAACACAGTGATGTAGGGGGTATCCCCACCTACTTTTTTGCTTTGAAATTTTTTCTTTCAGAGACCCTATATATGTGTACGAAATCTTAAAAAAATCGGTGCAGCAAAAGTGCCAGCAATAAAAGTTATTTTTTTGCAGTAGAAGTACAGTCAAGGTTTTATTAAGAAGTATTTATATTTAAAATTCCATAAAATCGGTCCAGCCGCTTAGGCCTGATTTCGTGACAAACAAAAAAAAACGTACACCTTGATTTTATAATATAATTGTGTTTATAGGAATTATTATAAGAATTAATTATTTAGTTAACAAATAAATCTGTAATTTTTTAAATTTAAAAATAATAAACTATGATGTGTCTTGTCTTATATTAACCCTAAATCTATAATAATTCTCAAATGTTATGGACTCCTTGTATTAATTTCTATTTTTTGTTTTATTTATTATTAAAATCAACTTAAAGTTAAAATATAAAATGCATCCACCAACAATTTTTTTTTTCAATATTGTTAAAATTATTTACAAAATCGGACATAACGATTTCTAGCTGTTATCCACTTCTAATTCACTTGAGTTTTTACAGATGTTTTCGATATGTTCTCCTTCCACCACTTTGCATACCATTTAGCACTCTTTTGTAGTGACGTTTCTACCTCAAATAATGGCACATAGTCCATGTGAATGGCAGCTCTTAAACGATTAAACATAATAACAGAGGCAGTAAATGAACTAATAGCACGTATAGAAAATTTAAGTGATATCCTTTTAAATGGAGCCAAAGTTTTTATAAACATTTCAATTAACCAAGCGAAGAAGAAGAATAAAAAGTGAGGCAAGTACCAAGATGATTGACGGACTTTGTAGTTACCGCCTAGCAATGCAATTTTTTGAATAAATCTTGATACATCATTGATAGGAGAATCATCAGTTACAAAGACTGGCAAACCTTCAATTGCTTTTCGTTTACATTTTAAAGTTTTATATGCACAAATATGACCCCATGCAACATTACCTTAAAGAAATAAAAAACATTTAAATATTAATATTAATAATGAGATACTATATATGTAAATTAGAAAAAATTTCTATGCAACACTTTAGGTAATTTGACCTGTTTTCTTGGAAAAAATTAATTTTTTGAAGATACAGTAAAGACACTTCTGTTATTGATATTAAAAAACATATCAGACCGAATTAATCAGTACCTTGTCTTAGCAAGATAATGACCGATTAGCGGTTTGGCAACATTGTAATAAATTAGCAACAAATTAAATTCATCACATCAATTGCAACATTGTGTTTAGTTTGTAAATATTTTCAGCAAATTTTTAAAAAATTTTTGAAATCAACAAAAATATGGTGGAAAAGGGGGGTGGCAAAAGCTTATAACAAAGGACGATTCATTAAAGTTTAAAAAGTTTTTTGTAAAAAAAACTTGATTTTTTAAAAAAAACCTCAAAAATTATTTTTTTTTCATAAAAACTTATTTACAACAAACTGCTAAAGTTTTAGCCGTATTAAGCGGTGTCAAAAACTATATAAAACGTGGAAAGTGATGTGTATTGTATTAACTTTGTGATTTGCATGCACCGAATTTCAAGGATTTTTAAGATAAATGATTTTTGTGTAGAGTGGCCGCTTGAAATATAGAGAATTGGCAAAAATGTCTTTTATGGAGGCAAAATCAAAACTGACACAAACAAACCTGTTTGGATATTTGTTTTTCTTTATAAAATGAAAAATAACAGTTGTTTACGTTTAAAATAAATGTGGAACATATTATGTAACAAGAAGAAGAACAGAAATAATTTTGTAAATTAACACAAGTGTTAAACAATAAAAAAAAAGAATATAATTGATTGCCCGACAAGAACATAAGTAAGTTGACAGCGTCCAAGTGAAGCATGACTGAGACGTCCAACAAACTTTTTAAATGGGTCAGACTACATCATGGCCGCCAAAACAAAATTGTTTGTGTTTCCAATTAATGTATTTAAAACAAAAGGAAGCCGTTATGAAAATGGTTGGTCATAGTTAGGGTTTTTATCTCCAAATTCAAAAAAAAGAGGACAGCCACCGCAAAAAACACGGACTTTTCCGGACATCAACAAAAACAAGTAAGAGCGCTATATTCGGCTGTGCCGAATCTTACATATATACCCTTCACGTTGGTCTTTTTATATACCCAGCCGAGTTATTTTGTACTGCAAATAATATAATAAAAACACTTGTGCGAGTTTTAAAGTCCATAGAAAACTTTATAAAATTTTAACGTTCGTATGAATAATAGGAATAGATGAGGAACGTTTGAGATCGACAGCTATAAAAGTTTTCGACATTATTAATATTAAAAGGTTAATAAAAGTTGTTAATTTTTATGGGATGTTCTAGTTCCCCGCTCCTTTTTTTTTGTAGAATATTCGAAGTCGATAGCTGTTATAGTTTTCCAGATGTGGCGTATTGAAAATTTCATAAAAATGGTCAATTTGTATGGGAGCTACCCCTTGTTCACCCCCCATCCAAAAATTTTTTTTCTTTAAAACATAACTCTTCATGTCCAATTTCTTTTTGTAGAACATTTGATTTCGATATCTGTTATAGTTTCCGAGATATAGCTTATCGAAAATTTCATAAAAATGGTCAATTTGTATGGGTGCTCCCCTTTGTTCACCTCCCACCAAAAAATTTTTTTCTTTAAAGTGTAGGTATTAATGCATAATTACTTTCTGTAGAACATTTGAAGTCGATAGCTATTATAGTTTTCGAGATATAGCGCATAAAATATTTCACTAAATTTGTGCAATTGTAGGAAAAATACCACTTCCCCTGACCCTATCTGAAAAAACTTTTTCCATCATTTAGGTATCTACTTGAGGAGTATCCGTGCCAAGTTTTATGGCAAGAGTGGCTAAATTTACTGAGATACATATACTTATAGGGATATACATATGCACGGATTTTGTCCTAAAAAATTGGGTTACTCTGGGTTTTTGCTTATATCTCGGTCAGTGGTGAACCGATTTTGCTGATTTTAAATAGCGATTGTCTCCAGGATATTTCTAATCGTTTGACACAATTTTTTATTTAACTCCGGAAACTTGATTTCAACAGACGGACAGACAGACAGACAGACAGACGGACATGGCTATATCAACTTCCCTATCTATAAGGATCCAGAATATATATACTTTATGGGGTCCCAAATGGATAATAAAGGAATTACAAACGGAATGACAAACTGATATACATATATCCTAATCATTATGTGAAGGGTATAACACATAAAATAAAATTAAAAATAATACATTAGAGTGAAGTAAAAATTTTAGTTTTTGAATTAAGTTTTCGTGTGTCGTTAATCGATGCTCCGTAGCACAAGACATATTACGAAATTCCAAGTTTCTTAAATTGGACAAAATAAAACAAATTTTATTTCGATATCTCCATTGCTACGAGCGTTATACATCTTGGCCACCAAAAACTATTAAAATACATATCTATGGTAGCACCTGGGCTTGCCAAATAAAAGTGGGCACACCCCGCCCATTTTTTCACAAGTTATCACATGTTCATAAATAGTATATATTCCAAATTCCACAGAGCTAAAATATGGATCACATAAAAGTGTTAAAAGTCATATACTTGTACATGGAGTTGCTGGCTGAAGTGGGCGGGTCTTACCCATTTTTTACAATGTATCACTTATATAAAGACATTAATGCACCAAATTTAATGTTGATAAATTCATCGATCCTTCCTAAAACTCTTGGAAAAATATATATAGCGGAACATGGGGGCGGAAAACCAAATAAATATTCAATATTATATACACACATATAAAATAAAATTTTAATCAAATATTTTAGAGTGTAATAGGTATGAAAAATTTCCTGTGTTTAGAAATTATTCTCAAATTTTTCTTAAGCAAACGGCTTTTCAAAAGTTTAGTTGGTTTTTATCACTGTTTCTGTTTATTTTTATTATCTGTTTGTTTAATTTTTATACTTAACAAACTTTGTACAAATGTTATCGCTATCATAAAAAAGAATTTAAACTACAAAAAATTCGTGGTAAAGACTCAGCCTGACAATCAGCGGTTGCCGGTTTAATACTAAATTGGGAAAGTATTTTTTGTTTTTTTTTTCTTGACATTGCTTACGCTTGTAAGAACGGCTGAGCTGAATTCGTATTTTACACAAACAATGTTTCAAAGCGTTTACACGATTGTATTAACTTTGCAGTGAAAAATAATAAAAATAGAATAAATTCTGTATAAAACCACCTATAGGGCGACGTACAATGTAAAAATATACCAATTAAAATAAATTGTATTTTAAATTAAATTTAAAAGCGTACATGTATACAAATAAATAAATACACAACCTACATTTTTTCATAAAAATTTAAAATATGACTTTGTGCCGACTGTCAAACAATTGTTTTAATCAATATTATACCAGGGCACACTAAACCAGGTAACATCAAGGCGAATTAAAAAAATTCACCCCCTGCATTTCCCTTTTGTGTTTGAACGTGGGGATGTCAAAAAATATTAAAAATTTAATTGAAAATCAAATACTTATTTGTAAAAAAAAAGTCAAATTTAATATAGTCATCTGGGCCCTTTATATTACCTGTAAGTGTGCTAACTTAAAAACAATTTCAATTAAAAACAAGTAAGATCGCAATATTTGGCTGTGCTGAATTTTATATACCCATCACATTGGTCTTTGTATATGCCCAGCAATCTGATCCAGCCGAGTTATTTCGTTCTGCAAATAATTAATTAAAACTGCTATTTTTATATCCTTCACATAAGTGATAAGAATATATATCAGTTTGTCGTTCCGTTTGTAATTTATTTATTATCCATTTGCGACCCAATAAAGTATATATGTTCCGGAACTTTAGAGATAGGGAAGTCGATATAACCATGCCCGTCTTTGGAAATTAAGTTTCCGGAGTCAATTTAAGTACTTTGGACCAGGCATTGGTGTCAAACTATCTAAAATATCCCTAAGATGATCGCTATTTAAAACGAGCAAGGTTTACCACGGATCTAGATATGTATGAAACACTACGATTGCCTCAGTTTTTTTAGAACACAATCACAAACTTTATACAAAATATGTAACAAATGAAAACTGGCAACGCTGTTCAACATACATAGTATATGGATGGGATAAAAAAATACCCAAAAAGTTTCTTGTATGCTTGGACGTAGGTATGTATTGTCATATGGATGTATGTATGTACATATTTATAAATATATGTATATCGATTGATGACACAGGAAAACTCAAATTCAAAAAAAAAATAATTTTTCCCTCCACCCTAATGTGCATATTTAGATGTGCCTTTAAAACAACAACAAAAGACAGCTCGAAAATACTTACCAGCATATGCTATTTGCTGCTTGCCTCCCGATCCTGATATTCTTGGATATGTATAGTTATGTTTGCTCAAATATTTTATAACGTTGGGTAAAAATAATTCGTCACCTTCACCATAAGTAAGTGGGGGTCTGATCGCAGTTGTGGCTAAATAATCTTTCTGATTTCTTAGAATAGCTCCATTGGAATTAAGAACTATAATTTCAGCTCGCAGTTTTGATGCCGAGTAACCGGGTATCAAAAAGTTTTTATCAAAGTTAGTGGGATTTTGCGCATCATATTTTGGAGTAGGAGCCTTTGACTCAGTTTGATTTATAACTAAGGTAAATGTGCTATGTCCTTTAAATGGGACCATACAAACAGAGGCACAACTGGTATAAATTAAACGTTTAATATTATGTTCAATACAAAGCTCAATAACAGCACGAGTTCCTAAAAAAAAATATTTCTTTTTATAAAACTTTTTAAAATAAATATTTTTTTATGCCCTACAAAAAACTATTTTATTTAAAGTATTTTGAATATGATACAGGTGACGATATGAAAAATCTATGCACAAGTGCTTAATTGTGAATTTTTAAAACACTATACATATGTATGTACATATGTATGTTAGTATGACTTTTTACTTACCATCTACATTGACACGCTCCAATTCCTTGAAGTTAGGTGGATATTGCAAACTAACATAAGCGGCGCAATGAAACACTGTATCCACTCCTTTAAAAAAATTCGTTACCGTATCCGGATTGCAAATGTCCCCTACAAACGTACGAATATTTTGTGTCTCACCTGCAATATGACAATTAATATATAAATGTGTTCAATTTGGTTATTAAGAAAGTTAAAATCGGTAGCTTACCATCAATTTTATTTACATACGGCAATATATCTACAGTTCTAACTTCTTCAACATTCAGTTCATTTTGATCCTTTAACAATTGTTTTATAATGTGTTGACCTATAAAACCACTGCCACCAGTTACCAACACAATTTCGCCAGTTTTAACGGACATGCTTTTCTGTTTTTTTAAACTATTTAATAAAATTTTAGAGAGAAAATTTCACTGTATAAAATTTCAGTATTTTTAGGATGTTTTAAAAGTCTTTACAAATTATGCGGTAATCTCAATTAATTATAATTATTTTAAAAACAACTAACTAAACCTCGATGTGCTTCGCTACCCTGAACTGTTAAAATATTATTAAAATATTAATGTAAAACCTGTTTCTGAAATCGTATCCAAATTAACCCACTTATTCTTTAACTTTTAACTTCTTATTTTACAGAACCCTTTCAATTTTGACAATGTTCTGTGTCTCCAACTCATTAATGTAACTAAAAACCACCGATTTGGGAGCACAATACCTTATCAAAATCCCTTAGATTTGCTGTCAGGAAGAATTCAAAATTTCGTACTGCCTCACTGATTTTTCTAGACCCATAAATTAAGAAAGATTTATATACTTATATACATATAAAGTTGGCTTTCAACAACAACAATCTGGATTAGTTTCAATATCATTGTCTCGACACACAGTGGTTTCGATGGTACCGAAAGTGGCGATTAATTCATGGGAGCCGTAATATAAATTTTTTTGAATTTTTTTTTTCAAGAGGCATATTGTGAAAAAAAGATACACGGAAAAAAAATTTTTATAGACATTTTTATTTTTCGGAAAAAATAATTTATTTTGCCCCTTGAAAGGTATTTTGGACCATTTGAGTCGTAAATTTGGCAAAAAAAAAAAAAAATAAATAAACTAAAAATGCATCGCTGATGTATGTATATATGTATGAATGTCGATATAGAGCAATGATGCCCAGCAAGAGAAGATGAATTATAAAAATGTATGGCTGCTTTTTCACTGTGTGTTTTATTTAAAAAAAGCAATGCAATCAGTGTTGCCACGACCAAAAAATTTTTAAAAACCAAAATTTGTTAAAAAGGTAGCAAAAATAAAACTGCATTTTAAATTATTTAAAATAAATTTTAATTTTATTTTTTAAGGTCATATTTTCTATTATATTATGAAAAATTTGTACTTCACAGTTTAGTAAAATAATAAAAAAAGGATTTAAAAAATATTTAACTTTGTGTAGCAAACCTGTTAGAGGCGGTGATATTTAATAACAAAATCTTCCCAAGCATACCCCAAAAAGGTCCGAGAAATATCAACAGGCTTTAGAAACTTGATTTCAACAGATTAACGGACAGACATACATTTCTAAATCAACTTTCCTATCTATCAAGATCAAGAAAATATATACTTTATGGGGTCGCAAATGGATATTAGAGAAATTACAAACAAAATGGCAAAATTATACATATGTACCCTTATCACTAATGTGAAGGGTTTGATGGTAAATGTGAAACCCACTTAATTTAACATAAGATATTCATATGTACGATTGTCATTTGTAATATGTAAAGGCAGAGGGTATTCCAGAGATTTTTTCAAGAGATTGGTTAACGTCTACTGATGATTTGGCGTCAACAACAACACTATCTATAAATTTAAAAAAAATAACAAATTTATAAATTCCAGTGAAGTTAAAACACTAAAAACTTTGCAATTTGTAAAACAATAGTCAACAATATCGCTATGTCGCTAAAACTCAATTTTAATCGCTAAGACCACCAAAAAATCGGCACTTTCGGCGTAATATCGTCATAGCTGACAGCCCTGCTCTTGGCTGATCTCTAATGTAGAGCATAATAGAGAAAATCGTTAATATTTTTTTTTGTGTTTTGGTAACTTTTCAAGTCTTAACATTTCTTGGGTCTTCTTTGGTTTTAATATTATTTTGGCCAGGGTCATAATAATAATATTGCTTTTGACAATAAATTGGTATACATATATGATGTGTATGCACAAATACATACACACATATGTAAGTGCACACATATGTATGTTTTGGTAATAACCCTCTTAACAACTGGAAGTTAGTTTTTAGATAAAAGTATCTAATAACTCACTACTTTTGCTCCACTGGTTAAAAGTACATATTTTGCAAAAACAATTTGCATTATTTTCAATATTTTAACTTTCCTATGTTGAAATTTATTGTAAATTTTTAAATTCAAAAGTTTCTAATGTGTTAAAATGTACTTTAATGTGGTAAAAGTTTAAAAATAAAAATTTTTGCTTTTTATTCTTTATTCATTATTTAATTTTTTTTTTTTAAAGAATTTAATATTTTTCCGTTAATCTTGAAAGAAAATTTTTTTTCAAAAAAAGCAGGGTTTTTCACCGATACTAGTGATGTTTACAGCCAAAATACACAACTACCTTTCAAAGAGTACTGATGATGCAATTGCGTAGCTGCTTCCGAAAATGCATTCTAAGTACTCGGCTAGTATCGTTAGAAAACCCTGTTTTTTTCAAATAAAATTAAGTTTGTTTTAATATTAGCAGAAATATATCAATTAACACAGAATAAAAAGCAAAAATTTGTATTAAAACAATTAGTTCAACAAAAATATAAGAATAAGAGTATCAAAATACGATACTTTTTTGATACAAAAGTAGATACATTTTGGTTACACAGTAAATACTTTAAAAACTCATATTCAAACTTTTTTGAATTACTACCCTTAAGAAAGCGACTAAATAGTCTTTTAAATATAGAATGTCTAATAGTAGTGGAATGTTGTTTTCGAACGGAGAAACTTTTTAGATAAGTAAATGGCATCATCATCGATTATACTTCCTTTTGCATTAAATATATGTTGTTTTGCGTAGAAATTGTTTGAAGGGATGTTGTTTTAATACAACAAGTGTTTGTGTGTGTGTGTGGGTAATGGTAAAAAAAAACAAGAATGTTGTAGTCGGTCAAGCCGGTAATA
Source organism: Melanophora roralis (assembly GCA_963583895.1). Taxonomy (NCBI): domain Eukaryota; kingdom Metazoa; phylum Arthropoda; class Insecta; order Diptera; family Rhinophoridae; genus Melanophora; species Melanophora roralis. Next base: position 907,881 of record OY757189.1, read on the forward strand.
TTATACCCTACACCACAATTGCATGAGGGCTTTATGAAAAAAATCGACCTGTAATTTCTGTATCTTGATTTCGTTGATAGCATAAAGGTAAACATGTGTACAAAATTTGAGAAAGTAAAGTAATACTCAAGTCAGTTACAACCTTAAATGCCAATTCCGGGAAAATTTTTGTATACGGGCCTAATCCAAAAATGGGCCATTCATATTTCTCTTCAGTAATTTAGTTAGTGGCTAAAAGGTTAGGCACACATTTAAAACTTTGTTAAAGTTAAGTAATATTCGAGCCATTTATAACCCAAAATGATTATTCCCGAAGAATATTTGCATGGGGGCAATATCAAAAAATGAACTGATCTGCACCACAAACAAAAGGCTTTGTGCCAGTGCCAAATAATTTATCTGTGCCAAATTACATTAAAATTAATATCAAATTGCGACCTGTACTTTTATCACACTAATACATGGACACCTAGCCGAACGGACGGACGGACGGGCATGCCTAAATCGACTCAGGAAGTGATTCTGAGTGTCAATCGGTATACTTAAAGGTGGGTCTCATACCATTATTTTTGGGAGTTACAAACATCTGCACAAACCCATAATAGCCCTACCACGTATGTTTCGTGGGTACACGATTTTATGTTATTTCTTTGATTTTAATTAACTCCCCAACCCTCCCAAAAAATTATTTGTTGTACCCAAATATTACAAACCGGTTTCTCTTTCTATTAGCATTCGTTGTTTAAAATCTTTTTTACTAACAATTTTTTTTTTTTGTTTAAATTTGAACTTCATGAAATTCCTAATTTTTGCACTTACCGTAAATTAAAAATAGTTAATTTGTATGTAAGTATTTTCGTATGTAATTAAACTTCACAGAATTTTCTTTGAAAAAATAACACAATTCTACGTAAAAAATAAATATAAAAATACACTCCCAACAACTTGTTAGCTTGACATCTATTTCGTTAATGATTTAAACTTTTAATTTTTATCAAGTTTTTGACTTCTTAAGAAAGAGAAAAACAGTAAAAACTGTTAAAACAAAAATTATGATAATTGCTTTGTAAGTTTTATACTATCAAGGGTACAAGCTGATTTAATTTTGGATTATTAAATACAAGCCATCACTCTTTCAATCTTTTTTATTACCTGTTTTAGCGTAACTTGAGTTTTACTTACATGTTACCTTTACAGCATACACTTAGAAAATAATAAACTTATAATAAACTAATAACTAAGTTATTTAGGAAGTATGCCGGCCGTAAAGTTTTTTTTATACATAAATAAAGAACCAGTTAAATTTTAGTAGAATACATTTTTGAACTGGTTTGAACAGTTATTCACAACAACAACTTCCAAAAAAAAATACTGATTTTCAGTTGGAGTTAATTTTTCCAGTTTTTTTTTAGGAAAGAGTCAAACGACTATCATTGGTTTTTCATATTTTTATTATTGAACCTTCGCGAACTAACCATACATACGTATTCAAATCCTCAAACTAAGTTATTAATATTAGTTCAGCCAGGGCCAAACAAAAATTTAAGTTCTCATCATAAAATAATTTAATTTTTATTAGTTTCATCTAAGCGAAATAGTATCCCTTCTTTTCAGACGAGTGTGTCCACAATGTTGAAAGATAATTCGACCGAGCGGATTTGGGTGTGTTTCCAGTTTATTTAAACACTTGTCCACATAATTTATGATTTTGTATTTAACTTGTAGATCGTTATGAATTTTGAGGTTTTAAATGTACCAAGGAGCACATTCTTATCATTTTTAGGATTTTATTATTATTTATCAAGACGTAGCACTGAGTTTCATCCAATTACCAGTGGATTTGGGCCGTTTTAAATTTCATTTGTGTCAACTTCGCATCTATATGTGACCTCAATGTGAGGCGACGATCCTGGTGAATGTTAAGATATTTTGTCTCAATTAGCTTAAGCACCGTATGGTTGTTAATAATAATTGGGAGGCACGTTTCCTTGGGTAAAGTGAAAGTAACGTGGATGCATTTTTGTTAATTTGCACATTTATCTGTTTGGGATACGTGATGTTGCAATTGTTGTTAGATAATGAGTTATTTCTTATCTAAAATTTAGGCAGATAGTTTCAGGTTGACAATTTCTTTACTTATTCTAACTTAATATTTTAAGCAAGTTTTAAACAAAATATCAAAAAAAAACTTCAAATGCAACAATGAGTAACTGGGGTCCCCAGGAAAAGGTTATTTTAATGCCAATAAAGTAATAGATTATGTAAGTCCCTCTTTGTAAGCGAGCATGGTAAGTACTTGCCTCCAATGTCATTGCCATGTTAAAACAATGGGTTTAAATGCTAATAAGTAAGAGTTTTTTTGGATTTTAACTCATTACAAAGCAATGTAAGTTTTTGCTGGGTGGGTATTAAACCTGCATCAAGAAACCCGTGGTACGATGAGAAATGCCGCATGCTACTGAACGAAAAAATGCAGCATATTTAGCAACACTCCAGACAGTAGCAACGCGATCTGCTCGTAATAGATACCGGGAGAAAAGAAGAGAGGAGAAACGCCTTTTCAGAAAGAAGAATTAAGAAATGAAAAGGCGTGAGTGCGAGGAAATCGAGATGTATAGGACGAGAAATTAAGCCCGAAAGCCTCTTTTCAATCGCACATAAAATTTTGGCTTTAATATTGTGTAAACGACTAAAACCAAATGTCAATAAAATCATACTCGTACCAATGCGGTTTTAGACCTGACAAATCAGTTGATCAGATGTTCCCACTTTGCCAGATCCTGGAGAAAACCCATGAAAAACAAATTGACACATATCACCTATTCCTTGATTATAAAGCCGCTTTTGACAGTCCGATTCGCACAAAGTTATATAAAGCCATGTTTGAATGACATTGACTGAAACTTAGTCTTCAGTTTAAATTGGAAATAATATTTCAAAACGGTTTAGTACCAAACGGGAATTTGGACAAGGTGATTGTTTATCGTGTGACATTTTTTAAATTCTCCAAGAAAAGGTCATACGTGATGCTGCAGTAAACAGAATAAGCCACTAATTTTAACAAGAGCCACACGTTACTTGCATATGCCGATGATATTGATATCATGGGAAGGACTATGCGAGATGTAACTGAGCCGATTTGTGTTAACGGAAGTTATAGGCATCGCATGAATCACAAGCTGTATGACGACATTGACATAGTAAAATGCAGAAAATTGCGTTGGCTCGATCACGTTGTACAAATTGAAGAAGAATCTCTAGCTAGATAGGTTTTTTAACACGATCCCGAGGGCATGCGAAGAAGGGGAAAACCGAAACTCCATTGGAAAGATCAGGTCCAACAACATCCAACAGAACTGAATATCCGGAATTGGAGAAGGAGCGCAGAAGATCGAGGCGCTTGGAGATCAGTTTTATCTTGGCTAGAGACCTAACCAGGTTATGGAAAGTCAATCAAGAAGAAGATGAGGGCTACCGTTCCCCCTGTTCTTTCCAACTAGTTTTTTCCGAAATGTAGGATAGCTGTAATAGTTTCAGAGATATCAAAAGTTTCTTTAAAATGGTTCATCAAGTTGATGTACTTTACTTGACTCTCCGACGTTTCTTCCTGACTGCTTTTTATCTTTGAAAATTTGAAAATAATTATTATTTTCGGTCCCTGTTATTTACTGTCTTAATTAACATATTTATCGAAAATCCACATTAATAAAACCGAATAAAATAAATTAAACATATTCATAAACAAGTTTTTGACCACCTCATTTTCACTTTCGGCTTCAATAGTCAATGGTCGATAGGCGCCAAAAAATGTCAAAAAAATTGATAGATTTTTATTAAAAACAAAAGGTTTGCAAAAAAAAAACTTATGATTGTTAATATATAAAATACGATCTGTAAATGGACACCCAGCTAAACGGACCGGATCGGTATAATTGAAGGTGGGTCTAAGACTTTATTTTTTGGGCGTTACAAACCTCTGCACAAACACACAATACCATTTCCACGTATGTGGTTCTAGTGTGGTTATATTGATACGTTATTTTGTTTTAGAAAATAACAATTTAAAATAACGTAGGACACATAGGATAAAGAGTACTTTAAAGAACTACTTTCTGTTTTTAATATACTCCTAGCGCTACGGTAATCCACATTTCAAAATTTTGTTACAAAATATCAAACAGATAGTTGATAATTGATATCGTTTTTTGAAAATAACTTTTACGTTGTTTTTTTTAAGTGACTTTTGGTTTACTTTTCATTTAAATTTAGTATTTTTAAAAAATTAAATTCAAATTAAATATTTAGCAAAAAGTAATATTATTTTAATGTAATTTTGCAGGTACAAGAATGAATACACTGTGTGTTAAGTACAGAAATTATATATGTTTGAATATATTTTTAACATATTTTTTTTTATATTTTAATACATTTTCTATAAATATTGCAACAAAATTCTTATGGCATTATTATAAGCCTATATTTTCTTTAACACATTCATAAGATTAAATGTATATATAAAAAAATAAATAAATTGATATAATATAGATCATTATACATAATTATTATTACATTTCTCTAATTTAAAAAAAAGTTCTTAAGGCAGCTTGTTTGGTGTCATTTCTTATTTCGAATAAATATTCCATTTATTTTATAAATATTTTTATACCTTTTTTTGTGCTTTTAATTTTAAGTACTTAAGCTGTGGTCACAATAGTTAAACAATTTGCCCCAAAAAGCGTAACTACTAAGAGTTATAAATTTGAACTCCTTTATTTATTGGGATATATATTTTAAACATTGTGAAAATATCAATAAAATATTATTTTTTTAAAATTTTACCACATTTGCTTAAGAATAACTTATGTAAGGACAAAAAGCGTCAAACAATTTTTTCCTTACAATAGCGGTAAAGCTTTTTGGGTCAAACATTTTACAGATCCGACCGTAGCTTTGGTTAATAGTTTCATTTAATGTAAACAGAAACCTAGATTTAAGTATAAATTTATTCGAAAAGGTATCTTTTGTTTTTTTTTTTTACAAAAGTATACAATCTACATCTCCTTATAAGAAATAAATGTAAATTCGGTCAATAAGATAAGGCCGATGGAGAGCGGTAGCCAACTGTAAAGTCCTTGTAGAGAGAAAACACAGATATCTAGAATAAAAAAAAAATAGGAAATAGAAAGTTTTTATCATGCTTCGGCTGATAATTCATATTGATTTCATCAGTTTATGTACTGAAATTTCATACGGTGTAATGATTAAAAATACGTGTGTACTGAATTGTACAATTCAATATTCTAAATTTCTGGCGTACAAACAATTATTTATTTTTAGCAAATCTTAATGGTTGTGTTTTTCCAGAAACAGAAAATCACTTGGAAAAGGAAATAGCTTATTCAGAAATTTAACACATTTTTTTTTACTTATCCAGTAAAGTCCAATAGTAACTTCGCATATACTGAGAAAATTTCAACACATTACTTTCAGGAAAAAATCTTGTAGCTAAAATTACGCGAACGGATGATTAAAAAAAGATTAACTTGTTCAAAACAGAACACATTGGGTCATAATCATAAACAATTTAAATTAAATTTTTAAAAACAAAGTAAACTTCAAATACTAAAATTTAAAATCTGCCTTAAATTGTTTGTGAATACGGCCCATTGTGCTTTTAAAGTTACTGGATTTTATTGGAATAGTAACGAATGAAGCTTTAAATTTTAAAATTCTCATTTAATTAACTGTCGCTTAACGCTCTCAATTTGTGTTATTTAGTAAATATTTAACGCAAATGAACGCAATCCAAAAAAAATATATTGAAAATTTTTTTAAATTTCGATTAAAGCAAAAAGTCAGACAAGTGTAAATACAGTTAAAAGTTTTTAAATTTGGGCTTTTTTGGAGACAACTCTTTTGATTTAAAACATTTATTTTACTTTTAAATCTTTACTTTTGTGAACTACCAATAAGTCTTGAAGTCTTAAATTTTAACATTTAATGTAGGTCTAGCCAGTGACAGACTAATGTGCCGATTGAGTGATCGTCTTAAAAAAACAGCCATTAAAATTTATGAGCGAGCGATATAAAAATGTTAAAAAAAAAACAATGAGAGGAATGATTTGCTTAAAAAAAACTATAAATCGTAATTACATATGTACATATTTCGAACCAGAAATTAATGGTTGATGAAATTAAAATGTAAATTATTTTTAAGAAACATGAAATGTTAAATATTTCAATATTTGAGAAACAAAATATTACGGTTAAAGAAATTATGTTTAAAGAGTCTGGGTTGATAGATCTTTATGAGATATGTATATTGTATTTAGTTTTTGTCAAAGTGTATTTAATAAATTCTGCAACAACAAAGTTTTGTGATTTTCAATTGTCATGTAGACTCTACATGGAAAAAATATTGTTTACTTTTTTATGTGTAGTTTGACAGCTAGCCATCATAAAAACCAGGAACCAAAAATGATCTGCTGTGTTTTTGACTATTCGTTGTACCATGGTTTTTTTAAACTTATTAGTTGGGTCGGTTTTTTTTTAGGGTCCATCGCCAGAACGGTTATCAAAAATCGCCACAAAATATTTTTTTGAGTTTAAAAACAAAAAAAAAGTCGCCAAAAAATGTTATTGAATTTCACACATTGTTGTCGGTCAAATAAATACCATTTAATCCATTGTAAGGGCTTATTCGAGAGTCTTCAAATAAAACGTAGTTTTATAATTAGAAGGTTGTGGTGTACTTTATCAAAAGCTTTACTGAAATCTGTGTAAATAACATCTGTGTGCTGTCTGTTCGTAAAACCATGATAATTGGCTGTGGTTAAGTGCAGCAAGCTAGTTGCAGTAGAGTGATCTTTACGAAATGTTATTAAAGACGATCTTTGGTGACAGAGAGACTCAGTAAAGCATTGTTCAAATAACTAACAGTTTGTGTATGGAATACTACTTGTTAAAAAAAACTCAAAAGCTTTTTTTCTATGTAATATGTATATTGTTATTGTCATATTGGGCTTTGTTGTACTTAACCAAATTACTTATTGTGTTCTATGTGACCCTTATGATACTTTAGTAATACGACAAGTTTAGATATGCACAAAATAATTATTTATATGTGTTCTTAATAAAATACATACATACATACATACATACATACATACATACATACATACATACATACATACATACATACATACATACATACATACATACATACATACATACATACATACATACATACCTACCTAATTACCTAAATGTGTAGAACTTTTGCACCCGGCCAAAGTAGGAGATTTTTTTTAAAAACTATATTTATAAGGGGATAGATTTTATTATAAAAACGATTTATTGCTTTATTTACTGAAACACTAAGCATCGAAAGTAACTCATTCCAATCGGCATTGCTCAGGAGGGAGGGTATTAAGTAGCCGGTAGTTAGCTTTTTTCAAAACACCGTAATTTGTAATCAACATCATTTGGTTGTGAAATTGGTTTAAAAAAATTGTTATGTTTACTTCAATGATAGAATGACATCGATCTTCCGGCAGGGTAATAGGTTTACATTAATTTGCAAATATTTAATTCAATAATTTTTTATAATTATTTTATATGCAGGGTGTCCGCCGGCAAGGTATACTAATTTGTTGTGGGGGCCAATCAACATCATTTCTTGAAATAACTTGTTGTGGAATGAGGTCTCGCAGTAATTCCATTGTAATCCTGGCTGTATGTGATGTGGCACCGTCTTGTTGATACCACATGTTAACCATGTTATGGCATTAAAAAGTTTTCAATCATGTCACGATATCGCTCCCCATTGACAGTTACCATTAGGTCGTTTTCAGTTTCAAAAAAGTAAGGTCCTATGATTTCTCCTGACCAAATTGCACACCAGACTGTCACTTTAAATGGATGATGAATAATTTGATTGTTTTCCATTGCCCAGAACAGACTTTTCTGTTTATTCACATATCCATTCAAATGAAAATGTGCCTCGTCACTAGTTATGATTTTTTCATGAAAATCAAAGATTAATTTTGATAAAATGTTATAACGATTAAAACCCGTTGGTTTACCGAATATTTTTTTATAATAAATTTGCCACGTCTCTACTTCACGACTGCCAAATATGAACTGTTAAAGACTAATGTTTACCAAAATGACGGCAAAATAAAATAGTATACCTTGCCGGCGGACACCCTGTACCATTCAATTAATAAAACGGGATTTCAAAAAGAAAGTTAAGAAACTATATGTAGATAAGATTATTTGACGAAGTGATTGTTATTAGGAATCCATCTTTGGGTAAAAATTTCCATTTAATAGAAGGCAAGTTAAAGTCACTAACAGAAATAATCAAATCATTCATTTTATCATCAATAGCTTAAGCATGCTTGACGTAAACTGAAAGAGATGATACCGGAGGAATGTAGGAGCACGTAAAGCAAAAATTTCTATGATTAACTTTTATTTTTGTACCAATTGTTTCAATATTGAAAGCGGCAATGAAGACACCTTTCGATCTCGTCTAAATACTTGGAAATAATCACAAAATATTTTAAAGTTTAAGACAAGTAAGCCAAGTTTCAGTATAAACTATTATCTGTTCATTTAAGTTGAAACTATTAACGAAAAGGCATGATAATTTCGTATTAAAGTATGTACATTTAAAGGGTACCGTGAAATAACTCCCAAATGAAATAACTCCCAATGGAAAAAATGAAATAACACCCAAATGAAATAACTCCCAACGAAAATGAAATAACTCCCAATCGAAAAAAATGAAATAACTCCCAACGGTAAAAATGAAATAACTCCCAATGTTTGGGAGTTATTTCATAAAAGTCACAAAAAAGTGAAATAACTTCCAAATGAAATAACTCCCAACAAAAATGAAATAACATAAAATAACAAAAAATAATTGTTTTATGAAATAAGTCCCAACGGAAATGAAATAACTCCCAACAATAATGAAATAACTCCCAACGAAAATGAAATAACTCCCAACGAAAACGAAATAACTCCCAATGAAAATATATATAATGCGAAAACCTTTTGTATCCATAAATAAGATGTTACTAACGTAAAATTATTTTCTAAACAAACAAACCAAATGACTGCCGGCCTCCGTCTGGACGCAGGATAAGTTAACTCTCGTGGATCGAACCGCCGGTTTCGTTACAGCTTTAGGACAGGCGCGTGGGCTTGAGGCACCTTTTTGGTTAAATAATTTTTTAGTAAAAAGAGTTATTTAGATAGCCGGCCTTTGGCTGGGCGCAAGGAAAGAAACATCCAGTGGATTCGATCCGCCGGCTTCGCAGTAGCCTTCGGCCGGGCAATGGACTTTAAGCTCTACTGCTTTCCATATAAAGCTTCGCCAAATAAAATATGAATTTAATGACACTTTAGTTATGAAGCTGCAAATACTTCCATGCACTACAGTTTAAAGTATATTCCCCGACCGAAGGCTACTGCGAAGCCGGCGGATCGAATCTACTGGAGTTTTTTTCCTTGCGCCCGGCCGAAGGCCGGCTATTTATGCCACTTTTTTTTAAACCCAAAATTTTCAATTCATTGTCACCTTTTGCATCCATAAATTAGATATCACTAACGTAAAATTATTTTCTAAACAAACAAACCAAATGACTGGCGGCCTTCGTCTGGACGCAGGATAAGTAAACTCTCGTGGATCAAACCGTCAGCTTCGTTACAGCTTTAGGACAGGCGCGTGGACTTTAAGCACCTTTTTGGTTAAATAATTTTTTTAATAAAAGGGAGTGATTTAGATAGCCGGCCTTCGGCCGGGCGCAAGAAAAAAAAACTCCAGTGCATTCGATCCGCCGGCTTCGCAGTAGCCTTCGGCCGGGCAATGGACTTTAAGCTCTATTGCTTTCCATATAAAGCTTAGCTAAATAAAACATGAATTGAACATGAATTTTATGACACTTTAGTTATGAAGCTGCAAATACTTCCGATGCACTACAGTTTAAAGTATATTCCCCGGCCGAAGGCTACTGCGAAGCCGGCGGATCGAATCCACTGGAGTTTTTTTTTTCTTGCGCCCGGCCGAAGGCCGGCTATATACCCACGGTTTTAAAACCCCAAAACTTTTAAATAAATGTCACCTTTTATACTAGCGTGATTAAATTTTTTTAAATGCTCTGGTATATACACTTGCTTTTAGTAAAATGAAATAACTCCCAATAAAAATGAAATAACTCCCAACAAAAATGAAATAGCTCCCAATAAAAATGAAATAACTCCCAATAAAAATGAAATAACTCCCAATGATAGAAAATGAAATAACTCCCAACAAGAATAAAATAACTCCCAACACTTCGAAAAAATGAAATAACTCCCAACAAAATTTCATTGGGATTTATTTCATTTGGGAGTTATTTCATTATGAAATAACTCCCAATTTGTATGGAAAAAAATTGGGAGTTATTTCATTTTTTCATTGGGAGTTATTTCATTTGGGAGTTATTTCACGGTACCCATTTAAAGTAGTAATGTTTTACTCACTTTTTTTAAATTGGACTTACTTTATCTTTTAACTGTTGGCACAGTTGTAGACCGGCTGTAAACATAATCAAAACCTCGTTTAACCAATTGACAGAAGCTTCTGCTTGGCAAGTGTCAAATCTCATCACGCCTTGTATATTTGTTAGTTGGTAAACAGCTATTATCAATTTTTGTGATTGTAAATAGAAACTAACAGCTAAATCTTCTGATAAGTTAGGCAAAAGAGATTTCTAAAGGAAAAGAAAGACATCGTATTTAGTAACTACATACTTACAAAATAGCTTTTCAAACATATTTAATTTCAGATGTTCTTACCATATTACGCCCCTTTATTAATTCATCAATAGGTTTCTTTTTAGGAATTATTAAAGACAGACGTCCACGCTGTAAGGCTTCTAAAATATTTCCAACAACATGTAATACTTCATCGGATGTTCTTTTTTAAAAATAATGTAGAATATTAAGCATTAAAAATAGTCTTATTACAATAACAACATAAAAAAATATCCTTCAACAAAGCTCGCAACCGAATCAAATAACGTTATTGGTAATTTTATTACCATATAGGCCTTACCCGCCCCGCTTTGCTGAAAGCGACTGTACTGCTTATAAAACTAAAGTGGTACCTATGTTGGAAAACTTTAATCCATTAAACATAAACGTTTTTAATTTGGCTTTTTGTTAAATACTTTAAGTATGTACCCACATACATATACCGATATACAGATACCGATATAATCAAAATACTGAAAACGTTACCGATACCGTTATTCGTTTCGGTGCCAACCTTGATTAAAACACGTATTGAGGAGTATCGAGTAACTAAATGAAAAATTTGAGCTTAACGAGTAAAAAATGTGGTAGTAGAATTTTGCAGCACTTAGTTGTATCATGAATGTGCCTTGCCTAATACAAGTAGTATCAAGGCGAATTCAAATAAAAAGCCCTTTGCATTTCCTTTTTGTTTTTGATAAAGTTTATGTCAAAAAATTTAAAATTTTAAACAAAACTAACAAATCTGACAATCACTTTCACTAAATTTCAAGGAGATATCATAAAAAGCTGGCTTCTTAAAACTACCTATATTAGTGCACCCTGTTCGTTACCTAGAAATATTTATTGGTCGCCCTTAAATCCAATTCCGAAAGCTTCTGCTTTCTATAATTTCAATATCAATACTGGTATTTAATAGTGAACAGTATTTTAACGTTATTTGTATTAATAACGTTATCGGTAGCAAACTTTGTGCATTATTTTGTGTAGAGGATTTGTTATTAAGCAACTAAATACTACTTACTTAAAAATGTACAAATTATCAACGTCATCAATGTGATTAATGGCCTGTTGTAAATGATTTGCAGCGTCTTGTACTTGCTGCAATTTCCACGGAGAGTCTTGAGTGATATATGTACGTTGTATTTGATGAGGTGACTTTGACAACTTAAAGCTTATATCCTGAAAGTGTAAACAGCATTCGCCCAGTAAAACTAGTTGGCGACACAAGTGACTATTTGCAACCACTTACCGCCTTCGTTATAGTATCACCAGTTAAAGTTAGGATGGCCTTAAGCTGATCAGGCGGTTGAACAGTCAGTATGAGTTTTTCAGTCTTTTTACCTTCGTTATCATACAGGGGAACTGGAAATCGATGTGCACATTCCTTTCGCAATAAAAAAAAAACGCCTTCATCATTTAAAGTTATTGTGGAAATAAGACTATTTCACTCTGGTAGGAACTTAAAAATGTATGCCTATATTATTAATACCTATAGTAGTTGTATTTAAAGCTTATTTGACAGATAACTATCGAATAATTGTTAAATAAGTCCTTAAAAATCTACTTTAAATATTATGAATATTGTGAGTAGGTTGTGTTGACTTGAACAGAGGGGGGAAAACAAAACTGATATCAAAGGTATTGTATTTTTAATTTAACTTACAATTAGTATCAACTTCAATTTTCTTAATAAATGATGCACCTCCTCTTTAAGTACCCATTCAAATTCCATTTGCTAAATAAAACAATGTAGTAAAAAAGTTTTATCAAAAATTATTTAATTTTTTAGGTATAGGAAAAATTTATTACCAAATTCCTGGCCTCTTGTTTTTCTGCATCCATATCTGTGTCCATATCAAAACACCTAGATGTCAAAAACTACAAGCAATTAATCAACTAATCATCATCATGTATCATGCTACAAATAAACACTCATGGTGCAATTATGTGTATCAAGTGCAAGGCGAATTCATACAAAGTGATCGCAGGGCGAAAAATAATGTCAGATAATGTCAAACATATGTATGGCATCATCATAATTTTGACATTTTGGCTCGAATCAGCTGGGCCGACGAATCTACCAGGTTATTTTCATATTATTATCATGATACAATTCAAGGCCCATGTATACAGGTGGCCTTAGTTAATCAGCTAACTAACGGTATTAAAGATGTTTAATTGTCAAAATTTGTTTATTTTTAGTTTTTTTCTGTTTTACTAACAACAACTGTAGAATTTAAGAAAAGCTCCAAAAGTAGAAGAGAGAATTTGTAAGTTTTTGTTATCTGTCTTTGACATTTGTGCTACCATTTTAGTTGTTTTTGTAGAACCGCCTCTTGTTTAATGAATGAACCAAGGCACATTCAACCAGGTTATATTAGGAACCCAGCTGGTTAAAATCAATTTGACATTTTTACGTTATAAAAATTTAATTTTATATGAAATTTTTCTGACATTCTGCCGTTCAAACAAAAAAAGGAAATGCAGAGGGCGAATTTGTTGAATTCGCCTTGAGTTTACCTTGTTGAATGTGCCTTGGAATGAACCTTGGATTTGTCATGGCGGCGGCTTAATGGCCTTGCGCCGAATTTTTTACATTTACACAAAATTACTATCTCTAAAAAATATATTAAAAAAGAATTTAATTTATTTTTGGAACTACATATTTCAAAGTTTCATTAATATTACCTTAAAACAAAAATTTTTCACAACTGCTAACCGTTAAAATGGGTTAAATTAATTTTTTATCTTTGGTTTTCAAAATTTAAAGAAAATAAAAGTAAAATACATATACTATATCTAACTATAAATTTTACGTTTACTTTTTATTAAAACAAGATAAAACTGTTAATTTTAATTACTACATAATGTGTTATATTCGGCTGTACCGAATCTTATATACCCTCTATATTAGTCTTTTGAATTCTCAAAAAACAGATGTATGTAGCTGGGTTATTAAAAAAATGGATTTGCTGAAGGCTTAAATAAAAAACCTTAATAATAGTTGTATTAGGAATATTTATAATTGTTTGTCTCCGTGCACACAAAAAATTAATCGGGGTTATATTGACTAAGCTTAGTTAGTTAGTTTTTTTTGTTTTTTTTTTTTTTGAACACAAACAACTAAGTTTTACTAAGCTGAAAACATAATTTTAAACTTTACTGAGCGAATTGAGTATCGTAATCAAAATTATTTATACAGTTTTTTTATTTATTGCAGCTAACATACAGAACTTAAGAGGTAAGAGTTAATGCTTTCTTAGTGCTGATCCCAAGAGAATCTTTAAAAAAATGTGTTTTTTATCAACAGTTTCATTTCTTCAGCGGCTTTAATCTCTACTAACAACCAGTAAGCAGCGCACTTAATACAATGAACTCATCGTTGAAAGAAAAGTTATCTTTCGCGTTTTAATTTTCTGTCATGTATGCCATATAGGTTAAATTCATTTAAGCCCTATAAAAAGACATTATTTCCATTTTGACATAGCAGTAATTCCCACGGGCATTATCGGGGTATACTAATCAGGTAGGAGCGATTCTGCAAAAACAACTAAAACCGTCATAAGAATGTCAGAGACAAATAACAAAAACTCACAAAATCTTTCTTCTTTCTGAGCTTTTCTTACGATACTACAGTTGTTGTTTGTATAAAAGGAAGAAAATACATTAACATAAACAAAATTTGACATTAATATAACGAAATACCGTTACTCAGCATTTTATCTGGGGCTACCTGATATCCGTGTACCCTGGTTCAAATCGAATTCACCTTTTTGGCAAACCAATAACTGTTAGATTTATATAAATTAAGTAACGACAAAAACCATAATTTCATGTTACCAATTTTTCTTAATACTTTTTTAGTTAAATTGTTTTTAAACAAACACAAAAATTTTATTTTGTTTGATGCTAGGATAATTTATCTAAAAGAGATTATTAATTTTATTAAAAGTTCAATAATTTGCTTTGTTAACTTTGTTATGACTAAATTTTTAGTTATTTTTTCGAACATTGATACCAACTAAAATTTTGGACATACTATTACCTAAAAAATTTAGTTACTGTCATTCTACTCTTTTTCTTCGTTGGATTCATGGTTGAATTTATAAAAAGGCTATATTAACTTCCTTATCCATAAATGAATATATAGATTCTTATAAGAATCGAGAATATAAGCACTTTATGGGGCACAAATGAATATTAAAAAAATTACAAACGTAATGAAAAATTATATATACCATAATCACTATGGAAAGGATATAAAAAACAATAGAAAATAAATAAAAATGACACGAAATGTCTTAAATTTGAGCCGCTTATTAGCTGAGCTTTACGGCGGCGGCGTGGCTAAGCGGCTAGCCCCCAGCCATTACCGCTTTCTTTCCTCGGCAACACTGTGAAATTGTATAAACAAAAGGATTTATTTAATTCCCAGATATGTCCTGTCAACGTCTGGAGATAAGGCTTCAAAACCCGAACTCTCTATATGAAAACTGGTTACAACGATGGCTGCAAGAAGCCGAAATAAAAGGATGTAGATCCCAATACAAACTGCGCGAAGCTTTGCAAGCACTAAAAATGTATCCAATACCATTAGCTTCTGGCAAGGAATGTGCCATACTAAGAGGTTTTGGGGCCACCCTTTGTAATCTTATCGATGAAGAAATGCAAAAGAAAAAGGGAGAAGCAGAGACCATTACTTTAAACAGCAGTCTGTACGAGAGAAACGTTTTGCAAGTGGTAGAACATGTAGAAAAGAGCCATAAAAAACCTTTGCTGTCTAATAAAAGGAATTATAAATTGTCAAAAAAACAACAACAAAAAATAACAGAAGAGGTGGAACGTAAAAAAAAAGTTGCGATGAGCCCTGGAAGTTTTAGGATTATACTGCTTGTGGACACTCAAGAGACAAGTGGCAAGAATAAAAAAGTCTTAGACCAAACGCAAGGTTATTTGAAGTCTCTCGGCGCTGAATATGAAGTAAGGCATCTAACAGTTGGCGATTTTCTTTGGGTAGCACGCGATAAAGAAGGTAATGAATTGGTTCTTCCATACATAGTGGAGCGGAAGCGTATGGATGATTTGGCCTCCAGTATTAGAGATGGGCGTTTTCATGAACAAAAACATCGTCTTAAGCAAAGTGGCATACAACATATAATTTACTTAATTGAAGATTACGGTGATAACGAACACTTGGGCTTACCTATAGATAATCTAAAGCAAGCTGTTTGTAACACTTTAATACAAAACAATTTCGCAGTTAAAAACACCAAAAACCATTGTCGTTCAATGATGTATTTGCATGGCTTATCTATAGCCTTGATACGCCTTTACCAAAGTAAAGTTCTTTTTAGTTGTAATAAAGAAGACTTACAAAATAGTCAACCTACTGAAGGCAAGGTCGGATTGCTTAAGTTTAAAGCCGTTTACGACGACTCTGCCCGTAATGCCCAGTTAACTATTCGAGAAGTTTTTGTCCAGCAGCTGTTACAATTGCACTCTTTGTCTCTAGAGAAGTCATTGGCTATTGTGTCTGAGTATCCAACTCCACGCTGTTTGTTAGATGCCTATGATAACTGTGAATCAGTAAGCCAAGCCCGAAATCTATTGGCTAATATAAAATGTGGACCGCTTGAACGACCATTAGGGGAAAAAATAAGTCGAACTATTTATGATTTTTATCAATGTAGTTTTTAAATAGAAGATTCTTAGATAGGAACATACATATGTGCATATATTTATTTTAAAATTGAGATTTTTTGCGAGTAAGCGATTGTTAATCGTCACTATTTATTTCAATAACCATTACCTAGCCTAACAGCCATAAACGATAATTAATTTCTATTTAACAAAAATTTTTAAAACAAGTAGGTAAAGAGTAAGCATTTAATATTATATATACACTGGACTTATGAAGTAAATAACTTATTTAATATAGATATATGTAGGTTCATTTAGTATAATATCACATTTACTTGTATATGTATGTATTTGTTTAAGCATAAAATAAAGATATTTAACAAAATAATAATTTAAATAAACAAGATCTGAAAAAATAAAAGTAAAGATTGCACAAATTCAAACTAGAATCATTTTCGATAAATAAAAGCCTAACAATAAAAAAGTACTTTTGATGTGGGCGTATATATGTATGTATGTAAAAAACGCTTAATTTTAAGCAAAATGTTCTGTTTTTTCTGGCAAAAATTCATTCAGTTATCCCCTTATTGCGGTTTACAACTCAACTCAGTTGAGTTGTAATCAAGGTGACATAATGCAAAAACTTAACAAAATAAGTAGAAAAGTAAGTAGAATAATCGTCGAGCACTAGTTACAATTCAACTGTAAACAGTACTTATTTCTGTTCGCGATGTTTCAAAACTTATCCGATATTATTTTGGTAGTCATACCAAAAAAAAAATATAAGTACTTATAATTTTAATTACGTAATTTAAAAAATAAGTACATAGTCGCAAACAGTTTTAAAACAATTAAAAAAAAGACATATTTTTTATTTTATATACATACTTAATGTTTTTAATTTAAAAATTAAATTTTTTGTACTTACGGAAGATGAGAGCCGGACCAGGGACTTTTCGCACTCAAGCACCAGCGCGCTACCTCTAGGCCACCGAGACGCTTTGTTTTTAAACGTAAAATAATATATTTAAGCAACAAGTCTTTTTCTGCTTGATTTGTTAAAGTAATCCGAATAGACTTGATTTATAAAACTAATTATTAAACTTATGATTTTTCAAATCATAACGTGCTCTTAATAAGTACATACATACATACAAATTAAATAACAAAAAGAAGAAAAGTGTCATATAAGGCTACCAAATAATTAATTAAAGAAGTCATTATAAAAAAGTTACTAAGTGAAATTTTTGCTGGGTAAGTATTAAAGAAAAGCACATGGAAAGAAAAAAATAGTTGGCAAGAGGCAAAACTAAACCATTTAAAATAATTGTTACAAGTATAACGGTTACGTAACGACATCTTTTCCACACTAAACCTCTTGGCTGTCCCTAAGGTTTGTAATTCCACCTCAGCTAGCTCTGCATAGGCGTGGGAACCCAACCTGCATTACACCTCACCGGTTTATTAAAACAACAAAAAAAAAATCAACTATAAACAATTCTTACAAAAAAAATTCGATAATTTCTTGCACTTCTGTATATATATGGGTACGATGTCGAGCCCAACTTCGTCGCCCTCCCTGCCATAGTCGCTGATCAGCCCTTTTCAGTGACCCCTTTAACGTTTAACCATCTTTTCTTTTTACTTACATTTCATCCACCTTTTCTCCATTTTGAACCACTGTACCTAAAACCTGTAGACAAAATTTAGCAACACATCATCATAAATAGTTTTTTTTTAATACATTTATTACAATAAAACTTACACTAACGGCAATAAACACAAACTTAATCTAATTATCTATATTTATAATTTAAACAAATGTTCTTCTTTTATATTTCTTTTAAATTTTCTTAAATAACTTTTCACAAATTCTTGTTTTCTTTAAATCTTTCCAAATTGAACGGTTATTGTAACGTCAGGTTTTTTTTCTCAATTTTTTTATATCTAACATTTTCTTTATATATACATATATAATTACCTTAATTTCTATGCACATGCAAATAAATACTATAGAACTTAATAATAACCAGGGTTGGGCAGTATTTCAAATACTTGTATTTGAAATACGTATTTGAAATACAAATACGTATTTTGTATTTGTATTTGAAATACCACCTTCTAATGTATTTTGTATTTTGTATTTCAAATACCTAGCACTGAAGTATTTTGTATTTTGTATTTCAAATACTTATGATGTCAAAATACATTTTTGCAAAATACTTTTTTTTGTTATACAAAAAGTTGTCATTAGCAAAATTGAAAAATGTGACAATTTCCAAAAGAAAAACAGAATGGAAACTTTGTCTTCGTATTCATTCATTTCTTAACCTTAGCAAGGCACGTTCTTTGCCAGAGCTCACTCATTCAGGTAATATCAAGAGCTCAGCGGGTATTTGGAAATGTGAAGTTCAAAAAAATTAAATTTTGTATAAAAATTAAAATTTTTTGACATTCACACTTTAACACACAACAAGTAAGATCGCTATATTTGGCTATGCCTAATCTTAAATACCCCTTACATTGGTCTCTTAATATGCCCGGCCGAGTTATTTTGTACTGCAAATAATATAATAAAAATACCTTGTGGAATTTTTAAAGTCCATAGAAAACTTTACAAAATTTTTCACTTTCGTATGAATAATATAAATAGATGAAGAAAGTTTAAGGTGGAGAGTTATAAAAGTTTTCGACATTATTCATATTAAAAGGTTAATAAAAAGTGTTATTTTTTATGGAATGTTCTAGTCCCCCTGCTTCTCTCCAACTTTTTTCCCAAAATGTATGAATTATTTGATTATTACTTTGTGTAGAATATTTAAAGTCGATAGCTGTTTTAGTTTCCCAGATGTAGCGTATCGAATATTTCATAAAAATTGTTAATTTGTATTGGAGATACCCTTTCTTCACCCCACACCCAAAAATTTTTCTCTTGAAAGCGTAGGCCTTGTTGTCGAATTATCCTTTGTAAAACATTTGATGTCGATAGCTGTTATATTTTCCGAGATATAGCTCCTCGAAAATTTCATAAAAATTGTTGATTTGTATGGGAGCTACCCTTTGTCCTGCCCCCATATAAAAAATTTTTTCCCTGAAGCGTAGGTCTCGTTGTCCAATTACTTTTTTTGAAACATTTAAAGTCGATAGCTGTTATAGTTTGTACGATTTGGCGCATAAAATATTTCAGCAAATTTGTGCAATTGTAGAGGAAATACCGAGGGTTGTCTTTTATGCTTCGGGATTTGACAAAACTAGTCTTGCAATCTGACAACTGACAGCTATATCGTAAAGTTTGACATTTTCTAGGTTATACGTACTCAGAACGTTTTGACATACGAGCGCTATTTGTGTTTTTTACAGTAACTTAAGAGATTCAACTCGACCCCAAAAAGAAATTAAATCATAAACATTTTCGTGCGATTATTTTTTACAACTTTGGACGTGGATTAACTCAGCAACAGTGCATGAATGAACTTAATTATTTTTTTGGCGATAAACCAGGACGATTTCCGTGAAGGTCGTCCAAAATCAATTGTTGTTCCGAAAACCATTGAGATTGAGACAACCTTAGACATTAGTGGGACCAGCATACGTTCAATATTGCATAAACATTTGACTGTGAACAAAATTTGTTCGCGTTGAATCCCACACAATTTGTCAATCGCTCAAAAAAAGGCTCGTGTCGATTGGTCGAAAGAAATGCTCAGTTAATACGATCGTGGTGCTACGAAACACGTCTATGATATCGTGACAGGTGACAAATCGTGCCTTTACGCTTATGAGCCCGAAAGTAAACAGCAGTCGACTGTATGGGTGTTCCAAATCAAACAAAAGTTAACTGCGCACGAAGCACTTCTAAGCAAATGGTCGCCAGTTTTTTTGGAAAAACTGGACATGTCGCAACCGTACCAATAGAACAACGCAGAACAGTCAATTCTGAGTGGTACACAACTATTTGTTTGCCAGATGTCTTCCAAGAAATCAGGGAAACTATTCGCCAAAGATGGATCACTCTTAACTACGACAATGCGAGTTTTCACACATCGGTTCAAACAACTGAATTTTTTAGCACCCAAAACATCGATTTAATGAGTCATCCGCCGTGTAGTCCTGACTTGGCACCGAATGGCTTCTTTTGATTCCCGTTCGTAAAACAGAAACCTAGTGGACAACGTTTTTCGACATCTAAAGAAGCGGTTGCTGTATTCAGAATGCATTTTTGGAGATCCCTCAATCAGAGTGGCAAAAGTGCTTCGACCATTGCTTCGAACGCGTGCAAAAGTGTACAAACCTAAATGGGGAATATTTTTAAAAACAATATAGTGATTTTTGATGATTAATATTGGTTTTTGTTCTCTAATCCCGAAATATAAAATGCAACCCTCGTATTTAGGTCCCTATTTTCAGGGTATCCGTGTCAAGTTTTGTGGCAAGAATGACTATATTTACTAAGATATGTAGGGATATATGCACGGTTTAAGTCCTAAAAAAATGAGTTATTTGATTTTTCGTTTATATCTCGGTCAATAGTCAACCGATTTTGATACTTTTAAATAGTGATTGTCTCCAGGATATTTCCAATAGTTTGACACCAATAACTGGTCCGTATCACTTTATTTGACTCCGGAAACTTGATTTCAACAGACGGACATGGCTATATCAACTTCCCTATCTATAAGGATCCAGAATATTAATACTTTATGGGGTCGCATATGGAAAATAAAGAAATTTTAAACGGAATGACAAACTGATATATACCCTTATCACTACTTTACTTTACTTTAATTGGTTTTTTACATAGAGAGAACTGTTTTCATAAAGTTTTACACCAGTTTGTGTTCATCAGGACCTGTAGAAATATTGTTTTCTTTAGAAGGATTTATATATTCTCCAAAAAGAGGCTGCTTTTAAAAATATAGTGTTCATGAAAGGAAACTCATTTTTTACCGATTAATTTATGGTTATAAATGTATTTTGTATTTTTGTATTTTGTATTTTAAATAAAAGATACTAAAATACTGTATTTTGTATTTTGTATTTGAAATACTTGTTCCGCTTGTATTTCAAATACAGCAAAGCATGTATTTTGCCCAACTCTGATAATAACAAAACAAACACTGAATCTATTAAACTAATAAAAAAAATTACGAACAAAGAATTAGTTAGGTATCAACTAAACTATTTTCTTTTACGTGAAAATTTCCTTCTTTGCTCTTAACGATAAGCGTTTTTGTTCCCTAAAAGAGCTCTTTGAAAGTTAAACTTGCGAAGCTATTCAAATTTTTCTGTTTTAGCTTTCCTCGGAATTTCACTAAATTACCCAGACTTAGCTCGATCTTCTTTTATACATACACAATAGACACAAAAAAAACCGATCACTTTACAATGAACAACCAAAATCCTTACACATCTATTTTATTCTATTATTGTTATAATATTTCGCACCCGAACAACCGACACTGCTCTAATTTTCTTTCCTATTATAATAACGCTTGTGGCAAACTGGTGAAGAACTTGGGTAACTGGTTCACGCCTGTACTTTTCTCTTATTTTTCTACTCGGATAAATGGAATCTAAGTTCTTTACCTTATTTCTGGGTTATTCCGATGCTGCCAATCTTTTTCCTTTTCTCTTTAGGTTTCTTGTAATACCAACTTTGTTTGCTGCTCCAATTTGCAACCAAATAAGGGTGGGTTTTTCTTTTAAGGCCTGCAACATTTACTACCCCGTTTAAACTTGCACCTTTGTTTGTACAATGAACTTAGATTCCTCCCTAGTTCCAACAATTAATTTCCTATGGAACCACTTTTAACTTTTCAGTAGACTGAAGAAATTACAATTTATTTACGTGGAGTCCAGCACCAACAAGTTTTTTTACTTTTTAAAGGAAACAAATTTCTCTTTTCTTTTGCTTCACTTAATGTTCTTATATATTAAATAAATAATTTAACTACAAAAGCAATTCTATATATATTTTTGTTTTCACTGAAAATAATTTATGTCCGCTCTTGTCCGTTTTCCAATTATTATGTTTGCTACAATTTATTTCTACCAGTAAACTTAACAATTTACCACCAACAAAACTAATTAAAAAAAAAAAAAACATGCACCTCAAAATCATAAGCTTAAGCTCACTGTACTTCTGCTTCAAAAGTAACAGCAAACACCGCGCAACATATTTAATTTAAAGAATTATAAAAATATATATATAAATAACAACGCATATAAAAATAAATATGCACAAATAAAAAAAAAAACAAAGGGATACCATCAAAATCCGCATATGATCAAATTTACATCCGGCGGACAAGAACACAACAGCCAACATCCAGCAACAACAACATAGAGGGGCACAACACATTACAAACAATATTGAACTTATTTTTCGGCCAAAATGTATTATCTAGTTTATTATTTTGGTCAATCTTCAATAAAAAGAAAACAAAGAAAGTGTACATTTGATCTCTACAGCCGGATCCTCAACATAATAATTAGTCAAAGCAAAAGATGGTATTAAATTAGCCAGAGAAGTAACAAGGTATTTTTCACCATCCAATACATAGTATCAAAAAAAGTACGATCGTATTAACTTTTGCAACATTGGGTGGAAATGAGCCTAATCGCTCGTTATGATTTTGATGGAAAATCGTCCATTTCGGCCTTGAGATTACGGATGGCTTGGGCGTAGGTTACACGGGACAGGTCTTTGACCAAAATTCGCCTTAGGGACAACGGCTGATGGCTAGTTGCGAGGCTTGGCGTCTGGTCGATGTTCCTCACGATAGCTCAACATCCTCCCCAACAGTGGCTATATTCTCGGCAGAACGGGCGCTCCGGGGCCGGCCACTCTTGGCAGCGTCTCGTGTGGTCCCGTACTCTTCAAGGTTGGTGGCCAAACGGCGCAGTGTTGCACAGTCGGCGCCTGACGGCCGAGGAATCGACGATAGAATTCACACTGCGCCAACAACACAGACGAATTGTGACGCAAAACGTAAATGTTTAAAACTTAATTAATAACAAAAAAGTGAAAGAGGATACATTTTTACGCTACCACTTGATAAATAATTTTGAAATGGACCGAAAAAAAGACACCGGCATATCAGATTTTTCAATATTAATTTATTTTCTTGTTCCTTTGTTTTTAAATCAAAAAGCTAATATTGTTTTTTTTAAATCCTTAAATTATATTGTGTGTAGTTGGATTTCTAAAAGTACATACATACAAGTAAAATAAACTTTTAAGGATTTCATTTTCTTAATTTGTTTAATTGTGTTGATGTAGGTAAACCAGTTGAAAAATTGGTAGACGATTTTTTAGATTTTTCACTTGGTATTTTTACGGTTATAGATGTATTTACAGTGTTTGTAGGGGAATTGTTTAAGAGTGCTGTCAGAGTAGCATGAGAAGAGCTCAAATTGCTTGATTTTGTTGATTTTTGTTGCAACAAAGTTTCTGTAGATGTTATGCTGGAAGATGGTGACACGGATGTGGTGGTGGCAGGGACAGGGGCAGGCAATAATGTTGAATCACTTTCTGTAAGAACATTTGATGTCACATTAGCCGAAACTAAATGTAAATGCTGAGCGCCCAAGAGCAAAGCATTGCGCAAATGGCTGTTTGGCTGTTGTATTGCTCCTGTTGCTGCACTTGCTATTGAATATGAGTTGGTAATTAAGCCTCGACTTTTTATATTTAAATCGACAAAAAATGTCTTCATTTTTTGTATTATAAAATCAGGTACAGTAAATGTCATCATTATAGACAAGTTAATAGACGCTTTATTTTTGTAGGCTTCATGGGTTTGATGTAAGCGACACACTTCATCGTATATAAGAAACAAAAATCGTGAGTTTCGATTTTGTTGCGGTATAATGTGTTGACTGATAAGCCAATCACGATCTTCGATATCGGGTAAGTAGCGAATTAATTCCGGATGCTTGCTGGCTAAACGTTCCTTTCCTTCAGTTCCGAAGCCAAATGCTTGATTTGCTTGTACATCTAAAACGAACTTAGTTGTGATTGAAATGTTGGCAGTATTCCAGAATATTTGTCTTCTTAAATGTGAGTGTTGGGGATGTGTCTGAATATGCTGTACTGCTGAAACATTTGCTGTGGACTGTGGCTGTTGTTGTGTGTGATTTTGTGAAGCAAATGACGTGCCATATTGATTTTTGGAAAAATTCGACTTTATTGTTTCCACCGGTGGCAATACATTTGAAACTGTATGAAAATGCTGTTGTTGTGCCTGTTGCTGATCAGTTGATTTTAATATATTGTCGGAGAAGAATCTCTTTTGCATTTCAATAACTGTGGGCTTATTAAGCGCTGGCCGTTTTAATGCCATTCGCACGGCACAATTATCCGATTGCGTTGCGATTGTATTATTGCCCGTGAAAAGTTTTGGTTGGTTACGCAGTATTTTATACTGGGACTTTGCATTTTCTAATAAAGCGCAAGACATTTTTTGTAACTAAAAATTATAAAAATGTTAATCATTATGTGAAGAAACGTATGTTAGTATGGACCTGCTTTTAAATGCATCACTGCACTCTAACACTGGGGCAATATTTTTCTCGAACCCAAAGAATAAAAGGAAACAAATAAAAACTTTTAAGAAAAAACAATGCAGTGGCTAAGTTTGTTTCTTTAGCACTTAATGTGATAATAATACGCTGGGTGAAGTAAGCGCAGTGATATTTTTACAAACAGGCCCTTATACTGCTCGTAAATTGACACAAAGTGTATGATGAATTTGTTTTATTTGTACATAACTTAATTTTTTATTTAATTAAGAAAGTTAATTTGTTCTGGTTTTTCGGGTAAAACTTAAAAAGTTTTGAATTTAGAGAATTTAAACAATTTATAGGGATTTTTCAAAACAAAAATAAGGAATATTAGTAAACTTTTAAAAGTTTTTTGAGATTATTAAACATAAACAAATTATACCTAGAAATAATGACAATTTTGACAATACTTACAGCATCGTCGTTAATTGTACCGTGACCGAGATTTTCTTTAATATTGTTAAACGCAGGCTTAAAGTATGTCTAAAAAAGAAGAAAAGATATAGTATGTACTTATAAAAAAAATTGTTTTAGAGCCTGACCGAACGTTTAGGTTAAAGTTCAGGTAAAAGTAGCGTTCCGGCAATAATCGGGGTTCGGAACTTAAACCGAACTTTTCCTAAAAATATCTTTATTGCACAATAAAATTTGGTTCCATTTCAAACATGTACATTCGGTCGGGCTTTATTTATTATTATAAAAAAACATTCTTTGCATGTATGTATGTACATTAGATGTTCTTATTTCTATGGCTAAATTTTAGGGCATTGCTACACGATCAATATTTATCATGCGATCCGCGATCTGGATTTTATAATTTAGGACATTCTGCGATTTGGATCGCGATCCTCAAATACTGCATGCTACACGTTTAATAAATATCGCGATACTGGATCGCGTTTAATATATATTGAACGTTCAATATATATTTTGATATTTGGATCGCGATCCATTTAAGTGGATTGATGGATCACGCTCGTATGCTACATGTTCAATATTTATCACGTCAGTGTTTACGTTATTTTTGTGCTGTGCGGGTCGTTTATCAATGTCGCGAGAAACCCAAAAGAAAACCTGTTTAGCTATTTTGCTTGCTTTTTCATTGAAGAAAAAAGTGGAAAGAAAAATTTGGAGCAAAAAGTGGTTGCAGGATCGGAAAATATACACAAACTTAAGTTCAATGGACACAATTCTTCTTTATAAAGAAATAAAATACGCAGTTAACATTAAAAATTTATAATAGTTTTTCTTTGATTCATTCTGTCCTTGACAGGGCGACTATAAATTTCTCGACTAAAGAACTTCTCACATACCATACAGAAACGAGGCACAGGTTCGCTAT
Source organism: Melanophora roralis (assembly GCA_963583895.1). Lineage (NCBI taxonomy): Eukaryota > Metazoa > Arthropoda > Insecta > Diptera > Rhinophoridae > Melanophora > Melanophora roralis. Next base: position 934,237 of record OY757189.1, read on the forward strand.
TTGCTTAATCAAATGTGTCTTGACTAAACTTAACGAAAAGTTGCTTAAGAACATTATAGTTATACACCTTTAAACATGTGTGTTCGCACTTTTGCTTAAGTAAGCTAAATCACATTATAGTTAGCCCTTTAAGCCTTTATAATAATTTTCAGCAGCGTTTGCTAATTATACGTCTTGACGAGACAAATTCATGCCATAATAAGTAATTTAAAAAATGTATTCTTTTTTGTTGTGTAGATATTTTCTAGGGGCAGTACGATCCAAAGCATTAAAAAAATTGGATCGTACAAATAAGGCGTACCCTAATGTACATACATATGCCAAAAACATTATTACCTCTATAAAATGCTTGACCATTCCATTAATTTCTTTGTCAAATGCTGTTTGAACTGCAATTCGTACCAGTTCTAAAGAGCGCATAGCAGTTTCAGAGGAAGAACTTGTCAATGGTGTGGTGTGAGAGAAGCGTTGGAGTATTTTTTGCAACGTATTTTCTGCTATTTGTGGCGTCGTTATAAATTTCTTATGAAGGAAAAGAAAGAAATATTTATTGCATGTGTAGCACAAATAGTTCAAGGCACTTTCAACCAGGTAATAAATATTAAGAGCCCAGCTGATTAAAATCAATTTGACATTATTACGTTATAAAAATTTAATTTTATATGAAACAAGGTTAAATGTGCCTTGATATGAAATTTTAAATTTTTCTGACATTCTACCGTTAAACACATAAAGGAAATGCAGAGGGCGAATTTTTTGAATTCGCCTTGAGTTTACCTTGTTAAAAGTGCCTTGCATCTGTACATATCGTTTACCGACTCCTACTGACGTATTTTGCATTCCACTTTGAATTTGAAATCATTTCAATTTGAAAAGAATACTTTTACTTAACTATTTTTGTGTATGGATGTTCGAACAAAAACGAAAATAAAACGCAAACACCAACAATTCAATTTGAAGTGATTTCAAATTCAAAGTGGAATGCAGAACATGCCTGCTTTGGTAAGTAAATTACAACACAGACGTTTCTAACGACTAAAGTATTGGTTAATAGAATATTTATTATTTATTGACAAAGTAACTTTTACATACGTAAGTAGTTTTAACTTTTCTCAACAGTAAAGGAAGGCTTTTTTATAGAACTCCTCTTTTGAAAACAAAAAAAAAATGGTTGAAATATGTAAATAAGGGTACATATTATTTTTTAAAAATGCGATATTGAACCATTAATCCCCCAGCAAGGTTCACCGTAGTAAATAAATAGAGGTTGAAAAACTTAAAACAAAATTCATAAGGTTAAGGCGTGTCGCATCCGCCCCGAAGTTGTGCAAATTATGTACAATTAGCATATTTGTATGTTTGGTGCCGCCCTACGAATAAATTTTCATAAGGTGACGATTATTTATTATAATTTTCTATAAGCTGAATCTGAATCCAACAAAATTTTTAAGTAATTTAAAATTATTTGTATTGAAAAGTTTTAATTGAAAACAAGTAAGAGAGCTATATTCGGCAGTTCCGAATCTTATATAGCCTTCACATTGGTATTTTTGTTTACGCAGTCACTTGCCTAGATTAAGTTGTTTTCGAGCCGTAAATGTTAATTTTATTTGTGGTGGTTGGTATATAGCTTTCATAGTTTTTGAGACGAAAAACTCAACGTTTAAACAATTGCATCGACTTGATAAACTTACCGCTATGTAAAGGGTATAAGAACAATTTAACACACACACTATGGCTCTTAAAAAGGAGAAAACAATTGTTTAAATTAAGGCACATTCAACAAGGTAAACCCAAGGCGAATTCAACAAATTCAAACTTCATATAAAAAAAAATAAAGAGTAAGAAAACGAGTCTCTTAATTTTTTTCTTGCGGCCACCTTGTAGGGATATGTCTTGGCTAGGTACAAACCAAGGCATATCCATACAAGGTGGTCGCAAGAATAAAATAAAAAAATATTTTTTTTATATGGAGTTTAAATAAACTTGAAATAATTTTTTAATTTTTGTGTTAAACTTCATATAAAAAAATAAAGAGCAAGAGAACGACTCGCTTATGCCTTGGTACAAACTTTGCAATGTAGTTATCAACACAAAAAGTTCTCAAAATAAATAATTTTTAGTGCATTAGAACATTAGCATTAGCATTAGGATCATAAAAATCATAAAAAAAATGTTATAACTTAAAAAAAAAACTACACACTATCCTCAATTGGTTATTATAAATAACCTCAAATTTATAAAAAAATTTTTGTAGGGGCGGATGCGCACGCCTTTCCCTGATGCAATCGATCTAAAATTTTCCAATATGTATTTTTTTACTACGGAGAACATTTCTGGATGGAGTTACGGTGCAATTTCCCACTTTTGAGACATAAGCTGTACCCTAATGTAAATCAATGCTATATGGCAAATTTTTCAACGCAATCATTTTTATTTTAACGTGTTACGTTCTACAAAATATACATACGCATGTACTTATAAAAATTATGTATTTTCAATAATAGTTAAACTTAATGTTATTTCAAAAAAAAGCTTGTAAAAATCGATTTCACCACAATTGCAGCAGGTGAGCGATATGCAATTACTAAGTATATGTACATGCATTTTCACTACATAAGTTTGTGGGTGTTTTATAACTTACCATTGTATCGTTATGGGACGGCTGCTCATGTTGATTGAAATTGTTTGCAGTTATTGACTGAGACTTTTCAGTTTTGACAGTAGAATTGGGTGGGCTGTCCACGCCTGTAACCATTGAATGAGTAGTTTGATTGGAGCAATTTGAATCATCAGAGGAAGAATTTGAACCACCCATGGGAGATCTATTAGCTTCTGTAGACGAGGCTGATGTTGAACCAGTGTCACTTAATATTTTCCAACCTCTTTGTATAACCATTTTCTTTTTAAAAATATATTAATTTTTATTATTATATTAATTTATGTATTTAATTTTTTTATGTTAAACTAACTGTGTACTTTTTTTTTAAAATTCAGTGTGTCCTGTCATTTTGTATCCTTAAACGCTAAAGCGCATGTCCAATAAAAACAACTAATAAATGGTATTTGTTTAAAAACAGAGAATAAAAATTTTGAGTTATTGCCAACATAAGACAAAAATTTGTCATTTAATCTTGCATTAGCGGCAAAAGAAAAAGCTTATTCAATAGTAATAAAACATATTCACCCTTATTCCATTTAGCGTCATCAATACGAAACGATGTCGTTTTGCGTCGATTGTTGTAAATCGGTATGCCCATCATCAATAGCAAATTTTATTGATAAGCATCGATTTAATTTGGTTTTGATTTTATCGTCGGTCTGGTTTGGGTCGAAACGGTTTTAGTATTTTTGATTTTTTTTGCAATAGGACAATTTTAAGTTAAAAAATGGAAAAAAATTACAAACTGTATACAATTTAACAAATTAGTGGCGGAGATGGAAAGAAATCCACCACTTGCCAAGGGTTTCCAAAAGAGAGTCATGAGAAGAACCTCCAAATCGGGCATCTAAGAAGCGTATTCGCATTTTGTGATCACATCTAAGTTAATAAAATATACATACATATATAAATAAAAACAAAGAACAAGCAAAATATTTTTAAGAACTTACAAACATTGCATTTAAGCTGAAATACCCCTTGCGATTTAAGTAGAGATGCTGATTTTCCACACACCCAATGACATCAGAAAAATCAGGGGCCAAATCGTCGCATTCGATTTGAGTCGAAATTTCACTCGATTGATCGAGTTGTCCAAGGTAGGAATAACTGATCAGCTGACTTCTATTTCCGCCATATGATTTCTAACTTAGCTTGGACACTTGTTTATGTTATACAATGGTTGTTTATACTGTGTGTATGTGTGTTCGCTACATTTTCGACAACCAAGCTGGAAATAGCAACAACAAAATACATGCTGAAATTTTACAGGAAGTTGTTGTTTTAGGGACGTTCCCACCTTCTTATTCCACCATGGAGTTGTCAATGATTTTAATATAGGAATTCTAATAAGAATTTTTAAATATCGATTCGAATTAAATGCGACGATTTGGCCCCAGATCTCTGAAGATAAATGCAGTTTTGCTTCAGCTTTTTCTTCCAAATTTTATTAATAGTGGACAAATTTTCCTTTTTATAACATCCACAATCTCAGAAATTATCTAAGACCCCCCTGGCTGAGATAATCCTAAATTAAAATCATTAGCGACACTAAGCTGGTAGGATCCTTGCGCTGAAAACCTTAACTTTGCAGCCAATTTTATGGTATTCGAAATATGTGTCGACCTGACTTGAGATTATAAATGTGGTGTTATAGTCTCCGGCACATAGTTGAATGCATCCTTATTTAGGCGAAAAAAGCTTTTGAACCTTTTAAAGAAATTAACTCATATAAATAGAAATAACACTTAATTTAATACCTACTTTTCATCGGGTAGTTGAAATATACATATTTGATTTCTGCCTTATTAATCTTCTTTGTAACACCAACTCTTTTTTCTTTTCCACATCACTCGGGTCAGAATTACAATTAGAAAAAAAAACATTTTATTTATTTAAAGTTATATGAATAATAGTTTATATTAAAACTGTAGGTCCTTTTTATTTTTGTCAAAATTTCGCTTTCCTTCAAAAAAAACTATAAAAACTGAAAAAAACAGCTTTCTAAATTGTTATAGATGTGCTTTAAAAAACGATAAACCATCGACATCGTTACACTGCTCTTGTGGCATACTAGTTTTGTATTGATTTGATGACGATGTCGATAAAATTTGATATTGAATTGATATAGATTAAATAAATCTATAGTCTTTAATTCAATAATCTACAAAGAATTTTTGTTTTTTTCACAAATGTGTACTTTGATGGTATGGAAAAAATTGGTGAACTATATTCACTTTTGAGCTTTATTTCATAAGCTGGGGCACCGTGTTTTTTCTACTGAGGTAAATCAAGAGCCCAGCTGATTAAAATAAACTTAACATTTTTACGTTACCTGTACCCTAAATTCCAATAAGAATTTTTAAATTCCGAATCGAAATTCTACTCTATCGATCAAGTTGTCAATTCTTTCCATATAGGGATTTAAATTACGATTCGAATCGAATGCTGTAATTTCCCCCCTGATCAATGTGCCTTGTTTTTGGTCACACACTGCATAAACTGACCCAGCAAAAAAAAATTGATGCGATTTTTTACAGACCACATTTAAATCACATCTAAAGATGCTATTGCATATTTTCTGGTTTTGTTGCATTTAATTAAATGCAGAAATAAAAACTGGCATTATAAATGAATCGCCGATGTCATTGTTTTGTTTGTATTGAGCAACGATTTACACTTGGTTGAAGTGTTGTAATAAATTTTAGGTTTATATCACATAAAAAGCTAGATTTAAAAAGAACATTAAAATCGCATTTTAGATCAGAAAATTCCTTCCTTAGTAGGAGTGTTTTTTCCCCACATGTTAAATGCAGAAAAATTTCAAGTTTAACATCTACTTCAAAATAACACCTTAGTATGAAAATTTTGTAGCATCGAAAATGTTGATTATATGCGGTTAAAATTTGGCAAAAATAAATAGCATCCTTCCAATGACAACCCTATGTAAAATTCATTGGTTTTTCCTCAAAATTTGAAGTGATTCAAGTAACCTAGTTCTGGGTTTTTTCTACTTCTTTTTCCTCACTTTTTTTACTGGGGAATTGAAAGATTTTTTTAAACTGTCAACCAAAACTCTATGCTTAAAATAATTTTTTAATAGTAATCTACCTTCTTAATTACTAAAAAATTTAAAGAAAACAATTAATTTTAAGTTTATGTTTATTTATTAATAATTATAACTATTAATTAAAAACCTAAAACTAAACTATTTAGTTAGGTATTTTGCTTAGTTCATTTCTAAAAATTGTCCCTCAAGTAGTGATGTTTCAAGTGTATTGCTAGTATCTGGATTTTTCAATCTATTACTTTCTCCTTTATTAAATTTTATTACAAATTGCTTTTCTTTTATAAGCGTTGATTTTAGCTCTGTTTCTTTGCCGTTCATATGTGTAGGCATTTTATTTTTCCGCAATTCTTTGCGCACCATTTCTTTATCAAACTCATCCATGTAGTGCCATGGATTTTGACTGCAGTATGAAGCTGGTGGTTTATAAGAGTCATGGACTGTTATTTGTAGAACATCTGGCAACATGAATGGAAACAGCCAACAAACGAGAGGTGTAGAACCACACACGTAGTGAGACTCTTTGTGATAGAATAGAAAACCATCTAATTCTGGTATATTTTCCTGCCATATGGGAAACCTTTGCAAATTCATTGCCAGTCGTTCTTCATTTGACATATCATGGTAGTCTAAAAGTCTGAAGCATTTAACTCCATCTTGTTTATAGTTTTCGTTGAATTCATCGAGTTCATTAAATTTTGACTTTAGCCAAAAGAAACGAAATTCAGCGTCGCAGTCCATCAACGGTATGCAATACGTTATTCCATCTAGTACAAAAAAAATGTCTACTTCCTTGTTATATATACAATCCAGAATGCAAAAGCCAGTGTTGGAACTATTGTTTCCACCTCCTGGTAACAAACTTGAAAATTTCATGCAAAATCGTTTATTTTTACTATACATTTTTGTTTCACCTTTGGCGGCTACTACCAAGCATCGCTGACCCTTCGGACATGGTATCAATAGCCAGTCATGTAAGTTTTCTGGTTTTTCCCTAAACCACTCTGACAATTGCAAATTTATGTGCTCTATGTTACTGGTTTTGAACTTTTTATAACAAGAACTTCTATTCCAAACAAAATCATGATCAGGGCAATACTTATTGTCTCTTTGTTCATCTTGTTGCTGTGACCGTTTAAGTTTTTGTTTCTCTAAAAGTTCTTTTCTCCGTGCTTCCTGACGCTCTTGTTTATTAAACGATTGTTTGTAAAACCCATTGAACATTTCTATTATTTTTAGAATTTCTATTATTCGAAAAGTTACGTTAACGCTTATTAAATTACTAGTTGTAAACAACTAAAATAACACATTTTAATAGATGTTATCAGTGATGCCAGCTCATTAAAAGGAAAAATTAAAAAATTCGGGTAAAAACTCACCAACATGACTTTTAAAGGGGTTTCAGACGATATGTATTTTACACATGACTTGTCACTTTTGCAATCCACATGTATTTGCGTGTGTCTGTCAAAATTGTTATTTTACAGGCGGTTTATAATTTTTGCTTTCACACAACAACTACTTTTCCTTGTTGTTATTCTAAAAACAGCTGATGACACATGCTTTGTCAGATGAAAATAGAGCACGCTCTGATTACAAATTTGTCATATGACATTTACATATGTGTTTAACACATGCAATGTTTAAACGCGCTCAGACGGCAGATATCAATTTCGCACTGCAAAATTTGACAAGTCATGTGTAAAATACATATCGTCTGAAACCCCTTTTACTTCAATTTTTGCCTTTCAAGTTGCAATAAACTCACCAATTTTTACTAACATACTCAAACTTTTCGAACTTGAAAGCAACTCGTCTTTCAACTTGATGGGCAAGTTAAGAGATAATTATACCACTTTTTCAAAAATTTTTGTTTTTCACATGTTTGCTTACACAAATATTTTATCGCAAAAAATATTAACTCCATCTTCGTGCATTTATTTCTTGACGACGCCATCTTAAAATATGAAATTGATGATCAAGTTGCGTGCAGCCTACGTCACAATCATCAATTAGAAAGAATTTGACAACCAATATGTGTGATCAACTGGAAAGCGAAAACTTGAACGTCTGGCCCATGATACAATTACCTTACAAGGTATTATCGCTACGGCAACAACTACAACAAACTCGATACCAAATTTTCGAAGTTGTTGTAAAAGCATCCCCGTTTATGTCAAAAAACGTACTGTGTGACAGATATGTATATCGAGTGGAAAAACTCGAGCAAAAAATAGTCAGCTGCTTAATCGATATTACCTAGCAAGGTAATTGTACCATGGTCTGTCCCATATTTATATTTAGAACAAAAACAAATTTTCGTTTTTTGTTTTTTCAAAATACATATATCTTACTCACAACTTGTGTTTTTTTAACCAACACAGGCAGTAAATTAACACCTGCTTTTCAAAACTTTTTTTAAAAGTTCTTGTATGTGTATGCATATGTATATGTATACATATTATTTTTTTTTTCTTACTTAAGGTATGGGTCTACCAAGTTCTTGTAAATAAAATCAAAATTTTTAAAACAAATTTTTTTTTAAATATCAGGCAGCTGCGGAAGTGTTGAAGTAATAGTTGTGCAGCCCACTTGGGTCCGTTTCCTCGGTCCCTTTGTGATACCTGGGTGAAAAATATCTAAATAACGAAGAATTTTTTTAAAAACGCATTTTAAATGTAGCTTAATTTTTTTTGCTTTAAGTTTTTGTTTTTAGCTCTTTTAATCTGTTAAAACGTGTTTTAGCTTTAATTTTATTAGAAAATCTGGTCACACTGGATATCACTAATGCCGGTGTTCTGTTCCATTCCATCATAAAATCTTAATTGTGGCAATGCTGGACACAAGTTAAAATATCATAGATTATGTTATCATAGATAAAATATGCACAAATTATCACGAGTATTTTGGCCTGTTCTTGTAACTCCAAAGAATGCTGTTACCAAAAATTTGGACACTTTATCCACAAGTCAAAAAGTAAGTTTCTTAGGCTTACTTTTAAATATTATTTTGGTAGTTATTTCTTTTTAGCTAATGTGCGAATTAGGTTTGCTAAAGCCAGCCACAAATGGCACATTCCAAATAATGCCCATAGCTCAACGTTCCTTGGATAAACTATGTACATTGGTCAACGAAGCTATGACTTCCGTGGAGGGACAAAAAATATCAATGCCCATATTGACCTCATCCGCATTGTGGCGCAAGTCAGGAAGACTAAAAGGCGATATAACAGAGTTTTTTATGTTACATGACCGTCAAAGTAAGGAGTTTTTGTTAAGTCCGGTAATGTTCTTAAAAAGATTTTTTAACATATTCTTAACTAAAAGGTTGCATTGCTTGACCCTACAAAGAAATATGTTTTATTTAATAAAAATATATGTCTTCATACAAACATTTATGTGTAAGCATTTATTAACAGACACATGAAGAAGCAGTTACTGCGATGATAGCAACAACGGCACCAATTTCGTATAGACAACTACCTCTACGGCTGTATCAAATTGGCCCAAAGTTTCGAGATGAATTGAAGGCACGTTTCGGGCTATTGCGCGCCAAGGAATTTTTAATGAAAGACATGTATACATTTGACAGATCCAATGAGACAGCTAAAGAAACCTATGATGTAATAAATGACGCTTATGTTAAATTATTTAAAAAATTGGAGGTTCCTTTTAAAAAGGGTAAGTACCTGTGCAAATTTATTAGAAAAAAAGTGGCATATTCAGGCGTAGCCAGTTTAGTTTAACGAATGTATGGATGTAAACGTGCTATATTCGGCTGTGCCGAATCTTATGTACCCTTCACATTGGTTTTTTCGTGTACCCAGTCATCAGATCAGACCAATTGTTGTCTTAAAACAAATAGTTCAATTATACATAAATAAATAAATGCAAAAAATTAAATTCCAAATATTATTCAGGATTTGATATTAATTTAATAGGGTTTTTGTAGGTTAAGTTTATTTATATCCATTTCGTTTAGAGTTGTTAACCGTCCTCTTTTTTTCCGGACACCGTCCTTTTTGTTTGGCATCCGTCCTCGGAAAAATCGGCGTTCGAAAAAGGCCTACATTTTTTAACAAACGCTAATTTAGTTATTTCGCAAAATGCAACGGCTAAAAATAATATTAATGGTATTGAAATATTTGGAAACAATCCGTTTTTTCATTTTTCCGAAAATAACGTATCTTTTATTGTTAAAAAAAAAAGATGCCAACCTCGTAAAAATTGTGTTCTAACTTTTTATCATGTTTTTTTTTTTTACTTAAAGAATGTGTGTGCAATACATAGTTATTTAGGATTGATCCAAACTTAAGTTTTTTTTATAAGTAAAAAAGAAAATCAAAACAGTTGATAACGAAAAATGGTTTCTTGGGTTTTTGAAAAAGTTTATTGTGACTTAAACCTACAACAAACCCTATAAATAAATACAAAACTGTTCAAAACTGTCGTCCTCTTGTTTGGAGATAACAACCGTAATTTCTTACATTTAGCGATAACCAATAATTAGATTATCCAAATGTATAGGGGAAAAATAAAATCAAAACAGCTTATATCGAAAAATTGTTAATTGGGTTATTAAAGGAACTGTTGAATGTTTGGTTTGTTTATAGTAAATCACAATAAATTTATTAAAGTTATTATTGGTATAAAGGCAGAAAATATTCATGAGGTTTTTCAAAAATATGTTTGACGAATAATGATGATTTGTTGTAAGAACCAATTAAATGCATTTAGAAAAACTTAACCTACAACTAGGGTAATTATTAAATATCTTGTAGAAGGCTTAAGGTCGATAGCTCTAACTATTTCCTAGATATTTCTAATTAAAAATTTCAAAAAATTGTTAACTTTTATGGAGGCTACCGCGTTCCCTTATTTTTTTTTTCAACATGTAACATTGTTACACAAATAGTTTTTACTGGAAAAAAAGACAAATCTTATTTTCAACTTTACTTTTCTTAATTTTAAACGAAAAATTTTATTTTCAATTTGCTTTTTTCTGAAATTTAAATGGAGAGCTCATATTTTCAACTGGAAAAGGTGTAGTTAAAAATATGCCATATAAATTTAAACAAATGAATTTGAATAAATAAATAAATTAATTATAAGAAAAAAAATTGTAACATTATTTGCTTATATCTAGGGTACAGTAATACAGGTGGTGTTAAGAGGCCAGCTGATTATGAATTCGCCTTGAAATTTTGTGAAAGTGATTGTCAGATTTATTAATTTTGTTTGAAATTTAAAATTTGTTTGACACACTACCAAACTCAAAAAGGAAATGCAAAGGGCGAATTTTTTGAATTCGCCTTGATACTATCTTGTTAAGAGCGCCCTGAAACAAACTGTATAAAATAATTTCGAAGGCAATACCTAATTCGCTTAGTAATATTCGCTTGGATTTTCGGTTAAACTCCAAGATATAAAATGTCTTCAAAGTTAAAGAATTTTTCATAAAGCCCCCATACAAATGTGGTGTAGGGTATAATATGGTCAGGCTTGACAGGCTACAGCTTTCTTACTTGTTTTTATTTGTTTTCTGAAACCATTTTTTAAGTTAAACAAAAATATATATTTAAATGATTTAAATAGTGTTTTGAAATTTCACTTAAAACAAGCATTAAAAATAAAAATAAATAAAATTTTTATTTCATGACAAGTGGCGTGCTCTTAACTTGTTTTTAAAGAAGGAGCTTATGAAAATGTCATCGTGTATGGAATACATGCAGTCAATTACACTTAAAAGTTAGCATCTATCTGAGTTACCCAATATATTAATATTATATTACATTTTATTTTACTAGTTGAAGCTGGTAATGGTATGATGGGAGGAATAATGTCACATGAATACCATTATATTTCGGCTACTGGTGAAGACAACTTGATGCTCTGCCAATGTTGCAATCACGCCTTTAATGCTGAAATATCCACTGGTAATGCCTCGCTAGTATGTGCTGAATGCCAAAATGTTAAAGTGCAGCAAGTTAAGGGAATAGAAGTGGCTCATACATTTTTATTAGGTGATCGTTATTCTAAAGTGTTTAATGCCACGTTCTTGCATGCTGATGGTAAACCTAGATTTTCTGAAATGGGTTGTTATGGAATAGGTATTAGCCGAATTTTAGCTGCGTCACTAGAAGTGTTATCGAAAGAGAATGAACTAAAATGGCCCACGTTATTGGCTCCATATGATGTTTGTATTATAGGGCCAAAGGAGGGCAGTAAAGAACATTCTGTGGTCTCTCAAATCGAACAAAAATTATGCCAAGAGGCTTTTAGAATATTTGGCCAGGATGTTGTACACGATGACAGAACATATTTGACTATTGGCAAACGGTTAATTGACGCCAAAAGGTAATCAAACCAATTTACTGTAATTCTACACGATTTCCAATTATATTTGAGAAGTTTCGCATTGTAAAATTCAATTTGAAAATTCTAAAATTAAGCTAGAAATTTCTGAAATCGAATTAGAAATTTCTGAAATACAATTAGAAACTTTTGAATACAATTGGAAATGATAAAGTATTGATTTGTTTTATATTTATTTATAGGATTGGAATTCCACTTATTGTTATTGCAGGCGCTAAGGCATTCTCAACAGAACCCAAAATTGAAGTCTTCATTAATGGAAACTCCTTAGAATTAGACATAACTACAACATTTCAAGAACTAGCTAAATATAAAAATCTCAAATTGAATTTAATGCAGACGTAAGTTTAATTTTAAGTTTCGTTTTATTCTATCAGCCGGTTTCACCATGTCGAAAGAAAGCTGAAACGAACGAAAAGCGGTTACAAATTTTCATCCGTAGAAGCATTTTTCAGCTTGTCGTTTACCTGGCTTAACGTAGAAGTTATCAAATTATAAAGTTGACATATTTACATTTACATATTAATAAAATTCTTAGATATTTATTAAAATCGCTAAAAACTAAAAATTCTAACATAATAAAGTCCGGCACAGATTTTATTTGCTACAAATGACAGTTAAAATTAAAACACGAAATATTTTATTTGATGCATTTTTTTTATATACAAATAGAAGAGTTCGTGAAGATATGTGGGCTTATTTATAAAGCTATATTTACACCACCTAAATTCTAATCTCAGTTGAGTATCAAAAAACTAAGTTTAAATTTTTATGAGTGCCAAAAAACAATTTGATTTTTAAATTTCTAGTATTCCATTACGTCTAAGGAATAAGTTATTGTCCGCTAATTATAAAGTTTTTAAACTGGTTTACATTTAAAACTCAGACGTTTAATAGTTTAAAAACAAAATTCGTTCTATTTTTTAACTGAGATTAGACAAAAATATTAACAAATAAAAACAGACATGTTACTACACTATACAAATAATTCTTAGTTGTGAAACTCAGATGTTAACTCAGATAGTGTAAATATAGCTTAAATTTATTAACTGCACTGCATCATAACTTTAACGGTAACCAATATCATACATATATTAAAATGCACAGATTTACCTCAAAAGGGCTTTATTTTCATTCATTCATTTCATTCATTTATACATAGGTAAATATGTATGTATGTATGTACGCATTACAATTAATATTTTAAGCAACAAAAATAAAAATAAGATTTTGGCAGAATTTAAATAAAGTGACAAGACAAGGGGATTTAAATAATACAGGGCCGAATCTGCGGTTAACAACATTTTTAGCAAATTAAAACTAAAAACAATAAGGAGAAAGAAAAAGCTTTTAATAAAAGTTTGTGTACTATTTTAAATAAAAATTTCCTTTTTTTTTTGTTTAATTTGTAGTTACAAAATCATTAAAAAGATTTAAGTCGCTACGGCTAAGTAAAATAGAAACTCGATTGGCAGCACTGTTTTACACTCTTATATATTTTTTCTCAGTTTTCTGATTTGCCGCTTACTAAAATAGAAATTAGTTTAGCTACAATTGTAGTTATGTTGCCGTGCTGCTGTGAAGCCGTCAAAATAATTGTGTACATTTAAATGCATGTGTTTTATTTTTGAGAAAATGTTGTCGGTAGCCTGCTGGTGTCTTTGTGTTCATAGCATAAAGAATTATTTAAAATCATACAGTCGTTGAAAAGTTTTTGCTGTAAAACGAAATTTAATTAATATTGTTAAAGATAAAATTCATGCACACATTCAACCTAATGTATGTTTGCTTTTTTTATTTGCATGTTAAAGTACATATTGCAGATTTAAATTAATAGTGTCATAACTCAAAATCGGTATATATGTACATATACATATAAGTCTGAGGGCTACAAATAATTTTTAAAAATACATAAATATTAATCTTTGAAATGTGTTTTTTATTCCATTTACATAGTGATAAGAGTATATCGTTAGATAAAATGCAACAAAAAATTCATAATTGAGTTTTTGAATGTTTAAAATTATATCTCGATCAAAAATTAAGCTTTCAATTATAAAAAACAAAAGGACGTAACTACGAGCGTATTTTTATTAACTAATGCAAAACGACGTAATTACACATTTTTTCTAACAATTTTTTTTTTAATTTGTTTAAAGTTTTCACTTTACAAAGTTTTTTTGCTTCTCATGTTAATTATATTTTTTTTTGTTAGTTACACCTTTTTGCATTTTAAATAACGACATACATATATTAGTTTTAAATTCCATTGGTAATTTTTTCTACATTCATTTGCGACCTAATAAAGTACATTAAAATATTTTGGATGTCTGTCTATCCGTCTTTTAAAATCAAGTTTTCGATGCTAAATTAAATATCAGAAATATCTCTGATATGATTATCATTCAAAATCAGCTATATCGGTTAACTACGGATTGAGATATAAGAAAAAAATCTATGATAAACCATTTTTTTAACCCAAATTTATGTAAATATCCCAAAAATTTCAGTAACTATGGCATCTGCTACAACAAAATTTAAAATGGAGACTTTAAAAACGGCCGGCTAATTTAAAATTAATTTTACTTCAAACTTTTTTTTTGGGTTATGACTTTATTAAAGAAAATGAGCGAGATGTATGTTTAAAAAATAATTGGAGAACGAGTGAAAAAAATTAATTGTGGAAACTTTAATCACATGTTTTTGCTAATACTCGTAGTGAGCAAACAGATTTGCATATTAATTTTTTGCCATTAAACGCTTCATAACATTTATCTAGATATTTTAAGTTTCTTTGAAATACATTTAAATTTGTAGCAATGAACATTGAGCAAAAACTATTTATGTGAGTAATAAATATCCACTAAATGGTTATGATAGTTAATTTGAAAAATCTTTTTTTTTAGTAAAACAAATATTGCAAACTGAGACTTTGGAATTAAACTCGGGCAGAAAGGATTATTGGGTCAGCTTCGATTTCCGCAACTTTTTCCTTTAGTTCCTCTTCTGCCTCTTTTAGCTGCTGTTCAATATTTTTAGGAGTAGTTACAGCTTCAGTTGTTGTGCTTGTGCTGCTAGAGGTAGAGCTCGATGTTTTAAAGTTATTCGTCAAAGGGTAAGTTGAGGTTTCTAATGTTTCGGTGTCTAAGCTGGTTATTTCAGTTTTTGAAATTGTAATTTTTGTAACTTCATGATCTTCGTTGGCATCTTCGTCCTTTTTAGTACGTTTAAGTTCAAAAATTGGTATCAAAGATAAGCCACCTGTATGCGGTTGAATGGCAATGCGATCAATAATAATATGGCTTGGCATACGACTACCTTCTGATATCTTTTCTGTTGTTTGCAAAATCGGTTTATCGGTTGCAGACAATGTTGTAAAAGATTCATCTGTTGTCGCTGTCACTGTTGTTGTTGCTGCAATATTTTCTTTATAAAACGTTTCTCGTTGGTTATTACCATTGTCTGAGTTATTGTCGACACTAATATCTGCTACACTTACATCTTTATTCGCCATGACTTTATTTAAACTTAAAGCCGAAGCGAAGAGACTTTTTTCCAAATCTCCTACTAAAGAACTCAAAGAAATTTGTTTGAGCTGCCTGTCATTGTTATCCTCAAAAATGCGTCTCTTTACCAAAATACTTTCTTTGCTTGGCATGTTCACCTGGGCATTCCGTAAAAAATCAGTAAATGTTCTATCACCTGCTGATGTCACGTGGGCTGCTGTAGTCAAACCTATTATCAAACAAACTAAACTAAACATTTTACAGCTGATAATTCGAACGATTTTTTTTTTACAATTCGACTATGTTGTTAAGCTGTGACTTATTGCTCCAACGAAAAGTTATAAAATGACTGGGAGTTTTTTGATCAATAGACTTTAAAAAAAAAAAAAATTAGCAATAAGAGTGATTTGTTATTCTTAATTTCGTTTTATTAAAAGCTTCTTTGTTTGGGTATTTTGATGCGTAACAGCTTAAGGTGTGAATTTGTATCTATTGGAAAATATGTATATAAATAAGTACATATGAATGTATATATCGCTTATATGTATCTACGTTCCAAAAACGTCATAACTCGAAAAATACATTTTTGGAGTTAATGTAATATAAATTTAGTTTTTGAATTATTTCTAAGTTTTGCGTTTAAAGAGAAAATGTCGCTTGGCTTTTGTAGTAAATTTATGCAAATCGACAACTTCAACTGCGTTTTTTCTATAAAATCATAAATAATGTAGTTTTTCTTTTAGCAGTTAATTAAAATCTGATGTAATATATAACAAAAAAAAAAAAAAAAAAAAAAAAATCTACGTTGAAATTTATATTAAATTAATTGTAGTTATTGCTTATTTCGATAGAAAAAAAAATTAGGAGAAAAATATTGTTCAAATTACATTTAAGAAATACGAGATTTTAAATATTTCAATATTTTGGAAACAAAAAATTACGGCAAAGGAAATTATGACTTAAGAGTCTTATCCCGTTATTTTCTAAAAGGCAACGTCTTAAAACAAAAACAGAATGTATGAAAAAGTTTTTTAATTTTTAGTTTTTTCCATACAATTGTTTTTGTTTTTATGCGTTGCGTTTGACGTAATTAGGCCCTAAGTTAATAGATCTCTGTGATGTTAATTTTAGTGGCACAAATAAATTTATTATACCCTTCACATAGTGATAGGGTATATATCACTTTGTCATTCCGTTTGTAATTTCTTTATTATTCATTTGCGACCCCATAAAGTATATATATTCTGCATCCTTATAGATAGGGAAGCCGATTTAGCGTTGTCCGTCTGTCCGTCTGTCCGTCTGTCCGTCTGTTGAAATCAAGTTTCCGGAGTCAAATAAAAAGATACAGACCAGTTAATGGTGTCAAACGATCACAAATATCCCGCTAACAATCGCTATTTAAAATCAGCAAAATCGGTTCACAATTGACCGAGATATAAGCGAAAACCCAGAGTAACCCATTTTTTTTAGGACAAAATCGGTGCATATATCCCTATATATCTCAGTAAGTATAGTCACTCTTGCCACAAAACTTGGCACGGATACTCCTAAAGAAGGGACCTAAATAATGGAAAAAATTGCACAAATTTGGTGAAATATTTTATGCGCTATATCTCGTAAACTATAACAGCTATCGACTTAAAATGTTCTACAATGTAATTGCACGCTAAGGACTACGCGTTAAAGAAAAAATTTTTTGGGTGGGGGCAAAAGAGGGGTAGCTCCCATACAAATCGACAATTACTATAAAATATTCGATACGCTATATCTCGGAAACTATAACAGATATCGAAATGAAATGTTCTACAAAAAGTAATTGTACGCAAAGATCTACACTTTAAATGAAAAATTTTTTGAGTGGGGGCAAAAAAAGGGGTAGCTCCCATACAAATCGACAATTGTTATAAAATATTCGATACGCTATATCTCGGAAACTATGACAGATATCGAAATGAAATGTTCTACAAAAAGTAATTGTACGCAAAGATCTACACTTTAAATGAAAAATTTTTTGAGTGGGGGCAAAAAAAGGGGTAGCTCCCATACAAATCGACAATTGTTATAAAATATTCGATACGCTATATCTCGGAAACTATGACAGATATCGAAATGAAATGTTCTACAAAAAGTAATTGCACGCAAAGGGCTACACTTTACAGAAAAAATTTTTTGGGTGGGGGCAAAAAAAGGGGTAGCTCCCATACAAATCGACAATTACTATAAAATATTCGATACGCTATATCTCGGAAACTATAACAGATATCGAAATGAAATGTTCTACAAAAAGTAATTGCACGCAAAGGGCTACACTTTACAGAAAAAATTTTTTGGGTAGGGGCAAAAAAAGGGGTAGCTCCCATACAAATCGACAATTACTATAAAATATTCGATACGCTATATCTCGGAAACTATGAGAGATATCGAAATGAAATGTTCTACAAAAAGTAATTGCACGCAAAGGGCTACACTCTACAGACAAAATTTTTTGGGTGGGGGCAAAAAAAGGGGTAGCTCCCATACAAATCGACAATTATTATCAAATATTCGATACGCTATATCTCGGAAACTATAACAGATATCGAAATGAAATGTTCCACAAAAAGTAATTGGGCCATAAGGGCTACGCTCTAAAGAAAATTTTTTTTGAGTGGGGGCAAAAGAGGGGTAGCTCCCATACAAATCGACAATTACTATAAAATATTCGATACGCTATATCTCGGAAACTATAACAGATATCGAAATTAAATGTTCCACAAAAAGTAATTGGGCCATAAGGGCTACGCTCTAAAGAAAATTTTTTTTGAGTGGGGGCAAAAGAGGGGTAGCTCCCATACAAATCGACAATTACTATAAAATATTCGATACGCTATATCTCGGAAACTATGAGAGATATCGAAATGAAATGTTCTACAAAAAGTAATTGCACGCAAAGGGCTACACTCTACAGACAAAATTTTTTGGGTGGGGGCAAAAAAAGGGGTAGCTCCCATACAAATCGACAATTATTATCAAATATTCGATACGCTATATCTCGGAAACTATAACAGATATCGAAATTAAATGTTCCACAAAAAGTAATTGGGCCATAAGGGCTACGCTCTAAAGAAAATTTTTTTTGAGTGGGGGCAAAAGAGGGGTAGCTCCCATACAAATCGACAATTACTATAAAATATTCGATACGCTATATCTCGGAAACTATAACAGCTATCGACTTCGAATATTCTACAAAAAGTAATAATCAAATAATTCATACATTTTGGAGAAAAAGTTGGAGAAGAGCAGGGGGACTAGACATTTAACAAGTTTTATTAACCTTCAAATATGAATAATGTCGAAAACTTTTAAAACTCTCGACCTCAAATCTTCTTCATCTATTTCTATTATTCATACGAACGTTAAAATTTTGTTATTTTTTCTTTAAAACTCGCACAATGTTTTTTATTATATTATTTGCAGTACAAAATTACTCGGCTGGGTATATTTAAAGACCAATGTGAAGGGTATATAAGATTCGGCACAGCCGAATATAGCGCTCTTACTTGTTTTTGTTTAAGTCTATTATACTTACATATGTATGTGTAATCTATGATTACCAATTGACGCAAATTTATCTAAAGCTAATTAAGGTCAATTTCAAAATGTGGATCGATATGTATCATTGCTAATCCATTTGGCCTTTCTTCGCTTTTTGTTGCTGTTTTCAACAATTTCAATCTCCGGGGATTGAAAAACGACCTTTCACTTGTGGCATTACTATAAAGCAATAAAACTAATATAAATATTTTTCACTCCATTTTTTTTTTAAACAGATTAAGGATATGAAATAAATTTAGAAGGTCTTTCCAGAAATTTTTTTTAAATCTTTTTAAAAAATGCAATTAGAAGAAATTAGCCCACAGTGCGGTAATACTCTTTTATCTGGATTTTGCATTGCTGTTAGAAAAAATTTAATAAACAAATATTTGCTTCATTCTCTTTGAATTAGGTTTTTTTTATAAGTTTAAAACCTTTTCGAAGTTTAAATCTTGTTCAACAGTGCTGAGAGATTATTTTAGCAAAGGAGCTTTGAAAGACGTATTTCTATATCTCTATTAAGATATCTTTAAAATTTTGCTTTAGATTCATTACCAGCTGCAAAATAAAATTGTCGCGGTCAACCCATCTTGTTTAGCATGACAGAAAAAGTCTTAATCCCAAATATTTTTTTCCAAAACTGAATTTCTTTTAACATGGTGGTTTTTGAAAAATTTGGTGCATCATAATCTCTTTAAAAAAGAAACAACTTTTTTTAATTATTGGTAACATGTTGCCTTTGGAAATGGAATTATAAAAAAATAATATGGCGTTTGTTTTGCATTTTTTTGCGACTTAAGTATTTTCTAAGCAACTTCATTTTCAGTCAGCATTAAAAGGACTCCATCAGTTTAAATTTCCATGCAATTTTTTATATATGTAGATATAAACCAAAACTTACTTATGATTTGATTACAATGGTGAATAGCATGTTTGAATAATTTAGCACTTTAACGTTGTCTTCAAGCCTCTTTAAAAAAGACCACAAAGCCAATAAAACTTTGTTTCACTTTGAAATATCTTAATGCAGCACCACTGTGCAATAGTTTGTAAAGCTGTTTTGAATTTTAATAATCCATACAGGTAAAGGTATTATACAAAAGCGGAATAGCTCTTTGGAAAACGGAGAAACTTGTAAAAATTATATCATATTTAATAAGTTTAAACTTTCTTTTGTCGATTTTTAATAAAAATTGTTCTAAGGGTACATATCTAAAGACTTACATACATATGTATGTACGTTTTACAAACTTTGTAAATTTTTTTTGATAAATTTTTTCTTTGCTTTTCAACAGGAATTTTCATTGTACTGAACATAAAAATTTAAAAAAAAAAAAATATTTTCTTCACTTTTGTCTTTAATGCTGGCACATTATTAGGTTTTGTATAAAATTTGAGCATTTTCAAAGGTCTTAATCTGGTTCCTGCAAAATAGCGTTACCTTTTACGTTTCACGTTACAAATAGCATGAAATATTTACATGAAATAAATAATTTTTTTATTAAATTTATTAAGACATTAAATATTAAAATTAAGTATTGGGTAGAAAAAAATAATATGAAAAATCTCTTAAACCTTTTAAGAATTATTTTTTCTTAACAAGAAAAAAAATATTTTGATCCGAGTTAGAGGATAGTTCTTCCACCTATGTACCCTCGCCTGCTTACACAAATTCAAAAGTATCGAATTTTCTTTCTACTTAATGGAAATATTTTCTTGATGATAGAATTAAAAAAAAAAAAAAATACAACTGTAGTCAATTCTAGAAAACACGCTTCAAAACGATTGTAATTAATTATCACATTATGGCAAATAAACCTTTAAATAAAATCTCTCCTTTAAAACGATTGATTTTTCTTGCTAATTTTCTCTACAGCCTCCAATCAACAGTTTAAAAACAGATTGGCAATTAACAATAATGATGTTAATTACAACAAATTGTATCGGTATACATATCGCACACTAAATCAAAAACAGTCACAACTTCAAACATTTTAAAATTATTTCTTTTTAAGAAAACCAGTTTCCTGATCAAACTCTTTACAAACACGAACATTTGGTTTGTATTTAAGCAAACTTTCCTCTAAGATGGCTTTATTACTCTTGAAATTAATTCGTTAATTTGATTTTAACAATGTTTTTAAGAGCAGCAAAAATTACTCCTGTCAAAATATTTGATTTTGAGTTGTAACTGTTTTTAATTTAGTGTGCAATATGTAGTATGCATGTACTATTTAACCTATAAAAGTTTGGTTTAAGCTTTTATAGAGCTCAAATCATTACGGGTTTTAATTCTACACTGGAACCTTAAAGCAAACATTAGAATCAACAAAATCAGCGGTTGTAGGAATTTTTTTGTTTTGGGTGCAGCTTAATTAATAAGAAAAAAGCAAAAAGAAGACTAAAGTTTTATTTTGAAAAAATTTACTTTAATTTACGAAACAATTAAAATGAAAACATTCTTTATTATTGCTTTATGGTACACAATTGCTACCTTAAGTGTCATCTGTTGGTCCATGCCTGTATTAGATTCCACTATTGACAATGATACCAGTGAAGAGTTACGAGCCAGTATAAACGACTCGCCAAAGAATTTGTAAGTCAAACACAATAAAAATTCATATTCGTTAATATGTATGTACAAATATATTCTAAATTTCCTATTGCTCTTCCTGAAAGATATGTGGTCAAAGCCGTTGTTTATGAAATTGGAATATTAACTGAGATTGATGACAATGATACCAGCAGCTTTGAAAGTCAAGGGCGCGTCGATTTAACATTTTACGATGCGCACACCAACGAAAGCCACATTGATTTGGGCAAAATACCCCTTCCTATACAAACTAACGTCAGCGGTCAAGTTTTAACCGGCATTGCCCCTATTTATATTGGTTCTTTTGACAGTGCTTCAAAATTATTAGAAACTCTACCTCTTACGGGCAGTATCGTTAACATAACTCATAGTGACACTGCATTTTACAAGTTGACCAAATCAAATACAAGCGAAGAAGGAAGGCCAAAAGTCGTCGATATGAACGAAATATCTAGTATAGCTGATGCAGCTGCATTATTTCCCACGTCAATGCTGACACCTTCACAGTCAGATGTTAATGCAGACAATCCACAGGAATCCCGTTAGATCGCTGCAGCTAAAGCTCTAACTTTTAACGTTTTAGAAGGGTTATGTATCAGTTGCAACCAGGACTGTTGCAAAAGTGATAGGTTTGTATCAGTCAAAAGAGAGCGGAATTCAGTGAAAAGTTAAAAATATCCACTGGGCTTAGTAAAATGTGTAATAAAAAAAATAAAATACACAATAAAAGCTTTAAATAAAAAAAAAAACAAAAATATTTTAACTAGTATATAATTATATGAAACTAAACTAGTTGGCCTGCTATGACAACCTAATGTTAAAATTGATACTTCGAAAAAAAAAGACGGATCTGCAACCAGTTCAAAGTTAAAAGCAACTAGTAAAATTGTTATCACATACTAGTAATTTTATCTGTAGTAGTAAATACATTTATACAAACATACATACATACAAACATACATACATACAGAGTAAGCGTTTAGTGCAGAGATTCTCATTTTTTTTTGTTGCGGCACACTTTGAACGATTTCAAAATTTGGCGGCACGCAAAAAAATTTAAGATTGAAAATTATTAACTTAAACACACTGCGTAAAATAGTTAATGATAATAATTTTAGCAAAATAAAATATGACACAGGAAAAACTATTTAAATATTTCTTTCAAATAAAGCATTATTTAAAAAAATTAACAGTTTTTTGTTTAAAAATTTTAATATGCCCAGCCAAGACGAATTCATACAAGGTGAACGCAGGGCGAAAAATTCGTACCTATAATGTCAAACACAAACATGGCATTATTAAAAAAAACCCGAAATTATTTGTATATGGCATCATTAAAAAAGAACACAAGTTATTTTCAGAAGAAAAACGTGAATAAAACTAATTTTACACTGTTTTTTTTGCACAAAGCACAAGAACGCATCATTTGGTTTTACTGTTTGTTAATTAAAAACACTTTTTTAAATTTTTAGTTATTTTTAGTTTAAAAATCTAACCGACGCGTAATTTTTTTTAAACCAAGAAGAAGCACATTGACAAACTTTTGACATATTGTGAGAAAAATTGCACGAGCAACATATAGCCAGCTGATCTGTCAAGCAATTTCTATTCAAAATTACCCTCCAAGCAATTGGAAGTTAATTTTTGGATAGGTCACTACTTTTGATCTACTGGTTGATAGTTAACATTTTACAAAAACAATTTACATTAATTTCAATATTTAAACTTCCTTATGTTAAAATTCATTGTAAACTTTAAAGTTGAAAAACTTTTCAATACTTTTTTTTTTGAAAATTTGGAGAAAACAACCCCCTAAATACGAAAAAAAAATTCTGTGCCTGTGTTCTGTAACTTAAGTGAGAACTTCTCGAATCGAAAAATTTAGTCGCCATGTGAAAGACAGGAAGAACACGATAAACCTAATTATTTTAACTTTTAACGTTGTATAGTAAGTTTATGTATTATATAAATCACACTGTTAATATTCGGAAGACTATGACAATAAAAAAAATGTTCTCGCTGCGAAAACTTCTTATAAGTTACAGAACAGGGGGGCTGGTAAATTTTCGATTTGTTTTTTTTTTGTTCAGTATTCAATATAGGGGCCCAACCACTTTTTATTTATTCCTTCATGTGTGACAAGAATTATGTTAATAACAGGGTGCACTAATACAGGTAGTATCATGGCGAATTCAAAGAAACTCGCTCTCTGCATTTCCTTTTTGTGTTTGAAAAAGTGAATGTCAAAAAATTTTCAATTTAAAATAAAATTAATAAATCTGACAATCACTTTCACAAAATTTCAAGACGAATTCATAATCAGCTGGGTTCTTAACACTACCTGTATTCCGTCTGATACAGCTGTCGCTGAGTTGACAATCTTTGGCCGAGTAATTCTCGGGTCGTTCCGGAGCGTAGATCCAATTGCCGTGGGAACGCTAAAACTAAAACCGTTTAATTTAATTAAAAGACGCTTATTGAATTCAACAATAACATAAAGAAATTCAGTCGATAAGAAAATATTTGTGTTGTTTAAGAAAAATGTAAGATTACCCTTTTATTAATATAACAACTACCTGTATTTGTGTACCCGAATGAAATTTCGTCACGTATCGAATGAATGGATTACCGCATTCGATAGCTCACGTATCGAAATTAAAATAGAATGTAATAGATTTTTTTTTGCATTGTAATTGAATGAAAATATGCTTTAGTAAAAAATTACAACTTTGTTAAAAAAGGAAACACAAAATTTTGCTGTTATATTGTTTTTAAGTAATTAATAAAAAAAAAGCAAAATAAAAATGACTACATTAGTTTTGTTGTGCTTATCTTCTGACTCAGAGGATGAATCTAATACTATGCGTATAAGAAGACAAATACGGGTCATTGTCAGCTACTGAATTTCGCTTAAAACTTTATCATTTAAGGTTTGTTAAGCGTTTTAGAGTTTCAAAAGAGGCATTTCATTTTATTCTTTGTGAACTAAATTTTGAAGGACATATGTCTACTGCCTTACCACCAAAGCTGCAGCTGGCCCTAACATTTTCACTTTTAGCCAGTGAATCTTTTCAACATACCACTGGAAATGACTATTTAATTGGAATAAGTCAGAGCGGAGTTTGCAAAACGGTTAACAAAATGATGAAAGAAATAGATAATGAGCTGTGTGAAAAATTTATTAAATTTTTACCAGAACAGTTTGCTTTATGCTCGGAAGTGTTCATGCAGAAATTTCTTTTCCTCTTTTTCTTAGTGATTGGCACTCATTTTGGGTTGCAAAAACCATCTCAAAATTAACATATGTTTGGTAATTTATTTTTGGCCAAGTTAGGATGATCAACCATAAATTAAGCCATTATATCCTTTTGCTTTCCATTTATTTTGTTAATATTGGTCCTAAAATGTTCATTTTATTTATTTATTTATAGCTTTAACTAAAATTTGTAAAAAAACTTACATTTTGTCTCCCTTCACTGCCTATTGTTTCACATAAAATAAATTTCGAATGCTGTTTACCTCACGAACAACTTTTCGTTAGCCAGCACTCGATAGCGTACTCGTTAACGAATGCTATCATCAGAAATTACGATAGCTCTTACTCGATAACGAATGCGGTAATCTCAAAAGCAAATATTACGAACAATTTTACTCGATCACGGATGCCGTAATTTGGCCCCTGGAGTTAATAACGAATAAGTCAATTAACTGAGCTTGTTTGTATTTTAAAAGAGGTTGCTTTTTATTTAATTATTTATTATTACTATATGTATATTAAATAAGTATGTAAGAAATTGTTTATTTCTTTTTGTTTTTTTGTGTTAATTGAAAATAATATAAATTATGTTAAATTTAATCATTAATTTACCTTACAGCATGTTTGTTTCATATGGGAAAATTATTATTTTTTTTTGTTTGTTTGTTTTAATATTTATTTATTTTAAAATTAAAGTAGTGCCTTATGACCGATCATACATACACTGTGTATGTATGTATCTATTTTTTTATGAATTTAATGAATATAATATATATTTCTATATAAACTATATTTTATTAACTTCATTCGTATAATTTTGAAGAAGTAAAATAATATAAACGTGTTTAACCTTCTTTTTAACAATTTAATCGTATGTTGAACTAAAAGAAAAAAAAATAAAATAAAATACACGTTTAAAATCAATTTAAATTTTTGCATTTTATAATATGTATGTGTACTGTATATTCATCTTATAAGATAAGTATACTTATATTTATATTTTTACTACTTTATATACACAAACACCACATGTGGTTTTGTAACATTTTGTTTTCGTTCATCTTTATTATTTTAAAAATATATATGTAATTTTTTTATTAAATAAAAGTAAAGTATTTTTTTTTTTTTTTTGTTAATTTGTTTGTATTATTTATGTGTTTCGAAAACAAAATTCATTATTTAGTGTGGGCTTAAATAAAAATCGAAATTAAGATAAATATGGAAAGTTATTCAAAATGTACGTTTCGAACTAAAATTGGCCAAAGCTTATGTATGTTAACAATCGTATTCATTTTATATTAATGCAGTCCTTTGTTGATGTGTTAAAACATTTAAAAGGATTAAAAAGAGCGAAGACTTCAGCAGATAAGACAAGTTTTTAAATCAGATCAACAAATTGGGAAATCGTCTTAGGTTGTGTGCATTTCATATTTAGTTGATATTCCTTTGTTTTTAATATCTGTTCGCGAGGATAAATGAGTGAATGTTTAATTGTGCCTTAAATTCTTGCCGTCGTTGGCTTTTGTTGATAACCATGGCCTAGGATCCACATGTTAGTTGCCACTCTCTTCTTAAAGTTCGTTTCGTTGTGAAATGTTTCTTCTTAATTGATTGTATCATTTCAGCAATTAATCTGAAAAAAAAGAATTTTTTGAATAAAAAATTAAAATTGCCTAAGACCAGAATTCACTGTCACACATACGTCTATTAGGTACTTATTGAAGCAGTTATCTTTTTGTTAAAAACAAAACGTTTGTATGCTTAAAAACTATGATAGCGTAGCTTTAGTGTGTGACAGATCTTTGATTAAATTTTTTTCGTTTGCTTGATAATACATATCGCGATGATATTTTCTTAAGTGGGACAGAATTTTATTAGACATTTTGATATAATCGCGAGATGGTCTAGGATAGTGAATAAGAGTTAAGTGAGACATTTTCGTCGTCTTTTTATATATGTTTAGAGCGCTAAGCCCAGTACGGACGGTTGTCAGATATTACAATGTTGTCAGGGCATTATATGCAATAACAATGGAGTGACAATGAATAATTGCCACCATATGGTAAATTGCTAGTTTAGACAATTGTAAGACATTTGTCAGAAAAGCAGTCAATTTCATTGTAAGAGGAATGTCTGACTTCAAATTTATCTGTCGATGTTATAATTTTTTTTTAATAGATTTCATAAAATGTTGTTTTTTTCTAGTTTTCTTTAAACATAACACAAAACAGTTTTAAAACAAAGACGATAAAGTCTAAAGAAATTGATGACAACAATAACGGTGTCATTTAATACAAAATATCAAACTTTTGTTAACATTTATTATAACAAGTATCAATGAATGGCAATATTGCGAACTAAAATGCAGATTTGAAATAAGCCATAAAAATTGCCGACGCCTTATGTTGCCTCTTCTAAAGAGAATAGGAGGGTGAATATTATTTTAAACTTGTATCACTACAGAGAGGGATTCAAAGTTATTTTACATACTTATGAGAAAGGACTTTAGTACTAAAATTTAAACGGTCCATACGTTTTGGCTTCTCTTACCAATAACATGTGTATCCATAGTTGAAATGCGCGATTTCGAAGCAGGTTGAGGTATAATTGTGATCTCATCATTTATTTTTAATGGTTTTAATAACGAATCATTGGCTGCATTTAAACTGCTACGTCCCGAACTGTTGCCTGGAGCCGCATTAGGAAGGGGTGAGTTTTTTTTACCATCTATTGCCTTTTTGGCCACAGTACTGTGAGCAGTGTAGACATGCGTTTCAAATTGTTTGTACATTCCAAAGGTGGCTGTGCAGACGGTACATTTGTAGGATAAATGAGCTGGTTTTAAAGTCATGTGATGGTCACGTGATACATGATTCAATAGCTTCCACTGATACATCTATTCAGTTATAAATGTAAAAATAGTTAATAAAATATTTTCGTTTGTTTTAATTATAAAAAAAAAATTATACGAAAAAAAAGGTTGCTTACTCTGCCGCATACGGGACATCTGCCGGCATCTTTGCCTTTGTTGGCTGCCTCTTGCATAGAACTTGTTACTAAGCCATGCGATCCTAAAAGATGACGTTCCAGTCCTTGATCAGTGAAAAATCTAAATTGACATTTTTGGCAATTTAATGGTGGTCGATTGTATATCATCTTCGGGTGAATCTGAATAAATAAGACAATTAACGCAATTATGTCATATAAAAAACCATTTTATAAGTTTACAAGTTCTTACCTTAACCTTGTGCATCCATTGCATATGATTACGTAACTGTTCTAAATCCTTAATATAACCGTCGCATATTTCACATATGACAAATTGAGCTTTGCCACTTCCTTGACCTTGGCCTGGTTTCATTCCAGCTGGTGGTACCTTGCTTGTGGATGGTGATAAGCCAATAACACCACTAGTTGATTGTCGAGGTAGCGGGGTAATCGAGATACTTGGTTGCCCAGTTGTCTTTTTGCCCACAGGGTTTTGCAATATCTGGCCCCCGGCACCCATTTGATAGTTGTTAGGCAGCACCACATTTGTAGCTGCAGGGTTTCGCACTTGATTAGCGGCTCTCATCAAAGCACTAGCATTTTGGTTATTCTTTCCAACTGATACAGGAGGTGCTCGTCCCCGAAGTTTGTTGGCGGAATTTTGAGCGGCTAAGGTTGCTGCTTGTAAATTTCTGGCCTGTTGTTGTTGCTGTATAGTAGCTAAAGCTGCTTTTTGAGCAGCAGCTTGAGCGGCCATTGCTTGGTACGCTGTAGCGGTCGCTACAAGCCCATGACGCGGCTTGAGACGCGGTATCTTTGCGGGAGCTTCCCAGTCCGTGGGAGGTGACATATTTAACTCAGGTCTAAATTTTTTCGCACAAACAGGTTGGTGGCGGGATAATTTCGCTTTACCGTTATCTTCGAAACCACAATTTGGACATTGATGATAGGGCAGTGGTTTAATAAGACGTGCTTTAATATTGTGAACAGCTTCCATGTGGTATACGATTTCAGTAGCGTTGCGTATTTCGAAAATACAAAAGTTACACTTGTACAGCACTCCATTCATATGGGGCGTTTCGTAGTGATTCGCCATTGATAAGGCGGATTCTGATTTGAAATTACAGAATTCGCATCGTTTCATATTGAATTTGAATGGGGAATTCTTCTTTTTTGATGCCTCCATATTGGCAGTAAGCGCTGCAATGGCTTTTTCAAAATCGGTTGTATTGCGGCCTAAACTTTTACGCATTTTGCGTTTTTGCAAGCGAATTAAATCATTTTGCACAAACTCCTGAACTAGACCAACGCCAATGTCCATAAAAAATTTGCCTAAAGGACTTTCAAAATAGTTTTCTTGTCCCGGTTTTGCGGCGGCACTATCTGTTACCGGTGCTTTTGGAGTTGCGGATATAACTGGTTTTATAGCTCCTTTTAAGGCCGCTATGTCGTCTGAAGCCTCTTTAATTAGTACTTTTGTTCTCACCCCAGATTCAGAATCCTCGTCGTCATCATCTTCTGATTCTTCATCCTCCTCTGACCAAGATTCATCATCACCGTCGTCACGACGACGTTTCTTTTTCTTTTTGGTCTCCTCTTCACGATCCTCTTTGTTCTGCTCCGTCATCATATCGAATTCATCTGTCTTGTCAACATCATCAAAATCATCTTTGGTGAAGGAAAACTTAGATTCGATTTCTTTGAGTACGTTCTTTAGTTGCTCTGATGGCGGCTTCTCATATATATATGGGACTATAAAAGATGGAGCTTCCAAAACAAACATTTCATCTGTGAGGCCTGGCAGAATATTTGTATTTGTCGGTGTTGTTAACCCAGTAAATCCAGCCAAGGCTGTAGACGCTGAAACAGTAGCTATTGGTGTACCAACAGGCACTAATTTCGGTGGACTGGAACCCGCAGCAGGTGCTATATTCACAGGATATACATTAATATCAGACAAACGTTTTGGCGTTCCTTCCGGTACTATTGGTGAAGTTATTAAAGTTCTTGCATCTTTAATACTTATTTTTCCAGGCATTGAGGAAGCAATACTTCGTTGGCGTTTACTAGGTGGTTGTGAATCTTCACTAACAGCATCAATTTTGCGTTTTGTGAGATCATTTGGTGCTGGATCATCTTCAATTACCACACAATCATCATCGTCGTCGTCGTCATCGATCACTGCTGTAGATTTATCAGCTGGTTCTCCAGGTTCAGCTGTTTTGTCAAGCTGTTTATCATTTTCATTTTCCGAATCTGATCCAATTAACACAGCGCCATCTGAATCGTTATCTTCCGGCTTTTTAGTGATATGCGTTGCTGTCGAATTCGGTATCTCGGACATTTCAATATCCGAGTCATCCCCTAAATCAACAACGCCACCATCGGTTTCATGTTTTTCTTGTGTGGTCAGGATTCCATTCTCCTTTTCCTTAGCCTTTATCACGGCCAACGGATCATTGGTATTATTCGAGGTGTCATTTGAGGTTTCATCAATATGATTTGTACTTTTCGATTGTATCGATTCATCTTGACTTGTGCCGCCATCCTCTTGGTCATGGTTTTCAGATTTCTTGGTTTTTTCATGGCTATCATTTTTATTGTTTTCATCGATTTCAGTATCGCCATTATTTGAGAGTCCTTTTTCAGATAAACTATTTACACTATCTACGCTATCCTCACCGGTTTTAGGTACTGAATCACCATTCTGAGAAATACTTTCGCATGCATTTGACGAATCTTCATTTAAACTAGTAACAGATTTAATTGCTAAATCATTAGTGTTTTTGTCTCTTCCACCGTTTTCAGTTGATGAAGTGATTTGTGAATCATCTTCTTCGGTGTCGACTCCATCTAAATTCATAGCTTCTCCTTTACTGCTGTTACCTATATTCTCACTAGAGGAACCATTTTGTTGTTGCTGTTGTTGGTGTTCTTGTGGCTCATTCGCATTGCTATTACTATTGTTTGATTCATTGTTTTGAATGTTCCCCGTCAAAGTTGAGCTCTCCGGAATTGAAACATCAACCTCAGTCATGTTTCGATTGGTGAGGTAAAGCTATGCTTTTTTCGATTGTACTCTGACTACTTTATAACAATTAAGTTGCTGATTGAATCTAAAAAATAAAAAGTTTGTATATTACATACACATGACTAAATACATATTTAATTATAGTAAAAATTGCAAAACCTTTTACAACTTTTCAAAATATATTGCTAAATTTTAATTTTACGCGTAAGGTGGCCAGGTGTATAGTCAGTACAGCAACAACTAGAACAAACGCGATACCAAGTTTATAAAGTTGTAAAAATATTTTCTAGAATGTAAGAAAACATACTGTTTCGATATATAACAAAGGTAAACAAACTTGAGTAAAACTAATCAGCTGTTGAATAAACACCATATTGTAAACTGTTTGTACCATGATTTAATCAGAAAATTATATTGATTTTTCAATTTAATTTTAAATTACTGTCTTTAGAGCCTCCATACCAAATTTTCTGGCAGCAGAGATAATAAAAAAGGGGGGTTCCCCATAGATTTCAAATGGCGGGATTTATCATTTTTAGAATTGATTACCTGAATGTTTTATAAGTGGTAGGTAAGAGGAATCCAAAGGGTTGAAAGGTCATATGTGTAACATACCAACTTTTTTGCCAGATGTCATGGTAAAATCCTTGGTCTCATGTGGAAAGATTATTTCTGACATATCACCTGCCAAAGGTTTCAGCGTTTGTGTGCATAGTCTAGCGGAAAGGAATTTTCGCCTTAGGCACTATTTCTATTTCAATAATTGAGAATTATTTCCTAATAGTTCAAAAAAAAGTGAAAAACCCCTAATAAATTAAGTCCCAACAAAAGAATAATCAAGTAAAATATCTCATAGTTTTTAAAATTCAAATTCCGAAAACTTGTGTCTTTCTGAATAATATTTCACCAGCGTAAAACTATTTATCAAAACGGGATTGTGGGTTGTCGGTATTTGGCCAGACGCAATGACAACAAGCTTAAGTAGTTTCGAAGAGCCGTATTTGTCAGTAAAATAGAAGATTCGTGCGGATACCTGCCGCGTTGGCCCAATCCCACAGTGCCCTTAACACAAGGTGAAAACAATGCGTCCACCATCGCCCCCATGGATGATATTTTGCCAACATGGCAAATTATCACCCATGGGTACCAATTCGAAGATATACATTTGGGTATGCCTTCCCCCTTGGTGAGGAGCGGAGCCTATCTAAAACTCCTACCGATCTATGGGTCACGGCACCCGGTTGCAATGCAACTCCACATCGAGCAGAAGCTCTCCCCGCGATTTGGGTATAAACCACAACCACCACGTTCCTCCCGAAGGGGCCTTAACCTTCGTCAGGCTAGAACCGAGGTTCTAGGGGCTCCTGACACCCGTGGTACCAGATTTAAAATGACAAGCTTCTGGTCAGGCCTCGTAGCCAAGGCCAAGCCAAGGCTACTTCCAGTTGAACTTTTCGGAAATTATAGTAAATTACAGCCAAATTAAAAAAATTAGCTGTTACGGTTCTATCCATTTAATTCAATAAAATTCAGTCACAAATTTTTTAAAATTCACCTTCATCTGCGATTAGTAGTCTTCTTGACCCGATGCACTCATGTGCCGTATTTCATGTTATCGTTCGGAATTGTTCGGTATAAATATGGTATACTTCTCCCGGCCTGGCCTTAAACTACAGCGACTCACATTACAAATAACTACCCAAAAGAATGATAAATTGAATGAAAAAAAAGCGGGTGGTAATATACTCCTGAACGTCGAAGGAAGATATCGCGGCTTTTGTTTTTTTTTTCTATTATCCCATATTTTGCTTCAAAATTATAAGAAGCTGCTTCAGGGATATTTTAAAAATTAAAAATTTAAATTAACTCTGCTCTTGGTACGGCCCTCAACGTTGCAGCAAGCTCAGGGGAATTCAAAGACCTCCTCTACTAAACAAGGAACGTCTATGAAAAAACCTTAGTCTAAGGCGAAAAGGAATAACGGCAAGAGGGAAACGTGTCCCTTCAACCTGGCGACATCTACAGTTGAAACTGTCTGGGCTAAGCAACCTTCCAAACGGAAAAATGTTAGAGGCATCTCAGCTAGGGTTGCAACCGGTGGATAAACTCATGGAGGCAATAATTTCAGATAGGCGAAGTAAGAGCAATGTAGTCTTCGATGCAGCCTCCTAGTAGAGAGGACTTTTTTCACTTCGAGGTCAACGGCATTGGCGAAGCTTGGCCAGGTGCTATTGGTGGTACCAATAGCTGTTAATACACTTAGACCGATAGTTTCAGTATGGGTTCCACCTTTTAGTAAAAGGGAAGAACAATATGCTTAAACTTTTTGAGAAGCACCACGCTGGTCTTCGAACAGACAATTGGGTGACTGTATCATTGCGTGTGTGCGGGAAACGGCGGCCTGGATCTAAGAGTAAAGATATATGAGAAATACGAAAAATTTATGAGGAACTGTAAGAGACAGGTAAGAGTAGTAGGTTTTAGAACCATTTAGTTCCACCTACCTCAGGGATTAAGAGGAAGCTTTGCATAGTGGAAAATAAAATCACTGCAAGGCTGCCTCGGATGAACTCTTGCTCTCCCTCACCAAATCCCAGGACATTTTCTTCGTTCAAAAGCCATTTATCTACAGAAATAAGGCTGCTGGGCTAAGCAATGTAAATTATCATCTTTACGCATCTTTAAAGGGGACAATGTGGCAACCTGCGTAATTTATAGAAAATATTTGAATTTAATTCACTTCTATAATAACAGCTACGGTGACATGACAGTGGTCGGAATAAAAAAGGGATTCGGGCGTCTAATCATTCTAGCAACCGTATACATATATGCTTTCATACTGACTCGATCTTCCAAATGCTGATGTCCTAGGATGTGATGCCAATGCTCATTACTCTCAAAAACAGGGCGAAGGTGATAGATATAACGTTGATGAACCTTGACGATTCTTTGATGGCAAATTAGAGAGTATCTGAAGAATTTTCGTTGTCGGACCACAAAAAGATACTCTTTGAAACTCTTCAAACTATTGAGGGGCTGAATGAAACGGCCGGAGAATACGAAAACGGTCGGAAGCATCAAAAGGCAAAATGGTCAATGAACAGAGCCGGTTTCGAAGACAGTTGTAAAAACGACCCAATTTTCTATATGTAAGGAAGCAGAAGAGGATAGTGAACGAGCACACGATCCAGATTCGGTCAAGGACCTAACAAAAGGATATTTTTCATGTGGTGGAAACTGCATGGGCACTAGACTTCTTCAACCCTATAAATCTCCTTGTCCAGATGGTATTATCCCAGCTGCAAATTGTGGGGCCAAGGATAATTCCTCTATTAACTAGGATTTTTAGGATCTGCTTCTGTCTGACGCATATTTTGTCAGCATGACAAGAAGAAAGGGTTGCCTATATACCGAAGACAGGAAAGTAGTCATTCGACTCCGAAGAATTTTAGACCTTTCAGCCTCTCATCGCTTCTCCTGAAGACAAAGGAAAGACTGTTAAGTAGATCTATATTTTAAAAATATACTTGATTACAGGTTTTAAGTGCATACCAACGCGCCTATAAAGGATTAAGTCAGTTGAAAATGCGCTGCATGAGGTGGTCAGGTACATAGAGTATAAGTCAAGCTCCGACTCGACGTTAGTGACCTGGAGTCAATCCATCGGGCACTTGTGTAATTTGGCGTTCCACCCTGTCTAGTGGACTGCTGAAGAGCCGGACAATCAAAACGGACCTAGGTTAGGTCTCCGTAAGGAGGTTGAAGGGCGAAGAAGGGGCTAAATGCTCTCTACGCCTGCAAGATTTCGGCCGGGAAAGAGGAGTGCTTCGATTTGTATTACCGGAGCTCTCCAAAATATTCCAGAAGGTGTCCTTAACACAATACTAAACCTACTACAATTAGATCTTTTTGTTAGAAACTCTGCGACCAAAAGTTCTTTGTGACTAAGGGAAACAGGTACGTGGCGCGATTTCCGTTCGGAACAGTCCAACATACTGACTGAAATGGAAAGGATAGAACAGCTGCGGGTTATAGCCAGTGACTCCGACTACTTTTCACAATGTCTGCACTTTATACTGGACAGATCGGCGTGGGTAAATGGACATAGTCAGTACATAGTCAGTTTCGGTAGCAACAAAAGCGGCAGATTAAGTAATGCACAGAAAATTAACTTAACATATGTATATACAAACATGTATGTATATAAATACCTACATATACATACATAAATGTATGTACATATGTACGTGCAGACTTACAAACATCCATACAAAGCCACAACATACACATGTACATACATAACGTCATATTGGCTGACTATCGACACTCGTGTTATAAGCCATATGCACGATAAGACCGTCAAACCGTCAAGACAACAAAAAGTTTTATGCAAACAAAATAAATAAATATCTACATATATACATATACATACATATGTACAAATGTATACATATGTACATGTATACATATAAGTACATACATTGTCAAAGTTTTTGCCATAACTATCTAAGCGGAGTTGAATGACTGTTGGATAGTCAGTCACTTATTCGGAGGAATAGCGCTTCTTTCATAAACATATTAACATAAAAAATCTGTGGATTTGCAGCCTCTGCTTCACTAACTCGGTATACATTTACACATGACAGTACTTTTATAAAATGTTTGCCACATATCATGTATTCTTAATTTTTGAATGTGTTAAGTAGCAAAAAAAAAATTATAGAAAATGGGATTGTATTAGTTTTTGCACTGTTACTGCCATGTGTAAGCTTCTAGTAAACAAAATGAACATACATACATACATATGCATGTTTATATGTACATTAGTATGTACATATATACAAGTATGTACATACTTATGTATGTACATATGTGTGTAAGTATGGAAAAATAAGAACAATGAAGGCAAAATCAACGTGGTTTTAATTTTGTCGGTTGGATTTATCTACTTTTACCTCATACTTTGTGTTGTGTTTTCCAGGATTATTAGATTATAACAGCGTTGGCTAATTTATTTTAGATTATTTTATTTCAAACCTTTAACCAGTGGTGGTACTGCACAAGAAGTCATTAGGGAGAATAGATATTATTGTTGCAAAATTAAGCTGGTCACTGAATGTTGGCATGGAATGAGTTGGTGTAACAAAAATACATAACTACAAAGTTTTTTGACCGGTTAACGTTAGCGCGTTTAATCCGTATTACTGCATTACTCACACATTTCAGTAAAGAGTCCAAAAACAACTAAATGTCAAAAAAAAGAGTAGTTGTGAGCAAGGTATATCCATACAAGGTAGTAGCATAGCACCAGCTGCTTATGGTTACATGCTTTGTTCACAGAGCTAAATGTCAAAAGCTACTTACTTTACGTTTGTTTGCTCGTGTGTCTGTGTGTTTGTTCTGCAAAATTGTTGGCTGTGTTATGCTTTATACTTAGGTGATTCACAAGGTGTCTTATTTGTCCTATTGTCATATTGTCATTAATTTCACAATGGTTTAAAAGCCTTTACCAACTATTTGACAACCGGCGCAGATGTATGTGGAGTTGTTGTGACAATTTAATAAGCATATTAAACGACGTAGTGTTTTTTAAGAACTATTTTTGTATAAAAGACAAAAAAAACCATTTTGAAATTTTAAAACAAAAGGACATAATAGGACACCTTGTGAATCCCTTAACTGTATATAAATTTTATCTTTAAATTGTTTTTACTTTATACGTTCTAGTAAATGTAAGTAAACTTCAAACTCATTTTTCTCGAAATTGCCTTTTTTTATCCACATCACGTACGTGGTAGGGGTATTATTGTCCAGATGTTTGTAACGCCTAAACGTAAAGGTCTAAGACTCACCTTCAAGTATACCGATCGACTCAGAATCACTTCCTGAAAGTTTGTCGTCGCAATTTGAAGATATTTTGATGAAATTTGGCACTGGCACGAAGTCTTTTGTTTTTGGTGATGATTGGTAAATTTTTTAATTTAGCCCTCACACAAATGTCTTCCCGGAATAAGCATTTTGTGCTACAAGTAGCTTAAGTATTACTTCACCTCTAAATTTTCCACACATGTTTATCTCTATGCCACCAACTACAAAAATCGGTCTAATTTTTCATAAAGCCTACATAGAAATGTGGTGTAGGGTATAATATAGTCGGGCGTTACCGACTAGAACTTTTTTTACTAGTTTGAATATTGAATGGCGGCGTTTGAGCAAATAAGCGATACGGTCATTGGCATTTTGTTTGTAGTAGTTATGCTACTATCCTGGTTTTAAATACATTGTACTGATTTTTTTTCAAAACATTTGAAGTGTTGTATAATAAACGGATGAAGATGTACAATAGTTAGAAAGGTTAACATCTGAATGTTTTAAATCAATTCCTATGTCAGCCACAAAAAAGGCCAATAATTTATATAATAGTTTTGTAATTTTTTATACACACATTTTACACAAAAATCAAATTTTATCTTCATAAAAATAAAGAAACACGCATGTATGTATGTATGAATGTATTTATGTATGAATGTATTTATGTATAAAAAGTTTTTTTTTTCATTTTGTTTTCAAAATAAATATGTTTTCACATATTCGTTTGATTTTTACTAGGGCAGGAAATATTTTTTTTTTTAAACAGGGATTACTAGTTATTCTGTATATTATTCTTGTAAATAACAAATGATGTAAATAGGACCTTTTAAGCAAACTTACAAACATAAATCCTTTTTTCCGTTTTTAACTAGATATTATAAATATTTGGTAACACCAAAATATAAGCTCGTGTTTTGTAAATACAAAAATATTTTTATCTTTTAAATACAAAACTGTACCTTTATAAATCAACACTGTGTCAAAACATACTTTAAGATACTTTTGAAATTTTTGCTGTTTAATAAAAGAGGGTTCATGGCAAAGTTATTTATCAGGTAAAAGCAGTAAAGAAAGAGCATTTTAGCTTCTCTTTCTTTTTTTTTATATATGAAATTTGAAACTTTCCCGTTCATAGAAGACAAAATACCAAACGTGACTTTGTCAAACTTCATATATAAAATAAGAAAATCTCTCTTTTTTGACTGTTTTTACCTGATAAATAATTTAACCATGAGAGGGTTGTTTAACTTAAGAGCTGGCTAAACAGCAGTTTGTTAAAAATTCAAAGAGAATCTAAAATAAATACACGATTTTGTTAAATGCATGATACAACTAATCAGGTATACTCGTCCCTGCAACAACTACAATTTAGAGCCAAAATGTCAAACAGCTAAAAGAAAAAACAATGTGTAATAACTTTGGTTGGTTTCATTTTCCCAGGGAGAACATAATGTTTAGCTGTGTAGTTGCGTGTACTTAGCGAATGTAAACGAACAATAACAACTAATTTTGACATTTTGGCTCTAATCAGCTTGGCCAACGAGTCTACCTGGTTATTTGTATGATGGTTAAATGTTATATAAAGATATTTGACAGCTTTTCTTGACAATAACAAAAATTTACTATCTACTAAATTGTCATGAATAAAAAAATCAAAACAAATGAGATAAACGAGAAATACGAAATTATTTACATGTTTGTTCTTATTAAAACAGCGAATATCGAATAATGATTTGTTGGATTTTTAAAAAACTCTTAAACGTTTTGGTTTGCTTATTGTAATTTTCAATATGTTTATTTAGGGTTATTAAATAAAGACAGAAAATATTCATGAATTTGTTAAAGAATTTGGTTGAAGTCTACTGATGATTTGGTGTAAGAAACAATGAAATGCATATAGACAAACTTAACCTACAACAAACCCTGAAAACAAACAAAAAAAAAAAATAAAAAAATAAAAATATAATCTACTTGTTTTAAAAACAAAAATACTTTTCTTTTTTGTATTATTCAAATAAAAACGACTGTCTGATTTTTCATAAAGCCATATATAAATTCCTTTTGTATAAAAAAAAAAAACAAAACTTAAAACACATAGACTACTTATAATCATTATTAAAAGTAGTTTCATTTAAGTGCAGGAGTAAAATTAAAAAAATCAATACAAATATTAAATTTCATTATAAAACGTTTCAAAAAACAAACATTTTAATTAAGTCCAAATTTATTTCCGAATTTTTTTGGGATGAAACAGCTTTGGTAAAAATATCTGCAATCATCTCATTTGTTGGAATACATTTTAAAATAACTTCTTTATCATCTACTAGCACGTAACCCGCGACTTCGTAAGCGCAGTTTTAGAAATTTATTAAGTGAAGGTGATGTTTTGTGCCTATACATATTTTCTAAACTATTACCAAATAAGCAGTACACAGAAAAAACTCCAGAAAATTTTTTAAAACAAATAGTTTTTTAAAATACATAATAGTTTTCTTCAGTAAATATTTTATTAGATTCTAATGATATTGCTATTTGATTTTTATGTCAAACAAAATAAACACAAAACCATTATATTTTTTGTACTCTTTTTTTCTACCCCTTAAGGAACAATTTTTTAAAAAAGTACCAAAAATATATTTTTAATTATTTGAGACCTGCAAAACGCAATTTAAATGAAGTTTCTACCTTTATTGGTTAAGAAATTACAAAAAGTACCTAAAAAGTAACAAAATGTAATTTGTACCCTTTCTTCTATCCCCTAGGGTCTTAAGTTTTTAAAAAGTATAAAAAATATTCATATTTGTCAAGACTTGGCAAACGCAGTTTGAATTATGTTTCTATCTTTATTGGTTCAGATGCTACAAAAAGTACGTAAAAAGTACCACTTTACAAATTTGTACTCTTTTGTCTGCCCCTTAGGGTCTAGATTTTTAAAAAAGTTTAAAAAATATATTCATATTTTGTCCTGACCTGTCGAACGCAAATTAAACTATGTTTTTACCTTAATTAGTTAAGAAGTTACAAAAAGTACCTAAAATTACAAATATGTAATTTGTACCCTTTCTTGTGCCTAAGACTCCAAAATTTTTAAAAAGTATCGAATACATATTCTTATTTTGTCGATACCTGTCGAACGCACTTTATATTACGCATTTATCTCTATTGGTTCAAAAGTTACAAAAAGTACTAATATAGAATTTTTACCCATTTTTGAACCCTTTTTTTACCCCTCAACGTCCAAATTTCAAAAAAGTGGAAAAAACGTATTCATATTTGTTTAGTATCTGTCGATTGCATTTTGAACTATGTCTGTGCCTTTACTCGTTTAGGACTTAGTGGACCTAGGCACTATCGAAATTTAGTTTTTAGCCTTAAGGGTCTAAAATTTTGAAAAAATGCCAGACACGGGTCTGCTTATTTTTTTTAGTAAAATACGATCCTTTTTAAATTTTGTTTCTATCGTTTGTAGTTTAGGAGATATTAACATTCGGATATTCCCATATTTGGCCCATTTTAAGCCCCTTCGGGTCCGAATTTCCCGAAATCCCGTCTTAGTGGATCTAAACATAAGGAAGGGTACCCACAGTCCAAATTTCAGGTCTCTAGCTCTGCGCGTTTGGGCTGTGCGATGATGAATCAGTCAGTCAGTAAGTCAGTCAGTCAGTCAGTAACGTTATTCCTTTATATATATAGATAGATTTTCTGACGTATAAATTTGACTTTAATATCAACATGCTTGGTTCTTAAGGAATAATTGTGATTTAAAGCGACTTGAATTGCACTTTTGTTATCACATAACAGAGTAACGTCAACATTGCATTTTGAAACTAGTTCAGCTTCTAAACTTTTTAACCAAACGGATTCTTGTATAGCAGCAGTGACGGACATAAATTTAGCTTCTGTCGACGATAATGCGACGGTTTTCTGTTTTTTAGTATTCCAAGATAAAGCGCCGGGCTGTTACGTAAAAATATAGCCAGTAGTTGATTTACGATCATCTAAATCTTCACCCCAATCAGCATCACAATAACCTTTTATCTCATCGTCAGGTTCCTTTTTGTATGTAAAATACCTTTATTAATTGTTCCTTTTACATATCTCATTATTCTTTTTACAGTTTCCCAATGGGGCATACAGCATAACTTAAGTCAGGACGTGATATTTGCGCTACATACAATAAACAACCTATATCTTGCATATAGGGAGTTTTAGACAACTGTTCTTTAGTTTCGTCATCTTTTGGGCACATACTTGTATACAGTTTCTGATTGCAGTCAATAGGAGTTATCGTTGGGTTGCATTCACTAATTCCAAAACGGTTTAAAACATTGTTCAAATAGTTTGATTGATCAATCTTGATTGAATCTTTATATCTTGTAATCTTCATTCCTAAAACTGTTGAAACTTCTTTAACAGATTTAATCAAATTTAAATTATTCGAAAATATTAAAATGTCATTCACATAAGTATATGGCTACATATAACATTACAGGATCAGTTACTTTATAGTATATACATTGGTCAATATCACTTCTGGTTAAACCAATATTTATTAATTCTTTATTTAGGGTTTCATTCCAAACTCTGCCAGATTGTTTTAATCCATCTTCAAACATTTCGGGTTGTTGCATATAGATGGTTTCTTTTAACTATCCGTTTAAATATGCAAATACCGCATCCATTTGATGTATATGCATGTCATACTTCGCAGCTAATGCTATTTAATATCTTATGGAGACATACCTGACAACCGGAGAAAACGTTTCGTAGAAATCAACACCTTCACGTTGTGTAAATCCTTTCGCAACCAATCTCGCTTTCCAATGTAAGGGATTTTCATTTTGATCTCGTTTTGTTTTGAATACCCATTTTGACTTCACTGTTTTCTTTCCTGGGGAAAGATCTGTAAGCACCCATGTTTTATTTTCTACTAACGACCTCATTTCCTCTTGCATTGCGGTCTTCCACTTGTTTGCATTTTCTGACGACATTGCATCTTCTACACTTGACGGATCGCCGGATACGAATTCTATTGCGCAGAAACTTTTAGAGAATTGCACCTTATTCGCTAGCCTTGATGATTTACGAGTTTCGCTTGCAGCAGGTATACTTTGACCTTGGTAGGCATTTGGCATTCAATCTTCATCAACATCCTCAACTGATCCGGGCAAAGGCGATGACCATTCCTCAGTATCATCATATATACTACAATCAGAATCATTGCTTATTTCTGAAATTTGCCGCATATTTTCTTCGGCAGGAGCATCTATTTCATCATTTAAATCGGTGATTCAAACTGATTGCTACTCTCCCCTGAACTTACATTTTCACAATTTTGAAAATCCGGATAATAACAACTATTTTTCTTTATTACATTAAACTTGTTTTGCTCTAAAAACATAACGTCTCGGCTTATTGTGATCTTGTTATTCTGTGGATTTAGTAATCTGTAGGCTTTGCTTTCCGAACTTTATCCAACCATAATACATCGTACCGATTTTGAGTCTAATTTTGAGTCTAATATTCGAACAAACTTTAAATTAGGACGGCGACCAGACCATATTTCTTCCGGGCTGCGACTTTCACCTTGACAGGGAATTCTATTTATTAAAAACTTGCTGTGTTTGCAGCTTCTGCCAAAAATCGCTGATCTAAACCACTATCAATTAGCATGCACCTTACTTTTTCGATTATAGTGCGATTCAACCTCTCTGCAACACCATTTTGTTCAGGAGTAAATGCAGAAGTCTTTTGATGCACATTGTCATTATCTTTTAATAAAAAAACTAAATTACTTGTTCAAATATTCGCCACCGTTATCCGTACGTAACACTTTAATATTTTTCGAATATTGATTTTTAACCATCTTTTTAAATTCTACAAAAGTATTGAAAACATCTGATTTGTTCTTTAATAGATATACAAAAACTTGTCTTGAAAAATCATCAACGAACGTTACCAAAAATCTTGATCCAGAAAATGATCTTGTATTAAGCGGTCCAATTACATTCGAATGTACCGATTGCAATAACCCTGTCGCTTTGGTACCTTCGTCTTTATTCGGCCTTTGAGTTTGCTTACCTTTCACACAAGTAACACATGGTTCATTTATATCACCTTCAAAATTAACACAATAGTTTGCTCTTTTAACTTCTTGCAATTTGTTTTTACAAATGTGACCCATTCT
The DNA here is from genome assembly GCA_963583895.1 of Melanophora roralis. Taxonomy (NCBI): domain Eukaryota; kingdom Metazoa; phylum Arthropoda; class Insecta; order Diptera; family Rhinophoridae; genus Melanophora; species Melanophora roralis. Next base: position 977,345 of record OY757189.1, read on the forward strand.
TCTATGCCATAATTCAAAATTGTTTGCGACTAGAGATGACTTCTCTTCCTTTGTATTTATTTTGTACTCAACTTGATAAAGGTCGTTCATCATTTTAGCGGTTGCTACTACATTCTTATTTTTTTCAATAATGTTGCAAGACTCACCTTTAAATATTACTTTTTCCCATTATCTGTCATTTGTTTAACTGAAAACAAATTTGCACACGGATTTGGAACGTACTCAACATTTTTTATTGTTAAATTCTTATTTGAATTTTCACCGCAAATTTATATGTCGACATCACCAACACATTTACCTTTTAATTCACTATTATTTGCTGTTAACACTTTTTTATTTTCAATAATTTTTTTGTTATACAGAAATTCACAAGAATTCGTCATATGGTTACTTGCTCCACTGTCAACAATCCAATAAGCGTATTTATTGTCTTCGGTTCCTATTCTTTTTGGATTTTCGAACTTGTAAGCTTTTGCTATCTGCCATTATTTATGATGAATAGTGTTGTTTCTTGTTCTTAAAATTTTTTTACCACTTTTTTATTTTCAAATTTTTCTTGCTTTTTTCGTGACAATTTTTTGAAATATGCCCATATTCCTTGTAGTTGTAGCACTGAATTTATTTCTTCTTGCGATTTGTATTTGAATACAATGCCGCTCCGTTATCTGTTTTATCATCAAACTTGGCAACTTGCAACAACAGATTTTTTACCATATCAACTGTTAATTTCTCCTTTGAATTTTCCACAGCCATTACTAATGGTTTATATTTTTCGGATAAACCGGCTAGCATCAAAGAAGCAGTCAACTCATCATCAATATTCATGCCAGCGTTTTTTAACTTTATTCGAATTGTAATTTTGCATTTTGATGTTCACTAACTGCTTAAGCAATTCAACTTTCCTTTTAAATCCTTTCTCTTCATACGCATTCATTAACGCATCCCGAACCTCTTTTGCGGTTGCGATATGCCCATAGTTGTTGGGATCAATCATTAACGTTATTTCTGCTAACACCTCTTCATTTTCAATTTAATCTTCATCAGTACTTACTAGAGGTCTGCTTGACTACACCCAAATGCCGTTTAAATACATTCGTTTGTTTTTCAACAACATAGTGTTTTTCATTCAATGTTAAACAAACTAAATGAATGAACACACAAGCAAAAGCAAATAAAAAACAACTTCAGCCGAAAACAAAATATTTCCCATACATTCATATAAATAAATATTGAATAGAATGTGTGAATATTGCTGTATGATTGGTGTAAAAAATTATTATTCATTTGTGTTTGCAAATTTGTCGTTATTGTTGTTGTTAAACATTCATTAACTCGAAAAAACACCTGAATGTTTTTATAAAAACTCTAACTGTAATGAGACTTTGCTATGTTTTTGTATTTTCAAGTGTGTTTTATACACATTCAAAACGAAAACTGTAAAATGAATGTGTTCTTCTTGTATCATTGAGTGTAACACACAATACATTCTTTCTTGTGTTGTTACTGGCTTAACTTTATTTATCTCCCATAGAATGAAAAATGTTTGAATGAATATTGTTTTTGTTGTGTATAGGCAATTAAATGAATATAGTCATGCAGATGTGTAGTACTTACTCCGTTTTCAACGACTTTCCAACAGCCTCTAATGACCAAACACGATCTTGCCTGTCTTTTCTAGACATCAAAGTTCTCCCTGCCACGCAATGTATTCAAAAAAAGTCCACTAGGAAGGTTTGATCGTAAGGGCCGTAATTTTCGCAAATTATTAATAAACCAAGTCTCTTTTATTTTTATATTACTTACTTAACAAAATGCATCAAACATTTTAAGTTTTTCGCCTTGGTTTTTCATATAAGTTTTATAATAAAAACAAAAAAAAAACCTCCTGTAAAATTTGTGTTTTGGCGCCTACGATCATTTAGCGAAAAGAGGTTGTTATACATAAAAGTAACTTTTCGTGTTAATTTTAACACTTACAACTTAAGAACGGCTGAATCGGTTTTAATTAAACTTGCAAAAAAGGACATACCCGATATTTCGGAAGAGGTTATAGGCTAATTTTTGTGCAAGCTTGGACTGGGTGTGGATTCTTTCATACAAATTGAACGGCTTAATTTACATACCTCAATAACTGTTATATCCGAAGTCTCTAAATTTGGTAGAGGTCAATTAATTATTTGTATCTCAATAACTATAACAGCTAAAGTCTACGAAATTTAAATGTTTGTTTACAATGTTAATACGCATAATTGAGGGTATAGGCGGGATAAGATTTATTGGCGTGGCATCAAACATACAAGTGTGCTAAGTCTATATGAATTACACAACTTCGGGGGGGAAGCAGCACGCCTTCCCTTTATGCAATCTGTCCAAAATTTTCTAATATGTACATATTTTTTTTTACTACAGAACACATTTCTGAGGGGAGTTACGTAACAATTTTGCACTTTTGAAAAATAAGGTGAACCCTAATATTCATAGGTACTTATATGTATGTATGTATATACATATACATAAGTACATACATTTATATACATATGTATGTATATTGGTATGTTCTCAGCCAGGGTACACGTACTTATATCAGGCAGCCTCAGATAAACAGCTGAGTAACGGTATTTCGTTATATTAATGTCAAATTTTGTTTATGTTTATTTCAGAGTTCGAAATTGCTCACTCACTTCTCATTCGTGAATGCGAGTGTGAGCGCTGTGTTTATTGCAGCAATTTTTCATTAATGAATGAGTTTTTTAAAAACATTTTGTGCCTTCTCACTCTCGAGTGAGAAAAAAAATTTTTTTTTTCACCAGTCATAAGTGAGAAGTGAAAAGAAAAATTTACTTTTTTTTTTCATGAACATAAATGAAAAGCATCAAATTCGAGTACTTCTCATAAGTGAGAAATCATAAATGAATTTTTTCGCGAAGCATTCATTAATGTGTACACATAAAATTTTTGGTCATGTTACCGGTGCTGCCATATGTAAAATTTTGTCGCATAATTTTTTAAATGCTTAAAAAATGTAGGAATAATTTTTTTTTTAAACATGTCTTTTATAAATTGAAAACTGTTATACGTTGTGGTTCTTAACTACTTTTTTAATTTTCTTGCTTTCATAATAAAATATTTGCATTTATTTAACTTCATTTCATTTAAATCAATAACAAAATAGCATTAAAAGTCACTTAATTAAAAATATACTCAAAAGATTGATCAAAATGTAAATATGTTTAACAACATATAAGTATATACAAGCAGCAAAATAAAAAAAAATATATGTAAATGCAAGAATTTTTTTACTCTTATTGGGAATACAAATTTCACACGCTTAAAAAATTATTTTCCGGCAACTCTGTTACAAAGCGTGAAAAATATTAAAGCAACACTCGCACTCATAAAAGAATGAATCGAAAGTGAAAAGAAGAAATTTCTCATTCATTTGTGAATGAGAAATAAAATTTGGTTTATATTTTTCATTTGTGATTTTTGAGCGTGAAAAAAAAACGACAAACTTCTCATAAGTGAGTGAGGGTTGGCAAAAATTTTTTCACGCTCTTTTATGAACGTGAGAAGAAAAAATTTTTTTTAGGATTTTTCACTCTCGAGATTTTTCATGAATGGTGTTTTTTTATCGCTCACTCTTGAGAAAATTTGTACTCTGGTTTATTTTTTTTTCTTCCTTTTTTTACCAACAACAACTGTAGTATTGTAAGAAAAGCTCAAACAGAAGAAGAACGATTTTGTGAGTTGTTGTTATTTGTCTTTGACATTCTTATGACGGTTTAGTTGTTTTTGTAGAATCGCTTCTACCTGATATACGTGTACCCTGTTCTTAGCCTTTACTTTTTATCTTTCCTCCAGCGTCATTAAGTGCTTTTACAAATAATTTCCCTTTTTTATGAGATGCACCTTCTATATACATATTTATATTCTTTGTTAGCAAGTTAATTGATAGTGTTTGTTTGAGTAGCCCGTCTACTTCCAAAGTCCGCTATGCTAATAAAACTAAATTTGTATAAAATCGATTAAAACTTCTAGTTCGTAAATAGAGTTATTAAAACGTTTATTACAACATATAATTGAAAAGTATTATCATAGAAAATCATTTTCCATTGTAGTTCGACAATAAACACGGAAATTGACAGTCAAGATGACGGCCTTTGCGAAAGCCACTACGTAACATGGCAACTCTTGAAGGCTTATATGAAAAAAAAGTTATTTAAAAGTAAACTAGCAAACAATATAGAGAGTTTTGCAGGAGTATTAAGGACTAACTATATTGTGCTTAAGCAAACTTAAGCTAATGTCAAAAGTCAACGAAAATCTTGTCAAATGCTTAAGCAACTTATTGCAGATTATATTGTGCTTTTTGAATTTAATTACTTACAGCACTCAGTTACAAACATTTGTATTTTTGCAAAAACTGGTTTCTTTTTAAACCTTATATGTATACACTAGTCAGAAAAAGTTTGCGTACAAAGCGAACAAAAAGATTGAGTGCATGTAAATTTTTATTTATATATATTATTTTATGTTTTTTTTAATTAATGCGCAAAGCAATATTCATAAACAAAATTTTTAACTCCTTAAAAACATATTAATTATGTGGCAACTTTTAATTTCACTATGTTTTGCAAAAGATTGGCATTACTACCGCAGAAAAAGTATGCGTACAAGAAAAAATACAGCCGTTAGTTTTGCAAATTTGTTCTGACATTTGATTCAAAACACCTAATAAACGATTTTTTTAAGTTTTGTAAGAATTTTAAAAAGACCTTTTAAGCTATTTGGTAAAGTTTGCATTAGAATTTTGAAAATTTTAGTTAAAATGGAACAACAGAGAAGGGCTATAAATCAGTCTGAAAGGGATGTAATAATAAAACTTTGGAAAGAAGGCAAAACACTACGTGAAATTGGTAAAACGGTTGGAAGAGCTCATTCTTCAATTCAAAGGGTGGTTTACAACTACAAATCAACTGGAAGTTCAGCTTCAAAACCGCGTTCTGGACGACCTCCTAAGCTTAGCGAGAGAGAAAAACGCTTTATTTTAAAAGAGGTTCAACTTAACCCAAAAACAAAAGCTCCTGAAATTGCCAAGGTTGTAGAAAATAGATTTCAAAAGACAATTTGCAGTGACACCGTATGCAAAATACTCAAAAAAGCTGGTTATCATAGCCGAGTTGCCCGAAAGAAGCCCTTTATATCCCATGTTAATAGACAGAAGAGAATTGCTTTTGCCAAAGAGCACATTAATAAGCCAAAGGAGTTTTGGGAAAGGGTTATCTTTTCGGATGAAAGTAAATTTTGTGTGTTTGGAATAAAAGGACGCAAGCTTGTTTGGAGAAAGAACAATACAGCACTAAACAAGGAAAATCTCGCAGCCACTGTTAAGCATGGGGGTGGAGGTGTAATGGTTTGGGGTTGTATGGCTAGTAATGGCGTAGGTAGTATTGAATTTATTGAGTCTATTATGGACAAAAGGATGTATTTAAACGTACTAAAAGCTAATTTAAATGAAAGTGCGGCAAAACTAGGCTTGTCTGGCAGATATATATTTCAGCAGGACAATGACCCCAAGCATACTGCTGAGATTGTAAAGCTTTGGTTGCTATACAACGTCCCGAAACAACTTCATACACCTCCCCAATCACCCGATTTAAATCCAATTGAACATCTCTGGGATTTACTAGAGCGTAGAATTCGAGAGCATAGTATTTCGTCCAAAACAATGCTGAAAAACGTTATCCTAGAGGAATGGAGTAAAATTTCATCCGAAGAAACATCAAAGCTAGTAAACTCAATGCCTAAGCGTTTGGCAGAAGTATTAAAACGTAAAGGATACCCAACTAGTTACTAAATCAGCGTTATTTTTTTATTAAAAATATTTTTCGCTAACTTTTCTAACTTGTACGCAAACTTTTTCTGACCCTTTGTTGCATTCATACATGAATTTGTTGTTGTTATTAGTTTTAATTAATATTTTTTTTTTAAATATACCTGCTTAACAAAAGACTGAATTACAATATTGAAATAAAGTGCATTTTTAATTTTATAAAATATATATAAATGCTTTTTTTTCTAGTAAATTGTGTTTTAGTGCGGTTGTACGCAAACTTTTTCTGACTAGTGTATATCGCACTGATTTTTTTTTTTCGTAAAATATTATTTACTATCTATAAATTAATAATTTTAAACCATTAACAGGAAAGCATGTACGTATGTTTCTTAATTAAAAAAATAAAATAAAACAGGCATACAAAAAACGTGCTAAATTATGCCGCCGTGTACGCATCTCAACAACACACAGCTGATCCCTTATGCAACGTCCGGCCAGGTTTTCTATTTGCTTAAGAAAATGTAACTTGCTTAAGTGCATTATATGTAGATATAAACATTTAATTAAATGTATTCACGCTTTTGCTTAAGGAATGCATTTAAAAAAAAAACAAAATTTTTTAATTTAGCGGAGTTTGCAAGTAGATTACTCATATATAAAATATACAGTTAATTTCAAACAAGGCATTAAGGTACATTAATACAGAGGGCATCAAGGCGGATTCAATAAGTACACCCTCTTCAGGGCACACTCAACCAAGTAATATCAAGAGCCCAGCTGATTAAAATAAACTTGACCTTTTCACCTTACAAATATTAAATTTTGTATGAAATTTTTAATTTTTATGACATTCCACCGTTCAAACACAAAAAGGAAATGCAGAGGGCGAATATTTTGAATTCGCCTTGATACTACCTTGTTTAGTATACCCTGCCCTAGGGAATGGTAAGCAAAGCCGAAAATCGAATTTCGATTTTACGATCAACTATTTTAATCTCGATTTTCAAAATTGATTAATCGAAGTTCATAATCGATTATAATTCAAAATCGACTTTTATTTTGATGCTACATATATTAAAATGAATAGATGCCATTAAAAATGATTTTTAAGTAAGTAAATTGATCTTTTCCTAAAGAAAGGTATTATTGGAAAAGGTGTACGTACGTACCTATTTAATGATTACAAAGGACGCAAGTCATAAACAAATTCAGATAGTTTAACTTCATACATAATTATATACTTAAGTGCAAATATCCATTATTTATTTCAATGAATGAAATTAAATAAGTGAAAATTAACATACACACACAACAGATATACATATTTCATTTTCAAAGACGATAAGTTATTTTTAGTGTACTGTGTACTGAACTATTTTTTCTTTTTTAGTTGTTTAAAATTTTTTCCAAATCTGACTGTATTTTTAATTAACTTTCGGCGTCAAATACATATTACAAATTTTAAAACATTAACTTACGCTAGTTTGAAATAAATTGCGTTAATAGAATAATTATTAAAATTTATAGCATTTAAATTTTTTTTAGGTAAAATCGATTTTTTGGGCTCAATAATCTATTTCAGTATAAAATCTTCAACAAAAAGCCGATTCAAAAAATCGCTTTTTTTGGGGTGAAAGTCGATTTTCGACCATAATCGAAGTCGATTTACCAGTCCCTATCCTGCCCCTTTCCATTAACCTTTTTAAATTAAGAAAGTTAATATCAAAAAAATTTTAAAAATATTTAAACAAACTGAATAAATTTGACGTTTACTTTAACAAAATATGAAGACAAATTTATAATCAGCTGGGTTCGCAAGACCATCTGTATTAATGTTAAATTTATTAAAAAAATTTAAAAATATGGATTTCATAAAATTTTACCTGTTTTACTCGGCATTTACATATACAAAACTATATGTATTTCAAAATATGCACATATATTCTGAAAAGAAAACACGATAAAATGTTGAAGGTTTTATTGAACTTCTTCCTCCTCTTCCTCTTCCTCAGGGTTAAAGGATAATTTAGCTCTGCTTTCGAGGGATGCTAATTTGCTTGATTTAAAAAATGGTTCTGTTTTCTTTGTATCGCCTTTTGTATTTTTTGTCGAAGATTTTAGGGGTAAATCACTTGCAATTTTATGACGTTTTCGAAAAACAATTGGTTGACTTAAGTCTGCAGGGTTTTCGGCAGCTTCTAGTTAAGAGATAAAAAAGAAAAAAAATATGAAATATAACATACTAAAATTGCAAAAACTTTAAAATCAAAATTTAATGCACATAATCATGGTACAAAGAATCTGGAAGTCTCGTCGGCCCAGCTGATGAGAGCCAAAATGTCAAAATTATGTTCTTCCTGTTGTTTGACACTTCCAATTTGTAGGTGTTGCAGGGACGAGATTACCTGATTAGTTGTATCATGTACATAATGAACATAAAAAGATAAAACTTTACCATAAATAATATAACGAATCAAGCAAGTGGAATAAAAGGTGCACTTTAATATATGTGATATGAAAAAATCAGCTGATTGTGAATACTTTGATAAAGTAAATGTCAGATTAACGTATTTATTTTGTATGATATTTTTATTTTTGGACATTCACTTTATCAAATACAAAAAGGAAATGCGGAGGGCGAATTTTTTGACTTCCCCCTCTATATTCATACATTTATTCATATGTATAATCATTTATTTGTACAAAATAATAAATCTGACTTTCACTTTACCAAATATTTATAAAATATAATCTTATTGCATAGGAACTAACGATAGATATAAAATAATAAATAAATAAATAAAATGTGTCCTGATCTTGACTAAATTAAACATCTGGATGACTACCTAAGTTGTCAAAGTTTTTTATTTCTGTTTCTTAACCAAAAAAAAAAAAAAAAAAATTATATAAAATAAAAAAGTGAGCGTTTGATATTTTGCAAAGCACATTCAACAAGGTAAACTCAAATCGAATTCAAAAAATTCTCCCTCTGCATTTCCTTTTTGTGTTTGAACGGTAGAATGTCAGAAAAATTAAAAATTCCATTTAAAATTAAATTTTTATAACGTATAAATGTCAAATTGATTTTAATCAGCTGGGTTCTTAATAATATCTGGTTGAATGTGCCTTGGTATTTTGTATAATTTTTTAAATAAAATTTTTAAACACCACAATAAATTGAATATGTATAAATAAACACGCTTTTCTTGTGCGGTAGGAAAGGAAATATTATAGGGAAAGTGCCCGAATTCCTTTCATTTTTTAGTTAAGAATAACGGCACATTTCCTTCAAACGTAAGAAACAACTATGCATATGCCTATTGCAACCGCAACAACCGCAAAACAAGCGTGGAATGCGTAAATGAATACATACGAAGACAAGGACTTAACAAGAAAAGTCCAACTACTGAAGCTAAACTACAACTCAATTCAAGAGTAGGTAAATCAGTTAATTATTTTTGCATTAAAGGTAGGAAATTCGGGTTTGAATATTAATGATGAGTTAGTTGACCGCTTCCTTAATGCTAGCTGGTTTACCTGAAGAAAATAAACCCTTAGTAATGGCTGTTTAAAATTTAAAGGAAAAATCTGTTTTTGAAAGACGCCAAGTTTAAAGAAAAAAAGATAATTCAATCAGAAATTTTAACAAGAGCGCTATATTCGGCTGTGCCGAAACTCCGAATTTTTTTAATTGTTTTTTTTTTATTTATGAAATATAGGGGTCGGTGGCATATTTTAATCCTCTTAAGCTATATTTACACTATCTGAGTTATCATCTAAGTTTCACAACCAAAGCTACCCAGCAAAATCACATCTAAAGATGCTATTGCATATTTTCTGGTTTTGTTGCATTTAACTTAATGCAGAAATAAAAACTGGCATTATCAATGACTCGCCGATGTCATTGTTTTGTTTGTATTGAGCATCGATAAACACTTGGTTGAAGTGTTGTAATAAATTTTAGGTTTATATCACATAAAAATCTAGATTTAAAAAGAACATTAAAATCGCATTTTAGATCAGAAAATTCCTTCCTTAGTAGAAGTGCTTTTTCCCCACATATTAAATGCAGAAAAAGTTCAAGTTTTACATCTACTTCAAAATAACACCTTGGTATGGAAATTTTGTAGCATCGAAAATGTTGATTATATGCGGTTTAAATTTGGCAAAAATAAATAGCATCCCTCCAATGATCGTTAAAACAAATTGCAATTGTTTCGGTAAATTAAAATTTGTTGAAGAATATTTCTTAATAGCTAGAATGTTGAAGCATGTAATCATAAAACATTTAAGAATTAAAATCTGTTATATATCTTTTTAACGAGCTATAGCATTAAGCTTTAGCTAAAATAGTTTCCGTTTTTTTCTTATTCTCAGCTGTAATTTGAGGGTATATTACAATTTAACGCCTATTAAATAAAGAACGCAGAAAAAAGATAAGATTTGATTTGTTGCAATTAAAACAAAAAAAAAACTAATTTCTGGACATCAAAAAGGTAAGTGGTTGGTAGCAAATTGAATTATTTTTTTATAAACTACTAGCTAAACCCCGGTGTGCTTCGCTACCCCGAACTGTTATGATATTATTTAAACTTTATTGTAAAACCTGATTCTTAAATCGTATCCAAATTTACCCACTATTATGATATTAAGTGAATCTTTAACTTTCCTTTGTGCGTTTTAAATCCCCATCCTTGCAGTAATATATGCTTTTTAATGGGTTGATTGGTTACGTATGGGTTCTCAACTAAAATTCGGTTGCCAGTTGCTGAAATTGTATTACAAATGACAACTGCTGGCCAACAGTTGCCAATTTTGGTTAACAAATGGGTTCCAATGTGGCAACTGAGTAGTTGTGGCAGCCGTTGGGTAACGCAACTGGGTGGATTTTAAACACTTGCCTTATTTTTTGTTCACCAAGTTCACGTGAATATAATACGCTTAACCAATCTGCGTTTTATACAACTTTGACGCTAAAATCTTGTTAGTAAAAATGATAAATCCAAAAAATTGGAAATACGTTTTTTCCATTCCCGAAACAGTATGTTCTTATATGGATGGCTATGTGCATGAAAAGAAAACGTATCTAAATAATGAAAAAAAAATTTTTTGTGCAAAATTGATAATAATTGCATTTAAAATACATAGTTTAAACTAAAAAAAATTACAAGGCATAGGAAATAAATGATCTAATCCTTGAGTTTAATTTTAAGATACACTTTGCTCCTTTTGCTCTTATTTTATAATACAAATACTACATTACATAAATATACATGTGGTTAGTATGTTCATTGACCATAATCTGTCATAGGAGTTAACGAAGCACGAGAGGAATTCTGGTTAAAGTTGAAAATAGAACACGCAGTTATTGGATGAAACTTTTTTTAATGGTTTCTATGTAATGGCGATAATTTATTGATAGTTGTTCCTTATTTTTAATTCGGTTTTGTAATTATTTCCCTTCTTCTTCACTTTCATCATATTTGCTTTCCTATTTTATTTCTTATAAAAACAATTGTCAAACACATATAGCTTCCCATCAGTTAACCAGCCTGTAGCATGCGGAGTTTATAGCAAAACTTCCCAAGCAACATTAATAACAATTAGGTAAGGTACCTAGGTATATCAACTATTATTTCGCTACTTAAATGCTTAAAAACATTAAGCAACATTTTTAAACTATACCATAGTTGCTGCTTTTGACTTGTCTGTCCATCTGTTTTAATGTCTGCTTGTTATTTAGTCTCTCTGTTGCCTTCTTTTTCTTCCCATGCCGTGTTCCCCGTTCCCTTCTAACATATGATGGTCTTATTGCGCGGGCTGTTTTAGCATCGCTTTATGAAAGTTATTGTTGTTGCACCATTTTGCTTTGTGTTTAATATTTATTATCAAGTTTGTTTTAGCGGAGCCCCAGTACATTTTTCACAAATATATATACATGTTTTTTTTTCATGCATAACCCAGAATATATAGTAATTGAGGGTGCTCCGCTGGCAATTTTTTAAATTCTAAATATGTATCTTCTATCTAAAAACACATAAATTTACTGAATAACAATGAATTTTACGTTTAAGATAGATATATAAAGGGCTTAAATAGTTTATGTATATTAATTTTTTTTGGTTTTTTACATTTACTTTTTTTTGAGGTTAGGATTACTTTTCTTCCAGGTTTAAAATTTTCCATTAGAGCCTTAATTATTTAAATATATTATTATTTAACCTTTTTTGTAAGTATTTTTTATGTAAAAATTCATAATCCTTATATTTTCAAAAGCTAGTTGTATTTATTTACCTTTTCAAGCCTTTTCTTTATCTTTATTATAAAAACACCATTTATTTTTTATTAAATTAAAATTTTCTTCCAAAAATACAAAAACATGTTTTTTAAAAATATGTTCAAACGTTGTTATTATAAATTTGAAGTTTTTTGTTCAAAAGTTTTTTTTTTTATTTGTTGCGAAAAACTGTTGAAATTGTAGTTGAGGAGCGTGGAAACAGCACAAAGAAGAAAAAAAATTACTAACAGGCACAACGCTCGACTCTGACTAAACTGACAAAACACAAAATGACAGCTGACAGAACAAAAACAAAAAGCCAACAAGAAAACAAATTATGGACGGACAAACGCAACCAACAGGCGGACAGACACATAATTCGAAACTACACCAACACAAATAAAACAGAATACATCGGTAAGAAACACACAATCTTTTTTTTAATTTTAGAGTAATATATCCAATTTATTTTTACCTTTAGCTAAGCGTTTTTCTTCAGAAGCTACCTCCTCGGCAGTAAGATCACCAGACTTTATTACCACTATTTGAGGCTTTTCGTCTTCGCGCTCTGGCCGGTCTTCGATATCAGAATCACTTTCCAATAATTCGAGCTTTTGTTTCTAGATGATTATTATTATTAGCTTTTATCAGAAATATGCATCATCATTTACTGAAAATTTGTAAAATCACCTTTGTTTCCACAGATGGTCCTTCCTTATACCCAATTTCTCTTTTTAATATTTGTAAAAATTTTGGATCTTGCGGTTTAATATATGATATGTTACGTTTGGACATATTGTCTGATGATTATTGCCATGGTACAATTACCTTACAAGGTACATGGTATAATTAACTTTCAAGGCTGTGTCGATTCAACAGTTTACCATTTTCTGCTCTTGTTTGATCACTCTTTAAAAATGTCAAAACAGTACTTTTTTTGACATCAACGAGGATGTTTACACTACTTCATAAAATTGGTATCGAGTTTGTTGTAGTTGTTGCCGTAGCGACTATACCTTGCAAGCTATTATACCATGCAAGGTACCATGATACAACTAATCAGGTAATCTCGTCCCTGCAACAATTACAAATTAGTAGTGTCAAACAACAGCTTATAGAAAAAAACGCTGAGTAATAATTTTTGTTGTTTTATTTTCACAGGGAGAGTGTAATTTTTACATCTTGATACTAATCAGCTGGGCCGACGAGACTACCTGATTCTTTGTGTCATGGCTCAACCATGTCTGCCATCAAACGCCATTTTGAAAGTCAACAACAAAATTCAAAATTAAGGTTGTAACATGATACAACTAATCAGGTAATCTGGTCTCTGCAACAACTACAAATTAGTACCAACATGTCAAAAAAAAGCTCATGGAAAAAAAACAATGAGTAATAATTTTTTTTGTTTTATTTTCACATGGAGAGCAAAATTTTGACATTTTTGTACTAATCAGCTGGGCCGACGAGACTACCTGGTTCTTTGTATCATGGGTGGTAATAGTTTTAGGGCGGCTAACTTTTTTACATTTCTTATAAATATATATAATATATATTTTTCACATTTAAAACCGACAAAAGAAACTTAAGCCGCAGAGACTATACTACTTGATTTATATTTATCACTATAATATAAGTAAACTTTGAATCGGCAAAACATAAACGCGAGGACGTTCTCTCCACGCCAAAACACGTAAAAAATTTTTTAAAGTTATTCTGCCGACGTAAAGTACTTGTCTTGCCAAATTTTTGGCTAGTCAAGACGTAGTGTAATTGCATGTCTTGACGGGTCAAATAAATGCCTAGCAAATGCCAAAAACCAAATAAAAAATCCGGTATTTTTTTCGGGGGGGGGGGGGGGGGGGGGGTTTATATATTGAGTCATGCCTAGACTCGTCAAGACGTAAAGTAGGAAACCTAGAAACTAAACACACAATAAAACAAGGTACCCTGGTACAAGGTGGTGGTACAGCTGAGTTTTATTTATCATGCTCAGCCTAATGCAGCGTCTTTACGTAGCAATTTTTATTGCTTATCACAACTAGCAAAGGTTCAATTAAACGTGAAAGTACCATAAATAAAACAGCTGTTCGAAACAAACTTTTGCGGCAGCACTTTATTAGTTTATAGGTGACTTATCATTACGCCATAACCAAGGTATATTGAACAAGGTAGGAATAACTGATCAGCTTCAGACTTCTATTTCCGCCATATGTTTTCTAACTTAGCTTGGACAATTTTTTATGTTATACAATGGTTGTGTATACTGTGTGTATGTGTGTTCGCAACATTTTCGACAACCAAGTTGGTTGTTTTAGGGACGATCCCAACTTCTTATTCCACCATGGCCATAACTATAATCCCTAGTCTCCACTAGCCACGAATCATAATTAAAACATGATGTTGTAACACCGTTGTTTTAACATTTGCACAAGCCACGGTGATATAACCAGCGATGCCAATTTAGCGCGTTTCGCGATAGATTTAGCGCTTTTTTTCAACCCAAAAGGCGCGTTTTTGCTACTCAGCGCGTTTTTCTGAACACATGGTACAAGTTTTTAACGGCGAAGGAAGTAGAGAAGGCGGAGACGTTACAAAAGTAACACGATTTCAGTTTTTCATGTTACTTTTTGACGTCTCTCTTTTGACGTTTTCGTTTTTTCTTCTATTTTTCTTTATTCTCTTTCGTATATGCCATGGTACAATTACCTTTAAGGTAATTGTACATTGCGCTTTTTATTGACTTTCACTTTCGCCGATCGTTTAACATACTTTGTAAATTTTCTAAAAAAAGTCAAGAATGATTCTGCTCAGTTTTTTAATAAAATGTGTTGCATATTTTAAGGCTTAAAATATTTTAATGTATTTCACTTATTGATTAATTATACATAATAATAATTTGTTAAAAGCGGCATAATGGCACATCTGAAGGTTAATAAAATCGTTTCAATAAATAATAATAAAAGCAAAAATATAATAAAATTGTCTAACATAATTAAATATTAAAATGATTTCATTTTCTGTATCATATAGCGAATTGTGTAACGAACTTATTAATTGTGGTAATAATGTTAAGGTTTTATTTAATAAAAGCAAAGATTAATGAAAAGCTTAGGATTAATGAAATCAAAATAGTGAAAAAAAGCAATTCAGAAGCGATTTCTCAGTTATTTTTATAAACGTTGGGAGAAATCGTACAAAAAAATTCGTATTTCTTTGAGAAAAATTGTGCTTGATTAAAATGAAAATCACTTATTGTAAATTTTGAATGACACAACATTTTTTTAAGATATATGTATTTAAAATATCACTTGCTGATGATATCTCTAGTTGTTGAAAGAAAAAGGAAAGACCTGTTAACGAATTTGATGATTGCAAAGGACGTAGTAAAAGGTACAAAGCTGCTGATTTAGCATCCCAGTACACCCAACAACAACTAATAATGGCAAGTGCAGTAACAAGAGCAAAAAATTAATCACAACCATATATTCCTTCGTTAACTGCGCTAGCGTTAATGTTGAATGCAGGGTTAACAAAACATCAGTAGGAGACAATAAAATATGTTTTGCAAAAAAGCGGGGTAAGAGAAGAAAAAATGCTATCCCAATGAAGTTCGAGTATTAGAAAATAAAGCTTCTGTAAGCTTGCAAAGTTTGATGGATCACACCACAAAGCTTCTTTTTGAAAGTTTTTCGCGCGAAAAAGTTAATAATATGCAAAAACGAAATTACACTCTTACGTCGAACTGGGGTTGCGATGGATCATAAACATCTTTTGGAACTAGATGATGTAGTAAAAGAAAAGTTGGTTAATGAATAAATAAAATGTTTTATTATTTTAGACTTATTTTGTTTATACTTATATGTATGTAGGTATATGAATATTAGGGTGGTTTTTTAAAAATTGATTTGGCTTAAAAATATGATTGTAAAAAATTTACTTTAATCGGAATTTGAAAAATGGATTACAAGAGGAAAATATTACCTTTTCTTCATTTTATCAAACATTTTTATATTTTAAAGTTAGTTTGAATAAAGATGATAAAAAATTTGTAATATGCAGCAAAATATCTTTTCAAAAAGGCTTTAAAAACTAAAATCGGCTAAAAAACTGCAAGGCTATTTCGATTTCCTCAGACAACTAATGTGTTGTAGACCACCTGATCAATATAATCGGGGCCAATTTTTTAAATTTATTGAAATTATCTACAACAACATTGTTCTTATAATCTTTTCATTCCAAAATACTCGGATAAACATTTTTTCGGCTGGGGTTTGGCCAACTCGTTTTAATTAATTAAGAAACTAAGTCAAAAATTGTTTCGGATTGCATGGTAAGTGGGCAATGGGTGATGGGAGTTAAGCGTTGGGAGGGGCTGGTGTCATTGAAATTCTGCACACAGTTGTCGTTTGTTTATGTATGGGAGGTGGGCGCTGGGAGATTTCGATAAAATTATATTTTTTTTCTTAATTTAGTCAATAAAATGCTCGATGCCAACTTTTAATAGTTTAGGACCACTCCTTATATTTTTTGCACAAAAATGTTTGAAGCAATACCACTGTGCACCGTCTTGTTGATACCACATGTTAACCATCCCGAATCATGCAGTTGTGGCATGAAAACTTTTTTAATCATATCACGATATCGCTCCCATTGACAGCTACCGTTACGCCCTTTACAGTGTCAAAAATGTAAGGTCCAATGATTTCTCCTGATCAAACTGCACAACAGACTGTCACTTTCGACGAAAAAGTAGGATTTTTTTTGGAAAAACGCTGTTTTTGGTAACTTTAATCCCAATGAGGCACGTGTTAATATTATTGATTGAACTAAATCTTTGCCAATCGTATTTTTTAGCCAATTGGTACATTTAAGGAGGTTGAACCACCACAATGCTATACCTTCTCTTATCAACCGCTTTCTTAAAGTCTAAAACGTAAATACTCTCAAGCATGGAGTGTGCGAGGGTTTACTTTTTAGGAAAAATGGGTGGTGCTACGCCCACAGTACCTACACTTAAAAAATCATTGCAGTAACTGACTGTAAGTTATTTAGGAAGTATTCCGTTAAGTGGTTTTTAAATGGAAAAACAGTTAGATTTTTATGTAATATTTTTTAACTGGTTTGAAGGGTTATTTAAAGCTTCAACTAAACAAATATACTGATTTTCAGTTGAAGTTAATTTTTACCAGTTATTTTAAAGTAATATTTAACTTTGTTTCAGAGGTTTATGTAAGTTAATTTCAGAGGTTTATGTAAGTTAAGCTTTCAATGTTTGAATTTAAATGAAATATTGTATTAACTTTAATGAATATCTTGTTGGAGGGTTTTTAAATAAATATCCAGTTATTTTAAGTAGCATTTTCAGTTGATTTTGCATTAATAATTTTTTGAGTGTAAAATCTAAATGTACTTCTGCAAGAATTTAAATTCAAATACTGGTTCTTTTACTAAGTATATATAAGTATATACATATAAGGTCTCTGACGAAAAGATTTTAAAGCAACAAAGTTGGCGCCAATACATTTAGCTCTTCCTGTTTTCATAAAACTTTGTTTGATTATTAACCGCTTCCAAGGCTAACGCAAGTTTAAGGCAACAAAATAGGCGGTGCCATGCCCCTTTTAAGACTGGTACTTCAACTGTACCGATTTGTTTGAAAATTCGCATCCAGGCATGAAATTTTATTTTTTTTAATAAAATTTTCGATGCCTCTTTACATAAATTTTTGGGATTTGCTCCTTTTAAAAAAATTAAGAGTTGCAGGATTTTTGGTTCGATAATTAAGATTAACAAAAATTTTAATTTAAGTAATTAAAGCAAATAGATGTTGTATATGTACATGTGTACATATACATATGTATATTGCGTTTGTTAATTCTTATTAATTTTTAAATAACTGAAGGCTTTGCAAACACCAAAACTTAGGGCAAAAGCTTTTAATTTCAGACAACAGCTGCTGGGCAAAGTTAGGGGTGGTTTACAAATATGTTGGTGTGTTACGTGAATTTTTAAGAGAAAATCATACATAGCCTGGTACAATTAGTGAAAAAGTTCTGAAATGCACTTATTTTATAAATACGCATAAATTTAAAATAACAACAAATAATTTAATTAAAGAAAAGTTGAAACCAATTAACTTAATTAGCATTGGAAAAGAAATATTAAGAACTAAACACAAAATTTTAACAGAGGAATTGAAAAAAAAAACGAAAAATCATATCGACATTTCGATGCCTTAGTGTATTTTGCAAACATTTTTGTGCAAAAAGTCGATATACATATGTATGTATGTTTACATACATATACGTATATAATATATTTAGCAATTTTGAAATTTAAAAAAAAATATCTGAAAATGTGAACTGTTAGTGTTGGAAAAATTATTTGGTTTATGCAATGTTTTTTAATTCATTGAATTCCTGTACATACATACCTATGTTCACACATAAGTACATACACAGATACAACATACATATTCTTAGCTGCATACACAAAAAAAAAATTTAATAAAGTCAGTATTTTAATATAGAAAGTTGCTGGACAAAATGCGCATGTACTGGATTTTCTACATGAATTTTTAATCTGCCTCTGCCAGTCATAGGAAAGAAAGTTTAAACGCCTTAAAAAATATAAACAACTCATCTACTCGACACTTCTTAATTTGTCCTTTTTCATATTTTACAGACTAATGATTTGAATTGAAATATCTGCACTTAATTATTATGTAAAATATATATTTTGCATTAATAATTTATCAGATTCAATGGCTGCTGTTTTAAGCAGTTATAGCAACAGCAACGAAATAAGAAAACACGATAATAGCTTGGAACCAAACGAAGGATATTGCTTTAAGCCCGTCACTTCGCTATTAACATACATTTCATTGACAATCGACTTTCGAAAACAGTTTGACGATTCACTGGCAGGGATGTATCCCTCTCTACCAAAATATCAACAGTCTTCGGCTCAACAGCAAATAAATAGACATAACCATCATACTACTGGATACCATCTGGCTAATAATTTTGTAAATCATCATCAGATTAACACTTCATCTCTGGCTTATGGAATGCCTGTAAGTTCGGGTTACTCTTCACAGCATTCAAAATTACAGAAATCATATCCCTCAGCGACAGTGCATAGGTCTTCATCATTAGCGGAGACATCTCCCAACTATTGGGGCCACAGTCATCCTACATCGTCGGCTCTGTATCGTAATGAATCAAAGCGCAAAACGGCTGTAGAACTTTTAGCCGAAAGTAAACCTTTCTTTGTTAGAACAGAAAACATTTTCGAGCGCACAAACTTTGGAGCAAGTACTTTGGTTTGCAGTAGTAAAAGAGGTCGGAGCGGCTCTAGTGTTGTCTTGGATGAAGGCAAATATAATCCGACATATGGTGAAACTACCCGTACTGCTGCCGAATTGGAAAAACGTTATGGCACAACAACCGCTCATCGGCGCTCTTCTCACATTCATCAGCACAATCACGCCAACCATGGCGCTCAACAATGTCATACGCCTTCTGCAAATGCAAGCATGTATCATGGCAAATTTAGAATGTCATTGTCGAGTGATGGTTCACATGAATGTGATTCTTTGGCCCGTTATCGCAAGGAGAACTTTACCGAACCTTTAGTTTTTAATGAGGCAAGTAAAAATAGAATTTTAAACCGACTAAGATGATAAGAATTCAAAATTTTAATTTTTATATATTTTAGGCAAAATCAGTTTCGTTTGAAGAGAATGTTGCTTTTCGAATTCCTCCTCCCGTATACTTTACTCAACCAAACTACAATACCATGTATGATAGCGGTGATGAGCCATTGGTATTGACAGAAAATTATAGGCCAATAAGTCCACCAGCTGAATATGCTGAAGATTCCACTGAAGCCCATAATGATATTAGATCAAGGTAAGAAGGATTAAGATGTTCGTCTAAATAGTTTTTCTGGAAAGTCTTGAACCGCATGTGTGTGTGTGTGTGTGTGTTTTGCATGTATGTATTTATGTATGTATGTATGTATGTATGTATGTATGTATGTATGTATGTATGTATGTATGTATGTATGTATGTATGTATGTATGTATGTACATATGTATGTATGTATGTATGTATGTATGTATGTATGTATGTATGTATGTATGTATGTATGTATGTATGTATGTATGTATGTATGTATGTATGTATGTATGTATGTATGTATGTATGTATGTATGTATGTATGTATGTATGTATGTATGTATGTATGTATGTATGTATGTATGTATGTATGTATGTATGTATGTATGTATGTATGTATGTATGTATGTATGTATGTATGTACGTATGTATGTATGTATGTATGTATGTATGTATGTATGTATGTACATATGTATGCATGTGTCAGGAAGATCGTTTTTTCGAATTTTTTTAATAACCGGTTTTCGAAAAGCTCAAAGAGAGGAAATAAAAAAACCGGTAATCGATAAAAAAAGTTATTGAAAAAACCGGTTAACCGGTTATTGAATTAAAATAAATAACAGCAAATTAGTTAGTGAAGAAAGTTTCCTTCAATAAAACCAAAACAGCTCGCTTAATGCTGAGTGCACACCACGCCATTTTGTGCCATAAATAATGTGAAAAATAATAGTTTTAGCCAAAAAATCATTAGGATGAAAATAATTTGAATAAAATTGTGTATGTATTTATTAGGAACTAAATCAGGTCATCAAAATTAACTTTTTCAATAGTTATTATATCGAACCCACCTAATGTTGCATACATAGTCCTTTTGTGAGAAGAGGTCCATTATATTTGATTTCACTAATACATTAGTGTCCAGCGAAAAAAAAATAATATAACTCATACGCGTATACAAATGTTTAGATCATTTAAATACAAAGGTATAACCGAAGGCTTCCAAGAAAACTCGTTGTTTAAAAATAAAGTTGGCTTTATTAAGTGAATGTATTTTAAAATGCTACACAACGCTATAAATAAATATGTATAAAACTGCTTGAAACTATATTTTTTTGTTGATGTCCGGAAAAGCCCGGGTTTTTTGCACTGGCTGTCCTCTTTTTTTGGATTTGGAGATAACAACCGTATTTCCAAACAAGTAATAACTGATTGTTAGAGAATTTTCCTAATAAGCAAGAAAACTAAAAGATTAAAAATATTTCTCATAAGAACTTGAATGTTGAGTATGGAAACGCCAACAGCTTGAATGAAATGATTTTATATCATGCATTGTTATATGGTGATGCATTTCATGTATCATGATTTATTTATGAACAAATTTTATTCTGAGTAAACCAGTCTCTTGATGGAGGATGAGACCTCTGCGAACGCCCGTCGATCTTCGGAAGAAGACTGCGCTTATTGGGTTGCAGCTTTGCTACTCAAGTGGGTATTTGGGATTGATCGACGCACTTAAGTATATTGTTTGTCATACTGTTATTCGACTCATGAGATTGCTTTCAAAAATTTTCAAAAACCAGCTACGATTTTTTGTCAGCACTCTTTACACCCTGTACCACATGTACATTACATTATGTTAAATGTAAATTTGTTCTATTTAAACAAACTTTTACTTAAATAAGAATACTGGATTTATTTTCACATTTTATATTGCTTAGACCGAACTAAATCCACATACAACTGTGTATATGTTCTCTTATTCTCATTCTCGTCAGCACTTTTCTTATTCCGTACTATTGTAGGTTGAATGTAAATTTGTTCTATTTAAGCGAACAAAAAATTTCTATTCCAAGATTTTACAATCTCAAAAATGAGCTAAAAGCCGAAAAAAAGAAATTATTATTAGAAATACAAAAGGTTACAATAAATAATTATAAGGCATTCTTCAACAACTTTAAAACTCTCCTATTTTTGAATAATTACAGAGAATACGACAACAAATTCTCAAATTCAAATTCTCTGTGCATATCTGGAAGTAAAAACAGAAAGTTTTTCAGATATTCCAAAGCGATTAATAAAAAATCAGTACCCCTAATCAAGGCGCATGCATACAGGTAGGAGCGGTTCTACAAAAACAACTAAAATGGCTGTACGAATGTCAAAGACAGATAACAAAAACTCACAAATTCTTTCTTCTACGCTTTGACCTTTTCTTAGATTCTACAGTTGTTGTTAGTAAAAAAGAAAAAAACATTAACATAAACAAATTTTGACAAATACACAACTAAAATACAGTTAATCAGCTAATTAACTAAAGTCACCTGTATACGTGCGCCCTGCCCCTAATGCCCTACCTTATCGCATTTAAAATATTTTTTTTAAACTATTTTGGACCTCCTTGTATCTTGTTTAATTAGGCTAGTAGATCTTGAGATTGAGAAAATTAATAAAAGAAAGTTCAACCATATTTAAGATAAACTTTTTAACACACTTTAATTACAGGTATAATTATCAACGTTCGTATTCGCACTCCCATGAAACCAATGATAAGTCCAAATACACTGCCGCCTCTGATAATATTAATAGTCACAAATCTTTGCCCGACTTACACACACAAATAAATCGTCATTCACCCCATAGTGAAATATTGAGCTGCTGTAGTCGTGGAAATAGATCTATTAAATCAGCCGGAGAATCTTCTTTAAATCGTGATTCAGGTGGGTCCTCGGGCCACTATACGCATCGCAGCGAACCATGCTATCGACAACATCATGTTGACCTTGATCGTGACGAAAGGACAAAAAAATGCTGTAGTGCACGTGTGGAGTATAGACGAGATAGTGGCTCCTCCACACAACATACTAACAACTCTTTTTGCGAATTCTCGTGTAAGGCAATTGATGAAAATTTCGATTCGCCCGATTATCTGTTTGATTTTACTACTCCCGAAGTACCAGAAGCCTTTCAAGATGACTATGTACCACCATTACCGCGCTATGAAAGTGATAATACTCGTTATTATAATTCCTCGCCACATCAAACGAACTTTGGCCATCAAAGTTTTATGAAGCACAAAGCTTCACCTGATGAACCTATAGTGCAATCGCCTGGCTCACAACATTCTTTAGAAGATATCAGTCCACCACCAAATCAATTTAAGCGTCAAAAGTGTATACGCTTCAAGAGGCACAACCGTATATCATTGTCGTCTCAACCACCAGCGCCTTCTCACTCTATTAATGATTATTCTAATACATCTTTAATGAATACCTACAGAAGATCAGAGAATCTTCGATATTTCTTTCCAAAATGCTTTTCAGCTGACGACTATAAACAGCACCACTTTCCACAAACACATCAACAACAGCATTCTCATTTTCAATTACTACAGCAAATGACACAAAAATCCTCAGATCGCCAGCAACATGTGTCACAGCAGCAACAGATTAGAGAATTTAAAGGCCAATACGCTAATCAGGCCCTTCGACATTCTCACGATATATTGGAAACTCCCTCTGAGCCGCACCTCGTAGATTTAGAGAAATTCTTTGATCGTTTAGGCTTAAATGACGACAAATTTCATGAAATTTATACGTTTTCTAAAAGAAAACACAGCAATGGAAGCAGTGACGGCAGCAATAGTACCGTATTCTTTTCGGATGTCAGTACAGTAGACTCGATGCGTTTACCGGACAGCACTGAGACACAGCTACAAGCTGCACAGACCTATAGGCCAACTGAACCACCATCGATTGTGGAACGGAATGCGCGCATAATTAAATGGTTGTGCAATATACGTAAAGTTCAGAATGATACCAAATAAATTCAAATGTCGATTTGTAACATAATGGCTACGATTTAAATATGACAATATAGAAAACAAAGGTAGACAAAGAGGTGGTTGATTGCGAAAAACTTTTCTTGTTGTTATTGTGGTTTATAATTTTACTTAGGGAAAAATAAACTAATCAGTCTTTAAATTATTTGCTTATTATTTTTGGTAATTATTATTTATAATGGAATTACTTAGCATATCGTTAAATAAAATGCAAAAAGGTGTAACTGGCAAAAATATGATTTTACAGCAAAAGGTTTTGGCTACGAATTTTCCACGGCATGCTGGCAGATTTCGTTTCAACCACTTCACATGTTTAGTGGGTAGAAATTTTAAAGAATTCAGACGTTTCTGTTAGATATCGTACAGACGTGGGCCAATTTTGTTAGCTGGGGAAAAACTATGTTTAACTATAAAAAAAATTCATTCCTTTTAGTCTTACGACACATTATCAGGGTTTTTATAAAAGGTGATCCTTTTTGTAAATTTATATCTTGCTTTTGTAGAATTACACTAAGTGGTTGTGTGACAGTAAGTATATCATTTAGAATATTTTATCCGCAAATAAAATCGAAAGTGCTCAGAGAAGTTCTTAATAATAAGGCTTTTGAAGATGTATCCCTATCTTTCCACTCAGATATCTTTCTAAATGTCTCTATTATTTGTTTTATTTTTAATGCAAATTGTAGAATTAAATCGATCTACCCATCGTGTTTTGCATAATGGAGACAACTTTGTACCTTGATATTTTAGAAAAACTGCATTACGCTTTAGATAAGGTTTTAAATGTGCTCTTAAAATACCAAAACGAAAATTTTGTTACCATTGAAGCCGAGCAACTTAAAACATGACGTGAAAGGACATTAAACATAACAGCAACTAACAGATATGCCTTACATTGGTCAACCTGGGCGATCATTACATGATATAAGCGCACAACCACCAAGTAAAGCAGAAATAGCAGCAGACATATCTATGTTCGCTGAAAAAATACCAAATCTGCAGGAGTAGATGAATGTCTATCCTTTCTTTAGAAATATCTGGAACCTCGAAGAGATTCCGCCTGACAAGGGAAGTTGTAGGGGATTTTACCCAAATTTTTTTAAAATTTTGTATGGTGACCTTTAAGGGAGTGAAGATAGGTAAGTATGTTCTAGGAAAATGTTTGTAAGAAGAAATGAGTTATGGTCAGTTCTACATTTGACCTATTCACGGGCACCCTGAAAGCTGTAGGGGGGATTTATTACAATTTTACCAAACTTTGTATGGGAACTGCTTTAGGCGATGGAGATAGGAGGTGCATATATTCTGGAAATATGCTTGGAAGGGGAAACTAATGGGGGTCGTTCGTATACTTTATTTCTCTAAGGCTGATTCTTTGAAAGTTATGAGCGTTTTTACATAATTTTTTGTATGTATGCTCTAGGAATATGTTTGGGAGGGAAAACTAATAGGGGTCTGCAATATATTTTTTTCTTCTAGGGGCGACTACGGAGAAGTTGTAGGTGTTTTCACCCTTTTTCTCAAATTTTATATTGCAACCATGGTAGGGGCTAAAGATGTAAGTACATATGTTTCACAAAAGCGTCTAGAAGAAAAAAATGAATAGGGGACGGTACTACACTTTACCTTTGTATGAGCACGCTGGAAGCTGTGGGGGCGCTTTAAAAAAATTAAATTGTTTTAAAATTTTATACTGCAACCATGTTAGGGAAAGGAGACAGGATTTAAATATGTTCCACAAAAATGTTTGTAGGGAAACACTAGTTTGTCTTACAGTGCACATTGTGCGGGGCAACTTCGGGCCAGTTGTAGAGCTTTTTATGCAAAAATGCATGGCGGAATAAAAAAATGACCTAGTCCCTACAACAACAACTTCCTTTAAAAATTCAGCATGCATTTGGTTGTTGCTAAATTCCAGCTTGGTTGTCAAATATGTTGCGATGACACATACACACAGTATACAACCATTATATAATATAAAAAATTTGCCAAGCTAAGCAAGAAATTATATGGCGGAAATAGAATTCAGCTGATCAGTTACTCCTACCTTGTTCAATATACCTTGGTACAAATCTTAAAAAAATAACCAGAGGTAGTCTTGGTGTTTGGCTTATATCCTGGTCAGTTATTAAGCCATTTTGCTGGATTTCAATAGCAATTTGCTCGCGGGTAATTTTGATAGTTTGATACCTTTTGCGGGCCTATGCGACTGCGGCGGGCTTCAAAAAGTTATTTCAACCATATTACGGAAAGACAGGCAGACGGACATCGCTAAATCCACTTTCCCATCTATAAGGATTAAGAAAATATAGGCTTTGTGGGGTCGCAAATAAATATTAAAGAAATTACAGATGAAATGACAAACTTATATAAACCGTTACGCTTTTTATTTCTAAACATAAGCAATAACGTCGGCAGAATGAGGTCACAAAAGATGTTTGTGTTCAAGCTTGTGTTCAGAGTGGAGTAAACGTAAATGAGCAGGGACACAAACTAAAAATTTTTGTTGAAGGAGGTTACTGAAAACATCAATAAAAAATGCTCGGTATTTATAGTTACTAATGCTGAGTACACACTTGGCATTTTCATTGCCGACACATTACAACTGTTTGTAATGTGTGACAAAATGACAACACCCTGTCATTTATTAATAAAGCCTGCATAGCGTTTCGATAACCGTCCACACTAAGGTGGTTTTATACGAGATGCATTTTACACATGGCTTGTTACTTTTGCAATCCACATGTAATTGCGTATGTTTGTCAAAATTAACCTTTTACAGATGGTTTATAATTTTTGCTTTCACACGTACGTATGAAATTACATCTGACATAACCTCTAAACCAAAATAAACAACTTACTTCTCCTTGTTGTTATTCTAAAAACAGCTAATGACACATGCTTTGTGACATGAAAATAGAACGCGCTCTAATTGAAAATTTGTCATATGACTTATACATATGTGTCTCACACAAGCAATGTTTCCACGCGTTCACACGACATGTATCGATTTTGCAGTAAAAAATTTGACAGGTCATATGTAAAATAAATCTCGTATAAAACCACCTTAAATGAGTAAAATTTATAAAAACGCACAAAAATGACAGACGTTGCCATCAGTAGACACTATTACGATTGTTAACAATGTCGAAAAATGTCATAGTGTGTACTCAGCATAAACTTTGTTTTCATTTCTTACTTATTATTTAATTAAAAATGTTATTTGTTAAATTTTTTCCTTTTTTCTTAATATTATTTAAAAAAAAAACGTAATTTGACAGCTTGTGTCCTAACATAATTGCTCAGCCTTGCGTTGTAAAACTTATTTCCAAACTTATTTTTTAAACACTAAAACTAAATTTTAATTAGAAATAGAAAACTAAATAAGTATGATAATAAAAGTTGTTCAAAATTGCTTAAGACAAGCGTTTTACATACTTATGGAATACAGTTAAGTTACATCTTGTTAAAGGAATGGTTAATTGGGATTGAAGTGAAACTGTATGTATATTTGAATATGCATCGCATTAAAGTGGGTATTAGCATTGAGTCTAATTGGAACTTGTTTTTTCTTATTTTTTTTTAACAATAAAATTTGCCATATTGCCAGAATACATGTGCATGGGTATGTTCGTTAAAGTTTATTATAACGATTATGGCTTATTGAACATGAACATTAACTTAATTTTCACAATTTGTACCAATTTTTGTATGTTGGTGTATGTATGTATATACACGTGTCCTTACATATACATAAGTATGGTCGTACAAAACCAACAAAATTATTTCAAATATTCTAGAAATATAAGAACGTGTAAGCAAGTTATAGTCGGTCAAGTCGACCATGTTATACACTACACCACAATATATTTTATATTAAGTACCACCTTATGCACCAACAGACCTGCCATATTTGCCGATTTTCGCTCCGAAATTGACAATTGCTTATTAACACTTTAAACAAGTTAACTCTGTTTGTGAATTCAGTTTGAAATCTAAAAATTTACTCGAAATCGGTTTAAAGAACAAGCTAGTATAATAATTAGTAATTTTGAGAAATCCCGGAATAGGTTAGATAAATAAAGAGATAACTGTTAATAAGATATCGCTTCTATTAAAAATAACAAAGAATAGGTTTTTAAAAGTTAGTGTTTGTTTTTGTATAAAGAATGCAGGCACCAAAACCGAAATTAAAGAAGAAATTTGCATCGGTTTTAACCAAAGAGAAAAAAGAAATAATTTTTAATCCTAAACAAATTTATTTTTAAAAGTTGTAAATTTTAAAGAAATTTTAAAAACAATTGAAGCAAATTTTCAAACTTTTTGGCAAAAAATTCAAATATGAAACTGGGTGATTCCAATTCTGTCAAAATTTTCTCAACGAGCCCTTCCACATACATATTTCTGAAAAGACTTTTTAGTCAAGTCAACTTAAAAGCAACAAAATTTCCATGTTCCCTGGAAAATGAAGGGTTTGTTTGTAAATGCATCACTGCACTGCATATAACATGCATTTGCAACTACATATATAGTTTAGGTTTGTTCACTTTTTTGCTTTTTGTAAAGCTTAACAAAACCCAGTATAACATAAAAAATGTGGTATAAAAAAAACACCCAAAATGTGTTTCAGATTTTTAGCAGTTATTTCAAAGTGGATATTAAAATTAACTAAATAAAAAGTCATTTTGTAGATAAACATTTTCTAGGATCCAAAAATTATCTCTTATATAAAGGTGGGATTTATTTACATCTTAAATGCAAGTAAACAACATATGTACATGTAAGTATTGAAATTTTTTTAAGCATCGAAAATGTAATCATATGCGGTTAAAATTTTGCAAAAATGAATAGTACCTCTCCAATGAGTAAACTGTCGTACTTTTTACGACTTAAGCTGGAGGTCCATACCATACGTTCTATGCGCTGTGCGTTCTCTCCGACTCTCACAAAAGTAAAATCAGTGTAGTTTTATGTGGCAAGAAACATAACAAATTGCAAAGAACGCATCGGCGCAAGTAACGGATAAAGTAGGTTTACTTTCTACTTTTTCATACGTCGCATGCGAAATGAGAAAATGAGAGATGGTTTTGTTATCCAGTGATGACAAATTTTAAATGCTATCAAAAAACATGTGTGTGTGGTAGATTATATTTTTGGTATATTTTGTGTTAAAAACAGTATGTTATGAAAGAAAATGCTTTTATTATAAATTTTGCAAATAATTTTAAGAATAAATTTCCTTAAAAATAAGTTTTCAACACAAATGTTTTGTAGCCAAAGTTAATATTGTTTTTATCGACTACTTTTATATTTTAAGTGTCATCTCTGTTGTGTTTTTATTTATGTAAGTATAATGAAGAAAATCTGATTTCTCTTCTCTTCACTTTTCGCACAAAACGTATTGCATGTAACTTGGCAAAAACAAACGTATAAAACGTACAGAAATATGATACGCATAGAACGGAGCCACGCATATAACGTATGGTATGGACCTCCAGCTTTAAAACACGTAAAATAAGTTGTAAATTTAACAATTATTTTCCGATAAATTGCAATTAATTTGTAAATGTTTGCTTTTATTGATCTTAATGTTACATACATATGTATGTATAATTATGTTATGAACATTAGATTAGATTAATTGTTATGTTTCGTATTTTTGTGTCAGTTATACCCAAAAATACTTTTTCCGGGAGACACTTTTTTGAGAGTGCTATATTAAAAATAGATCCATATTATTGTTGAAATGAGATTATAAATATTTGCAAAATTTTGTTGAAATAGAGTAATATTCGAGGCAGTTTTTGCACAAAAAGCTTATTTTGGGGAAACTGGGGCTATTTATTAAAAACAGACTGATCATCACCGTAAACAAAAGGCTTAGTAGCTTTGCCAAAAAAATTTATCTGTGCCAAGTTTTCTCAAAATTTCTTTAAAAGTTCGACCTATACTTTGCTCACAAAATAAATGGAAACGTCCGTCCGGCTGGAAGGACATGCTTTAATCGACTCAAGAAGTGATTCCAAGTCGTTTGGTATAACTAAGTTTTGTTTCAGATTATTATTTGTGAATGTTACAAAAAACCGCACAAAAGCATGTGGATGTAAAAAATATTGGACACAATACATACATACATATGTACATTTATATAAAGAGTTAAAATCCAGTTAATTAACGAATCTTAAAAGTTAAACTGCCACTACACAAAAATAATGAATTTTTATTTGGGGATGTAATAATGGTAATACGACCGTTTTTATGTTATAAGTGTAAAGTACATTAGTATGTACATGTGTGTGTGTGTGTGGGCGTTCAAAAAAAGATATAACCAAAGACTATAGCAAAGACTATAGATTTATAAAAATTTTGCAATTCCATGTTTTTAATTTGTTTTATTTTTTTATATGTATTTATAAGCTATATGTTTGCAACTTCATTGTGACGGGTGTGGCCATTTTACTCACATCTTTTTATTTCAGTTAAAACATCAAGTTTTAAGTTAAAAAACTGTAATTACTAATGGCTACCTTATAAATTTTAGTTTTAAAGGATTTTTTCTTCAAGAAAGCATTCTGTGAAATATTAAAGAAAAAACATCATTTGTTTTATTATTTATTATTTTTAAGTGTTTCTGATCGTATTCATTATTTTAATTCGACAACAAACTACTTGTTCTTAAATTTTTTTTTTAAAAACTTAAAAATATCCCTGAGAAATATTCCCTACTCTTAAATAACAAATGACGATTAACGTATAAAATAAAATAAAAGAAAATAAAATAAAATAAAATAAAATAATAGAAAATAAAATAAAACAAAACAAAATAAATAAAATAAAATAAAATAAAATAATAGAAAATAAAAGAAAATAAAATAAAATATAATAAAAAATAAAATAAAAAAAATAAAAAAATAAAATAAAAGAAAACAAAATAAAATAAAACAAAATAAAATAAAAAAATAAAATAAAAAAATAAAATAAAAGAAAACAAAATAAAGTTAAATAAAATACTTGAAAATGATTGAAAATAACCATCGGAATAACAGATAATTTAATGTTATTTGGACTATTTTTTTTAATATTAAATATTCAATACGGTTAAAACACTTTATAATATCAACAAATAAATAAGTTAATAAAAAGATCGTATGTATTAATTCATTAAAACTAAATCTAATCGGTTACAATTAAAATGCCAAT
This sequence comes from Melanophora roralis, assembly GCA_963583895.1. Taxonomy (NCBI): domain Eukaryota; kingdom Metazoa; phylum Arthropoda; class Insecta; order Diptera; family Rhinophoridae; genus Melanophora; species Melanophora roralis. The sequence continues at coordinate 1,008,400 of OY757189.1, forward strand.
AGTAGGCAATTCAAATAATATTGATTACTGTGCTCTTCGAGAAGTTTACGACATTTTAGCTTTTGTGAAAAATCATTTAGTATTTTTAATAATTTATATACAAAAGGCAGGAATAGAAACTCATAAAAGCCGGGCATTAATAAAAGTAAATTTTAATTAGAATTGCAAAAACTTTTCAAAATTTTTTTTAGTAACACTCGATGGTAAACAATATGTGGCGATATAAATAGTATCTATATTTATATTTCTAATTAACTTCTAAGTTTTCTTTAAAATTTATAAGAACTGAATTCCATCTTTTTACGAAACAAGTACTGTATTTTATTGTTGTATTTTTGTTGTTTTTATACCCTTCACATAGTGATAGGGTATATATCACTTTGTCATTCCGTTTGTAATTTCTTTATTATTCATTTGCGACCCCATAAAGTATATATATTCTGGATCCTTATAGATAGGGAAGTTGAAATAGCCATGTCCGTCTGTCCGTCTGTCTGTCTGTCTGTCTGTCTGTCTGTCTGTCTGTCTGTCTGTCTGTCTGTCTGTCTGTCTGTCTGTCTGTCCGTCTGTCCGTCTGTTGAAATCAAGTTTCCGGAGTCAGATAAAAAGATACAGATCAGTAAATGGTGTCAAACGATTAAAAATATCCCGCTAACAATCGCTATTTAAAATCAGCAAAATCGGTTCGCTATTGACCGAGATATAAGCGAAAACCCAGAGTAACCCATTTTTTTTAGGACAAAATCCGTGCATATATCCCTATATATCTCAGTAAGTATAATCACTCTTGCCACAAAACTTGGCACGGATACTCCTAAAGAAGGGACCTAAATAATGGAAAAAGTTTTTTCAGATAGGACCAGGGGAAGGGGTATTTTTCCTACAATTGCACAAATTTGGTGAAATATTTTATGCGCTATATCTCGGAAACTATCACAGCTATCGACATAAAATGTTTTACAAAAAGTAATTGTACGCAAAGATCTACACTTTAAAGAAAAATTTTTTTGAGTGGGGGCAAAAAAAAGGGTAGCTCCCATACAAATCGGCAATTATTATAAAATATTCGATACGCTATATCTCGGAAACTATAACAGATATCGACTTAAAATGTTCTACAAGAAGTGATTGTACGCAAAGATCTACACTTTAAAGAAAAATTTTTTGAGTGGGGGCAAAAAATGGGGTAGCTCCCATACAAATCGACAATTATTATAAAATATTCGATACGCTATATCTCGGAAACTATAACAGATATCGAAATAAAATGTTCTACCAAAAGTAATTGCACCCTAAGGGCTACGCCTTAAAGAAAAATTTTTTTGAGTGGGGGCAAAAAAAAGGGTAGCTCCCATACAAATCGACAATTATTATAAAATATTCGATACGCTATATCTCGGAAACTATAACAGATATCGACTTAAAATGTTCTACAAGAAGTGATTGTACGCAAAGATCTACACTTTAAAGAAAAAATTTTTTGAGTGGGGGCAAAAAAAGGGGTAGCTCCCATACAAATCGACAATTGTTATAAAATATTCGATACGCTATATCTCGGAAACTATAACAGATATCGACTTAAAATGTTCTACAAAAAGTGATTGTATGCAAAGATCTACACTTTAAAGAAAAATTTTTTTGAGTGGGGGCAAAAAAAGGGGTAGCTCCCATACAAATCGACAATTGTTATTAAATATTCGATACGCTATATCTCGGAAACTATAACAGATATCGACTTAAAATGTTCTACAAAAAGTGATTGTATGCAAAGATCTACGCTTTAAAAAAAATTTTATTGAGTGGGGGCAAAAAAAGGGGTAGCTCCCATACAAATCGACAATTATTATAAAATATTCGATACGCTGTATCTCGGAAACTATAACAGATATCGACTTAAAATGTTCTACCAAAAGTAATTGCACGCTAAGGGCTACGCCTTAAAGAAAAATTTTTTTGAGTGGGGGCAAAAAAAGGGGTAGCTCCCATACAAATCGACAATTATTATAAAATATTCGATACGCTATATCTCGGAAACTATAAAAGATATCGAAATGAAATGTTCTACAAAAAGTAATTAGGCAAGAATGCCTACGCTTTAAAGAAAAATTTTATTGAGTGGGGGCAAAAAAAGGGGTAGCTCCCATACAAATCGACAATTATTATAAAATATTCGATACGCTATATCTCGGAAACTATAACAGATATCCACATCAAATGTTCTACAAAAAGTAATTAGAACACAAGGCCTACGCTTTAAAGAAAAAAATTTTCGGGTGGGGGATGAAGAAGGGGTAGCTCCCATACAAATTAACAATTTTTATAAAATTTTCGTTACGCTTTTTCTGGAAAACTTTTACAGCTATCGACTTCGAATATTCTACAAAAAGTAATAATCAAATAATTTATACATTTTGGAAAAAAAAAGTTGGAGAAGAGCAGCGGGACTAGAACATTTAATAAGTTTTATTAACCTTTAAATATGGATAATGTCGAAAACTTTTAAAACTTTCGACCTCAAATCTTCTTCATCTATTTCTATTATTCATATGAACGTTAAAATTTTGTTATTTTTTCTATGGGCTTTAAAACTCGCACAAGGTTTTTTATTATATTATTTGCAGTACAAAATTACTCCGCTGGGTATATTTAAAGACCAATGTGAAGGGTATATAAGATTCGGCACAGCCGAATATAGCGCTCTTACTTGTTTTAATTGTTTCTGTTAGTTTTTACTTTTTATGATATTTTTGTTTTTATTCTTATAATTTTTTGAAAAAAATTAATAAAAATAAAATAAAGAAACAATCGCATGAGTGATTTTAATTGTCAAGTTTTTTTTTTCAAAATCAAGTTTTTTTTTGTCAATATCAAGCTTTTGGGCAAACTAAATCTGGCAAGCCTAGGCTGACTTCGAATATTTTTTTCCTTGTAAACATTTTCCTGGAGCATACTTACGCCTTATCTTTACTCCCTAAAGGTTTTGCCATACAAAATTTAAAAAAAAATAGGGTAAACCTTTTTTTGATATTTATCCATGTTTGATTACAAATAAACTTTCTAAAGATCATAACGCATCAAACAATTATTTTTTTAAAATAGTGACTACGTTTTTTTGGGAAAATATTTAACAGATCCCAAGTACAACAAAGCAAATAAAATAAAAGCGGTTTTCACTTTTGCTACTAAATTGCCTACTAAGTTTGAAGTTTAAAGTAACAGCACAACAACAACAGTAAACATTCAAAAATTACCTCATTTACCCCTAATATTAAACTTGCCAGTCATTTATCATCAAGTGTGATATACGCAAAAATTTTTTAAAATTTTAGGTGTGAAAAAAACTAAGAAAAGAAGACAAAAAAATATTTTACATAAATCTTGTACATGGTGCAAAAAAATTTTCAAGTTTCTTTTTGCTATAAGAAACATTTCTTTTTTTTGTTTTTTTTCTATATTTTCTGATTATAACTATGAAATTGGCATTATGATAATGATTACATATGAACATTTTAAATTAACCAAAAAATAAAAAGTGAAATTAACGCCTTAAAAGGCCACCGACAAGTCCCGTTCCAGTATCTGGGGCATTACCACCTGCTCCGCCTAATAGGCCAGTACCCAATAGACCACCACTACCGGCCAGGAGCCCGCCAAGAAGAGGATTTCCATTAAGATTCAAAAGGCATCTATAATTTAAAATAAACAACACATTTGTTTTCTTAAAGATTAGTTTAAAAAAAAAAACAAGTTTTACCTTAAATCCAAACGTATAACATGTTGACAAGCCCACTGTCTTAGGCACTAAGAAAAGTATAAAAAAGAAGAAAAACAAAACATAAAGTTGTAGTCGATCAAGCCCGATCATGTTATACCCTACACCACATTTGTATGGGGACTTTATGAAAAAATAGATCGATAAAAATTGTATGCAGTATAATAGTTGGTGGCATAAAGATAAGAGATAAACAATTTTGAGAAGGCGAGGTAATATTTTCACTATTTTTAGCCTAAAATCCTTATTCTGGGAGGGTATTTGTATAGGAGCTATATTAAAGAATGAACTTACTGATAACAAAAGCAATATGCTTTGTGCCAGTGTCAAAAAACTTATCTGTGCTTAATTTCATCTTCTAAATTGGGACCTGTAGCATGTTCACAAGGATACATGCACTCAAAAAATTATTTATGTAAAATCAACTGGAAATCTATTAAAAAAAAACTGGATTTAGACATTACAAATTGCCCACAAATTGAACGTTTTGTGTGAATTTTGTTATTGTGACGAAAACAAAACACATACAAAACGTCCAAGACGTTTTGCCTATCGTGTTCTATAAATAGCACATAGGGAAATCTAAGACATACGAAACAATTAAACTTAACCGACTTGTCACCAATTGGCTTAATATAACTTGTGTATTGGACATGTTGAATCATAAAATCAGGACTTACTTTTAACATTTGCTCCGATGGTGCAGGGCAAGTTGGTAATTTTATTGGTTTGCTTTTTGAAGTATCCTAAATGTTTTATTATTATTATTATTTGTATGAATAATATATTAAAATGTTTTCTAAAATAAATGCTCATATGCTTACCGTGGCGAAAAGAGTCAGCTGAATGCATATACATATATGTATGTATATGTTTGTATGTATTTGAAAATAAATATATATAATGTTGAAATAAGAATTTGCAAAACAAGAACTTATCAATATAGTATTTGGAATATTCTTACCAAGTTGCAAAAAATTAAAATGGTCGTTATAAAAAGTTTACTTGTCATTGTATGTAACAAACGGTTCTGTTTAATGAAACATTATAGAATCATGCAAAACAAAACCGCTTCTTATATACGATTTTTAATTTAGGTCATTGCTACAACAGCTTTTTACCTGAAACAGTTGTTCCAGGTATTCTATACTTAATGTTTTAACAAAAACATAAAAGCCCAGATATTCTCTTTAAATACAATAAGGTATTGTCAAAACGTTTTTTTCGTAAATAATTCAATTAAGTAAAAATTTCTTTGTTTATAAACAGTATCTACCGTGCGGTTAAATTTAGTTATTTTTTTGCAGCTCAAAGTAATGACTGTTTAAATTATGGCCGCATTTACATACATATGTAGATATGTATGTCCATGGATTGTGCTTGTAAAAAAAAGAGGCCTTAACTTATTTACTAACGTACTTACTTAACTTGGTGGTGCAACCTGTTGTTGGTCTTGGCCTGCTTAATCAATGATTCCAAAGCACTTCGGTCTTGTGTGTGCTCTATCCAGTTCGTTATACGAAGAATTCGTCTTCATCCAATGGATCTCTCCTACGGCTTCCAGGGTTCTCCTACAAAGGCAAAATGTAAGACCGACCAGAATTATTTTATCCATCCAAACATTTTTGTCGAACATACTTACCCCCTATCTCCAGCCCCTAACATGGTTGGCATACAAATTTTTAAAAAATAAGGTAAAAACCGCTACAACTTCCCCGGAGTCGCCCCTAGAGGAAAAAAATGTATCAAAGACCCCCATTAGTTTTTCCTCCCAAACGTATTCCTAGAGCATACTTACCCCCTATCACCACGCCTTAAGGAGGTTGCCATACAAAATTTACAAAAATGATATGAAAATGCCCACAACTTCTTCATAGTTGGCCTTAGAGCAATAAAGTGTACGACCGACCCCCATTAATTTCTTCTCCCAAACATATTACTAGAATATACTTACCCCCTATCACCACGCCTTAAGGGGGTTGCCATACAAAATTTACAAACATGATATGAAAATGCCCACAACTTCTTCAGAGTTGGCCTTAGAGCAATAAAGTGTACGACCGACCCCCATTAATTTCTTCTCCCAAACATATTCCTAGAATATACTTACCCCCTATCTCCACGCCCTGAGGGGGTTGCCATACAAAATTTACAAACATGATATGAAAATGCCCACAACTTCTTCAGAGTTGGCCTTAGAGCAATAAAGTGTACGACCGACCCCCATTTATTTCTTCTCCCAAACATATTCCTAGAATATACTTACCCCCTATCTCCACGCCCTGAGGGGGTTGCCATACAAAATTTACAAAAATGATGTAAAAATGCCCACAACTTCTTTAAAGTTGGCCTTAGAGCAATAAAGTGTACGACCGACCCCCATTAGTTTTCCCTCCCAAACATATTCTTAAAATATACTTACCCCCTATCACCACGCCTTAAGGGGGTTGCCATACAAAATTTACAAATATGATATGAAAATGCCCACAACTTCTTCAGAGTTGGCCTTAGAGCAATAAAGTGTACGACCGACCCCCATTAATTTCTTCTCCCAAACATATTCCTAGAATATACTTACCCCCTATCACCACGCCTTAAGGAGGTTGCCATACAAAATTTACAAACATAATATGAAAATGCCCACAACTTTTTCAGAGTTGGCCTTAGAGCAATAAAGTGTACGACCGACCCCCATTAGTTTTCCCTCCCAAACATATTCCTAAAATATACTTACCCCCTATCACCACGCCTTAAGGGGGTTGCCATACAAAATTTACAAAAATGATATGAAAATGCCCACAACTTCTTCAGAGTTGGCCTTAGAGCAATAAAGTGTAGGACCGACCCCCATTAATTTCTTCTCCCAAACATATTACTAGAATATACTTACCCCCTATCACCACGCCTTAAGGGGGTTGCCATACAAAATTTACAAAAATGATATGAAAATGCCCACAACTTCTTCATAGTTGTCCTTAGAGCAATAAAGTGTACGACCGACCCCCATTAATTTCTTCTCCCAAACATATTACTAGAATATACTTACCCCCTATCACCACGCCTTAAGGGGGTTGCCATACAAAATTTACAAAAATGATATGAAAATGCCCACAACTTCTTCAAAGTTGGCCTTAGAGCAATAAAGTGTACGACCGACCCCCATTAATTTCTTCTCCCAAACATATTCATAGAATATACTTACCCCCTATCTCCACGCCCTGAGGGGGTTGCCATACAAAATTTACAAACATGATATGAAAATGCCCACAACTTCTTCAGAGTTGGCCTTAGAGCAATAAAGTGTACGACCGACCCCCATTTATTTCTTCTCCCAAACATATTCATAGAATATACTTACCCCCTATCACCACGCCTTAAGGGGGTTGCCATACAAAATTTACAAAAATGATATGCAAATGCCCACAACTTTAGAGTTGGCCTTAGAGCAATAAAGTGTACGACCGACCCCCATTAATTTCTTCTCCCAAACATATTACTAGAATATACTTACCTCCTATCTCTACGCCCTAAGGGGGTTGCCATACAAAATTTACAAAAATGATATGAAAATGCCCAAAACTTCTTCAGAGTTGGCCTTAGAGCAATAAAGTGTACGACCGACCCCCATTAATTTCTTCTCCCAAACATATTCCTAGAATATACTTACCCCCTATCTCCACGCCCTGAGGGGGTTGCCATACAAAATTTACAAAAATCATATAAAAATGCCCACAACTTCTTCAGAGTTGGCCTTAGAGAAATAAAGTGTACGACCGACCCCCATTAGTTTTCCTCCCAAACATATTCCTAAAATATACTTACCCCCTATCACCACGCCTTAAGGGGGTTGCCATACAAAATTTACAAAAATGATATGAAAATGCCCACAACTTCTTCAGAGTTTGGCTTAGAGCAATAAAGTGTACGACCGACCCCCATTAATTTCTTTTCCCAAACATATTCCTAGAATATACTTACCCCCTATCTCCACGCCCTGAGGGGGTTGCCATACAAAATCTACAAACATGATATGAAAATGCCCCCAACTTCTTTAGAGTTGGCCTAAGAGCAATAAAGTGTACGACCGACCCCCATTAATTTCTTCTCCCAAACATATTCCTAGAATATACTTACCCCCTATCTCCGTGCCCTAAGGGGGTTGCCATACAAAATTTACAAAAATGATATGCAAATGCCCACAACTTCTTTAGAGTTGGCCTTAGAGCAATAAAGTGTTTGATTATACAAAACGCAGAAATGAACATACAGAAACCTCAGTGCGTAGAAAATGATTTGCAGGTCTTTTATAAATTAATTTTAATATGAAAAGAGCCACCACGCATATTCAAAAGAATTTTAGCATAAGATCGAGCGATATCAAGTCATTTGTTTGTTCAAATTCATATCCTTTCAGGTGCTTATAAAAGAGAGTTATGACATTTTTCGCGAAAAATTTTTCAGAGGGACCACCGTGAGACGTAAACAAAATGTTTTTTTTTTGGTTTCACAAGCATCTATCAACCCAGTCTATTAAACCACAATTTTTCGAACCGTTTTATCTGGTTTCTTATACATACTACATGTATTGAAATACTTAAAAGTTTACGTTTCTTAAATACTTTTTGGAGTGGAAATACCCATATCGGTGCTTCCCCACTCAATTTCTTGCCGTTGATAATTTCATGTTAAAAGCCCCCAAAAAAGAGTGTAGCACAACCAGTGTTGAAAAAGTTGATACGATCGTACTTTTTTTGATATTATTGGATGGTGGAAAATACTGTGTTACTCCTCTGACTAATTTGATACCCTCTTTTGCTTTTTCTTATTATTACTTTTAACGGTTAAGTTTTGCTTCTTTTTTTTTATTACTCCCTTTCACGAGAGGCTGTAAATAAAATTTTTTGCAATATTATTTTACAATAAAAGGTTTCGGATAGTAAATGAGAAACAGAAAATATATATAAACATACCATTATCACAAATGTGATGGGTATAAAAAAAAACAAATCGAGAAAAAGTCATCAAACACGATTTTGTTGACAAAAAAATAACGAAACAGTGAAATTTATCAAAACAAATAAATTTTAGTTTATTTAAATAATAAAAGACTTATAAATGTATAAATACGTACGTACCATATGTAACTACATTTTTAAAATTGTAAGGGAGAAGCAAAAACATTTTTTAAATTTCAAAGGCAGAGCTTTGAAATTGTTTCCTTTTTCCGGTATTCTGTTTTAAGTTTTGTTTGTAACGTTAAAAATATTTATTTTCACGTGACTTTTAATAAAACATTTTCAAATATTTTAAAATTTCGATTTGGGATCTTATGTTAATTACGTGGTTACGTGGTCAATAAGTTAAACACAATAAACTATTGACTGTCAGATTTTTTTATTTTCTGTGATAATTAAACCTAAAAAAAAGAATTAGTAGATCCATTCACCATTAAACAAGCTAAATGAAAAACAACAAATATATATGTATATTTCAAATCATTAATTAATGAACGATTTATTTTAATTTGTTTTTTATTTTTTTCACTTTCATTTATATAGTTCTGCTGCAACATGGGGGCAAATTACTGCATTCAATTCGATTTGAGTAATCGAGTAAAATTTTGATTCCAATCGAGTATCGTAATTTGTCGTCTGATATGTTTTTATTTTATTTAATTTTAGTAACAGGCTTCAAGTTGGGTATATATCAGTATATTTCAGAGGCAAGACATTTTTGTTTATTGGGTGTGTCATTTATTGCTTTTTACATTTGTTGCAGTCGAAGGTCCGGCCTGTAATTTTGGTTCTTTCTTACCAATTTTGACATTTGCTCGAGAGACTCATTTTCATGGAATGCTTCCGCTAATTTAGGATTTATTTGGCTTAAAGGTGTATTTCCTTCTCTAATATAAACTGGCACATAGCCTGGCTTTGGAGGTAGTTCTTGAAGGGCTGCCCCTGAAATGTATAAAAATGTGGTATTTTTAAATTTCTAAAAGAAAAAAAAAAGAAAAATTGCTGTAATCTGTTGAGTCGAATGTAATTTACCATTCACATAGTGATAAGGGTATATGTATATCAGTTTGCCATTCTGTTTGTAATTTCTTTATTATCCATTAGGGACCCCATAGGTAAGTCGATTTAGCCATGTCCATCTGTCCGTCTGTTGAAATCAAGTTTCCGGAGTCAATTTAGGAACTACGGACCAGGTATTGGTGTCAAATTATCAGAAATATTCCTGAGATAATCGCTATTTAAAATGGCCGAGATCGGTTCACCACGGACAAAATACTGCAATTGCCTGAGTTTTTTAGAACAAAATCACAACAAACTCCATACAAAAAATGTAACACATTAAAACTAAAAACATTTACCAATACGGTTGGGCATAACAAAAAACGCAAAAAGTTTCTTGTATAGTTGGACGAAACATTTTTTTTCGGTCATTTGTGACCAATATTTCTATCACATCTGAAGGTGCGAGAGAGATGCAAGATCACACGTACACAAAGTTTCGGTCATTTTTTTCACATCGTCTTAAGAAAATGATAGAAAATAATGACCGAATGACTGGTCATCTGTGTCGGTCATATGACCGGTCAAATGACTGTCACTGTTCTGGTAGGGTTGTCATATGGATGCATGTACATACGTATGTATATATGTGTGTTTAAATGCTCATGCATAAAAATATACACATAATTTGGCGTGTGCCGAAATCAGTAAACATATGTATGTATGTACTAATTGTGATTTCTTTTATTTTATTATTAGTATTATGCCAAAGGATATGAATATAGAAATGGTGCTTGTCATACAAAAATGGAATTTGTTTGCAAGAACACTTTATGATGCGGGAGAACAAATAGAAAGTAGATATGTGTGCACAAAGCATTTTTATTATAATATTTGAAATACGAAATCAGGCTAGATCATATGGCTGGGTACTTTAAAGATCAATGTGAAGGGTATATACGATTTGGCACAGCCGAATATAGCGCTCTTACTTGTTAATTACGGCGTTGTTTGAGTAAATTAGCGATGTGTTTATAGAGCTGCACATTTACAAAGATTTTCGCTTCTCGTGTAAAGTTATATTTTTGTTAGCTGTGCCTTTTTGCATTTTAGCTGACGATATGGATGTGTGCATATTGTATTATGCCCTAAACACAACTGGAACGAACGTCGAATTTTTCGTTGCGAATATTCGTCTTAATAAATAAAACACATTTGTGTATATGAAAATGCACACAAACAGTGCGTCGACTAAAATTCGTCATGCGTAACAAACTCTATTTCTATTTCTTACGCAGACGAACGACGAATAATTTGGCACAGAGTGACCGTTTCTCTTTTATTTTGTTATTAAATAATGTTATTTAATACTTTAACAATCATTTTCACTTTTTATTTGTTGCATTAAATGCAATTAGTGTATTTTTAGTGTTGTATTTATGTATTTTTTAAATAGTTTTTTTTTAATTATTACTTTTTTCAAAAAGTGCCTCTTTTTTAAGATATATGGTCACTCTATCACAGCTGTTTTATTCGTTCTACAGTCCCTGGCCAAATTATTAGACGCACTGCAAGATTTCATGTAAAATATTAATTACCTAGTGAAATTAAACCGTTTTGTTATTTTAAATTGATTTGTTTTTTATTTTTATATTATCCAATCAATTAACGATTTATTTGACATAAATAAAACAGCATAAATTTAGAAAAGCAAAAGTTTATTAAGTTTTAAAGAAAAGTGAAATTAGTGTTGGTAAAAGTCAATATTTAGTTGAGCCACCTTTAGCCGCTATCAAAGCTTTAATTCTGCGCGGCATGATATCAATGCAAGACTGTACTATCTCCTGCATTTGAGGATGATGATTCCACACATAAATAATCTTTTTTAGGAGCTGGGTTTTGTTGGTAATCACATCTTTAGCCACTTCTCTTTTCATCAGCTCCCACACATTTTCAATTGGGTTCATATCAGGGCTATTACCCGGCCAGTCCAACAGAGGGACATTTTTTTCTGCCAAAAAAGCTTTAACAGACCGAGCAGTGTGGCAGGGAGCTCCATCTTGCATAAAAGTGAATGGTTCCCCATTTGGAAACCATTCTCTGAGCTGCGGAATCAAACGATTTTGTAATACTTCTTTGTATTGATCTTGCCTCATTATTCCATTGACGACGTACAGCCGTCCAGTGCCCTTGCCGCTGATGACTGACCAAATCATCACTTTGTCGGGACGACACAATCAGTGTGAAATTTTTAACCATGACGACGACGCACATACTGAGCTTTATTCTGCAAAATTTCGAATGTGCTTTCGTCACTGAAGCAGATCTGTCAAAAATAGGAAAAATATATAAACTTCCATGTTTATTTGCTTTAGTTAACTGAAATTGACAAAAATGTATAAATTTTTGATTAAATTGCTGTATCTTACCGATCTCCAGAAGTCCACATCTTTGTCTTGAGATTGTTTGGCCCACTGCAGGCGCTTTGTTTTCATTACTTCTGTTAACTTCGGCTTCCTGGCGGGGCGATAGGCCTTGAAATCTAAATCTTTCAACTTTCTGCGAACAGTACGCTCAGAAACATTTACGTTGGCATACTGGAGTTGGGATTTGATTGCCTTTGTGGTAGCAAATCTGTTTTTTAGACAATTTTCTGCAAACATCTCTCTGCCCGTGAAGTGAAAATTGGTTTCCTACCGCATATTTTCTTTATTTTCGGGCTTAATTCCTCCCCTAACTTAATTTTCTTTTTTATTCTTCGTACACTCGTTTCAGAAACCTCTAATCTTCGCGATATTTCTCTGTTTGAAAAAGTTTTCGCAGTCACAAGGGCCTTCACTTCAGCTTTCTTACGTGGTGAGAGATCACCTCTTCTACCCATAACTAAAGTATTACAATTATTTTTTTTAACACTGCATACAAAACAAAGTAATAACTGTTTAGTATAAAACAGTTAAGCGACCAATCACAGTTTAATAAGTTACAAAGACACGTCCGTACCTGAGTCGATTCCGATAGCGACTGATACAGGTTTGTACTTGTTTACGTTTGTGTATCACTTTGTCAACACAGTGTTGCCATATATTCAAAATTAATAAAAATATGTAGTCTACAACAATTCTTTTAAATAAAAATCAACAATATTATAGTTTAAATATACCATAATTTGATTAAAAGCACTTAAAAACATAAAATTACTAAAAAAAATACAGTGCGTCTAATAATTTGGCCAGGGACTGTAAATGTGTTTCACTTAACGAATTTTAACAGGCGAATTCGTCGTGTGGCGCGAAATTCGTCGTTCGGACCAGTTGTGTTTAGAGCATTAAGTGTAACCATAGCTGCCAGATTTGACGATTAATCATCATTTTGACGATTTTTGGTGCCAAAAATAGTTTTATGACAATAAACAAAACGGCTTTTATGGTTTTTTACTGCAAGCGTTTAACATAATAAATATTTTGAAAATCTACACGATTAAAATACTTCTCACGATGTAATTATTTTGTGTAACGTTCAATTTAATCAATAATTTAAAAATTTCATAAAAGCTTAAAAAGTTTATAAAATTAGAAATAAAAAGTTAAAATTTAAAAATGTCTTCCTTAAATTTGGATGCTTCAACATTACTTCTATATTTCATGCAAAATTTCAAACAATTTATTCGATTTGTATTTGTGTTTGTCATAAAGTTTAAAATGTAAATAAATCTTAGTTCAATGGGAATAAATAAAAACAAAATCAAGCTTAAAAATTTTTATAAACCTGTTTTATTTTTAAGCTTAAAACTACACAGAAAAAAATTAAAAAAATTTTTATTCAAACAAACATTTTTTTAAAACTTTCATTTTTTTCAGGCAATATTTTATTAAATCCTAATAACAATCTGATTTTTATGGCAAACAAAATAAAAGAAAAATCAAAAACTGTTTATAGGACCAATTTTAGACAAAGAAATTATTGACTCAGTTATATGCTTTACTGATTTCGGCCCAATAAACAAAACTGTAAAACCAGATACACAGTTTTATTGGATTTCTAAAAAAATTTATTTGGAAAAAAATCCCTACTATTTTCAGTAAAAAAAATTATTGCTATTGAACAAAATCGTTTTTTGATTGTTCGTTAATCAGATAACAATTTTATTAGGATCCAATACAATATTGCATTAAAATAATTAAAATTTAAAAAAAATGTTTGTTTGAATAAAAATTTGTGAAGTTTTTCTGTGTGTATGTACATATGTATGTAAATACGTATTTCTAAAAAATAACAACAATCGCAAATATTTGATACTATTGTTTTCTGTTAAGATGACTTCAGACTAGGCATATACATACGTGTATTCTTAGTAAACTGTTGTATTAACAAGTTGTTTACAAGGCATAGCTTTACAACTTAATATACATATTAACTTAGTTATCTAATATTTAGCAAATGTCCATATGTACATACTTACATATACATACATATGTTCTTTACCTTTTTTTTCTAATGCTCTGTTAACATGTTTCATTTAAGCTTTATTGTTTTCACTTACCAGTTGTAAATACATAAAACATTGTTATCAACACAATTATTCTTAAAATTTGAAACATTTTTATATTTTTAGATTTAAAATAATTTGTATGAAAAAGCTTTAAATTTTTTGTGCTTTTTAGTGGCAGTTAACACTTTTATTGCCAACTTCTAACGATAAACTGTTGATCCTAAGTGGCCAAGAATGTTTTTTACACTAACGTATGATCAGTGATGCCAACTTTTTGGAAGCAAAAAGCACATCATACACAAAAAAGGCACCAAAAAGCGTAATTTTGCATTCAAAAAAGCGTAAAAAAGCACTTAGCTAATTATACATATACTACAAACGTGGAAGGGATATTAAGCATTTGTGTAAATGTTTATATCGCCCTAAAGGAATAGTCTAAGATCTACTTGTTCTATTACCGGTAGATTTATAATCACTTACTGAGTCGACTAGAGCATGTCCATCTGTCCGACCATCCGACTGGTTGTTCATGTGTTTCTTTAAATATCACTCTCCCAAAAAATTTTTCATATCTTAATAACCTTGTTTTAAACTGAATCCTATTCATTATACACCATACGCCCCTCACAACTCATTTATTAAGCGAAAAACTAAAAATTTCAGTTTAACAACAATTTCCAAATATTATTCACAATTTGATCTTCAATTTTCCTAATATTAAGAAATTGTTGCAAAACGAAAAGGTTTTGGTTTCAGTAGCCCTTATAATACATTAAGTGGTAACCAATGGTTATCCAGATGTATAAGAGCAAAAGAAACCAAAATAGTTAAATAACGAAAAATGGTTTGTTGAATTTTTGAAAGAACTCTTGAATGTTTGGGTTTGTTTATAAGAATTCTCAGTAAGTTTATTGAAAATATTATATAAAGGCAGAATATATTCGTGCGGTTTTTTGAAAATTTATTTAAAGTTTACTGACGATTTAGTGTAAGAACCAATGAAATTTTCAGTTTTAGTTAAACAATACGAATTTATAATTTTTGATAAACCATATGTGTACTTAAGAAAAATGTTGTTTTAAAACGGGTCATAAAGCCGATTTAAATAAAAGTTTAAGCATATTCGGTTTCTAAAGTTTGACTAAAAGATGTTAAAGTGAATTGTGTAATCGAGAGGTATACCCACTTTTTAATAAAAATACCAATTAGATGTGAAATAAATAAAGAGTTTCTAGGCAAGAAATCCATAAAAAACCATTCGTGAGACTTGCAAAAACAGTCACTGCATAAAATTATTGCTGATAAATTTAAAAACTTTAAAACATTTAAAAAGCACTAAAGGCACTAAAGAAAAATCAAGAAAGCACCAGCTTAGTGCTTTTTTTCAGTTTGGCACTAAAACTTAAAATTTGGCGTTTTTGAGTTATTAAAAAGCACCAAATATAGTGCTAAAAGCACTAAGATGGTATCACTGCGTATGATATGTTTGAGTCATGAAATACTAATTGAGAAATTGTTTTAAGCCAAGTTGTATTTATACAAGGTGGTTACATAAGTACTACCAATACATTAGCTAAAACCATATGGAATTTTTACATTGTAAGTCCCGGGCACAACACCAAGATGTCAAAAAATACAAACAAACGTAAAGCACTAAGCTTTTGACATCTAGATGTTGGAGCAAAGAAAACAATAATCTGCAACCTTGTATAAGTACACATTGGTTTTTAACCATATATGATGAAACAGAATACCGGCCAAGGCGCATGCATACAGGTGGAAGCGGTTCTACAAAAACAACTAAAAAGGTAGCACGAATGTCAAAGACAGATAACAATAACTCACATATTCTTTATTTTACTTTTTGAGCTTTTCTTAGATTCTACAGTTGTTGTTAGTAAAAAAGAAAAAAAAAAACATAAACATTAACAAATTTTGACAATTAAACATTAGAAAACCCGTTACTCAGCCTTGATACCGGCATAACGTTTTTTTCTATAAAATTTGACGTAAAATTATTCTGCTGAATGCAGTTTGAAAATAGAATCTATTTTTTTTCTGACAGCGATTAATATTACGATTTGAAATTTATATACTATGCACGGATTTTGTCCTCAAAATGGGTAATTTTGGGTTCTCGCTTATATCTCGGTCAATAGAAAACCGATTTTGCTGATTAAAAATAGCGATTGTCTGAGGGATATTTCAAATTGCTTGTTATCAAAACGTTTTCTGTGAGACTTTATTTGGGTCCGGAAACTTCATTTAAACAGCCACACAGACGGGCATTACTATATAGACTTTTCTATTTATTAGGATCCAGAATATACATATATACTTAATGGGATATACATATGTATACCCTTATCACCATGTGAAGGGTATGATAAAAGCAGGAGAAATAATAATTATTTTTGCGATCGCTAGCTACCTACTCACCTGTTCTGTGAATTTATTCCAATAAATTAAAAAAAGAAAACACATTTTAAGATAATTTTTTGGATTTTTTTTATCATGTTTATATTTTTCCTTTAATTTTTTTTATTCATTTCATTGCTGTTTCAAGGCTCTAAAAATAGTTTATATGGTTCCACTAAAAATGTAGATACAATAAATTATTTTTATGTATATAACTTTTAAGTATGTATTCTTGGTGTAATGTATAATTTTATGTAATACAATAGTATAATATAATTTAAAATTTTTTTAATGTTTTATTATTTGTTATATAAGTATGAATCTACAATGTTTATTTTAAAATTTATCCAACATTTTATTTATATTTTTTTAATTATTCTTTATATTATTTTTTTTAAATTATTTGTTTTATTAAGTTAATAACTATTTTTTTAATTTATTTTTTCTTGAATGCATTAAATATTTTTAGGGAAATACTATGGGTCTGCAAGTGTACGAACTTCTGTTGTGGCTTAATATAAAAGAACGTTTTTTTTTTATTTATTTAAAGTTGAAATATTTATTTTAAAACAATTTCAAAATCTTTATTGGGCTCAAGTTTAATACTTACTTACGAAGACCACTCGAAGCTTTAAACTTCCTAAGACTTTTAATCCTATCCTATTTGGTACCTAGTAGTAGTTGAATGCCATAAACAAATATCTGAAGCTGAGTACACTGCACTATTGAACCCATTTCTCTGAATCCCCTGATCAACTGACTTATGTCAAGTGTTTTAGTTTCCAAAAATGCGCACAAACTCTCTTCCACCATCCAGTCCATAATGCTCTGATACCCGCCCCTGCATTCACTTTTTAACACCCTCTGTACTAAATCCCAACTCCCGCAATGCGTCCTTGAAAGCACACACCGTCATACCAAAAACAGTCCTGTCCACAAAATGCAATAAAATTAAAAACTTTTGTAAATCAAAATACAAGCCTTATCTGGGTAATATAACAGAATAATTAAAAAAATATTTAATATCCATAAATTGAAGTTCAATTCAACTAATTTAATTCAATAAAATTTGGCAGTTCAAAATAAAAAGTGAATTGTTGTTATCAAATTCAAGAAAATTATTTGCTGGGTAACAAGACTTTAATTACATTAATTTTTAAATTTTCTTCTTTTTTTTAATTCAAGATACAGTTTAAAAATTTCCTTTCAAATAAAACTTCAAATCATCGAAATTATCGATCTTAAAATTGTTCGATGGGTTGACGATGAGTTTCATACAGCTGTGTTGTCGTACTCATAATTTGGGATCTCTCGTTATTAATTAAAAAATATTTAAACGTTCTTTGTATAATAAATAATTCTTCAGTTTTACCTATTTTTACTCTAAATTAGGGAGATCAGTTATTCAACTTTTTTCAAAACCCGATTTTTTAATAGTTCGAAAAGTGAAAATTAAAAAAAACCTGATAATCGGTAAAACTTATCAAAAAAAAAAAAACGGTTATCCGGTTTTAAATTAAAAAGTAATAGTAAATTATTTAACGAAAAAAGTTTATATAAATAAAACACAAACAATTATTTCACTTAATGCTGAGTACACACTATGCCATTTTGTGCCATCGTAAAAATCGTAATGTGTACTAAAGGTAACGTGTGTCATATTCTTTGTAGCATTGCGTTTAAAAAACATTTTATCCATTTATTGTGGACGGTCGTCAAAGTACAATCCCGTAGCAATTTAAAAATGACAATCTATTGCCATTCTGTCGCATATTGCACATATGTGACGCCACAAGACGACGACATAAAAAATACCTAGAGTGTACTTAGCATAAGTAATAAAATTTACAATGATTTTGGCCCCCGTTCTAACAAGACGTAAGGAGGCAAGTAAATGCGTGTTTATATACATATGTAGCAAAAACAAACCGGACATTCCATCCTCGGCAACTCAGTGCGCTTATATTTTATCCAACGGTTCATTTTTAGCATCGTATTTTAAAAGAGCATTTTATTGGTTGGCAATTTGGAGCCTTGCTGGTCTTATCATCTCCATTGCGCTTAAAATATTTCCTTCCCTACAAGAAATTTGTGACCGAAACTAAAACTGAAACATTTTTTTTCGGTCATTTGTGACCAATATTTCTATCACATCTGAAGGTGCGAGAGAGATGCAAGATCACACGTACACAAAGTTTCGGTCATTTTTTTCACATCGCCCTTAAGAAAATGATAGAAAATAATGACCGAATGACCGGTCATCTGTGTCGGTCATATGACCGGTCAAATGACTGTCACTGTTCTGGTAGGGTTACTTAACGAATATTTGTATGAAAATATATGGATGTTCGGAAGTATATTTGTCATATAGTACTTAAGATATTCACACTAATTTCCGCTCGTCTCTATAACTTGTACTTCCTGCTAATAATACCAGTTTAAATCGCTATGTACGTTTAAAAAATCCGTTGCTTCTTAATTGTTTTTTATATTGTGACTTCCAAATGAATTGAAACATTTTGTTTCGAAGTTTTTTTGTGAAACGTGTAAAATTACAATATGCAAGGAAAAAAATAAAATGCTCAATTTTCATTTATTCATGCATGTTTACATTAGGAAAGGGGGAAAATTTATAAAAATAAAACTTGATTTAAAAAAAACCGGTTATTCGTGTAAAAACATGGACCAGTTGATATTCGAAAAATGGTAGTTTTTAAAAACCAAAAAAAAACCGGTTAAATAGTAAAAGGTCGATCTTCCTAGTCAATATTCAACACTTGCAACTCCCATGTATTAGTTTATGAATATATTGTAAAAGTGTTATAATTTTGCTGTTGTTATTGTTGGTTTACATTTTTCCTTTTATCTCATATCTTTGTTACTTATATAAATTTAAGTCATGAAATTTCGCATTAAGCACTTTATATTTTATTTATACACATACATATGTATGTATGTATGTTTTCTATTTATACAAAACAATTGATAATTGATTTAAAAACTTCCTCATATATTATTATTAATATTTATTGTTTAAACTATAAGCTGTTGTTTAACTACAACTTATACTGTACTCTCAAAATCGTTGTAAATTACTAGATTAACTATTTGTTTAAATATTTTTGTTTGTTAATTTCCTTTTGAAATATCAACCTTTTTTAATACAGTGGAGGCTCGAAAGAGTTCAGCTCAGTTCGTTTTGGGAGTGATAAACTTTTTCGAAATCTTAACTTTTCTGTGGTAAGTATGAAAAATGCATGTGGATATATATACATTTGGTGGATTCACAAGGTACGATATGAAACGGCGAGTTTTTTAATTATTTGAGAGCCGCTAGCACTCGCATTCGTTAAAAATGTCTATACTAAAAACTTAGGCAAAACCGCCGAAGAAGATTCCTTAAGCCGTCTTCGCCGGCAAAAATAGCCGCCACTGCTCTCTGACACATCAGATAATTTTTGTTTACGTAAAAAAAAACAAAATTCTTGTGGTTTTTTAATTAAAAGTTTGTGGCAAAAATAGTTGCTTATTTTAATGGATTATAGAGATTCTAACCAGGTTAGATATAGACCACTTGGTGTCTACATGGGTGTAATTTCTAAAATTATTAAGTTAAGCCAAGAGCAGCACCAGATTTATATACATATGTGTTTTTTTAATCGTTTGGTCGTATCAGCTGATTTAGATTTTAAATACGACACCTACAAATATACGAAGAGTTGTTCGTTCACAACAGTCATATTTTTTGGTTCTATTATTTTACAATTTATGATTTCACAAGACCTTGTGAATTCACCAACTGTTTATTTAATTTTAAATTGTAAATTAGTATAACATATATGTACATACATACATATATACATAAATGCATATATACATATTTTATTATTTAAATTTTGCTACGCACATATACAGGTGTATATCAGTCACTGTATATGGGTCTTATTCATAAACGTACAATAGTGTTTATTAAAGGCTTATTTGACAAGTATATATGGAATAATTGTCAAATAAGCCTTTAATAAACACCATTGTACGTTTATGAATAATACCATATGTATATAAATATGTATTAAGGATTGAAATATAAGAAAGTTAAATGATCTTTAAAACAGAAAAACAAAATAAAAATAATTTTTTGAAAATAGAATCATTTCCTTAACTTTTCTATGACTTAAATTTTTTGAACCTCCACTGTATTTAGCAATGTTTTTATGTGTAAACATTTTTGCTTTTGTTATAATTTTTAAAGCTAAAAGCTTGGTTTTATTTACATAATTTTTTAAATTTTTTTTAATGTTTTTATATTACTTAATGTACATATATTGGGGTTTTTTATGTTTTTATTCATTTAGTCTTTTGCTGTGTAATATTTTAATTTTTTTATAAAATTAATTAATACTTATGTATATAATACATACACAAGTATGTATGTATGTACGTATAATACTTACATAAGTATGCATAATTAACAATTAATTATGTTAAATATTAAATAATAAATATTTGTAAATTTCTTTTTGGTGTTTTCTCGGTAATTGAGTTTTTTTTTCTATATAATAAATTATTTAATTAAATCTAATGACTAGATTTCCTTTATATTCAGACTAGTGTTTTATTCTTTATTAAAGTAAATAAAAAAAAATATAAATGTTTTATACATACAAATATTACGATCTTAACTCGGCCCGTTTTGTTGTACCCGACCCCACTGCTGGCATGCTAGAAAACTTAACTCCATTTAAAATCACATGGAATGTTTATTATAATACTTAAGATAATTTGCCCATATTCATAACAATTTTTGAAGGTTTATTGTTGTAAGTATGTATGCGCAATAAATTATATAAAATTTATTTTTTTATTATACGCTTCACATAGTGATAAGTTTGTCATTCCGTTTGTTATTTCTTTATTATCAATTTGCGACCCCTAAAGTTAATTATTCTGGATCCTTATAGATAGGGAAGTCGATATAGCCTTGTCCGTCTGTTGAAATCAAGTTTCCGGAGTCAAATAAAGTATGACCAGTTATTTGTGTTAAGCTATTAAAAATATCCTGGAGACAATCATTATTTAACATCAGCAAGATCAGTTAACTACCGACCGAGATATAGGCAAAACAGTGCGATTGCCTCAGTTTTTTTAGAGTAAAAGTCCAGTCACCCTAAGAGGGTTAAAATATGACACCGACCCCTATTTAAAAATTAGAAATATTTCATAAATAAATAAAACGTATAAATAAGGTTTGGGGTTTCAGAAGTCCAATGAGAAGAGTATCTAAGATTCGGCTCAGCCGAATATAGCAGTCTTATTTGTCTTAAAAACAGTTGTATGGGATGGTCTCTTAAAGTTGAAACATATCTATTTATATGTTTTTTTGGCAAAGCGGGTTCTGATACCTCAATGTCGGATCAATATTTAGTTAAAAAATAGTTGAATCTGAGTTACTTGCCTAAAATTTAGAGACTGTCGTTACTTATGAAAAAAATGCATCACTACTACTTATACCTTTCAGAATTTCCTTTAATGTTTTTCTATTGACTGGAGATGCTACATCACTGCTTTTATCAACCTCATTTTCAGCCTAAGAAAAGGTTTGAATATCGAAGTTAATTTTACAAAATTTTTAGTCTTAGGATAACATAAAATTATTTTTTGACGGCAGGACTAGAACCCCAACTCCTCTTTAACTATTTTTTTCCAAAATGTATGAGTTATTGGATCATTACTTTTTGTAGAATATTCGAAGTCGGAGCTACCCCTTGCCCTGCCATCACCAAAAAAATTTTTTTTCTAAAGTGTATGTCTTGTTGTCCAATCACTTTTTGTGGAACATTTTATGTCAATAACTGCGAAATTTTCATTAAAATTGTTCATTTATATGGGAGCCCCCCCTGCCCCCACCCAAAAAATTTTTTTCTCCAAAGTGTAGGCCTAATTTTCCAATTACCAAGTGCCAAGTTTTGTGGCAAAAATTACTATATTTACTGAAATATTAAGGAATATATGCACAAATGTTGTCCTACAAAAGTGGGTTATTTTGGGGTTTCGCTTTTATCTCGGTCAATAGTGAACCGGTTTTGCTGATTTAAAATAGCGATTGTCTCCGGGATATTTCTAATAGTTTGACACCAATAACTTTTCCGTATCACTTAATTTGACTCCGGAAACTTGATTTCAACAGATAGACAGTCAGACTTCCCTATCTTTAAGGATCCAGAATATATATAAGGTCGTAAATGGATAATAAAGAAATTACAAACGGAAAGACAAACTGATACATATACACCCTTATCACTATGTGAAGGGTATAAAAATATTGTATAAAAAAACGCAGCATTGTAACAAACATCGTTAAAAAAAATGTTAGATTTTTTGTTTCAATTCATGTTTAAAATCACAAAGAAATAGAAAAACATGTATTTTACATCTGTATTTTTTTTGTATTTTAATTATTAAATTATACTTATATTAAAATGTAATTCTAAAATACTTTATTGTTTGTCCTTTTTTTTCTATTTTAAAATATATATTTATTTAATAAGTTACTAATTTATGTGATTAAAAACTTTCTTTTTGTATTTACAAGTAGTATTGTCCATTTGATATGTTTTTTTGTTTTAATTTAATTTTATTTCTCTTAAAATTTTTTTAAGTGCACACATATATGTGTGTATGTGTGTGTGTATGTATGCATTTTTGCATAAATTTAATTGAAGTTTAATAATTGAAATAGTTTGTTTTAAAAAGGGAAGATTTCTTTTATTAACTGATAAAGTTGTTTAATACATATTTATGTAAGTAGTATATACATATGTGAAGTCAAATATTAATTAAGATTTGTTTTAAGAAATACATATGTTTTTGTTTGGTTATGTTTAATTAAAAATTCTGAATTATTAAGAATAAAGCTGCATTTAGATTAAGAGTATGTATAGTTTCGCAAAAAAAAAAACAAACTAATAAAAATATTTTTCATTTAAGTTATAATATTAATGGTTTCATAACTTTTAACTAATATTAAATTCTACGCTATTTATGGACGTTATATTTTTCTATTTATTTAAAGTTTGTTTTTCATTTTCGTTGTAATTTATTTTTTTTAACTTGATTTTTTGATCATCGACTATTTTTTGGTAGTTTACTAATTTCTCGTTCTACATTTTTTTATATTCATTGTTATTTATAACTTTGGACCCTAATTTAAGTTTTAAAAATTATTATTTCTACGACTAGTAAAAAAATATTTTTTATGTTTTTGCTTTTAATTTCAAATATTTATGTACAAAGTTCAACTAATTAATTTTTTTTTAAATAATGCGTGCAACCAAATAGAAGAAAAAGGTTTTTTGTGCATTAGCGACGTTTTTTTTATACCTAAATTCTTTATATTGAGTTTATTTTTTTTAAATTTTGTTTTAAACTTAACATTTTCAAATTTCTTCATATAAAAGTGAAATGTGATTAGTAGAGCCGTTGGTAAAAAAAACTTGGGTTGAATAATTTGTGTTCAAAAACACAATAAGAAACAAAAAATACGAATTTTTGTATTTTTGTGATTGCAGTAAGATAATGAAAGAATTTTAAACTAGATGTAATGCAAAAAAGATAAATAAATAAAATACTTAAGGGTTTTGCAGAGTAATTACTTTTTTTGTTATTATTCAAATACTAAATTTTATAAATAAAATAATTGAAATAAATTTTCTAGGCCTAAACTACGCGCTAAGCAATTAAATGCAAGACAAAAGAGTTACTAGGAAAAGGTTAACTGTTTGTTTTAACTTTCAACGTATTCTGTCTGGTTGCCGCCAATAGATATTTTAATTACATTTGTCAATATTGTAGTCAATTAAAACTGTAGATTTTAAGTGATGACTTTTTGAAATTTTACAAAAAGTTAAAAAAAAAAATTCATAGATTTTAAGGTTGTTTTTAAACATATCTTTAAATATTATAATAGTCTTCTCTCCAATTAACTTGCTGAAGAAAACTTATTAAGTTGGGTCTTTTTAAATACTAATAGAATGATAGGTTCTTGAAATCTTTTAGTTTTGGTGCCTTTTTTCCCTTTTTAAGTTATTAAATAGTATTTAATTTCCATAAAGTTTATTTCGTAATGAATGCATTAAACAGACGACAGACAACATGCTTAGAAAAAGACATTTACTTTAATGCCGTTACATCTACAGGTCATGTCATATTATTTTGTAGTTGTAAATTTTAAAGTAATAAGAACTTGACTACACAAGTACGACTGGAGCCGTGTAGCCAGCTTAGATTTATCTATTAGATATTATTATTATATAATTATTATTATTATTATTATTATTATTATTATTATTATTATTATTATTTTTTTTTATTATTATTATTATTATTTTTTTTTTTTTATTATTATTATTATTAATATTATTATTTTTAAATTATTATTATTATTATTATTTAATTATTATTATTTTTTATTTGTATTATTATTATTATTATTATTATTATTATTATTATTGCTATTATTATTATTATTTTTAAATTATTATTATTATTATTATTATTATTATTATTTAATTATTATTATTATTACTATTTAATTATTATTATTTTTTATTTGTATTATTATTATTATTATTATTATTATTATTATTATTATTATTATTATTATTATTATTATTATTATTATTATTTTTTTTTTTTTTTTTTGGCAGGTGAGGTAGGGTTTAAAATGCCTTCGCATTTACAGTGACCGTCGTCAGCTGCGTTATGTGGTGTTTCATCCACTAAAACAATCCCTCCTCCTCTTCTGGTGAGACTCCCTTCCCGGAACCGCTTTCTGCATTACTTCGGGAAGGGCCCAGAAACGACGTCCTAAAAAGGACTATCTTCTACTCTCCCACGTCTGGGATCGCCAGGTTTGTAGCCAGCGTCATGCTATTGGCTCGTCTTCTTGTGTCTCTGTTTGGGGGGGCATCGGTTTGCGATGCGTCGAGGTCTCTCTTCTTATTCCGAAGGACGCACTCAGAGTACCTTCTTACCGCGCTCCAGTTGTCCTCACTTTCGAGCATTTTGTCAATTATATTGGTGACGTTAAAATCACCAATCTGCTCCTTCAAGGCATCTCTCTCAGCTTGCCATCTGTCACAATCAAAGAAAGTGTGTTCCGCATCATCGTTCGGCGTTCCACAGTAGATGCATCCGGCGTCATCTACCTTCCCCATGCGATGCAGGTACTTTCGGAAGTAACCGTGTCCTGAGAGGAATTGGGTTAAGAAGTAGTTAACCTCTCCAAAATTCCTCTGGGTCCATCTCTCTACATTGGGGATCAGCTTTTGCGTCCATCTGCCGACCGTTTCTGCGCTCCATCTGGCTTGCCATCGCTGGATGGTTTGCGATCTCCGCTCTGTGGCACTTATACCAGCACTGTCCTCTCTTGTGTCCCATGCCTCCTTCCGCTCACGGGCCAAGAGGTCGACAGGTATCTCTCCGCTAATCACGAAAACTGCTATTATTATTATTGTTATTATTATTATTATTATTTAATTATTATTATTTTTTATTTGTATTATTATTATTATTATTATTATTTAATTATTATTATTATTACTATTTAATTATTATTATTTTTTATTTGTATTATTATTATTATTATTATTATTATTATTATTATTATTATCATTATTATTATTATTATTATTATTATTATTATTATTATTATTATTATTATTATTATTATTATTATTATTATTATTATTATTATTATTATTATTATTATTATTATTATTATTATTATTATTATTATTATTATTATTACTATTTAAAATTGGATTTTTGACTTTTGTTTCTTTTTAGAGCATAAAGGTAAAATAAATGTAGTTAAATTATTATTATTATTTAAACTCTTTTTGTATAAATATTTAACTATATATAAATATAAGTATATATTAATGTATGTATGTGTTATGTATGTAGATTATTTTGCTTCTTAATAATAATTTTGTATAAATAGAATTTCTACTTATGTTTCATAATATTCGTTGCATGGTATTTTTACTTTAAGTTGGTTGTGGCTTTAAGTTATTTTAATAAATTTCTAAAGTTTGCATACAAATAAAATTTGAATTTAAACTTAAATATTTATTACTTGTATATAAATGTATTTTTTTTTTCTTTTGTAAAAACAAAATAAAATTGCTTTGCATTATCATAATTAATATTATCTTTTAATTGCTATAAAAATTGCTTAATATTTTTTTTATATAAAACTCAGCTTATGCCGACGTACGTTAAAAGTATCAACATTAAATTTATTCGATTTTTTGTTTGTAATTTAATTGAAAACTTGTAGGGTTTTGGTTATGTGTGTGTTTCATTTCAAGTCTATATTTATGTTATTCGCTTTACTTACGTAATTATTTACGAGTTTTTATGCCACAATTATGTATTCATCGTTTTCATCGCCCGACTCATAATTTCGATTAGAAATTTCGGAGTTTTCTTCATCTACCGACTGACCGGTCTCTTTAATGCAGGCTGATTCCAAATGTTTGTTGAGATATGATTTTAAGGCAAATGATTTGTGACAACGTTTACATTCGAAATTCTTGTCCACCGAATGGGTCATCATGTGGGCACGTAGATTAGAACGATCAGCAAAAGCTTTGCCGCAGTGAACACAAGCGTATGGCTTTTCGCCTGTATGAGAGCGTAAGTGACCTTGTAATAGCCAGGGCCTTGAGAATAGTTTCCCGCATATATCGCAACTGTGAGATAGTTTGTGCGTCAACAAATGCATGGCTAAAGCGGGCATTGAAACATAGGCTTTACCGCAGGTATTGCATTTCTTTGCAGACTGTGAATCAAGAGATCTGTGCGTTTGCTTGTGACGTGATAAATTGCTAGAGGTGGCGTACTGTTTACCACATTCTGAGCATTTATAACAACCGCGTTTTGGTTTCTTTGATTTGTCGGCCAGCTCAACTTTTTTCTTGCAGGCTTTTGTGCGACCGTCCACTATGTTAAGGGAAATTTTCAAGTCACTCTTGGAAGATGCAACCGAAAATTCATTCCGCCATATTTGTCTGGGTTGATGCGAGTTGGAGTGGCCGGATTCGGATGAGGAAGACATGTCAATATCAATGTCCGAGGAATGATCAGAGTTAGGCGGTGTCAAGGGTGAGCAATTGTTGGAACTGTTCACTCCATTATGATGCGGATGCTGGATATGGTGGCTGCTTAGGCCCAGTTTATTCTGTTGCAGTTGCGAGTCCTCGTATGAACAAATATAATGTATTTTCGAAGTAAAAATGTGATGATGAGTTGGATCTGAATCGACAAAAATATTAAAATTATCGGGTTGAACAGTACCCGCACAATGTATTTGTTGTGTATTTTGTTTTTGATGTCTGGAAGAACTTGATATTTCTTGCATTCGCGACTTTTGTGTTTTTGCCATGCAGTTTTCAGTGGGCGTTGAAGTCAAAGACGCTGTTGTAGTATTTAAGTCTTGATGCATAATTTTTACAACGCAGGGTGGCGTAAGTGGTGGTAAACTTTGCGACAACGATAACAAATCATGTGCTGCTTCCGTTTCCTCAATGCTTCTTTCCCGATAGACTTGTGCTGATGATGTTCGGGAAGAGTTATCATATTTGATAGCTGGCTTAGGGCTTTTCTTGATATTATGAATGCAATCTGGACTTGAGCTCAATCCACCTGCAGGTGGTGCATAGAATATAACTTTACCATCTTCAGTTGGGCTACGTCCGGAATAACCACAAGATTCCTTAACGGCTTGCTCCTTAACGATTGGGTTCATAATTGCATCTGCAAAAGGGAAGACTTATGAGACTTATGGAAAACGGCTAATTTGTAAAACTTATTACGGTTTTAATACCGGTAATTTTAACAAATAATTAAATATTTAACTACATGTTCAGAAACCTAATGGTTATCTTTATTTGTCACACAAGATGAAAACAAATGAAAATTGTATTTAGCTTACATAAGGCAGCTTTCAATTCACACTGTGAAAAAGTATTCGAGCATTCCAATAAAGCATTTTAATCTCGTTGGGCACCAAGGGTGTAAAGCGTTATGAAACAATGTACCAGGCTCTCTTACATTTTTCTTTTTTATGGATGGAGTTTGACACATCCATTGAAAAAGAATTTCTATTTTAGTGTCAGACTCTATACATAAAAAATAAAAAAGTAAGAGAGTCAAAATGCCCCTGGTACATCATTTCACCAGGGCTTAAACCAAGCACAGGCAAAAGCTATACCCCGCCTCACAGTGTGGCGAGGGCGGCCAAAATTGAAAAACTTTATTGACTATTTTCCATTTCAAAGAAAGTAACGACTAATTAAATTTGAATGTAGCGAAAATGTCAAATGGTTAAATTAATAAATATTGGCGATAAAGCGTTTGATTTTTCGTTTATAGTGCAGTATTTTAACTCAAAAATATGACAAATCAAATTTTTTTTGAAATTTATTTGTCACATGTTTTTTTACTGTTACACTTAAAGTGACTAAAAGTATAAGGATTTATAATTGAAAAGTTTCAAATTAAGGTAGACCCTAAAAAAACACAAGTATATATGTATGTTCTAAAAAATAAATTTATTTTCTGACTAGGGGCAACTTTGAAAAATATTTGACTATTTTAGTGTCATCCCAAGCACAAATAGAGCAACTTTTAACTATTTGGCACAAACCTACACATCTGCCCACGCTCAAATAAAAAAGTTTTTAGCGGTAAAATTTTCAACTATGCTGAGATGTTAAGGTAAGTGTAAATACCCACAATTGATTTTTCACTTTTTTTTCATTTTTTATAAAGGACGTTTCTAATTTTGATGTATCCTTGTTTTGATGAGCTATTAAAAATGTAAAAATGGAATTGTTTAATTTTTTCGTTTTTTTTTATTTTTTTGAAAAAGGAAATTTTTGAGGCGTATCTTTGCTCGGAATTAAAAGAAATATAGGCAGGTTTTGAAGCAACGAGTGTACAAAATTTCACGAAGTTATAATTTTTTTTCTCATGAATCCTGACATGAGTCCTTAGAGACTGATACAATTTTAACTCGTATCAAATAAAGCAGTCGTGTTTAATTTAAGAAAGAAATACTTTTTTTGCTTTTTTCCTTTTTTTGGAAGAGGACACTTTAGAGGTGGGATTATCTTGGCTCGTGATTAAAAAAAATTTGGACAAATCAGATAGCATGTCACATCTAATGTCTGTACAAACTTTTAGTAAGCCAATATTTTTTACTCTGCTTTATGACAATTTTAATTTTAGGGAAATATAGGAAGGACATGAATCTTTGGAGCTTAAATGACAAATTTTTTTGTTTTATTGTGAATCTTAATTCCTTGTAGTTTAAAACTAAGAAATTTTTATATTTTTCAGTTGCAACTTCAATATTCCCTTATAAAGACCATTGTAACCTGTACCTGCCCAACGGGGAAGTGGACTGGTTCAAAACTATTGACGTGAACGGTTCCTTAGGGTAAGGACTGGTTCTAGTTCTTGCACTTTGTATGAAGAGAACCTGTCACTTTTACATTGCGTTGTCATTTGAGGGGGCAATTGGTTCAAAACTAACACCTCAGAACGGGTTACAGGACAATCCCATATAAAAAAATTTTCAATTAATTGTTTAAGATCCTGTTCAATCTACTTTGTTTGTATAAACGCGTGTGTGTGTGTATATATAAACAGATGTATGTGTAGGGACAAGTATTTCTAGTTTTTCCCCTAACCTCTTTAACACCTTTTTACCAGTTACTTGATGTGACCCTTTTTAACCGATCACGACCAATAACTTTTTTCCAATTCATGTTTTGTACCTGTAACAGGACGAGTACATCGAGTAATTGACACCAATTTCCCGCAGGGTGGTTTCTATAACTTGCGAGAAGTTTTCGCATCGGGAAAGATTATAAAAGTGTTCCAGTTATTAACAGGATGAGTCATAAAAATTTTAATTATTACAAGTTAACATTAAAAATTAATAATATTTTTTCTTTGATTCATTCTGTCCTTTGACAGGACGACTATAAATTTCTCGACTAAAGAACTTTTCACTTACCATACAGAAACGAGGCACTGAATTGATTGAACTGTACAAGTAAATAAAATGGCATAAAAACAACAATAAGAAACAACAAAAAATTTAAAACTTAAGAATATATGTATGTACATACGAGTACAATGGCAGAAAAACCTACAGGGTTCTTATTGATTGTTTGTTTGTTTCATATATTTATTTTGGTTAATAAGCTGTTGCTGTTTGTGCTTCTTGCTTGTTGTGTTTATACTTTGAAATTTGATTGGATTTGCTTTTTCCGCTTTGCTGGCGCCAATAATTTTTATGACCTGATTACAAAAACGGCATGTTATGCTATAACACGCTAGATGCTCATCAATTGTCTACCATTTATTTTTATTTTCTTTTTTCTTAAAGATAGTAAAAACTAAAGAAATGAATAGGCCATGCCAAGGATAAAATCAAGATTATTACAACAAATAAAGAAAAATATGTAACTGGGTTGTTTGTTAGCACTGGTAGTGTTAAGCAAAAAACTTTCTTCTTTATATCCTTTGCAAAAATATGCTTTCAACTTAATTCGCAGTTGTTTTGCAGACGTCTTTAACAATCAAATGTAGAAGATTTACATCCTTTTTTTAATTTAGGTTACTTCAGTCAGACTTTCAAAGTTTTTGGGATTTGTGTTTATGTTTGACGATCCGATATAAATCTTATAATTTTTGTCATCATTTACAAAATAGTGAAATAAAATATTACTACTAACAGCAATAACTTTAGTAGTATTTATTCAATGAATGTACCTTAAAGCTTAAGTTGTAACTAGTAAAGTTAAGGAATGCTTATGTACTATGTAGCTCCAACCAGGACTGTTGCAAAAGTGATAATATTGTACCAGTTAGAGAAAAGAAAATATTTAAAAAAAAATTTATAAAATATCGACTGCGCTGGATAATAAGCGTAATAATGAATAAAACTATTAATTGAAAAACAGAAACCAATACTTTAAATAATATATAACTATGAATATGCAACTAAACTAGTTATCCTTCTATGACAACCTAATGTTAAAGAAGCCGCCGCCGTAATCTCTTATTCTTATTATAAGTTTATTGACTATAAATAAAATTTGTGATTGTAAACTTTAGGCATGTTCTGAGACCAATGTAAAGAAATAAGATTCGGCACAGCCAAATATAACGCTCTTAGTTGTTTTATTTATGAAATGTTTCCAATTTTTAAAAACAGGCCGGTGACTACGGGGAAGTAGGCCGGTGACTACGGGGAAGTTGTAGAGGTTTTTACACCTATTTCTTAAAATTTTGTATAGTGACCCTCTCAGGGGCTAGAGATATGTTCTAGGAAAATGTTTGCAAGGAAAAATAAGTTCAGATCAGCCCCACATTTAAGCTATCCAAGGGCTCCCTGAAAGCTATAGGGGAGGATTTATTACAATTTCCCAAACTTTGTATGGGAGCCTCCTTAGGCGATGGTGGTAGGGGGAAACTATGTTCAGGAATATGTTTGGGAGGGGAAATTAATGGGGGTCGGTTGCACACTTTATTTCTCTAAGGCCGAGTCTGGGGAAATTATTGGCGTTTTTACATCATTTTTGTAAATTTTGTATGACAGCCCATGGAGATAGGAGGAAGTATGTTCTAGGAATATGTTTGGAAGGGAAAACTAATGAGAGTCTGTGATACATTTTATTCCTCTTGGGGTGACTACGGGAAGTTGTAGATGTTTCTGCCCTAATTTTTTTAAATTTTGTTTAGCAACCCTGTAAGGGGCTGGAAATAGATGGTGTGTTCCAAGAAAATGTTTGAAGGAAACAATTAATGGGAGTCAGTCTTACATTGGCACTTGTGTAGGGGCAGTTGCAGAAGTTTTTATGTACAAATTTTAGAGAAATAAACAGAGGTATTTCGGGGCCGGCCACTCTTGGCAGCGTCTCGTGTGGTCCCATACTCTTCAAGGTTTGTGACCAAACGGCGCAGTGTTGGCGTAGTCGGTGCCGGACGACCGGGGAATCGGCGACGGAATTCGTGCTGCCGAACACCACAGACGAATTGTTAGGCAAAAAAATAGACATGACTGTTCCACGCTCTTGGGGAGTGTACCGCTTGTTCACTTGTATTTTACATCAGTCTAGTTCACAAATGTCAAAACAGATTTGACATTGGACGCCATTTGCAAAAATAAGAGCATCTTCCAAAAGGTTGATTTTTTTGGGCCCACCTTGTGTAAGGACCAAGAAAATATACACTTTATGGGGTCGCAGATGGATATTAAAGAATATACAAATGAAATGACAAACTTATATAAACCCTCATCACTTATGTAAAGGGTATAAAAAGTGAGGACTATCGCTGTTAACCCTCTTGCAAAGACAATAGATGTACATAGTATGATACCTGTGTATTGTTTTTGCCTAATTTGTTTTCTGTTCATTTAAGAGCCATAGTTTGTGTGTGTGTGTGTGTGTGTTTTTGCGATTGTTGTTCCCTGCAGAAAACAGGACTAGTCCATACATGCGTGTATGGGCTAGTCCATAAAGGAGTAGGATTACTCCAAAACTAACCCAAATGCATGTAAAAAACATGGTCTTTTTAACATTATGATGTCCTAGGGCCGGACCACTTAACCCAGATTTGCATTACGTCGGAGTAGTTTCAAAACTACTCTATCCTAGCTACAAACAACGACAACTCGGTACGCAATCGTTAAAACACGAACGCATATCACTTAAGTAACTACAAGTTCTTGTTTGACAATGACATGGTCCATGACTGCATTACACAAGGACCATGTTGTAACTAGTCCATTTCAGCTAAAACGGACCATGTGGTCCAAGATTTTTTGCAGGGTTATTCCCTTAATATAGTGGTATGGGTATACAAACACAGAAAGAAAAACCACTTTCTAAAATCAAGAATTTTATTCTTGAATTTATCCAAAAACGTTCTTGATTTATTTTACTAACGAAACCAATTCATTTATTTTGCAAAAAAAAGCAAACTTAACATCAGGGAAAAATTAAGTCAGTTGGGGAAAGCTGCAACGTTAAATTTTCCAAAAATTTTTAATAAATTCACTACTCTGTTGTGTGGCATCATCAGGAAGTTTTATTAAAGACAAATGTTCATTATCATAGTTTTAAAAGATAGTTTTTGGCTTTTCTTGCTACCGATTTTTAATAATAGGATTTTTTTTAGCATAAACTTCAAAATATTTTTGTGCTCAACGTTACATAAAAAAGCAGAAAAATCTAAAACCTTCAATCTTTGACAAAAAAAGATCATTTATTTTTGCACAGAAAGTTGGACAAAAATAACCAAAATTAATTTTTTTATGCTTAAAACTGCAATTATATCATTAATTGATAATCAAATAGTAAAAAATGAAAGTTAATTTTTGTAGGAGCGCTAAATTCGGCTGTGCCGAACCTTATATACCTTTTACAGTGGTCTTTTAGTTTACCCAGTCACCTGATCAAGGCAAGTTGTTTTCAAAACTTTAATTATTATAATTATAAAGTATGTACATAGCTATCATAGTTTTCAAAACAGAAAACTCACAACATTTGAACAATTCTATCGACTTCCCTATCTTTAAGAATGCAGAATATATATAGTTAATGGGGCGCAAATGAATCTAAAAATAATGCAAACGAAATGACAACTGATATATACCCTTACCACTACGATTAGCGTATAACAACAATCACACAATATACAAATTTAGCACCAAGTAAGAGCCCTATATGCGCCGATTCTTATATACCCTTCACATTCACCTTTCGCAACACCGAACTTTTTTTATATTTATCCATTTTTTTATTTATGAAATATTTCTAAATTTAAAAAAGGGATCGTTGTCATATTTTACCTTTTTTGAAATTGTAGCGGTTTTTACCCTAATATTTTTAAAATTTTGTATGGAAACCCTCTTATTGGGGAAAAGTATGTTTAAGGAAAATGTTTGCAAGGAAAAATAAGTAAGGGTCGGTCCTACAATTGATCTTTTCACGGGCAACCTAGAAGCTTTAGGGAAAGATTTATTACATTTTTTCAAATTTTGTTTGGAAACCCCCTTAACCGATGGAGAAAGGTGGTAGAATTTTTGAGGAATATGTCTGGGAAGGAAAACTAGTGACGGCCTGTAATACATTTTATTCATCTCAGGGCTATCGCGGGGAAGTTGTTGTTGGCAACGTATTCTTAGAATATACTTACACCCTATCTTCATCACCATAGAGGGTTGCCATACAAAATCTACAAAAATTATTTTAAAAACGCCCATTACTTTGTGTACGACCTACTGCCATTGGTTTCCCCTACCAAACATATTCTTAGAATATAAAAATTTTTGGAATAGGGATCAAGCCTATTGTTTGTGGTGGGACCCCATACGAAACAATTTGGGTTATTAATAGCGTGAATAATAAGCAATCCTCACAAAGTTTGCGTATATTTATCGCCTTATGTCACCAAATTTTAATAAGAAATCACATTTAGTTTCTAAAACTGCGAATAAATCCTACCGCAAGGTATATCAAACAAGGTAGGAGTAACTGATCAGCTGACTTTTATTTCCGCCATATGTTTTCCAACTTAGCTTGCACAATTTTTTTTGTTCTATAATGGCTGTGTATACAGTCTGTATGTGTGATCGCAAAATTTTTAATTTTAGGGACGAGGTCACATTCTCATTTCTGCATGTTCTACCGTTTTATATATAAAAAATCGCAAGTTCATACTAAAAGAGTTCGTTAATCGATTCGGAACTAAAAACGAATATGATAAAAATTTTAATTTAACTAAAAATATTAACACATAATATCTTGCATACCAAAGAGTATTAAAAATTAAATTAAGAAGAGGCCGTTCACAATTTGACATAGACTGGTATTTTTAGGTTTTTCCTTCTTGGTTTGACAACATTTGGTTTTATGTTTGTGAACAGATGTTCTCAAAAAACTGAGAACGCTTCGTTACAATTAACCACCAGCCGTGCATGATTTTAGAACTCCTTTTTTTTCCTCTGTGTAGAAAGGAGGCAACCAAAGTTTATTAATATTGAACTACTAAGTACTGGCCGTACCTACCGTAGTGGGCGTTTATTCAAAAATCGACTTAGCCTAGTTCATACGGTTGGTTTTTAATATAAAATAGGTTGTGGTGTAGGGTATACTGTGGTCGGATTTGACCGACTAGTTTTTTTTTTTTGGTATTTACATTATTAAACTTACCTAAATTTTTACTAGAAGTAGACGTTTGACACATATTAGCCGCTGGCAGTTGTAAACGTGGTGGACGCTTTTGTTCTTGATGGTTTGATGTTGTGTTGTTAATGTTTCTGTTGGTGTTGCTGGCTTTGCTATTGGTACAGTTGGTTTGGCTATTCCGACTAAAACTATTGCAGCGACGCATCGTATCTTTGGCATTCATTTCCACCAACGATTGAGCAGCTGACCATTCTAAACGCTCACAATCACTTTCCTCATTGTTGATGATAAATTTTTCAGCTGACGCTGGTCCTGGTAAATATTGTTGGATTGATTGTTTGATGGAATATGTTGTGCTACTTATTTTGTCAGTAAAGGCTTTAATGCTGCTACAGTAATTTTGATTCGTGTTGCCAGTTGTGGAAGTAAAAGAATTTAAAAGTTTAACATTTTCTAAATCTGGTGGTTTTTTTACAATTTGTTCGGTAGAGGGTGTTTGTGATTTTTCGTTTTTATATTGTTTCCTTTCATGTTGTTGGTACTGTTGGCGTAACGGTAAATCTTTTGCATTTTGTACGATTGAACGATTTGTTCGATGAGCAATGATACCGATCGTTGGCTTAGTGAGTGGTTGAGAATTTGGTTGCAGTTGCTGCTGCTGTTGATACAAATTATTTTTTGCAAACACTGTTTTACTTGCAGGAGCAATGCAGACCACAGACATGTTTGTTTTAAAAATCGTATATAATTTTGACTCTTCTATTTAAGTTAAATTCTCTTAATACGAAGAGTTGAGTGTTTTCCGTTGGAGAAAAATTTTTATAAGAAAATCTTGCTTAAATATTTATTCCCATTTACCGCATTGGCTTTGCATTTAATTTTTGTCTCTTTCGGATAATTTGTGCCATCATTTGCTTAGTAAATTTAGCTCTTCTTTTTTTAAATTTTTTTCTTAAAATTATAAGTTATACATTTTTGAAATGCTTTTAGGAGATAAAAATTTCACAGGTTTAGGTATTGCTTTCGATGTTTAAGTTACTAAACTTAGGAGTTTATTTATAATTTTAATTTGTGTAACATAAATATTTGGTTTTTATTATTATTTATTTTTTAGTTAAATTTGCTATCTTTATGTAATTAATAGCGTTTCAGTTTTACTTAGAATTACATTCTTCAGTTTATAATAGACTTCAAGAAATTTATACTAGTTTTATTAAATTGAAATTTTTATAAGGAATTGCCACTCGTCAGACATTTGAGCTGAAAATAAGAACATTAAAATTTATTATTAGTTTTTCAAGGTTAACAACTTTTAAAAGTAAGGCTTTATTATTCTTATAGGTATATATCGCTTATTTGCCTAAGCAACGTTATAACTTAATAAATGCATTTTTTGAAATCTTTATATTGTTTCTATTTTTTACATATAAATAGAAAATACCGTTATTCTCTTCTACACAGAAAGAAAAACCACTTTCTAAAATCAAGAATTTTATTCTTGAATTTATCCAAAAACGTTCTTGAAATTTTTAAGTACGATCCGTACTTACATTTCCTTAAATCAAGCCTATTGGGATTGCTTTAACAAATCATGGATAAAAAAACTTATTGTTTTAATATATTATTTAACATTTGAAAGCAAAGTGCATTGGTGGCCTAGAGGTAGCGGGCTTGTGCTGCAGTGCAAAAAGTCCCTGGTTCGAATCTCAGCTTCGGTAAGTACAAAAAATTACATTTTTAAATTATAAATTTTAAGTATCTGTTAAATAAAAATTAAATATAAAACTCTTCTTCTTAAGCTCCATAAGTCAAAAAAATGACAGTTCATTTTCGAATGAATCCCGTTTACGGCTTAAATCAATCTTCTTTTGGCTTACATCAAGTACGGTTCCGAAATTAAAGCAATCCTTTTTTGGCTTAATTGTGACTAAAAGTAAGAAACTTGTATTTGAAAAATCGTACTTGGAGTAAAAAATTTCGTACTTGGTTTAAGAAAAACCGTACTCACTGTACTTTTGACACAGCTACGGCTTGATTTAAGTGAAGTTTACTTAGTTTATTCTTTGTGTGCAGACCTTGAGAAACGTGTTTTCAAGACTTGTAAAATAGATTTAATTGAGAGTATGTAGCCCTTGATGCGGTAGTATATTTCGACATCTTCAGAATGATGTTTTCTTTCAAATCTAGGCTTTTCAACTAAAATTTCATTAACAATGCAAATATATTTTGCCTCTTCAAAAATATTTTAAATTCTGTTTTAGTCTCACGACACATTACCAGGGTCAGGGCACATTTAACCAGGTAATATTAAGAGCCCAGCTGATTAAAAAATTAATTTGACATTTATACGAAATAAAAATTAATTTAATATGGAGTTTTTAATTTTTCTGACATTCTACCGTTCAAACACAAAAAGGAAATGCAGAGGGTGAATTTTTTAAATTCGCCTTGGGTTTACCTTGTTAAATGTGCCTTGTTTTTAATATTTCAAATTCAAAACACAAGCTACTTAAATTCAAATAAAAAAAAAATGTATAAACAAAGTGTCACTACAAGGGTTTTTATAAGAGGTGATCCTTTTTGTAAATCTATATTCTGCTTTTGTAGAATTACACTAAGCGGTTGTGTGACGGTAACATCAAAGGACACCCGTCAGTTCCAATCCCTACAAAATTTTCATGACCAACGTTTTTCAAAGCTCTTAAAACTACTTATGACAATGTGTTCTCATTTAATTGACGATTCTACGTCATCGCAAATATCATTGAAAGCCTCTTCAAGTGCGTCGATAAATTCTTCTTTTACTAACTTTTCGTTTACGTTAAAATGCCTTAAAGCTAAAGAAGTTTGGCTTTTTCTTGATAAATCAGGGTTTTCTTCAAAAAATAATCGAATAATATTTAGTGTCATAAATAGTTTTAAGTATAATTTCTAAAATAAGATTATGAAAACTTTTATTTAATTTACTTGGAATTATTTTTGATATATATGAACCATCTAAAGGGAAAACTAGGAAACAGGGGCCTAAAATTTTATTTCGGGAATCTATACGGAATCGCAGAAGTGAACGAAACATACCTTTCAAGCTTGTATTTTTAGATGCTCTCGATGTCCACAAAGAGGTATATTACGCCTTCCGAGGAAAATTATAGTTTTTCTAATAGACAAAAAACGTTCTCGATTTTCAATTTCTTGTTGAAGTGCAGGTATTTGTATTTGATTTCCCACCTCAAGACGAAAGTTTTCTTGTGTCTTCAAAAACATTTTTCCAAAAACAACGGCTCCTTTGAATATGCAATACATTTGCTTAATAAAATATATAAAACGTTTGTTTCATGCCTACCAATATTTTTATTTATTAAATCAAATATGAAGTTTTAATCGTAGCATATGTCAAAAAGTTGCTGTTGTAGGGACGAGGTCACTTTTTTAATACACTTTGGGTGGAAGTGTGTTTTTGTTAATGGGAGAAGAACCAAAAAACCTGTGGGTTTTTTTGTGCATTTCCTTCTCGATTGCAACATTTTTAATATTTATATTATTGCCTTTGTTCTATTGATTCTTTAAATAAAAATGTTTTAAAATTTTTTAAACTGCCTTGTTATACTAAATTTACAACAATATAATAAACCTTTTATAAATTCTTACCCAAATCAAAGAAACTTTTAGAACTGGGCAAGATGGACGAGGTTTCAAAAACGAATGCTTTTCATGTCAATAGCAATTTGTTTTGGGGGTTTGTTTTTTATTTTATCTGTTTTATTCCTTTATTTAAGGATTTGTTGTTTAATTTTTTTCGACTTGCTTTAAATGGAACTTCTCATCGCTATAATGTCGTTTGAAAAAACATCACTACACCAGCAACAAGAGCAATAACAACAATACTAAAACATCTCAGAGAAAAAGGCCTAAAAGGATATTAGTTAAAGGACTTCTTAATTTACTTACATTAACAGCATTTTTAATTATTACATTTTAGTTTTTTTTTTCGATAGATTCTTTAGAAAAAGTAAAATTTACATTTTAAATATTTATTTGTTATGTAGAACTTTTTATTCTCACTCACTTTTCTGCTGTAGTTTTAAGGCTGTTATCAGTTTGAATATAGTATGTACATACATACAAATATACATATTTCGTTAGCATTTCTGTTGACTGTTTGCAAAATTCTTTATTATGTTGTTTTTATGCATATTATTTTCTTCACACATGATTTAATATGTAAGTTGCATGTATGCGTTAAATAGTCCTTTGTAGTTTAAATTTTTTTGTCGTTTCACAATTTTAGAAGCACAATTTTTTTTTAGAATTTTTTTAATATACATTCATACTCATAACTTTTGTGTATTTTGAATAGCAAGTCATAATAAAATCAAATAATGCATTTTGGCCTAAAGCATATAATAAAAATAAATTGTTTTTTTTTTTGCGAAAATATTACAAAGTCTACACAATAATAAATAATTTAATTGCCGTAGAAGAAGGCGAAAAGATTTGCTGGTATTTTGGTCGAAAGCTTAAATTTTACTAGTTTAAGATAAACTTAACAAATAAAAGAGAACAGAACTAGTAGTTATAAAATTGTAAAAATATTTTTTTTTGCACAGTTACTGCGGATGTGCGTCAGTTTTTGTTGTACCACTCCCTTCTACTAATAAATAACACAGTGATTTTAAACTGTTAGTAGTCGGTCGCTGATGCAGTCAAAGTCTTTTAAAGTATATTTATAAACCTTTTTTAAATTAGATGAAGGACCCGTTTGTCAATATTTATATGAGTACGTAAATACATAAAATAAACGTTCATTATTATTGTTTTCGTTTTGAATTAAAGGTTTACAAATTTATCACAAACATTTTAGAGAGCGTTCCTTTCAGCGATGCCAATTCAGTGCTTTTGGCACGATATTAATTACTAGTGCTTTTTAAAATTTTCGTTAGTGCCTGTAGTTTTAATAATAATAATTTTTTAGGAATAAAAAGAAACAACTATTTTTGTAAATATGAAGGGCATTTTTTTAGTTTGCTCATTATATAACATAAAAAAGTGGCAATTCATATTAAGTAATTACCAAAAATTATTTGGTTATTAGGTACAATTTCTAACCATTTCTTTTTGTTAAGCCAACTGTGTGTGATTTTTTTTAAAACTTCTTAAATTTTCTTACAAATGAAATAACAATAACTGGTAAGAAAAGCATATTTTGTTCAAACAGATTTAGTTATTAGTGCCATTTCAAAAAAAAATTTACAATTTTCTTTAAAATTTTCTTTATTATTGATAATATATGTGCCCTGTTTTTTAATCTGAATTTAAATTTTCGGTACCTCAGTATTAGTAGACATCAAGCTCCAACTTTGTTTTGTTTCAACAATATCAGAGTTTATTAACCATTGTTTTGTCTAATGATTTACCTTTTTGTTACTTTTCTATTCAAATAACGAAAATCATTACAAATAAATATAAAAACATTAGAATTTAATTGCAGAAAACAAATACTCTTTTTTACCGCATAAATTAGATCAAAATAATCAAGTGCGGCACAAACTCTGTTTGGCTTTGGTTTGTTAATATTTAATAACTAAGATTTAATTTTATTTAAAACTTTATTCAACTTTGAGCTTAAATCTACTAAGTACATATATGAAATAAATTACCGGGAAATAAAAAATGATGGTTGTTTGTATTTCCTGACTAAGAAATTACGAGCTTTGTGTTTGTACTAAATATAAATCTTTTTAAAATATGAAAAAAATTCCGTTAATTTTGAGGGATTTGCCTCTTAAATAACAAAAAACGCTACTTGCACTTTTAACAATTTTTTTTAACTTAAAATTACGCTTTTTAGTGCCTGTTTCTGCAATCGATTTTTCTCTCAGGAAGTTGGTATCACTGCTTCCTTTACCACCCTTACTAGCAGTGTTGCCAGAATGATGGTTTATCATATTTTTGATTATTTTTTTTAAAAATATGATATGATGATTTTTATGTTTAGAAATTATGACTTTGAAAGTACGTGGAAATATCTCATTTATTTACAAATTTAATCAATAGTAAATTAAAAAAACAATTAAGGTTGGTTTCAGCTTGTCATTTATTGCTTTTTTATATAAAATCTGACAACTGTATAAGCAACGTACAAGTTTAACCTAAAAAAACTTTTTAATATAAAAGAATATTTTATTTACATTTTGAGTTTAGAAGTCTTTCAGTAAAAGTAAGTTTAAAAGTTCTTGATGATGCGAGAAACATTATTTAAAGTGCCAATAAAAAAAGATTTTATCAATGAATTTATTTTTAATTTATTTTTTTTTGTTTATACATCTATTTATTTAATTGCAAGCGCACAAGT
This sequence comes from Melanophora roralis, assembly GCA_963583895.1. Lineage (NCBI taxonomy): Eukaryota > Metazoa > Arthropoda > Insecta > Diptera > Rhinophoridae > Melanophora > Melanophora roralis. The sequence goes on from OY757189.1 coordinate 1,050,719, forward strand.
CAAATAAACGCAGGATTATTAAACGAAAAACAGGAAAAGATTGACTAAAATTAAAAATAATACCTTTTTGAATATAGTATATGAATCGAGTTCATACATTAAAATTTAAATTGATGTCGAAAGAATATTTTTCATGTATTCAACGGTTTTTTCTGACAATATTAAATCATTTATTTTTACAAATATTTAAAAACTTAATATGCAATCAAATCTTAAAAAAATTAAACTATTAAAATTTATTTGGGTGTGTTTGTGTTTACTCCTTTTTTGCGTAAAAATTTTTAAAACATGATTTAATAAAAAAAAATGCCTAAAACATTTTTTAAATAAAAATACCTCTGAGTAAAATCATTTTGTTTTTTAACAGATTTTTATTCTAGTCTTTATCAGAATTCTCTCAGATTTATACTAGGCAGGTCGGTTACGAATTTTCCACGATATGTCTTACAGATATCGTGTCAACCACTTTATATATTTCCCGTCACATATCTGACATAATTCGTTAAGAGGATGTCAGTCAATTTTGCAGGTTGGATTTATTACGCAATAATTTCACAGAATTCGGCAACACTGGTTACAAGTTGCAAGCTCAGCATCAGGGCGCCCTAACAAGGTAGTATCAAGGCGAATTTAAAAAATTCGCTCTCTGCGTATCCTTTTGGTGTTTGGACGGGGGAATGTCAGAAAAATTAAAAATTTAATACAAAATTTAATATTTGTAACGTGAAAATGTCAAATTTATTTCAATCAGCTGGGCTTCTGATATTACCTGGTTGAGTGTGCCCTGCTCAGCATGTTTAAAATCAAAGTACATTTGTATGCATGTATGTATATATGTGGGTGTGTGTGTGTATAATGTATGTGTTTGTGTTTCTCATGTTGCTTTTTATTCAAGGGGGTTGTTTTAGTTGAAAAGGGGGTGGTAAAAAAAAATAACTTTGTACTTACAGTGGAACATTTAATTTTTTTACTCTTTCATCTATTTAATATTGAAATAAAATTGATTGTTGTTTTCATATCTTACAGAGTTTGATGTAATACATATTTATGTATGTACATGCATACTTGTGTGCGTATACGTAGGAGCTTACACAAACGTACATATATTTTCAAAACCACTGTGTAATACTACTTTTAAGAAAATAAAAAAAAAATTATTTAGTACACAAAATATTTAGATTTTTTTTATGAAATACACTTAAAAATTTCAAATAATGTTTTCATATTCATGTTTCTGAATATATTCCTACATATGAATGTATTAATTTTATTAAATCAATTATAAAACCTTAAAAAATGAACGGTACCACCTTTATAAACCGTGTGTTTTATTCGACTCCGTTTAATATGCACTGTTTGTTTGTTCTTAGAAATCGTGTTGTTGTCGGTTCATTTGAGTTTGAAGGTTCTGCAAAATGCAACCCTTTAAAGTAAAAAGAAAATGAGCATGAAGAAAGAAAATTTTTACATATGTACAACAAGTAGCCAAGTAACATGCTACAATACTTATTTGCCTTGAAGAAAAACAAAAATTCGATAAAAATGAAAGAAATGGAAAAATTTTAAAAAGTCAGAGCTACAAGTGTATTAAACAGCATAAAAAAAACAATGCAATACAAGTGCTGCCAGAAATTTTCAAAGAAAAACAGTTTGTACAATTTTTTGGATTATTTTAAGAAAATCAATTTTTTTCAAAACACTTAAGTTGTAAACTTCATAAACTCAACTAAATCACAACCTATTGTACATGTTGTAAACCGTCGGATACTACAACAGTTGAATAAATTTTGTTAGTGTTATATATAGTTGCTATAACTCGTACAATATTTTTCCTATTTTTTCGATTGTCATAGATTGTAAACTATAATTTTTATTCTCTCTTTTTTTTTTAAATTTAACACAAAAGTACAAAGTAGTTTTAAAAAGCGATGTTAATCGGGTCATTATTTTCAAAATTTTGAGATTTTAAAAAGCACTTTTGCTTGTTGCACAATTTTTGACTTCAGTCTTTTAAACCCTGAAAATTTGACCGATTGCTAAGCTTGAAAGTGAGTTTGTGTAAAAGATTCTTTGACAAATCTTTCCGATTTGCAAATTAAAAGCTTTAAATCATGGCGGAATTTTCCTTGCTTTAAATTTTAAAACTATGTTATAAAATTTTACAATCAATCAGAGTGTGGCACATGGTAAAATTAATTATCAGGTGAACTCATCCGGGAGAGAATTTTTTAATCTCATACTTTTTTCTTTTTACTACATATGGGCCCAGCAAAAACTTTACTTACAAAATAATTTATAAGATAAAGATAATTATCGTCAAGCACTACTTACAATTCGACTAAAAAAGTACTTATTTTCGTTTGCCATGTCTCAAAACGAATCCGATATTATTTTGGTAGTCATACCAAGAAATATGAGTCCTTTTAGTTTTAATGACACAAAGAAAAAATGTAAATACATAATGTTTTTTACATTAATATTGTCTTGTATTAGTTAACATATGCATGAAAAATATTCATCTGTTAACTCTGTTTTCAATTAAATTATTTATTACTTACCACTACATTTTTAGTCACGACATGCGCTGTTGATCTGCGACCTGTAACCCAGCCATCCTTCTTAGTTGCAGAAGAGCGTTTCGCGAATCTCATGCAGTGTTTTCAACCGCCGACGAGCGTATATTTTATTGCGTAAGATCCATTGCATTGGAGAAACTGTTGCAAACGGATGAATCATCCCCAAAATTCTTCCACATGAGATTTTCTTACAAATCTTTCATTAAAAACTTTCATAGCCGGGTAAGGCTTACAAAGGGATTTTATAACTCCTTTTCACTTTAAACTTATTGTTTAAAAGGTGAAGGTGTTCGAATCTGTTTTCGAAAGCAAAAAAAAAAAAAAAACAATGGTTTGTTATTGTAACGCTTCAAATATGCGTTAGCAGATTTGTTTAGGATTTGAATTTAAAAAGCAATCTACCCGCACATACACTTGTGGATTTCTTTACCTCTTGAAACCCAGCCAGCAATTTTTTGATTTTTAAATCAAATTAAATCTTTTTTGAATCTGCTGCGCGATTAAAAAGGCAGAATGTGCGCGCATTTTCTGAGCATTAAAGATACTTTTGTCAGGGAAAAAACGTGACATCGCGACTCTTCTTGATAAGTCATTTATGAGTAATTTTTTATATTAGTTAAAAGTCATCACAAAAAAAAAAGGGGATTGAAGTTATTAAAAACCTTCTTTTCAGATATCCCTTACAAAAAGAAGTCCGGAGCAGTCAAATCAGGCTAATCATCATCACCATTTCTTGAAATAACTTGATAAGGAAAGAGGTGTCGCAGTAATTCCATTGTGATCCTTGCTATATGCGACGTGGCACCGCCTCGTTGATACCCCATGTTAAACAAGCCCAAAGCATGCATTTGTGGCATTAAAAAGTTTTCAATCATATAACGATATCGCTTCCCTTTGAGTTACTGTTACGCCGTTTTCAGTTTCAAAAAAGTAAGGTCCAATGATTCCTCCTGACCAAATTGCTAACCAGACTCCCACTTTTAATAGATGCAAAGGTGACTAATGAATAAAAAAATTAAAACACGTTGGACTACTTAATATTTTTCCAAAATAAATTTGTCACGTCTCTACTTCACGATTGCAAAATATGAATTGTCAAGACTAATGTTAACCAAAATGGCGGCAAAACAAATTAGTACTCGTAACTTGCCGGCGGACACCCTGTACATATCAATAGTTCTTAGCTTATATTATAATTAAATTTTAGTTATTTTTTTAAAGGAGTTCAAAGCAGTGTTGCAAAAGTTGATACGACATTCTTAATTTCTATTGTTTGTTTCCTTCCTTTCTACTCAGAAGGTAAATAAAATAAAGCAACAGTACAGCTCCAAGTGATCATTCGTGGGCGTCGTTCTATCAAAAAAGTTGTGCTTCTTTTGTAATACATACTTCGTTAATATTTCGCTGTTGAAGTGCAACCATTTATATTTTTTGATGATTGCCTTCTATACACTCGCTTTGAAAAATGTCGTTACATGTCAAGCATTGAATTATAAAGATGACGCATTGAATATAGAAAAACCATTCACTGCCTTTGTAAAACATTCGTTGCCATCGTTAAAAGCTCGTTGAATTACAAAGTAAATGAAGTGTGAAAAATTTTAGAAAAATTTAAAAGTTGGATTTTTTATTAAATTTTATAAAAAAATGTACAAATAAAGGCAAGCCAAACACTCCATTGTTTTCGTTGCTTTTAGATTTTGTGATTGTGCCGTGTCTTGCTTTTTTGAAATGATGTGAATTGACAACAACGCACTAAAATATGGCATTCGAACCGTTCTCTAGTACCTATGTCATGTATTAATTCTACTTTAATCTGTATTTTTAGCACATTTTTCCATCTTAAATATTTAGTTAAAAATAAATTTTTTTGCATTTTTTTATCTAGTTTTGGTATAAAGTTCGTAATAATTTATGCAGCTTGTGTTAAATGTTTCTATAAAAGTTATAAATCGGTATTGGTATGTCAACACATTTTAACATCCATATCCTTAAATGATAAAATCATACATACACTCATGTTCAAATGCTTGTATGTAAGTGTGTGTGTGTGTGCATCTGTTTTTCTGCAATGGCACTTAAAATAAGAAATTGTGAAACTTGTGGTAAATCCTCCTAAGAAAAATGAAAATAAAACCTGCATTTAAGTGTTGAAAAAGCCAAGCGTTTATGGCTTCTTATTACAAATTCGCACGCATCATAAATCTTTATTTACGCCAAATACATGCATACTTGGAGGTATATGAACGTAAATGTATATGTATGTATATATGTATATATATTTACTATATGTACACCCAGTGGCGCACACTGTCACGAGCGTGGTCAATAATGGTTAAAGGCAATGTCGAAATTTTTTTTTACCTTTTGTAAAAGAAAACACTTCTATTAGCCCATGTGTTCTGCAACTTGTGAGAAGTTTTCTTCCGATTATTAACAGCGTAATTTAGATAACACATAATCTTTCAATTCATAACGTTTCTAATAGACAATGAAAAACTTAAATGTAAATTAAAAAAAGTGTATAATTTATAATCCAAAATAGTTATCGCGGCTGCAGCTCAACTTTTCTTTTTCTTGACTGAGAATTTTAAAAAAGTGGCAAAAATAGTCGTTTTAGGAAAAAGACTCGCACAAAAAATCGTTTTTGGAAAAAAAGTTGCACTCATTTTTATAGCGTTTTTTTTAACTTCTTATTAATATTTTTACAACTAATAAGAACAAATAACAGATCAGGAATTCAACAATACAAAAAACTTGGTATAAACAAATTAAAAATAAGAAATGTATCACAAAGAAAACATTCATTAAAAAAAATAATTTTTGTACGTAGACACATAAGAAGTAATAAATTTGTACTTGTTAAAGAGAGCCAAATAGGGAATTGCAAAAAATTAATTTAGATTTTATACAGTTTTAATAATATTGAAAATCAAATGAACTGTTTAATAATTTACTTTAGACAAGTTGTCTGTCTGTTCTTTTTCAAATATCGAAAAATCGTTTTTTAAATTAGGTTGAAACAAGGACAGACAGACAGACAACTAACCTAAATAAAAAGCAAATAAAACATTTGAATTACCTACTGGGGTTTTATCTGTAAGAATGTAACGAAATAATACATAAGTACATATTTTTAAATTTTTTCATATTAATTTTTTGAAACATTGTTTCACCTGAAATCTAGTCTTCTAGTTCAGTATTTAGTAAATTTAAAGCTGACAGCATTGAGTTACAGGTCTTAAATTTTTATTTGTTTGCAAATTTATTTTTTATCAGCCCTAACTTACAAAAAATTATTTCAGCACATGCACTGCTGTGGGATTATGTAACAATGTACGCAACAAATTTATACAGATTGGGACACAATAGCTCGTTAAATTCATTTTTTAAACAACCCACTGTATGCGACGTTTGGGAATAAAACAAATGTTCACATATGGCAGGTGTTTGTATATGCATGCGCAAATGCAAAAAAAAATATTTTTTTTAACTTTCGTAACAAAAAAGGAGCAAAAGTTCCAAAAATTTTCAAAAGTGGCAAAATAGTGTCTGCATAGAGAAGTCGCACAAAAAGTCACAGGACCTTGAAAAGGTTGCAAAATGCAACTTTAGTCGACGAACGGTCACTCTGCTTGACGAAACAAAGACTACCGTGCCAATGTGTTGCAAAAGCGTTAACAATTACAAGTCAATGTAGCAGGCGGACAGAAATATATAACCAAGGTATATCGAACAAGGTAGGAGCAACTGATCAGCTGACTTTTATTTCCGCCATATGTTTTTTAGCTTAGCTTGGCAAATTTTTTATGTTATAAACTGTGTGAATGTGAGATTGCAACATTTTTGACAACTAAGCTGGAATTAAGCAACGTTCCGCAATGATAAGATCTATGTATGTATAAAAAGGAGAACAAAATGTTAGGTAAGAGTAAAATTTAGAAGTTGATTTTATTGAAGATAACAAGTTTTTGAATAACAAGTTTTTTTTATTTGTTTTAAATTTTTGAACACAAAAAATATAAAATCGCAGCAAAAGCAGGACGAAAAATTCGTACAGGTAATGTCAAAATTATATGGCATCATTAAAAAAACGCAAAATATTTGCAGAGGAAAAAGGTGAAAAAAACAAATTTTACACATTTTTTTGCACAAACCACAAGAACGCATCATTTGGTAAAAAATCTAACCGGCGCGTAATTTTTTTTAAATCAAGAAGAAGCACATAGAAAAACTTTTGACATATTGTGAGGAAAACTGCACTAGTAAAAAAAGTCAGATGATCTGCCGAGAACACCTTCTCTATAATTTCGCCTTGATGCCAATGTATTAATTCCTACCCAGGCGCATTTAACAATGTAAACCCAAGGCGAATTCAAAAAATTCGCCCTCTCTATTTCTTTTTTTGTGTTTGAACGGGAGAATGTCAGAAATATTATAAATTCCATATAAAATTAAATTTTTATAACGTGAAAATGTCAAATTGATTTTAATCAGCTGGGCTCTTAATATTACCTGGTTGAGTGTGCCCTGTGCCTGTGTTCTGTAACTTTAGTGAGAACTTCTCGCATCGAAAAGTTTATAGTCGCCTTGTAAAAGACAGGATGAACACAATAAACCTTATTATTTTAACTTTTAACGTTGTATAATGAGAGTTTATGTATTATATAAGTAACACTGTTAATAATCGGAAGACTATGACAATAAAAAAAATTTTCTCGCTGCGAAAACTTCTCGCCAGTTACAGAACAGGGGGGCTGGCCAATAGTTTGTAATAATTATAAACAAAAAAAAAAGGTTAGGAAATTTGCTAAAAATTGGTTTGAAAATGGGCAAAATGCAATAAAAATACAAAAAAAAAAGGTTTGGAAAAAATAAGGTCGAGCCAATTTGTGTATCTTTAAAATGGGGTTGCTAAAATACGTTTATAAATTTTATTGAAATTTGCTTAATATAGATTTAAAATGCTGTTAAAATTTGTGTGTATACAGACGTAAGTGGGTTAGTGAAAAAATAACAAAAAATATGAGTGTATTGGGTTTTTTGCACTTGTAAGTTGAATGATCGCCACTTACAAGGTTTATTGTCAAGTTTAATACACAAACAAATACACATAAAAGCATAAGGACAACAAAACAAAATAAAAATCTCTAAACTATTAAGTATTTCCTGTTCAATACACCAAACCCCAACCAATATAAAAAAGAAGGAGTCAGCATTAAACAAAGTCCATGCAATAACACATCAGCAACAGCTGGTCAAAAGTGGACATTGACTAACTAAATGCTCCCTCCAATTTAAATACCCCTTCCCTTACATCTCACACCAAAATCACAAAAAAAAGTATTGAAAAAAAATATATTATAAGCACGTACAAAAATAATATTTACCACCCATTTGTAAATCAAACTATAAACTACGTTTATTACATTGACCCGGCACTGAATTTTCCTTAAAACCTACCCCGATCTCTTGTGTTTTTATCAAACGAAAGTGTTATGGTCAAATAAAAAAGTAGAAGAATTGCCTACATACATACATATGTACATACATATACATTTATTTTTTTCAGTTTATTTTTACAAAAATTGTCATAAAAATCTACTTGACCATTTGTTGTAATACTCGAACTTGTATTAAAACTACAATAAATATTGTCAACAACAACTATGACAACAAATTTAAACATGTGTGTATGTAGTTTTTATTGCAGCTTCTTTTCAATATTTCTTTTAATCCGTTTAAGGAAAAATTAGGGGACTATGTATGAAGCAACAGCATCAAAATATAAGAATAAATTGCTAAATCAATTACCCAATATTAAACTAAATATTTTTATTTACGGACCTTACAATTGTGTTTTTTTATATTTATACACTTTATAAGCACATACACATATACAAAAAAGTTTCCCGCAGATAATGTCAATAGTGGAACTGTAGAGGATCACTATTGACTTTGTCACTGACTATACTAATTCAACTTTTTATTAAGAATAAATAACAATTTATATAAAAAGCGTAAACATATACATATGTACATAAATAGATAAAATATAAAAAGGAATCCATTTAAGCATAAAAACAATAACAAAAAATCAATCTGTACTTTTCCATAAGTAAAAATCTCTTACAAGTCCATGTTTTCAACTTTAAATAAATCGTTTTCATTGTCATTTGGCCACAACACAGTTTTAATAAAATATTAAGATTTTTTTTCTAAGTATCAATAGAATTTATAAAGTAGAAGTTATATTAAAACTTAACTAAGTTCTGCATGAAAACTTTGGAAATATATGTATATCAAATTAAATATCCTGAAAAATCTGTACAATCAGTACGTTTTGTTAAAAATCAGTACATATCAGTACACATATTTTTATTCAGTACACCAAATGAAAAATCAGTACATGTACTGATAAATTCAGTACGAATGGTCACCCTAAGCATGAGCCAAGGCGCATTTACTACAGGGGGCCTCGGTTAATCAGCTGAGTAACGGTATTTCGAATGTGAAGTTTTTACTAACAACAACTGTAGAAAGAGTTTGTGAGCTTTTGTTATCTATATTAGACATTCGTACATCCATTTTATTTATTTTTTTTTTTTTGTTTGATATTATTTTTAAAATCTTAAAACAATTGTATTGAAAATAAATATTTATTAAAAAAATTGTTCCATTAATAAAAACATAATAATTTGTAGATCCTGAAGATAAAGAATCCATACATCCAGAGAGGAGCCCACAATCCAAATTAAAAGAAAAACTTTAACTCTACGTGTTTGGGCTGTGTTATATGGCGAATCAGTCAGTCATTAACGTTGTTTCTTTATATATAAAAAGGTGATTAAAATTTGTTTGATAGAAGAAGGAACCAGTAACGCCCGTACAACTGCTCAAATGTTGTTAGTTTTTTAATTTAAAAACTAGGGTAGCTATCGAATTCAATACCGCCACAAAGTCATATTATTGTAATGCTAACTATTCTGGTTAGATAGTAAATAAAAAAAATGTTTCTGCAATTAAATTTGGTCGAAAATGCAGTAATTTTAAGTAAGTCAGGACGACATCGCAGTCTGTTTTATAAAATGCTGTTTTATTTAGCAATGACACGTACACGTCGATTTCAATACGAAAGCTTCAGTCAAGAGTGACTTTTTCCGTTTTTCGTTCACTTCCGCTTTAAAAAAAAACAAAAGAATTAAATAACTTCCCAACAATCCCTCACAACTTTATTCAAGACATCTTTACATTCTAATGTGTTGTTGTTTGTAATAAAGACATGCGTGTAAAATGAACAAATCACTACACTACCACTGCATGTCGGTTCTGTAATTTTTTTTTTCTTTTTGAATTTAAAACGATGAAATATCGTTACACATTTTTTACAAGCTTTATACACACAAAAAAAAAAAACGTTTAAAAACAAGTAGTCGTTTTACTGGGATTTTTTTAACAGCAGATGCATGACAGCACTTGTTATATTTGTTGTTGTTTAATAATGGTTGAGGTAAGTAAACATTATTGTAGAGTATGCAAAATTTACAGAACATTTTTACGTTGTAAAATATTTAGTCTGTGTAAGGAAGTAGAAGGAAATCATGGTGTAACTCAATACTGCAGTACGTGCAATATAAAATTGCCTAAAATTAAAAAAAAGTATGTATAAATGAAAACTTCGCTGCTAAAGTAACAAACAGGAAAAGGTTGAAGCAGATACAGTATGAACCTTTTTTGCCCTCATTCCAATTTATCCTTCGTTGTTATTCATTATTGAACAACAAAAATAAAACAAAATATAAGGAAACATATCAAGGCTTCGCCAAACAGGTGGAAAAAAACAGAAGTATAATTACTGCTACCTACATAGGGTTTAGACATGACAGAAAAAGTGAAAAAACCCCAATAAACTTACACTTTTTCTTATTTTCTCACTAGCCTCCTAATAAACCAAAAATATTTAGAAAATGCTTTTAACAAGCTTATAACCATAATGGTATGTACCATGGTGAAATTATGTTGACCAGGTGGTGTTACGAGCCCAGATTTTTTAATGCATAAATCGAGGCTGGGTTGTCAAAGTTGTTTACTTTTACATATCTTTTTTGACCCCTGAGCCAACGAAAACTACAACAAAAACCAAAATTTTATTCACCAAATTTTGTTCTTGTAGAATCGCCACCACCTGATACAGATAATTGCACAATGGTACTGATAATGAAATTGCGTAGGTGCTTTTGAAAATGCATTAGGGATATATCTTAGTTTGTCATTCCGTTTGTAATTTCTTTATTATCCATTTGCGACCTAATAAAGTATATATATTCTGGATCCTTAAGATAGAAAAGTCGTTATAGCAATGTGCGTCTGCTTAAATCAAGTTTCTGGAGTCAAATACAGCAATACGGACCGGCTTTTAGTATTAAACTATCAGAAATATCCTGGAGACAATCGCTTTTTAAAATCAGCAAGATCGGTTAACTAAGATATGTAGGTACATATGTATGTATGTATGTATGTATGTATGTATGTATGTATGTATGTATGTATGTATGTATGTATGTATGTATGTATGTATGTATGTATGTATGTATGTATGTATGTATGTATGTATGTATGTATGTATGTATGTATGTATGTATGTATGTATGTATGTATGTATGTATGTATGTATGTATGTATGTATGTATGTATGTATGTATGTATGTATGTATGTATGTATGTATGTATGTATGTATGTATGTATGTATGTATGTATGTATGTATGTATGTATGTATGTATGTATGTATGTATGTATGTATGTATGTATGTATGTATGTATGTATGTATGTATGTATGTATGTATGTATGTATGTATGTATGTATGTATATATGTATGTATGTATGTATGTATGTATGTATGTATGTATGTATGTATGTATGTATGTATGTATGTATGTATGTATGTATGTATGTATGTATGTATGTATGTATGTATGTATGTATGTATGTACATACATACTTATATAGGAAACACTGCTAGAAAAACTGTTATTACTATTTTGTATATGTATGTATTAGTTAGCAAATAATAAGAATGTTTACTACAAGTTACAAAAAATGTCTTACGACAAGTTTATTTGCAAATACATTTTTATTTTGCTTCAAGAATGAGTTGGATGGGATGGTATTCATGTATATTGTATATATGTGTATGAATAAGTATACTTGATACGTTTAAAAGGATTTTTATAAAAATGTTATCATGTGTAAAGGTAGGGTTAGAATACACACATTGTTAGGCATTACGTCATTTGACATATTCGCACCACGTCACCCCTAAACTCTTGTACACAGTACACCACAGGTGTTTAATAAACAAAAAAAAAAAAAAAACACTAATAAGTTAGAAGGATCTAGTCGGCCAAGCCTGCCGCGTTATACCTACACCACAATTTTTTTAAATTAAGCCTGTATAAAGTTTACTCAGGGTAACTAATAGCCTTTTGCAGGAACGCATGGAATATGTTTAAAATGAAAAACTTGTGTTTACATTTGTAGCATTTTTTATCTTTCATCCGTCAATTTTTAATGTATTTATGACGTCAAGTTATGAAAAATAACCTGAAGATATATGAAAATTCGAAAAATTAAAAAAAGACCTGATTATATCAAAATTCAAGGCTAAATTTTTCTTCGGAAACAAAAATTTATAAAGACCAACCAGAATATATAATAGATGTTTTAATAAGGTGTGACCCAGATATTTACCAAAACTTTGGAAAAATATTCATCACTTTTGTTTTAATTCCGGTCAGTAATGCTGCGACTGAAAGGTCACTTTCCACCCTTCGCCGTATTCAAATACGGCTGAGATCAACTATGACAGAGGACAGGCTTAACAGCTTAGCAATGTTGCGTAGGCATAATAAAATTGAAATTGTTGCAATTGTCGTGTTAAACAAATTTGCTTCAACAGGAAACCATAAACTAATAATTAAATAAATCAGTTTTTTGCTTTTTATGCAATTGTAATGAATTGTGTGCATCATTTAGAATTCCTCCCCCCAAAAAGCTTCAGCTGGATCCACGCCTGAATATTTGTATGTACATATGTTTCGATGTATGTAGGTATGTATGAACACATGTTGCTGATTTCGGCACACGTTGAAAATTCAAATACAAAGAAGAGATTGAAGACTATTTTTATAAAATGAGTTGGACAGTTATAGTATTTCAGATATGGAATTTCAGAAAATTCTTAAATGTGTAGTGAACGGTAAACAAACATTCATCCACTTAAATTTTTTTCCAATATATTTGTTACATATTCATACATATTTACGTACATAGGGACACTTGTATGGATTTTGTCCTAAAAAAACTTGGGCAATGGTTAAAGCCTTCTTAACTCGGTGCCAAGAAAAGACTATACGGCGGATGGCTCATTAAATCAATGTTTTGGGTGCTTAAAAATGCAGTTGTTTGAGCCGATATGTGAGAGCTCGCATCGTTGTGGTGAAAAGTGGTCCCTCTTCGACGATTCGTTTTCGTGATTTTTTGGAAGACAACTGGCAAACAGATGGTTGTGTACCACTCAAAATAGACTGTTCTGAGTTGTTCAAGTGATACGGTTGCGACATGTCCAGTTGTTCCGAAAAAACTGGCGATCATTTGCATAGAAGTGCTTCGGGCCCGAACAACTTTTGCTGGATTTGACTTATCTTGAAACACCCATACAGTCGACTGCTGTTTACTTTCGGGCTCATACGCGTAAATCCATGATTTATCACCTGTCACGATATCATAGACGTGTTTCGAAGCACTGCGATCGTATTTTCTCCGCATTTCTTTTCACCAATCGGCACGAGCCTTTTTTTTAAACGATTGACAAATTGTTTGGGATCCAACGCGAAAAACTTGTTTTGACAGTCAAACGTTCATGCAATATTGAATACATGCTGGTCCCACTAATGCCTAAGGTTGTCTCAATCTCACGATAGATCACATGACGATCTTCCGATATCAGTTCATGCACAGCATCAGGGGTTTTCGGAACAACAACTGATTTCGGACGACCTTCACGAAATTCCTCATGGAGTAAACTACGACAACAATTGAATTCACCATACCATCGATTAACACTGGTTCTTGACGGATTTTCATCGCCAAAAACAGAATTTGGTTCACCCATACACTGTTGCGAAGTTAATCCACGTCGAAAGTTGTAAAAAATAATCGCACGAAAACGTTCACGATTTAATTTTATTTTGAGTTGAGTTGAATCTTTTAAGTTACTGTAAACAACACAAATAGCGCTCGTATGCTAAAACGTTCTGAGTACGTATAACTTAGAAAATGTTAAATTTTACGATAGAGCTGTTAGTTGTCAGATTGAAACACTAGTGTTGCCAAATCTCGAAACATAAAAGGCAACCCTTGTAAAAACATTCTAAGTTATTAGACCCTTCACATAGTTCTAAGGGTATATATCCGTTTGACATTCCATTTGTTATTTCTTTATTATCCATTTGCGACCCCATAAAGTATATATATATTCTGGATCCTTATAGATAGGGAAGTTGATATATTTATGTCCGTCTGTCCATCTGTTGAAATGAAGTTTCCGGAGTCAAATAAAAAGATACGGACCAGTTATTGGTGTCAAACAATTAGAAATATCCTGGAGACAAATGCTTTTTAAAATTAGAAAAATCGGTTCACTAATGACCGAGATATAAGCGAAACCCCAAAATAACCCATTTTTTAGGACAAAATCCGTGCACATATCCCTTAACATTTCTGTAAATATAGTCATTCTTGCCACAAAACTTGGCACGGATACTCTGAAAATAAGGACCTAAATAAGGGAACAATTTTTTTTCAGAAAGGATCAGGGGAAGTAGTTTTTCACCTACAATTGCACAAATTTTGTGAAATATTTTATTCGCTTAATCTTAGAAACTATAACAGCTATCGACTTCAAATGTTCTACAAAAGGAAATTGGTCAATCAGACCTACACTTTGGAAAAAAAAATTTTTGGGTGGGGGCAGGGGAAAGGGTAGCTTCCATACAAATTAACAATTTTTATGAAATTTTCGAAACGCTATATCTCGGAATTTAAAGTAGCTATCGACATCAAATATTCTACAAAAGTAATTGGACAGTAAGATCTACACTCTAAAAAAAAATTTTTTGGGGAGGGGAAGGGTAGCTCCTATACGAATGAAATATTTTTATGAAATATTCGATACGGTATAGCTCGGAAACTATAACTATAAACTAATTGAGCAATAAGACCTACATTTTAAACAAAGAATTTAGGTATTGGCAGGGGAGGGGGTAGCACCCATACAAATTAACAATTTTTATGAAATTTTCGATACAGTTCATCTGGGAAGCTATAACTGCTTTCGACTTGTAATGTTCTGAAAAAAGTAATGATCAAATACGTCATACATTTTGGAAAAAAATAAATGGAGAAGAGCAGGGGGACTAGAACATTCCATAAAAGTTAATAACTTTAATACGATTAATGTCGAAAACTTTTCAAACTCTCGACCTCAAACCTTCTATATCTATTTCTAATATTCATACAGTACAAAATAACTCGGCTAGAAAAAATGGTTGGTAAAGACAAATTTAAAGGGTATATAAGATTCGGAAAGCCGAATATAGCGCTCTCACTTGTCTTTCAATAAAAAATAAAAAAAAAGAATATGTCAAAGTTTGTATAATTTAAAATTTTATTGGTTGTTTCCGGTTTTGCGCAAACAAAAAATTAAATGGAACGATTTGCCATAAACAAATAAGCTTCTGAAATATTAAATTTAATTGTTTGCATTCGGGTTTTCACAAAAAAATTTTTTTAGAACTGGACGATTTGTTTGAAGACTTAACAATTCTATGTGTGTATGTACATATGTATATATTTTTTTATTTCATATTTTTTTTCTATCTCGAAAAAAATTTTGGGCTGCCCACTTTACAAATAATGCATCATCGTATACTACAAAAATACACGGAAAACAAGTTATAGCGCTATATTCGGCTGTGTCGAATCTTATATACCTTTCACATTGGCCTTTCGAAACCCTGAACATTTTTTTCCAGGGAAAAAGTGCAAAACATGCAAACAAATTGCAGCAAAGTTGAAGGCTAATAGATGTCTATTAGAGCCGGCAGCGTAAATGGTGAAACTACCAAATGAATAAATGCTCTTTTGGTTATATGCGTTTCCTCGATAGACAAAAAAAAACCGAAGCAAATATATTTATGTATGTACATATGTATGTATGTATGTATAAATAACTAACCCTGACATTGCTTAAAATTAAATTAAACGAAGATTATAAAGTTTTGTCCAAATACACGTTTTTTAAATTTCTTTTTTCGAAAGTCAAACATTGCAACGTCCAAATTAACTTCGCTATTTTTAATTATTTTGTTTTCTTCTAAAATTTAAATAAAAGCAAATTACTTTTTATATGTAAGTACATATACTTAAGTATTATTACAAATGACAACAGATTTTAATTGGAAATAGCACACTTAGAAATAAGGAGTTGCTTACAGGAGTTTTAGTTTTTTTTTATTATTATTTTAAAACATAAGACTTTAAGACGCCATGTGAATTATGTGACAAAAGAGAAAATAAGGCCAAATACGTGTAAATAATACATGTTACATAGAAGGCCAAACAGTTTCAATGTACGTAGCAAATGTAAACAACTGGCAACGCTGATTACTAAAAAGATCCTTGTTTTGTTGCTTTTATGATGATGTATCCTAGAACACACCATATCAAATTTGTTGCATGATTTTGATATTAAATCGCACACATACAGAATATGATATGATGAGGTCTTTGAACTTGAAAATGCATTTGTTGTTTCCTATAGAGATTTTAAGGGTTTCACTGAAACCAGTAATGATTTGTATTTAGAATGGAATGAAACAGAATTGAAAATAAACCAAACTCAGGTAGCTAATCATATTGCTTACACAGCCTCCTTTTGGTTAGATTTGTTTGAATCTTGTTAATATTTTGTTTTTTCTTTTTGTTTGATGTAAACAATTTTTAAATTTGTTATACCCTTCATATGGTATAAGGGTAACTGTGTATCAGTTTGTCATCCCGTTTGTAATTTCTTTATTATCCATTTGTGAGCACATAAATTATATGTATATCTATGAATCCTTATAGATAGAGAAGTCTATTTAGCCATGTCCGTCTGTTAAAATCAAGTTTCCGGAGTCAATTTAGCTACTATGGACCAGATATAAGTGTCAAACTATCAGAAATATCCCTGAGGTGATCACTATTTAAAATCATCAAAATGTAACCAACTGGCAATGCTGGTTAACAAGCATACATTCTTTAATGTGAATAAATACGCATTAAGTTTTCACTGCGCTTAGATGAAACGATTTTAATTAGTTTACTTTATTATGAGAACTTAAATTTTGGTCTGGTACTAACTGGGCTAATATCAATTGCTTAAGCATTAAATACATTCCTCGCTACAGGCTACCGAACACAACCAGTCAAAAATAGAATACACGTGTGCTTATGAGAATAATTTTTTAAAAGCTACAATGCAACACAACTACGGGTTGCTGTCAATGTTAATTTTGTGGCGTGGTCGAAATTAAACTAATTTCTATTTTTATACGCGACAGCTAACAGATTAGTGCTGCCAATACGGTAAGATGCAAATAATATAGCTTAAACAATACACAAAGGCTTTAGGTGGCACCGCTGAAAGTCTTATTGTTCATATGTTTATTTTGTAGTGGTAGTCTAGTATATATTTTAGTAGCAGCCAGTCGGACACAAATTTAGCAAGGAAGTTTTGTGTTCGTATGTTCCTGTGTTCTTGTAGCTTGAATGTGTTTAATGCATTATTTTTAAAGATTTGAATACTTTTTGTAAGTTCGCAGAAGCGAAGACTCAATAATAATAGCACGAGAAAAAAAGTTTCTGTATGCATGTTTAGACGTTTGACAATTTAAACGCAAAAAAAGTGAAGACTGTTTTTATGAAAGAAGTTTGACAGTTAAAGCTGACTATCGCTGTTAATACTCCTGCAAAGGCAATATACGTACATCGTATTATACGTGAATTGACCATTCACTTAATGAAATTTTAATAGATTTACGTATTATGTATTTATTTTAGCGAAAATATTTAAAATTCTGAAACCGCCGCGTAGTGCCAAAGTTTGTTCCTAGGTAATTCTAAAAAATTAAGGTAAGTTAAAAAATGGAGTAAAGCTAGCAGCGCTCAGATTGTTTTATGTCAGCTGTATCGTTGCCAGATCGACTTATTATAAAAGAAGACACGCCCTATTCTATAGCAGGATATGTATTCTATATATATATATATATATATGTATGTATATATATGTATATACATATATATGTATATAAAAATGTGTTTAATATATGTACATATATTTTTAATTCATACACAAACGCTAGTTTCGTGTGTCTTTTGAGTAACATACGGTAAAAATACAATAAACAAATTAAGTCAGAGAAACAATGTCCTTAAAATTTAAAATAACGTTTTTACCAGCTGGCAAAGTTTAGGAAAGGAAGACTTACAAAAATACGTACGTATGTACATATGTAACATGAAAATTCTAAGTTAGAGGAAACCCCACAACCTACCTAACACTGACTGCTTTATGTAAGTATATATGTTCATATAAGTATATACTTAATGAAAAAATGCAAATACATAAACAAATAGTACGTTTTCAGCTGGAGTAGGGTGAGTAAAAAGAAAAAATTATTTGTCTGGCAAAGAACAAAACGTAATATTACACACTAGCCCGATCAAAAAAATGCGATCAACAAATGTCATTCACAAAAACATATCCTTTCAACGAAATCGTGTCCATAAGGAGTTTGTTTCATGTTTCATATTTAAGTTTGTTATTCAATCGAATAAAAATGTTGTGCTTCGTTACATTTTGGGTAAATGGTAATAAAAGTTGTTTTTTAAATTTTTAAATAAATTAAGAAATGTGTTGTTTAAGAAAAAAAAAGTACAAGCGACCACCACCCCTATTACATACAAACACTACCACCTAACAATCACACCACCATTATCACCGCCAGCCAGCCACCTTTTCAAGTAATATTTATCTAAAAATAAATATTTATGTACGTCGATTTTCCCTCAATTGTATGTTTAGTTTTCTTAATGATCAGCAAGCGTTCATGCATTTAAAGTAACAGGCGGTCTGCGCTTATTTTATTCTAATTTTCCGTTTTGTTCACCTTTAGATTCGTATAAAAAATTAGTGGTAAAATGTGGACTGACCATATGGCCACATAAGCCACGCGCCAACACTAAAAAAAATTATGTAAAACAATGAATCACCTGGTCCGCGACAACGGACGGGTATTTGGACTCTTTTACTTTTTCCTTCTTTTAATATGAAGTTTAACACGTCTATCGAAGAATAGTTTCTCTTTTTAGTAGTAAACTCCATGTATAACAAGTAAAGAACGCTGTATTCGGCTGCGCCGAGTCTTTTATTTCCTTCACGTTAGTCTCTCTGTTTACCCAGGCCGACTCTAAGGTTATGGAAGTTATGGACGTTTTTACATAATTTTTGTAAGTTTTGTATGGAGTAAGTATGGGGTAAGTATGTTCAAGGAATATGTTCGGTAGAAAAAATAATGGGGGTCTGTGTTACATTTTATTCCTCTAAGGGCGATTTCGGCGAAGTTGTAGGTGTTTTACCCTTATCTTTTCAATTTCGTATGACAGAGTTGCTATATAAAAGATTGAGGGTAAATTTGTTTTCCGAAAATGTTTGGGAAGAAAAATTAATTGGGGTCGGTCTTACATTTGACCTTTATAGGCGACCCCTGGAAGTTGTGGGAGCAATTTAAAATAAATTATAAAAAATTAACATTGTATGGCAACCCTGGTAGGGCGCGGAGATTGGGATCCGCAAAAATGCTCATGAAAAAAAATTAATGGGAGGCAGTCTTACAATGCACCCGTATAGGGGCGACTCCGGGGCAGTTTTGTAGGTTTTTATGTACAAATTTTAGGGAAATCAAGAATAGAGGTTGTCGCGATTGCTAACTTATATCTATGTCGCTCATTGAAAATTAAACTTATTTATTATTGTTTATATATTGTTTATAAAGAAAATAAAAATAAAACAAAAGGGGGGAAAACACAAAAAAAAATTGTTGCTCCGGCCAGGTTATCGGGGTCAGAGATAACATTTAAAAAAATAAGATGTAGCTTGGTTTTTGGTTTATATCTCGGTCTTTTATCGTTATTATATTTTTCTGGATTTAAATCATAGCACGGACAGACGGAAACGCTAAATTTCTGATACAATATCAGATATGAGCAATAAACAATAATCAGCTCTATCTTAGAATTAATCTGTATTTGAATATATAAAAAGAAAAAATAATCGTAATAGTAAAACAATTTCTCTTCAATTTTACATTGTCCAGTCTAATTAATAATATTGGCGCACCTGTATGTATGAATGTCATAAGTAAAAAAGAAATAAACCAAAAAAGGTAAAAATGGGCGCTTATTTAAGCCGACATGAGCTATATTTTCTTCGGCGGCGGCACAAAATCGGCTGTCAGCCGGCTGGCGCATGTTTCTGAGAGTCGGTTTTTTGTGCTCATTACACTTTGTGTGGGGGTTTTACAAAAGCAGCAGAATTTATCAACTTTTTTAAATTTTTTGCCTAAAATTATGGAAGTGTCGATTTTTGTTTTAAAAATGCCGATATTTTTTTAACACTTTGAGCAAGTTACCTTCGTTTCTTTTATTATAACACTTTTTACATTAAAAAGAGACAATTGTTAATAGTACAGCGAAAAACTTTTATTTAGAATTATGTTTATTTAATATTTGCCTGTATTAGATTAGTGAATTTTTGGATGGCGGGGGTTGGATGCGTGTAGGGTTGCCAGGCAAACGTGGCCCTCTTTCGATGTCGGACGTACTACGAAACTTATGAACCGGAATCGCGTAGAAATTTCGAAGTTGCTGGCGGTGCTAACGGGTCATTGGATGCTGGGAAGGCATGCAAAACGACTCGGCCTCACGCTCAATGATCACTGTCGCAGCTGCAAGAATAGGGAAAGGAGCAACCAGTTTTCCATCTTCTCTGCGAATGCTCTGCTCTGGCGGTGAAGAGGCACAAATTCCTGGGCCATCATATACTGGACAGCCTAAGGGATGTATCTGCGATTGGGCTGAACGACCTGTCGAGATACATCAATGCAAGAGGGTTGGTCTAGTACTTCATTTTCCCTTGGACCATGGTTTAGGGGACCTATCACCTGTCAAGTGGTGTGGTGTTGTTAAAAGAAGGTCATTTAGACTCTACCTGACAGTTTGCGTGCAGCGAACTACCACGAAAACCAACCTTTTTAAACCCAAGAATTTAAATTTTGTGCTTCAATTTAGAAATTAAAGTACTGCTTCCTCACTATTGAATTAGGTTCGGTTAATCTATAAAATCTACTAATTTTTGCAAAAAAAAATGGTGTCAACATGTTTGCCAGACACGTAAAAACTTTTTATTTGATCTTTAAACAGCTGATTATTTGAGAATTTTTCTAATGAAAACGAACAAACTACGGCCTGCTTTGTGTTGAAAGACGAAAAATATTTCTCATAAGATCCCGACGTTGAATATGAAAATACAACGTAACTTAGTTTTTAGCTAAATTATTCATAAGAAACATCAAATTAAAGTTCTATAAAGAATGTAGCTTTTGCGACTTGTTTTGCTTTAAACGACTTTTTGTGCCACTTTTTTAAAATACTCAGCGGTCACCCTGTTGCTGCCTACTAAAATAGAAAATAGTTTACTCTGGCCACAGGTACAACTGTAGTTATGTTGCCGTGTTGCTGTGAAGCCGTCAAAATAATTGTGTACATTTAAATGCATGTGTTTTATTTTTGAAAGAATGTTGTCGGTAGCCTGCTGTGGTCTATGTGTTTATAGCATAAATCTCATGTAATGCATTAAACAGATTCAAGCTACAAGAACATAGGAACACACAAACACAAAAGCTGCTTGCTACATTTGTGTCCGTGTGGCTGCTATTAAAATATTTCCTAGACTACCACTACAAAATAAACATATGAGCAATATGACTTTCAGTGGTGCCACCTAAAGTTTTTTTGTATTATTTAAGCTATATTTTTTGCATCTTACCGTATTGGCAGCACTAATCTGTTAACTGTCGCGTATAAAAATAGAAATTAATTTAACTTCGACCACAAAATTAGCATTGACAGCAACCCGTAGTCGTGTTGCATTGTATCCATTAAAAAAATTATTCTCATAAGCACACGTGTATTCTATTTTTGACTGGTTGTATTCGGTAGTCTGTAGCGAGGAATGTATTTAATGCTTTAAAAAACAAATTTCTGGCCAGCAGTTGTAGGGGTTTTTTAAACGTCGAAATGGAAACCGTTTAAACTGAATAACTACTTTATCTAACAGAAAATTACAGGCATGAAGTAATCTGAAGTATGTATTTCATTCTTGATATTTGGATATATTTTTGACATCATGTTTTTTGAATTCACTGTGCAACAGTGTTGAAAAATTTTATACGATCGAACTTATTTGATACTATCGGGTCGTGGAAATTACCGTGTTACTCATCTGGCTAATTTGATACCCTCTTTTGCTTCTTCTAATTATTATTTAAAATTGTTTAGTTTTGATTCTTACCAACTATCATTTTCTTTCCATGTGATTTCTTTAATACTTAGGAGCGTAAATATGCTCCCTCTCACGGGAGTCTGTAAATAATATTATTTGGAATATTATTTTACAATCAAAGGTTTCGGATAGTAAATAAGAAATAGGTTTCAAAAACGTGACTTTTAGATCAACTTTAAAAAATATAGCTTTTACTCAAAAATTTTTTAAAAATTGTAAATAGAGTTAACATGGAAGTGCAATTAGAAGACCCAGATATTATTCACGAGATATCTTCCCATTTTTTAAAAATTTGAAAAAAGATTGGATTTAATATTTGTTAAGAAATAAGAAGGGCCCAAAATTGTTTTTAAGTCTTTAATGGTAAATTACGTACAATATTATTAACCATGCAGAAGGTTAAAACATATTCATAACCATTTTTTAAATTTAAAATAGATTTGAAATACTGATTTTGTATGAAAATTTCGTTTAAAAACCCTATTTTAAATTAAAAAATTGAAAAAAGAAAATATAATATGTATTTATTTTATAGATGAAGAAAACTATAACTTTGAGAATTTCCTCCATGACAAAAGATGTTTTTACATTAGTCAATGGGGTTTTAACCATTTCTCTGACAAATATTTCATTCTTAAGTAACAGAGTAATCAGTGTCGTCACTTGTAACATTTTTTTAAAGCATAAAATAGTAGTTGCCTTGTCAAATGTTTTTAATATACAAATTTCTTTGACTTAACATATAAAAAAATTGTAAATAAACCTTTTAACTTTATTCTTCGTAACTAAAGGCGGAAAAAAACATTTAGTAGAGATGCCATAAGATAAATTCGCATGCCAATGAAGACAAAAAATTAAATTGAATTTTTTCAAGCGACTTACGCCCATTTTTCCAAATTAAAGGTTAGAATTTTTAAATAAAATTTACAAAAGCATTGGATGATAATATTTTTCAAAATATATTTACAGTTCAATTTCGGTTCACAAACTAAACACAATGTCTAAATGAATTTTTTGTATTTTTTTGTGGATTAAAGTAACACAGAGAAAAAATATATTTTGATACTATTGCCGTTAAAAAAGTACTATCAAAACATTTTTTTTTTTTGATACCCAAATGAAATTCTTATTTTTCATCACTGCTGTGCAACCAAATTCATTGAGCAAAATATCTAAGGGTAGTTTATAACGGTCACAAACTGAGAAACATAGACGGCCAAAATGAGCAACACTTTGCCATTATGTTCTCATATGATTAACGCGTTTCGTTTTCAACTGTTTTATTGGCCCAAAGAACATGTATGTATACTGCTGTTGCTGTCAGAGACCTATAAAAAGGTTTATTCTAACCCTTGGTGTTTTCATTAACATCCAAGGGTTGCTTACGTTCGGTTCGCATTTCTATACTCTTTTTCTTATATAATATTCTCTTTGAAAGCAACCTTAAGTTTTAACTTCTTTTTTCTAAAAAACTTACTTTCTTTTTTTCACAAATTTTTAACTGTTTTAATTTAATACTACTATTTGCCTACTATTTATTGGTTTTAATTATTAAACAGACTAAACGAAAAAATAAAAGTGTTGTGCAAAGAATACAAACAAACTGTTCAACGAAAACCCTCGGTTACGCTTACAATTGAAAAGTTTTTTAAACAAAATTTTATTGTACAAAGTTAAGAATTAATTTTTAACTAAAAAGCAAATTTATATTTGCTTCCGGAAACTTAACACCACAATTAATATAACATCAAATCAAATCAAAAAAAAAAAGAAAAAAACCACTTAAGAAGGAAGTAAAACATAAAACAAGGAATAAGATAAAAAAAAAACTAAAAAATCAATAACGTTGCAATGTATTTAAGTGGTAACACAAGCAGACACAGATTTGCTTTTAATTCGAAAATTCAATAATTGAAAATCTGCAAAAGTATGAAGAAGAAACAAAAAGAACCCTAATAAAATGAATACTTAAAAATATAAAGTGAGAGGAGATTTCGACGAGCCCTTTACGCCTAAGTTTATTTTAGTTCTTTAATATATACAAAACAAAAGTCTAAAAAATATACAACCTAAAAAAAGTGAAATTATGACTCCTTAAATACGTATTATTTTTCTGTGTATTAACAAAACTATTGCTCGTGCGGAAATTTTAGTATTAAGATTTTTTCCCCTAGACTCCCTCTGTCAATATTAATAACAACACAGCAAACATGAAATACTTCCGTTTCTCATTTTAATAAGTTTAAAAAAGATCAAACAAAAGCAAATAATATAAAATGCCACGTTGCTTAATGGCTAAAAAATGGAAGGCCTATCCTTGGCCTGATCGATCTGAGAATAAACTGGGCAGTTTCTCGACTGCACTTACAGAAGAAAAAACACCAACAACATCTTCACCAACAACATCTTCGTCAACATCTCCAGAAGTGACTATACAATTACTACCAAAGAAAGATGTTTATTCAAAATCTCGTCGACCAACAATTGACGAAGATGAAGAAATTGATGTTGTAGGCGACAATGTTTTGCAAAATGCCACAATAACTACGACTACTTCTCCCACAGTCATTATTAAGTCCAGTGACTTAAAATTGTTTAACACAAATAGCAACTCAAACAGTTCTACACATGTTCTATCAACTGTAAAAACCTCTTCAGCCTCCTCGGCATCATCAGCAGCAACTTCTACAGCAACATGTTGGAGTCCTTCATCTCCAACGGCTGGCGCTACTGCTCCTAGTCCTCCCCCATATTCCCCCGAAGCAGCTACACGTGGTAGTACCATTTTATATAACGGTAAGTATTTCTTTATTCTTTACTCAAAATTTTAACTTTAATGATGTCACTAAGAATGTCATTGAATAAAGGTTTAGTTTTCTAAAAGAACAGTGCACATACACAGAAAAAACTGAGCTGTAGATTTAGTAACAAATTTCAGAGAATCAGTAAACATTTTGTCTGGCTGAGGACCAACAACGAAAGTTGTAAATTTAGACAAACAATTTTGCAAGAATTTTAGCTTCTGTTAAAAAATTTTGCTGAGCTGGTTAAATATTTTATTTGTCTAGGCGAAAATTTTGTTTGATTTAAAAATCAAATAAAAATATTATTAGAGACTATTAAAAAAATTGACTAAAAAATTAAATTATTTTGAACAAGAATTTGTTTGAAAAATTTTTTTTGTAGTTTTTTGTGTGTATTGCGTTAAATATTATGCAGATGTTGTTAAAATTAAGGGGTTAAGAAAATATGGTAAATAAATAGATAAAAAATTAAGTGAAATAATATTATTAATTTTGCTTGTGTTTGCCTGCTAATCAGTAAAAAACATTTTTAATTGCAAATAATTTTTGGATATCAGAAAAGGTCCAACTAAAAGTGATTACTTTATATCAATTTTGAATTTTTTTTATAAACAATAAAATAAATATGTTACCACTTGTACTACACAGAAAGAAAAAACACGTTTTAAAGTTAACAAATTAATTATTGAATTTATCCAAAATCGTACTTGACTTTTTTAAGTACGATCCGTACTTTAGTTTTTCTAATTCAAGTCTAGACGGGATTACTTCAAAAAATTAAGCAAAGAAAACTTGTTGTTTTTGAATATATTTCAATATTTAAAAAACAAAGTGTTTCGGAAGTCTGGATTGTAGCGGGCTGGTGTTGCAGTTCGAAGAGTCTCAGGTTCGAATCCTAGCTAAGGCAGGTACATAAAAAAAAGAATATTCAAATAATTAATATTAGATGTGTATAAAATTAAAATATTATATAAAACTACTTTTATTCAATAAAGTGTCGTAAAACACAAAAAATTGGTCTTCATTTTTGGACTAATCTCTTTTACACTTAAATCAATCTTTTTAAGCTTACATTAAGTACGGTTTCTGTCTTAAATCAATTATTGTTTGCCCTAAATGTAACTAAAAGTAAGAAATTCGTAAATCAGCGCTACGGCTTGATTAAAGTAAAGATTACATGATTTATTTTTTACCTAACCTGTTTTAACAACAAAATTTTTCCACAAAACTTGCTGGAATCAATAAGAAATATAAATGTTAAATCTATTTAAAAACATATACATATCTTATGAAGTCCTTCAAAATATATGAAAAATATATACATTTTTATGTATATAACTTTAGTAACTCAATGTATTGATAAGAACTATGGTTTTTACACCAAAATAAGTTAAGACGAAGGCCACTGCAGCCAGTTCCTTTTTTTTTTTATTATTAATATGTAAATTTATTTACTTTTAATAAATAATAAATAAAACAAATAAAAATGATATATTTTTTGTGTGTAGTCCTATTATTAAATTGCTTGAATTATGTTATTAATTTATGATTATTTTTTTATTGTTCAACTAATTTTAACACAAATTTTTAATTCGGCTTAAGTTCATATAATTTCTTTTTATAAAAAGGAAATGATATTTTTCCGTTAATGTTGAAAGAAACTATTATTTTGAAAAAGCAGGTTTTTCTACCGATACTAGCCCAGTAGAATGTATTTTCGAAAGACACTACGTCTTTTGGCTGTAAACATCACCTATTTAACTTACATGTAACAGAGATAGAAAAACGGAATATCTATTTTCCTTCTTTTCTATATTTTAAGTTTGACGAAGTTTACTTTTCCATATACACTATGCTTTTTTATATTAAATGTCTCTTCCGCAACACTTGACTGTCAGGCATCATCCATCTCTCAGATGGAATGAAACGCTTTTTTTTATTAAAAAATAAAAATAAGCATAAAAACTCACACATGACACGGTGCAAAATGATCTTTAATTTTAGTTCATTTGTCGTTGACAAAAAAAAAAAAAGAAATAAAAAGATTTACACCCCTATTGTATAATATACAATTGGGGTATTCAAACGGTATGCTATCAAGTCATATTGTCTTAAAGTTTTAATATTTTACAATATGTAGTTTTAAAAAAATTGTTGTTGTGCTTAAAAGAAAAAAGTTCTATAATAATAAGACTTTTTGAACTGTGTTTATTGTTTTGTCATTAACAGTAGAAACCTGAGCCGGGGGGCCGAAACTCTTTAGTGAAGCCGTTGATATAATTAACAAGTCGCAGTCGTTAATTTTAAAATATTTTTAAAATTTTTAATTTTTTTGTTTTCTCCAGTAGCTGATTCAAATTTAAAATAGCACACTTAATTATGAGCGGATGCTCACAACAGTAGAATTTTTTTGTTTTATTTTTTTAAGACATATGACTTTATGACTACCTTGTGAATATCCTAATTAATAAAGATGAGAACTTAAGCCAAATTAAAAAGCCAATATTTTTGGTTGATTTATGGGATAAAAAATAAAAAATGTTTAATAAAGTTGATACCAACAACGCACTTTTACAGTCTGATTGTGACAATTTGGTAGCAATGAATTTATTACTGAACTAGCTTCATCCGGCCTGCCCTGATGGACCTGACTCTACTGCTTACATAATTTAAGCGATATATTAAACCCATTTACATTAACAAAAAAAAAAAAAACAAACTGTTAAGTTTTTTATTGCATTAAGTTGCTACACATCTCCATTTGCAGTCGAAGTAAAGGTCAAGATGTCACAATTAATCAAGTAAATATATGACATAAAAATTGGTTAAATGCCATGAAAGTTTTCGTATTTCCTTGCTTGTTTGATTTTTCCTCATATATACCAACAGAACAATTTACCCAAGACTTCAGTTAACGTTACATGTCATGGCTACATGGAAAAACAAAGAGTATCTCTACGTTCAAAATGGAAAGTTTTTCAATCGGTATGTCACGCAATATAAGCCTACTGTGCACAAGTTTGGGAATTAACAGGATTTAAAATTGTAAACAAGCTGCAATGATACTTTCTCAAAAAAGTTTTTAAATTACCTGATAATACTCCCAATTATGCACTAGCCTTAGAGACGGGTGCTGAAGGCAGTCATTTTTTTACACTCTCTGCTTACACCTTGACTATATTACCAGAGTTCTATATTTGTAAAGTTCGGAAAGACTACACCACAAGCTTTCAAAAATTGTTTTAAGAAAAAAGTGTTTTGAGCTAAAGAGCTTGGCGAAGGGTTCATGCAAATTTTAATATAAACCTCATTGAAGAAGAATGGTGTCTGAAAATTGGCAAATTCATTAATGAATCAAAAACTAAAGATAATTGGAATAAAGTCCAAAAAGCAGCATTTAACACCACTCGCTTCTATAAAAATCTAACACTTGTTGTGGGTTCGTTATATTTTTAAACCGAAAACCTGGATATAAGTAAAGTTTCAGCCCTATTAAGAGTATGATGTGGCATACTGGCACTTAGCTTATGGGTTTATGTCCAGTGATAGAAGGAATCAGGTTTAATTGTATAAGTTGAAGAAATTTTGATGATCAGTATTTAATAAATTGTGTTGAACGAAGAAGATGAATATTTCTCATGTAAATATTTGGAAAGTTATGTGGAAAATGCACTTAAATATAGAAATTTTATGCTCGCAGAATTTAATTACGGATTAAATACTAATTGTGCAATTTTTATACCCTTCACATAAGTGATAAGGGTATATATAAGTTTGTCATTCCGTTTGTAATTTCTTTATTATCCATTTGGGACCCCATAAAGTATATATATTCTGGATCCTTATAGATAGGGAAGCTAAGGGGGTTGCCATACAAAATCTACAAAAAATGATATGCAAATGCCCACAACTTCTTCAGAGCCGGCCTTAGAGCAATAAAGTGTACGACCGACCACCATTAGTTTGCAGTCCCAAACATATTTCTGAATATTCTTACCCCCTATCTCCACGCTCTATGGGGGCTGCCATACAAAATTTACAAAAATTATATGGAAATGCCCACAACTTCTTCAGAGTCAGCCTTAGAGCAATAAAGTGTAAGACCGACCCCAATTAGTTTATTCACCCAAACATTTTTGTGAAAAATACTTACCCTCTATCTCCAGCCCCTAACATGGTTGCCATACAAAATTTTAAAAAATAAGGTAAAAACCGCTACAACCTCCCCGAATTCGCCCCTAGAGAAATAAAATGTATCACAGACCCCCATTAGTTTTTCCTCCCAAACGTATTCCTAGAGTATACTTACCCCCTATCTCCACGCCCCAAGGGGGTTGCCATATAAAATTTACAAAAATGGTGTAAAAATGCCCACAATTTCTTCAGAGTCGGCCTTAGAGCAATAAAATGTATAACCGACCCCCATTAGTTTCTTCTTCCAAACATTTTCCTAAAACAAACTAACCCACTATCACCACGACCTAAGGGGGTTGCCATACAAAATTTACAAAAGCAATATGAAAATGCCCACAACTTCTTCAGAGTCGGCCTTAGAGCCAAAGGACGTATAAAACTAACAATTTTGTGGGTTATATTTCCTAAGAAAATGGTATAAATTCAGCCTAAATTTTAGTTGGTTCCCATATAATATTATTATAATGAGTAAAAAATTTTTCAAAATGACTTATAAATTTTATGAAATTAACAACGCTGGCACAGTTTATTATCCTTTAAATTTTTTATCTCCAACTTAAATAAAAAAAATTTAATTTTAATTAAAAATATTTTGTTAAAAATGCACGAAAAAAATTGTTACACTTATACAATTACTTTTAATTATACAGGTATGTCAAGAGGTTAATTCGGTTCAAAGCTAAATTAAATTCGAAAAAAAAACTAATGCGAAAATCACTGCTGCCATGAACATAAAGCGCATACAAATTTGGAATAGAACGTCTTTGATTTCATGACTTAGATAAAAGATTATTAGGGACAGTCCCCTTGATCATGCTTTAATTTTATTTATTTATTTTGAACCAAACCTGCATAAGTATTTTGAAAGGGGGACTGTATTGAAATACTTACTATTTATATCCTAATGCATCTACTAAAAAATCAAACTCAAAAATTTCTTTTTCACTTTAGGTTATAATCACAATATTTCGCCTCTTCATTATACCACGTTCCTGCCTCGCTCAGAAAATGAAGTCACCGTCATAACAAGCACCTCCAATTTGTACCAACAACAAGCTCCTCCTCATACGTACAACTATCAAACACCTCCGCCCTCCAGTACGTCGTCCCCTTCATCATCACCCTCAACGTGTAGTAACAGTTTGTCTTTGTCATATGAACGTTTAAGTCCCCCAGTTATACGCGTTAAAACCGAAACTTCTTTAAGCGATGATGCTGACACAAGTAGTACCGAATCACGAAAATGCTTTATGAGCACAGGTGCGACTCTATCTTTGCCTCCTAAGAAAAAAGATATATATCGACCGTATTCATTAGATGATAAATCATTTAACGAACGGTTACGATTAAGACAACCAGCCGAAGAGGATTTACATGCAGCCCATGCAATTCTTGACCTTAGCGCGTCCACAGCATTCCATCCACCCACTCAACCACATCAATTGCAGCAACGTCCAATAGTACAACAGAATTTAACTAATCAGCATTTGCATCCATTACATCATAAAATACATAACTTACAAATGCAACAAAAGCAGCATCACCAACACCATCAGAATCAAGGGCAAGATGTTAATTTTTCGATTACAACTACATCGCCCTCCATAGCCGACTTAGCTTTGGCTGCCAGTGTTGCGAACGAGCACCGCCCCCGCTCCAATTCTTCCATGCACAGTCTGCAAAGTTGCTCAGACAGCGAAAGACAACTTAGTTCGCCCGCTGGCAGTATTCAAAATGAAAACAACAATACAACAAATCAATTTCCTCAAAATGTTTCTGCTGGTGCTTCCGTGAAAACTGTAGCCTACACTTATGAGGCATTTTTTGTCAGTGATGGTCGATCAAAACGTAAAAAAATAACAGATCCTCAGACAGTGTTTCAGCAAGAACAGCAGAAAGCCAAATATACGTGTAGTGAGTGTGGCAAACAGTACGCCACTTCTAGTAACTTATCGCGGCACAAGCAAACTCATCGTTCCTTAGATTCTCAGTCAGCCAAAAAGTGTCACACCTGCGGTAAAGCTTACGTCTCTATGCCAGCCTTAGCTATGCATGTACTAACGCACAAACTCTCTCACAGTTGCGGGGTGTGTGGCAAATTATTTTCGCGTCCATGGCTATTGCAAGGTCATTTACGGTCCCACACAGGAGAAAAGCCGTATGGATGCGCCCATTGCGGCAAAGCCTTCGCAGATCGTTCAAATTTAAGGGCACACATGCAAACCCATTCGGTGGACAAGAACTTTGAATGCAAACGCTGCCAAAAATCGTTCGCTTTAAAATCTTACCTCAGCAAGCATTTAGAATCGGCTTGCCTCAAAGATGAGGCTGACATTGACATGCAATTCGACAATACCAGTAAAAGTGTCGACATGAAATCTCCGAATCGAAATGAGGATTTTAATCATTCTAGTTTTTCCCAAAATACACAAAAAAGCTATAAAATTAGTCATATACCCCAACCAGTACCAGCTGCAGCCGTAGTTAAAGTTGAAGCCACTTTTGCGATTTAACCTCATAAAATTACAACAGATTGTAAGTAGTCTTAAATCAAATTCCAACAAAAAGGAAACACAAAATAAGTACGTCTAATGGTACATAAGTAAAAGATTTTAAAGCAATATTAAAAGCAATTAATTAGAAGAAATACAGTAACCGACAATATTAAAAACAATTTTTTTAATTAAATTTGATTTTATTAATTTTATTTTTATCCTTAAGAATGCTTTTTTTAAGGTATATTAATTCAGGTAGCATCAAGGTGAATTTAATTAATTCGTCCTTCGTATTTCATTTTTGGGTTTGAGTAAATGAAAGTCCAAAAAAATTAAAAATTTAAGCCAAATAAATAAATCTGACATTTACTTTTACAAAATAAAAAAGGACGAGTAAGTTCATAATCAGCTGGGTTCTCAAGACTACTTGCATTACTATACCTTGACTTTATTAAACTTCTAATGAATAATTTGTTTTTTTAAGTAAATGAAGATTTGTATACAAAATGAAAATTTGATTAGAAACTTTACTAAAAAATCTAAAATCTAAGTTTATGAATAAGATCATTCTAATATAAATTAACTCTTAAAATTGCAATACATCTTGCACAAAAGACATCATAATACGTCCACTTTATTTTAAGCAATATTTCTAAGTAACACTCAAGAATAGTTTTAAATTATTAAATATACATATAAGGAGAGCAATCTTTTAACAAAAGCAATTATTTAGAATATTTATTAAACCAAAAAGCAATCTGTAGTTTTTTAGTGAATCTAGTCATAGCACTTACCCTACACAATCAATTCATTTTGCTCATCATTCTCTCATCCATTATAAAATAAAATGCACCACCATAATATACTCTTCTCCACATTACAATTGTTATTTTATATGCTGTTTTTGTAAGACGAGTAGTGATCGTCTTGGAACGAATTATGTATATGTCAACAAAAACAAAATACACACAATTCGTTCCAAGACGATCACTACTCGGCTTACAAAAACAGCACATTAAGCCATTCTTAAGATAATTCTCTAAAATAAAAAAGTAAGATATAAACATAAGTGTTCTTAAAAATTAAATAACAACGAGTATTGAAAATGTGAAAATCTACCAAATTTAAAATCAACGAAAAGCAAATGTTTCTTAAACAACGAATTAGACTTTAAGCAAAAATTATACTCATTTTAATAAATAATCTACTAAAGTTTAGTAACTAAACAATATAAAAATAATATGATAATAAGAAAATAGAAAATAATAAGCCAATTACATTCTTAAAAAGAACAAAAAAAAAAAACTAACAAAACAACGAACATCCAGTTTAAATCTCTTATTAGAGCAATATCTAGTTAATATATACGAGAGTATTGAGTTTTAAATCATAAAAAACACGCAGTCAATTAAAATAAATTTTCTTTTATACTTTGAGTAAAGTTTTGTTTTTTTTTTTTTGTTACGAGGGAGTTAATGAGTTACTTTATTGGTATCCTTATCTCGTCTACTAGTCAATTGTCTAATTAATTAAACATATTTAAATTAAGATTTAAGCCAAAAATTGGATTTATTTAATTAAACTTTAGCAGTTGCTATGCTCCAGCTCTATTGTTTTTGTTTTTTTTTTAACTTTTATTTTTTAGTTAAACAATTAGGGTATTCACAAGGTAGTCATATGTCTTAAGAAAATAAAAAGAAAAAAAATACTACTGCTGTGAGCATCCGCTCATAGTTTAGTGTGCTATTTTAAATTTGAATCAGCTACTGGAGAAAACAGAAATATAAGTAATTTCAAAAATATTTTAAAATTAATGAATGCGACTTGTTAATTATATCAACGGCTTCACTAAAGAGTTTCGGCTGCCGGCTCAGGTTTTTACTTTTTATGACAAAACAATAAACACAGTTCAAAAAGTCTTATTATTATAGAACTTTTTTCTTTTAACCACAACAACAATTTTTTTAAACTCTTTTAAAATATTAAAACTTTAAGACAATATGATTTGATAGCAAACCGTTTGAATACCCTAAATAAGTAAATCACTTTTAAATGATAAAATTAAAAGTGGAATTTTGTTTTGTTTTTCATAATATTTTTTTTAATACCCCTTTACTATACTATATTGATCATGTGTCTTTATCATATTGACTTTACTATATATTGATTGACCAATTTCTAAACTAAAAACCAGTAAAAGAAAAAGGCGAACTTGTTATAAAAATTTGTATTTTGTAAAAGGCCTTCAAAAAGACCATTTTTCGAAAAACCAATAAAAAAATTGTTTATACATATGTATGTATGTATGTATGTATGTAAGAGCAAGTAAGAAAATATTAAAAATGTTGATGTGAAAACTAAATCAAAAAACTTTTAATGTGTACCAAAACTAAAGCTTTAATATTAGAAAACAAAAATCTTTCATCAGCAAATTTATTAGAAGATAATTGTAATGATTAACATTTATATTTTAGAATTATAAATTTTGGTTAAAGTCCGTTAATATCATCCAATTATAAAAATTTATTTTAAAATCTGACCTTTAATTTGGGAAAAGTGAAGTTAGCCGCTTAAAAAGAAATTTAATTTAAAATCTTTTCCTTCATTGACTTGCCGAATTTATCTTATCGCATCTCTAAGAAATATGTTTTTTGTTTTGGTAACTAACCAAGCATCAAGTTAAAAAGTTTATTTACAACTTTTTTTATAAGCTTTGCCGAAGAACTGTGCATATTCAAAACAATTAGCGAGGCAACTACCCATAAGTTAATGTTTTATGCTTTCAAAAAAATGTTACAAATGACGACCACTGATTACTTTGTTACCTAAATATGAAATATTTGTGGAAGTAATGGTTAAAGCCCCATTGACAAATGTAAAAAAACATCTTTTGTCATAAAGAAAACTCTCAAAGTTATATTTTCTGTATGCGCCAACTTTTTGCATTTTTTAGTTTAATTTTTTATACATATTTTAAAAATAGGTTTTTAAACGAAATTTTTATACAAAGTCAGTACTTTAAATCTTAACCCTTACCTTAACCTTTTGCATGGGTAATAATATTGTACGTAATTTACCATTAAAGACTTTAAAACAATTTTCGGACCTTCCAATTTCTTAACAAAAATTAAATGGTTTAAATTCTATGGATCCGGTATTTAAAATTTTAAAAAAGTGTTTGAGAAAAAGGTATGGTTTTTTAAAAGTTAATCTAAAAAGTCACGTTTTTAAACCTGTTTATCATTTACTATATTTTGATTGTAAAAAAATATTGCAAAAAATATTATTACAGCCTATCGTGAAAGGGAGCATATTTACGTCCTCAAGTATTAAAGAAAATCACATGTGAATAATAAAAAGAAGCAAAAGAGTGTATCAAATTAGCTAGAGGAGGAACATGATTTTTCCTGCCATCCAATAGTATCAAGAAAAGTACGGTCACTGGCTATTTTTTAATACTTTTAAGTATTTCGTTTTCCCACATGTCTATCCGATTAATAAGTATGTGTGTAAAGTACATACATATGTTTGAAAAAGAACTAATTATTTGTACATATAACCGTATTGTCTTCGGTACATGTATAGTTATCCTTATAAAATATAAGTAAATATTTGAGTTATCTTTTTTTAGAGAATTCAATGTCATTCTCTGACGGACACCACATACATACGTGGTAGAGGTATTATGCGTAACGCATAAAAACGATACTCACTTTATGTCCGTCCGTCTGGCTGAATGTTTATGTGTTCTTGTAATCAAAGTAGATACAGATCACATTTTTAAAAATATTTTGATAAAATTTGGCCCATATTACTTTTTTGACATGGCGACCGTTTCTATTCATTGTGGTGAAGATCGATCAATTTTTTCGGCTTAGCTGCTACACAAATGTCTCCTAGAATAAACATTTTGGCCTGAAACTGCTTTAAATATTACTAAATTTTCACTATGTTTTTTAATTGTATTTAGCTTTATACAATTAACAAATATGCTGAATACAATTTTTATCGATTCATGATATACTTAACCTCCATAGAAATGTCCTGCCTGTCCTGAATATAAATATGGTCGGTTTATTTTTTGAACTTGAAATTAAGCCTGCTTTATCTGTTATGAATATGGGCATTAATTTACAATTTTTGAAAACATAGTTGGGTTTATCGTATTCACCCTGTTTCAACAAACTGTCGATAAATATAACGATCTTTGAATCTTTAAAAGTTACTGAAACACAGTACTGGTCATTGGCAGTAAAAATTAGTTAAATTTGTTAACCAACAATTAATATAGTTGGTAATAGAATTAGAAAAATACACTAGGCATTATAGTTTGTTTAATTAAAAATCTGAATCCAATCTTCTACATTTCAATTTTCATAGGTCGAGTTGGTAACCACTTTAAGTATGTATTATGGATTTGGGAACTTTGTAGTTTCAGCAACATTTATTGTTTCATTTTAACCCGCACCCACAACAACATTTGACTAGGGAAGTGACAATACGCCAGCTCCTTTAACGGATTATTTTCAGCAGAATCCTTAAAAAAAACTTCAGTTCAAAATGAGTAGGTAGAAGAAGTGTTTTAAAACCATCTCAGTCAGAAGTTTTTTGGATCGTAATTGTGACTCTGAAAACTTTTGTTTAAAATCTGAATATGTGTTGGTAGTGGTCAAATTAGATAGCGTAGATTGATTTCAGTGTACACATAAAAACTTATTTATGTAAAATCAACTGGAAACTCTACTTCAAAAAGCTGGATACTCATTTTAAAATCCTCCAACTTAAATTCAGACATAAAAAATTAACTTACATAAACTTTAAAAATTAACTAGATTTTCTGTAATTAACACTAAAACACAAAGTGCCAGAAAAAAATTAACAAAGATAAAAAAATAACATCAACATCTGTTGATTCGTACATTTTGTCCTGTGAGTTCAGACTTATCAGCAACGTTAAAATCTTTTTTTATACAAATCACTAAGGTGACCATTTAAATTGTTTGAAGCATGTTAGCATATACGTACATACATTAAAAAGGTTAAAGCGACTTTTTGAAATTTTTCTTTGAAGAAAATTCCAACTTTCCCAGCACGACCCTCTAGTCGAAGAGGCTTTTTCGTGTTTTTTACTTTTTGCATGACTTAAAAGATCATATACTCCCAAACAAGTTAAGACATTCTCTTCATTTCTGCTATTATCAGTATTGTTAAATTTGAAATTCTGTTTTACACACCCAGCAAAAACATTGCTTTATAGTGAGCTAAAAATCTAAAAAACTCTTACTCAACCCATTATTTTAACATGGCGATGACATTGAAGGCAAGTACTTTCCATGTTCGCTTACAAAGAGGGAGTTAAATAAGCTATTACTTTATTGGCACTAAAATAACTTTTCCTAGGAACCCCAGTTTTGGTTAAAACTGGCATAAAATATGAAGTTAGAAAATTGTCAAACTAAAACTATCTGCCTAAATTCAAGATAAGAAATAACTCATTTTCTAACAACGGCTAAGTAATACAGACGGTATATAATAGTAGTTGAAATGTAAGAAATTTGTAATGCCAAATCACTTCTAGTTTTTGCTAAACAGCTCTAGCTGCAAAATTATC
The DNA here is from genome assembly GCA_963583895.1 of Melanophora roralis. Lineage (NCBI taxonomy): Eukaryota > Metazoa > Arthropoda > Insecta > Diptera > Rhinophoridae > Melanophora > Melanophora roralis. The sequence goes on from OY757189.1 coordinate 1,088,123, forward strand.
AAAAAAGTTGGAAGTTGAAGTTTGACTTTTTGCTTAAAAACAATTTAATTTTTTTTTTAAATTTTCTTTGCAATATAAACAGGACTTGAATACAGTTTCATGTTTTTTAGTCGTTATTTAACTAGGCGTTTGCTCACAGATGTTAAAGCAAAACAAACTATAGAAAATGCAGGTAACATGTTCTTTTATTTTGAAAACATAAGCAAACTGTCAAAATCCTATGGTTATAATAAGAGACTTAATTTTAAATTAAACGCACATGGTTGGCAACAACTAATGCAAGGATCACAAGACGGACTTTCGACGAACTTTTTGCATCGAAAAAAAAAGGTAGTTGGGTAAATAAAACTATTTTATATGAAGAAATCAAGAGGAGTAACACGGTATTTCTATTTATCCAATAGTATCAAAAAAAAAGTACGATCGTATTAAGTTATTCAACACTGAAATGCGCACAACAACGAATTTTTTCAAAATTTGTCGTACGCGGCGAGCTCAGCAACAGATTTCTATTGCATTTCTATTTCATACGCCGGCAAACGACAAAATCAGTGCAATGTTGTCATATTCTATTTTAGTTTCCAGTATTTCAGTAATAAAACTTATTTCTACTTTAATAATTTTCTTATTTTTGCTTTATAATATTTAAATTAAATATAAACTATTTTGGCTTATAATAAAAATAATTTTTAGTGGTGTTCTTGTTATTGTGTTGAGTATATTTTTTTAAATAGTCATACTATCAGCTTTCTTGGCATAAACAGTTAACAACTTTATATGTAGTAATTTTTTCGCCGTTATTGCTCGCCATACAACAAATTAATACAGAAAAATTTTGCCGTGATGGACGAAACTCGTCGTCATCCAACTTGTGTTTTTCCAAAAGTTGTTTTTAAGTTTAACCTGAAAAAAATGGATATTGCGTTTCAATGGATTTTAATGATAATAACTTAACTGTCAAAAAGGCCATAAGTTAGTTAACTATTAGTTACTTGAGTAAAACGTCAAACATAAAAATTGAAAGTGATGAAAATGGTTTTTAGTAGTACAATTTATTTCATTACCCCCCCCCCATTTCGCACTCTATCAGTTATAGTAGTAATAAATAAACTTTTTCTATAAAAATCCTTTAAGATTTTATACTAACAGTCGAATGTTTTCTGGACACTGGAACCCCTAGCGCTAATGCTGTGGTTTTACTTATTAACACGTTAAAGGAGAATTTATTTTTATTGTTATAACTTTGTATGGAAATCAGCTTTAAAGGCAGATCTCACTTAATGATTTTAAATAACAATAAAAATAAATAAATTTATACATACATACATATACTTAGGAATAGGATGAGAAAAAATTTTTAAATATTTATTATTTAAAGATTTTTTCCCATGCAGTTAGAATACCAAAAACAAATAATAAACTTATATTAAGGTTATTTCAATTAGGTTTGAACTCCTCAAGTATTAAAAAAAAAATCTCGGTACCATAGCAATACTAAAAATAAGTTTGACAACAATTTTGTGAATTGTTACTATTCTAAAGTTAAAAAATTACTTTTAGTCAGGACTTATAAGCATCTACAAATACGTTAGATTGCTTTAATCTTTAAGATATATTTTAATATAAATTAATTGTTGTAATTTATAAAAATCAGTAAAATTGTATATAACTGATTTAAAAAAAATTACAGCAAAAAACATTAAACTTTTAAACTTAACAACGAATTAGAATTACCAAAAAATGTAGTTTAAAATTTAGCGAATAAGTTTTTAGAAACCAATTGACTAATAACATACATTCATATATATATTATGTTTATTAACAAATAAATGAAGGATTAATAAGAAAATAAATAAATTATTTATATAAAAAAAACAAACACATGCTTATAATTTACATACATACATAAGTAATGTTTGTAATAAATTCAAGTTAACAAAATATAAAAACAAATATTTAAATTATTAATTACAATTAAAGTTATTTTACACCAAATTATTATTCATTGGAAATGAACAAAACATACATAAATACTTAATAACTAATAGAACCCATTTAAAGTATGTATAACAAACAAAAAAAGAAATATTTATGATTATTAATAATTCCTTTAAGTAGTAGGAGTAATACTTGTAATAATAATAATATAATTTTTATTTAAAACACACATGTATTTATTTATGAATTAAATATTCATTGATTTAATAGCTACACAAACAAACAAAAAACAAAATAAATACATATTTAAATATATACTGAATATTTATAACACATAGTATACAAAAAACCAAACAATCAAAATTTTGTTTTATTTATTAGTTTTAATCCTGTCGATGATCACCAGAGTAGACAGAAAAAAGCAAAAAGAGAAGTAAGTGGCGTTTGTTAAAAAGTCTTTGGTTTTGTTCATTTTGTTAACATTTTTATTTATATTTTTTAATATTTGTAAATATTTTTGTAAAATTACAACCGAGTTGTGTCTATACAAGGTGGTAGAGTTAGATACTACTACTAAAATAGGACCCACAACCATAAAACATTTTTAAATTGTAAATCCTAGGACAAACAAACGTAAAGTACGCAGCTTTTGACATCTTGGTATTGCAGCATAGCAAAGAAATCAATTAACAGCTCGCGCTATAGCACCACCTTATATAGAGCCACCTTAACCACAACAATTAAAAAATTAAATTTTTCATCTCTCATATATTATACCCCAGCAATATATAAGGGATTACAATCAGGACTTGCCACATAATGTCCTACTTTCGGGGCTGCTAAAATTTATTTTAGCAAAAACACAAAACAACTAACTTTTTAATTACTATTGCATATCGTCTACATTATATAGAAGTTATTAGAGTTGAGTTATTTTTTAAGTGGTATTAAAAAAGATAATTAAATTTAATATTTTAATATATCATTTTTTACCAAAACGTATAAGAAAACAAATTAAAGAGCAAATTTATGCCAACAATTTCCATTAAAAATAATCAATGAGTTATTGGAGTCCGTAACACTCCAAAGTTACTTAAATATCATTAGGGTAATAGCTTTTTCAAGCTCCTATTTGCAAGCGAGAGTAATAAATATAAATTTAGCTCGCTATTTGTAAGCGGTGTGGTAAGTACTTGCCTCCAGTGTCATCGCTTTGCATGCCTGTCAGCCATATTTGCCGATTTTTTTACCTAAAATTAATAAAGTGCCGAATTGCTGATTTTTGCGCCAAAAATGCCGATTTTCCTAATACGGACGGCAACTTGTTAGTTAATTTTAATTATGAAAGGTATCCATACAATCATCAGTATACTTGAACCAAATTCTTAAAAAGCCCCATGAATAATTTTAACTGTTTTGATTTTCCTTTTCCCTTATACATCTGAATTACCATTTGTTACCAATAAATGTATTATAAGAGCTACTGAAGACAAAACCTTTTCATATTGCAACAATTTCTAAATATTGCAAAAATTGAGATCAAATTCTGAATAATTTTTGGAAATTTTTGTAAAACTTAAATTTTTAGTTTTCCGCTGAATAAAGGACATGTGGAGGGAGAGCACATGGTGTATAATGGATAGGAATCAGTTTAAAACAAGATTATTAAGATATGCAAACTTTTGTGGAGAGTGATATTTTAAGCTGTTTTAGCCCTAAGAAACACATAAACAACCAGTCGGATAGACGGACAGATGGACATGCTTTAATCGACTCAAAAAGTGATTTTCAGTCTACCGCTAATAGAAAAAGTGGGTCTTAGGCTATTCCTTTAGGGCGTTAGGAACATCTGCACAAATGCACGGAATCCCTTCTACGTTTGTATTGTGTGTATAATAGGATTAGTGCTTTTTTTACGCTTCCCTGAAAACAAAATTACGCTCTTTGGTGCCTTTTTTTGTGTATGATGTGCCTTTTTGCTTTAAAAAAGTTAGCATCACTGGTTAAAATGCTCTTGATAGGAAATTAGTGGGCAAATTTGAATACACGCTTTAGGAAATAGATTTAACAAAAATGGTTTAAAAATTAAGTTATACAACGGAAACTCTGGTTCTTGCACACTTTCATTTACTCAGATTTATTTACTAGCAACTCATACAATGAATAAATTCATGCGTTGACCAAAGGGGGTTGCCATACAAAATTTCAAAAAATCTAATGAAATCCTTTACAACTTCCCGGAGTCGCCCGTAGAGGAATAAAATGTATCCTATAATATACTTACCCCCTATCTGCATCGCCTAAGGGGGCTCCCATACAAAGTTTGGTAAAATTGTTATAAAGCCCCCAACTTATTTTTCCTTGCAAACATTTTCTTAGACAATACTTACCCCACTATCTCAACCCCCTAAGGAGGTGCCAATACAAAATTTGAAAAAAAATAGGGTTAAAACCCCTATAACTTCCCTAGTCACTCTAATAGGGTTAAAAATATTCCGCAAATAAAAAAAAATTTATAAAAATAAAATAAAAAGAAACGAATTTGGAAATTCACATTTTCAATTTTAATAGCCCTATACAGGGTGACCACTGAAAATTTTAAAAAAGTGGCACATAAGGTCGTTTAAAGCAAAAAAAGTTGCATAAAATAGTCGTTTTGAAAAAATAAAGTTGCATTCATTTTTAAAGTTTTATTTTTATGCCCTTCACATAGTGATATGGGTATATATAAATTTGTTATTCAGTTTGTAATTTCTTTACTATCCATTTGCGACCCCATAAAGTAAAAAGTATTCTGGATCCTTATAGATAGGGAAGTCGATTTAGCGATGTCCGTCTGTTGAAATCAAGTTTCCGGAGTCAAGTTATGTGATACGGACCAGTTATTGGTGTCAAACTATTAGAAATATCCTGAAGACAATCGCTATATTTCGTCTCTACGTACAATATGTGCATTTGCACGTTTAAATTCTAAAGCAAATAAATTGCAATTTTTCTGAAGTATTTTTTCTTTTATATAGTTTTTTGATTTTTTCAGTATTTTTAATTGTATTACAAACTTGTGTTGAGTTTTATTTTGAAATGTTTTTCTTATTGTTTTTAACTTTTTTGGAATGCAATGATTGTGCCAACAAAGAAGAGGGAAATGTTGGGTCAAGACATGGAGGCAAAAAAACAGGGTAGTGATAATTAATGTCAAGTAATTTTGTTTAGCCCCCCCCTTTTCTTACTACCCATCGAGCCAGCGATTTTATAGTGTAAGTAAGGAATAATAATTTTTTTCAACTTTAAAATTTACGATGAATCTAAAAATACGAAAGAAAGTTAATGTATTGAAAATAATTTAATGTGTTTTTGTAAAATCTTTTTTTTCAGCCAGTAGAGCAAAAGTAGTGACTTATTCGATTCTTTTATTTCAAAATCAACTTTCAATTGTTTGGAGGCTATGAATGTATGCTCTCTTGTATTCACACTTGTTGGAGAGAAGTTTGTCAATTAATTATTTTTTAAACTATTTTAAATTGTCTGTCATTAGCGAATAAGTCACACTTTATTAATATAAATTATTCTGCTAAAGTAAAGCTAATAATTTTAATAAATTGAATAAATTAAAGTATCATGAATTAGATATGTTCACATTTAGGCAAAGGTTATTAATATGATCATGTAAAAACTTTAATGTCTATTAAAAATAATTATTTATATGCTAAGAATAACATCAGTTACGTGCCATCACTTTTTAATAATTAAAAAAAATTAGACTTTAAGGCCTTAATAAAAAGTTGTATTTTTTTCCAAGTTTATATAACAATAATAGTAATTCTTATGGCTTAAAAATTCTTTTAGAAATACGGGCTTGCAGACGTCGGTACTTATAAGTTTGAAAATAACATTGTGATGCGATGATATGTTTATAACGAAGCTTTTCTATCCTTTTGATCATAAAACCGAAAAAGTAATGCCTATAGAAATGTATAGAAAATTTTTTCTGCTTTAATTTCTTTTCAAAATACCCTGAGAAGTCTCTAGAATTATAATGATAATAAAAAAATTATTGATATATTTTCAGGCTTAAGGAAGTCGAAAATTCGAAGGAACACGCACGAATTTTAATGAAAAATTTGAGAATTTTTTTTAATTTTTAAGTTTAAAATTTTTTAAAAATATTTTTTTATTTTAAGAAAAAAATTTTTTTGAAACAAAAATATTTAAATTTTATTCTGAAAAGAAATCGAAAAACTTTAACCTTCCCTTAAAAAATATTTCCAAATAGGATTTGAAATTTTTTTATGAAAATATTTTTTTATTTTAAAATTTCCTTGTAAAACTATGATGAAAAACTTTTTAAGAAACATTCCTGTTTTTAAATGATTGTGTGTGTTAAAACAAAAAACAAAATAAACAACATTGGTTCACTCTTTTTGACCAGGATCTTGCTGAAAAAAGAAGAAAGGGTAGATAATAGATCCAAATAAAAATCCTTGTAGTTCCCGGAAATTTCCCTGAAATTGCATTACTTTATATAATAAAATAAATTTAGTACGTACAAACATACATATTTTACACTAAATCAAAAACAGTGACAACTCAAAATTTTTCAGAATCATTGTTTGGTTTTTTTCTTTAGTACGTTTCGAGATTAAATCTATAGCGAACACGAAAAATTCATTTGTGTTTCAGTAAAATTGATTCTAAAACGGATTTTTTACAGTTGAATTAAACTTGGTTTGTTTTTTAAAGCATAAAAGAGTACTCTAATGCAAAATAATGATTTTAACATGTGGCTGTTTACAACATTAATGTAAATTATTACGACAAGTCAAAAACCACAGACAAACAATAAAAATCTTTAAAATTGAATGTCTGCAAGACCCGGAAAACAAATTCTGCTTTTCAAAATATCTTAGACAGTGACCGAGTGACACTTGTTTGTTTGGTGTCTGTGTTTTTACAGCATCTTGAAATAGTGATCTATTTTTTGTCTTTGAACGCATTTTGTTTTATTTTAATCCTTTTGTGTGTTGGTTCATTTTCGCCGACTAACACATATACATACATACATAGTAAAACTTATTCCACAGCTAATTGCATGTATGAACGTTGCTGATGTTGTATTCTATACAATTGGCCCAATACCATTTCAAATTGCCATCGAGGCATTAGGTATTGAATAATCTTTCCAAAATGAAAATAAAACCTAAAGAGATGAAAAAGTTTATATAAAACAAAATTAAAGCCAAAAAAGACTTGATTGTAAAATTTTAATACGCGAAAGTCTTTATATTCACACGACGAAAGTCCAATAAGTCAAACTGAAAATATACATACATATGGGCAATTCCACGAAAAACGGCTCAAAATCAAATTCATCTTTTTTAAAAAAAATCAATATATTAACGTCTACGAATAAAACCGATCGAAATGTAAATAAATTGTTTCAAATTTTATTTATATTTATTTGAAAAAATATATTTGTATACCGTAGCACCAAATTGGTTTCAAAATTGATTTGTAGAGTAGAAGTTTATAGTCAAGACGAAGCAAAGAGTTTATGCCAACTAGCCAATGAATTTGGGCCAAATTAAGCATCTGTGTGTGACTTTCATGTGAGACGACGCTTTAGGTGAATGCCAATGTATTTCGTCTAAAGTTGTTTAGGCACCATATGGTTTTTAACAAGGATTGGGGTGCACATTTCTTTGTGTAAAGTAAAAGTTATGGATACAAAAATAAATGAACAATTTTTATGAATACGAGCGTAAGGTCACAGCCGTATTAGTGGTCATTATGAGCAAAAATCATGTTCTATCAGTGTCTACTTACTATTGAACGTTGAAAATCAAATCTTTTTTAAAATAACAATTTTTTTTAAATGAAAATTTTGAAATGTTTGAGTTATAGTGAAATAGTCGCAGCCGTCACAATGGAATTGGCCATATGTAAATACAAGGAAAAAATGTTTATTTCATAAATATGCTTCAACATTTACATATAAACAGAAATATTTATGTACATATGTACACAATTACATATGTATGTACATATGTACTATATGTATGCACATGCTTAAAAATGTACATAATTGGAAATCAGTTAATATCAGCACGTTTTGTTTTTTATGTTTTTGTTTTTAATTTTTTGCCATTTAGAAATTTTGGCATAAATCTAAGATGTACAAATTTATCGAATAGCTGGTCGTAAATAACACAAAAAATACAAACCATTTTAAAATTTAGTAATGTAAGGGCAACATGCGTACTAAATGTAAATATAAAATGGTTAAGTGTAGTTGGAGATACATAAATAAGTTTAGATGGAAATAAATTAATACGAAAATACACCTCAACAAATCAAAGATTCATATGTACATATGTATGTACATATATTGAAATATTTAAACCAAGTTTATTACTAGAAGCCTTAAGCTTATAAATTTGTTTTGAAAGCTATTGTAAACGGCTTGTTATTAAATATTTGAGCCGTTTTTTTTGAAAATGGCATAAGTCACTTTTTAAAAAAATCGAGTTAATGGCAACACTAAATACTATTAACCGGTACTTTTTCATATCTTTAAATATCTCGACTTTAAAAAAAGTGACTTATGCCACTTTCAAAATAAACGACTCATTTATTTATTATTTGTTTAAAGCAAACTGTGGGCAAATTACAGCATTCGATTTGAATCGTAGTTTAAAAACTCTTATTATAGAGTTCCTATATTAAAGGCATTGACAACTCGATAGATCGAGTAGAATTTCGATTCGAATCAAATTCCGTAATATGCCACCTGATTCCTTGTGGATAATATTGGTAGTCAGTGCCTATAAAAAGCTTAAAAGTCTAAAGATATAACAAGCTTACAGAAAAATAGTTTCCTAATTATAATTGAAGTAAGCTTCTTTTTTTAACATTAAAAAAAAAATCAACAATCTCTTTTGTTTCACTTTGAATACTTTGTTTAAATTGACATACCGTCGTGAGGTAGTTGATTTGCTTTATCGCACATCCAAACGATTTCGAGAAAAACGATAAAGAATATTTGGTTTAATTTTTTGAAAAACATACACGCTCGAATTTTTTTTTTAAGAAAATATTGGATACAGACATTTGTTTTAAATAAAGCGTTAAATTTTTTTATAATTTTTTTAAAAATATTTCAAAAGTTATTAAGATTTAATTAAAGAATGATAAAAAATGTTTGTGCTGCATATGATGCATTTGAACATTAATATATTTTTACTCTCTTTAAGGTGTGGAAAAAATTGTTTTTGTTTGGTTTTAAATATCGCAAAAAGTGAATAATCAAGCAAAACCATCTTTAGTAAACTGTGAAGTTGTGGAAATGCAAAACGCTTGGAGCTTAATATTTTCCAGTAAAATCAAGATACCAAAAAATTAATTGTGGATTTGGAAAAGGGACGCATAAATTATATATAATCAATTTCTATCTTAATTTTTAAATTTTTTTATTTTTAAACTGGCCCAGTCAGAGTTTGTTAACGTTTTTTAGGAGAAAGAGGGCAATCGCCTTCCTAAAAACATCTCTGCATGTCTAAATGATTTTTTTTTAAATTTTTTAAGCCAAAGAATGAATTTTTAAATTAATTATTTTAATCACTAAGTGTTAGTTTTTACAAGTACAGTTATTGCAATCTAAAGCATGTTTGTTATGACATCATTTTATAATAAAAACTAAAATTAAAAACAAAATATTTTTTTTTTTATTTTTTTTAATATAAATGTTTGTAAATATGTAAGTATTTATTGAAATTGGCTTTAATACCCATCCAGCAATTTTTTCATTTTTTAATCAAATTTGAGTCTTTTTTGACTCCACTGCGCGATTAAAAAGGCAAAATATGCGCGCATTTTCTGAGCATAAAAGATACTTTTGTCGGTAGAAAAAGTTAACTTCCCGTGACTCTTCTTGATAAGTTTTTTATGAGTCTTTTTTGATATCAGTTCAAAGTCATTTTCGACTCCTTTTTAAGTAGTATTTGAAGTGTTTTCTGATCATATATAAGTCTAATTTTAGTTCGTTTGTGACTCTCTTTTGAGTCGTCTTTTAGTCATAACTATAAATGACGAAAAATGTAGTCACATTTTAAATGTATGGATGGTTAATTTGCGATTGCTATACAATTTGTTATTGTATTTAAAATTAAACTCATTTCACTCAGTAGCGCGAATCATTTTCTAGTCCTTTTTTGATCGTGTAAGTGATTAATCAGTTTTTGATCACCAAAAGTACTCTTAAAAGACTCAGAAAGGTGATTTTTCGAAAAACAATCTTCCAAATGCTATCTGGGTAGGACTATATTAAAGTGAATTGGGTATGTATTTGAGTTATCAAACAATAAAATGAGTCAAGAACGATTAAGTCACTATTTGTCAATGATTCACATACATATATTCTTCTATACTCTTACGACTTAGTATCTCAACTACGTTTGTGCTAATAATAAATTAATTATTTCAACACTTTTATAAATTATTTAAGTTGTGGGGCTTGAATTGCTCACTTAAACATATAAGAAAACAATAATCTACTCAATTAGGGGTTTCCTTTAATTTTTTTTTTATGTTTTTAATAATTTTTTTGTTTGCAAGCGTGACGTAACTATGACGTGTTGCTACTTTAGCTTCAACTGCACTACCCGCTTACAGTTGGTTGTTACCTAGGGCTTAAAAAACCTGACAATAGAAATGAAAAAGTCCAATATACTCATATTTTTTTATATTTTCTATATATTTTTTTTAGAATACATGATCATACTTGTACAAACATTGTATAAAAGCGCTGTCATGTGTAAAAGTAGAATTATGACAACATTTGTGGTGATGCCATGCTGTCACTATTATAAAGCTGTTCATTTGGCTACCCCAGCTGTTGTTTAATGCAGTTTTTTTTATTGTTCACAACAAAATAAAATAAGTTGAACAAATTTAAAGAAAAATTAAACATTTAATATCATTTATTGTTATTGTTTGATTTACCAATTTATGTTTTGAAGTATTTTTTTTTATCAAATTATATTTAATAGAACCGGTTTTTTTTATCGTAACTAAAGCTCATTTGCTGAAAAACGTCATAATTAAAAAAATGCAATTTTGGAGATATTGATGCATAGTTGTTTGTAATATTATGCTTTATACTCTGTATTAAAATCTTTATTTTTTATGAGAATTCTTTTCATCTTTAAAAATACATTTCTTATTAGACCAAATATATATGTACATATGTGTTGGTTAAAAATTTCATCTTGGAACTGGCTAAAGAAAAATTAATTATTCTAATGAATTTCGAGTTGTTACGGTTTTTGATTTAGTGTGCGATATGTACATACATATGTATATATTGTAAACGTGTTTTAATTAAGACATCAAAATATTTCTTTCCGCGATCTTTTATTTTCTGAGAATTGGTGGGCAATGGCCATTAAAGCAAGACATTGGTATCCTTAAGACATAAACACTTGCACACTTTAGGATCCGACTTCCAAAAAAAAATACTAAACATTCTATCAACAGTACTTTATATTTGTCCATGTATCGCCAATTTTTTTTTTGAAAAGGTCCAATATATAAACATATCGTTACCTTAATATAGAAAGGCCGTAACTGATTGTGATATATAGTCAGACTATATATCGAAATTAACGAAAATATGAGATTATATGAAAATACGATTTAGGGCCTACATATTTATATTAAGGTAGCGATATGTGTGTATGTAGTATACATATAATTTAAAAACAACACTAAATGTACTTTAATTTTTTTAGCTCAAGTCAGCATTGAGTTCTATATCGAACTTATTTCTTAAAAATATAAACTACTGGCTAAGCCCCGGTGTGCTTCGCTAACCCAATCATAGTAAAATTACCAAAACATGTAAGCTAAATCGTTTATATATTTTTTTAATTTACTGGCTGCCCCACATACATATGTTGCAACAAATTATAAGTCAGCCCCACTATTTCGAATTCAGCAGGTTTATAGTTTTGGAGATATTCAGAAAGCTTCAGTTAGCAAAAATTCTTTTATAAACTTCTAAAAAGTACCAAACAATAGTTCTAGCATTTAAGTACCCGTTAGCGCCAAAATTTACAAAATGTACCAAAAACATATTAACACATTTTGGTAACCTGACGAATGCAGTTTATAAAATGTTTCTATCTAAATTTTTTTTAAAGTTACAAAAAGTACTAAAACATAATTTTAACCCTTTTTCCCCCTTAGGGTCCAATAATTAAAAAAGGACCCAAAAACGTACTCATAATTGTTAGGCCTGTCGCACCCAATTTGAACTATGTTCCTATTTTTATTGGTTTAAAAATTACAAAAATCGCCAAAAAAAATCAAAATATATTTATAACCCTTTTTTCCCCTTTGGGTCCAAAATTAAAAAAAAGTGTAAAAAACGTTATCATATTTTTTTAGACCTATCGAACGCAATTTGAATAATGTTTCTATCTTTATTAGTTTAAAAGTAACAAAAAGGACCAAAATATTATTTTAACCCTTTTTTCCCCCTTTCGGTTCAAAATTAAAAAAAAAAAACACTAGATACCTGTCTGTTTATTTCTTAAGGAAAATGCAAAACTTTTTAAATTTTGTTTCTATCTTATATACTTCAGAAGATATTAGGTTACAGATTTTTCCCTTTTATTCTCTTTTTTTATCTCTTTACAGGGCGAATTTTTAAAAATTCATCTGTATTTTAACAAACATGAAAAGTTTAACACGTGTTATAAATTTCATTTATTTAGCTCTATGCGTTTATCAGTATTACATTGGTTAATTTTGTTAAGCAATTCATTACCTGACCACAAATGGGCAAAGTGTGGGCCTTCCAGACTTGAAGTAGCTCCCTGAAAAATTTCAAAAAATCAATCCACTGGTGTGGCCAGCTATTAAATACAAACATACATAAATACCCTTCTTTATATAATAGATGACATAAGGGATTAATTTCTTAAACCAACATCTTAACAGATGCCTAAAAATAAAATTTATGATAATCACGTTGTAAGGCAACGTTTTAAAAAAGATTTTAAAGAAACAAAATTTGCAAATAATAAAAATTTTTAATTCTTAAAAATAATTTTCACTCTACATAAAATAAATATATTATAACGCATTATAGAATAGTAAGCACATATGTACATAAGAATGTACATTTGTTTGTATATATGTACATATGTATGTATGTAAGTACATACCATATATTGTATTGTGTTGATGGATTGGAGCATTTTTATTTTGAAAATTTATTAACATGTGTTAAACTTAAAAATTTATTTACACAAATATATTACACTTACTTATGTACATATTTGTATTGAACTATTTAAATCATGCGTGCTATTATATACATACATACCTACATATATATGTATGCTCATACATAAAGAGCAAAATATTTAATTTCCAAATGCATATAACACATGTTTTTCTTTTTTTTTTGTATAATTTTTCATAAATTACACGTTTTTAAATAAATATGAAAAATCTTAAAAAACTGTTTTAAATTTTTTACAAGATGAGCCCGGCCCGCTTTGCTGCCGTTAAGTCATTTTTGATTTTTAGCACAAAAAAGTATACTGAAATTTTAGAAAACATGATTTAAGGATCAGATACAATATAGTTTTCTTGGTTGGCTATTAAATAAATGTAACTTCTGTTCTTCCATTAACCTCTCTGCTATATAAGTCAAGATTTAATAGATGAGGGGCCTAAAAACTTTTAATGTTACTACAAAACTTTAATAACAATCTGGTCAATGGTCAGTATATAAACTTGTTCATAGGTATAAGGGTTATTTGTTTAACTTACAACATATTGTATGTGTTGTAAAAAATGTTTTAAGTGTTTTGTTTGGAAAAAGTAAATTTAACTCGTGCAATATTTTTCCCTTTATTTTTCAAATGTCTACGAATGTAAATTATCATTTCAATTTCTTTTTCTCTTTTAAACAATAAATAAAAAATTTTCGTAGTTTCTACAGCCTGAATTATGCTTTTAACAGGTTGTTAACTGGTAATTATAAAAAGTCCTACAAGTTAATATATTTTTTATTTATCTTAAATGCAAGTGCTGGTTTCTTATGACTTTTTGACAGTTTATGATTACTTGTGAGGCATTCTTAAGTATTTTAATTAAGTTTTATAAGATTGAAGCCCCGGCTGGAGGCTGAACTAAAGAACATTAAACTGCTGAGACACGTTGTTCTGTAAACGATAATGTCGCTTAATTTTGCCTTAAAAATAAAATACTCTGCTTTAAAAAAGGTGCAACCTTACCTTTACTTTACAGAAAACAAAATAATAAGCCAGAGCTTAAACGAATTGAAGCTACAAGCACATGTCCCTCGCGGTTGGTTTAAAATGCATAAAATTTTTAGCTTTAAAGATTGAGTCATTAATGATAATATGTGGACAATTGTTTAAAGACGCTTAAACAACAATCATCAATAATACGATAGTAATTGATATAGTTTTTAGTTTTTTTAATAATATGTATTGAAATACACATTATTCTTCGTAAAAAAACAACATTTAAAATGTTTATTTAAACTTTTAAACCATTTGCATACTTAAACAAAAATTAATTAATTGAGAAATAAACTTATTGAACAAATTTATTTGTTCCAATAACAAATAAATTTTTTTTTAAATTTTTAGTTATTTGAATATAAATCCTTAGGTCAAGTACACCGAGGCAAATATTTGTCTTTCCAGTAAAATTATATACATGTTTTTTTGAAGACAAAAGTACTATTTTTTTTGGTACCTTTAAACAATAAAGTGACCTTTTAAAAAAATCTTATCAAAAACACCGGCAGCCCCTTAACTTCATATTAAAAGCTTTTTATTTTTAATGTCAACATGTTTCAAAAGCTAACATAAAGTGTTGAGATAAACCTGTATCAAGATACAACATTAACTGAAACAGAAGGCAAAGAAAAGAGTGAGAATTTGTTATTGCAAATAAGCTTTTATTAAATGTTTAACAGGTATGGAAATTGGTATTTGAAATATACCTACCTGGCCTTGAATTCTAAAATTTGAAAGCGATCGTATTTCTAAGTACTCTGACTAGAATTTAGAGCAAAGAGATACTCATGTTTCAATTATATTTTAATAAATTTAGTGTCATCCGATGAACAGCCAAAACAAAAAATAAAAAAAAAGGAAATAATAGAAATAACTAGTGATAGATGCAAAAATAGAACAAGAATAAGATAAAATAGGGTTGTATGTGAATTTAAAACGGTCTTAACAATATAGAATGTGCATATAATTTTAGTATTCAAATTCTACTTCATGTTTGTTTAAATAGAACAAATGTTCATTCAACCTAAAATAGTACCAAATAGAAAGAAAGCTGACGAGAAATCGTAGCTGATTTCGAAAATGCATTACACCTGGCTAGTATCGAAATTTGCCTAATTTTCAGTAAAAATTTCAATTCTTAGCTATCAGAATTTCAATTAAGAACTTAATAAAACCGAATAAATAAAAATTATTATAAAAAAAATAAAAATTTGGAAATTATACCAAATAAAGGCAGTTGTTATATAAAGGTGGTTATGTAAGTAGCGACTAATTTGTAGAAAAAAAATCTTATTATAAATAAAAAAGTTCAAAGCTGTATTTTTCAAATTATTATTAGTACAAATTTAGTGAACTTATACGAGTATTTGCATATTTTTGTAAACACAATTAGGGGATTCACAAGGTGTTCTATTATGTCCTATTGTCATATTATTATAAAATTTCACAATGGTGTTTCTGTCTTTTATACAAAAATAGTTTTAAAAAAATACTCTGTCGCTTAATATGCTTATTAAACTGTCACAACAACTCCTAATACACCTGCGCCGATTGTCCAATAGTTGGCAAATGTTTTCAAACCATTGTGGAAATTTTATGACAATATGACAATAGGACAAATAGAACCCCTTGTGAACCTCCTTAATATATCTGAGACACAAATTTACCGGTATATTTGGTGTTCGTATCTTATTGCGCTTTTTATTAAAGTTTTAACTGCCAATGCAGGATGAAAAAATAGTTTTTGGTAAATAAAAAAAGTTTATTCTTGAATTTATACATACTTTATCCAAATATATTTTGTTATAAACAAGAAGTTATTTTTTGTTTAACAATACTATTTTGAGTTTTTTTCAGGGTAGAATTTGAATTTAAACTAAATAAAAGAAAATTTCAAATCAGTTAAAAATTAAGCAGAAGTAGTTTTTTAAATATTAAATACTTTTATTAAAATTATTTACATATTTTGAGATATTTTTTGTATTTCTATGATATACATATATGAATTTGTCTCGTCAAGGCGTACAATAAGGTGGGCAGAGCAACGCTACTAATTTACTCATTTGCTTCTAGAGAGGAAACATATGCTGGTGTTCATGGCATACTTTTAAATTTAAATTGTTTTTGTTTTTAATGTCATATGGAATATTACATGTAATGGCAAACGTCATGGCGAACATGGTTGGTCAGCCATATTTTCGGCCGTCGATGGCAGCACGTGACCGAAACATAAACGTTAGCAGTCTACATTAGACGAATTCATGTGCATGTTAATGTTCAAACCGAATTCATGGATAATGGAGACCCAATGTCAAGTAGCTTCTAAACTCAGGAAAAAATAATATTATTTAGTATTAAAAACCAAAAAATTAAGTGGCAACCATCTCTAAAAAAATTTTGTCAATTTTTATCATTCGACTGATTTTGATATTTGACAATAAAAAATTACTTACCGAATTTTTTTCAAAGTTTATTTAACGATTTTTCATTAATTTTTGTATTATTTTGAAAAGAAGTTAAAAAAAAAAATTAGTAGAAATGAAAATATTACCAGCGCAAATTTCTACCATTTCCTTCATGGTGGGCTACACTATTTTTGGAATTATTTCGATTGTTATGGTTTATAATCGTATAAATTGCAAAAGCACATATTATTTTATTGCACACTTCCAAAGAAGAAATCCAGTCAGTGCTCGTTCTTATCAATTGATGGATGCAAATAACACTGAGGTTTCACAACCACAAGCCCTTTTTGAAGATCGCTATTGCGCAGGTAGCCTACATGGTTTTTTCAGTAACTTATCTACGTTTGTTATAGGTTATGGTAAGTTTTCTTTTTGCATATACTATCGAATTTTAAATACATACAGACTTACTCATATATCTACATAAGTAAGTATTAAGATAGGATACCTTCCTTAACGCAGTTTGCTTGGGAGGGCAAAATATCAACTTCCTTTTTTACAGTTAAGCTTAAGGTTTTCACTATGTATTCTGCTTCTAAATAAGCATTTAGGAAGGAAGTCATATTAAGAAGTACGATAATATATCTATGCCCTTTTTTTTACAGCTCTTGTCATTTATCGCATTTTTAATGGTTTTCGTACACGTTTTGTCAAACTTGTTCACGTCGTACTGCACGTGATTGCATTGCTTCTGTTTGCCATTGGTTATTATTTTTATTTCTTTAGAGAGTATGATGTGCAATATGATCGTTATCATTTCCATGCTAGAACATCATTATTCGTTTGCTGCATGTATTTGTTGCAGGTAAGATACAGTTTTTACAATTTTCATAAAAAAAAACCTTTAGAAACTTTTTCCTTTTATAATTAGTTTGCTGCTGCTATCGCTGTTTTTCTTTTTCAAAGGAACATGCAGATTCGTCTTTCATTTGCACCTTTTCATGATGTTTTTGGCATTTGGTTACTAGTTGCATTAGTGGGTTGCTGTTTGTCGGGCAAACGTTATGCTCACTTTGACTATGCGCCAGGAACTTATTGGATTTATTATTGTTTAACATTTGTATCTTTCTCTATTGTCTTGATTGTAATATTAAATCCATACTTTGAATGGGATTTGGTAAGAAAGAATACATATATATTCCTTTATGGTTTAGTTCTTTAATTTAATTTTTTTTCTATCTGTCCGAATTTAGGTAGGATCAATGTAATCGATTCAACATTTTACTTACGTCTTCATTGAAATATATTAAAAATATATTTAGGGGATTCACAAGGCGTTCTATTTATCCTATTGTCATAAAATTTTGTTAACGGTTAACAGCCTTTACCAACTATTGGACACTAGACTCAGGTGTAAGTGTAGTTGTTATGACGGTTTTATAAGTATATTAAACGACGTAGTACTTTAAAAGAACTATTTTTGTATGAAAGACAAAAACACCAGTGTAAAATTTTATAACAATATGACAATAGGACATAATAGGACACCTTGTGAATCCCCTAATTGCTAAAATGAAATGGCCTGTTTTCTGCTTCAGCTATAAAACTTTTAAATATTGAATTTTCAATTTTGAATGATAACACTTTTAATTTATTACAGTTAATAGTAAATTAATTGCACTTGATGTACAACATTTATTAGCACTTCTTATTTACTCATTTTATGCAATTTTCTTGTAACAAAATAAATTATTAATAATAAAAATTAAAAAAAAATCTTTTTTTCTTTAAGGCATTTTGCGTGTTTAACAGAACAATGTAATGAATTGCTCATTTGTTTAAGCTAGGTGCATCTTTTTGTGTTAACGATGCAGAATTGTTGGCTATGTTATGCTTTATTATACTGTGTATGAAGTTCATCTTTAAATTGTTTCTAATTCTTACGCTTAAAGCGAAAATGCGGCTTGTCTTTTCAAGTAAATGTAATCCAATCAAAAACTTAAAGCGCGTTTTTCTCGAAATTAGTTGAGACACTTCTTCACAACATGCACAACAATTTGTTAAATAATAAAGAGCATTTAATAATAAAAATGATGCAAAAATGAATAACGAAATTATACCTCAATAAAAATATTTTTTTTACAAAATCGTATCAAAAAATGTTTTTTTAAATTTATTAGCATGTGCACAATTACAAGGTCATATCATACATATTTTTATTTATAGAATTAGGAAAAGGATAAATTATTTTTAAAAATTATTTATTTAAAATACAAACAATATGTACTATTTTTCTAGATTTTTTTAATGAATTTTTTTTTTATTTTCGTAGATGTTGCTACAACTGTCTAAACAAAAAATATTCTTATAAACATTAATGTTGTCTTAACTGTAACACATGAACCTGCACATTTATTATATTTATTACATATGGATTTGTAGAACAATTTCAATTGTTTAAATAAAATATAATTTTAAGATTGAAGAAACTTGAATTTTTAATTAACATTCGTAAATTAAGTTGCCTTTGCAACATGTTTATGTACATCATGCACATTTAAACATGTAAACATTTTAGTAAATCTTGTAAACATTTTAGTAACATTTTGTTACAGAACATTTTTCTGCTCTTTTAACAGTGAAACATATTTTAGTTCAATGTTTATTATGTGCATATTTTAACACACAATTGAGGGTTAGTGTGTGTTATGACGTATGTGTTTCCGTATCTGTGTGAGTGTTTATGGTAGTTTGGTTTTTTTTTTTTTTTGCTAATTTTATGTTTGTAACAAGTACGTGTGAGTTTTTGGTAGTGAGTGCGAGCAGCGTGACCGTTAGGGTCACTTAAGTGGCAATTTGTCACTTTTTCAAGTGCTTGGATACTATTGTGCCACTATTACAAAATGCCCCCAAATGTGATACTTTTTGTAAATCGTGCCACTTTTTTGATACTTTTTACTAAATAAAATTACACTTTTTTTTGGCTTTTTGTTTTGTTAATACACTCATTCTAAATATATGTACATTAAAGTGTTTTAATATATGTATATGAATGTATGTAAGCAGTTCCCTTTGTATTGTTTTGGTTTTCATGCGTGTAAAATAAATGAAAACATATAAAACACACATGGCACGGTGATAACAAATTAAAAATTGTTAAATATTAAATTAACCTGTGATAGCATAATAAACTGTGATAATTTTTGTTTTGTGCCGTAAATAATTGTTAATTTATTTATTTATTTATTTATTCATATTGTGATGTCCAGTTTAAAAATTTTTTTATACAAATCTGACAATACATCAGATTTTTAACATGTAAAAGTAGCAATAACTTCAATAAAGATCCCGCTACTGAAGAAGTTGGAAAAAAGCCAACGAAACGTCGAGCAAAAAACCCTAAAAATTAAAAAACTGTTTTATTAAGATCTAAAACATATGTGTGATCAACATCAGTCTAAGGTAACCCCTGAATAAAATCTTAAAAATTGTACATATAAAAATATGACAGCCTTTCAACACCAGCTAGCTAGTATCGGTAAAAACTTGTTTTTTCAATAAAAATTTTTCTTTCTTAACTAACGCTAATAGAGTAAAAACTAAAATATTAATTTCTTTATTTGCAATATAATCAGAATTTAGTAAGTATTGAACTTAACACAAAATAAACAAAATGAAAATTGTCTTAATAAAAATCTATTTTAGTAATTTTAGACTCTTAAAACGAATAACATTTTACAAACATGACATTGATATTGGCAAAAGCTGAAAAATGTAAATAAAAATCTGTGAAAACATTCTTTTAACAATAAAGAAAAATTAATATATGAATGAAGATTTTTACGTACAAATTAAGTTTGTTTAAAAAAATATTAAAATCAAGCCTTGTTTCTTTTGCAAAATGTCCAACTAGTTTTTAAATTTTGAAAGTAAACAAAAAACCGGAAATGACGAAGACGTAAAGTCTTTAAGATACTATTAGCCTTGAATATTTGGTTCCAAGTGAAAAACTTCTACAAAAGTTTAGAAGCCATTTAAAATTTATTTATTGTAAGAAATTAATTTAACTTAATTATATGTCTTAAATTCATATTTATGATTATTATTTTAAACATTAAATAACGCTGCAGATAAAATAACTAGTATGTGTTACAAATATAACTGTGGATTTCAAACTAGTTGCATATCTGACCTTATTCCATACATGGAACTATCGATTTTAACATTTGGTTGTCATTGGAGCCTAACTAGTTCAGTTTCATATAGTTATATACTAGTTAAAAAACTAGTTTTTTTGTTCGTGGCTGTGTATCTGTATTTTATTTTTTATTGCGCAGTCGATGTTTTTAATATAATTTTGTTTAATTTTGCTCTTTTTTGACTGGCACAAACTTCTCACTTTTACAACAGTCCTGGTTGCAACTAGTGCAAAATTATTCCAAAACGTTACTGCGTTTTTAGTTTTGACAAACTTAACAAAATATATTAGAAAAATATGTGTTGGTGTACTTATTTTGACTTTAAAAGAGGTGCCCCTTTTTTTTTAAAAAAATCCCCTTTTTATACTTTTTGAAAATATTCAACGGTAACGCTGAGTGCGAGAAGATTGAATGAAACTTTTTTCCTATTTTTGTTTTGTTTAAAAGGTTTTGCGGCGTTTACGATGATGGCAAATATTTTTTCGTTTTTATATTCAGTTGCTATTTAACATTCGACTTGATTAAACGTTTTCGTTGTTATAACGCAGATATTTTTGGATATTTTTTATTTATAAAAAGTAAATTTTATGTCTCAAAAAATAGCCGGCAAATGTTTTTCTTTTAGAAAATTTATCAATATTTTGCATTTGTCTTAATTACTGCATAAAAACTCCAATTAAACAAACAAAATAGTTTACGATATTAAAAAATCAGAAGTGCAGAATTATAATTAACGTAAAATTTTGAATTAAAAAAATACAATTTTTGCTTCAAAATAGTGCTTACAAAAAACAAAAAAGAAAAATTGTATCAAATATAGAAAGGTGAGTGTTTAAAATTATTAAAAAAAAATTAAAATATATTTAAGCTCCAATAGTGAAACAGTGAAAAATCGAGCAATTTTAAGGAAAAAATGTGCAGCAGTCTCCTTTAAAGAATTCTAAAGGTTTTTGATTTAAAAAATATATATTTTTAAGTAAAAGGAACATACATAAGCATAAGAGTAAGGTTTCTCACAAAATAGCAATAATTGGCAAATATTGAAAATTTCATGATTGGTTTAGTAATCGAAAACCAGTTGCAACTGGGCTATTCCACGCAAAACAGCCCGAAATAGAAAAATTTATTTTGTTCTATTTTTAAAAAAATCGATGGATTAAAAAATTAAAAAAAGGCGGCGATCGAAATATAAATAAATTTATTATTTTTATTTATTTGGCAAGAGTTTAAAATGCTCATGCACGGCAAAGTTAACTCTTTTTTCACGATTTGATGAAAATTTCACACCCGTCACATTTTGAAGGTTTTTTTTTAGGAAAAATCTTTTTTTGTTAAAATAAAGAATTAAAAAGAATCAAAAAGTTTAACCATCATGTACATAAAAAATAAGGTCCGTTCTCAAAGTATTTTATACAGCACGTCACACCGGCCACAGTCTTCTAGTGGCTGCTATGAGCTTTGACTTCCACTTAAAACTTTGAATAATTATTTTTTGTTTATGAAAATGAAGAGTCAATACATAACGCAAAAATTTTACAAATTTACGCACAGTTTTTTCGGGGACTGTAAATAATTATTAAGTCTATTTTTCAAGTTTTAGGTCTATTTTTATATATTTGTTTTTCATAAATTTTTCAATATTTAGCCACTCAGTTGTTTGGCATCATCAGGAAGTTTTATTAAAAATTAAAACTCGTTATTGTAGTTTTAAAATTAGCATTTTTGGTTAAAAATTTTCAATTTGTATTAATAACATTTGTTTTTGTAATTGTTTTTTCGCCAAAATAATTTATATATTTTTAATTACGATTGATGTTATCATAATTGATTTGTATTATATTTTTAAAATAATATTTTTTTGAAAAAAAATTAAAACAATTATTTTTTGACAAAAAAAAAAATTATAAAAATCAAAAAATAATTATTATTTTTTTATATTAATTTATTCTATTTTATTGCTCACTTAAGTAATACTAAGCAACCCTAATTTTTGTTAAGATAAATTAAGTAGTAAAGTTTCTAAATTTCTGTTGACTCACGACAAAAAATGGTAACAATTCCTTGAATTTGAATTATATGATCTTGAAAATTAAACTGATATTTGCCTTTTTAAAAACAACAACCAAACATAAAAAACCTAAGCAAATAAATGTCATGCCAGCAGTTGTCAGCCACTAAGATGTGAAACGAAATATGCACATTCTCACATTCCGACAGCAAATAAGGTATCGCGTTTATCTTATCAACTGCAACTTGCAATGACTAAAGAATATTAAGAGAAGGTTGAATTGAAAGGGAGTTTATTTAAGATTAGTTTTTTTTCATTAAAGAATTTAATAAATATGTATGCACATACATACATACATATCCATGCATGCATGTATGTATTGAAATTTTATTAAGTGCTATGCAGCCTCCTTTTAGCCGCTATTTTATATTCTTAAATTTTTTTGGAGTGATTAAAAAAAATATTTTATAATTGTAGTTTTCAAGCTATATTTTTGAAATAAATATATTTTTATTAGTTTCTATATTTTCTTCGATCTTTTACCCATGAACCAACGTAAAATCTATTTGCTTATTTTCCGATTTCGTTTATCTTTTGTGCAGTTTTTGCAGGAATAATGAAATTTTGGGAAAAATAAAGTATTAATAATGAAAAATACATATTGTTGACCTCTTGCTGGGGGGAAAAACAGAAACATAATTATATTATATTTTTAGGTTTGTCAATATAAAAAGTTAGGAAGCAAAGCTAAGGAAAACTAAATGCTAAAACAATTTTTGATAAATTAAATTAATTGTAATATAAGTGGATGTTGGGCCGTAAATTAATATTAACCGTAATAATTACTGAGAAACATGGAATTTTTTTTGCCTTTAATATAAAAAATTACTTTTTAAAAGTCTATGGTATTTTATTTAAGATTTGTGTTAATAATACCTATCAATCAAACTTTTCATTTTATTTTAAAATATTTAAAAATTTAGAAACAGATGTAAAGATAACGATAACACGTGCTAAAATGATTTATATAAACCAATGACTAACATAATCAAATTTAATGAATGTGAATAATTAATCAGCAATTTAGTACCGGCTTATTTTTATCATATAATTTTGTTTTTTTTTTTTGTAAATTGTTATAAATTTAATTTCCTCCCATCTTTTTAATATTTTGCTAAATTTTTCAAAACAAGTAAGAAAACTTTTACTGCTTGAAAGAGAAAACACATACTGTGCCTGTCTCGTAATGCTCCCAAAACAAATTTTACAAAAAATTAGTCATTACGCCTCAAATTAAATTCTGTGCCACAGAGTTCATAAATCATAAATAAAAATTTTTAAATTAGTAATATAAAATACAGACACAAATAAAAACTTTAACATAGAAAAGCAGAATATTTCCGATAATTGTTTTGGGTGCTTTTATATTTACAAACAACAAATGTGTTATCAAATTACAGTTAGAACTTTAAGACATTAAACATAAACAAAAATAATTTTTGCCACAATAAAATCTTTTTGTATGTTAATAGAACAAAATCATTAATGGATTAGATCGGCAATTGTAAAACATTATATTTTGAATATGTTCAAAACTGTTTATAAAAGTTTTGTTAAAAAATAAATAAACAGTGTTGCCATTTTGGTTCATACTTTAAGGGAATTTTTCGGTGCTTTTTTTTTTGGGTAATACTCGTTTACGAAAAGCGGTTATTTATAGTGCTTTTAAGCGCCTTTTCAGTAATAAAAAATATTGATTTTTTATATATACATATATGGGCAAAAATAAATTTCTTTACTCCTTTTTAAAAACTTCATATAAATAAATAATATGTAAAAATATTTAATAAATGGAGTCTTAGAAACAATATTGAATCAGCTGGTTAAAAAAATTGATGGCACCAGCTTTTGAAAGGTCCATTATTTTTGGAAGTTTGTGAGGCATATAAAAAAAAATTCTTAAATCGGATCTATTCTTTTAAATCCATAAATTTCGCAAAAAGTTTTAACTTGGAATGCAGTATAATCTAAGACTTCATATCTTTTTGGAGTGCCTAGAAACGTTCAGATTTTATTGATGTGCAAATAGAAGTTGTTCAGCTTTATTATAACTAGAATTTTTCCAAACATTTTTATTAAAAATATTGGACTTCTTGCAAGTTATGCTAAAAAAAAGTGAAAATGAAAATGTGAATGAACACAACATGTCTTGTTATTTTGAAAACACAAACCGACTGTCAAGACTATATGGTTATAATATGACAATAAATTTTTATTTAATTATTATAAGTTTAAACTAAAAAAAATTAATATTGCATTTAAATAGATCCTAATGATAACTATTGGACTTAAAAGTAGCCATGAAACCTTATGATCCTTTCAAAATGTTCATATTTGATATAGTGGAGCTTCTTTGTTGGTATCAATACTGGTTAGCAAAAGTAAATCTGTTCACAAAACGAATCTAACAGGAAACTTATTACACACGTTGTATTGATCAAACTAATGAGAACAACAATCACAAGGACTATGTTCAGGATGAAACATTTAATGCATGAAGACCATCAAAATGTATGTCAACATATGGTTACGGCAACGAAGACAAAAAGTAAATCAAAAAATATTTTTGGTTTTCAAAATCTAAAATAAAACCGCCAACACAACATTAAGAAAAATCACAGATTTGCAAATAGTTTTCTCTCATTTTTCAATCGTTTTTTTAATTACTTTACCCTCTCCAACATAAATTTAAAAAAAATATCGACTGAACTTACTTCTAGACAATTTTCAAATTTACTAAACGTTAATAAAACGAATTCGAACTACGAGAGTTTTGATATTTAAACATTAAAAAAATTTTTTGAATTATATTAAAATTTTTTGGCACTAATAAGCACATTAACATTATCATCTTGTGGGGTGGAGGGTATGTAAAATAAAATAAGGCATTTAGAGAAAAAAGAAGCACTAAAAAGAAGAGAAAATCACAAATTAGTATAGAAAATAAAATTAACAACAAAACACAAAATGCGTGCCAAGGATATTTTGAACAGACAAACGTACATATTTAATAAAAAATTAAAATAAATAAATAAACAACAAGAAAAAAAATTATATTTAAACCACATTTTATATACTTTAATATGGATGGGTGTATGTTTTATTTGTCTATGTAAGACATGCGGCTAAAACAAACCATTTTTTTACTTCCTTTCCTATCGAGTCTACGTTGCTACTAACCGTCAATCTGATTTCATCATCATTAACAAAACCGTTAACTGGATCACTTCAACATTGCTTAACACAAACATAAAAGGTTAACCATTAAAAAATCGTTAGCGAAAGCAAAGAAAAAAGTTTTTTTTTTTGGTTGCCAGAGTTACCACATTTTGCGATGAAGATTCACTTGCAAAGCTGTTGTGTCAGTTTTGTATAAGAACATATTTGGGGAATTAATTTAATTTTTCGACGTCGATTTTTAAAAATTGTCATCAATAAAAACTTTTGTTTTATTTTGAAAGGGGTTATTTATTAGTTGTGTTTACGTTCTCCGCGGGCTAATGGACCAGGAGCTCCCGTGGATATGCTTAGCGTTAAAGCTGTCGGCAGGTATAAGGCTGGGCTTTAAAGATTTATAAAAAAATAATATCTTACTATCTTTAGAGGTGAAATTTGGAAGTACCGCAAAGAAAATTACGTTTCGGAGAAGACAGCCTTTCTTACAGTTGCATAGATAAAGATAATTTAAAATGCCACGTATAAACATATAATCTAAATTAATATAGCCTTACCCAGCGCATTTTTATTGGAACCTATCCTTAAGTTATATCTTAGAAAATTTAGCTACATTCAAAGCATATACATATATCAATAGCTTAATAGTTCTTTAACTAATAGTATAAATACGTATTAAATTTTTTCCAAAAGGAGTACAAAGTGGTATGCATATGCGTACAAAATTCGAAAAAATTCGGTTTAGTTACAGTACCAGTATAAACCATTTAATTTTTATGGGCGTGGCACCGCCAATTTTTTTCCTTCAATATTTTTAATTTCGAAGCCGTTAATATCTGAACTAATTTTTTAAAAATCTTTCTGGTAGAAGAACCTGTAAAATTTTGTCCGTTTAAGGTCAATACATATAAGTATATAAAGTCTTTAAAATATCGTTACAGCAAGTACCAAGTATTAAAAGTTAAATTTTTGCAGTTGAAGTACAGTTATATTTTAAGTGTTGTGGGCATGACACTGCCCTTTTTTTCCAAAAAAAAAAAATTATCCCTATCGCAAACTGAAGGCTTAGAAGTATTTATATTTTCAATTTCATTAAAATTAGTTGAGCCGTTTAGGCGTGATTGCGTGACAAGCAAGCAAACTTACATCTTTGACTTTATAATACATAAAGGAATATGGGGACTTAACTGATCTTTCGTTTATTTTAATGTAAGCGGACAATTAACTGACAAAATTATAAGGTTCTAAAAAGTTTGTGCGATATTGATATTAGTTACTTGAATAAGGTTTAGAGAGGCTAAAATCAAATAATGTTCAATTCTCGACTTGATTTTTATAGCCCAAACCACCCCCACTTTTTTTAAAAAGTATTTCAAACATCATTTGAAATTCAGATTTATTAGAAAATATTTGAAATGACTTTTGTGTTAGAAGATGCTGTTTGCTTTAAGAAAAGAAATTTTGAAGTCGTTTTGTAAAAACGATAATTTTTTTTGTTTGTTTAAGGAATATTAGTTTTTAAATTTTTTAATACAGTTTCGATCCTAAATTTTAAAGGCAAAAATTTTTCTTTCTGTGTACGTTAATATAATTCAGCAAATTTTTAGTCTTTCTTGTTTTACTTAATTTTATTCGTTTGCGGTTTTTTCTTGTTATTTTTTTATAAATTAATTTTTTATTTGCGAATTTGCATTTTTCCGTCAATTTAATTTTTCTAGTTCTGCTTTTGTTGTGACAAAGAATGTTGTGCAGTCTCGTGATAGAAGTTCGAATTCAGTTAGAACTTTATCTTATCGCTTGTGAAATTTTAATTTCATGCATACAGAAGACATACATATGTACAAATATACGTACATACATATAGACATTTAAAAATGGCTCTCTTTTATACAAATATAACAATAAAGATTACCAAAAGTAAATGTTGGATTTGTGGCCTGAAACTGTAATGATGGAGCAGCACATGACCCAAATAAAATTAAATATTAATTTTTTTTTATCACAAAGTTTGGCAAATAAAGAAAATTAATTTGTTAAATGTAAAAATTTTTGAAAAAAAAATTTGTTTGGGGGGGGGGGGGGGGGGCTGTTATGTAATGCTTGTCTAATGCATTATCTGTTTTATCTCCACATAAAACGCAGAGATGCGGTTGTTGTTTTGCTTGGAGTGTAAATCTAGCAAACATTTATCACAACAGGTAATAAAAAGTTATCGGCAGATTAAGTAAAATTCTGTGATATTTTTGTGTTTAAAAAGCATAAACAAACGATAAAAACTATGTTTTGATAACAAAGACCAATAACAGTCAGTGGTAGAGTTCGAACAAAGCATTTGGTTTGTGACTTTTTTCGAGACTTTATATTTTAAAGGGATAATTAATTAGAATAAAGCTTTTAAAGAACATCTAAATAAAGCTTATTTATAGATTGTTTGAGGATATACTTATCCATTTACATTTTACAATAAACTTTAAAGGTAAAATTAAGGGAATAAAAATAATAGACGAGAAAAATATTAAATTAATAATATTTTTATTTAATCGACTCTAAAAACTCATTTGAAAATTTAAAAAAAAGTAAGTTATGTTGGTTGTTATTTTTTGATTACAAATAGGGGGTTCACAAGGTGTCCTATTTGTCCTATTGTCATAAAATTTCACAATGGTTTAAAAGCCTTTACCAACTATTGGACACTCGGCGAAGGTGTATGGGGAGTTGTTGTGTTAATTTAATTCGCATATTAAACGACGTAGTATTTTTTAAGAATTATTTTTGTATAAAAGACAACAAAACCATTGTGAAATTTTATAACAATATGACAATAGGACTTAATAGGACACTTTGTGAATCCCCTAATTCCGTAATTCCGTCGTTACTTATTACAATTTCTCAATGTTTTCAAATTTTTTTTGCTATTTTTTTATCCTTTACTGTTGTAAATACGTTAAGTGATTTCAAGCTCTTTTCAACTGAAGCCCTATTTAAAATTTCTGTTTCTTTTTAAATATTCAGCAAAATTATTTAATTTTTTTTGAAATATTTTTTTTCTACCACAAAACTCCCTCAACAATCTTTCAGTTTCGTTTCTCCCTTTTCAAAATACATTAATATTCAACTTAATTGTGTGAAATTCAAGCCGGCATTTTTTTGCATAATTTGCGGTTTTTTACTCGAATGTTTTACTTTAAGTGATTGACTGCCTGTGCCCTCGTTTTTTTTAAACAATTTCATTTATTTTAAGCATTTGGTCTGCATTTTTTTAATATTCTATAAAAATTATTTGTCATACTTAATTAATGGTAATTTAATATTAAAAACTGTTATTGAACTTTAATAAGAGAAATTTGTTTTTACAATAAATAGTAGAATTTCGACATATAAAATTTGAATACAAATTTTTAACTAAATAATAGGTGTGTTCATTTACAGAAAATTATTACTTATTTTCGATAATTATTACTAGTAAGTGTTCACGTACACAAAAAATTAGCAGCTAGAGAGCCAAAAAAGAGCGTAATATGTTTAGAAACAAAAATGTTTCTGATAATTTCTGCTAGTAAAAATTTTACTATCAGAAATTATTCAAACAGTCTTTCTGTCATTATGCTTTGAAAAAAAATTTCAGTTTTAAATTTTTATAAGTTTACAATAACAAAATACATTTGCTTGCAAGTTTTGACTGTAAAAGCGTTCATTTACTTTTAAATATTTTTGAGAGCAATTTTGAAAATATTTCTTTTTACTCTCTCGTTGCTAGTAATTACTGGAAAGTTATTGAACACAACTAATGTTGTTGTATTGATTGTTGTCAAAGTCGACTGAAAAGCGACAAGAGTACTAATTACTTTAAATTGGAGTACAATTTATATCAAAATCATATTAAAAAAATTAAAAATGAATACGTCATCGAAAACCAAAATAAGACGTGTTATTTTCAAATGTGATTTACGTTTAGCCTTTAATTTTGAGGTCCCTTTTGACTAAATTGAATTCACATTTTTTTTCTATAAATATTTCAATTAAGTGCTTTGGTGTCCCATATTCATTTAGGGGTTAAGAAATTTTTTTTTCTTGAAATATATATGTTACCTTTGTGGCAAAATTTAAATTATTTCGTACTTCATAGGAAAATTTAATTGTAGAAAAGTGTGTGAAATTTTAAACTTCATGTTGTCAGTACATCATCTATACATTTACGTATTTATAAAAGGAAACAGCATTAATGGCTGACTGGCTGAATCACAGTACAGCTCAAGCGCGTAAGCCTAAAGAATGGAATGTGGATTGCGGGTATCTCATCAACGTACAGATTCACTTAGACGGGATTTTAGAAAATTTGAAACTTAAGAGGGTAGAGATTATTTTTTTTGTTGCAAATAGAAGGAATTTTTTTCTAATAAATTTTTTTCAAAATTCAAAAAAATTGTTTATCAAATTTTAAAATTTTGCTATAGAAACGATTTTAGACAAAAAAATTATTGATTTACTGATTTTTTCTGTGCATTTAGAATTCTGTCTAAGTTACGAAGTAGTGGGTTAATTGCTAATAATTTATAAGTTTTTAAAAATGAATTTATCTGTTTAATATTGGTAAATAATATTCATATGTATGCACATACTACATAAATACATACTTACGTACATATGTCCGTGCCTTACTGAACAAAACATCTTCAAAAAGAAAAAAAAAATTTGGACCCTTAATGCAATTAAATTACTTCCGGTTTAAAATTTTATTTTATGTTTTTGGCTGTAATAAGTCTGCCAATTCAAAAAGTTGATGCAAGTTAGTTTTATCTTATAAGAAGTTGGAAAGATGTGAAGAAATCCAATTTTTTTTAAAAATAAATGTGTCATTAGTGCATTGATTGCTAATCAAAAATGAATTTTTAAATAAAAGCTTTCAATTTAGTTAAAATGCAGACAGAAAGTAAATTTTTATTGTTGATTTTTGTTTTATCTTATCACAAAGTGACAGGGTGTTTTACTAAAACTGTGTCAATTTGATTGGTAAACCAACTTGTTTTTTTTTGCAAAAAAAATTTATTACAAACTAAAAGCAAAATATTTAATGAGTTTTCTATACTACAGAAGTATTAAAATTTGTGTGGCCTTGGAATTATTACGTTTAATACTCATTTTTGTTGTGATACTGATAAGATAAAAAACCAATTAATTAAAACAATTAAAGTTTAAATCAAAGACACGGCAAAGCAATTTAACAATAATTTTTGATTACATGACAAAAAACTAACTTTTATTTTTATAAATTATGAAAATAAAATGAACAAAATAGAGAAATTAATAAAATGATTTAAAAAGCTTAATTCGAATCAAAAATTAATTTTTTTTTCAAAATACTTGCTCTTGTTCTTTTGTAAAAAATCAGTTCTATGAACAAAAATAATAATAAACTCTATGTAAGTTTTAAGTAATTTTTTGTAAAGTGAATTTGCAAAAACTGTTGAAGCAAAGAAACATTTTAAAATTTAAAAATATTTGGACAGAAATCACTCAAGTTTGGATATAAAAAGGACATCAATTCACACTTTTTCTCTTTCCTGCTACATGCAAATATAAAATAAATATTTCAAGAACTTGTAGAACGTTTATATCACATTAAATTTTACGGTTCAGTCATAAAGAAAGCCTCAATGTTGTAAAAACCCTATAAAATGTTTTTTTTTATTTAGGTTTAAGGTTTATTATTTTGATTTTCTTACGATTTGTTTAACATATTTAATTTATTCTTTGCTTCTGGGTACCTTTAACCTTTTCATTATCGTAACATAAGTTTAATGCTGACAAGTTCTTTAACAAAACACATAAATGTTATAACCTCATAAAGTTAGTTTATTTAAGGTACAATGAAAACCAAATGAATAAATTTTATTTTTCACATAAAGTTAATCTTAATCCAATCATTGTCAGTTGCCAGTCAATGAAAAGGACAATGAGCTGCATATTTTTGTATGTAACCTTTGTTCTTCCTTCAATACAATAGAAGCTTAAAAGGTGGCAAATTTTTAAACTTAAATTTTTTTCTCGCCAATATTAACTTAAAAATGTTTTCCTTATATATTTGTTTAAAGAAATTTTTCATTCAATAGATTTTCTTACCAACAATGGAACAAAAGATTCAGACTTTTTTAACAGCTTTAATGTTCTTTTTTTCGTTAACCTTCGCATAAAATTTTTTTTTTTTTTAAGACCACAACTTTATAGCATTAAAGTTGCAAAAGGCCATAAAGTATCTACATATTTACAGTGTGTGTATGATGGGTATAAAAATAAAAAGTTAACAAATAAAGAAAATATAAAACCGTAGTGGTCTTAAAAAAGGCGCCAGTAAATAATGAGAAAATACATGACAGGAAATAGAATAAATGTCAATCACTTTCGTTAGCCTTGACCAAGAATAGTCCCAACGATGTTCTTATGTATAAACACACACACAGATAAAACTAAACATTTTCAAAAATATGTTTATTCAAAGGCTTATAGAGGGATTTTCTTCACAACTACAAATATATTTTTTTTTAAGTTTTTTGAAAAGTAGTTTATAGTTAAATTCTAAATACAATCTGCCTTATTTTATCTTTTCTTTTTCTTGTTGCAAACAATGTTCTTTTAACTTTATTGTTTCAATTTTGTCAAAAACAGCAAAAGTAAAGAAGTTTGGAAACCCCGACTTACATTTAAAGTTAAAAAAGATTCTATTACTTCTTATAAGATAAAATAATTTTTTTTTATAAAAGCATTTAGTGAGACAAGATGTCCTTTTTTGTTGTAGATTAAGAAACCTGGTTTTTGCTAAAAACTTAAATTTGCTTCTAAATCGCATTAAGTCTGCATTGTTAAAGGAAGTTAACAAACAAAACTTTAAATATTTTATAAATTTGTAATATTCTCAAAGATTTTAGTTGGAAAGTTAAGTCTTTTAACTTTTGTGTTAAACTCCTTTCAACTTAACTCTTTATTATTTAAAGCAGGCAATGTAAAGTTCATGCAAAAGGTTTATACACCTTTCTAAAGCCCTATAAAAATTCAATTTTCCTTTAAACTTTTACCAAAACAAATACATTTAAATGCATACAAACTCACACAGGTGAAAGAAAACACACACAAAACCCAATCCAGTTAGTTTTTGAAAATTTGTTAAAAAAGTCACTATAGTAAGTCGTTTTAAAAAACTCAAAATGACTTAAAACTGGTTTAGAAAAGTCGTGAGTAGGGTACTATTTTTTTCCGACAACCAGAAAAGTATATATCAGTTTGCCATTCTGTTTGGCCCCATAAAGTATATATATTTTGGATTAGAGACCTGCATCAAGTCCTATTTCAAGGTAATTCAAGACCCGGATGATTTTCTAATTCTTGTGCTGTTGTGTGATTAAACTACTTAAGTGATGTAATGTAGTGTAGCTGACACAGTTTGTTTGATGCAATGTAATGAAGTTAGGAATAAAGAGTGGTGTCATGCACTGTTGTTGATGCAACTTATATACTGTCATGATGTGTGGTCGATTAAAAAATTACTGTGATGATGTGTGGTCAACAACAACAAAACTGTGTGTTTTACACACAATGTTGAATAGATACATAAACAAACATATATACAAGCAGACAAATCAATATAAAATTCATACGTAATTACATTACATTCCATACATACATTAAAAATCAACCCCCATTTTTAAAACTATCACACCAGGAACATCCCGAAATGTGTGATCATGATCAACTGATGTGCCGTTGTTATTAACTTAAGTGTGCTTAAGTGTTTTTTTTTTTTCATTTAAGTTAAGTTAAGTAAGCAAAAGAGATGGCGAACAATACAGCACAGCACTTATCGTTGTATGTGCACACGTAACGTATATGAAATGAATTGAAAATTCTAGATGATACTTACTTACTTGAGCTGGCCTATATTCTGGATCTTAATAAATAGGAAAGGCGATACAGCTATGTCCGTCTGTTAAAATCGAGATTCCAGAGCCAAGTCGAGCCTGACTAACCCCGTTTTGGTGTCCTAGGCAGATCGCTATATTAAATCAGCAAGATCGATTCGCTACGAAACGAGATACATTAAAAAAACTCAAGATTTTAGTAAAGACGGTGATCTAATTTTGTTAAAAATTTCTTTTGGACAGAAGCAGGGAAAGTTTTAACCACCCTACAATTAGTTAAAATTAATATAATTTTTCATTCGATTTATCTGGGAAACTTTTCCAGCTATCGATGTTAGTTACAGTGTGCATTTCGGAAGAAGTTTAGGAGCCAGGGAAGCCGTAGCCCCATACAAATACGCAAATTTAATAAATTTTTATATTTTAAAAACTATAAAAGCGACTTTAATCAATAAAGCTTGATCAGATTAATATAAAGACCAACTTAAAAGATATATAACATTCGGCGCAGCTGGATATAGCAGCGAACTTGTTTCAACTCAATCCACCATTTATTTATTCTTTTGTTTTGCTCTTTAGAAAAATAAAACATTTGCACAACCAAAGAGAAAAGCGAAACAACAACAACAACTTTATATAAAACAAATTAAATTTTCACTAACAACATGAATGAAGAACAATAACAAAATCACAGACAAAAAACTAAAAGTGCAAATACTAATGAAAATATGAATTTAATAAAATTTGTTAAAAGTAGGATACCAGAACTACATAAATACGAACATACAACTTGTTTTACAAAAAATTGTGAAAATTTTAAATGCTTTTTGCACTCGGCCTTTAAAAAACCAACATTCGGTTACTTGATGAGTTAAAATTTTTTTAAATACCAAGAAAAAACTAAAATAAAAAAACTACTTATACCATAATAAAAAAAATCCTTAAATTTCTTATCACACGATTTTGTTTGGTTTATAAGAGAAAAGCAAGAACTGGTAAAAAGATATTAATCCCTGTTAGCTTAAGTCCTTAGGCATACTAAAGTACATTCATGTGTTGCCGCATATAAGAATATTTATTTACTGGTAAAAAAATACATAAAAACAATTGTGTTGACGAAGGCTGTTACAAAACAAAAATTAAAAAAAAAAACAAAAATGGATAAAAAAAAAAAGCTTGCGTGACGTTAACACAAAAGTATCAAAAATTTATATTCGGCCAAAAAAAAGAAATTTAAAGAAGACAAATACAAAATTTTAAAAATTTTACGAATTTACAATTGAGATAAAATTTTTTTTTAATTTTATATATTCTTAAAAACATATTTTTAAAATTAATTAAAAAAACATCAAAGTAAACTGTAGTTTTTTTTTACTTGAGACGACTTTCTAAAGAATTTAATCCTTTAAATCGTTCTTTTTTAAATCCTTCTACTTAAATGTTAGTTAAAGGTTTTAAAATATACTTTCTTGAAGGCAAGATATGTAAGTTAATATTGTTTTAATGTATTTTTCTGACCCAGCAACAGTTTTTAGTTTGTTATGTATGTTGTTGTTGGTCTTGTTATAATTTTTCTTATTTATATTTAATTGTTTATTGGTTTTAAAATTTGGTAAAAACTTATTTTGTGCACCGCAAATTCATTGTATTTTTGAAATTAATTATTTCAATTTTAAAAATATATACGTTAAAATATAAACTGATTAAGGTTTTCTTTTACATATCAATTTTATTCTCTAAACCACTTATTGCCTTGAAGACACATCAGCAATAACAATAGCAGAAGAAAGTATATATCAACAGCATATTATCAGCAACATTTTAGAATATTATCAGCAACATTTGAAGTTAAAAGAAGCGGAAATTACCATTAAATATGTATTTAAATAATGATTACATTGGGTATATTTATGAGTTAAGCCTGCGGTACACGATATGTAGAAAGCTACATGCGCGAGCAGCTCTAACGTAATTTTGACGTCATCATAAGGCCACTTTGATTTAAATAAGTCGTAGAAGCTTTATGATGACGTCAAAGTTACGTCAGAGCTGCATTAGCATGTAGCCTTCTACATTTCGTGTACCGTAGGCTTAAGCGACGAATAACTGTAAATTACACATATGAAAGTAGAGATACACATACATACTTATGTGTGTATGCGAGCGCAAAGAGTCTCAGTTGTTAAATTAAAAAAACTTCGTCCTAACTTACAAAAATCAAAAAAAAAGGAAAATAAATATTCCGTTTTCCTTTCACTGTTATGTGTAAGTTAAATAGGTGATGTTTACAGCCAAAAAGATACTACTACCGTTCAAAGAGTACTGTTGATGAAGTTGCGTAGCTGCTTTCGAAAATGCATTCTACTCGGCTAGTATCGGTAGAAAGAATCTGCTTTTTTCAAATAAAAGTTTCTTTCAACAATAATGGAAAAATATTATTTTCTTCTAATAAAAGGAAATTATATAATGAACTTAAGCCAAAATAAAAAGAAAAAATATGTATTAAAAACAATTAGTTCAACAAAAACAAACATAAGCTTTCTAAAAAAACATTTATGTAACATTTAAAAAAAAATTCCTTATTTTACTTTTGGAGGCATAAGAGAAGCTTTGAAAACAAAAAAGAAAAAGTTTTAGGGAAATTGAATACATTTTCCAAAGTACATACATACATATTACTGATGTTAATTTTTGAGCAAAAATTTAATTTTTTAACTGAAAATAAACCTCATAATTTGTTCCTTAAAATCGAAAGTATAAATTGTTTTAAACTAAATCATTAAATTAAAAAATACCTTTTTTAATCGGCAAAATTATTTTTTTGCTTCAAAATATTTTTGAAAATGCATCAAGGACTTGTGCAGTATCCTGCACATGGAAAAGTATTAAACAAAAAACACATTTTCAATAAGTTTTAAGTTCTAAGCAGGACTTAAAAATGCTGCACAACAATTACTGTTGTTGTTGTTGTTGCTACATGGTTGATGTTATAAATAAAACTTTTTATTTAATTAACATCTCTGACATTAATGGCCATTTTTTAAGTACAATAATTATCTTTAAGATAAGATTTAATTTTGTATAAAAATATGACTTTTGAATAACACTTTAAGATTATTATTATATTTAGAAAATGGTTAAAACACTTTTCTAATTTTAGATAATTACGTCAATGGCTGTAAAAAAGAGGGTGCCGCTGCCACCGTTTAGATTTTACGTTTCAACCAATTTATGTAAATTTAGTTGTAAATTTTATAACTTTGTTAATTGGAAAAAAAAATACTTAAACATTAACAAGCTTGTACATATGTATGTACGTAAACGTGTGTAGAAGATATGTTTAGATAATTATTATGAAAAAAAATTTATGACAAAACCGTGTTAAAAATTTAAAATTAAATTTTAAACAGTAAATTAGTAAAATATTTAACATTTTGTGTGTTTAAAGAACTATTTTTGAAATATTTAAATCCATGTCAAATACTTATTTTATGGTGTTTCTTAAATTTTATTATCGTTCTTTTGAAGTTTTTTTTTCTTAAAACTCACATTGTGATTAGCAATTTTTGGCTGCAAATTTTGATTACCAATAAAGTTTTCGGCGCAAAAAAAACTCATTTAGATTCTTGCAATGATTTGATGTCAAAAAACACAAAAACCTAATTTCTTGCAAAAGATATAAATATTTAAACGCAGACTGTTCTTAAAGGCATTATACGTTGATTTATTATCCCATTCAAATATATGCGTCTAAGTTTTTTTGTTAAAATAAAATCCATTAAAAAAATGTGTGAGTTTTTGTGGTGATTTTTAAAGGGTCTGCTTTGGAGAGTCATAACACGCTACAGCCAGCAGTCAAAAAATATTAATTTTTAATTTAGACGAAATAAGTTGGGTACAGCTTTCAACTCTTTAAAGTAAAGTAAGGGCGGGACATTAGAAATGATTTATTATAAACATGAAATTCGGGAAAAAATTGTTTTCCTATTAACTGATTTAAACTAGAAAGTGTCCTCGCAATGACTCCAGTTACAAACTACTTTCGATTAATTTCTAATAGTTAAATTTATTCTTATTGTGTCTGGCGGTGTCGTGTCGATTGTTACAAAGTCGTCGGCAAAATGACAAGTGTAGTCTTTATTTAACATTTGCGTATTTCTTTCATACATAATACCAAAGTACATAAAAACATAACGCATATAAAACGTCCAATTCGTTTCACCTTTTGTGTTCTACAAACAGCACATAGTAAGTTTGATAATGCCCGACTAAACACGTTTTTTTTTGTTAAAAGTAGTGGTTGGATCTTTTTCGTTTAAACTTGCAAAGTGTGAATTAAGCCTGGGTCTTACTGCAAGTGCTGACGCGCTTTTTTTATTTTTCATGACAACGGTGTCTCAAGTTTTCAATTCCTGCAACGTTGTGTGTCCTTCCTTCTCAACCAAAAACCAAACTAAATTAAAAAAAAACAGCAACAACAAAACCTGTAAAAATATTTTCAATCCAGCTTAAAGTATTTTTTTTTTATTTTATCTGTTGCCCTGCAAATTGTAATCATCATTCAGGGACGAATGGATCGTGTTTGTATTTTTGTTTGTTGTCGTTATGAACTCCACTTTTTTTTTAATTTCAAACTATACTTAAGTCTTAAAGAAAACAATAAAAATAAAAAAAATTCCCGCATTTTGGGTGTTTCTCTTAAAGACATTTTTATTGTGTTAATTCGTCGCACCTTTCCTCGTAAATATTAAAGATTTGGACTAACGTTGTGTGCAAAAATTTGCCTGATAACTTAAGTCTTACATATATTCATTAATTATTTGCATCTTATAAGTTATTTTGCACTTTTGCAAGGGTATATTAGCCGTCATCTTTACAACAAAAAATATTTTTAACGAGTTCCCCGTTTATCCGTTTGTTGGTTTTCAGTTTATATTCTGATGTTGAGTTTACTTTTGTTTATTTAAATATTTATTATTATACAAATTGTAATTTATACCATGATTTAAGTCAATATTTAATATTTAAACCAGGCGGCCTCAAACTCCAAATGTCAATTTAATCAACAGATGAGGTATTAAATAATCTATATCGTGACTTACAATCTTAAAAAGCACAGGCTGCATGTGACACCCTTTCTGATTTTAATCTTAATTTACTATTTAAATAAAGTAAGCATTAAATAAAGAAACCAAAAATTTATATTTAAAATCCCTTTATTGACTTTTGGGGTTTGGGGATGAAGCTTTTAATGTTTCAAATAATTTTATTAATTTGTTTGTCTTTAGTTTTTTCTGTTTGTTTGCGAATCAGTATAATGAAATCGTTTAAGTATGATCTGTATCACCTCCCAGCTTTTGCAAAGGTCTGTCTTTATACCAGATGTGGCTAACTTGAGACGTGTTTAATATAAAACGTTATGGGAATTCGTCTATATGTCCCCATAAATTCTTTTTTAATTGCTAGGAGCGCGAAACAAGCCGGTAACTGACTTAAATGTATATCCGGCGGGTTTTAAGGTATTTCTTTAAGATCTCATTTCAATATAACCTAACCTTACCTTGACACATCTAGTTCGAACTTGAAGAAATACTGAGTAAAAATATAGTATTGCTTTTCAGCACTAAAAAATAATTGAAAACATTTTAATAATCACTGCCAACTAACTTTTCACTCTCCATATAAATAACATATAATATTTTTTCGTTTTGCCGTATTCAAAAAAAAATCCAATTTTTTTTTACTTATTTAATACATTGTTTTACAATTTTCATAACTTCATACATACATATGTATACAATAAATATACAAATACAAAAAGTGCATCTGAAATTTTGCTTTATAAAATTTTTATAATAATTATTTTCGAATTTAAAAAGAAACATCGAAGAATCAGTCAAGATACACCATCTTAATGGTATTAAAAATAGATTTTTAAAAAATTAAATATTTAAAACTTCTTTTTTTTTTGTTACAAAAAGCAATAATTACGTTTTGATTTTTTTTCGCGAAAATAATAATTATAAAGCAAATTGCGCAAGGAAAAGGATTTTTATAAAATTTTTATACTTTGAAAAAGATACAAGTTAGTGGTATAGAAGTTGATCCCAAAATAAATTATTTGATAACTGGACCTATTTTTATAGTTAAATTTAAAGAAAATATATCCATTACAGTGTTAATTTAAAGAAACGCAACTGGACTAACTGCATGCAGCCCAAAATTTTTGCTCAACACTAAAAGAGTAGTAACTAATAATGTAGTACTTTGTAAGAAAAGAAAACACCTTATGGCAGACCAGCACTATTTCATACATTTATAAATTCGATTTATAAAACAGTTTTTAAAAATTGTTTTAATACCAAATGCGGGGCAAACAAAATATGTAAAATAAGAAAAGTGTTGTTTTAGACAACACTTTTTTGAAAAACAATGTACCTGGAGTATAATAGTTGTGTTCAATAACTTTCCAGTAACTACTAGCAGAGAGAGAGTAAAAAGAAATATTTTCAAAATTGCTCTCAAAAATATTTAAAAGTAAATGAACACTTTTACAGTCGAAATTTGCAAACAAATGTATTTTGTTATTGTAAACTTATAAAAATTTAAAACTTAAACTTTTTTTCAAAGCATAATGACAGAAAGACTGTTTGAATAATTTCTGATAGTAAAATTTTTACTAGTAGAAATTATCAGAAACATTTTTGTTTCTAAACATATTACGCTCTTTTTTGGCTCTCTAGCTGCTAATGTTTGGTGTACGTGAACACTTACTAGTAATAATTATTCAAAATTATTGATAATTTTCTGTAAATGAGCACACCTAATAATATAAACAATTTCAACAATTTGTAATATTGTTGTTGTTTGTGTAAATTTAAGACGGTATTTATATTGTTGTTAAATAAGTATTTGTATAAAAATTTTTATATCCCTAATTAAGTTGATAAAAAAATATATAAAAACACATGGTTATGTAAGTATATGTTAAAAACATTTATGATGAGGTTTGCATATACATATAGAACATTTAAAAAAAGGGCTGAAAAACATTCGTCCATATGAGTGCTTAAACGGAAACACACACACACTCATACGTCTGTTTAGAATGGATGTTAAAATAAATCCGGATGTGTCAATAAAACAGATCTAAATCATAATTTTTGATACAAACATTTTTATTTTTAAAAATCCTTGTATACAAATATAATTATTTATCTTTTAACAGCATCAGATTAAATGTTTACATTTAACATTTTATGTTGAGGATAACAAAGAGTCAAACACGAATGAGTTCCCTGCAGATAAAATATCTAGTACTTCTGCTTCGAACTTTTCTGCCACTTTTTTGAACTATTGATTTGAACATAAAGTTATAATAGAAGACCAACTAGTTCAGTTGTAGATAGTTAAAAACTAGTTGAAGCATTAGTCATTGTTTTTTTTTTCAATATTTTAAAATTGTTTTTTATTTTTATCTGTTTCTAAATAGTA
This sequence comes from Melanophora roralis, assembly GCA_963583895.1. NCBI lineage: Eukaryota > Metazoa > Arthropoda > Insecta > Diptera > Rhinophoridae > Melanophora > Melanophora roralis. The sequence continues at coordinate 1,129,649 of OY757189.1, forward strand.
TGAATCCATTATTTTTGCTACAGTCTCGCTACAACTAGTTATATTACTGTCTCAAGTTGTAACTATAGTTAGAATTTTAGGGAACATACTTTCATACATATGTATGCACAGTTTGAAATTAAATTATTTGCTTTTCGTCTTTTTTTGCTTTCTACGTTTGTTAGGATGGATGCTTTATGCAAATTTTAGCCTAAATTTTAACTTTAACAAGACAACAACGACAAAAAATACTAGGAATGCGATACATAATTAATTCATTCATTTCGCAAGTTAGTAAAGATTTTGCCACTGAGCACAGTGTCTTAATCTGGAGAAACAAAATGTAAACTTTGAAGTTTATATCAAAAAGGCTGAGTTTTAGCCTGTTTATAACAAAAAAATCCACTTTTTAATTTAAAGCTTATGAAAACCACTTTTAAGTTTTTGGGAGTTTTATTTTTTTTTTAAATAAAGCTTTTTGAACAAGTTTTTTTAGAAGTGAGGACACCAAGATTTTTTTAATTTCCCTGAAATTTAGAAAAAAATCTCAAAAAATATTTGTGATTTTGAATTATTTTTTTAAATGCTCCATTTTTAATAATATTGCTCTCATTTATTTATTTTTAAAAACTAATATTTTTAAGAGATATTTTCATATATTTTTTTGATTTTTAAAAGGCTTAAAAGACAATTTTTGTATAAGGTTATAATTGGTTTTGAAAAAAACGCCTAAAGTCTACAAAAAATAACTTCTGAAATAATAATAACAAAGATGAAACGTAACACTGTGCAATAAAAGGCGCACACTGGCCAAAAAAGAACAAAAAGAATAAACAATAAAGTCGCACTCGTAAAATTTGGCCAAGAATAAATTTGAATTAAAATTATAACATTATGTGTAAGTTTTTTTTATTGCTAATCACACATAAATATTTAAATTTGATCCAAAATTCTATTTATTCTTGTCTTTTACTTGATGAATTTTAATTAATTTTCTTTTTTTTTTAGGTTAGAATTTTTAAATAAAAACAATTATGCGTCACCCAAATCTAAAGTACTAAAGAGGTATTAATTTTTGAAAATATTCATTAATTAGATTGTATTTGATTTTTTATAGCTTTCGAAGAAATAAAAAAAGTATTTAAATAAATTAAATAATATTTTTATTGCGGAAAAAATTAACAAACATATATTTAAAAACTTGTTTTAAATACAGAATCAATAAAAAAATGTTAGAATTTTGGCATTTTTTGTTTTTAATGTGATAGTTAATAAAATTTAGCTAATGATTTACGACTTACTTTAGCTTTTGTCTTTTAATAAATTAAAATAACTTACTTATCATTTCCTTAAATTAAATTAAGATAAAATTAAAAACAAGGCTGCGTCATGACAAATATATTTGGCCTTTGAACAACGTCATCTGGGCAAATTTACAAACAGAATCTATTAAAATGATGTCAGAATCAAATAAAGCTTTTTGTCAAAACAATTAATCTGCCTTAAATTATATTTTTCGTTTTTATATTTAATTTAAATTTTTAATTTAAAGTGAAGTCACATGCTAATTTATAATTTGTTTTTATGTCAAACAAATTTTGATTAATTACATTTTAAAATGTTTGTGCAACAAGTCCTAGTAATTTTAGGAAAATTCTTTTTAACAATTTCACTTTGTCTTATAATCTTAAGTAAAAGTAATTAATTAATTTTTAAAAAAGTATGTGTTAACACTTGTTTTAAATATTTGTGTTAAAGGGTCCAACAGATGTTTTTTTTTATTTTTCGTTAATAACATTTTTTTATATTTAACGAGTTGTAGGTGTTTTTTCTTCTTAAGTGTTAAATTATAACATTTTCCTGACCAGACATTTTTTTAATATGCTGTAATTATGTATAAATACTTTAGTTTAATGTTAAAAATTCTTAAAAATATTTTACCTTGTTTATAATATTTTAAAAAATTCGTGTTTTTTTGTTATTACTAGCTGCCACAAGCACAACAAATATTTTGTTATAAATTTTCTTTGAAAGTCTTTTGAAGAATAGAAAGAGTCTAACAATTAAAAAATCATTTTTAGTAAAAAAAAAATTAATGACGTGTTAATCCATCATAATAAAAATGAAAACAACAAAATATTTTGTAAACATTTTAACACATTTTTGATATTTTCACTATAAAATATTAATTAGGTGTAAAACAACTTTAGACTCTTCTAAGCATCTGTGAATTTCGTTTAAGAGATTGTCTGCATAATTACTCATCACTTTTATTTTTAAGCATATTAAAATAGTTCTTATGAATTTTGTTAATATTTTAAAATATGTTTAGAACTAAAAGATGTTGTTAGCTTAAATTCAAAACCACGTAATTAATTATTTCAAAATTTTACAGAAGAAGCAAAAATATTTTCTAAATTACAAAGGCAGTACCTAAAAATTGGTATTTTTGGCTTTTTTTTAAATCTTGTTTGTAATATTAAAAAAATTTATCGTTATGTGTATTTTAATAAAATATACTCAAATAAAGGTATTAACATATTGATTTGGGATTTTGTGTTAGCTACGTGGTTTTGCATTTCAGCTGACGATATATACATTCATTATTAGTGCATATCATGGTGAACAAATTTGCCAGGTGATTGCAATACGAAGTGGCTCTCTTTACCCTCTTACCTTTTTTCTTTTTTATATATTGAGGTTGACCCTTAAATTTAAATACTTTGGATGTGTCAAACTTCATATATAAAAAAAAAAAATGTAGCAGAATTTAAACTGTCTGTTTGAATTGCGGCCATCTGATAAGTTATTTCACCATTGTGCATATTTTTATATAAATGTGCATATATCTGTCATAATCTAACAATTAACTATAAATAATAGTTAAGAGCTATCAATCGATGCTTACTTAATGCAATTTGCATCTACTAAATTTACAAATGCCAAAGCTGTAATTTACCGCCATTTTGTATGATTATTTGGCTTCTTTCGGAAATTTTAAATTTCTTAATTTCTTAAAAAATTAATAAAGAGAATCGAAATAAATAAGTTTTAATTTTTTGATTTTTAGAAAACACTAAAGAGCTTCAATTAAATGCGAATAATGATTAAGTATGTAACAAAGGAAAAGAAAGAAATTAGCTTTTAGGGTAGAATAAAAAAGGTATGCAAACATATGTAACACACTGTATTTCTAAAACGTACGCCTGTTTCTATGTATTTTTGTTTTCATGTCCGCAAATAAGAATGCAAAATATAAAATGTGAAATTGACATTTAAAATCAATTAAGCAAATATTATTTATAAGCAAATTTAAAACCAGTTTATTGTCAAAATAAATTTCTTCTTTTTTTTTCTTTGCAAACGGGTAAATTAAATTGTTTGATTTTGTATAAAAAAAATTCAGAGCCCCAAACATATCCATAGAATTTAAAATTGATTTCTTCCTGAGACTTTCGAAAGCAAAAAATGTTTAACGAGTTGTAGAAACTATTTTTATACAAATTACTGAAATTTATTTTTTACAACTTCGATGGCAATGGTTATAAGTCGAAAAATATTTTGTTTTGCTCTGCAATCCATTATATTTTAAATTTATTTTCGCGTTTTTTTAAGCTTGACACAGAGAAAGAAAGTAAAAAACATATTAAGAGAAGCTTTAAAAATATTTTTTTTTTTTAATCAATTTTTCAAGTACAAACACAAGGCTTAGGAAAAACAAATCTGCAGTTCTTAAATTACTATTTATTAACAGGTTCGCATATAAAACTTTTACTACTTGGAGCAAAACCAATCAATGCCCAAACAAATACATAAAAGGATATGAGAAAAAATCATTGAAATGTCTAAACACACTGAATAGATTCACAAGCTGTCTCATCATATTGTTCTTAATTTTCACAATGAACTATACGATGTTTGTTTCATTTAGAACGAAAAATTCAAGGGCATAATGAGCCATAACAGCCGAAAGAAAAGACGTTGGTGCCGCTAGTTAGAATTACTGCGTTTACTTCTGTTTGACTACTTTGGCTTGATAAGACAATGTTCATAAGACATATAAAACAAAATTTCAGAAAGTTTTGTGACGTGAGACTTAAAGTCAGAAAAAGAAGCTGTTAATTCGATAATAATTTTTGGAAATCGAAGCCACGATAGCATCCATTAACCGACAGTGGAAATTCAATGTCTTATTTATTTATTTTGTTTTTTTAGGAATTAAATTTTTTGTAGAAAAATTTTTTTAATATTTTTAAACTTTTTCTATGGAAAACTATCTGCTAAAAACTTATTTACAAAATCTTTATATGGACTAAGAATTAAAAAACGTTTGTGATAAGTCAAAACAATCGACTTCTAGGTTTTTACTTACATACGCAAGTTTGTTTGTAGGAACCCTTCAAGCAATTTCTATTCAAAATAACAATTATTCGGTACAAAAGGAAGTTTAAACTTATCGAATATGATATAAAATTTTTATCAAAAAAGTGTCACAGTTCGGAAAAAAGTGTTCCACTACTATAATACTTATTTAATGAGACTATTTGGTTACTTCTTAAAGGCAACAATTCGAAAAAATTTTAATTTTTGTTTTTAAAATATCTACTATGTAACCAAAATTTATCTACAAAATTTATCGAAAAAAGTATTATATTTTAAACTTTTAATATATAAAAGTATTTACTTATTAGATTGTTTTTCAACTTTAAAGTTAACAATGAATTTTAACATAAGGAATTGAAAATATTGAAATTAATGTAAATTGTTTTTGTAAATTTTTTACTATTAACCAGTAGATCAAAATTAGTGACTTATTAGAGACTTTTATCGAAAAATTAACTTCTAATTATTTAGATGGAATGTATCATACATATGTATGTATGTGTATGTTAAAATTGGTTGTAGTTATATTATTATGTGAAATATATGTTTATTAAGTTTTATTTACAATTTATAATACTATTTTATTGGTAAATAAAAGAAAAAGCTATTTACATTCACACACATTTATGGTTTGATTTTTGGCATCGTAAAAATGTAAATAATTTGAAGAAAGACCCCGAAGAGAAACAGAAAATATTAAAAAAGTCATGCATGTCTAAATAGATTTTTGTAAGTATTTTTAGAAATAAAACAAATTTTTTTTTATTTTTATGTCTTTAAATTTCGACAAATTCCAATTTATCCTTTACGATGTTTCGCCGTTTAAGCACATTTTACTAATTGTATTTTGCAATTAGTTAATCGCATTTCAAAATTTTTGACCCACACTTTTAAATATTCCGATCGACTAAAATTTATTTCTTGATTTAGTTAAAGCATGTAAGCGTGTGATCAAACACAATGCACTTAAAAAAAAAAACAAACCTGATGTCGCGCTGTTCACAATTTTTTTTTTTTGATCTACGGGCCAAGACTGCTAAAACAAGTTATGATCGGTGAAGTTTTCCCGATAACACCCACACAAGCACGCACACAAATTTCTTTATTTATAATCTTTTAATTAAAAATTAAAATCAATTGTTATCACCATTTTTAACTTTATTTTTCCTTACAAAAATATCCTTTTACTAAAGTTCATTTCAAAAATTGATCGATCCCTCTTTTAAAAATTTTAAAATTGCAAATTGTAAAAATGTACGACTGTCCATTGACATTAATTAAAATAATTTCATACTTTTCCAATTGTTCCATAAAAGTAAAAGTAGTTTGTAAATGTGATCTTTGAAACTTTGTACTTACAAAAATGAACAACTTAATGAACTTAATGAAGACTTGCGAACTAAAAATAGTTTGTGGTACATTTTGTTTAAATTAAAATAATAGTTCTCTATTATTTTTTTTAATTTCTCCTTTTTTATTTATTTTTAAACAATTTGGTTGGCCAATTTTTTATAACATTCAAAACAAGTAAAACTAATTTTTAAATTTCAAAATTTTAAATTACCAACAGCCATTCATTAAATAAAGTGTTAAATCTATTGTTTATTTAATACAATCAAAACTTAAATTTTAATTTTTTTTTTTTCAAAAATATCAACAGATAAAAACAAAATTTAATCAATAATTCTTTTTATAATTCTTTTCAAAATTAATATTGTCAATTGGATTTAACATCATTATTCTATAAAAGACCAATGACAAAACCATATACAACCGATTCGTTGATGATGTTTGCTTATATTATGGTGACTTTTATATTAAATTACAAATAAATTAAACATATTTATTGTTAGAATTTTGTTTAATTAGAATTTGTATTTAATTTTGTGTTAATTCTGTGTTAAATAAATAGATGACGTACATATGTGTGTATGAACATATGTATGTATGTATGGACACACTTTAATTTACATATGACAAATGCTTTTAGGCCAAGATAAATAGAATTTGATTACGAAACAAATTAATTTGGAATATGACATCAAACATGATTTTATTTTGAATTTGAAGAGTGCAATTAGTTTTTATTTGGTTTTTGTGAAAAATATTATTTTTGATTTCAGTGTCTCTTTATTTATTTTTGTTTGGTGTTAATAACCTAATTTTAACTTTTATCTCTTTTATTTATTATTCTTGTCAGCAGTTGTCTGTTTTAATTGGATTTCTAATACAAATTATCTTTGTTTAACATTTACATACAGAAGTATTTGCTTTATTTGGTAATGAATTTGTGACCATATTTAGCTCGTTTTCTTTATATTTTTATTGAATTGCAAGGTCTAATGCAAAGTCTAATGTGTTAATGCATTAATAACGTTAAGTCTTGCACAAATGTAAATTGAGAAGTTCTGCAATATTTTGTAATTATGTTCTAATCTTAGAATAAAGTTTCTATTTAAATATTAAGGTAAGGACATGAGAAAAGAACAAAATTATTATTTAAATTATGATTTGCCATATTTTTACATAAAACTGCAATTAATGATGCAATAAATATTGAACAAAACTATTGTAAAGTTTATGGGGTCATACATATCCCCCGCTAAACCGAAAACAGTCGCAACTCAAAATTTCTAACAATTATTGTTTTTTAAAACCTGCTTTCAAATTAAATCTTTAACAAACACAAAAAGTTCGTTTTCATTTAAGTTCAAATCATTTTGGTAACAATATTTCAAAGATGGTCTTTAACCATAGAAAAACTCTTTCGAAAATATTTGATTAAACGCTGTGACCGTTTACGATTTAGTGAGCGACATGCTCATATATATGCTTCTATAAAACAATGTAAAACAAATTAAAGTGCAAATATATTTATTACTTAAATATTATTAATATGACAACAAGCGCATATTTAACGACGGCAGAAACAAAATGTTATCATTGTATAAAACAATTATGTAGTTTGTTTTAAAACTTTAAGTCGTAAAGAAAGGCAGCTTTGACTTAGGCTAAGCGGAAAGGAAGAGACCTTGAAATAAATTTCCCAAGTTCTGCAGGACATAAACTAAAACCAATTATCAGCTTGTTGTGCGCTCCCCAGAAAAGTTTACACAAATTCGGTGATGCGGACGAATTCCATTAAAACTTCCCATTTTACGCCTCTCAAGTAAACCATATCTGATTCAATATTTGATATTTGTAAAACATCGGTGTTTAGGCAATGCAAATCTGGGCAGTGACACAGGAAATTCTACATCGATCTGATGTTTATTTAGCCTGTCATTGCTGTTTTCCACAACGCGCATCCGATGGATGTGTGTTTGTAGGCTTGAGTAATCCGTCAGCTCACTTATCACTTTTCCCTTTTCTGATTTCCCAGTTTCACTATGCCCGTAGTCTGATCATCATTTGTCACCTTAGAGTCTCGTTATTTTGCCAACTATCTTATTGTTTCACAGAGTCCTGTGACCAATTCCCCTAAACGTTCAGCTCTACTTTTTTCGCACTAAAGGGCTTCATGCTCCCCAGGGTAACTAACTTTTTCCTATCCCTAAAAGCCAGATTTTTTGCTGCTTGTACAACAGTGTTGTGGTCTGGAGGACGGAGGTAGATTTCAGCCTTTTGGTTTTCAACAAGGATGCCCAAGCCCGTTTTCCCTTTGCCTGTTTAACTAAAAATTACTATCTGCTATCAGCGCGGTGAATTAAGCCTCAACCATGCGTTGACTTAAAAACCAAATTTAATTTTTCGCCAAATTAGAATTTACTTGAATTTCAAAAATATTTATAATGTATTTGCTCCTTATGTCCTTTTTTCCAGTTAAAAATATCTTAAATATTTTATTTATAAAATTACTTCACAAGTTTGTTTAAACCAACCCTCGTTTTATTTTTAATTGAAATATGTTCAAAATATATTTACTTAAACGCCAAAGGCTAAGAGAATAATAAAAATAATATTGACTCATGCTGTTTTAAGTCGATTGCTTGCATTTACATGTACATCAAGTAAACCCTGCAGAAAATGTCAATAGTAAAACTATAGTGAATCTAACTGACGGTGTCTACAGTACTACTGACTAAACTTTCCCCATGAATCATTTTCTGCCTTAGACATTTAACAAATGCCACTAATTTATAACATTAGTTTCTTATCAAAGACAATAGAAAAAATAGAAGACACTTTGATGACAATATCACCAAAATAGTTGACAAAAGTGGTAACTTAAAGGCACGTGTCCCCAGGTTTCCTAAAGGGTATCTTTTATAAACACACTTAACTTAAATATATTTATTCATATTTTATTTTTATTTTTTTTTAAGAAAACCTGACACACTTTTCATAAAGTATTTTAGGCCGATGCATATACTAAAGTGGTAGCCAAGTGGGTAAATTACGTCATTTTTGTTAGACAAAATAAAAATTATATTTTTTTTTATTTTAAAATTGTATATGTATTTGTTTTTATTATTTTTAAACGAATTTGGCAAAATTTTGAGAATTTTTTTATTATTTATAATAAGGCATATATTTTGCATAAGAAATAAAGAAAGAAATAACAAAAAACAAACATTTAGAAAATATTAAAATAATACAGATTTTTCAAAGTCAAATTAATAGTAAATAATATTTTTATATATTTTTTTAAAATAAAATTTTTAATGCAACTATTTAATGGTCTCTGTCAGATATAAAATTCAAAACAATTATTCATACGTACTCGTACATACACAACGTTTTCTTTAAGTAAAATAGAAATTCTTTTTTTTATAAATAATTTTTAAATATTAAATATTTTGGGAAAATTTGTATATGGTGACATATGATTTATTTTAAAACAGAAACTCATTTTTGGTTTAAAAAAATGCATATAAATGTATGTTTCTTTAATATTTTTTATAATTAGAAAATTTAAAAAAAAAAAGAAACAAGTGATCGGTTGTCTTTTCCTTCAGACAATTATTTCTTTTCTAAATTAGTATTGATGATTTCAAATTGTTTTTTTTTTCTATTTCAATTTTTTTTTGTTTTATTTAGTACTAATGTGAACCATAATTTTTGTGCTGAATTTATATAAAAAGTTTTTGGCGATGTTAGAAGGTCGTAAAACTTTTACTGCATTTGTTCAAAAAATCATAAAATTATTCAATAAATAGTTTTACTTTTCACTTAATTAGTCAGATACTCTTTCAAAAGGCAATATTTTTCTGGCTGTGATTTGTAAAGTCTAACAAATAAAATTTTAAATATTTAGAACAAAAACAATAAAATTACTAATGTCTGCCATTTACATACATGTCAATACTAAGCGTTGTGGGCGTTATTTATTAATTGGTTTTGGTTAAAGAGTTTTTACATCGTTGGCTATTAAATTAATTACAAATTTGAAATGTGTTCAAATTATTAATTGTTTGCAAAGGACACTTAATTTAACTTATGAGTGACAATTTTTGTTTCAATGTCAAATATTTAAGTGAGAGACACTAATAAAAAAAGATATTAATTAAGAACTTTGGGTGCAACTTACGTCATTTCTTCTTAAAGTTGTTTTTAATTGGGCAGCGTTTTTTAAAAGCTGTTTTTAAACTTTCTAAACGCTTATTATCTTAGATATGAAACAGAGAGCAGATAGTTATCTGGTTTAACATGATGATTTTAATTGATTTTTATTGCAGGATAATATTAAAAAAGGTTATTTTCCCGACACTAGTCAAGCGATATGCATTTTCTTATCAGCACTGGTTGATATTAAATATCTTTTATTTAACTTAAAGTTAATTGTTTTAAGGAATTCTTTTCATGTATTGATTTATATCTTATTTCAGTTAAATAAAATTTACGACATTCCACTTTTTTAATTTTATTTCTTCTTTTTAAAATATTTATACTGATTTAAAAAAAATGTTTGAATTTAATTCCTATTTTTAATTTGCATTCCGTCACCTTAATATAAAAATGTCTTAACTCTTATTTTTTTAAGTCATAATATTTTTGGCTAAATAAACAACAATCTGGTTTTTTACTTATTTGCTTCATACAAATTGTACGAGGTTTGGATTTTTGACAAGCTTAAGCTTGGCTGGGCATATCACTACATATGTACATTAGAGGCCAGCTCAAAACGACACTGAATAAGGCATCATCTCGAACTCTTAATTCATTTCATATACCTTACGTGTGCACACACAACAATAAGTGCTGCGTTGTATTGTTCGCCATCTCTTTTGTTTACTTAAATTAACTTAAATGAAAAATATATTCACACTTAAGCACACTTAAGTTAACAACAACGGCCCAACAATTCATCATGATCACACATTTTAATTTCAATTCATCTTGAAACTTTACTGTTGACGGGATGTTCCTGGTGTGATAGTTTTAAAAACGGAGGTTGATTTTTAATGTGTGTATGTAATGTAATGTAATTACGTATGAATTTTATATTGATTTGCTTGCTTGTATATATGTTTGTTTATGTATCTATTCAACATTGTGTGTAATACACACAGTTTTGTTGTTGTTGACCACACATCATCACAGTCATTTTTTTTATCGACCACACATCATGACAGTATTTAAGTTATATCAACAACAGTGCATGACACCACTCTTTATTTTTAACTTCATTACATTGCATCAAACCAACTGTGTCAGCTACACTACATTACAGCACTTAAAGAGTTTAATCACACAACAGCACAAGAATTAGAAAATCATCCGGGTCTTGAATTATCTTGAAATAGGACTTGATGCAGGTCTCTAATATACATTATCCATATACTGATATCGTCGAGAGATAACTTTTTTTGTCTCACGGTAGATAAAAAAAATTAAAAAGGAATTGATGAGACTAATATATTCTCTGTTTTTTTATATCCGTAATATTTTTTTCGATATTTCGAATATATTTTAAAGTTGATAAATTTCTTTCAACATTCCTCAACATCGATATTTAATTACTACTGTTTAGCTTAATGATTTATTTTTGCGACAATCGACAAAACAATACATTAAAACTAAGATTTTCCGCATACAATAATGACGGAAAGAAAGTAAAATACTTATATTAGTGTTAAAAATGGCCAAATGCGGCACAAATACTTTTTGCTTTCTTCGAATAAAAATTGAAAAATTTTAATATTTTGCTAAAAAATTTACAATAACTTCCGGTTTTATTTGAAACACATATATCTCCTTTGATATTTATGTTTTAAAATATTAAATTTTCCAAGAAAAACGAAACATTTAATATCGTTTTCCTCCTTATACCTTTGTCGTGCCATGCGGCAAACAAGAAGCCGTTAATATGTTAAAGATATATTTTTTCAAGGTCAGCAATACTTTTCCAACTTGAAAAAAATATATATTTTCTCTTTATACTTTTTACTATTTAAATGTTTTTACTATTCAAAGTAGTTTCACTTTAAAAAATAAAAAACATTTTATGCAAAAATGTAAATTGCTTGTAATTTTGTTTACTGCATAAATTTTTTATTCAAATGAATAATTTAACTGTTTTTACCAGAGTACAAATTTTCTCAAGAGTGAGCGATAAAAAAACACCATTCATGAAAAATCTCGAGAGCGAAAAATCCTAAAAAAAATTTTTTCTTCTCACGTTCATAAAAGAGCGTGAAAAAATTTTTTTCAACCCTCACTCACTTATGAGAAGTTTGTCGTTTTTTTTTCACGCTCACAAATCACAAATGAAAAATAAAAACCAAATTTTATTTCTCACTCACAAATGAATGAGAAATTTTTTCTTTTCACATTCGATTCATTCTTTTATGAGTGCGAGTGTTGCTTTAATATTTTTCACGCTTTGTAACAGAGTTGCCGGAAAATAATTTTTTAAGCGTGTGAAATTTGTACTCCCAATAAGGGTAAAAAAAATTCTTGCATTTACATAATTTTTTTTTATTTTGCTGCTTGTATATACTTATATGTTGTTAAATTTAAAAAATACTACACATCTATATTTTGATCAGTCTTTTGAGTATATTTTTAATTAAGTGACTTTTAATGCTATTTGAAAAAAAGAAATATATTTTTAAATAAAATAACAACCACTAATTTATAATAAAAATTACGTTTGTTTCCCAGAGTAAGGCAAAAAAGCTATTTTAAAAGAATTGCGTTACTTCATTTTTATACTGAGGAATCGATATGTAGGTTTATAAACAAAAATAAATAAATATTAACATAAAGGATTACTTATAGCAGTATTTATTGTGAAAAAGTCATATTTATAAAAAAATTGTTTTTGTTAAGAAACTTAAATAATACATTATATTTTATGTTGTGATTTTTTAGAAATATTATAGTCTTCATTGACACAAATTTTCATAGCAATCTTTAAAAATATTTTTGAACTGTTTTCCTAAATATTTAATTGACGTTTTCTAATAAAAAAAGTATTTCTTGTGTATTGTGTTCAAGGTCGTAACTGCTCTTTTCTAAATGTACCTTACTTTTGCTAATGGAACTCCTTCAAACTCTTAGGTTCTATTTAATTGACCTGAAAGGTAAAGTTTTAAATTGTTGTACATAAAAAGAGTTGCGTGTGTATTGTATAATAACCACCACAATTTTTTTTAACAATATACCCAATACCTAAAAGGATGACAGACAGGCAGGTACTAAATACTTTCCAAATTAGTGGAAAATCCCAAACAAAATTAAATGATGAACAATTATCTCTAATGGTGGTAAAGCCGAATGCAATTTTTTCCAATCCTTTTAAAATTTGCATGAGTGTGTGTAACAGCTCTATGCTTATTGCAATATAAACATTAAACGTTTGTAAAAGATCCTTATTTGGATTTTAAATAGGGTGAAGTGAATAACAAACAATGCCTAAAAGACAATTTAATTTTGAAAAATATGTGTTGTACGATGCATCTTCAAAAAAAGTATTTGCGTAATAGAATCGTGCAAAAAGAAACTTAGTTAGAAAGTGAAGGGAAATGTCAAAAGACATTACAAACTACTTCACAAACAAGATATACAAAGTAATGGTGACGATGCTTTTGTTTGTCACTGGAGTAATGCTCCCCTTTTTGTGAAACCTTAACCGCATATTTTTATTACTAAAATCATTAAATCGGATTCATTGAAAAATTTATATGAAATGAAGTTAAATAAATGCAAATAAACCACAACGTATAACAGTGCCTGGTTTTTTAATTTATTAAAAACATGTTTTTAAAAAAAAATTACCTATTCCTACTTTTTTTAAGCATTTCAAAAACTATGCAACAAATTTTTACATATGGCAGCACCAGTAACATGACCAATAAATTTTATGTGTACACATTTATGAATGCTTCGCGAAAAAATTCATTTATGATTTCTCACTTATGAGAAGTACTCGAATTTGATGCTTTTCATTTATGTTCGTGAAAAAAAAAAATATTTTTTCTTTTCACTTCTCATTTATGACTGGTGAAAAAAAAATTTTTTTTTCTCGCTCGAAAGTGAGAAGGCACAAAATGTTTTTTAAAAACTCATTCATTAATGAAAAATTGCTGCAGTAAACACAGCGCTCACACTCGTTCTCACGAATGAGAAGTGAGTGAGCAATTTCGAACTCTGGTTTTTACGTTCCTCTTTGTTTAATGCTTTCCTTAAGTTGTTACTTATTTGTTTAAAATAAAAAAAAAATAATTTTTAACAAAAATCTTTTTGTTATGCTCTTGCTGTTGATTATGGTTGTCAAGGCACACTCCGTGTTTTGTTACACTTGCTGTAGTACACGTTGTCATTGTTAAGCCGCTCACAAGATAGTGACAGACAGACGAACAGACGGATAAACATACATTTTTATATTTTAAAACATTAATGTAGTTGCTTGCAAGTGCATAACGATTTATTTCAAATTTGAATTGCACATATTTAACTTCTTTTTTACATATTTTTGTCTTCCTCATTCGTTTTCTTTTAAATATTTAAACAAGCGTCACTTTACACTGTTTGCTGTCGTTTTTGTCTATTTAAATAATTTTTTTTTAACATTATTTTTCATTACACTTTTTCTTGTTGCCTTCTTTTGTTTGCAGTTATAAATACACATCGCTGTGCTTCTAAAGTGTTTTTCCCTTGAGGTTTTCATCTCAGGGTTTTATTTACTTATGAGCAAACATTTAATAATGTTTTGTATGAATAAAAAAAAAATTTTTTTTTGTTAAAAAAAATGTAATTAAAACCCTTAACGAAAGTCCAACTTACACTGGGGGTATTGAGTTACCACAAAAATAAAATTGCACATTTTTAAAAAGTTAAAGAAATTTAATGTCTAAATTAGAATTTTTTTAAAAAGTAAAACATTGCAATGAGTCATTGAAATAATATCGATTGAAAGTCAATAAAGAAACTTTGGTTGAAAAAAATTAGCAAATTATGTCTTTAAAATAAAAGCTTGTTAAAATGAAAAATTTTAAAAAATGTTTAAATTTTGTAAAAATATTAATACAAAGCATATAAAATCAAAATATATTTACAAAAAAAATTCTATTAAAAATTAAAAACATTACAATACATTTTACAGTTTTTTACCTGATAAAGGTATGTTCTAGTTTAGTTTTACGTAATGCCCTACATTAAACTACAATTGCATTATCATTCTATTGTAACTACTAACAACAAGTTGCTAATGGCCAAATGTTTACATTTTAATGGAACAAAATATTTAAATTTTTCCGTTCTTTTTACCAACTTCTACATATTTGCTTCTATTTAATGCTTTTATTTTTGTTTCACTCTGTAAAAGGCAATAAAATTGTTCTTTACATTAACAACATAACGAAAGGAAAACAAGAAGAAAACTATTTGTAAATAATTTATTAGCTCTGGTCTTGGTCTTAAGTTGTCAAAATTACAAAATAAACACATGATGTTTGACCACAAGTGAGAAAAAAAAAACAAGGGCGCAGACAGAAAAACGATTATATATTGCTGAACGCCTAAAGAAGTTATGTTAAGTTTCTACCATGGTGAAATTATGTTAATCAGGTGGTGTTACGAGCACAGCTGATCTACTTTTTTCATGCATAAATCGAGGCTGGGTAGTCAAAGTTGTTTACTTTTACATATCTTTTTTTGACAACTGAGCCAACGAAATTTACAACAAAAACGAAAATTTTATTCACCAAATTTTGTTGTTGTAGAATCACCTGAAAAATTATTGCTCCATGGTTTCTACAGCTTGGACGACTTGCCTTAGTTCATGGAATTTGCGGGCCATTTGTGGTAGGTTTGATAAGTTAAACATTTTATTTTAAATTTATGTAATATTCGTTTGTGACAATTAGGCAATGTTAGCCTTTTTTGTGTTAGGTTAAATCAATGAACCTTTTAAAGCTCTTGTTAAATAAAAAAAAATTATAATGTTTGGGTCGGTAAGGCCTATCCGATATGATAATTTAATGCGACTTAGACGTACGACGGAAGTGCTAGGAATACCATAAGTGGTGGAAGTGAGAGGACTTCTTAAACTTTTTAAACATTTCTTAATATAATTTTTTCTGCAGTAATAATTCATTAAATCCATTCAAAATAGATTCTATTTATTTTTAATTAATTTTTTAGTTAATTTATAATCAATTTTTTAATTCGGCTTTTTTTTTCAAAACTTTAAATATAAATAAAGAAACCATTTTAATAATGCAGGGATTTTCGCTTATTCAATATCCTTTTTTCCAGAGTCCTTGCTCTTTGTCATCTAAAGTACTTAATTTTTAGTTTTATTAATTTAAATAGATTGGCAGGCCAACGTGACAACTCAAAATAAAACAGGCTGGGTGCCCACACCAAAACACCTAACCGTGCCAACTTTAATCAAAATGTCTTAAAAAATGATGTATGTTTGTGAGTTTTAAAGAAATCCTAAAAATGTATTGTTATTGTCACCTCAGTTGCCTTTGCCAAAAACTTTTTTCATCACAAGCGCCAACTAAACAAATTAAAAAAATAATATGCAATTGATGATTATTATGATGTTGATGCTGTCAGTATTTTAAATAATCGTTTTTGACCCACTCAAAATGTAAAGTTCAATCCTTCTTGTCTTTTTCTTTCTACAAAAATTTTTTAAATAATAATAAAGTCCTTTTGCTTGTGTAGGTTTGTGTGTGCTTGTATATAAGTTAGATAAGGAAAATAAAAAAATAAATAAAGAATTATATAAATTATTTATTAACCCTAAAAATATCTGGCTGGTGATTTATCTTTAAGGTGTTCAGACCTGACCCTTGACTTTCTATCTTCTTTCAATACAAAATTAATGGCTTAAACTAAATTGATGACCTTAATTATAAGATATCAATAACAACAATAAAAATGTTTTACATTATCCCTTAACCGTAGTCTTTTTCAGGGCAAACAAGAAGGTTATAAATTATGGATGCACTTATTCTTTCCCTTCAATTTCTTAAAAGGTACAGTGGGTCATTTTAATTGTAAATTTTTACAAACATGTTACTTTTAAACAAGTAGTTTGATTTGGATAATAATAATGGATAATAAATAACTTAGACTTTAGAGAAGACGCGTTACAGTGGAGCAACACTTGTAAAAAACAAGTTAGATCGTTATATTCAGCTGTGCCGAATCTTATATACCCCTCACATTGGTCTTTTTTTATGCCCAGCCATCTGACCCAGTCGAGTTATTTCGTACTGGAAATATTATAACAAAAATGCCCTTTATATGTATGTTTGTATGTATGCACATTAAAAAATATATATATGTACATACATACATACACACAAACATGTATACATGTACAAACATACGTATATACCAGGGTACACTAATATCAGGTAGCCTCAGATAAACAGCTGAGTAACGGTATTTCGTTACATTAATGTCAAATTTTGTTTATGTTTATGTATTTTCTTCCTCTTTTAAAAACAACAACTGTAGTATCGTAAGAAAAGCTCAAAAAGAAGAAGAAAGATATTGTGAGTTTTTGTTATTTGTCTTTGACATTCTTATGACGGTTTTAGTTGTTTTTGTAGAATCGCTCCTACCTGATATACGTATACCCTGGAATATACCTACATACATCCATATGAATATACATACCTACGTCCAAGCATACAAGAAACATTTTGCAAGTTTTTTTTTAACAGACGGATATGGCTATATCGACTTCCCTATCTATAAGGATCCAGAATAAACTTTATGGGGTCGCAAGTAAAAATTGTAGAAAATACAAACAGAATGACAAACTGATATATAATATACACTTATCACTTATGTGATCGGTATAAAAACATATAAAAATTTAACCATTTCAACTTTATTCAACCTTTAACGAATCAGTAGATATTTGACACTTAACAGTTAGTAAAGTTGACAAATATATTTTCTTTAAACTTTTTTTATTTTGTTTTTTTAACACAACTTACACATTTCCTATTATTTATAGCTTTAAAAGCCCCACTGTTTTGGAGTGATAAAAAAATGTTTTTGCAAAATAAAAATATTGTGTCTTAATAAACTCTCTCGCCCACTCTGCTATAACTTTTCTAAAAAAAACTTTTTTCGTTGGATTATTTAAAAAAAAATATTTTGCTAAAACAATGCTGAACCTAAAACTTTATTTGTTTTTTGACTGTCAATAGTTTTATGACAATTTTTTTTTTCTTTTTGTTGGTCATGTGCTGTCTTTTCATTGGGTCAATGACTGACTGACTGACTGTTTGACTTCATGACTGTGGCAGACAGGCCATAAAAAAATTGCGGTCACCCAAGTTAACAACAACAATAACGTGAAATAACAAACACACTTTCTTTTATTAAAATTTTATTTTTATTTTCTATGGACTTCTATTAAGGCCTTACATAGTGTTTTGCAAAAACAGTTTTTGCTTTTTTTTATTTTTTTAAAGTGAAGGTATATTTTCAATAAATTTTCTTTTATATCGCACATCTTTAACTTTCAAAAACAGATTTAATGATTTAGCAGTTTAAGGTACCTTTACATGGTAATACATAACATATATATTACGACATGTCAAAATATGTTGTAAAATAATACAAAATCTCATCATTCAAAGGCATAATGTTTTGAGTAGGATAGAATGCAGATACAAAACTGGACAAGTGTTTGGTAAATGTTTGTTTTCTAAACCATTTTTAAAACTTAACGTACTTTCATCACATCGGAGGTATGAAAGATTGGCAGAACTTGCAATATTTAATAAAGGTGGCTACATTTTATGAAACAAAACACAAACAATAGAAATCAAGGCAGAAGTTGTTCATGTTGTTTTTGTTAATATTGCAGAACTTAAACCATATGCCGTTACCACAAAAGAAAACAAGCAAGAAAAAAACAGCTTTTGATTTGGCCTAAACCATCCGTGTAAACATAAATAAAATATTTGGAACAGGCTTTTATTCTCTTTTTTTAAGCACGGAGAGAATTTCATAATATATTGATTCTACAAAGTGTTAATACTTTGTATTACCATGTAAAGCCAGCTTTAGATATACTAACCTTTAAAGCAAAAAATATCTAACAAAATACAATTGACTTGAAAGAATTTTAAAAAGCTATTGAAAACTTTACATCATGATTTACAATATAATATGCTTCTTAAGTTACAAGATCTCTAGGCAAAAAGCGAAACAAATTAACAGATAAAACTGTATTAAAAGCAGTAAAGAAAAAAAGGGGCAACAAGGTAGAAAGGATATGGGAACATAATACAACAAGCGGCAGCAGCAGTATAAGACCATTAAGACCCCTTCTAAAATTTTTTAATTTATAATTTATCTTTTTTTTCTAGAAAAAGCGAATAATTACATTTTATTTGTTAAACAAAAAATATTTTTTTTTCTATCGTTGAATTTCAAATGGAAGATTTGACTTTTTTGAAAAATAAATTTTTGGAGGGGGAAAATAGAGAAATATATTTTCATTCATATTTAAAGGCCATTTTAATTTTTCTTTTTTGATTATTGAAATTTGTCAAGTAATACATTTTTTTTATTGTAACTCGCTCAGTCAATTCCTAGATTTGCTGAAAATAAACAAAATTTAGTTTTCCTTAAAAAATATGAACAAAAGAAGAGTGAATTAAATAAGTCAATGAGTAAACATATGATTGATTGATAGATAAGGAATGCCAAACAATAACAGAATGAGAAAAAAAACTTAAAATAAATATTGTTAAAGATAAAATAGAAATAATACTGTTATACGAATAACAACTAATCATATCTACTTACTATAGAAAACAATCTTGAGGAAGGAAAAAATATACAAAAGGAGTAGCAAATCTCTATTTTAAATCTAATACAAAATCATATTTCTAGCAATTTTATTTTTATTAAGTTAAACCGTGAAAACCCGTAGTGCAATAATCAGAAACACTCATAAAAAGAAGGTTAGTAATTCATTAATCTTTTTTTGTTGAATTTTTGTAGATTACAAACTCAGAAATTAATATTATGAAAATCATTTATTTGTACTGAGTACAAACTTTTAATTTTTGACTTAAAAAAATTTTAATATAAAAGACATTAAAATATTGAAATCCCTTAACTCGAATCAGTTCTTTATAACAAAATTGTCTCATAACGTAAAGTATCAGTCCATTTGGACTGATTTTTGTTTCGTATTTACCATTAATTTTTCTGAAATATATTTAGAGTTTTATATTTTACAAAAGTCTTATATGTATTCTTTTTAGCCAAACAATCTTTTATTTATGCCAAAAGTTGACTGATCTTTAAACATTTTTTTTACCAACATTTTATTATTTGATTTTTTTTTTTTTCTGGCAAAATTCCGTAATAAGCTACTTGAAGCCCAGCTCACACTGTGGCCAATATGTTTTTGTTGTTACCTGTAACATTGGTGCTACCAAAAAGTACTTGATATATTAGTGCCACAAGTAGCCAAGTATTTGTTGCATCTACTTATGTCCGTACAAAAGTGTTTACTTGGGTGTGTGCACTCGTTTGTGGCAATAATTGTTTGCATTTCAATCTGATGGATATTTATCTTGATATTTGTTAAAAGGCAACTACTTACATGAATTTAAAAAAAATTGATTTTTGTTGTAAAGTTCATTCAATATTTATTTATTTATGCTAAAAAAATGTTTTCCGTTAATAGTGAAATTCATGTTGTTTTTTTATTTATTTATTTAAAAATATATTAAAAAGAAAAATTTTAATCACAATTACTGTTTATCTCCCAAAAAAAATATTTTAAATAAGTTTAAACCTCTAATCCCATATGAGTTTTTATTTGTGCAAGAGTTTGGTTAATTGGTCTAAAAACGTTACAGACAAGAAGTTGGAAAAATAGTAATTTTTTGGCCGTATATTAAAAAAAGATACAAACGACGACAAATTTAGTTTTGTATTAATGATAAAAAGAAAAGAAAATCCATTTAACTCTTAAGTAAAGAGAGAATGAAATTAGAGTCCCACTTTAACAGCTTGAAGTTCGCACACAACATGTCATCTTTATCAGTCCAGTTGTTAAGAAATAGTTAAGTGAAAAATGATTCTTCTTCTTTATACTTATAAGATTGATTTCCTTTTTTGTATTATTTTTTATGAACAAAATGAATCGAAAGCTATAATTTTCTGAACGTTTTTTTAACTCTTTTTTAGCCTTTCTTCTGTTTTCCGTTTGTTGAAAACATAAAATTGCAAAAACTTAGCAAAACTGCTTATTGCCCCTTTAGTTTAAAATTTTTTTTATTCTTTCTATCTGTAAAATCCTTTTGCCTGAACTTTTAATTAAAAAATTATTTAATACTAACATCATTAACTAGAGTTGAAAGTTAAAGAAAAAATAGAAATACTTATTTTACCTAAACAAGAATAATTATTTTCTACTTTCCATTTCTCTTATTTTCTTACAGAAACATTTGAAAAGGTTAAAGCTCTATTTCTATTAACATCAACGAGCCTTAACTTTCTAAAATCTGCAAACGCATTTACAATTAGGATTTAACAAGAAGAACGGAATATAAAGCAACATCCTTCTCCCAACATTTATTTCTCATTTAGTAATTCATTTAGAGACGTTGGAAGTATTGACCAAAGGAAACACTTCTAAAACACTTTAGTCAAAAAAAAAAAAAAAAAAAAACATCGACCACAAGCATCATAAAAAAGGTAAAAAATATTTATAATTAAAAATAATTAAAGATCAAAGAATATATAACTGGGTATAAACATATTTATATTTATTATTTATTTATGTGTGTAAATTTAAAACTTTTCAGTTAGATTCACACGTTAATTTGCAGCCAAAGTCTGCCATTATTATAATATTTATTGTGATAAAGTTTTACTTTTAAAAATTTTTATATAATAAACATGTTTTAAAAATCTATGTTTTGAAATAATTTTAAAATACTTAACTCGTTTTCGTTCATAAAATTTATAATTCAAAACATAGCTTAGTGAATTTTGAAAATAAATTGAAAATAAAGAAATTAACTTGCTCTTCTTTTTTGTATAAAAAAACATATAAACATTTTTTTTTAATTTAAGTGGCAAAAGCTTTTAGAAAAATATTTTTCTAAATAAAATATAATCAACAATTATTTTTTAAATATTGTTTTTAATTTTTAAATTGCTAAAATATGACAAAAAAATGGGTTTAGTCTAATTATTTGCTTAATTTTTCAAAAATTATAATAAAAACTCCAATATGGAAAAAAAGTATTATAATTGACTTATCAATCTCTGGTATGTAGAACTTTAAAAATTTTTGTGTATAAATATACATACATATGTGCCCAACTACTGTATATCAGTTTATCAATATGCGTGTGTGTGTGCCTGTGAATGCTTAGGTGTTCGAGTGAAATTTGAAAACCTGTATCATATTGATTGGATTTTACCATGTGTGACATTCACAAATACGGACAATTAAAGATACACTGAAAAAAATAGCGTTTTATTCAAACATTTATATTTCATCTTTAAGTAAAAATATTTTTTTATGCTAAAACTGGTGCAAAAACTATTTTTTTAGACTCAATTGTAAGGAAAATTTTTTAATAAATCTTTTTCGAAGTGCATTTTCGCTACTTGCATCCTCTAGTTGAAGTGTGTTTATGTATTCGTTAATTTTACTATATCAATCGTATAAAACCTCCACGCTTTTTCCATGCACAATGACTTAAAGGAATTTATTTTTGTAATTCGCTAAGAGCCCTCTACAAAATCCAGCACTAACAATAACGGCAGCATGAGAAAACAAAAAACTAAATCGACCTTTTTGTGTTTTTGAATATTTAATGTCAATTTTAAAATCGATTTTACAGCGTGACATTATCGTGAGTAGATTAAAAGATTTAAATTGCAAGTCTTAGCTTAAGCACCTTAAAACAATTCACAAAATGCTTTTAAAAAACTTAAAACTTTAACTTCAAAATTAGTAAAGATAGCGCCAGAACTTATTAAAGTTCATTTGCAAAACCTGGAAAGGTAAATGTGAAAGAAACTTTTTAAATAAAAAAAGCGTTTGTGGGTGCGTGTGTTGTAGCAACAATATCTTGATTTGTAAGTAGTAGAATATTGGGTGAGTGTTATTAAAAGTTGCGAATAATATCACAAAAAGATTGTTTATATTTAATTTATCCTTTAAGTTTCGCGCTGTTAAAAGTAAAAAAAGAAGAAGCATATTTTCTTTTTACGTCCTTTTTTTTTAATGCGGATAGTAAGGCGTAAAACTTTCAGATTTAAGTTAAATTTTGTTACAAAAAAGTATTAAAAAAAACATTAAGAAACGTAATTAAATAATTGCAATTTTTAAGCGTGTTGAAGCAGGTTTTGCAATTTTTAATTAATTTTAGTTGAGAGGCAAAAGCAATAAAATTTTAAGCAGAACAAAAGTTAAAAAATAAAAAATTTTGAAGATTTTCAGAATAAAAATGTTACTAAAAGAGTTGGAAAAATCTCTTAACAGGCATTTTATATAACGCAACCTACAAGTTAATATTAAAAGCAATAATTAAGTATCGGTTTTAACGCTGAATGTAAATACATTTATAAAAAAATTAATAATTTTTGTAGTGTATTTTACGAACTTTTTTATTTTTTATAATTTACATTTTTTCAAAAAGGCTTTCTTGCTTATTTTTATAATAAAAGTTTTTATAAAGGAATAATACTAAAAAAAAGTTATTTTTACGATACTAGGTTAGAGAAATTAATTTTCGAAGCCCGCTATAGTTTCTTGTCAGCATTCTCTTTGTTCGGTACTGGAGTAGGGGTTGTAAATATCTTCCATTTAGCTATAAAGTTAATTTAAAATTTGATTCCAAAATACTATAATAATCATTCTGAAATCAAAAATGTTATTCTTGATTTTATCCGAAATCGTTCTTGAAATTTTTAAGTACAACAGTACTTAAATTTTTTTAAATCAAGTCTTTTCGGATTGCTTTAACAAATTACGCAGCAAAAAACTTGTTGTTTTAATATATTATTTTGCTCAAATGTGGCTTAAAGTAAGAAATTCGTACTAGAAAAATCCTACTTGGTTTAAGAAATTTCGTTCTCAGCTTAAGAAAATCAGTGCTCCCCATACTTTTGACACCGCTACGGCTTGATTTAAGTAAAGTTTACTTATTTTTTATTTTGCAGTAAATTTTATCTAATTCAAATAAAGATATAAGGATATATCCTTATAAATAAAAAAATCTTAATTTAAATGTTTACTTACTTTGAGGTAAATATAATAATTAAACTATTTACTACCACATTTTACATTAGTAATTAAAAAAAAATTGTTTGCAACTTCAATGTCGCGGTTACACGCTTCTGGTCAATTCTTTTTCCAAAATAGCCTTAGCTTTAAATATATAAAAAGTTATTAAATTATTTAATTAGGAAAATATTAATGTATTTATATTTGTGCATTTAGTTATCTTAAAATGAAAAAAATTTAATAAAAAAATATTTTTAAGTTTTGTTTTGCCAGCAGTTTTTGCACGGCTGCAATACAAAAAACTTTAACAGTTTAAAGCTTTAATTTTTTTTAACAAAAAGTTGTTGATGAAAATTTTTTAAACAACATCACAGCTACTACTGACACCACCAAAAACATTATCGGGCCAAACAATACCTACGGCAACAGTTCCTTTACAAAACAACTACAGTCACTACAAGAGTAAGAAACAATTTAATAATTTTCTCCACAAAAAAAAAAAAAAAATAAACGAAAAAAGGAAAAAATTGAAACGACAAAAAAGTTAACAGCAAACTATCTTTTAAAGAGATAATAAGGAAATAAAATATATGCATTAAAATGTTGCAACAATAAAATAATTAAAGAATTGAATGCTAAACCATTTTAACCACACATTTAATATTGTATTCAACGTATAAACTGCTGCCGAATATAATTTATAAAGTTAAAGAAAAAAATAAAAAAATTATTTCTACTGTATAAAACAAATAAAATAGTTAAATGCTGGATAATGCTAACCAATCCAATTAAGGAAAATTTTTTATTTGTTTTTGAATATTAAAATTTGTCTCTATTGTAGACATTAGACGTTATTCGTTACGAGGTAACACCCTGACGTATGATTAATATTGAAAAAACAAAATATTGTAATCAGGAGGCGTATGACTATTATTATTTATGTAACAAGGCTGTTGTGTTAACCGAGTACTTATTTTTATTCATTTACTTTAAGCTTCTGTTTAAATCATTTTGTTGGATTTTTTTAAAGATAATTTCAAAATTATAATGATTATTTTCATCATTATTTTTACCTCATTAAACACGAAAAGTAAATTCAAAAAAGTAACAAACCAAACAAATAGGAAACATAACATATTTAAAAAAACAGGGGAAAAAGGTAATGAATTAAAAATGAAAACAAATTTCTTCTTCTTGCTTAACATGAAACGTCATTAACTTTAAAAGTCATAAACAATGGCAGCACAAATACAAACACACACACTTGAATTTTGTCTCTTAAAAATTTACAAAGAGAAATATTATAATCACACATAAGAAATATTAGGGCTTTTCTAGTTCAAAAAGTTTTAAGATTTTTTTTGCAATTTTTAAGGTCGATAACAGTCGAGCTTATTTAGTTTCATAATATTTTTAAAAAAATTATTGTTAGAAATAAATAAATGAATGACAATAATAAGGCATAAAGAAAAAATAAAGATTTTAAACATAAGTTTTAGTAGCGATCTTTAAAATGTTTTAGTAAGTATTACTTAGCTATTTGCTTATACTAATGTATGTATTGCGATTTAAATATTTTTTCTTAATTCTTAGTTAATCTAAACTGGTTTCAAGCTTATCTTTTAAATATCATAACAAAAATCCTGAAAACATTGTTTTGCCATTATTCTACAAAAAGAGCCATTATTGGGTACCACCCTAATAAGCATTTAAATGTGCAGTTTTTGTGCCCAACATAGTCATAAATATTTTATGTTTTTATCGTTTCTTCAAATCACAATTTTATATTTGATTTTAAATATAAAAGAGTGGAGTGTGTTTTGCAAGTTTATATTTATATTCCTAATATAATAAATAATATGACAACATTTTGTAGCGTTTGTATTTTAAATCCGAAACTAACACGCATTTAAGCAAAAAGTTTATTTTAAAGTAAGTTGTTCTTCAGTATTGACAATGCCTTATACTCCTGAAATAAGAAAACTGTTTTAAAAGCGGGTCGCACCATTGAAAATATCGAGTATCGAAAGTATTTGAATTTTACCAGACAAAACACTTAACCTATTTCAACAACTCTTCTGTGTTTTATCAGATTTAATCTATTTTTTTTTCTATCGTTTTTAATCTGTTGTTGCTAATTTGTATTAGCGAAGACGACATTCAGAGAATTAATAACACTTATGTGAATAGAAGATCATGAGTAAATAAACTCTTCTGTCTACTAGGAAACAAATTATGTGTGTTGTAAAATATTGTAAAAATTAAAAAAAAATCAGAATAATCTTTTAGCTCACGTGAAGGGTGCAAAATAAGTCCAATATTGTCGAAATTTTTCGCTCCATTCCCAGATGATGCTAAGTTTACAATGTTTTCTTTGACGTCTCACATTAAACAAATTTTGCATTGTTACTTCTTGTCTTCTGAATAATTCAAGTATTCAAAACAAATTATTAAAAAAGCAAGGAGTGGCAAACAAGGATAAAGGATAAACAAATCTTATGCTCAAATTATTTTCTTACGGAAATAAAACACGTTCTCATTTAACAATGTTTGTCGTAAATTATTTTACAGATTTTTTTTATTATTTATGACATCATAAAAAAACAAAAAAAAAGCCAAAATGTTTTCGAGGGTATTTATTTGTGCCTGAAAAGGCACTTGAAATTTGAATAAATGTTTTTTAACATTAAAGAACTAAACAGATAAAAAATATAACTGAAAATTTAATAAAGTAAAATATTGTAAAATCATCATTGAAAGATACAAACATAAAAATAAATAAAAATCAAACTCTTTTCTTTTACCCTGCTTGAAAACAAAAATTAAAAAAAAAATTAAGAGTTAATTCAAACTTTTTTCAAAATTATTTAAATTTATCTTTAACATTTTCCGCATTTGCACTTATTTAGAAAAAACTCATCGGGCTTCTATTTATTGTTAATCTAAAGTTACTTTTTTATTTCAGAAACAAAAGACACTTTTATCTATTTGCTTTTGAACGCAAACTAAACATCACAGAGTCATGATTGTTTGAGAAGTAATAGAAACGTAAAAAAAGTTTCAACAAAACTTTTACCTTCAATCCTCATTTCTGTTGCTATTTAAGAAATCGTAATAAAATAATGAAAAATTAAAACTTTTTCCATGACTTGCTAATTGTTCCCTTAAGCTCATTTAAAGTTTTTAACTAAAATTAATTACAAATTCAATTATTATAAAAAAAAACAAGTCAAATGAAAATAGAAACTTTGCGTTGAGCAAATCAAATCAGGATGCAGTTGGTACGATTATTAACGTATTTAAATTGGAAGTTATTGATACGAGTAGAATATCCGGCAAAACGTAATTGAAATATAAATTAAAAATAAACACAAATTTAAGTTCCTTAACACAAACACTTCAACACATTGATGTAGATTAAATATTTCAATATTCAATTGAAAAATACACAAAAGTTCTATCGAATGGTTAATAAATTTGCAAGAAAATCAAATGCATTAAATAACGAAAAATATAATTGAAATGAAATAAATATGTAAAAGTTTAAAAACTAGTAGTTTTCTATTTGACTTTCTTTTAATAGAAAAATAAATAATTAATTAGCCAAGTCTTTGAGTGTTCAATTATTTTACACACATAAAACTGTAATTTTCATTAAAAAAAAAAATAAATTTTAAATTGCACGGAAAATTAAAAATAACTTGGGCGTGTAATCAATATTTAATTGGTTGCAAAGAGTTTTAACAATTATGCGCTTTTTGTTCTCTTAAAATGAATTTCATTTAATATTAATCATACGCACTAGTTCTCAAACAAATTCAAACTAATTGAAAAGTAAATTAAACTAATTAATATTGAAACTGAATCATTTAGGGTATGCACAAGGTAGTCATAAAGTCATATGTCTTAAAAAAATAAAATGAAAAAATTTTAAAATATAAATATTCCTTTGTCAAAATAAGGGGCGAAGTGAAAAAATAGTTTGTAAAGAATGTTTCGTTAAGAAAACCCATTTGAATGCCTTTTTAAAATAACCAGCATTCAGGGTATGACCCGTACACATGATTTGCATTGTGTTGGTATCAGGAAAATAAGTAATGGGAAGAAGGATAGTGGGAGTAATGTTTGTAAACATTTGATTTAAGCCTTTCGATATCTACTGTGGCAAGAAAGACATCGAATTGTGGGACTAAAAAATGAGTTTTCCCCAAAATTCGTAGTACGATTCACTGGCCAGCCGACCACAAATTGGTGTGCTCTTTTTGAAAGACGCGTATGTCGAACAAAGAGCCGGGTTTAAGGTTCCCTGATTTCTTCCATCATTGATAAATTAATGAAACATATCCCACATTACGGCGGTGCTCGAGCGAATCAAGGCAGTTAGATGCCAAAATGTCACTGATGAGTACCTTCACCCGTTCTTGTACGCGGTTAAGTCGCTCCAAAATAGACTTCGGAGCACCAGCCCATACATAAGAGCTATATTCCATTTTTCGTCTGATATAGATGGTATAAATGGTGAGAAGATCAGATGGTGTAAAATACTTCCTACATTGTTTCAAAAAACCAAGACACTTGGATGCATTTTTTTGACACAAGAAAAAAGTGTTCCGTCCAACGGACATCGCACTGGGTCTTCATGCCCAGAACATCAAGAGTTTCTGTCTCCCAAACATTTATATCATCCACAAATACAGACAACGCAGCATGGTTCACTGTGCGTTTATATGTCAAAGGCAACATTGGGTCTTACAGGCATTCAAATCCACCCCATTCGCGCATCCCCATTCGGGAAATAGCACCAGATCACGGTTAAGTGTGTTTATGGTTTGGGAAGTAGCATGAAAAAATTTTAAATTTAAAAGTCCTTTAAGGCCATTTATTAAATACAACTTAATTAAAATTATGGAAATAAATATTCAACTTAACGCTGTTCATAATTATACAAGTTTGTGACGTGTTTTTTAGTCCAAGCTTTTGTTAGGCCAATTTTATTTTTTCTAATTTTTTTAATAGAAATTAATATGACATTCTTAAATTAAACAGAATTTTTATAATAAAGTCAGAAAATTATTTCCCTTAAAATTTATTTTATTTTATTAATTAAAAATTATGCTTAACGCCATGAATTCTCTTTTGTCTGCTACAAAAGAAACACAGCAACTCGAAAACATAAAATTTTACGTCTGTCCATTTGATTGTTTGTTTGTTTCTCTTTAATTAATTAAAAACAAATCAATGCAATATTATTGTTGTTGTTGTAAAACAGAAATAACACAAAACCACTTGAGATTCATTCCAGTATTTTTTTGTTGTTGTTTTTCTTCTTTCGATTTTGCTTTTTTTTTAGAAACAAAATAAGAGAGTTAATTTCACACTAAACAAATAAAAAAATAAATAAAAAAAATTAAAAATTACTGCAAAGAACAACAGGAAATGTTAATTATTTATGGCAAAATATATTTAAATTTTATCCGCCAAATATTGTTTTTGTTTTCTCTTTTTTTAAAGTAAAGTTTCATTTGAACTAAACTGTTTTTGGAATCATTTATCACAATTAAATATTTTTGACAATATTTGAGGAGATCTCATAAAGTTTTATCAAATTACATTTTAGAATTTTGTTATTCCAATTTTTTTTCTTCGTATTTGCATTACAACAAAAACAGTGTTTTATGTGTGAAATCAAAAAAAAATTTATTTAGTTGAAAAATCTAGTTGCGTGCCAGCCAGCCTGCCTTCCTTTCTTGGCAGCGAAAAAACGAGCAAGTGATACGTTAAATCAAGGTATGAAGTCAGTTTTTATTAAACCATATTTTTTTTTTAATTTATGTCTTTAAAATTATTATTTCATTCTTTAAAGAAAATACTTACCAATTTACATTTTAGTTACTTTTGTTTGTCAAGAAACAAACCAAAAATAATAACAACAAAAATGTTATTGAAATGTAAAATCTAATATTTAAAGGGGTATTTTATGCATTTGTTTAGATGTATGTAATGCACAAAAATAATAGTCTGAGATCCACCTTTCATATTTACCGATCGGTTTAGAGTACCTTACTGAGTTGATCTGTCTGTCCGTCTATGTGGGCGTATTTGTGTTCTTGTGATCAAAACACAGGTTGCATTTTTGATGAAATTTGGAACAGATAAGTTGTTTGTAAGTTTTTTTAGTGATGGTTAGTCCATTCTCGACCTATTTTTTGATAAGCCAACATTTAAATGTCCTTCCGGAATAGTCAATTTGGGGTATAACTGCCTCAAATATGAATCGATCTTCACCAAGTATTTCAATAACGTTTTTTTTGGTGGCAAACCTTAAATAAAAATCTGAATTGAACAATTCGTAATTTACTATTGAACCCATATAAGTCCAATTCCTGAAACTCACTTTTAACTATATTAATATCACACATTAGAAATATGCAGGAAAATAGGTTCAAGCTATCGAATAGACTAAAAAAACTAAACTTCGTTCGAAAATCTTCATAAGATTTTTATGTACGTGCCCCCATTGTATATCTAGTGTTGCCTACTAAAAAAAAATATCCTTCGATTTGTCTATGTTTTCATAGTAAAAGTGGATCACTGCAATAGTGAACAACACGATTTTAAACATACATAATTATGAAAGTTGTAAATCATTTAAAAAAAAAAAAGTGTGTTAAACTAACTTTAGGCAAATTAAAGCCTTTTAAGCAAATCATTATAAATTCATATTAAACTAAAGGTGACTATTTTAATTGTAAAAACGTGATATTGTTTTAAAAAATTAACCATAAATGTTTCCATTAAATTAAAAACTATTTAACAAGCGTTGCAACTACAAACTAAATTATGCTGTTAAGCGCACGACATACTAATGAAATTAGTTACAAATAAAAATACCCAGAAAAACGTTTAAGACAAAACTAATTTAAGATATAAAAAAACTAATAAGTAGATTTGACTTTAAGACGTTTTTTGCGCATTTTTTCGCAAAAATTTTACAGTTATTTTGCGCTATTTTTTTTACTTTTATTGTCATAATGGCGGCACGCGGTTTGGTTTTGTTAAATTATTTCGCAAGTTTTAAATAAAATGCAGCTAAAATATACTAAAAAAAAAAATGTTTGATTTTATTAATTCATTATTATTTTTTTTTTTGAAAACTAAAAACTGTTAAGGCCTTTACGTTTTGTCTAACAATTTAACGCAATTTAAATTTTTGCGTGCCTTTGTGTGACAATGATTAGACAATATAGGAGAAATAAACAAAAAAAAAATAAATAAATTTTATTAAAAAAATTTTTAAACAAACACAAGATTAGCAAATCATTTAAACAATGGTTTTTGCTGCAAAAAACACAGTCATTCAATTGATTTCTTAGATGTCGACAGCTGTCAGCCAATTTGGGGGGAAAAATATAAAATAAAAATGTAACATGAAGTAAATTAAACGATAAAATGATTGTTTGTTTATTTCCTTTTTCAGTTGAGCTCACTTTACTTCAGTCACACTTTTAATGTTGTTTATGTCAAGACATATTTTTTGGCTGCAAAATTAAATAAACGCCGTTTAAGACTAAAATTGTTTACTAATTTGATACCAAAAGTATATAAAAAGACGATTAAATTATTTAAGATGTTTACTGACAACTCTTTTGTGACTATGTATTTGTAATTAAAAATCAATCATTGAATCAACTCTTTTAAGCACTTGATGCATTTTGTTTAACTTTACTAAGTCTACTTATATCAGTTTAATGTATTGAAAACTTTTGGGAAAAACTTCTTTTATATCAATTTCCAAGCTTAATTGTTTCGTTAAAGAAAATTCATTTTAATCTTTAAGTTATTTAAGTTTACAGGCGGCGGTCGTGGTTAGTTTTCTCTCAACTAACTGCTATTTAACTTATGTATTTTTATGTATATTAAACTTATATTTATTATTGTTTTATTTCACTTGACGCACACAACAAAATGTTCTTCGAACTTCTAATCATAATTCATAATTAGAAACAAAAGCAAATTAAGATTTAGGAAACTAAGATAAACTTTTAAGTAGTTTAGGATACAAATCCAAGTTGAGAAGCACTTCCCATTAAATGTCTAAAATAAGAAACGAAAAGCAATGAAGACCTTTTAGCTTACCGGGAAAAGGTTTAATAACTTAAACTTAAACTTAAACTTAAACTTAAACTTTAGCAAAAGAAAAAGAAAACAATTCTTATTTAGTAAAAAAACTTAAATAACCGAAGAACAAAAAATAAATAAATAAAATGAATGCTGGAAGACTATGCCCCCCAAAACGAACTTCCTTCGCCACTGTTTTTCCCTTAATCAATATTTTAAAGCTTACATCAAATACGATTTCGAATTTAAATTAATCCTTTTTGGTCTTAATTATTGCTAACAATAAGAATTTCGTACTACGGCTTGATTAAAGAAAAGATCACTTTGGTTTTTCATTTGTTTGTACTTTAGCTTTGATGGCATAAAATGAATAATATACAAAAAAAATTGTGAAGGTAGCGCATAGTATTTACATTCTAAAATGCTTTTACTCTGCGGGGGGGGGGGGTCTATGCCAACAAAAATGAACCGATCATCACCACGAATAAAAGGTTTGGTTCCTTTGCCAAAAAAAACTAATCTGTTCCAAATTTTATCAAAATATCTTTAAAAATACGACTTGTACTTTCATTACAAGAATAATGGACACCCAGCCGATCGGACAGACGGATAGTCATGTTTTACTCGCTTCAGAAAGTGATTCTGAGTCAATCGGTATTCTGAAAGGTGGATTTCAGACTTTAATTTTTGTGTATTACAAACGAATAATACCCCTACCACGTAATATCTGGTTCAGCATACACTAATACAGGTAGTTTCAATGCGAATTTAAATAATTCGCCCCCTACATTTCTCTTTTGTGTTTGAGAAAGTGAATGTCAAAAAAATTTTTCAATTTCAAACAAAATTAATAAATCTGACAATCACTTTCACAAAGATTCAAAGCGAATTTATAATCAGCTGGGTTCTTAACACTACCCAAGGTACATTCAATAAAGTAAACTCAAGGCGAATTCAAAAAATTCGCCCTCTGCATTTCCTTTTTGTGTTTGAACGGTAGAATGTCAAAAAAATTGAAAATTTCATATAAAATTAAATTTTTATAACGTATATATGTCAAATTGATTTTAATCAGCTGGGTTCTTAATATTACCTGGTTGATATGTGCCTTGACACTACCTGTATAACTGTACCCTGATTTGGTGTGAGTAAAACAACATGTTCTTGCAAGACAGTTTCAGTATTTTCAATTTGTAGTTTTTTTATAACAATTATATAGAAATTTATTGGCTAACGAATAGTTATTACGTATATGCGTTGTCTGGTCAGCTCAGAATGTTAAACTGTGCCTTGGACTCAGTTAAGCCAAAAAAAATTTTGTCATATATTCATGCTAAAATTTATCATTTATGAATGGAGAGTCAAACAATAAAATTAACTCAATCTGAACTACCAACAAATTAATCTGCCATTAAAAGAAATCTAGTTAAATCTAAAACAAAGGTTAACATTATTTTACATTTTTTTTGTTTCATAAAAAAAATAATAAAAAAAACACAACAGAACGATATTGTTAACAATCGAATGTAAATTTTTTTCCTAAAAGTAGCAACGTTTGAGCAAAACTTAAAAGCAAATAAGTGTGTCAAGCCAGTCGTCTACCAGCCGTCATCACTCCAGCCAAACTGTCTGCAATTATGTTTGTTGTAGTTCTTTTGCTGTTTTTTTTGCTTTTCGTTTTCTGTATATCGCTTTGGAAACAATGAATGCAACATATTTATGTATGCAACACAGAAAATGCATATTGAATATCTTTTACATCTTTGTTCTAGAAAAGAAATGCAACAAGATTTAAACAATAAATGAATTGAAATCAAATGAATGATTGTTTGTATGTCTGTCTGCATCTGTTGCAGAAAACAAATTAAAATAGGCTACAGACAGCAAAACAAAAACAAAAAAACAACATAAAACGAAGTCACTCTAGAGTCTAGATGTGCAAATGTAAAAATTTTATTATTTTTGTGTGGCTTTTGGTTGTTTTAGTTGTTTTTAATTAATTCACCACATTCTGCCTTCATGTTGATCGGTAATGTTCTGATTGGGGTTAATTTTTTTTTCATTTTATTTTGTTTGGCGCGATATCATCGTAAATTTAAACGATACATTAATAAAGCAGTTCCCCAGCATGATTTAACTTTGCTGCCGTTACTCCTGTTTATGCGTTTCACTATTTCATTTATATGTTTGACTCAGTCATTGTATTTTCCAACCAACACCAAATGATGTGATTGATGATTGTTGATTCATTGATCAGTTTGATTGTTTTCTTGTTTCGTTCAATTATGTTGCTGATGCTTCTGTGGCTGTTACTGTTTTGCAATTTACTATTTATAATGGTTCTGAATAAGCATTTGTTGCCAACAAAATAATTGATTGTTATGTACGAAGTTTTTCCTCTTTCAATTTTTTATTTTATTTTGCTTTCTTTAGAAAATCAATGGCCAAATGCTATTAATTTGTAAACCAAACAGTAGAGCGGTAGAGCTAATACCCAAAGCGATGACTCGTCATCATTTATCTCTGCGGGCTGCACCCAGTTTTCAATTGTAAAAAAAGCTTTATTCCTCAATTAGCGCAATGGCTTTAATGCATTTGCAATTTACTAAAGGGGAAAAGTTAAGTGGTTGGAAAAATAAACCTTCAATCTTTGTGCTCCAACAATACCTGGAAAATTGTACATAAACAAATAGTTTTTTTTTTTTGATTATACTCGTAATTATAATGAAGTTGATTGAAAGTTAAAAATTTAAAATTTACAATATAATGCAGAATCAGAATGGAAATTAATTAAAACTAATTCAAATTAACTGGTAACCAAAGAGCAAATACTTAAGGATTGGATAAACTGGATTAAAAAAGATTCAGTTTTATAAGAGCTGTCACGCTTATTCAAATTGATCTTGTTCTCATATTTTCGAAATTTTATTTAAAATGATGACGAAATAACATTTTTAATGTGTTCGATGGTGTTGTTCTGACCTTCAAATGAATAAAAAAATATTGTTAAACATTTGTTGATATCTTCGTTTCTAATACTTTTTTAAAATACTTAAATAAATTAACATCCAAGTGTTAAATGATACATTCAAATAATAATACAAAAGTTTATGCATGTGTAACCCTTAAACCCAGTATTCCAAAAAAAAGTTAGAAAAATTGTTTTTTAAACAAAAAGTTAAAAATTGTAAAAGATTTAATGTGAAAAAATACTTAAATAATACCGAAAGAAAACAAAGAAAACGTATAAAATGAAAGTGGTGAAGGTACCCCAATGTTTATATGTTTGGAACATTGTAAAAATTTACCTCATCCAATGGTCCCCATTCAGTGCTAGAAAACTTTTTTCTAAAAAACTTAAGCGATAATCAAAAGGGATTGGACATGTATGGATAGTTTGTATTCTTATGTTCGTTATATAGGTAGTTACACATAAAACATATGCTTGTAGTTTGGATGGATGGGCATTCAAATTTAGTAACCCACCTCTAGCTTTCATAACTAGACTAACGACGTGAGCCTAGTAATTACCGCGAAGTTGGGATTGTATATCATGTTGCAAAACGTGGTTTAAATCATGAAAGTTTGAATTCGATGCATTTTAATGAATCAATAATGATCTTGTGTTGTGAATCAGGGCGGTTTCTCCAAGTCAATATCAAAATTAATTCCAATTTCACTATATAAAACCCTCTACTATGGAATCCAGAAGGTATTACTTTGAAAAGTCTGTTCTGACATTTGCCCAGTTTGTACATTAAAGGGACTGTAAATAACAATTATCTTCGAATTAAAAAAAAAACATTGAAAGGTTAAGTGAAGTAAACCATCATGATGATATTAAACTAAATTATTTAAAAATCAAGTTCTTTTCAAATTCTTGACTTTTGATTTTTATGCTTTGCCAAAAAATAATAATTTTTTTTTGACAGAGGTAATTGATTTATTTTTGATTATTATAAAAATAAAAAAAAAAAACGCCTTTGGTTTTTTTGATAGTTTTTAATAAAAAAAAAATAAAACCAATTATTATTACCAAAAAAACTAAAATAATACAAAAATATAATAATTGCTTGGCAAAAATTATAAAAATCCAAAACTAATTATTATTTTTTTTGCATAATTATAAAGGTCCTTGTTTGTTTGCCGTTAAGATCGGATTTATCGCTACATTTAAAAAAAATTAAATTCGAGATAAACAAGACATTTGCAAGAGAAGAAGAAAACTTTTAATTAACAACTTGTAAATTTTAAAGTATAAAGATACTTATATACAATTTATAGATTTATATTTCAGAAGTTACACCCCCAAAAAGTGTATCTTCTTTGAAAATATAAATCATTGTTAACGCACATTTAAATAAAATAATTCTTCATCTATAAAACATTCTCTTTGCTTT
Source organism: Melanophora roralis (assembly GCA_963583895.1). Classification (NCBI taxonomy): domain Eukaryota; kingdom Metazoa; phylum Arthropoda; class Insecta; order Diptera; family Rhinophoridae; genus Melanophora; species Melanophora roralis. Next base: position 1,166,225 of record OY757189.1, read on the forward strand.
TTTAATGTATTTTGAAAATATTTTTATAAATTTGAATTTATTTTTACTATAAATTGTAATCAAAACACAAAAAGAGTTATCCAGCAAACAGCAGAGTTAAACAAAGTGTAACAAATGATGTTAATTTAGCACAACGAAAAAGATTTATTCATAAAAATGTATTTCTTCTCCATCAAACTCAAACTCATGATAATGTTGCACAGAGTAAACGAATGTGTGTGTTTGTTGTTACGAAGAAACAATGTAAATAAATAACAAACAACGTTGTTTAAGTTTTGCATAGAAAATTTTAGTGTTTTTCTTTAAAAGGTAAAACAATAAATCGTAAATTTTAATAAAACTTACCTTTAAGGAGGATATTTTGTTTTACGTTGATAAAAGTCGTCTGCAAAATAGAAAAAATAATTTCAGTATTTAAATAGAAAAAATAAAGGAATAATTTAACAAAATAATAACAAAAATTAAAACTAAATTAAATAAAAAGAATTTATAATAAATTTTTGTTTATGACTTTTTGAATACCAATACTTTACATTAACATTATTCCCTATAAAAGTAGTTGGCGTTTAAACATATTTAAAAATTGTATTTCCTTATACTTGTATTATTACAAGTTAAGGAAGTCCAATAAGTTAAAGCAAACGTACTGGTAGACTTAAATTAAAAATCCTGCACTAAGGAGATTTTTTATTCTTAACTCAAGAAGTTTGTTTGTATGAGATTTAAGAAACCCCGCTTCATATTTTCCTTTTAGCCCCGTTAAGGAAACTTTTGCATATTAAAGTTTTTATTTGTTTAACAATGTAACTGTAATGTAATTTTTAATGAATTTTTTAAGGAAAAAAACCAATTTTATATATATATATTTTTAAATATGTATGACGAAGTTTATTCAAAGACATTACATTTAATAAAAACCCCTTTAAAGTTCTGTCACTAATAAATACATGCACGAATAAAACTGATAGAAAGAACGATGTTTTTAAGTTAAAAACTTTTTCATACGTCAAAAATATCGCACATATACTGGCAATATAATTGCTGTCAATTTGCTTTTCTTGATCATTTTATTTAAACTCATTTCTATTCCAAAGATACACATTTTAAAATACAACTTAAAAAAAAAAATAAATAAAAAAACGCATAAATAAGCATTTTTTAATGTTGACTGTTGAGTGTCAGAGATTGTATTTTGTTTTAGTGCATCCATTGGAAATAAACAAGTAGATACAAGTTAATGTCGTTATAAGAAATGTAAATGGCATCATTAAATATATGTACTAAAAACTTTCAATTAAATATAATTTAAAAATCTCGGTAGACTAATGAGTAGTTTGGCAGGTACTATATATAAGAAATTAAAGGAGTTTTATTGATTCTTATATGGGCTCACCTTGGAGTAATTAAGAACCCAAAAGCGCCTTAACTTTAGTAACCGTTCGTTTTAAATGCAGGGACTTTTATTTCTAAAAGCCGTTATATTACTGGTTTTTATACCCCTTACATTAGTGATAAGAGAAATATAAGTATGTCATTCCGTTTGTAATGCCTTTAATATCCATTTGCGACCCCATTTCTTGATCCCTATAAATAGAAAAGTTGATTTAGCGGTGTCCATCTGCCCGCCTGTCCGTTAATCTGTTGAAATCAAGTTAAAATTCTGCGAAATCTCCCTATAACTGATAGAGATACATATAAGCCAACAACCACGACTACCTTTGTTAACTTCTCTAAAATTTGTATATTAAAACTTCTGCAGTTGCCCCAGAGTTGCACGGATGCAATGTAAGACCGACTCCCATTAACTTTTTCGCACAAATATTTTTGTGCAGCATACCTACACCCTATCTCCTCCCTTTACATGGTTGCCACACAAAGTTTAATTTTTTTTAAATCGCTTCCACAGCTTCGACAGCCACAATTAATTTTTTTCTTCCAAACGTTTTTTGTGTAACATACTCACCCCCCTTTCTGCAGGCCCTAACAGGGTTTCTATAAAAAATTTGAAAAAATTAGGGTAAAAACCTTACAACTTCCCCGGAGTCACCGTCAGAGGAATAAAATGTGTCAGAGACCTTCATTATTTTTCCCCCTCAAATATATTCCTAGAATAGATATACTTACCCCTCTCTCCATCACCCAAGGGGCTTGTTATACAAAACTTAAAAAAATAACGTAAAAATACCCATAACTTCCCCAGTGTCAGCCTTAGAAAAAAGAAAATCTACGACCGACCCCAATTAGTTTTCCCTACCAAACATATTCCTAGAATATAATTACCCCTATTTCCATTGTCTAAAGGGGCTCTCAAACAAAGTTTGGGAAATTTTAATATATCCCTCTTACAGCTTCCAGAATGCTCAAATGTAGGGCGTTGCCATACAAAATTTGAAAAAAATAGGGTAAAAACCCCTACACGTTGTGAGGAGTATATAAGACTGGGCACAGCCGAATATGGCGCTCTTACTTGTTATATTAAAATTTTTGTATATTAAAAACTAAACGCAAATTTAATAACTGTTTAAGGTTGAAACCCTTATAAAATAGTTTTTTAAAAAATATATATGTTTACCGTTATAAAATCGTTTTACGGGTTCCAACAAAGAAGAATTGGTATAAAAGTTTAAAAGTATCAACTATTTAGGCTCTCTAACATTTAAGGGGACGATATCTAAACTAATACACACACAAATAAAAAAGAAACGCCAAATTGTATAAATATTTTAAAGTTATTTATTTTGCAATATTTTCTCAATTTTTTTTTTATTTTGCTTTATTTGTTTTTTGCATTTGAAATAAAACAGCTCAAGAGATGCAAACAAATCATATTTAACATAAAAAATTTAACATCTTTTTTTAATATTTTTGTTGGTGTTGTTAAATTTTTTGAAAAGTATTTTTGTGTGGAGAACGCACTCACAAACATAAACATAAGCTCACCAGCCAAATATAAATTTGTTAAAAATTATTATTCGATGTCAGACGCATTCTGACATTTAACCCAGTTTGGGGTTTTAAGATAAATAAACAAATTTTTAAAAATAAGTAAATGGAATCTAATTGTTTATATTAAAGTAAAAAATATCTTTTTTCATAATTTTAAATTCGAATTTTAAAAACGAACAGCAACAGTTTGTGAAATTAAATATTTATTTAAAAAAAAAAAGATGATTTAAAGATGATGTAAAAATCTTAAACATAAAATTAAAAGAATTTAATATAATGTTTTCAATAAAAAAATATATGTAGATACATTGTAACTTTAAGACAGTTTGAAAAAAAAATTTTAAACACAAAAATATTTAAATAATTTAAATTTCAATATTTATTATTATTTTTTTTTTAATGTGAAAATATTTTAGGTGCACATTTTTTTATCAAAAAACATTTTTTTTAGAAAACAAGACAATAAGGCAGATAACAGATAACTTTTTTAATTACTCAATTACCCATCAAACGTCTTAAATTAGTATAAATTGAAATTGTTATCCCGTTTCTCTTTGCCACCAATAGACCGACCTATTAACTTTAATTCACACCTCTTTTTTTTTCAACATGAATTCATTTATTGTTTTAACAATTTTAGCATTAATAAACTAATAAATTATATTTGTTTATTAAAAAAGTAAAAAAAGGCATAAAATATTGCTGATAAATATTATTTTAGGGGACTGTTAATATTTTTTTTAATTTAATTTTAGTAAAGTACACAATCTTGATTATATTAGACAAGATTTTTTGAAAATCAGATTTTTTTTAAATTTTATTTAATTTTAATTTTTCTTTAAAAAAATATTAATTATTTTCAACGATTCTTATAATTTTTGTCAAATATTAATTAATTACTTTTTATTAAATTTATTTTGTTTTTGCAGTTGTTATATTTTCAGCTAATACCTATAAAAATTAAAGCAATTACGGTTATTTTTATTATAATTTATTTTTATAAAAAATTTAAAAATAATAACTTTTTTCTGGCAAAAAATAAAAATCAAAAAACATTTACTTTTTAAAGTTTTAAAAGATACATTAGAGCAAGAATTTGTAATTTTTAAGATAAAAAACGAAAACGAATTAAGTCATCATAAATTTGCAAATTAAATTGTACCCTTGACACGAGAGTCATACAAAACGTCAAATTAAGCCCTTAAAATTTAGAAAAAATGTTAACTGCAATTTAGTTCTCATTTCGAACCAAACGTTTGCCATATACATACATACATATGTATTTACATAAATTCATTTTAATTCATTTGCCACAAAAAATATAATAAAAAAACAAAAGGGGATCAAAAACAATGCCTCAAGCTGTAAACATTTTAGTGCAGTTGACAATTTACAACATTTTTGTATGGAAAGCAACAGGGACAAAACGAAAATAAAAATATATGTAACTAAAACTGTAAGGGAGAAGTTATTTTATATGTACTTATGTATGTCAGGAGCAGGCTTGTAAAACAAACTACAGGAGTGTATATTTATAGAAAGCCTTTAACTGAGATCTACGAGTGTAGAAGTAGGGGAGTCCTGCCAACCTGCATCAAACTTCCTAGACCTTATCTAAGGCAATGTATTAAGAAGCTAACTTTTTCAAGTTATGTAAATAAATAGAAAATTTTTTCAAAAACCGTAACTCAAAAAAATTATAAAACAAACAAAGAAACAAAAAATTTTATAAAATATTTAGCATATCCTGAATTTATTTTTGTTTTATTTTTTTCCAAAATTTTTTTAAAAATAAATTAAAAAATGTTAACAGCAATACACTCATTAAGTATTTATTTAACTTTTACTTCTGCATGTGCATCCCCACATACATCTCTTCATAACTTTAGAAAACGTGGTCTACAAAATAAAGCAAAAACTAAATTCAAATGTTTCATAAAACTCCAAATAAAACTGAAAATAAACGGAAATTCATTAGAGTCCTGGTAGCTGAGGCAAACAACAATCAAAAGCAAAAAAGTATCAGAATTAACTTGACTGAAACTGAACTACAAAAAAAGTTTAAAAAATAAACTAATAAAAAGCAAAAGTTACGTTGCGTTGTTTCTGGCAGGTCACAAACAATTTTTTTCTCTTTGTTGCTGGGAATTAAAAGCAACTAAAACATTATTTAACGTTCTTTTAAGTGGGTTTTAAACTTTAACAATTGCTGGCCTTTAAAGATAATTTCAACTCTCCAAGAGAGTATATTTTTAATTATTAACAAACTTTTGTCGAAAACTGGCTCTCAAAGTAGGATGAATAATTAAGAATTAAATTTAATAATTAAAATTCGTTTAATACTAACATTACAAAAACTATTTGATAAGTGGTTGCAGTAGTTTAAAAAAAAACAAATCTGCTTTTTAAAATGTTGATAATTTATCATTTATGTAGAATCTGCTATTGTCATTCTTCTATTTTAATTTCAAAAATTGTTTTCCTTTTATAATTTTAATTTATTCTTTAAATTGTTTTTTTAATTTTTTAAAAATCCATAAAGTTCATTTGAATGCCTGTCGACAAACATTTAAGAATTCCTTGTTAGACCTTAATTATTGACAAATAAACTGCTAAAAGTCATAGAAAATACATTAAAAAGATTATTAAAGACATTCATCAGTTTAGAAATTTATAAAAAAAAACAGCAACAACAACAACATCAACAAAGTTATTTCAGGTGAATAAATTTTTATTACAACGATTAACCATAATGTTGATGTTTAAGAGCAAAAATTAAATTGTTAAATAAACGATAAAAAGTTGAGAAAATTGTTTATAAAAACGATAACAGTTTAAATTGTTGTTAAAGGTAAGAAACAAACGGTCTTATTGTTAATGTTCATATAAAAGTAGTTTGTATGTATATTTTTAAACGTCTTAAGTTTAACTTTAAAGTAGATATTCTAACGCTGTTAATTATTTTTTTTTTGTTAAGTCTCAGGGGGGACAAGTCTTAAAACAGTGCAAATCAGTCTCTACGTATCTATGTTTTTTGAATTTAAAATAAGTAAAGTTGTGGATATCTTTTAGACTAGATAAGCCTGGACAGCTCACTGGACCTCAACAAACCTATTATATCTTTGTTTACAAAACACTAATTTTTTATAAACATAGTGCCCAACATCATTTTCATTAATTAATTGTTTTGTAGTAGAACCTACATCAGTGAAAAACCATGCTTTCGCTTTTTTCATATTTTTTCAAGAACGAGATATTAGGAGTGTTCCAAGTGACTTTGGGCATGTTAAGAGCATATAAGAGTATAAACAAAATTTATTCTTTCCATGATACAAATAACCGGGTATGCTCGTCGGCCCAGCTGATTAGAGCTAAAATTTCAAAATTTGTTGTTTTTGTTTGTTTAGATTAGGTAGGTACGCGCAAGAACAGAGTTTAACTTTTTTTGCATTTTCCCTCTGCCAATTTGTTTGGAATTCGTTTGACAGTTAAAAACATTATGCTCATCCTGTGGAAATAAAACATCCAAAATTAGTACGCATCGTTTTTTCTTTGAGCTGTTGCAAGGCACATTCAACAAGGTAAACCCAAGGCGAATTCAAAAAATTTTCCCTCTGCATTTCCTCTTTGTGTTTGAACGGTAGAATGTCAGAAAATTAAAAATTTCATATAAAATTAAATTTTTATAACGTATAAATGTCAAATTACCTGGTTGAGTGTGCCCTAAGCTGTTGTTTGACACTTTGGCTCTAATTTGAAGTGGTTGCAGAGACGAGTATACCTAATTAATTGTAGTATGGTCGAAATCTTCTTGAACAGAAAAATTTAATATTGTTATTAATGTTGCTAACTTTTTAATTTTAAACTCAAAACGCAAACTTACCCAAAGAAAAAGTTTGTTTAACTTTGTACATGAAGAGAACAGAAATTATCCTCTCATGAAAAACTTTGTGCAACTTTGGGTAAGTCTGCGCATCATCTGGAATACACCTACTATTTCGCAGTGTTGTACATATAATACTTTGGATTTGTTAGGATTGTCACTGAATCATTTAGAATATTTAACACTTATTCAGTACATCCAGAGTTAAACATTACAGTTGCGTCAGAAAAATAATATCATCTTATTTTTATATAAAATGTTAAATGTTTAAATTTTTTAATACACAAAAAGTTCTATAAATATAATAAAATATAATTTTTTAATTTAGTTTGAGGATAAATTAAAAAAATGGAACTGAAAGGCAATATTATTTGCAACAACAGCAACATTTTTTTTTAAATAAATTGCAAGGAAATATTTCCTTTTCTAAACGAATAAATGCAAATGAGTTCTGCATAATTCTTTATGTCTCTGCTTTCTTAAATGTTGAATTTCTATGTTCTTGTCTAATGTCGTTTTATTACTGGAAAAAAATGTTTGTAAAATAAACTTGTCTCCTAAGCATTTTCAGTCAGACAATATTTTAAACTTTAACATTTTGTAGTCCTTTTCTCCTCTCTGCTAAATTCACTAAAAGTTAGTGAGAGAAAAACAAAAACAGAATGAAAAGAGTTTTGCACACAATTTAATTTAAAAAAGATAAAAAATTTATGCAAAACAATTACGGAGTTTTTTTTGTCGTTTTTCATTCAAAAGAATCGTTTGTGCAAAAATCCATGGTTAAACTTTAGGAGGCTTAAACGACTCTTGGGATGCCTAAAGTTGCACACTACAATGCCAAAAATACAATTTTATTTTATAAAGAACAAAATATCATATACAGTAAAAATCAAACTGAACTGGATGGTAAACAAATGCATATTTAGTTTAAATCGAAACTAAAGTTACCGACTGCATAAATTTAAATTATGTATAAGAATTTATTACTGAAATAAGTCAAATTTAAAAGTGAGTGTCACAAACGTAAGTTTTGCTTTTTGTGCTGCAAATAAACATACGTAAATACCTTAATTGAATCAATGATTTTTTTTAATTACAATTTTACACTTTCATCTTTCATCACCAGATAGGTTTATTAAAATTGTTTTTAAAAAGTTTTTTTTTCAATTGCAACAATAAAGTGTCGTACAGTTATTAAAAAACAAGTATCAATTATGAAAAGGTGTACCAAAGTAATTTTTAAATTAAGTCATTTATAAAAATTTCGTTATAATGACATTTATTGTGGGTGTCTTCATTTTCTTTATGAAATCATAAAAATTGCATTATTATTTCTTCCAAAAGTACTCCAATTTTTTTTTTTTATTTATGTCACTTTATAAACTCTACTATAGCTTCCTTCGCAGTTAACTTTCATTTACTCTTTGAACTCTAAAATTTTAAGCAGAGGTGCCCAGAAGTTCTTTATGAAAGAGCAAACGCCAATACATTTAAAGAAAAACTAATATTTTATTTAATATTTTTTGTTGTAAAAATCACACTATTATAAACGGTATATAAACTATATATACTTATATACGTTAAAGTTTAACAGCACACCAATACATTTACATGTTTTGATTGTGTTGATTATTTGTTTTTGGGCGTTATTATTTGTCTCTAATGGTGCTAGGGTGGCCATAATTTCAAGTTTAAATTATGATAGAATTGCTATGAAAAAGTTTTCGGAATGTAATATTAAAAATTAAGCCGCTTATGTTAAAGCAAAATTTTCATAAATGCGAAATATTTTTTCCATACTACTTAGTTTTGCAAAATCTCATAGATATTAAATGTATATTAGCAATATTTTATGGGGATAAGACCTTTGACATGTTAATTACTTAAGCTATATTTACACTACCTACGTTCTCATCTGAGTTGAGTGTCAAAAAAATAAGTTTAAATTTTTATTAGTGTAAAAACACAATTTGAAACTTTATTTATTTTAAGTATTACATTACATCTGAGAAATTAAAATAAGTCCGCTAATTCTAAAAGTTGTTAAAATGGTACAAAGTGTATGGCAATACAAAAACAAGCATTAAATCCGGTAGCTTTTAAAAACTTAAATTTAAAACTCAGACGTAAATATGTAGTTTGAAAATAGAGAATAAGTTATATTTTCAACTAAGGTTAGACAAAAATATTAACAAATCAAAACAGACATGTTATTACACTTTAAAAATAAGTCTCAGTTGTGAAACTCAGATGACAACTTAGGTAATGTAAATATAGCTTTAGCTTATTTCTGATTTTACTTTTAACTATTTTTAATAACGAAAATGAAGCGTCGTAGATATAAGTTAAACCATGCATTAAATGTAATTTAAAAATTTGTCCATTAAACATTTTGAAAATCACAGCTGGTCACACTGGTCGTCTGGCACAAGAGACTACAAAACCTATTTTTATGCACAAAAAAAATTAACAATCCCACAAACATAAATACATACATACACATACATATATTTTATATGCATTCATTCATACACTTACACTCGTATGTTAATTTTATAAATGACATCGAACTTGAACTTGACTGCCAGAAATTTAAATAGTTGAAATGGTTTTTATTTTTTCTTTTAATTTTTGTTTTGTCCGTATGTCTTTTGTTGCTTAAAAATAAAAAACTTTAAAAATAAATTAGAGTATTCTTGTCCTCAGAATATATGTATGTATACAAATGTATTCACATACATACATACATACATACATACATACATACATACATACATACATACATACATACATACATACATACATACATACATACATACATACATACATACACACATTTTACCGCGTCATCTTAAGAAATTTAAGGGCGAAACACATCAAACAATTTTTTCTTAAAATCGTGGTCACGCTTTTTTTGGGCAATTATTTGACATACCTGACCGCGTAGCCTGAGCTTTAAAATCTTAATTTAAAATAAATAAAAAAAATATTTTCTGAAAGACATCGTGATTATGTTATGATACAACTAACGCAAAGGAATATTTTAATTGATATTTTAACAATGTCAAAGATATGTACTTATGTATGTATGTATGTCAAGAAAAAAAGAAGTTTAAAACTAAACTTCTTTGTGGTCACGATAAAGTATCTTACTTTATGAATGCGGCCTGTACTGCTAAAAATTAAATAAATTAAGCACATCTACATAACTCTGATTATTTTTTTTCTTCTTTACTTGCAGTTATTCGCTGGAAACAATAATTTTTCGTTGGCATTCCTTTTAAAGTTCCCATGAAACAAATATTCGATTGTGGCCACTAACATAAATCACACTTTATGATTGATGGATTTAAGCAATTAACAAAAAAGGAAGCAATAAAAAAGAAGCATTTAGAAAAGTTTAATCAGTCGGCATCAACTTTAAAACTTAAAATTTTTAGTTTAAAAAAACATACAAAATGAGGCTTTTAATTTATATATTTCTTATCTTAGGTAAGTGTATGTTTTTCTAAACAATATTCCTGAAAATTCCAGCAAAAAATAATTTTTTTATTTTAGGGATTCATTTAGCATGCGGACAATATCATTCTTCTAGCGCTTCCGCAGGCGTTAGCTTCGAAAATATTTCACCTTCACATACAGCAAATGTCGCTATGGTGCAGTCCGAGAGTGATAACAGGCCACGGCAGAGACGCATGTATGCCATGTGTCCGCCAAACTTTCAACGTATTGGTCAAGAATGTTTTACTTATCCGCAACAGCATAGCAGCTGGTTGGAGGCCCATTTCTTTTGCAAAGATAAAAATGCCCGACTGGCGGAACCGGAAAAGTATTCAGATCGAAAATTAAGAGAATTTTTACTAAAATATGATGCAGAATCGGGAGGTAAGTCTTTTGCTATGTTTAAAATAAAAAAAATTAACAATTTTTATTTCTTGGCTTTTAAATTTAAGATAAAGACCCAATTTGGATTGGTGCCACCTATGATTATGTTAACAATATTTGGCAGTGGAGCATAAGCGGACGTAACTTGACATACAGTGCTTTTAGTAAGAAATACTACGAGTAAGTCAAATTAAATTGTAATTATTGATCTAAGCGTATCGTAGTTATGCCTTTAAAATATGAATATTTTAGAATATTTTTTTTCTATTTAAAAGGAAAATGTTTCTATTTTCAGGAAAAATACAAACATGGACAATCAATGCGCCGTATATGATCCCCAATTAAGATATAGGTAAATTATATTTAAGACAAGTCATTTCAAATTATAACAGGGTACGCTAATACAGGTAGTGTATAGAACCCAGCTGATTATGAATTCGCCTTGAAATTTTCTGAAAGCGATTGTTAGATTTATTAATTTTGTTTGAAACAAGGCACATTCAACCAGGTAATATTACGAACCCAGCTGATTAAAATTAATTTGACATTAATACGAAATAAAAATAAATTTTATATGAAATTTTTAATTTTTCTGACATTCTACCGTTCAAACACAAAAAGGAAATGCAGAGGGCGAACTTTTTGAATACGCCTTCATACTACCTGCATTAGTGTACCCTGAGTTATAAGAATTTAAAGTAAATTTTAATGAAACAATAAACATAAAACCCTTAAACCGAAAAAAAGTATGTATTGAGTTAGGATCAGAGTAAATTTTACTGCTAAATTACATGAGAACATCGTTACTGTTGATTATATGTATCTGTATGTCGATTTTTTCCTTTCATAAAAATTCTGCCTTATGCAGATTTCTCTTTTAAAACTCTGTCACTCCCGACCAAGATTGCAGACAACGCCTGTTTTTTTTTGGAGAATTGACAGTCGTTTAAGCTTAATGTTATAAACACATAAAGTACAGCAGGCTACCGACTACATTCTCTCAAATTTAAAATACAAGCATTTACATATATTTACTCAATTATTTTGACATCATCGCAGCTACAGGGCAACATTACCACCTTTGTAGCTATGGCCAGATTAAACTTATTGCTATTCAAATATAGGGCAAATATTCTATTTTTATCAGCCCCAGCTTTTTGTTTTTAGCTTTGATTTGCTGAACATATTTTATACTGCAGCATTGCAAAATTACAAAATAAAAGTTTATCACCACACCAACACACAAACCTTCCAGATAAATTTATACCATTATGGAAATTTATCCACACTGGTGCATGGATGCAGCCGCCGTTTTTATTAATATAATTAAGTTGCTAACTACATACCTACGATTGCAGCCAGCTGCATTTAAAGTTGTGAATCTGTGTTGCCTGCTAATGCCTTTGTGTTTATAGGACAATGAAATACGGTTGAACAATAAATTTGAAAGAAGAAAGTTTCTTCGCGTTTGTCATTATTATCCAAAATCGGTTTGCCCTACTTTTATAAAGATTTTACTGCCTTAGAGATCCGGGCCTTCAAAATCTGTTAGTTTTTGGAAGTCGTAAAGAAATCTGTATTCGAAAAGCTTCCTTTTTTTAAGCCATTCTTATTTCACTTGTGATCAGAGTTGCCAGATTTCAAATCTTCTTTAAAAATTTCGAACGATTTGCAATAATTTTTTTTATATATTTAAGAGCCTTTAACATGCCTGCAAATAAAGAAATCCTTTAGCTATATTGGATGCCTTGCCGCGGTGTTAAACGTGATATAACTAAAACTTTTTTAAGTTGAGGAAAAAGTACCAATCTTTTTTAGGTTTATAAGCACATGGATGCCTACATATCTATGTGCATAAGCCCCTACAGAGTTTCACAAATCTTATCTTTGCTAGCGAAACTCTAAATTTTTATTTTAATATGAATGACTAAAGTAAAAACCATCCTTAATAAAAATTTATTACTAAAATACATAATATAAAAAAAAATAATATTTAAAAACAATTTATGTAATAATTTGCATTTTAAGCCAATATTGTGTACGTGATAATGTCAGCTGATAATAAAATTAAGGTGTACATGAAACTGACAGCTAAAAAATTAAAGACAATTACTAATTGTTATTATAAATATTTATTTTTTTATACCACATACATACATACATACATACAATAACAAAAAGCTAGTTTTATAATCATCATTATGTTTTTCTTTTATAGTTGCAATCTTGATTAACAATAAATTAAATAATTTTATTATTTCTGTTTCCTCCCATACATTTAATAAACAACAAATGATTCAGGTGGTCGTCACGTACTTGCGTAGATAAACATCGTTTTATTTGCCAACACAAAATGCCCAAAGTCAGTGAAAACAATCGTCATAAGGTTTATCATCGTTGGAATGCCACCTATCCCAATCAATACGCAAATGAAGTGGTTTTGGAAGTCATCGATCATAGAGGAAAAGGAAGGTAAGTAAAGACCCAAAACCCTTAGTATTTTAGGTGTAATTGCTTCAAAAAAAGGTTTAAAATGAAAAAAAAAATAAATTCAATAGCGTCTGTTTAATTTTTATATGTAAAATTAATTTAGTGTTTCATTAATTCACCAAAAATATTTTTTTCATTTATAACCTTTTTAATTCTCAACACTGTTAAAAGTTGTGGGTACCCCCGAAATAAATGCCATTTGTGCAGGAAACCTAAAACTTTAAAATCTTTTAATAAGTAAATCCAAAGGAATGCACCAAAGAAAATGTTTTTTTTTTTTAATTTTGTTATTGAAAGATAATTTAAAAACAACAAAGTTTTGGCGGCTAAATTTAAGACTCCAATGGCAGCTTTGCTATCGGATTTAAGATTTTTATTGATTAATATGAATGGCATTACACTACATGTCTTGACGAAATTTATCACTTCCACGATTAAAAATCCAGATTTTATTAACAAAAACAAAAGTAAAAAACTACAACTTGTCATACAATTCGAAGTTATAATACATTTTTTTTAACGAAATGATTTTTTTGAATATTTTTTTTTTGAACAAGCTTAATAATACTTGTTTTTCTAAATATTAACAGTTTTTACTTTATAAAATTTTTTGGTTTTCCTGTAAAATTATATTTTGCATTTTAGCTAATGATAGGTTAGTTAATCTATCTAAACGTTCCCCTCTTTAATTCGCCATCATATACCAACTATGGCCTAGTTGATCCATGGGGTCCAAACACTAACCGGGTTTATGTGTTCACAACAAGAGTACTCCCGGGAACCTAAACAATAAGAGCCAAACAGACATTAAATATAGTGAGTACTATGCTAGCTTTCGACAGCTCGGATCCAAGCCCCATTTTTTTAATTGTAATATTTCACTCAATGAGAAAGCACCCATAAATTTTCATTAAACGTTTTCTCTGGATGGGTCCCCAATTTTGTAAGTTTCCTTTCTCTTACTTCTGAGGTAATGAGGAGGCTGCTGCTGTATGTTTTTGGAATGTGATTGCCAATCGGCAAGGTAAAAAGTGCCATAGCCAAAGCTTAACTAATTGCGCTTAGGATCAATTTCGATGTTTCCCCTACTATCTTTCCAATCAAAAGGCGATAAGCAGATCTTAGCCCAAGTTTAACATTTTTTTTTAATTTTCTTTCAATTTACAAGAACATTATTTAAAACGATCTCTTTGTTATTTATTATACATATTTAATTTAAAATATTCACTTTTCTAATAACCTGTCTACAGATTATTTTAATTGTTTCCTTAAATTATCGTTGAGCTTTCAGCAGTGCCTTTAACATTTGATTCGCCTTCAGTACTGTCCGTCTCTGGAGCATTTTGATTTGTATCTTCAACTTTATCTTGTTGATCTTCCAATAGTTCTAATGATTTCTCAATTGTACTTCCTTCCTGTTTCCAATCAGATTTCTTATTTTCTTCACTTTCCAAATATTTATCCCATTTATTTAAACGTTTCTGTACATCTTCTTCAGTTTCTTCAATTCTATGGAAATAAATTAAGGTGCATAAGTAAAATTAATTTAATTAACATTTAAAAACAGAGCTTACTTGTATTTCGTTTTACCATCCCAATGTTCAGCTGTTAATTGGCGTTTACCAAAGAATCGTCCATGCATCATTTGTATTATCAAATCCGCTTCTTCTGGGGAGGACATATTTATTTGAGCCACGCCTTCTGAATGGCGCTGTTAAGAGATAATAACAAGAAATTAAGTGATATAACAAGAGTGCGTCTTAATTAAATCTTTTATACTTACATCATAAATGACGACCTTTCTAACTGTGCCACATTTGCTACACTCCTCTCTCAAATCGTTTTGATAGTCCAATATCAATTGCACTTCCTTTTCGAATAAATCAGGATGAAAGAAGTTTTTTATAATGACTGTCTTCTCATGTTTCGATCTTTCACCGCGCATTTTCTCTGGACGCCAATCAAAGAGTCTACAAAAACATATGTATTGCAACGAGGGTTTTTATGTTTGTGTGAATAAATCAGAAAACTTACTTCTCTTTAATTTTGGCCAATTTTTCTTTGTCCTTCTTTTTTCGTTTGGGTTTTAGAGCTGGATTGTATTCGCCTCTCATTTGGAATTTTGCCCTTTGCACTCGTATCTTATGGCCCCTTAAGTCATATTCATCTAGAATATTTAAAGCCAAGTCGACTGATTCAACCTTAAAAATAGTTTTTTCGATTTTTTTTTATATTCTTTCAATTAGAAAACAAAAACAAAAAATTAAGCAAAATGAAAAGAAGCATTTTAAAAATATATTGTTAAGCAAAATTAAAACTTTTTTGTTAATATTTACAACATTAAAATTACACAAAAGTTACACATTTACACAAAATTGACATTTCTTTATAAAAATTTTTTTGAGTTTTTAAGTTATTGACAAACTGTTAAGAGACCAACACTCCGAAGAATGTTTTCTAAAATTATGCCTTTACACTTAGTTTAACCAGAACCTTTAATAAGTCTATAACTTTTAAAATATATATAATAATTGTTAAAATCAGTCGTTAAATCATTTTCTTTTCTACTTTTTATTTAAAACATCTAATATCGAGTGCTTTCCTTTAATTGTTTTAGGCATACCATTTTTGCACTCACTTTAAGGTAAATTATCATATTCTTTATTTCATTTATGGAAAACTTGTATGATTACCTCTCGGTGTAATTTAATAAACTTTTTTTGTTTCTTTTTATTAACAAATACATAGCTTCCAAAGAATAAAAAAACCTGAATATAATAAAAAAAAACAAATTTCCCAAAATTTTTTTTCAATCTCTCTTCTTCACGTTTTGCAATACATTTCTCAATTCTATTTTTCCCATTTCTAAGCACTGCATTCCCTTTTTATTCTTTTAACATTAAGTCACGGCTTTTATTCTTGACCAGACAATTTTGATCTTTTACCTTTCTTCTTAATAGACGACTCATTCCTAAAATATAAGATTATGCATTTTAAAATGGTTTTTGGAGAGAATTTTAAACTTTTTTTCATTTTATTTTCAGATACAACCGTCGAGTAATAGCCGAAGGCAGTAATGAAGAAATGATAGTGCCTATTAGACCACGTAATCGTTTCAATTCCCGTCGCCGTCCTCGTCCCACATCGGTCAGCCTGCCTCATGAAAACGATGTCAACTATCAACCCGATCCAAGCGCCCACCCAAACGACATTCAACAAAATTTGACTCCTACAAAATATCCACGATTCCGTACCACAACTCTTGTGTCTGATTCATCAACTAACAACAATGACAATGAAATTCCATCCCCGAAAGATATCCTTACTCCCGTTTCAAATGATATTGAGAGAAAGGCTCGTAGACGCACTATGCTTGATCGGAAATTACAGAGACAAAGAGAGAAGGAACTTAAACGTTTACAACGTAAAAAAGAGAGACAGGAAAAAATGAGACGCGAAAAGGAGGAGCGTAATGCAAAACTACGCTTGGAAAGAGAGCAGCAAAGACGCAAATTTAAAGAAGAGAAGCAAAGACAACGGGCCCAACAGCAACAACAAAGGGAGCTAGAGGAATTACGTCAAAGAGAAAGTCAACAAGCTATAGAAAGACAACAGAGGGAGAGACAACTCCAACAGGAGAAACAGCAAATCCACAAAGAAGAAATTGAAAATTTACGTCGCCAGAAAGAAGTCGAGGAAAAAAAACATTTGGAGGATCAAGAAGAGGAGCGTAGAAGAAAGGCTTATTTGCAAAAACTTAAAGAACAAGAAGAGCAGGAAAGAGCTAGAAAAGATGAAACACAGAGACAAGATAGAGAAAGACAACGGGAGGAAGAAGATCGGATTAAAGAGGAACGTAGGATTTTAGAGGAACAAAAACGCAAAGAATATGAAGAGAATTTAAAGCAGGCTGAAAACGAAAGAGCAAGACAACTGGCTGAGGAGCAGGAACGCAAACGTATACAGGATGAAGAAAACCGCAGACGATTGGAAGAAGAAGAAAAACACAGGCTAGCCGAACTTAAAAGGCAGTTAGAAGAGGAAGAAGAACGGTTAAAGCTTAAGCGTTTGGAAGAAGAGAGAATAGAAGAGGAGAGGGAATTAGCCCGACTTAAAGATGAACAAAGAAAACGGGATGAAATGCAACGTAGGCGAGAAGAAGAAATTGCACGCCTAGAAGCTGAGCAAAAACGTATTAAAGAGGAAGAGGAACGTATTAGGGAGGAATTAGAAGAAGCCGAACGTCAAGCTAAACTGCAGTATGAAGCTAAAATTAAAAGAGCTGAAGAAGAAGTACGCGCCAAAGAGGAAGAAAGAAAACGTGCTGAAGAACAAGAGGAATATGAACGACAAGAGAAATTAAGACAGGCGAAAAGAATTGAAGAGTCCAGACAAATTGAAAATAAAGAAAATGCATCAACGAATCTTAAAAACAGATTGGCCTCGCTCTCACCAGAGTTGCGTAAAGAGTTTTTAGAAAAACGCAAACAAAGAAAAAGAGAAAAACTACTTCGAGAAAAACTGATGAAACAAAAACCCGAAAGTACGAATAACGAAGCTTAGCTTAATAAAGAAAAAAACTAATTTTGCGCTCAGTTTGTCTTTCCAAAATTGCAGCCGAATCAGCATCATATAACCAAATGCAATAACAACTGCAGAGAAGTAAATTTGTTTACTCTCCTAAATAATCTACACTTAAGAGAGCTTTTAAAGCAAATTATTTATTATTTTTTTTTAAGAAAGCAAGTGTTATTTTAACAAAGAAACAACTAATAAGATATACTCATTGTTTTTAAAATTTAAGGAAAATGTTTAATGATTTATTTATTTTTTTTTTCTTTTTAACTGCACTAGTATTAACCTACCGTAAAGAAAACTACCAAAATAAATAAAATTATGGACATTTAGAGCACTAAGAATTTTTAACAACAAACGAAAACATATTTAAACAAATTTTTTTTAATGGATACCAATTTAAAAAGAAAACTAAACAATCAAAATCTAAATGCCAAATGAAAATAAATATGTTTCAAGACACACACGTGATTTGTAAATAAATTTAAAAGAAAACATATCCCGTTTTTTTATTAAAACTTATTATAATTACAAGGAACTTAATGCACAATTATTTAAATACACATTTGAAATACATGAAGAATGCAAAGAAAATTAAAAAAATTTAATTAAACAAAATTGAAAATAAATTAAAAAAAAAAGATTTTAAAAATCTCTTTTAAGCGTGACTTTAAAAACTCGTATTAAGCCATTAAAAAAAAATATAAAAAAATTGCACAAAACATTTAAACAAATAAATAATTATGTAATTCAAAAGGTATTTATAACCTGTTTTTTGTATTTTCTATTTTTTTTATTTATATTTATTTTAACGAATATTTATATGAGGAAAAACTAAGTTACTGTTACAATTTAAGCTTTAAATATTTTAAATATGTGAGTTAAACTTTTGTATTACCTCAAATTGTAAGTTATTTTTTTTATTATTATTAATAATAATAATAATAATATTTTTATTATTTTAAAGTATATTTTTTTGTTTGTTTAAACCACAAACTTTCAATTATATGTATTAAAATATAAATATTAACAAATATTTTTTTAAATATTAAATAAACTATAAACAAAGAAAAATCAAATCACCACTAACTTTAAATTAATATCGAAATAGTCAAAATAACACTAATTTTAAAGTACTTTATTTAAGTCAAAATAAATAAATAAATAAATAAACAGAAAAAGCGAAAAAAAGGAAACCATAAATGCTGACGATGTTTTTACTTCAAACGAGCATTAAAAAAGAAGATAATTCTTCGTTTGCTTAACAATTTAAAAAGCAAATGAACCAAAAGGCATATT
The DNA here is from genome assembly GCA_963583895.1 of Melanophora roralis. Lineage (NCBI taxonomy): Eukaryota > Metazoa > Arthropoda > Insecta > Diptera > Rhinophoridae > Melanophora > Melanophora roralis. The sequence continues at coordinate 1,185,303 of OY757189.1, forward strand.
TTGTATTTTTTTTTTTCTAAATTGTTTTTGCTTATGAATGTAAGTATAGGCGGTCGGAGTGAGTTTCAAAATTATTTTTGTTATCAATTAAATAAAGCTTAAAAGAATAGTTTTAAAGCCTTTCATTCATATTTTAGCGTAAAGTGATATTAAATATTAAAATCTATGTAACAGATATATATTAGTGTGATACCGATACAGAAAGCAACTGATAAACAAACAGTTGCCATGTTTATTTGACAAATTGTTAATATTCTGGCAACCGTGTAGCTAGTTTGTGATAAACAATCGACATTTGACGCATTTTATCCAATTAAATTAATTCAACGAATGCGTATAAACAAACATGAACAGAAAAAAAAACTAACATGTGACTAATTACAGTGGTTTTAGTGAAATACTAAACAAATCAAAGAATTTAGAATAAAGAAAACAATTCTATAAAAGTATTGAATAATTTTTAAACTTACCTTAATATAATCGCACAATCCGTCACCTTTTATTTGACCATCTTCTTCCGTGTACAGTTTTAATTTGTATTTTTGAGTCTGGGGATCACGCATAATCATGCCACATTTACCCATAACATCGGCGAATTCATCCAAGGTTATGTCTAGGGGTAAATTGGAAACATAGACTTTTGTATTGTGAGCGGGATCCATCTCAAACCATTCTAAAACCAAAAAGTCAAATATAAGCAAAATCAAAATTTAACAGAAAAATATATTTTGAATTTTGTCATACTTGGTGGCTCTTGTTTACGTTTGACACCTTGTATTGCAGCCTCTTTTGAGGCTTCTTCGTTTGCCTTGGCCTCCTCGACCATTTTCGCCAACTCCTTTTCTTTTTGCACAGCGGCCTCCAATTCAAGCTTTTCTTTCTCTTTTTCACTTTCACTTGTATTATCTATAAAGCCATAGCTCATTTGATAACGAGCCATAAAGTCGTCATCGATTTTAGGAAACCAAGCATTCTTTTCGACATCCCAAAAGAATATCGTACCATCTTTGTCAGTATAAGTGCGTTGACCATTTTCATCAATTTCATACGCAATTTCCGTTGGTGTTGTTTGCCCATCGATTGTGGGATTTTGTTTAACTTTTGCCACCCATTGATTTGTTTCACCATCCCACTTGTAGTGCTCAGTCTCGGTTACCTGTGTCTCTTTGGGTATCCACTTTTGCGTTTCGCTGCACCATTTGTAATGTTCATTTTCGTATGGATTTGTTAGGGTTGCCGTTGTATCTCTTAAAACCCAATTGTTTTCCATTGTGCACCACTTGTATTGATAGTTTGTTTTTGGATCAGTATAAATAGCTGTTCCGTCTTCTGTGTACGTGACATGCTTGGTATGTTCATCACTTAAAGCTTCATTACTTCTTGTTTCTTTAGTTGTAGGTTCATCCGCAACAAGTATTTCTTTAGTTGGGATGCTGCCGCTTGCTTTTTCGGACAAAATGCTTATACTCTTGATATCCGTCGGTATTTCTAGACTTTGACTAGATTTTTCTTGCAGGCTTTCAGGGTCTAAGTGATGGGCAGTCGTTTGAGTTTTAACATCATCAGTCCTGGTATCTATGCTGAGTTTTATTTCATCTAAGGAATGAACTTTTTCTTGTGACTTAAGAGTTAGAGCAGCAGTCACCTCTACTTTGATTTTGTCCTCAACCGTAGCTGTTTTTTCAATCATGCTGCCCATTTTTTCTATATTTAAGGAACTTTTTTCGTCTAGCTTTTCATTGTCTGTTTTTAAATTCTCCGCACAAAATTCTTTTGCTTTCAATCCCTCCGACACGTTCTCACTCATTTTGAAAAGTATCAGTATCTAAAATTATTTGAATTGTTTTAAAAAATTCTATTAGAAAAATTACCTCAAGTGCTGTAACTTGTTTAGTTCTACTTTCCCATTTTTAGTTTTTATTTTTTTATAATTAACAATTTGTAAAACACTGATTTTACAAAAGATTAAAGAGAAAAAAACAATTTATTACGATGGTAAATGATTTATGTTTTCGTTATGAAGAATGAGCAACAAAAAAAAGCAAAACAACTAAATTATATCTTACTATAAGTACTGCACTACCCTGCAGATAAAAGTCCTGGTTGCAACTAGTTTATAATCATTCCAAAACGTTACTTGGTTTAAACTTTAGCTGCAGGGTATTAACTAATAAACTTAGATTATTAACTAATACTACTTTATACATAAACACTAATACAATCAAATATTAAGGAAAATAAAAAAACTCCTTACAATGAAAGGTTTTTTTTATGAATTTGGCACCTGGTCATGGTGTTAAAGAACGGAAATTAAAAATGTTTCTTTTTTCTCTAAAACAATCACCCCTATTCTGCATTTTGATTACAATCCCGCAATTTAGTTACGCGAATATCAAAAAAAAAAAAAAATATGTTGTGTCAACCATGTTTAAAAAAATAGAAATTGTTGATATTTGATTGTTGACCTTTAATAGTTTTATTTTGTGGTATAACTAGTTTGGCTTTGGGTCATTTTTCTTTATGAATAAAAACTAAAATTTTGGAGTTGTTGTTTTAAAGAAAAATATGTATTTTTATTTTATGCTCCGAAATTTCGATTTACTTAGCAGATCATCATCAGGGATTTTTTACAAATATACTTTTCAAAAAATATTTGAGGTCATATTGATTAAAACAACTTCTTTGTTGTTTTTTAGTGCGAAAAGATAAAAAATCCAAAACACAAAAAGGTATTTGTAATGAAACTACTTAAAAAAGGAGGAAGACGAACGGAGAAAGGTTAGATATAAATCAAAATGCAGAATCTGGGAAAAACTCATTTTTCTATTTTTTTTTTAATTTTAGTTTAGTTACTTTATACGAACCTCACTTTCTTACTTAATCTCTCCCCCAGACACCAGACGAACAGAAAGAAAATTTCCTTAAAATTTAACATTCAGTAGAAAAATAAAACTACAGAAACCTACAGGATATGTGTCACAAAAAATAGTACCAATAAAAAAAACAATATGCTCTGAGGAAATTTATATGGGCGTTGGATGCGGAAATAGAAGTCAATTATGAAAAAGGAAACAAAACAATTGCGAGTAAAGTTGAAGGTCATTAAAAAACTGACTTCTTACGCACCAACAACTATTTACATTAAATTGTATTTTTTTTTTATTCGTTACCAGTTGTATTTGCTTTTGCTAGAAAAAACGCGTCACGTTACTTAATTAATTTTTGCGAAAGTGCGTAAATTCACTTATGTTAACGTGAGCACAGATTTGACCAAACAATAAAAATTTAAAGAAAAATTTTAAGGGCTGTATTTTAGGTTGCATTTTTGTGCTAAAAGAAGGTTTTGTAAATTAAACAATTTCCAGCATATGAAGTGAACATTTGTAGTTAAAAAGTTAAAATTTAATTCGAAGTGAAACATAATCATATTTTAATTCATACAAACATAAAATTGAAGTTACGCAAAGATGTTAAATATACTTTAATAATTTTTTTTGTAAATTTTCAGAAATATATTAGTTGTGTTCAATAACTTTCCAGTAATTACTAGCAACTAGAGAGTAAAAAGAAATATTTTCAAAATTGCTCTCAAAAATATTTAAAAGTAAGTAAACACTTTTACAGTCAAAACTTACAAGCAAATGTATTTTGTTTTTGTAAACTTATAAAAATTTAAAACTTAAATTTTTTTTCAAAGCATAATGACAGAAAGACTGTTTGAATAATTTCTGATAGTAAAATTTTTACTAGCAGAAATTATCAGAAACATTTTTGTTTCTAAACATATTACGCTCTTTTTTGGCTCTCTGGCTGCTAATTTTTTGTGTACGTGAACACTTACTAGTAATAATTATCGAAAATAAGTGATAATTTTCTGTAAATGAACACACCTATTGTTAAGCTTCTGGAAAAACGAAAATTACTTTAAATACACAGATTTTACTTTGACAACAGTCGTTTTCACCAAAAAAAAAACGATTCGTCTTAACTTAATTATTAGTTGTTCTAATCGCTACAAATAACAAATATATTTGCAAGTAAGCATTGTGTAGCTAATATAGTCAATGGTCTTGAAATATATTATTTATACGGTATTATAAGGTTCAATGAACTTTCTTATATGTTTTCCATTACTTTCTTTAGTTGACGTCTTCACACATTACACACATGTACATTGAAGTAAAGCAAAGAAAAAAAATCAAAATTTTGACAAAGAAGACAACAAAAACAGAAAATTTTATAGGGATTTTATAACGTTCTAAGACAAGAAATAGAAAAACTAAAATAAACAATAGAGAATGTGAGAATGCATTACACTAAAGAGCATATCAAAAAGTGCATAAGTTTAGATGGGAATTCTTAAGATACCGTTTCATAGTATATTTAACTGAACAATAATTTCCATCAAAAGCGTATAAAAACCTACTCAGTAGGACATTATTTCTGTGAAAATATTTTCAAAATATGTTAATATGTTTGTTAAGCACATTTTACAACATTAGGTCCTTCTGTAATGATAAGTAACATGTAGTCTTCAAAATGTGTGTTGCACTTTCTTCAGCAATATTGACTGACGAATGTACTCACCCCTTGTAAAAGCACAGAACCAGCGGCTAATTTTAATACAATAAAACTAAATCTTTTTTATTTGAGGCTGAGTTTTTTTTTATAATTTAGGGAAGTTCTCCTCGAATTAATTTAACTAACCAACTACTAGGTAAAGTAAGTAAAGTCAAAAAGCGATTTTCGATTTTTATTGATTGACCATCGATTATAATTTATAGTCGATTTTTATTTTAGTGCTATATTTAAAAGAATATATATCCTCAAAAATTACTTTTAAATAAGTTAATTAAACTTTTTTTTAAGAAAAAAAGGTATTACTAGAAAATAACAAATAACTCAGATCATAAATAATTTCATATAGTTCAAATTCATATGCAGATATATACTAATGTAAAATAAATCTAAAAATTTAAACACGCACACAATTAAGATATGTACACATATTTAGTTTTCAATGTCGGTAAGTACTGTGTACTGAACTGTACTTTGTACTAAACTACACTGTGTACCGAACTATTGTTTTTCTCTTTCTTTTGTTTAAAAATATTTTCAAATCTGACTAGAATGCGTTTTTGATTGACTTTCGCCGTCAAATATTACAAATTTTAAAACAATACTCTAACGATTCATATTGACACATTATGAGTTTTTGGTGCAGATATTTAAAATAAATCGTTTTAAAAAATTAGTTCCTGAAATTTTTTGCATTTTGAAATTTTATAAGTTAAGTAGATTTTTTGGCTTCAATAAACGATTTCGGTATAAAATCGTTAACAAAGAGCCGTTTACAATAAATCGCTTTTTTGGGGGTCATAATCGATTTTGGACTATAATCGAAGTCGATTTACCAGTCCCTCCCTACCAACATACATACACATATTCTCCTAATAAAATTACATACCCATACGTATAAGTAATAAATATTTAAAGTCGAACATTAATCATACGCCATGTTAACCAGCACTATCTTATTAAATGTAAATTTTTTTTAAACCAGAAACTAAAAACAATTTTTTTAATATTTAATGAAAAACAACATGCACAAAAATAATTAAAAAATCAAGTAAAATACACCATCTTAATGGTACTAAGCTCGATTTTTTGAATATCAAGCGATTTTAAATTTTTATTTTTTTTTTCTCCAAAAAAAATCAATTAATTTTTTTATTTAAATTTTTAATAAAAAATTAAAAATAATTATTTTTTTGTTTTATATATTATTTTATATTTTAAATAAATGCAAAAAATCAAAAATATGTATAACAATTATTGTTAAAACTGATTTTTAAAAAAATAATAATGTCTGCCAAAAATAGAAATCAAAAAAAATATTTTTGGAAAATTAAATTAAAATCAAAAAAAAAGTTTTTTTGAAAATTATGTATATTAAAATAAAAAAATAAAATTTATATTTTGAGTTTTATTTTTTTATGTAGATATGTATATTACGATCGCTGTTTAAAATGTTATAAAGCTCCAAACAATTGTAAAAAACAGTATTTATACAAATTTTAAGTGACTTTATAAATAGTGGCAAAAAAAAACTAAAGATGAAAATTTATGCATTTGTTAGTTAGCTAAGCAAACAACCAAAACAAAAACCACTTAAACACTTAGAAAATTTTATTGACTGGGTAGGTAGACAAGTTTAGAAAATTTTAAAATAACAAAAACAAATATAATAATATTTACAGAGTAAACAACTTGAGGTATGTACATACACAAACATATACATACGTATTCACTTATATGCGATATTATGTACAACTGTCTTTTTTTTATTGTTGCATTTTATGAGCAACAGGACAACTGCATTAGGTAAAAAATTATGCTTCAAACACGAATTTATATAAGTGTGGGCAAGAGAGTATAAACTAGATATACTGGTGTGCAGTAACTTTAAAAGGATAATTGTGCAAGTCTTAGTACAACAACATTTAAGCCAGTAGGTTTAAAAGCGGTTTATGTTAAACTTTTTATAAAAATCTAACACTTGGTGAACAAACCTTTTAAAAATGGTTGGTTGGCTCTTTTGTAGGGCATTGTCTCGTTAAAACAATTAAATTGAAAATGTTTATTTTTATTTGAATTTACAATTTTTGCGAATACAGAGATATACTTACATACATATATAGAAAAAAATTCCATTTTAAAATGCTTGTGAAGCTCTAATTACACCGTGGCTCACTGAAAAAACAAACTATCATGGGTTATACTTGAGTCTTATTTCGTACATTACAAATTGTATCAAAAAAAATTTAAAAACACCCTCAAGTTCAGCAGTTATTTCGTTTTCAGTGATGTTGTTCAACATATTGATTTTAAACAGAATGCCCTTTAAAATGGTTTACATTTTTTTAATATTTTTTTTAAAGTAACAATTATTGTTTTTTAGAAGAACAAATAATTTTTCTAAATTTTTTGACTTTTAAAGCTTTTCATTGCTTATTTTGATACGATCGATTTTTCCATACATCGTTCGTTCTTATCGAAGCTTGTTTTTAATTTTTTAAATCGAATGAAAATTGTAATTTGATTTTAATTTGTTTGTAATTGTAACTGTTTTCAGTAGTTTGGTTTTTTTTTATTTGGCATAAAAATCTTCCAGAGTTCGAAAGCCAGTGCCGTTTGTTAGCGCCGCCATAATCGGGTGGGCATAAAGTTTATATCAAAAATATGTCGAAACATTGCAATATATTAAATAAAAGCCTTATAATTACTAAAACTAGTTAAAATTTTTTAACTGAATGAGTTAAAGGCAAAATAGTTCTACAATCTACACAAACATAGTTTTTATATTAAAATAACTCAAAATTTTAAGGATGTTTTAAAACTTTTGAAAACGCGTCTAAGCCTACCACACCCACTATTTCGCTTTTTGAGTTCTGACAAAAAGTGTTTTTGTAGCAGTTTGTTATTTGTGAGTATTCGACAACATAATTAAAATACTGTTGTTGAGTGAATTTATGCCAAAACCGTTTTGAATATGTAAATAAGTTAATATCTTTGTTTCCTAAAAATGAAACCCTCAAAATAAAAACACTTTTGTGGAAAAATAAATATATTTTGAAAATATGTATTTTAATACAATAGTTTTGTTGTGTTTTAAGAAATTATAATTCCTTAAATACTATGCCTTATTGGCAGCAGAGAGTTGAAGTCCCTGCCTGTGCAGTACCTTAGAGCAAATGTAAGACTTAATAAGTGTTTTACTTAAAGGTATGTTGTAGAAGATATAAATACTAATATTTATTATATTATTAAATCATTTAGCAGTTTGTATATTTTTCTAAATTATTTTTTGTTTTTCCTTTTTACATTTTTATGTATGTTTGTGTTTTAAGTGGACATTAAGTATTGAAATAGAAGCGGCATACATTTGATATGCAAATTTGAAAAGAAATCGTGTGAAACATAAGTTGTGTGATTTTATTTGTTTAGCATTTACGTTTTGGATTTTGATATAAGTATTTTATTATACCCTTCACAAGGATATATATCAGTTTGTCCTTCCGTTTGTAACTTCTTTATTATCCATTTGCGACCCCAAAAAGTATTAAAATATATTCTGGACCCCTTATAGATAGGGAAGTCGAAATAGCCATGTCGGTCTGTCCGTCTGTTTCCGGTGTCAATTTAAGCACTACGGAGCAGGTACCTGAGATGATCGCTTTTTAAAATGACCAAGATCCGTTTACCACGGACCTAGATATAGGCAAAATATTGAGATTGCCTGTTTTTTTACAACAAAATCAAAAACTCCATACAAAATATGTAATAAACGAAAACTGGCAACGCTGTTAAACATATACATTTACATACATATATTGATGGGCATAAAAAAAATACGCAAAAAGTTTCTTGTATGCTTGGACGTAGGTATGTATTGTCATATGGATTTATGTAGGTAAATATGTATGTAGGTATGTATGTATTTACATACATATGTATGTACACTTGTATGTATGTTTATATGTTTAAATTAACATACAAACATACATATAATTTGGCGTGTGCCGAAATCAGCAAGCATATGTATGTATAAACTTATTATGATTTATTTTACTTATTATTAGTATTATACCAAAGAATATGAATATATAAATGGTGCTTGTCGTACAAAAACGTAATTTGTTTGCAAGATCTCTTAATGATGTGAAAGGAAAAATATAAAGTAGATATGCACAAAGCAGTGTAAAGGGTATATAAGATTCGGCACAGCCGAATATAGCGCTTTTACTTATTATTTTATTTTCTAATTGTCAAACAAGTATTTATGGTTAAACAGCTTAAGAATATAAATTAATTTAATACATTTTAGAGAACAGGTTTACCAACTATTTCCATTAAAATCTGTTAAATGTTTCGTGTCAATGCATTTAACATTTTTTATTATTTTTTTTTTTATATATTTAGTTGAACTTACTGTTTTAAAGACAAATTTTTACTTTTATTATTTTAGCTCTAGTTAATTTTTTAATACCTTCTTATTGAGAAGAAACTAGTACTTCCCGTTAAGGTTGAAAGAAACTTTTTTTGAAAAAGCAAGTTTTCCACCGATACTAGCCGAGTAGAATGCCTTTTCGAAACCAGCTACGTAGTTTCATCATTTGTCTTCTTTGAACGGTATTTTAATAATTTTTATAAAAAAATTTTTTTCAATATTTAAACTCAAAAATTATTAGATTAAAGGTTTGGCAAATATTTTAGGGAAATTATTAATCTATTTGGGTTTTAAATATTACCGACTGTTATTTGTTTTACTATTTATTGTGACTCTTCATTTTAACTAGAGTTTTCTTTATTTTGTCTTTTAACTCTTAATTTATACATATTTAGGGGCGTATGCAAAAATCATTTTTAAATGTAAAATAGACTTGAAATACCGATTTTGCATGAACATTTTACTTAAGAAATCTATTTTAAATTTAAAAATTGTTTGTGAATATGCCCCATAAAATATGTATGTTTTTAAAATATATCTAAGAACTTAAAACCCTGGTTATAAATACAATTTTATGCAAACAAGCTTTATATGAAGCTGATTATGAATTTTTGACATTCACTTTATCAAACACAAAAAGGAAATGCAGAGGGCGAATTTTTTGAAATCGCGTTGATATTACCTGTATTAGTGTAGGGTACACTTAACATAAACAAACATTAACATTAATAATTTATTTATGCATGGACATATGTATGTATGTTTGCATGCATCACTAAAGAGTAGCTTTGCTGGCTTTATTGAAAAATATTTAATTATTAAGCATGACTTTTTTCATTGATTATAAATTTTTAAAAGTACATACATACATACTACAGTACATAGTAGCACAATAACAAAAAATAAACGTTGGCAAAAATGTAATAAAACAAGTTTTTATTTGCACAAAAGAAATAAGGCCCTAAAGAAGTTTATATATAAAAAAAACGTGTTTTTTTCGCTCTATTTTATGAAACCTTCCAGGTTTTAGAACAAAAAAGGAAACTAAATATCACAAAACACTTGTAGCAAGAATTACTAATATTTTTTTTTTTTTGCAATATATTAGCGCAACAATCAGAAAGCATGAATGTAAATTGGAGCAAGTTATTTAATAATGAAATTAAGAGAGAGAGAGAGAGAGAGAGAGAGAGAAAGAGAGGAAAAGGATGAAGGCACTGTTTGTGCATAAAGCAGTATAACGGTCAAGTAAATACTAACACTTATTAAACTAGATACTAAGCATACTTTTGGGCGCTAAGTACTAAAAACCCAACAACAAAAACAACACCGCAACTACTAAATAGCGGCAGGACATAAACAATTCAAATGAATTGAATGTCCAGTTAAAGTAGAGACGTTGTGTTGACCACAACACAAAAAAACACGTCAAACGGGTTTATAGCGGATTTTTTTTTTGTGAAAAATTCTATTGATTCAAAAAAAATTTTTAAAGGAAACCCTTAAAGGAAATTATGCAAATTATTCATTTAAAAATTCATGCTTAATTTTTATTAAAATCGAAAAAAAAATAAATAAATTTAATAAAAATAAATAAATAAATCGATAACAACAAAAAGTTAAAGAAAATTATGATGTTGTTTTTGTTTTCTCTCTCACGAAAGTTAACGATTAATTAATAACGTTTTTGTTGCTTTAATAATTCAAAAAACAATTAAACTTATTGCGTCAAAAAGTTCAACACTTTATCGCAAAAAGAAAATAAAATACCAACAGAGTTAAGTTGAAAAAAATTCATAAAAGTAAAATTTAAAAAAAAATATAATAATAAATTATGGACATACCAAATACAGGAGCTATTTTTACTTTGGGCAATTCCCATTTGGCCGAAAATACTCAAAGTTACTTTTACATAAAAAATGATCCAATAAAACGTGTAATAGCCGGCCCCTATCAAAGTGCTGTGATTTGTGGTAACTAAATTTTATACATTTAATAATTTGTAATCATGATTGTGATAATGATCATTAGTAGACACTAATAGTTATAGAAATGTTATTAATGTTCAACATTTTTATCAAAAAAGGTCTCAATTTTTTTTTTTATTTAAATGCTTCCACTAATTTAAAGAAGCTAAATAAGGGTATTTATTCATTGGGGCAACGATATGGCAACTAAATTTATTGTAACCTACATTTTCCACATGTTTTTAAAAAGTTTCTTTTTTGTTTTTGTTTAATTCCTTGGGGAGTTTGACATGTGTTATTTCAAGTTAAAGAAAATAAAAAAATCAAAGAATAAAATGATTTTTTAACAAACGTTATCAACAAAAAATAAATTTTGTACTTTTTCTATTTTATACTATTTCCTTTTTCAAATTTTGGAAACCTCTTGTTTTTTTATCTAAAGAAGGGTTAGTATCCTGTTAAGCGTAACGTTGCAAGTCATATTGTTAGACACCAGACGCTAGCTACTAGTAAGCCGATCTAACCTGTAAGCATTTATTAAAGCGTAATTAAATGAACTTTAAATTATGGCAACAATTAGATTGAGAAAACTGCTTAAAAAAAGGAGAAAATATTTCGTTATATTCAATTAGGAGATTCACAAGGTGTCCTATTATGTCCTATTGTCATATTGTCATAAAATTTCGCAATGGTTTTTCTGTCTTTTATACAAAAATAGTTCTTAAAAAATACTACGTCGTTTACTATGCTTATTAAATTGTCACAACAACTCCAAATATACCTGCGCCGAGTGTCCAATAGTTTTCAAATGTTTTTAAACCATTGTGGAAATTTTATGACAATATGACAATAGGACAAATAGAACACCTTGTGAATCCCCTAAATATTTAAAAAAAAATATTTATTTATTTAGTTCAAATATTATTTATTATTTGTTTTTATTTTTTCTGATACGCATTGATGTTTGATTTTTTTTTATTTTAATTATTTTAATTATTTTAAATACGTTGGCCTAACAAAGAGTATTACAATCTTAAAACTATACATTTAATACTAGTCCAGTTAGTGCCAGACTAAAATTTAAGTTCTCAAAATAAAGTTATTCAACCCTGATGGTTTTATTATACTTGTCCAAATAGTTTAGAGCTTTTCGTTTAAATAATGGAACTAGTAGATCCTTGTGAATGTTAAGGTTTTTAACGACGTTGAATTCTTTTTATGTTTGAGGCGGAGGCCCCATAATTGTTTATCATAACACCAAATTAGTTTTAAAATTGAGTTATAGAGCAGAAGTTTACAATCGAGACAAAGCAAAAAAACCAATGAATTTGATCTTTTTCAGTTTTATTTGTGTTATCTTCGCATCTTTATATAACTTCCATGTGAGTCTACGATTCTGGTGAATACCAAGTAATTTCGCCTTCAAGTGTTGGGGCAACATTTAATTAACAATAAGAATTGGGGAGCACGTTATTGAAATTTGTATTTACATTATTGTTCGTTTTCCCATTTCTATTTTTAGAATAATTTTAACAAACAAAAAGTTCTAACTGCCCTTTGGTAAACCTTTGTAAACAACAGAGATTTAGGTCAAAATATAATTGCGATTAAAATGACTTTTCTATTTTTTATTTAGGTTAAATCATTTTTCTGTTCTGCCCCCTTCCTCCATGCCATAACAAAAATTAGTTTTGTACCGCATTCATATGTTATTTCTTACATCGTTGCCGTACAGTCACAAAAATTTCTGGCTGTTGTTATACAACTTCAACAAGTAGTCATAAGGAAAATTAAAACTAGATTGAAAAAATATATGCGAGTTCAAGTTTAAAGCTTAAAATGTTGTGCAAAAGTAAAAAAAGGATTTATTTTTATTTTTCTTTTCTTCAAATCAACATTTAAACATTTTCAAAAACCTAATTAACAAACGTGTGCTCTGCTTAGGTAACTGTCGTAAATTAATACAAGTTAATCAAATAGATCATAAAACTATGATGCATAATTATTTATGGGTAGTTTTTTTTGGTTTGATTCCATCCTAAGTATGACTCAACAATAAAACAGATAAATATGTTCACAGTTGACTAAAACTTCTGAGAATAGCAAAGAAAATACAAAATGGTTCAATGTTTGTTACTTTAAACCAAATTAGCACAAAACATTTTAATAATTAAAAACAAATGAATAATACAAGTAACTTGCAACAAGAAAGTTGTGTTTTGTCATAACTAGTATGTGCAAGCACACACATACATACATACATACTCTGCAGGAAATGTTAGCAGTTAAACTGTAGTGAATCATTTGTGACGAGATTGACAGTACAACTGATTAACTGTGACCCATTAAATGTTTTTTCTGCTACAGATATTCAACATGAGCTTGTTTTTTAAAAACCAAAACTAAAACAAGTTCTATTGAGTAGGAAGTTCTTTCTTTTGGAGACATATGAAACCATTGGATTCAGTGATTAATCAGTACATTTTAGCAATTCTTGAAACTATATTTTGTTGATATTTTGCGCTCTACTAAAAAAAAGACTTAAAGGCACTTATATGTATATAAGAAAGTAAACCTATAATAGTAATAAGCTATTAAGAAAAATAGTCGACTGAAATATTGATTTAGATACATTAGGTTTCCTTCAGGGTTTATTCATACATATGTATGTACAGTATGTCATGAAAATGTTTTTACAAATTAAAAAAATCATTGAGTTTCAACTTTATTGTGAAAAAAACTACACATGTTTTTTTATTTTGATAAAAATATTTTTCATTTATATTTTTCTATGACATTATTGTAACGAGTTCCTGCAGAAAAACGTTAAAATGACAGAAGTGTCAAAAATACATCAACAACAATTTATACTCATTAAAATTCCTGTCAATAATTTTTTTACAAAGGGTTTTTACATTGGGTTTACCTAATTGACGCATTTTTTGGATTTTTAACAAAAATTGGTTTAAAGTTCACAAAACAATGAAGAAAGCCTTAAAAAAAGACGGACATACATGAACAGCTACTCAACTAAGATTGATGCTGACAAGCCCTTTTGTCATTGGAACGATGCTATATTTTGTTATAGGACTAAAGTTATGATAAACCATGATAAGGTTATAAATAAAAAGTAATGGCTGCCTCTAAAAGCCTTTAAAACCCTTAGGGCCATTATTACAACTTGGCGTTAGCTTAAAGTGAGATTTAATCGGTCGGATAAAAACATTTTCATTATTACAACTTTCTTTTAACCTAAAAATGAGCGATAAATTAAAGGCAAGTTCGTCTTGGCGGTAAGTTTTACAAGGAGGATTTATGTTTAAGTTGCCATATTTTCTTATTTTAATATGGTAGCACTATCCGTTACACAATTTTTGCTTTTCAAAATGTAAACAAAAGTGCGTCGTTGCCACTACAATTTTTCGCAATTTTATTACTCCTTCAAAAGTAGTCGGTAATTGCTAACGGTATTGCCACACAATGAGAGATATGTATTTAACTTTACCGGCAAGTTGTAATAATGGAAATTTGCTAACGGCCACTTTATCGCCCTGTTCGGTTAACGCTACCATTTACTACCGCCAACTTTGTCGCCAAGTTGTAATAATGGCCCTTAGTAGTATTTCCACTACAAAATTTAAAGAGTTTTCACAAATGGTATGAGGGTATATCAGGTATAGAAATTGTTTATTTAAGATTTTTTAACAATTATGTGATCGCCCAAGGATATTTTAATATTTTAAGGACTTATTTCTTCGCAAAGAAATTTTCGTTCTAAAAGTGCAAAAACTCAAAATGTTACTTTAGCCACGCTATAGCCCAGAGCTCCATGACTGCGCTGTGTTAATGTGGTTATATTATTTTGTCACCAGGTCAGAGTCCAGATCTACCCAAAAAAAACATTTTTTAGAATACCTTTAAAGAAAAAAACAGGGTAAAAGGGTTAAAATGTTCGGTAAAAAAATGGAATTTCGGAGAAAATTGAAAATTTTCAAGCGGATACGCTTTCTGTTAGAAAGGACCTTTTACGTTATAATTTATGCTAATGTTGGAATTTCTAAGTTTTCTATAAAATTCTGTGGGTGTAAAAAAAATTTCTTGACAAGCTGTTTTTGATAAAATTTTGGTTTATGTTATTTAAGTTTTATTTTTTTTAAATATTTTTTAAAATCTTGCGATGTATTTTTAAAAATATTTCTATAAAATTTTTTAATTCCATTAAGAAAGTATGTATTTTTTTAAAGGCGAACTTAAAAAAAAAAATATTTTTCTTTATTGTCAAAACAATTATTTGACAGACTGTGTATATTTATATCGAAACAGTTATGAAAGCGTTCATACATTTTTTTTTAATAAAATAATTTTTTATATAGATATATGTATATTATGCACATATGTATGTACATTAGACCGAACTTAATTTTTTTTTTTTTGCAAAAAAAGTGTACCGCCCCCTCAAATTATTCCTTTTTACGCCAATAGTGAAATTCCAAAATCTTAGGCTGATTGCCTTAGGTTAAGGCGTGGCACATGACCACTAAAGTGGCTAAAACTGGTTTATATGGACTTTTCACAGGACAAGGCAAAAAATTAAAAGTAAAATGTTTCATATATGTTTTTAATATATTATTTTATTGAATTTAACTTGCGTTTAATGATTACTATTCTTAATAAACATTTAAACTTAATCGCAAAGGTCTGATTTATTAATGCTACCGTACTTTTTCCTATAATCAGTTACTGTTTGCAAGATATATTGTTTCTCTTCTTCGTTTTTTGTTAAAGCTGCATTATATTCTTCCATAAGTTTTACAAAACGCTCTGCAGTATCATTAACAACATGTAAGTTTTGTACAATATTCATTCCCTTTTGAAATTCGGATTCATTGGGCCACTTGGAAGGGTCAAGTTTTAGAAAGTTAGTTTCAATATTAAACCTTTCAAAAAAGCTCAATGTTTTTTTATTAACAAAGTCTGAAATATTTTTTTGGTTTAAATCATTTATGTTGGTAACTATTCTTTTATTCTCATTATTTTGTTCTTCTTTGAGATTTTCAACCATTTTCCTCTTTTCTCCAACGTCTACAGCATTATCAAAAAATGAAAGACCCGCTGCTTCTGGTGTCAAGTACCACAAGTGGTTCGAAAACTTGCTCGTTACTTCATTGCTTACTATTTCATTCACTTCGTTGAATTTAATAATATTTTTAATAAAATTTAAATCATTTAAAGGTGCTTTCGCGGCAATTGGCGCCTCAATCCACGGCCTCAAATAAACTTTCAAAATGAACACACTTATATCTTGTATAGCATTTGCCTCATCTGATGACATTGAGAATTGGTGGCGGAAAAGAAAAATCTTGAGCGTATATATCGCTTTAGCCATCCATCGGGCATGATGCATCGCTCCAGGTGATTTAAACCTTATAGGCTCTGTGTTTCGACCAAGAAATATAAGACTCAATTCCAATAACTCCTTGTAGTCTGCCCTGGGATGTTGTTTAGTGG
Source organism: Melanophora roralis (assembly GCA_963583895.1). Classification (NCBI taxonomy): domain Eukaryota; kingdom Metazoa; phylum Arthropoda; class Insecta; order Diptera; family Rhinophoridae; genus Melanophora; species Melanophora roralis. The sequence continues at coordinate 1,201,788 of OY757189.1, forward strand.
CATAGTTTTGAGCAAATTGGGCTAATTGGTCTTGTTCAGTTATGTTAAGCGCAAGATTTATTTTTTTATCCACCATTCCACTTGCAAATTTTTGTTGATTGATTTTGGGCCAATATTTTTTGAAACGCTGGAAAATATCTAATGACGGTCCACTTAATTTTAAATCATATTTCACGAAAGCACTTTTCAGCAAGAGTTCATATATGTGATGACGGCAAGGGAGATATAACAATTCTCTATTGAGGTGTTGTTCTAATAAAATGCAAGTACCTTGTAATCTACCTGTATTTGTCGCTGTAGTATCAAAACATAAAGCTTGTACCTTGTTTGGAAAGAATGTTGTTTATATTAACTGTTATAAGAAATTGTTTTTTAAATACCTTTTCTGTTAGATTCCATTCATTTAATAGTTTGAGTATGGCGTCTGTCTGTTCTTTTCCAGTACCAGCTGACAGGGCAGGTACTCCAAGTAGATGTTCAATGCCATTTGTTGTTATCACAACTGGTAATCTGTCTACTTTTGCATTTCCTGTGATCGATGGTAAAATTTTTCCATCCCAATGTACAGTAATTTGATTTATATCTTTGTTTTTAAAATCCATCATCAGGTTTGCAGCAGTTTCCGAACGTAATTGTTTACGGCAAAGCCGAATCGATGTCTTACTGATTACTAGTGTACTGATATCATGTTCCAATGCTTCAGCCGCAGCTATCAGAATACGTACTGCATCCCTGTCACTTACCTTGGCCTTGTCTAAGGTCGCAACAAGCTTGGAAGTGATAAAATGTTTCATTCCTCGTTTTCTGTTTTTTTGTTGAGAGTTCGAGTTCGCAGTTTGGTCAGTATTATCATCACTATCGTATTCATCAATTAGTTCTTCTGTATTGTCACTCAAATCATTCGCTGTCAGGAATCCTTGGAATTGATCTTCGCCCTGCTTTTCTTTTCGCATTACCTCTTTTTCAATACGAATATTTCTTCGCTTTTCTTTTTCAAATAATGAACGATCGCATCCCACCATTGCACCAGGTCTACCTTCTTTACGTTGATTCTTCAAAAACTCTTTATCTTCTTCTATTTTAATTAAATCTAACGCATTCCCGTGCGCAATGTCAAATAAGTTTTCCATATTTTTAATAAACTCATCTTCTCGCCTTTTTTGAAGTGGTGTGCTGCGTTTGCACGTTTTTTGCAGATTTTTCCATTGGTGATATAAAGATTCAACTTTTTGAACACTTCTATCAATTTGACGAAATGGAATACGGGCTTTATTCCAAAAAATTTCGACCTCTTTGATAACCAGATATGCACTTGAACGAAGATCCAATTTCACTTTGCGCATGTTATAAAACAAAACTTTCAAAACTTGTCCATTGGAAGGCAGCTTAGATCCAACAATTTGGCTTTCGTCATATCCTAATAAATAAATTTTTTCACTAGCTCTTGTGTCCATTTTGCAAATACCATCAATATAAATTCTCTTTTTAGCAATAATGTTTCTATGATTAAAAGCTCAAAATACCTGCGCTTCACTCTTTACACACTTTTAATTGCCCCGTGGTTGACTTTACTCTGTTGTTGCCAACACTTTATTTAGCAAATCAAATATTTGTTTACATAGACGGTAAGAATGGGGGAACTGTGTTCGATGTACTGAGTTAGACACGCTTTGGTATTGTCAGTAATCAACGTAAACAACAACAAATCGTGAGCATACAAAAAAAAACAAATCGTGAGCATTTGCCGAAGAATAGTAATCATTAAACGTAAGTTAATTTCAAAAAAATAATATATTACAGACATATATGAAACATTTTACTTATAATTTTTTGCCTTGTCATGTGAAAAGTCCATATAAACCAGTTTTAGCCACTTCAGTGGGCATGTGCCACGCCTTAACCTAGGGCAATCAGTCTTAGATTTTGGAATTTCACTATTGGCATAAAAAGGAACAATTTGAGGGGGCGGTACACTTTTTTTGCAAAAAAAAAAATTTCCCATACAAAAAATGTTCGGTCTAATGTACATACATATACATACTTACATTTGTTAATGGCTAAAAAATGTTAGGGGATATGACCATTTTCGATTTCGATAACAAAATGTTTAAGTGAACATCAATTATTTGTATTCACATGTCTTTCAAATACACATACACATAAATATGTTTATGTGCATGTATATACATGTGTATTATATGTGACCAAAATGTTATCCAAAACATATCAAATATGGCGTCTCAATGTAATTTAATGAGTTGCTCGTGAGTTCCTAAGCGCTTTTAGACACGTTTTACAATGTTTTGATTCATTTTATGTTTAAATTTTTAGGTTTTTATTTTCTAAAAAGCTACAGAAAATTTTTGTTTAGTTTTCCTTAAATTAAAAGTAAAAAATTTAACTCCTTTAATCGAGTGCATTCAGTTGCATGTTCTTGGAAAATTATTTTGTTGAATGAAATTTTAAGAACTTTTACTTTCTGATTAATCATACGAGTAGTTAAGGTGCTGACATTATTGCAATTATTTTCTAGTTTGTGGTTTTTCCTTTTTTTAATTTTTCAATAAAAAAATGCTGTTAAAGAAATAATGGCACTTGAAAGCGTGCATACTTACCCACAAGAAATAGTTGAAAAGTAAAAGTTAAAAAGTTAAATTTTGGGCAAAAACTTAATAGCGTTTCTTTATGATATTATTTGAAAGTAAACATAAAATTGAATTTGTTGCCACAAAAATTTTACAAACTCTTGTAAGGAAAATTTTTGAAAATTCAAACTGTCAACCGCATCCCAGTAGCAGAAATCACTATAAATTTGCCAGTTGACAACGCTACTAAAGTTTGGCTTTTTATAGAAATTCGACGTAAAATTAATTCAACTTGAATTGTGTTAAATTTAAGTACCCAACTTTTAAAAGAAAAAAGTGAATGAAAATTACACACGAATAGAAAAAACTTTCAGCTTGTTGGTAGACACTGTGTAAAGAGTGAATCAGATAAAACTTATTCTTGTATTAAGTTAAATAAAACTTAAACCGATCAATAAAACAATTCATGAAAAACGTAAATTTATTCAAATATTGCACAAATTCAATAAACAATAAATTACTATCATATGGTAGTTATTTATAAATTTATCCATCTCTTCCGGAAATCCTCCCATTTTAGATTTTATGGTTGCTTCTGTTACTTTTTTTAGAGGGGGTGGTCCACTTACGCTTAAAATCGGACATATTCTCGAATAACTTTTCTGTGACCTTTAATTATTTTTTTTACTTTTCCAGAGGCCGAAGTTCTAAACAGTTAGATGAATTTGCTTCCCGTAATTCAAAATTGGCATTATTGTTTAAATACCACAAGAGGCTTTTTCCATAGTGGCATGAGGCAAAACCGTGCCAGAAATATCAAGGCACTCTACTCTGTACTGTTTTAATATAGGCAAAAGCCGTTTTTGTCGACACTCCGTAATAAATATGTATATATTTCTGTGTGCATTTGCCTATTTAGCCACAACTGAAAATGGCTTGTCACATAAGACATTGGGGAATATTGTTAGCTTTTTTTAAGTTTGCCAGAATATAAGTTTCATCATCCTTCATAAAAAAAGGTGTTGTTTGTTTTCAAAAGTTTACCTAAATTTTTTGCTGCTTCTTTTGTCCCTTTGCTAGTTATTGCATTGTGATCTGGAACTTCCGAAGATTAGAATCAGAGTACATATTTAACTTTACAAACTGATTTTCCGATAGAAGTGTTCGGTACTCTTCTAAAGAGTTACTCGACTTCTTTTCACTCACAAATAAATGTTAACCTTTTTTCGTCCTGATCAGGTTTTCTTTCAAAGCACAAGTCTTCGTTATACTGTTTAATGGCTTTTGAAACAGTGTGACAATAAACCTTAAGGTCTATTGCCATATTTTGAAAAGTTTTAATTATATTTTTACGTCCTTTTTTTCGTTTTTCATTTAAGCCGAAATAACAGTTGAAAATAAATTGTTTAGGGAAAAAATATCTGGAATCTTTCTAAAAGCATAAATGAATTAAACTTAAATATCTAATTAATGTAATGAATTGTAATTAATAAAATAAAACATAGGGGTGGCCTCATTTCGTAAAACACAACGCATAATAACAAAAACAATTGTTTTGAAAAATTTTAAATTTAAAAAACCTTTCCATACATTTTGCTTTTGTTTTAGAACATTCCGTTTTAGGAATTAAAACGCAAGGTTACGATATGAACAATGTTTCGAATCAGTTTTGTTATAATTTAACAAAAATAAGAGAAACAAGTGCCAATTTAAAATATTTCAAAACGAAATTTGTAATTTATCTAATTTTTAACAAACGCAGTTTACTAATGATCATTTGTGGATCATGTAAGTGGGAGAGAAGGACTTGTGGTGGGGCAATTTATTTATAAAAATTTTCGACTATCATTATAAGGTTTTAAATTTTATCAAAATTGAAAACTTATGTATATAACTTATGTAGTGATCATCAAAACAAACTAAGATAATTTACTTTTAAAAATAAATGGGCAGAAACAAAGGAGTTGTAATGATAGTTTTTTTTCAGTAAAATTTAGTTAATTTAAAAAATCAGGAAAGAAATGAAATATTTGCTTTTTGTTTAAAATTTTGATTTTTTATTATTTAAAATTGTCTTTAGAATCGGGCCGCTTATTTGTTTGGGGTGAAAATCGACATGGTCAGCTGGGTATTGGAGGGCAGCATTTATTGAATACTAATAATAATAACAACAACAACAACAACAACAACAGTAATGAAGACATTATTATAAAACCAACATGCGTTAAATCATTGAAAACGTTGGGCCTTAAAATAGTTGATATCTCATTTGGCAGCGATTGGTCTATAATTTTAACACGTAAGTTGAAAAGAAATAGTTTTAAACTAAATTTAATAAATTTTTTATTACGAAAATAAAAACGATGAAGCTTATACCTCATTCTCCGTCAATACGTTGTGTTGTTAAATTTTTATTTAAATTATTAAGTAAAAGTAACAATTGCGGTGTAAGCTCCATTTATGTTTTCTTATTTTTTTTTTTCTTTTTATTATTTTAAATAATTTGCATCTTTTTAGTGTCAAATGAATTATTTTTTACGGGCCGTAATATATTTGCCAGCAATAGCAATGTATCATCAAATTTTACCAAGGCCACAATAAATGGAGAAATATGTGAATTTATACGAAAACCCTTTCGTTTAAAAGAGTTTGATGACTGCCTGTCGAACAACGAGGAAGCCGAAAATTTTGTAAAGGTTTTGGCAGGAAATGAACATTTTGTGTTATTGACATGTAAGTCTCTACATCTGTCTGTCTTAATGTTTGCAATTTTTTTTTAATTTTTGTACCATTTTTTGTTCCTGTCTATTATTTCGCTGGAACTTTATTAACATGAAAATTGCATAAAGTCGACAACAGGTTTTTAAAATATTGATTATTTACAACACGCAAAAGTAGTTGAGATGATATTTGATAGTTTAGGGAAATTAAAATTAAAATAATGGTTGCAAATGTTTAGCTTTGATTTATCATAATTCATTTCACGCTAGAATAAAGTTTTGTGGAGTTTTGTTAAACAATCGAGAATTTAAAGGCGCGTTGTTTGACTTTGTGTGATCTTTTCTTTTAGTTAACCCGGTGCGCTTCGCTACTCCCAATTAAAGCCACCAGCTTGAAAACAAATTTAAAAGACGAGAACGAAGTTTTTTTTATTTTTTTTTACATTTAACTTTTTGGTTTAACGTTTAACAATTTCTACTTATTAGGCTTAAGGTTAGCTATTAAAATTGCGATTGTTTAAAACGGAAATTTTATTAATAATTAAGTACAGGGTGTCTGGTGGTAGTTTTATGCTTTCAAACTTAAATAAAAAACGTAATAATTGACAAAAAGTTTTATTAAAAGCATTGAACGATAGAATGGGAATGCGGATTTTATTTTTTAAAGAGTATGTCAACCGGATGTCTTCCATCGAGTTAAACACACTGTTTAAAACGAAGTCTTGTGTTCTCGGCCACACGCTGCAGTATACTTGGTTCAATTGAGCTAAATTCTCGACGAATATTTTCTTCTTTAAAGCCACAAGAGATTGGGAATTGTCATTATAAACCCTCTCTTTAAAGTAGCCCCATAAAAAACCCATGGGAGTTAGATCGGCCGACCTCGGTGGCCATGGGATTTCCCCAAATCGACTAATCAGTTTTTGGGGGAAATTTTCTCGAAGAAAATTCATCGAAGCTCTAGCTGTGTGTGCAGTCCCTCCATCCTGTTAAAACCACGTGTGTGAAGAGTACGATATATGAGCTCGCAGGTTTGGTAAAAAGAATTCCGTTGTCATGCGTCGATAATTTTCACAGTTGACATTTGTCGCTTTGCCTCAAAAATTTTTGGAAAAAAATAATGCAATTTTCTCATGCGAGGATAAGGCACACGAAACAAATACCCTGTGGTAATACAATGGTTTTTGATGTTTCAATCGAGTGTTACGGGTTCTTGAAGACTAGTAACGGCAATTGTGCTTGTTGACGTGGCCGTTTAAGTGAAAATGAGCATCGTCGCTCCAAAAAATGGGATTTACAGTGCGAAAACGCTTCAACATTGTTTTAAAAAAAAATTTTTCGTAAATTAAATTCACTTTTTTTTAGTTCTTGAACGATTTAAATTTTAAAAGGATGGAATTTTAGATCCTTTTTTAAAATTTAACAAATAATCGCTCTTGGAAGTCCCAGTGAGGCTGCTCTTCTCCGTATTAAATGTCGCGGATTTTCACGTAAGCTACTTTCAATCAGTTCAAGTACGGCCCTGGCCGTGGGACATTAATAGCCGAAGCAGTTGCGCAAAATCTCTGCACCCACGAAAGAATTAAATTTACACTCGGTCCATCACGTATTCGCCGAATATCGAACCCTGTACTTCCGATATTAACCGTCTTTATGCCGTTTTCGAAACCAGCTAAGATTTCTTGTCAACACTCTTTCTATTAAATAATTTAGCAGTACCTATTAGACCTAATTTTAAAATAATTTTTATCATCCTTTCTAAAAAGTGTAACATTTTGTATAGGTGATACCTCTACCGCTGCTCGGATCCCTTAATTATTTTACCCCAAAAGAAAAATTTTTATCAGAAAGGCTCACAGGAATTTTTGAAAGAACGCAGACATTACAGTTCTGGAGTTTCTTCATAAAAATTGTTTAATTTCAATAGAAGGAAGACATCACGCCTACTTAAAAAACTTTAATTAAAAAATCTGTATACAGCATACCACGTAACTACATTTTTTAAAATTTTACAGAAGAAGCAAAAATATTTTGTAAATATAAAGGCTGTGTTTGAATATTATTCCCTTTTTCTGGCATTCTGTTTCCTTTTTATACCCTTCACAGAAGTGATAAGTTCATATATCAGTTTGTCATTCCGTTTGTAATTTTTTTATTATCCATCTGCGACCCCATAAAGTATATATATTCTAGATCCTTATAGGAAATATATAAAGTAGATAATTACAAAGCAGTTTTACTATATTATTTGAAGTACGAAATCATTCGGCTAGATCATATGGCTAAGTACTTTGAATATCAATGTGAAGGGTATATAAGATTCGGCACAGATGAATATAGCGCTCTTACTTGTTTTTTTGTAACATTAAATGTAATATACTCAAATATGTTAAAAGCTAACGATATAAAAACAAAGTTTTAAAGTAAAAAAAGAGTAGTTTTCGAAAAAACCAAGATAAAAAACACTATTTCTCCTTATTACATAAGTAAAGATGACCCGTTGGATTTGTAATATCGGTCCCATTGTGTTAATTGTGGAGGGACCTGTTCACAGTTTTTCAGCTATTTTTTTATTTAATGTAGTAAACCAGGGTACACTGGCAGTAAACATATAACAATACTAATTCTGGTTTGGTTGAAAAGTACTACATAACGTTTTCTTTATTCATTCTTAAACAGTATTTTAACAAAATATTATTTTTTTTTTACTTTAGCCTTTGGTCGTCTTATTGGGTGGGGTTCGAATCAGTCTCATCAACTGGGTCAATCTAAGAAGGATGAAATTCTTAAACCATTCGAAATTATTTTTGACTCTCCCATACAACAATACGCCTGTGGACCAGAAAGCACATTGGTCTTAACACAAAATGGAAAGCTTTACTTAACGGGACGTTTAAACGAATTTGCATTTTCGGATTTCACGGAACTTCAAAATAATCTATCTTCTAACGAACAAATTATATTTATGCACATTTCAAAGACCAGCGAAATATTTATAGTCACCAACACCGGAAACATTTATCGCAGTTTTGAGTCTGTTCGTAATAAGAGCTTAATATTTCAAAGATTTTATGATTACGATAGTGAAGAAAACGGTCCCATATGGAAACTATTAAAAGATACATCTTTCTATGCCGTGCTTACAAAAGCAAGCAAATTTTATACTACGTTCTCGGAAAGTGGTCATCATTTAAAAACATTTAGAGAAATATCAAAATTTAAAAATCTACGTTTACTAGACATGGCTCTGGGAGACCAGCACATATTGGTCCATGGCATACCGAAGTCGTCTACTCTGGCTGCCACCATAGCGCCAGGCGGAGACAACAGATATATGTCACCCAATACAATAATGGCAAAACACAATAGCAAAAAAATGGAATTATTAGAAGCTCACATGAATAGCGAAAATGCAAAAATTTCGGAAGAAAAAAAGATATTGATGCTATCAAATACTAAAACTAACGCGAATAAAAATCTTAAAGAAGAAAAGAAAGATTCACCATTAAATTCAGAAGAAAAAACTACAGCTTTTAAAAATAGTAGTATTTCAAACGAAGTTAATAACAAACAATTTTCGACAAAAGATGTAATAGAAAAAAAGCTTTTAAGTAAAACTCTAGATTATAATGGAAAGCTGTCCGCGGAATCAACAGAATCATCGTTTAACGAAAGTTCATCAAATGGTACTGACAACACAGTGGTAAGTAAAAAATCTCTCACACATTCGTTAAGCAGCAAGAGTCTCCTTCGAAATGATATAGAAACGGCAACATCCAGCGTAAAATCATTACGTCCTAGAACACCATATCCCGATATCAGCCCACAAAACTCGCCCAAATCGAATAAAACGCCAGTTCGAAATTATTCATTCGAAGCTGCTATGAAAAATAATTTAATAGAGCAGACATCTCCAGAATTGGTAGCGAGTCTTGAAAATATACCTGAACATGTAACAACGGAAAGTGGTAAGTGATAATAATTTTTAAATAGTTTTTTGTCGACTTTTTTGTTGTAATTAGTGAAACAATTTATTCAAGCTCGGAGTTATTATTTATTTTCATTGTTTATTTTTAATATTTCTCTATCCTTTGGATAGCATCTTTAACCATACGACTAACAACAATCAAAAACAAATAAGAGCACTATATTCGGCTGTGCCGAATCTTATATACCCTTCACATTGGTCTTTTTATATGCCCAGCCATCTGAACCAGCCAAGTAATTTCATACTGCAAATATTATAATGAAAATGCTTTTTATATGTGTTTGTATATACGTACATTCTATATGTTTGAATACAAATATACATGCTAAAAATGGTACCAATGGTATGTAAATGCATACATATGTAAACATAGGTACCGTGAAGTAACTCCCAAATGAAATAACTCCCAATGAAAAAATGAAATAACTCCCAATTTTTTTCCATACAAATTGGGAGTTATTTCATAATGAAATAACTCCCAATGCGTTGGGAGTTATTTCATTATTTTTCATTGGGAGTTATTTCATAATGAAATAACTCCCAAATGAAATAAATCCCAATGAAATTTTGTTGGGAGTTATTTCATTTTTTCGAAGTGTTGGGAGTTATTTCATTCTTGTTGGGAGTTATTTCATTTTCTATAATTGGGAGTTATTTCATTTTTATTGGGAGTTATTTCATTTTTATTGGGAGCTGTTTCATTTTTGTTGGGAGTTATTTCATTTTACTAAAAGCAAGTGTATATACCAGAGCATTTAAAAAAATTTAATCGCGCTAGTATAAAAGGTGACATTTATTTAAAAGTTTTGGGGTTTTAAAACCGTGGTTATATAGCCGGCCTTCGGCCGGGCGCAAGAAAAAAAAACTCCAGTGGATTCGATCCGCCGGCTTCGCAGTAGCCTTCGGCCGGGGAATATACTTTAAACTGTAGTGCATCGGAAGTATTTGCAGCTTCATAACTAAAGTGTCATTAAATTCATATTTTATTTGGCGAAGCTTTATATGGAAAGCAGTAGAGCTTAAAGTCCATTGCCCGGCCGAAGGCTACTGCGAAGCCGGCGGATCGAATGGACTGGAGTTTTTTTTCCTTGCGCCCGGCCGAAGGCCGGCTATCTAAATCACTCCTTTTTATTAAAAAAATTATTTAACCAAAAAGGTGCCTAAAGTCCACGCGCCTGTCCTAAAGCTGTAACGAAGCTGGCATATATAGCCGGCCTTCGGCCGGGCGCAAGGAAAAAAACTCCAGTAGATTCGATCCGCCGGCTTCGCAGTAGCCTTCGGTGGGGGAATATACTTTAAACTGTAGTGCATCGGAAGTATTTGCAGCTTCATAACTAAAGTGTTATTAAATTCATATTTTATTTGGCGAAGCTTTATATGGAAAGCAGTAGAGCTTAAAGTCCATTGCCCGGCCGAAGGCTACTGCGAAGCCGGCGGATCGAATCCACTGGATGTTTCTTTCCTTGCGCCCGGCAAAGGCCGGCTATCTAAATAACTCTTTTTACTAAAAAATTATTTAACCAAAAAGGTGCCTCAAGTCCACGCGCCTGTCCTAAAGCTGTAACGAAACCGGCGGTTCGATCCACGAGAGTTAACTTATCCTGCGTCCAGACGGAGGCCGGCAGTCATTTGGTTTGTTTGTTTAGAAAATAATTTTACGTTAGTAACATCTTATTTATGGATACAAAAGGTTTTCGCATTATATATATTTTAATTGGGAGTTATTTCGTTTTCGTTGGGAGTTATTTCATTTTCGTTGGGACTTATTTCATAAAACAATTATTTTTTTTGTAATTGGGGGTTATTTCATTTTTGTTGGGAGTTATTTCATTTGGGAGTTATTTCACTTTTTTGTGACTTTTATGAAATAACTCCCAAACATTGGGAGTTATTTCATTTTTACCGTTGGGAGTTATTTCATTTTTTTCGATTGGGAGTTATTTCATTTTCGTTGGGAGTTATTTCATTTGGGAGTTATTTCATTTTTTCCATTGGGAGTTATTTCATTTGGGAGTTATTTCACGGTACCGTAAACATATGCATACATACATATGTACCTGCATACATCCATATGATAACACATACCTACGTTCAAGCATACAAGAAACTTTTTGCGTTATTTTTTACGCCCAGTTATCATTTGTTACATATTTTGTATAGAGTTTGTGATTTTTTTTTATAAAACCTGAGGCAATCGCACTGTTTTGCCTATATCTCGGTCGATAGTTAACCGATCTTGCTGTAAATAGCGATTGTCTCCAGGATATTTCTAATAGTTTGACACCAATAACCGGTCCGTATTACTTTATTTGACTCAAAAAACTTGATTTCAACAGACGGACATTGCCTTATCGACTTCCCTATCTATAAGGATCCATAATATATATATACTTTATGGGGTCGCAAATTGATAACAAAGAAAGTACAAACAGAATAACAAACTTACATATAGAGTTATCACTATGTGGAGGGTATTAAAAAAAAAAATAGGACTTAGGACGAATATTAAAAAAAACCACTTTTTATTACCATTAAAAGTAAAAAACAAAAAAAAGTATTGAAGTTATTTAAAAACGTTTGCACACATATATTTTAGATGTTTTGCCCAACTTAACCGTTTCTACACCAACGCCACCCACCGAAGATGACGAGGAATTAAGGTTGGAAATCAGTGAAAGCACAGATCCCTTAGATAACACAGTTTCCGTTAATGAAATACGTTTTATTAACAACGGCATTGATGTTACTGCCAATGTAAAAAAATTTAAACTCAGGAGCCCTGAAGTATCTCTTGAGGAGCCAGTTGAAAACGAAGAAAATGAAAACTATGATAAAGAAGATGCTAATAGTAAATTACTAATAAGAAAACAAGCTAAGAACTTTATTAATGAATTAGAGCTCGAACTAGATAAAAAAGTTGAAGGTGCAAAAACAAGCAAAGCGGATGTACAAAATATGGTGGAAGATGAATCTAATAGGTTCGGCAATAAAGTCGAAGCAAGTTTATCAACAACAGCAAACATTATAAAAGAAGCTGGTAGAGAAACATCAGATACTGTAAATAATAAATTAAAAGGCGCTAAGGATATGATAGGCTCAGTTGCAACTATAGCAGAAACCGGGACACAAAAAGCTGTAGAGAATGTAAATGAAAATGCAAAAAAAGCAGTTAAAAGTGCTAAACAATCAATAGAAAATGTTAGCAATGATACTCTACAAGCAGTGGGTGAAATGGGTAGCAATGTTACAAAAGCAACAGGTGAAGCAAAAGACGCCGTGGGCAATGCATTTCGAAAAATGGCAGATGAAACAAAACACGCAGTTGGAGCAGTGACTTCAAAAATTTCTACTGAAGTACAAGATGCTAAAAATAGTCTTAGTTCTTTGCTACATGGCAAAAAAAACAAAGTTGACGTGCAAAGGCCAATAGAAGATCACGAACATGATGAAGCTCCTCAATCTGAGCACGCCAATAGGGAAAGTGTTAGTAGAAAAGTTAATACCAATGAACAATCCAAAATCACCACTGTAGGCATTCAAGAGGATGATGAACGAACTACGGCTTCTGCAAATTCTAATGCGATATCATCAGCTGGCAATACGTTTGAAAGTAACAATCCATTTGAGAATGGAGAACCATTTGACCCTGAATTAGATGCTATGGTAGAAAGAGGGAAGCAGGCTTTACGAGACGAACTGCAAGCAGCAGGCGTAGCAGCGGAAAATAGAGCAACGCGTGCCTTTGAAGATGTAGTGGAAGAGAAGAGCAAATTTGCTAAATTTGTTGATGACATGAGAGAAAAATCGAGGAACTTAACATGTCGTAATGAAAAATCTATCAAAATTGTTGATGGTAAGGAAGTTGTTAACAATACAAAATTATAATTTTTATATTTAAAATTCTATTTTTCGACCTTTGCTCTTAATACTTTTTTATTTAATCGAGCTTGAGTTCAATGGTTTTTGTATTAAAATATTTTAATTTCTTGAAAATATCACTAAGAAGCTTCTCACAATTTTAAAGCGAAATATTGGATAATAATACATAATATAAAAACAAGAAAATAAAAAAAAAAACGATTGGCCTCAAGCTCGATTAAATAAAAATATGTATATTAATTTTTAAATTTATATTTTTTAGATCATCCCCCTCGTTATAGCGTTGAAGACGAATTAGTTGTACAGCCCGTCAATAAGGATTCCACTGAATCAAAAATTTGCACAATTTTATAAAAAAAACTTTATCTTTCCCAAAAAGTTGTAAAAGAAATATCCCGACTACAACAATAAATAAAAATTTCCAATATTTACTTTGCATTTTATTCTATAAAACTTATACATCACATTTACAAATTTATTTATACCAAAGATCTATAGATTTTAGAAAACTTTTTTAACTTACTGCGTGACAATATGATTCGAAGTTTTTGAGTTGTAAAAGGATTGCACCTATTCTTTTTTTAAGTTATTAAAATATTTTATACGTTTTAAAACAGTTTCAACTGCATCCTCAAAAACTTTTTACACGAAAAAACAATTTTTTGCCACAGCTGTTTTTTAAAAAAAATAAACTGAAGTTGGCTGCAACACTGCTGCCAGACGTACAGAGCTTGGCGTTGGCATTTTGGTGCTTTTCGGGGATCTTTTGGCCCTTTAAGCTTATGTAACTTAGTCCCCAGACGTCCAATTTTGTCTAACAAATGTACTATATAAAAACAGTTTTTGTGTATCGTTTAGCAATATTCTGCCGCAAAGTGAGCAATTTTAATATATTTATTTACGACGCCAACTTAAGAAATGAAAATGATGATCAAGTTGGTTATCAAGTTGCGTGCAGCCTATTCGAATGAATTTGACAAACAATATGTGTGAACAACTTGAAATCAAAAGCTTGAACTTCTGGCCGCAGCTTAAAAGTATGTAAAAACTTCGCAACATATTAGTGTAACCAGAAAAAAATTTGTTGATATAACTAGAGTTGGCTCAATCTGTTACTTTAGATCGTTTTTGCCAACAACATCGTTCGTTTTTTTTTCACATTGTACCACAATGTAAGTTCTATGGGGTTTTGGTATTATATTAACTAGGTTGTTGGCAAAAACGAGCTAAAGTAACGAGTCGGACCCAACTCTACTATAAACAATCTCCCACAGTGCTTTTAAGAGCTTTTTCATTAATCAAAAAAAAAATCTTTTCTGAACTTTTTCATTTTTTATGTGTGCAAAAATTTTTTCCGCTTTTATTATTTAACAAATATACAAATAAAATAAGACCATAAAAACTGGTGATACCCTTTCTGACGGGTACCACTGATTTTACGAAACTTTTGAGGACTATTAAAAGAAAATGGCCACCAATCTCTTTAAACAGAGTACAGGATTTTACTACACTTTGATAGCAAAATTTAACCCATTAATTTAAATCAAAAAATATTGAAAATTCTTATGACTGTGGCACTAGAGCTGAAAGTCCAAAACACGCGTTAGCACGTTAATGCTTTGTTGCGCTCTTCAAAGTGCGTTTCCATCTATGTGATTGGCGCCAAATCATTTAATTTTCTCAAATTAAGTAATTTGCTACATGATTTCCCAAATATTTTTCTTATGAACAAATCATCTCAAATTACTTGATTTGCTCAAGATTATATAGAAATTTGTCTGTGCAACACTGTGCGGAGGCTGTTATTACAAACGCAAATCCGAAAAAATTACAGTAGGTTGTAAGGCGCATGCATCAGGTGGGAGTAGTTCCACACAAACAACTTAATCTTTATAAGAATTACAACAGATAACAAAAACTCACAAATTATTTTTTCCTCCTCGTGAGCTTTTATTACCGTTACTTAGCTGATTAACCGAGGCCGAGGCACATTCATTACAAGTGGCCTCGGTTAATTAGCTGGGTAACGGTATATCGGATGTGTAGTTGTCAAAATTTGTTTATTTTTTACTAAGAACAACTGTAGAATCTAAGAAAAGCTCAAAGAGAAGAAGAAAGAATTTGTAAGTTTTTGTTATCTGGGTCTGACTATCGTACATCCATATAAGTTATTTTTGCAGAACCGCTCCCACCTGTATACATGCGCCTTGACCGAGGCCACCTGTAATAGATTCGCCTTGGTGAGACAGCAGTGTAAATGGCGCACAAAAATGTACAACGGCGTTGAAGAGTCCTCTTTTATAAGCCGGTCGGCTTGGTTTTCTGTTAGGTAACTGTCAAAAAAGAAAAAAAATGACAAAAAGTGTGTTGCGTGAGAAATACGATTGAAAAATTATTTTTTTGTAAAAATTTTTTATTTCTGCCACAACGAAAACAAGGGCAAATACAATTTTTATCTTAACAGACCCATACAATTAAAATTGTAAATATTGTTCATCGAAAATACTAAATGAAAAGTTAAGGAAAATGAACCCACATAGGGACTAGCGCTTAACAAAAAATTGCAAAGGGAATGATTTAGTTGAAAAAGGAGGAGAAGTTGTAACAAAAATGCTTAAACATGTCGGAAATTAATATATTAAACTTGGCTTATACTTCATAAACAAAACGGCATTTTCTAATATTCAATTAAAAACTTGTGAAACGGATTCGCAAAAAATTGTGGTAAGGTAGGTCAAAGTTAATACCAAAATATAACTTAAAAAAATTTGTTTAATGAAAATGTGTTTTGTGTGGCTGGGTATGTGTAAGCAAATGTGTTATGTGGAAGTGAAAATTTTTGCAGCGGGTGTGACGTTACGAATCTGCAATCGTTGACATAAAGTAAGGTATTAAAAAAAGTTAGAAAATTTTAGGCATATCATTCTCTGCTAACGAAAAAATGTCTCTAAAACAGCTTTGGTTAAGCAAGCCACGATAGAAAGCCTAACCTCAAAGTTCGATGTGGTACGTATGTACATATGTGTTTCTGGATTCTATTACGGATAAATTTATGCTAACTTAAAGTTTCTTGGGGAATATCTTAAGAACTTTTTGTTGAAAAAACATTATTTTAAATGAATGTTAAATTTTAGTTCCTTTTAAGAAATTCTCAAGTTTCAATCCCTTTTTAAAATTTGTATGGGTAAAAAGATTTTTTCTTTTAAAAACTTTCTCTATTTTAAAATATTTTGAAATACAATTTATTTATTTATTTATTTATTTTATTAATATCAATACAATGAAGCCTCCATGGTACAAAATGTTGAAAAAATTAATCAATATAAAAATCAAGTTATATTTAAATTGTATACAATTAGATTTGCTATTTGTTTCCTTTGCTGTTACTTGTATACCTATAACACAAAGATTTATACCAGTTGTGCCTCCTTTGGAAATGATTTTTACGTACACAAATCCAAAGTTCTCATTGTAGCAACTTTCGGTTTAATTTACATAGGGTAAATGTACCAATAGTCGGCACTTTAACTTTTTTTCTTTCTTTGACATTATGCTCTTGCGTACGTTACCAGTCTATTTTTGTGACAACAAGTTATTATAATTCAGAATTTGGTATTCTTTTAGATTATCCTAACTATTTTAAAACATTTTTTTATTAAATTTGAGTAATTTATGTACTTTTGTAAAAACAGCGTTTTTTCCAGTGGTCGGCACCCTATTTCTAATGGTCGGCACAAGATATTTCTATTGTCGGCATGGCATATTTTCTTTCAAAATATATAAATTTTTAGCAAACTGAAAATGTTTTTAACGTGTATATATGCAAATAATTCACATTTATACCTATTTTTTGAGTTATTTACTCAAATTCAAAGTTTAGTACATATATAATAAGTATTTACACCAACGCATACACAGGTACCTATAAAACAAATTAAAAATTAATTTTTTTACAAAATAAGAAGTAAATATAAATTAAAATTAATAATATAGGTATAAAAAGTTGTACGTTTTTTTTTTAAATTCATAAGAAAATGAAATCTTAGGAATTAAATGGTAATTATAAGCTGTGCATACAAAATCCATTTCTATCACTTCAGTATAGAGTACATTTAAGATGGAACCACTGAGGACAAGAACCGCATCCTACGTTTTTTAAGTCATCGTCTTCACCATCCGTGTCCGATTCCCCAACACAAGTTCCGCATATTTGTTTCCGCCCTCTATTTTCCTTTTTGCTTTTTTAATTTTACGCTCTATTTTTTTCTTTTTTATAGCTTCGGCTTTAGCTTTTTTCATTTTATTCCGATCTCCATGTTTTACATAATTTCCTGGAACTGGAGAATTTCTAGTTATTAAGTTATTTTTAAAAATAGGTCTTGAACTTGGGGACTCGCAGAAGACTGTATTTCTAGAAATGACTGAAAGTAGAGACGGGGATCTAATCGATTGAAACAACTGATTGATTGTATTTGTAGAAGTTACTAAGAGTGGAGATGAGGATCTTATAGGTTGAAACATCTGATTGTATTAAGTCAAATCTATATTTGGTGATGGATTCGAAGACGGACAGACGACAGATTGAAAAGTACTATTTAGTGTTCTCTTTTTCTTCGTTTCTAAAATCCCTTCCTCGTTTAAAATATACATATGTATGTACCCAATTGGATTGTTACGTTTCCTAAAATTTCAATATTTTGGCCAAGTTCTATTCTTTTCAAAGCAGCTATCTCTTCGGCGACATGTTCTGAATTTATTCCACGTTCTTTTAAGTTTTGAGCTATCTGGTCAATTATCCTAATTGGTATATCAAAATCAGTTTTTTTTAGAATTTCATTAGGTTCGTGACAATCACCGTTCAATATTTCCAACTGATTTTTAACACACTTAGTGTAAACTATATTGTTTAAATCAAAAGGATCTAGACCACATTTCGGAAGCCCATTCTTAACTGCATCCGTAGTGTCTAGATTGCTTAGAACAGTTTTAAGAAGTGGACAAAACGTGGATTTTGAAACAACCTTGTTGATACTTTCAGGGTTCGCCTGCCAGCTCCTTAGAGTTTTCTTCCATTGGAACAAAAGTTTTGCCACTAGCAGAAAAAACAAGCAATACTGTAACTGTCTCCTCATTACCGCGTTAGATCGAATAGACGTTACGGTATCCTTTTGGCGCCAAACCCCTACCTGTTTTAGAGCACAAGCAGAAGCTTGTTTCGTCGCCATTAAATATTCTTTAAAATATTTTGCGAGTTTTTTTGGATAAGAAAATTTTTTAAGTCTTCAAACCATTTTCTTATAAACTCTTTAGTTATTACTGCTCTTCCCTTACTAATACCTTCTTCTTCTCTAATGGCTAAGTTTTTATATCGCTTCAAAAAGCTGGCATACCATGACCTTCCACGCCGACCATTTAAAAAAGCAGTTTTTCTTTCATCTTCTTTGTAAATTGCTTGAACAGTGTTAAGTACATCATCCATTTTTAAAGGATATCCACATTTCGCCATATCATGACACAATTTCACCAATCGTTTTTTTTTTTACCTTGGTCAAAACTGTTGGTGGGCCCATTTTTCTGAGACCATCTGCAACGCGGCCAAGAATACGGTCTTGTATTGTTGAGCGGGAAACGTAATAATTTTTACTAACTCCTTTAATTGATAGGAAATTTTCCCTAATGTTAACTGGGGCGCCTTTTAGGGATTCTTGGGAATACTTTACTCTTAAATCTTTAGTTGTCTTCTTACAAATTTCTTGAATGAGTCTGAAAAGCCTGCTAATAAATACGGATCTCAGAAGATCGTTATATTTGATTCAAAGTAAGGATAAAAGCTAGGTGCCGACTTAAGAAACTCGTGAAACCTATACTCGGCAGGCCATATAGTTTACATTATAAGCTATGCCGACTACTGGGTAAATTTAACTTTTACTCCTTTTCTCTTTTAATAAAAGCAAGAGGGATCATTTTTTTACAATTTGTTCTATTTTGAGTAAAATCAAAGAAAAATACTCATTTGCTAGTAGTCGGCCCCCTAATGCCGACAATTGAAAATCACAAAAATAAATGCTCCTAACGCCGGCACCCATTAAAACAAGAAAAATATTTAATTTTTACTGAATTTTTTGCATTAAAAACATAATTTTAACTAAAAACTAACCTTAGAAACAGTTAAATTCACAAATAAAATTAAATTATTATGATAACTAACCGTTTTTAAAATTGCTTGCCCACTAAAAAATTTCCTAAAAATATTACATTTTTGCACTCCTTCAAAGGCTGTTGCCGAATGAGCTTAAAATTATGCCAAAATACTCATCTCAGTATATTTAAACTATTGCAAAACAAAAGTATAGTACTTCTTTTTTGCATTATTAATGTTGTTGTAGAATAAAAATAACGTATTTCTTATTTATTTGATTTTAAACTTAAAAAATGCCGACTACTGGTACATGCCGAACTTACCAGCACTTACCCTATATAGCTACTTAAGATACCTATCTACATACATACAATACATTAGAGCAAAAAAAGTGATATGAGTATGTATATTAATGTGCCATTGCGTTTGAAACTAAATGTTGGTACCAATTGTTTCACTAAAATATTTGAACCAAACTTAAATTTTTCCCGACAAAGGTGTCACATTGTGATCTTAAGTTGTTTTTGTTTTTGCAGCTTTCAAAACACGGTTTTAATCGTATAATCAAATTAAGTTAGTTCAACAGTAAAAGAATCATCTTAGAAATTTAATTGGGATTTTCGTGCTTGGAACATGTTTTAGAAAGCAAAAATAATTCTGATGAATATTAAGTTCTCTTTTTGATTTAGTGTGCGATATGTGAACTACATACATACCTATGTAGGTATATGGGATACAATTTTCATATAGGTATCGTCAGATGATTATTATTTGTTTGCCGCATAAGCATAGAAAAATGCATAACTATGAAACAAATAAGAAACACGATGTGTATGAATGTATGTACCTATGATAAAATTTATCTTTCTGTGGATTTATGTATGATTAAAATTTTCTGTAATATTGGCAACCTCTTTGTAACACATAGAAATAGTGTAGCGTGAAAAAGCAAAAACAAAATAAACACATTTCGATCGGCTCGTGTTAAATTTAAAAATACTTGACAAGTGGTTGTTGTCTCTTGAGAGGTTCATTAGGTAGGGAGAAAGTCAGTTTTCACATTCAACATACTAGCCGTTGTAAGAAAACAATACAGAAAAAAAGAAACAAACACGTTGGCATAATTGTTATTTAAATAAAAATGTTTGTAAAACAAGAATACCCAGTAATTACTATCTTTAATTAGTGTATTTTGGTATAAACCAAATGTGTTTTAATTTGTTCTGTTATTATTTATTCGCGCCAGTTGATTAAAAAAAATGCTCACCTTGTTGAATTTTTGAACGAGAACAAATAAGTAGCAAGTTAACAAGCAATTACTTGCAACAAGATTTTGGTATCTAAATATTTTTTTTTTAATTTTTGTTTATTTAAAATTCCTAGAAATCCTTGAATGACAAATTTTACATAAATTGCGAATGGTTCGGTTTTGTGTGTGTGTATTCAAAATGTAATTAAAATAAAAGAGAAGCGGTGTAAAGTTTTTTCAAATGTCAAAACTGTCTCATGGCTGCCAAATTTGATAAATTTTTTGCCTAATAATCGACTTTTTTAAAATACTAGAATCTGTAAAAACGGTTTTAAATACCTAGGTATGCTATAGTTTTTATTACGAATTAACCCCCCCTATTTGATACCTATTACGATTATAACCAAATCTCTTATAATGTTTATCTCTTACAACTTTGTGTTAGTTCGGTTGACAAAACTATCAAATAATTACAACTTTTCAGTAGCAGTTGTTGTTGTAACTGTTCCACTGTTGACGGTTGTTTTTTCCCTGAAAATATATTTAAAAAGAGAAAAGAGATTTCTTTAAAATTGGTGTTTGCCAGTCAGGTGGTGGCATTGGGAGCTGGAGAAATTGTGCCACCTCAGTCGGGTTTACCCGTAGGTCGATTGGGCGTAAGTTAGTTGGCCTATTGGGGCAGTTAAAAAAATGCACTGAGTCATGAAGACTTTGGTGTCAGTCAGGGCACTGATTTAGTGTGCCGGGAGTAATCCCCTCCCGAAAGCAGTTCAGGATGCTGCACCATCCAGATCTTAATTGTGCAAGGATGGAAGGGGTGTGTCTTGGGAGCCGTTTCTCATCGTTTGAGATAGCGGGTGGGTGTTGACCAAGTACTTTGTTGCACCTGTATCCCTTGATGGCATTGGAGACGGCTTTTTTAAAATAAAGCTTGTACATACATATATGTATGTATGTATATCTGAAAACTTGTTACTTTACTTTCTGGGGGAATTTCCCACATATTTGTAAAAAAATTTACGAAATATTTTAATGGCTTTTCTCGTAAACCTGTTGTGACGTTGCAAACTAGTAATCTTCAAACGATACATAAAAAATAGAGCTTAATATCTAAACTGCAAATAAATAAAATATAATAAGGTGTAAATTATCTTAAACATTCGATGTAATATGTATATTTTACATGTTTTTTAAGTATTTATAAAAAATAAATTCCAAATTAAAATATTTTCATCCCTTTATGGAAGAAAATATAGTAATCGTTAAAATGGTGCTTAAAAATAATATGGCAGCACTGATAATTAGGAACAAAAAAAAAACAAAAACGTGTTTTTCTTCAATTAGTGCTGCCATTGCAGAAATTCAAACTGAATTTCTATTTTCCACTCTTATATGTCACATACTACATTTTTTTTTTGCAAGCAAAAAGTGTTTGTGTTAGTTACTAGTTTCCATTAAGTTGTCAGTTCTTATATGTTTTTAATATAAAGTTGCTTTAAATATAATTACGCAAACTTAAGATTTTAGGTTTAAAAATTAAGGATTTCTAATTCAAAAAAAAATAATTAAAATACGTTTATTAATACTTAATAAAAATTTTAAACATACTGAGGCTTCGTAACTTTGAGGGAGGTATCTTACAAAATCTATAATCTTAGCGACTTAACTTGCGGATTTGAGTGAGCTGTATTTTTTTTCTTACCGACTGCTAACCCGACCTATCCTTAAAAAACTAGTTTCTATATTAAACGCAAAACATAAAATCGTTCAAAATTCTGGGAATAATATTTCCAAACGCCAGGGATTATTCAAACATTAGGGTAATTTCCCATGAAGTGGTAACACTGTAGTACAGTGTTGGTCACAAAGGATAGGCAATATACATACAAATGTATGTAATTACAAACATATCTATGAGAAAAACCCAAAAAAAAACAAACAATTTTAACTTGTAAATTTTGTACCTGATCCTAACAACTTTTTTTTGCATTTTCAGGTGTGTAAACTAGACGATACTACGACAATTTCTACCCATTAAATGGCAAACAATTTCCTAAATATTTCAGAAGATTTTACATTTTAAAAACAATAACAGAAAGTTACTCAAATAATCTGAATCACGGTTAAGTTTGTTTGCTACGCTGTTATTAAGAATCGAAAATATATGAATATAAACATATTTTTAGAAATAATACAGAAAGATCTACTTCAATATTTATTTAAAATATATAAATAAAAGTGATTCGGAGAATGCATATAAAAACTTTGCAACATGTTCATGCAGCTGCTGCAGCAGCCATGCCGAACTGTGAAATTGTAATTGTGTCATCCTCGCCCAATCATAATAACAATAATAACAACAATTCAAATAATAACAACAATTCAAATAATAACAACAATCACAGTAACAACAATAATAATAATAATGAAAGTACAAATGGTGGATCGAGTAATGGCAGCGGTGCTGCGGCAGGTGGTAATGGCAGTGGAACTAACAATGGCCTCCAGCATCAACAACAGCAACATGGTTCCTCGGCACCAACACCGACTGAGATTCCAATACAATATATGCATTTGGCAGGAGTAACAGCAGAAGCTCATGCAGCTGCTCAAGCAGCTGCTATGGCTGCTGCCCAAGCTGCTGCTGCTCAAGCAGCTGCTGCCGAACATGGTAGTGGCACTGCTCCACCACCGGGCAGTACTCTGGCGCATCATCATGCCATATTGCAGCAACATCCATTGGCTCATCTGGTGGCCACTGCTGCTCACAGTCCTGCCGTATCTGAACAACACTATATAGCCCGCGATGCTACCGTCCTGACTAATGGCCATAATGGCAACTCAACGTCGGCATCAAGTGGATCTGCACCCGAAAAACCATTTCAATGCAATGTCTGCGAGCGGCGATTCCGCCAACTAAGTACCCTGACAAATCATGTCAAAATCCATACTGGAGAAAAGCCATACAAATGCAACGTGTGTGAGAAAACCTTTCGTCAGTCGTCTACTTTGACTAATCACTTAAAAATACATACTGGCGAAAAGCCATTTAATTGTACCTATTGTCCAAAACATTTTCGCCAACTAAGTACATTAACTAATCATTTAAAAATTCATACTGGTAAGTCTTTAATCAACTTAATTATGTTGTTTCATAAATTTTTAACAATTTTATATGATTTTCAGGTGAGAAACCTTTTGAATGTGCCGTTTGTAAGAAACAATTCCGTCAATCCAGTACTCTTAACAATCACATAAAAATTCATGTTATGGACAAAGTCTACGTTCCCGTTAAGATTAAAACTGAGGAAGAGGAAGGATGACTAGAGGATATGATGGTGGTTGCAACTGGAGGTTCAAATAGTGGACTACAACAGCAGGAGCAACAACATCATCAGCCTCATCATTTACAGCAGCAACAACAGCAACAATTAATCAGTCATCAACAACATCAGCAGCAGCAACAACAACAACCACAACATCGCCAAATTATTACCTCCATGTTAGCGCAGCATCAACAACAATTACAAAACAACAATACAACAATAATAGCTACAACACAGCAGCCACAGCAACAACAACAGCAAAACACGAGTTGTTCAGCTACAACAACACCGTCCAATCTTGAAGCTTTTTCCAATATTGCAACAGCAGCTCAAACACTCGAATTAAGTTCAATAAATGCCGCTCAATTGGTAGGCGGCCACTTGACAACTGATGGTAATTTTGTCACTATGGGTGGTGTCGTTGTCGGACGCTTGCATCCCGCTCCAGGTTCTATGGGAAATACACATTTTATTCAGCATCAATTGCGGATACAGACACCCCATTTGGGTGTTATTAAAATGGAACCATCACCAAATCCTAATGAATACAACAATAACAGCAACAACAATAGCGGAAACAATAACAACAACTCTACGGCGCACACAAACAATGCTAACGAAGGATGAGTCCCTGACTATGAAACACTTTTGGAATATGTGCTCAATGATTAATAGCTCAGATAGTAGTAAAGCTGCAAACAAACGTGTGCAAATGTGTGCGTAAGCAAATATTTCTTTTAATGAATTTTAAATGTCAGAACAAAATCTGCTGTGAACTTCTATGTAGTTTTGAAAAAGTTTAAAACAACTTTTTTTTGGAGTTGTTATTTTTTTAACCAACAACGCTTTTCCTAATGAACAATTCAGTACTAGCCTAAAGACCAAATAACTGCTTGCCGTCGTCGTCAAAACAGCGTCACATTTATATATAGCCTAAACATTGGCTGTTAATTGAAGCAAACTTTAAATTTTTTTGGGGGTGTGTAGGGCCAACATTATACTCAAGAAATAAAAAAATATTAAACACTTTATTAACCTTAAAAATAATATATATTTTCTGCACACACAGATAAACACTATCTTCCAACTAATTAAGCGCTCATCCTAAAGAGGCTATGAACCTTCACTGAATCGTACTTACATTAAAAAAGAATACCCATAAAATGCTATTTTGTAGGATATTAAGACAAAACATTTTCCGCCAAGGAAAGATCAAACTGTGTATTATTGTTTTAACTATTGTTGTCGCAAAAAAAAATAAATAAATAAATAAATACGAAAATTATTGTTAGTTGTTACATGATCATCAAAATATTATAAACGAAAAACTTGATATTTGTTGTTAAAGCATATTTTCAAAACAGAAAAGAAACTTAATAATTATACTACTGATATACAGATTAAACTAAAAAAAAAAAACAATTCACGTTTAATCTTTTGCATAAAAAACAGAAAAATTAAGGAAAAACGTGGAAATAAATCGCTTTCGCTTGTTATTTATTTCCTATAAGGCAAGCAACTAACCATCTCCTAGAAGAATAATACATAATTATTATAAAAAAAACAATACATTAAATAATAAAATCTAAACTCAGTAAACATAATTAGATATAAAAATACACACCTGTGTATGTATGTACGTGTATAAAATTTTAAACAAAAAACATGAATCCTATGAAAAAAACTACTAAAAGTAAAAGTAAATCACTGTTACTACAAAACAACTCTAGTGCTTACAACTAAAGAAAGCAAATCAACTATAAATCTAAAATTTTTAAATATATTGTTTCTTTTTTAAGGTAATAAAGTTGTTTAATTATTATATTTTAAGTTTAATATATACTTGTTTTAGTCAATTTTGAAAAAAAAAACAAAATAAACAAAGAAAAAAAAATATTAAAAAAAGAATAATTATGTTTGTTACACAAATTTATAAAATTTGTAATTTATTTTTGTATAAAAAGAGAGAAAAACAAAAAACTGCTAAAATAAGAAAATAATACAAAATATTCATTTCTAGACTTTAAATATTTATTCCTTTTATTTTAGAATATTTCTCTTTCTTTTAACTTACAGTTGAAATTACTTAATCAACTTATTTTTGATAAATGTTAAAAAAAATTATTTAAACATGTAAAAACAAAAGGTTTTTTTTTAATTTAAATTAGTTTATTTAGATATGAAAAATAGTTTAAAATAAAGTGGAAATTAAAAAAATATATATTCATTCTTATGTACAGTTCTTTTTATTATGCAAGTCGTCACTCCAAAATCATGTAACAATTTGAATTTTATTAATTTGACTCTAATTCTCTATATAAAATATTTTCAATCGATTAAAAACTAGGGGGTTGACGACTTTCATACATACAATAATAGATAGAAAACATATGATATTTTCAAAAAAGAAACTATAGAAATATACCCGACTATGTCTTGGAATTTTTAGTTAATAATTGTAATAAATAATTGAAGAAATAAAATTGTAAAAAAAACAAGTTGAGAAAATTCATTTAGTTAAACGTTAAAATACTTTTTTCTTGGTTAAAAAAAAAATTAATAAATTTGCTGAAGGGCACTTTAAATATGAATTTTTTCTATTTCTCTTTTTTTTCTTTTAAGTCAGTTAATAGAAAAAGAATAATCTTTAATTTAAAACTATTTTGACTTAATTATGTTACAATACTTTGAAGGAATTGAACTATATTTTTTTCGAACTACAGCGTAACTTACCCATATTGGATTAAACTTTTGCCATTTAATTGAGAACCAAAACGCGTAACTGTCTACTTTTTCGTCTTATATTTCTCTATTGTTCCCTAAAACAAACCAAACAAAAAAAAATATGCTAGAATAAACAACTAACTACTTGTTTCAAATTTAAAATTTATTTAACAAAACTGGAATTTTATTATAAAAACTGCTTAAAAGCACATTATTCCTACCTGTTCTGTAAACCGAGTTGATTATATTAAATGGTGTTCTCTAATGTGTCGACCACGTATGGCAACCCAACTTCAGTTCGGTTGCCATAAATATATAACAGATGGCAACTGAGAATTAATAGTTGCCAGTTTTAAAATAACAAATAGTTAGTATTTTGGCAACTGAGAAGTTGTGGTCGTCATTCGGCAGTTGGGATGCCACTCATAATCGACACATAAATCGATCAATTCGCTGCATTCAAATGGGTTTATTACCCCTTGTTCTGCATTTCGCTTCGAATCGGAATTTCGCCCCTCGGCCTTTTTCACCGCGGAATAGTTTGGCCACATTGAACATTCTCATTTAAGGTCAGGTTATACTAATACAGGAAGTATCAAACTGAATTAAAAAAAAATTAAAACCTTATAGACTGCATTTACATGGTGAAATTTTTGCTTTAAGATGAAAAGGCACTTCATTACACGATTTGTCACAAAGCAAGGTACATTAATAGAGGTAGTATCAAGGCGAATTCGATAAATTCGCCCGTGTTTTTTGTGTTTGAGAAAGTAAATGCCAAAAACAAGGCACCAAGGCACATTTAAACAGGTAATATTAAGAGCCCAGCTGATTAAAATTAATTTGACATTTTCACGTTATAAAAATGTATTTTTATATAAAATTTTAAATTTCACACTCAACCAGCTAATTAAAATCGATTTGACAATTTCACATTATAAAAATTTCATTTTATATAAAATTTTTAATTTTTTTGATATTCTACCGTTCAAACACAAAGGAAATGCAGAGGGCGAATTTTTTGAATTCGTGCCTTGAATCAGGGTATACCAACAAGGAAGTGTCAAGTCGAATTCAAAAAAACTCGCCCTTCGCATTTTCTTTTTTGTGTGAGAGAGTAAATGTCAAAAAGAAAATAACTTTCATACAAAATTAATAAATCTGGCAATAACTTTTACAAAATTTCAAGACGAGTCCATAATAAGTTGAGTTCTTAACACTAACTGTATTAGTGTACACTGTTAAAACTTGAATTAGAAAGCCCGTTTCAGGGCACACTAATACAGGTAGTGTTAGGAACCCAGCTGATTATGAATTCGCCTTGAAATTTTGTGAAAGTGATTGTCAGATTTAAAATTTTAAGTTCTCTTTTTTTTTTTATTTAGGTTAAGTTGTTACATTGTTACATATTTTAAAGGAAAATCCTCTGTATTGTAATTATTTTATTTTTTTATTAGATCATGGTTTAACAGAGGTTGTGAATTATTTTTTTTTTATAAATAAATCGTATACAGATCAAAACTTAAGGCTTTTAAAATGGGAAAATCAAAACTTGCAATCGAATTCCATTATCTTATACACTTAAGAAAAAAAAAATAATTAATAATACAGGGTCAATAAAAAGTTAAAACTACTTTTTCCTTTTTGTTTCTTCTGAAAATAAAACATTACAAGAATTGTTATAGATATACATACATACATATTTATTTTTGTAGAGTAAAATAAAGAAAATCACAATATTTTAAAGATTTTTTTGTATAAAAATTTTATAAATACAAAGACTCATAGTGAGATAGTTGTTAAGCGTTTACAAATGGATATTAAAAATAAATAAAGACATTTTTAAATAAAATACTAAAATGAAATTTAAAACATTACAGTAAATGATATTTTCAAACTTAACGAAAATCATACGTAAAATTAGTTTTTGATGTGTAAATGAAAAATAAGTAAAACGAAAAAATTAAATTACATAAAAAGAATTTAATATTAAAAAGATTAAAACAGAGGGGAAAAACAATTAAAATTATATAAATAATTTAATGTACATGTGTAGGTATACAACAATACTAAACACAAATTGATATACATGCATACATACATATGTATGTACATGCAAATTAAAAACACATTTTCCACTATTCTGCATTTCGATTTGACACTAAGGAAGAGTTATTTCATCTAAATAATTTAAAAAAAATTTTAGTAACAAAAGACAAAAATTCCAATAAATAATTAGTAAATGTGACGAAAAGGAGGGACGGAAAAAATTCGATTTGAAATTCAGAATAGGGGGTTTTGATTAGCTCCATAGTGTTGTTTTAATTGTTATCGAATTTAACATCAATACAAAAAATAAATCATTAATTCAGAATTAATTTTTTGAATACCAACAATTTGAAAACGACTTTGAAAACTCTAGCCACTAAAAGGGTATACATACATACATATATATAGTATAATTAACAATTGTAATTAAAACCATTTTTTAAATTGTACTGTAATAATAAAATGGCATAAGTATGATATATTTATTTTGTGTAGTATGTATGTATTGTATGTATATTGATTATTATAGTTTATTAGTGATAATAATATATAGGGTGGCTGATGAAAGCTGCTATCAAAATATCAAAAAACTTTTTGATCAAATGTCGCACATGTGTCACCGAGGGTACAGGTCGTTTGAATTACCGCATATGTGTTTAAAGTAATAATTAAATTTAAATGGCCTCCACACGTGGGACATCCTATCAAAAAGTTATTTTTTTTGGTAGCAGCTTTCATCAGCCACTCTATAGAAAGTTATAAAAAAAAAAAATCCGAAAATATCAAACGAATATTATATATATATAAAATATATAAATACATACATATGTAAAAAGAAAATAAACTGTTGAATAAAATTAAATAGTAATAATTACAACTATAAAACAAATGCGGGTTTTTTATTATATTTATATTTGATAGTGATGTGGGTACACTAATACAGGTAGTGTTAGCGTACCCTGAATCAATTGTAACCCGTTGTAAGAAACATGTGAGTTACTACTTTTGTTATTTGCTTTGCAGTCGACGTAAATTAATTCGCCGTTAACATTCGCAATAAGGTTCTATGGTACTACCTTAATTTTTTTATTCGTAAATCTGCTCAGTAGAAAAAACCCCTCAATGCCAAACAAGTAAATAGTACCTTTTGTTTTACTGTCGTTGTTGAGAAGTGTCAACGCCACAACGCCACTTACACTGATTGTTAAATAAAAATGCAGTCCATTTTCAAAAGAGTTTTTGTTATGTATGTGTGATTTTTCAAAAATAAAAACAATCATTAAGCGAAAATTTTAGTGAAGTAACTTTAAATATCGTAAGTTGTCTACTTCACAACAATTTTCATATAAACATGCATACATATGTGTATTAGATTTAATTATTTAAAACTAAATCAAATAAACGTATAAAAAACCAATAAAATGACATCGAAAATAAATATTTGTATTTAATTTTAGAATTCTTAATTTAATTAGTATCTTCCTTTGCCAACTTTCTAGGGGAAAAATCATTTAGATATTCCAACCATTTGGTAAAATCAACATCGGGATAGGCTTCTTTTTGTTTAAGTAAAACATTTTGTAAGCTAACAATAAATTTTAAATCGGTACGATATTTTAAAATAATAGACTCGTCGATGCAAATGTCAGCCAAGGGCAAATCCACTTTAGGTTTAGACATCCTTACGGTCATTTTTAGTTGAGACTCAAGCAATGCAATATCTTTTGACATTTTCTTTAGAATTAACACACCACTGCCATTAGTTGGCCACCGATGTACTGAATCATTGGTAGTAGTAAGAGGGAAAAGCTGCTTGGCCTCAGTGATAACATGAAGGAACGTTTTTGAGCCATGAAAATCGCAATAGTTACGCAGGGCGTCCAACAACAAATGCAAGTACTGTTCACGTGAAATATCCTCCTCGAGATTGGTAAAGTTTGCAGTGGGTTTATATTTTAGCCAGCGTTTTTTAGCTATATCCAAGGCTATTTTTTGCGGCGTTAATGGTTCTGAATCGGTGAATTGAAACATTATTAAGACGTTATCGATGAATTCATAACGAACATATGGTATACGTAAGAGTTCAATGGTTTCCATATATTTGGAAATTTTCTCTCGATTATGTGCTACAATAAATTAACAAATATCAATATATAAAAGGTAAAATTAACAAATAAAAAATATATATAAACCTTTAAATATTTTAAAGAATTCTTGTATTAATGTTTTCGTTTGCTCGCCCAAAAAGGGATATTTAACACCAATAGCAGTATTTTCCATATCAGCCGTATTGCTGGCCACCATTAGCAATGATATAAAACGCTTTAAAAACAAAAATTTATTGTTAAATACCACAAGTTACAATGTGTTATTTTTTTTTAAAGTGGATTTAACTTAAAATTAATTTTTATATTTAAAGGGCGAAATATGTATTATATACCTCTAAAACGCCTAAACGTTTAATACACATTCCCTTAGCAGCTGCTTCACTGTAAACACTGAAAATTCTTCTCGCCACTCGGGTCATTCTCGTGTATTGTGTCAATTCACAGAGTACAACAATTAGTGGGCGATTCTCTGCACAAAAAATCCATTCTTTGGTCTTTTTATTGTGATGCAAGATCCACATTGCCAAATCATTTTCTAATATCTGCAATAGCAGTCTAAGGGCCATGAATACCCTCTCCAACTTTTGATCAA
Source organism: Melanophora roralis (assembly GCA_963583895.1). NCBI lineage: Eukaryota > Metazoa > Arthropoda > Insecta > Diptera > Rhinophoridae > Melanophora > Melanophora roralis. Next base: position 1,233,147 of record OY757189.1, read on the forward strand.
TAGGCAAAGCGTCAAAAGTTTGCTTTTGCCTTTCCTTTTCTTCATACTCATTTTGATTCCAATACTCACTACACATACTTAACTCTGTATTTGGTAGTGGGGATGTTGAATAAAAATTTGCAGTCTGGGGCAACTGCAATGTTTCACTTTTAGATGCGCTAATATCTTCTGCAGTTGAAGTCTTAAGAACTTCTTCCAATAAGTCTAAAAGTACATCAAAGATTTTTGCTGACTTCGAGAGAGATTCTTCTTTTATATTTTTAAGTTTTGTATTATCAAGACCATATTCCAGAAATCCTACATAATAAGGGCGCATTTTGTGCCAACAGGGCGGAAATGTTCGCACAATCATGGAGAAGAGAGATATTGATTTGTGATACGATTGTTGGTAACTGGGAATATTGACATTGGGTTGCTTCGTCGTATAGTTAATACTCTAAAAAGACAGTTAAGGTTACAATGCTACCTACAGTAAATATGCCGCAATATTTACCAAAACCAATTCTATAAGTTTAGTAAAGATTCCTTTTCCGGGAAATTCCCCACGATGACACATGTCAGTGGTAGAATTAATAAACATCACATACCGATAGTGTTGCAGGGCACTACGCAAACTGTGAGCTTGTGAAGTAATTGGAGCGTCCGGAAGTTCTGAACGATAATGGTGTCGATGACAGAAAGCTAAATCATCAAGACATCGTGGAGGAAAGTCTAAATGCAAACGTTCGCCGACATTTAAATACAAATTTGAAATGACTGTAAGCAGTTGCTTAGGTAAATTGGTGCCTGTTGAAGATGATTCTTCAGAATCTTTAGAAATGTTGCTTTGGGACTTTAAGGAAATACTCTTGCCTTTAGGATGGATTAGGTTACTGGATGGCTTTTCTTTTTCTTCATCAACTGGAGTGCTTTTAGCTAGTTCCTTTTCTACAATATTTTTATCTGTTTCTTCCTTTTCGCTGCTATCGAGCTTTTGTCTCTTGGTAGGAGAATATGTTTCGTTTTCCTCAACATGGTCTGGAATATCCATCGGTTCTTCCGCTTTTTGCTGCTCCATTTTCTCAACAGTATGTCCTTGCGTTTTTATGCTTTCGTCGTCGTGTACAATTTTTATTCCGCCTTCTTTCGTATTCTTGTGGAAATTGCTATTGGCCAGCGTTTGTATTTCACAATTTTTTTCTTTCAACACTCTTCCTACAAGTTTAGATGCCCGACCAGCTCGCGTCCTTACGCTTAAAGTTGGTTTGATATTTTGAACTTTCTCTGTATCTTTATTTTCGCTTATTTCAGTATTTTTACGCGACCTCAGAATGGGCATATCTTTTTATTTACTTGTCAAAACCTAAAAAAAAACTCGGAATAAATATTTTTGTCATGAAGTTTGTTTACTGGCAAGGAACACTTATATCAGGGGGAATCAATTTTACAGAAACAACTTAAACGTTACACGAATGTCAAAGACAGACAACAACAACTCACAAGTTCTTGTTTCTTCTTTTTGCACTTTTCTTAAAAAAGAAAAAAATACATAAGCATAAACCAAGGCGAATTCACACAAGGTGGACGCAGGCGAAAAATTCGTACCTAAAATGTCAAACACAAATATGGCATCATTGAAAAAAAAAACACAAATTATATGTATATGGCATCATTAAAAAAAAACACAAATTATTTGCAGAAGAAAAACGTGAATAAAATTAATTTTACACTGTTTTTTTTTGCACAAAGCACAAGAACGCATCATTTGGTTTTACTGTTTGTTAATTAAAAACACTTTTTTAAATTTTTAGTGCAAAAATCTAACCGACGCGTAATTTTTTTGAAATCAAGAAGAAGCACATATACAAACTTTTGACACATTACGAGGAAAATTGCACGAGCAAAAAATAGTCAGCTGATCTGTCAAGACCACCTTCTCATGAATTCGCCTTGACATAAACAAAATTTGGCATATATATAACGAAATACCGTTTCTCAGCTGATTGACTGAGGCCACCTGATATACATGTGTCATATATACTGGTTAAAAATTGTACTGTCAAACTACCTGAAAACCCGACTGTGTATATGTGTAAATAAATTAGTACAGTACATACTAATCTTTAGCCAGGAATAATGGAGTTGGTTCAATTATGTTATTGTGATTTTTGAGCTGTAATCACTGTTATTAAAACAGTAACGGTTATCGCTGTTTGTTATTGTTACAAGCAAGTTTGTTACCATAAATTACATATTAAGAATAATGTAACACCATCGTGGTAATCAGTTACATTTTTATTAATAACATCCTAAAATGTTACTTTGCACAACATATCAAATTTAAAGTAACAACTTAGTTGGGCCAATCGGTTACTTTAGTTAATTTTTGCCGACAAACTAATTAATTTTTTTTACAAACCACGGTGTTATTTATACCGGGCTTGGAGATTGAATAAAAAAGATTACTGGCAAAAATTAACTATGTATGTCTAGTAACAACATAACAATTATTATTAGTTACTTCACAGAAACACCCAAAATTGTTTATTTGCATAAGATATCAAATTTAAAGTAACAATATCGCAGTAACTATTACTTAACATTTTATGTGACTGTAGTATCCTGTGTTTTTCAAGTCACAGCTATAAAATCACAGGTTCAGAAATATCTCTCATCTCCAATGTACAATTTAAAAAAGTTATGAGTACAAAGGTAAACTATGGGCTCAACAGGGAATAGGAAATATGTTTCTATTTGCATTTAAAGCGCTTATAAACTGTTTGAAATATACTGGATTAGACTTAAACTTTTTTAATAAACATTAACTTTGAAAAGGTTAGGCAAGCTGAGCTCAAAATGAAAAAAATGATGATTTACTTTTAGTTATAAGAAATACAGGGTGACTGATGAAAGATGCTACCAAAAAAAAAACTTTTTGATAAGATGTCGCACATGCTTAACCTATTGTAGAGGCCATTTTAATTCAATTATGTTCAAGTCTTCATGAATTACTTTAATACATATGTGAAAATTCAAATGGCCTTAACCCTCGGGTATACCTGCGCGCAGCAGCAGCTTTCATCAGCCACCCTGTATATCATATACCAAAACAAACAAATGCACGTTGTTCATTAAAAATTTTTCAAAACAAAAAACAAATAATAATAGGTATATGTAAGTGCTAAAAGGCATTTACTTCACCATCTGTTCAAGCCGTTAGTGTTAAAAAATGCGCTATTAAAAAACTCTTTTTATTTATTTGCTATTTTAGGCATTCATTAGGAAAAACTTTAAGAAAAGACGGAAAAAATTTAAGCAAAAAACATACATACATGCATATAAAGATATCGCACAATAAATCAAAAACAGTCGCAGCTCAAAATCATTATTTTTCATTATACCTATTCTTCTTTTCTATTTTTAAAAACGTGGTTCTGAATGTGTTACCAATTTGAGTTTTGCTTAAAAAAATTTTTTTTGTTGTAGTAAAGTTTTTTGGACCTATTTGATGAACTGTAAATTATATGTATGTATATGTATGTACATATAATAAAAGCGCAGAGTTTATAAAGTAGGTCAAAGAAATTTATACAACAACAAATTGTTAAAACGAAGAACCCGGCGGAAAATTCACAAAATTACATTAAGGAAAAACCCGATACCATCAAAGCTTTTATTTATATACATACATTCATACAACTTACAGTTAAAAAAATTCTACATATTAGAATTAAGTACAAAAAAATTTCATATATGGGGGATTTCATGTCAAGTGACCAAACTTTTTTTTTCGATTGGAAAGAAATTTGGACCAAAGTAAGTTCTTGCAGAGAGTAGTTTAGACACAATTTTTTAGCACGATCGGTCAAGAACTCTCTGGGCTAGAGGGGTTCAAAATTTGACGTATTCGGAATATACATAGGTGTTTTTTTCTCATACATGTAGTTTATTACCTTTTGCTTTTAACAAAATTCGTCCCAAATACTTTCGATAGCTTTTTTTTCAATCTTCCAGAAAAAAATATTTTTAAAATTAAAAAAATTTTTTTTTTATTTTTTTTTATAAAATAATTAGAAAAAAATTTTTTTTCCATATATGCCCATTTTTTTTTGCTCAAAAGAAAGCTTAGGTCTTTTCTTTAAAGAGCTTGAAAGTCGCTTAGTGGGATGCGAGTGGGATATCTATAAAAATTAATGTTTTTTAACTCAAGGTAGAGATTTTCCAATTTTCGCGTATATTCTATTTTGATTTTTTATCATATTTATATAAAATTATCTCTTAAGCAAAAAAAAAAAAATATTTTATGCTAAGAAACAAAATAATTTAACCTTTCCGACGGTATGCAAGTACCAAATAAAGTCTCATACACTCGACACTGTATTACCAACAAAATGGTAGTCCTCTGGAATAAAATCACTTTTATATGGCAATGTCTGAACACATTTTATTAATATTTTCAATGCATACCGTTGGAAAGGTTAAATTGTTTTGTTTCTTAGCATAAAATATTTTTTTTTTGCTTAAAAGACAATTTTATATAAATATGATAAGAAATCAAAATAGAATATACGCGAGAATTGGAAAATCTCTACCTTGAGTTACAAAACATTAATTTTTATAGATATCCCACTCGCATCCCACTAAGCGACTTCCAAGCTCTTCAAAGAAAAGACCTAAGCTTTCTTTTGAGCAAAAAAAAAAAAATGGGCACATTTGGAAAAAAAAAATTTTTTTTCTAATTATTTTATAAAAAAAAATTAAAAAAAATTTTTTTTTTAATTTTAAAAATATTTTTTTCTGGAAGATTGAAAAAAAAAGCTATCGAAAGTATTTAGGACGAATTTTGTTAAAAGCAAAAGGTAATAAACTACATGTATGAGAAAAAAACACCTATATGCCGAAAACGTCAAATTTTGAACCCCTCTAGCTCAGAGAGTTCTTGACCGATCGTGTTAAAAAATTGTGTCTAAACTACTCTCTGCAAGAACTTACTTTGGTCCAAATTTCTTTCCAATCGAAAGACATCGGTTTTAAAAGTTGGGTCACTTGACATGAAATCCACCATATGTATTTGGTAAGGATCTGATTCGAGAATTGGGTTAAATTGAATTGGGAAAAATAAATATGTAATTCTGATAAACTTGGAGTTTTAAAAGTGTTTGATTAAGTGTGCGATATGTAGACACAAATGAACGCACATATTTATGTATATTCTTATGAAACTTCAGTGTCTTATGGCCAAAATCAGAACAAGTTACTAGGTGAATACTAACATACAGCAAAAGTAAATAAATTTAACCAAGTTTGGCGGACTGACTAAGTTTTACTTAAACAAAAATATTGTTGGCCGTTAATTGCTACAGAGTTTTTAGTATACTATGCTTGAGTTGGTTTTATAAAATTTTGTTTTGTCTGTTTGTCATTCCAATGCAAAGTTCACATTTATGTAAATAAATAAGATAATGTCTTAATTAAAGTTGTTAACAAGAAGACAAAAATAAAAAAAAACGTCATTATTGGGTTTGGCAACTGTTTTCTTATGATTGCATTGATTGTCAATTATTTAAATCTATTTTTGGCAAATTACATGTTTGCGTAAAACGAAATCAAATTATTACCACTAAGATTTATTATAACACAAGTTCATTTTTTTTTATGTTAAAAACTTAATAACAATAGAGAAAAGCGACATTTCCGTACCTGTGACTTGAAAATCACATTGTCACAAAAAGGGAAATAACTGTTACCGCGATATTGTAATTTGATTTGTAATGTAAAGTTGCTCTGTAAAGTTATGCTATGTTTCCACTGAGTTAAATCGCGTGGATTCGGTCAATAGCACTAAATATTGGTTCGGTTTCTGTTTGGTTTGCGTTCGCTCGAAGAATAAAACTTCTAACGAAGTTTGGATTCTGGACACCAGTTTCAGTTGTGATAACCGGAACTATCTTCAATCGTAAAGTTAAGTTGAAGTTATACAAATTCGGTTCGAAAAATTTAAATTTTTTCGCATCTAAATAATTATAATTTTCAAAACTAATTTTTTTGGGCTACAAAAAGGTTGTTTTGAAGAATAGAATAATTCGACTGGCAAAGAATTCGGTCGCAATTAAGAATCTGTTTTTCTTGTGTAACTATTTTAGTTTAGCAAAGTGTCTTTTTCTTTGATTAATTTTTAAGACAATTTTTTGCTTTTATATTTTTGGCTTAAAGTCATTGAAACAGCTCTGCCTAAAAAATTTATTTTCAAGGTTTATTCATGGTGTTCCTAAACTTAAAAAAAACAAAAAATTTCATTTTTTTTTTCTTTATTTCTTTTAATTTGACTTAACTTTATCGAAGTTTATTAATTAAATCATGTTTGAATTGGGCTTTTACCGCATGTATAAAATAAACACACGTATAAAATTGTTATTTTGAATTTTTCAAAAGTATTTACAAGTCAAGTTTAAAATTTTTTTCAATCTTTAAAACACTTTGTTTCAGAATAAAGGATCACAATTTTTAACTTGTTTATATAGTGGTTTTAATTTTAATTTTTTTTGTTAAACGATGTTGGAGTATTTTTGCACTGTGAATCCAATTTTTTGGAACTTAAACGGCCACGCCAACAAGCAAAACTGCCGTTACTGGTCTCCAAGAATCCCCAACGCTCAATTGAAACTGAAAGAACCTTTGCATTGCCCCAAGGTAACTGTTTGGTGTGCCTTATCCACGCATTGGATCATTTTTTTCGAAAATTCTCGACGAATGTCAACGATGAAAATTATCGAAGCAAACCTGCGAGCTCATCCATCCTTTTTTTACACACGTGGTTTCAACAGGATGGGGCGACTACACACACATCCAGAGCTTCGATAAATTTGCTTTGTGAAAATTTTCCCCAAAAGTTGATTTGGGGGAATCCCATGGCCACCGAGGCCGGCCGATCTAGCTCCCATGGGGGTTTTTATGGGGCTACTTGTGGCTTTAAAGAAGAAAAATATTCGTCGAGAGTTCAGCTCAATTGAACCAAGTATACTGCAGCGTGTGGCCGAGAACACAAGACTCCGTTTTAAACAGTTTGTTCAACTCGAAGGAAGACATCCGGATGACATACTTTTTAAGAAATAAAATCCGCATATCCATTCTATCGTTCAGTGCATTTATAAAACTTTATGTCAATTCTTACGATTTTATTTAAGTTTAAAAATATAAATCATATATATAAACTTTATATATATCATAATATATATAAAGTTTATAATATAAACCAGACACCCTGTATTGAGTGTTTGTCTTTAGTAACAAGATACATGAAGTAGCGGGTGGTATAAATTCAAATCAAAATAATAAATTAGTATACCAAATGTTGCAACTTTACTAAACATGCTTGCATTTTTGTGTGTTGCAATGTTTCTTAATGGTTTGTTACAATTTAATAATAAAGTTATTACATATTTGGTGTCTACTTTTAGCAACAATGTTTGTGGTGCTACAAGAATTTATTGCATATTTTCATAATTACGTACAAACATGCGTAAGTCTAAAGCGTTAATTGATTGGAAATTGTTTCTCCATTCAATTTTTGTTAAACAACTTCAAACATTTTAGTCTTTAAAACGTAAATAATAACTTTCAAAACAATTTTTAGTAAAGTAGAGCTGCAATGCCCAATAACTGGCACGTCAAAAGCAATTTACTAAAGTGAAGAAAATAAATTAAAAAAAATTGACTAATATATGAATATACACATGTTTATACATAGATGCTCTACTTGATGAATGTGTAGTTATGTAGAACATTATCATAATTAAATTTGAGGAAAATGGAAAAAATTGCCTTTTTCATGTTATCATGTGAAGATTTACCAATTGAATTTGTATTTGGTAATGAAGACTACAACCTTAATCATAAAAATGACATTGAGGAACTCTTTGGCATCTATTTTATGAAAATTTAAAAAAAATAAGCTCTTTATAAACATAAAATAGTTTTTATAAATTATGCCGTTACTATATATGAATTTATACAATTTTATTTAAATAATTATTTAAACAACAAACCGTTTTGTTACTTTTGTGAATATTATTAAAGAATACTTTTTTTTTCAACTCGATTTTGCTGCTTGTATTGTATTTTGTATATGTTTTGTTTTATATTTTGCTGTTTGTATATTTGTATATGAAAAAAAATAAAAAATGATTTTTTTTAGGTTTTCTGATAAAAAGCAAATTCAAATATTATTGTACATCCCTGAGACAAGGCTGTAAAAAGCGCGAAAATAATAACAAGAAACTTATTCATTGAAATGCCACCACGTTACCAGAACTAAGTCATTTAATGTGAATTTATTATTTTCGATGTTGTTAAAAGATAGTTGCAACAACGATATTTTCGTCATCGCCATCCTAAAATATATCACATACTCTAACGTGCCACATTCACACAAACTCAAATATCAACAAGTAGTTGCATGGACTTACAGTTCTGTTCTCGTTTGGTAATTTTTAAGATCTCGTAACCAACTAAAGATTAAATTAAACAAAAGTTTTAGTTGCAAAAACCTAAAACTAGATTAAAGTCCGCTTTCGCACTATGCAAGAAAATAAGCCTGCTTATTTTCTTTTTCTTCTTTGAACTTTCATTGGCGTTCGCACGGTTCAAGACTTATTGCTTAATTTGTTTTGATTTTTTTATGAATGTACACACAAACTACTGTGTTTTTTTACATTTTCTTTTGTCCATCAATTTTAAGCAGCTGAATTGCAAGTACACGCAAGCCTGTACCCATTTTATTTCTCCTCACCCCGTTGTCCACAACCTAATCAGTTCAGCTTAAATACTTGCATCGTGCGAATTGGGACAAACTGTCAATTAATAAAAGTTGTTTTCTTCAGCGGTTTTGTCTAGTCTGGCTGGTTACTGTCCTAATTTTGTAAAAAAGTTGTTTTGTATTATTTGGATTTTATATAAGTATTTATTAATGTGCATTTTTGTATTATTTTTTCTATTTGCTGTGCAAAATAGTCAAACGTATTTTTTTTAGATAAAAACAAAGTTAAACTAAAACAAGTTAGAGCGCTATATTCGGCTGTGCCGAATCTTATGTACCTTTTACATTGGTCTTTTTTAATACTCAACCATCATTATTTGAAGAGTTATTTCGTACTGGAAATATACTTTGTGCTGAGCTTGAAGCCAATAGCAATTCTAGTTTTTGAAATAATTTGAGAGTTTTCGACATTATTCGTATTAAAAGTTGTTTATTTGAATGGGGGGTTCTACTCCCCCTGCTCCTATCCAACTGTTTTTTTTTTTTCAAAATGTAGGTCGTTATGTCCAACTATTTATTGTGGAACATTTGAAGCCGATAGCTGTTATAGCTTCTTAGTAATAACGTATCGAAAATTTTACGAAATTTGTTCATTTTTATGGGGCTACTCGTTCCCCTGCTCCAAATATTTTTTTCCTAAAATTTAGGCATTACTGTAAAGTTACTTTTTGTAGAGCATTTGAATTCTAGAGATGTTACAGTTTCTCAGATTTAGCGTTATTTTGGATTTTCGCTTATATCTGATTTTAAATATCCAATTGTCTCAAGGATATTTCTAATTGTTTGATACCAAAATATTTTCTGTGCGACTTAATTGAGTCCGGAAAATTGATTCCAACAGACACACAGATGGACAGTCGACTTCCCTATCTATAAGGATCCAGAATACTTTATGAGGTCTAACGTGAATATTTTAGAAATTACAAATGAAATGACAAACTGATAGGGTATATATCACTATGTGAAGGGTATAAAAAGTTTTTATTAAAAACTCTCAAATGTATTCATGCATTTAGCAGCAGATACAGAGCGTATGTTTAAATGCAACATATACATGATATACATAAGTATTTGAATGTAGTGATTTAAAAAGCAGTAAAATTATTATCTTAAAAAAATTTAATTCATTTTTTACGTAAAATAATACTACTTCATTCATGGGTTTACAAAAGCTAACATTTACTTATTAAGTAAGTTTTAAGTTTACTATAGAATAGAAAATTACTTAATAATATTCATCACTTTCCAGACTTTTATTGGATTTTTGAACAGCTTCATTATAATCCTCTAACTCCTCTGAATCACTCCCATCGTCGTCATAGTCATCGTAATCATCATCATCATCATCGTCATCATCATCATCTTGATCTGAAGGTTTTTGTTTTTTTAAGTCTTTATTTGATTTATGGTCATTGTCATCTTCCATGCTTTTATTCTTATGATCATCATTATTAGATTTTTCGTGCACTTCGTATTGCGGTTGCCGTTCATCATTGTAATCACTGTCACCATCATTACTACTACCATTGCTTCCATTGGCGTCTTTGCTGCTGTATTGATACATTATCGGTGGCTGTGAAGAGGTTCGGTAGTTATTTTTTTGATCGTAATGATTTTGATTTATTTGCTGAAGCTGTTTCGAATTTGGCGTAAATATTGGCCTAAATGATGGATTGTACTTGCCGTAGTCTGTTTTCAAATGCGTCTGAGATTTGGGATATTGTTGTTGTTCATAATCTAGGTTGTAAAAGTTGTTGTAATGATTGAAGTTATTTAAAGGTGGTGCACGTTTATAATCATCTTGTAATTGACCATGTAGCGATGAAACTCCATTACGAATGACTTCAGCTTGAAATCCCTTAACATCGTCTGCTGTGTATTTAACAATACGCAAAGCACCATCAGGATCTATTAAACTGTTAAATATTGAGGGGTAATATTTGAAATAAAGTATTATTTATATGTATATATTGTTTTTAAAGGAAAAATTTAAATACAAGTTAAGAAAGTGTATTGAGTACTTTTATTTATTTATTTTATTTCAAACATTTAATTGAAATAAAAATCTTAAAAACATTTTACTTTACAATTTTTGATTCTTCAAAAATTGTTAAATAAAATAATTTGCAGTTTCTCTTAATCAAGTAAAAAAATTGTTTTTGTTAAATAATATTTTTTATTTAAAAATTCTGGTCAAAAGCCTGGTTGTGCGCTTTGCTTGTTTCTTTTTAAATTTGTTAAAATACAAAGTATTACTTTTAAAAAAAGTTCAAAATTTAGGACCTGTTTAGGACCATTCACTTAATTCCTGTAGGATATTTCTAAATAAGCACGATCCAGTTTTAATTAAAGTTTTAAAAAAAGATATATATTATAAGTTTATGTGAAGACATTTTCTCGTGTAGTTCGGATACCGAAATTCAAACTAATATTTTCAATACAAGGTTCTTACATTAGAGATTATTTTGAATACAATTTTCTTATGACACCAAAAATTTTTAATTAACTCGCTTAATGTACGTCTTGGAAAGACTAACTCATGCCTAGACAAATGTCAAAATCCAAAAAAATCCGGTATTTTTATATTGGGTCAAGACGAACAATTAATAACATTTAGAGATTTTGAATAAATTACAACTGTGGTAATATGAAACGTTATACAAACAAAATAACATAGACTTTTGTATGTATAACCTCCTGTTTCATTTTTTATATTTTGTTTTAAATAAAAGTATTTTTTGCATATCAATCAATCACTGGAAGTAAACTATCGTTTTTTCATCTACCATGTACTTATGTAGTTCAAACGAACAATAAACACTCAGTCATAACTAACCTATAAACTCCTTTAACAGCATCACCATCACGCATTTCATTTCGATTGTGTAAGATATGAGCATTTGCATCTTCAACGCCATACGCAAATTCATATTCCGGTTTAGCAACATAATCCAAGCGTGATGAACCACTTCCACGGTATTGTGATTTACCACCAACAGTACTGTCGGCATCATTAACATAGATTTTGTGTTCGGGACCGGTAACGGGTCCAACAAAACGTGTATATGAATAACCGACAGCATTGACACAATATAAATGTAACAACATAAGCAGAAGCAACGTCATCATTGTTGAAACACCATCTAAAACCGATAGTGAGAATAGATACATTGAACTTTGCCGCAAATGAGGTTGCTGTCGATGCTGGCAATAACATTTCTTACGATGACTCAACAAAAGTTGAGCAGATTGATCTTGAGGTTTGTCTAATATTTTAGCCAAATGTTTTTGTTTAGTAATTAACATTTTTTAAATTCCTTTTTTTTTTTTGTTTTTATGTCTGTTTTGTTTTCCTTGATCTTTTCGTTATGAGTTTCTAGTGAAAATGATTATGATGTTGTTGAAGTTTTGTTTTTTGGCTACAGATATACAAAATAACGAAGGGAAATGAAAATCATAGGAAATGGAACAAAAACTTTGAGACTCGTTATTATTACTCCGGTATTGACTTAATCTGCGAAACTAAGTGTGATCTGTGACATTTCTTGTTTATTTATAACATTTATTTTAATCTTAAAAACAAAACCTTCATAAATTAACAAAAACCGCATTTCAAAAAACAAAATTATCAAAAATAAAACAAGAAGAGAAAAATTAACCTACAATATATCACTGGGTAATTTTAAACCAATTTTACACTTGAATGCTGATGATGTTCACAGTGCTATTTGTTTCTATTTTCCATTATAAAATGCAAAGAAAAAAAAACATCCCAAAGGCATTGTTGGGCTAAAAAAAGATATTTAAAAAAGAAACAATCAGGTTTTAACCGCAATACCAATCAGAAGATATTTTTATCATTTCCTGTTAGATAATAATTCCTTATAAGGCAATTCTTTAAAAAAATATATAAAAATATTTTATAATTAACTGAATAATTACGTTGTCTTTATAATAAAATTTATTAAAATCGCTTCAAATAATTTTTAAATAGACTCAAAGTTTATTTTATTATTATTTATTTATTTGGTTGAAGTCCAATGATGATTTGGTGTAGAAACAAATGAAATGCATAAAGACAAACATAACCTACAATAAACCCTTTAAAGAAACTTTAATTGGGATGGAATTCTAAATAATATTTAAAAATTATTAAAAACATTTATGTTTTTTAACTCTCTGCTTAATTATTTTTAAATAAAAAGAAAGAAAATTGTTGATCAATTCACAACCTCCTATTCTTCTGCAATATTTTATATTTTTGCTGGTAATTTTCATAATAAATTGACTATAAAATACATAAATTAATTTCATATGTTTTTGAAAAATTGTATTTACGACATACTTAGGATTTTTCTATCTGTTTTTCAAAATTTTTTTTTGCGTAAATCTCCTTTTTTTGAATTTTGCAATTAAGCGGTATTATGAAAGGATTTCATATACAAATTTTGTTTGAAAATTTTTTATATATTTTGACATATTGAAATGCAACAATAGTGCGATTAAATAACAATAGTGCACAATTAAATAAGCCAGGGGACTATTTTAATAGCCAATAGCACTTCACATAAACCTTGTGAATGGAGCAAATAATTTATACTTATATTAGTACGAAATGTTTTTTTTATAAAAGCACATACTTATATACATAGCATATTGTTTAAAATATATTTTAATTGTAAAAATAAAAAATAACTTATTAATTCCTTTAAGTAAAAAGTAAGTCATTATCGAAATGAAAAAAAAATCAATTATTTGGAACTAATTATTTCGATATCATGTTTTGTAAATATAACTAAGTTAACAATTCTGTTGGAAAGTGGCCCAAAAAAATATTTAATTCAACACTCAATAGCTTTTCAAAAAAAATTGTTGTTGCTTGAAGTGTTCTTTTTTTCATTGAAATTTAAAATATTTATTACCACTTCTTGATTTCATTTTAAAAATGTATTAGGATAATTTTTATTAAAATAAAAATTAGACTTACTTAAATACAGTTTAATTTTTTTGGTCATAAGTTATTTAAGGAGTTTTTTAGGAAACTTCCTCTTAAAAACAGCTGCAAAAAAAAAACCAATGGGAAACGCAATAAACACATGATTTTTGTTCAGGAAAGTTGTCCCAAATATCCTGGGGCCAAATCATTCAATCGATCGAGTTGTCAATGCTTTGAGTATAGGAATTCTAAAAAGAATTTTTAAATTTCGATTCGAATCGAATGCGACGATTTGGCCGCTGGATTTTTTACGTCATACATGTATTTCTACAAAAGCACTCTAATTTGTGGTCGACCGGCTAGATAATGTAACAACGCAATAAAAAGGAAATTTGTTCTTTATTCACTTTGTTAGTATTTAGAATAAACTTCTTAAAGTTGTATTTCCTATCACAGTTTATATCGAGAAATTTAAATGAAATGTCGCAAATACTATTTCCTCTATCCACCTTCCCATAACCTATTTTTCTGATACCAACATAATGCAATGCATGATTAGGTGGACATCCCCTGAGTGCTGGTGTTTCCGCAATACCAACACTGGCAAAGTAGTTTTCAAGGCACTTTATTTATTAGTTTTCTTTTTATTTGTTGAATTGTTTTTTGTAAATAAGGTTTTACATTAAAATTTTACTATTACTAATGTAAATATATTTATGTGAAAGTGACAAAAGAACTCATTTAAAAGTCTCGTGGGCCACTTTGTTTCTTTTATACGTATTTTTTAATATTAAAAAGAAGACAGTTTTGATCAAAGCAAAAAAAAAACCAATGTTCAAACCAAATAATTTTAAAGGGCTTTCAACCTTAACGTGTCCTCATATCCCAACATCAAAAAGATAAAAAAAACATTTGAAAATATTTAAATCAAACAGTGTTTTATTTAATAAAAGTTAAAGCGCTGTTGAATTTGTTTTAAATAAAATCATATGTTTATAATGTAAGACTTAATTTTTTTTATTTAAATGACCATAATTGGCCTCTTAAATTGTTAAATTTTAAATGAAAAAATTTAATTTTTATTTAAAAAGATTCTAATGATAACTATTTGACTTAAAAACTGGGCTCTAATATGAAAAAAACCATAAAATGCAAAACAAATTATGGAAAAGGGGCTAAAAGATAACAGCAATGATGGCAATAAAAATGTTACAGACCAAAAATATCAAAAAGTATGTATAGGTACATGTGCACTTATGTACTTACTTTTATTTATTATGTATGTGTTGAAAGCATAATTGATTTATTGATTCATGCTAAGAAGGCTAATTTAACAAAAAAGTAACATTAAGTCATGGGAATTTTTTTATGAATTAAGAAGAAAAACAACCAGTTCACTAGTCAAAATACATTATTGAACCCTAAAATGCAGAGTAATGATCACATTTGTTTTGATGACAAAACGAGGCAAACAATTTTAGGGGTTTCCTTTACTCCAAAGCAGAAGCTGCCATAAATTTCGGCTTCACTGTAAAAAATAATTTGCAAGCAATTGCATTAGTTGAACATTTAAGGTTTTTTCTACACTTTCTTTGTTTTAAAAGTTTTACTTGCAAATAAAGTTTATACGTACATTAGAGCGTCCTTTATTTGTAGGGCCAAGTTTTTCAACTAAAAATTTTTATAAAAACGTTAAGGCTTGATGCAAAATCATTCCTCAAAATTTTTACATCCCTGCGACCACGTCTTTTCGTTCCGACTTATGTGTGAGTTCGGTCTGTTCGTGAGAAATTTTCGGAGAATAATATTTGCATCAATCCTCCGCTTTTTGAGAAGTGAAACAAAAAACACTTTTACTTTAAGAAATAACTAGTTTCAAGAGACGTACGGAATTAAAACGTGAGTTGGTACGGGAAGGCGAAGTCCCAGGGATGTGAAATTTGTGGAGAATTTTTTAGAACCAAGCCTAAGCCTGTTGAGGGGTGAGTCCAAAAAAGATTTTGACTTAAAGATATAAAACCCTGATATTCATATTTTGAAAATGAAATACCGGTATTTCGGGGGTTGGCAGAAAAGTCAGTAGTTAAACTACACTATCTTACTGCTGACGTTGTAGCCAGTATTACTTATTAGCCATTAAGAATCCACTACGGGCACTGATTTCTTTTTCGCCGAGTTAGGGATTAACTATATATATTTGATGTGTATTTTTCGTAATCAATTTGTCAATATCTCCACTGTATTAAAAGATATGATGCTTCAAACATTTTAAAAGCTTACTATAGGGTTTTCCTTAATGATATATTTTTTGCGATATTTACATTCAAAGATCATCAATAACTAAGATATTAGGCAGTGTTAAATAGAAAAAAATAATAATTTGTTTACACAAAAACTAAATATATAAATTTTAAAAATGAACATTTGCGACAAAAACACTTTCAGTTTTTCTTCGGTTAAATCCTAATAGCTTCAAATATATTATTTTGTAGGTTTTAAGGATTTATTCGAAAAAAAAGTTTAAATATTGCAAAAAATTAAACCAAGCATTCTTAGAAAATTTTTTTTTAAACAAGTGTGTTGTGCCATGTGGCAAATAAGAAATCACACGACGTTTATTTAAATATTCATGGATGTAAAGTTTGTTTGATGCTTTAACCTTTAGCAGGGTCTTGGTAATGTTGGCAACATTATTTTTATTTTATTGCCTGTATTAGTATGTTGTTGCTATTTTTATGTGTTTCTATTTGATTTTTCTTAATTGTTATTGTGTATTGTTGTTGGTAGTTTGGGAGGGTTTCCACTTTTTCTCAACACCTGGTTTCTTTTTAGTTAGTTAAAGTAAAGTGCTTAAATGGATTTTTATTTTAAAAATGCATTTAATATGCATCTGTTAAGTTTTTGGGGTTATTTAAAGACTATTGTTGCCGTAGCTTGAAGTATTTCTTACCAATACCATAAAATAGTGGCAGAATTATTTTGTATTAAGTTTTATATTTTCAATTATGCTTGAGAAAATTTGTACAACTCATTCCATTTCGTTAAGCTTATTATCTTAAAACACGTTTTATTAAACCGCATTTGAATATTTTTTTTATTTTCTTCTAAAGTTGCTTGTTTTTACTAGTTAACTTTTATCAGTATTAATACTTACAATTGTTAAATTTTTTAATTAAGTATGTCAACAATGTGATAAACTTCGTTTGTTCAGGTTTTGAGTTAAAAATAAAAATATTTTCTTTAATTTTCTTGAGGTTTTCGAGAAAAGACGATCGACATAAAAACTAATAATACGCATTACTTTTAAAAATAAATCTAATTTAAAATTTTGTGTTTAGCTCTGGTCAACTTAATTCAGTTTGTAATCAACTCTTTAAGCTGAAATATTTGTTTTTATCAAGTATTAAAAGGTCAACAGTTAAATTTTGGTTTATGTTTTAATGGTATTAAGTAGGAGAGAGAAACGAAAAAATATTTAAATATATAAAAATAATGTTTTACGAAAAAAGCCAACAGCATTTACACTTTTTTACAATCCTTTGCTTACAACAAAAACAGGAGAGAGAGAAAAGATTATGTAATCTAATCATTGGTGTAAGTAAGTAAATCCATTGAAATAATTATGGATAACAAAAAATTATTTTGCTGCTTAATAATATTTGGTCACTAAAATGGATGCACTTAAAATAAAGTTTGTTGTAAATAAATTATAAAATATTTAAAGGAGTAATAAAACATACAAAAGACCACAAACCGTTTAGAGTGGGTGGGTTTACTGTTTAGACAACTTAACTCATGGTGAAATAATTCATCAAATATAGGCAAATTTGGAGAGAATTTTTGACTCTTACTTTTTCCCGTTTTCAGATATGGAGTTTGACAATATTTTTTTTTTTTTTTTTTTTGTTTCATATATTTATTATTGAATCTTCGCCTGTGGCGAACTAACAATAAGTGTTCAAATCTTAAAACTAGGTAGTTAATATAAGTCCAGCCAGTGCCAGACTAAAATTTAAGTTCTCATATTAATTATCAAGCTTCATATAAGCGCAATAGTATCCCTCCTTTTCAGGCGGGTGTGCCCACTATGTTGTAGGATGTTTCGGGCGAGCGGATTTGGGTGAGCTTCCAGCTTTGACAATATGGTTAAAATTGCTTTATAATGCCTGTGTCGAGGTCCATATATAAAAAGTAAGAGAGTCGAAAATGTTTAAACTAATACATAGTTGATCATTTTAATTATTATTATTAATAATAAAACATTTCTCTTAAACTTTACATAAAATTTTGGAAAACTGCATTAAAAATTTTAAAATCTTTTTTGGAGGAAGAACATGTCGATTATTACCACAGTAGTGATAATTAGAAGTTAAGCCCTAAAAATTTGAATCAAATCAGACAGCATTTTTTGGGCGCGCATCGAGGCTAAACTTAAGATATTAGAAAGTTTTTCTTTATATATCTGTAAGCATAAAGGAATAGCGTTAAGGCTGGATAATTCATCATCCCACAGCCCAAACGCGTACAGCTAGAGATTGAAACCTGAACTGTGGGTATTCTCCGAATCCAGTAAGACGGGATTTCGGGGATTTCTTTAAATAAAATTTTTGGTACTTTTTTAAAATGTTTACCCTCAACGGTTAAAAAGGGGGAAAATATTTTACATTGGTACTATTAAGACACTTTTTGTAATTTCTAAACGAATAAAGATATTGACAAAATTCCAATTGCGTTGGACAGGTGTCGAAAAATATGAATGTTGTTTTGCTACTATTTTGAAATACTTTTAACGGCAAGATAGGGTATAATCTATATTTTTATACTGCTCAAGTCCATTTTTTCACTTTTGAACCAAAAAAGATAGAAAAAATAATATTGTTGTTGCCAGATTTAAAAAAAATGATAGCAAATTATGTTTTAAAAAGACTTTTTTTTTACAATTCTGGCACTTTTTTTTGCATTTTTAGAGATGTTTGAAGTCAGAAGTCATAAACATAGAAAACTATGGCTTCTGGATTAGAGAGAAGAATGTGATAATTAAAATTTTTTTAGATTACAGAACTCGTTTGCACTTAGTACTTTTTGTTTTTTAATTTTTGAAACTTCGCTTACGAAGTAGCGGGTTTATCTCAAAAATGAATTTTTAAGCATAAATAATACTTTAGTGCTGAAGATAACGAAAGGTTAATAAAAAATTGTTTTATATATAATAGATTTGATAAAAAATCTTTATTTACACTAAATAAAAAAAATATTTAAGAATTCAGCAATAATATAGTTTGGAATGTCAATTAGACCCATAATGGTTGTAAGGTAATCCCTCTTATTATTCTTCTCGTTAAAAAAAAATAAACCCCTATATTCTGTTAAAAAATTGTACGAAATAAACGAATTTAACGATTTTATTTCCTATAAGTAGTGAAATTTGCTTATATTAAAATTTTGACCTCGATGAGCATCCGGAAAACGTTCTCCGTCACCCTGATGTACAGACATATATCCAAAAAAGAAAATATATTTTTTTCTATTTTTAGTTTGAAATCTACCCAATTTGAAAAACACACACACTCACACACATGTTGTTTAAAAACTGTAATAAAAACACTAAAAAAATTTAAGTCAAATGTTTGCAACAGTTTTGGATTTAGAATTTGATTATGCATTTGTTGGTTTTGTTTAATATTGCAGACAGACTTGGTCTTGTTAAAGCTGTTTTTGTCTTGTTTATGCTTTGTTAATTTATTGACCCATATTTGAAAATGGCTCTATTGCTTTTAGGATTTGTTTGTGGGCACAGTGTGAACCATTTACATTTTTACTGCTGGACTACCTTTGATTTGTTTTAGTCGCTAGAAAAAACATGTTCAAAGTAGATACACATATATGGCAACAGATGGACAGACAATCTCACATAATCAAACGATTGCGAATATATTTATATTTGTACTCCTCTCACTCAATAGAGCCGGGTAGCCATTTCACAGAGTGCAGACATTGTAGACAGACACTTGTTGTTGATTTAGTTTAAGTCCATTTTCATTTTATACATAAATTTGCTGTTATTTTTTGTTTCTATTTGTTTAAGTTTTTTTTTTAAAGTAACCAGCCGGTATTGGGCAATATGTGACAGATTGGTTTAGTAGCAAATGACCTAGTTTTCACTTTTCTTAATTACATAACTTTCAGATGAATAGTTATGCATAGTTATGAATAGTTATGGAGAAGGACTTTTTCAGATTTATGCTAAGCAACATTTAGTGGATAAAAACTAAATAACTTTTTCTCTAAGTTTTGATTATGGATTTGAAAATATAAACCATTTTTATTTCTAATTGAGTTTTGATATGTATTTGTGTTTTGTTGTTTCGCATTCTTTAAAGACTTTTGAAATTTGCTTAAAAGTCAGTAGGAAATTGATCGGCACATTTGAATGTTACTTTATTTGGCTTTTAAAGGCTTAAAAAATATTGTTCTCCTGCTAAAAGAAGATTTTAGGTCGCTAAAAATTATAAAACAGGGATGCTTTCTAACTCAATTTTCTGTTGCAATCAAAAGAAACGAAAGACTTAGACAACAAGCGCATTTCCATTAGTTATTAATCATAAATCTTAATGTTAATTTAAAAATAATAAATTGAAAATATTTTTATAAAATAAATTAAATATGTTCATTTATATCGTTTGCTAAAGTCCAGTCTTTTTTGTTTGTATTTTCTTTTACATTTAAGTACATTTATATCTTATATTTTTTGGTTTTTAGTTTTTGTTAAAAAATTTAAAATAAACATTTGCAGCAGAAAAAAAAACCAATCGAAACTATACTACTTGCAAATGTCTATGAAAATTATCATTAAATCTTTTAGATTATTGTGTCAGATAATAAATAACTTTTTGTTTAAATTGCTCTACTTACGTAGGCCGGTTGATGGTGGTGAGAATAGGCAGTTCCATATGTTTGTCAAAAAATAATTAATTAAAAATTTTAAAGAATTTGTTACTTAGACAAGAAAAATAGAATCATATACATAGTTTGGGATATTTTGTTTTAAAATTTAACCTAAAAAAACTTTTATTTAAATGTAAATGTATAATAAAGTAAATAATTTTTTTATTTTCTCAAAAATTAGTTTATTTTGTTTAAAACAACAATTTTTATAAGAAAAAAGAAAACATCTTTTTGAATCTTTTTAAAATAAAATATTTGAAATAAAAAAATATCTGTATCATGGAAAACCCCGTATTTGAAATGCGTAAGATATTGATTAGCAATGCTTTTCTTATTATCTCTATTTTTTTGTTGGTTTAAGTTGATTTAGTAAGTCTATTTTTATTGCCGAAAGAAAAAAAAACATGATGAATGGGGTTGCGTGATTGTTGTGACAATTCAATGGACAAATAAAACGGATATTGGTCACTAAAAAAAGAACGCAATACATTTATCTTTTGAAAAACAAATATTAATGTGGGCCGTAGCAGAAAAACATAAGGTATGCGCCTTTCAATTTTTTAAAAGAACTAAATAAAAGTAATTCTCATAGTAAAATACGGGTTTGTTTAAATTAAATGAATTGTTACAGTTTTTCGCACACAAAAACCATTTATTTGCCACAAGTGCGACAAAAAAATACAAATTAAATTTTTTTATACAAAAGCTTAAAATAAAATTGGTTGCTTAAACAAGTTTTAACGAGTTGAATTAAAATTTTTTCTGATTTTTTTGATTATATTTAAATCTGTTTAGTATGTATGCCCCACATTCATACAATATATCTCTAGTCCGTAGTCGATCGGCTTTACTGCATAAAAGTAAGAAACATTTTTAATGCTTTTTTCTATAAATTTTATTATTTCGGTCTATTTAGTCATTTATTAATTTATATAAAATTTTGAATTAACACAATTAAATTTAAATAAAAACACCACCACCATAATACCATTGATATTTATAACCCAAATACTATAAAACTCTGGAAAAAATGACAAAAATTAAGATACACTAATACAGGTAGTGTTAAAGACCCAGCTGATTTTGAACTAGTCTTGAAATTTTGTGAAAGTGATTGTCAAATTTATTAATTTTGTTAGAAACTAAATTTTTTTGACATTTACTTTCTACTGTATTATTATTTTTTCTTTTAAAAAAATAAAACCCAATAAATTAAAGAAAATAAAAATCAAAATCAGACAAAATATTTTAATACTTTTTTGTAGCCATAAAACCAACAACTGCCAAATTACAAAAACAACAATAACAAGCAAAGAGGGCAACAATTGCATAATATCTAGTATTAAAAAGAAGAAGAAGAAAAAATATACCTAAAATACGAAGAAAATATCTGTTACAAAAACTCAATGGATATTTGTTGTATTAGTTGGACACATGCATCGAGAAAAACTTAGAAAAAAAAATTAAATAACAAAAGCATAGGCGGCATGTTTTTGTTAAATTTTAACAAAACAGTGGAAAGCCACAGACCGACAGACACACTTGTAGACATTGTCTCAAGCATTAAATACCTTTAGTGTTTAAATTATGGACCATACAACTGTTCTATGACAATTGCATAGAGGTAGATTGTTAGACCAAAAGTCTGAACAAGAGTCACTATAAATAATTAAAATAAAGAAACGTGATGTTGTTAAGTTTTTCTAAGCTTTTTTTCTCATTTAAACTCCCGCTGTGGACTCTTTGCAACCTACACTCTACACCATAAATATATAAAAATAATAATAACTACAAAGAAATTGAAAAGTAAAAAAAAATTTAATTTTGATTTTACTTGCAAGAAGGAAGGGAGAACAATTTTAAAAGCCACCCAGGCAGACAAAGATAATCAACACTGCCCCGACACACAATGGGGGATTTCACTAAAAAAATTGGAAATGTAAAATTTCAATTCAATCTAACTGCCTGTTTAGAAACTACAGATTTATTTCCAATTTTTTACAAAATTCCAAAATTACCTGTCTTTAGCATTCGCAAACCATGGGCTGGTTTTTGTTGAAATAGTGGGCCCTGTACACTTTACTTTTTTGGATTAAACATTTTTGCTAAAATCAATATATATATGTATGTATAAGTACCAAAATAAAGCATATCGTCAGCTGCAATACAAAACCACTTAACTTACAACAATTGCCAGATTGACTTTTTACATATTTGGGTATATACAATGAACCAGGTAGTCTCGTCGGCCCAGCTGATTAGTGCCAAAATATAAATATTATGTTTTCCCTGTGAATATAAAGCAACAAAAATTATTACTCATCGTGTTGTTTTATGAGCTGTTGTTTGACACTTTGGTACTAATATGTAGTTGTTGCAGGGACGAGATTACCTTATTAGTTATATCATGCACATGACAATTAGAATTATTCAATATTACACACAAAACTTCAAACAGAATTCCAGAAAAAGAAACAATTTACACTACATCTTATGATGTAGTGAATCTTTTATTCGGACTTTACCAACAACATCTTTTCTATTATTCTATTTGGTACTGGTGACAACTCGTTTCATTGTGGCAAACAAACAAACAAATACAAAAAACAAAGATAAAATTTAAGCACAACTTTAAGTATAAAACGTTGTTAATAAAGTATTTAGATTTGTTTTATAATGCAACAAACCTCAAAAGTTCCCATCATTTAGATAATAGCAGATGTTTGTAGGCGTTTATTGTTCTTTGAAAATATTTATTTAATTTAATTTTATTTCTTATTCATGATTGATCGTGCATCTCAGCAGTTGTTAGATGTTTACAAATCAGCAGCCGGGCCTAAATGGCGCTTATGTTTAGCTTATTTAACCTAAAAACAATTAAAATTATCTTTTGTTAATATTTTTTATAGGCTTTAAAATTAACTAATTATAACGTTGATAATAATTAAAAAAGTAATTGTGTCCTTAATAAATTATAAGTTGAAAAGTTAAACTCTGTAATAGATTTTCTAATTGCGCCGTTGAATTATTAAGTAGTAAATATAAGATATCAAATAATTGCTATTTCATTTTGGCACTCAATACTTTAAAGTCGTTTTTTAATACTTTCCGAACTGCAGTTTTGAAGCTAATGAGGACATTTTGTAGACTAAAACGCAATAATGTTTGAGTATAAAAAGTTCCAGCAGTTTCCAAAATATTTCGTATCAAAAATTTCACAAAAGTGTTCCCTCTTCTCAAAATAAAAAAATGATTTGTTTTTTTTTTGGCTTTCGTTTCCCGTGGCTCTCTTAAATCAGTTTTTTCTCACAAATGAACCAGCATACTAGAACTATTCCATTATAGGTTTGAAATCGATAGCTGTAATAGTTTTCCAGATTTAGCGCATAAAAAACGCTTTCTTCAATTTAGTTCGCAGTCTTAAAATTATCTGTACTAAGTTTTGTAGCAAAAGTGTCTATATTTACTAAAATATATTACAATATATGCATTGTTTTAGTTCTAAAAATAAGGGGTATTTTAGGTTTTTTACTAAATCTTAGTCCATGGTAAAGCGTTTTAATTATATTGAAAAGCATTTTGCCTATAAATATTTCTAATAGTTTGAAACTAAAACGTGGTCAGTCGAATTTGAATAGGCTTCGAAAACTTGATTTAATAAGACGGAAATGACAAAATCAAGGATCCAAATATACTTATGTTTATGTATATTCCTTACAGGATTGCAAATAAATATTGTTAAAAGTTACAAAGTTGTATATCTCTATGTGGTCTAAATATAATTGTCCAATTCACAACCCATGGTACGTGTTGTAAATCGTCGGAGTTGTAAAAAAGTTGTAATTGTTTTGTATGTAATTGAATAGTTGCTACAACTCATACAATACATTTTTGTTTATATTTTTAGAATGTTGCAGACTGTACATTTTTATTTAAATATTTTCTTTTTCTACTGTCGTAGTTCCTACGACCTATGACACCTACAACCGGTTGTGAATTAGGCAAAATTATTATTTTTTTTTAGTTACAGTAAGTAAAGAGATTTATGTTTATTTTTTATTTTTACTGAGAGATAATTTCAAATTTTTCACATAGAAAATCATCAAAAAACCCAAAAACTTTTTTTAATTTATTTAAACAAATAAAAAATATTGCAAAATTGTCATTAAGAAAATATTTTTCTCAGTTTGATTATTAATTTTTTTAACACAAAATGAACTATTTTTGCAAGTAAATTATACAGAAAAAAAAATTTTATTTATGTCTGTAGGCCTCTATTACGTACAAATGAATATTGCATTTTTGCCGTGTTAAAAAAATTTTAGCACGTACACATACATATACATACATACAAACAAAATATATTTTTTTCTAACGAGTGGGCCAAAAATACTTGCGCTATTTTGTCATTTTATATTAGAAATGTGTGATTTCATATCACAGTACGAATATGTTTTTAAATTTATTTATGTGCATTTAAGTGTTGCATGTTGCATTATGAAATATGTTGCATGCTTGATTAACATTTTGTTATAAAAAAAAAACAAGCAACAAAATTAATTAAATTTTTAAGAATTTATTCAAATTAAATTTAACTCTATTTGTGTTTTTAATAAAGTCCAAATTACATATATAAGACAAGGTAGGCCTTGAGTTGGGAAACAGAAAGAGTTTTAAGTAATTTTTTAAACTCTTTAGGTTTGAAAATGATATTGCTAATAATGATTTTTAAATGTGTATTTTTTATTTGGATATTAAACTTTTTTTTAATAACAATGGAAACTAAAAAGGAACTTTTTAAAATTAAATTTTCTAAGAATTTAAAATTTATTATTAAAATAAAGAAAATCATTGAATCACTTTTATAAGTTTAAAATTTAAAGTAAAACATATATTTTTACATCTTAATAATTTTACAAAAATTTTTACCCAAAACGCATTTGCTTTGTTCTGTTTAATTCTTAAAATTCTAGCTTTTACAATACGCAGAAAATTTAACCGAATTAAGTAAAAACAAAATACATTGGCCAGGGATGCGCTTTTTATTTTTGCCCAGTTGATATAACGATTATCCTAAGACCATAGTGAAAAAAATAAACATTCGATTCAGTCTGATCTATATATAAAGTGTTAAATGTGGACTGAAAAACCATTTTTATTTACAGAAAAGAAATTTAAAAATGAGAACGCAACGTAACCGTTTTGTAAACGACAAATATGTACGTTACATACATACATATTTGTATGTAAATACACCTCCTTACTTACTTGCATGTAAAAAATTTCAGACCGTTGTCCGTATAATTTTTAAGGTTTTTTTTGTTGTTTTGTTTGCAATAAACTTAGACTTAGTAACCTAATTTTACAATATTTTCCTTTCAGTAAACACAAGAAAAAAAAATGTTGAATTAAATTAAAATAAAATAAAAAAGGTACTATTCAGTATTTAAAATTTTGAACAAAATATGTTTTCTTTTACTTTTTTGCATTTATATCTGCTTCACCTCCACCTTCAAGCCAAACGTTATATTTTGAACGAAAAAAAGATGAAAAAGACGCCTAAACACAAACTTCATCAAAAAATAATCCGTTCGCAGTGAGTTATTTTAACACACAATCTCTGTGAGACACACCTTTAGACTTTAAAGTTAACAGTGAATAGAACAGTGGTAATGAGTGTATCTTTAATTAAGGTTTAAGTTTATTTTGAAATTTTACTAAAATGAAAGGTCTTACAGATTGGCAGTAAATAAAAGACTATAAACTCGTTGGTGATATTAATTTGAAATTAAAACGTACAGAAAATACAGTTTAAAATAGAAAAAAGAAATAAGTGAACCGAGCTGTACAGTAAGGCTGAATTCCAAAACGCAGTTTGCTTTGCATCATAAAATTTCAAGTTTTTCCTGAAAGCAAAGATGAGGTTTTTGATAATATCTTTTACTTTTAAATGAGTGTTTACAGCTATATTAATGTCCTGGAAGCAAAAAACGTTGTCAAAATTGTAAGAAGTGTATAAGAGAAGAAGTTGAAAATTTGTAATGCAAAGCAAACTGCGTTTCAGAATTCAGCCTAAATGTACTTTGTTCTATAAATGTTAGCAAAATAATACTAACATAATACATATGATTTATTTCAGAGACTTATATTACCCGTCAGTAACTTTACAATATATATATGGAGAAACCAAAAGTAATTCCATAATATATAATTAATAATTATAATTATACCCATCTCGTAGGAGCAAAAATATCAGCTCTTAATTTTGCGAAAATTATTATCAAAATATAAATGTAATTTATGAAAAGCAACTTCATTGATTATTTGTAACACTTGTCCACATTTTTTAAAATACAATTTAGGTTAAAGGCTTCACTGTATATTTTTTACATGTACAAAGTACGTTTGTTTTAGTTTTAAATTAGTACTCAAATGAGGCTGCTGCACATGCGTAGTTTTTTTTAATAAACTAAGCTCTCTTAAAGAAGTAAAAACTTTTTCGTACTTCAACATTTCTTTGTGGCTTACATGAAATGTTAAATTATAGAAACAAAAAATATAAATTTTTTTTGTTTATTTTTTACTGCATTAATGACTGCAGTTTAGTAAGTACTTATGCTGGTGTACAAACAACACTTGTACTCATTGATACTTTAGTGTACCTATGCTAGTATGGATGTATGTAGTCTATCTTTATAACTTCATACATAAGTATATATCTATACCTATATATGTATGTAAATTTGTGTATATTTTGTGGCATTGTTAGAGAGCTTTATATCAGTTTCTTTGCATCTTTTTACTTAATATTTTGTTGTTGTTTCTCATGGTTATTTCTGCAGCAGCTTTGCTGCATTTTGTCTCATTTAAAGGTTTTGAAGCTGCAGTTACCACTTTGCCGTATTGGCAATAGCATATGTAACGTATATAAATAGTTTTGGTCATTTGAAATAATCATTAGTTCAACGTTTTCTTTCAAACGGTGTGTATTTAATACAGAAATTATCAAAATATTAATTAAATTATTATAATTAAAATTGGTAAATCAAAAAGAATTAAACAAAAAAAAAGTTCTAAATATTAAAATTATTTTTTAAATTTGTGAATTTAATTAAATATTTTTTTAGAAAAACGATTTTATATAAAATTTCTCGCTTAGATCTCGTGTGTGCGTGTCCTTATTTGTGATTTAAATAAAAGAAGTTACATAAAATATAAAAATGAAGGTATATACATACATAGATTAACAAAAAAAAAACTTTACATTTATAAATATTTTAAAAAATATGAAAAAAATACACAATAATTTAAAAGTGTTATTTTTAACTTAAAGTAAAATTTATCTTAAAATTCGTTAATAAATCCTCCATAAATTAATCAAAAGATATTAATAATTATCCTTTCAAAAATTATTTAAGTTACCAAAAAGGAGAATAAGCAAAGGATTTTTAAGTTTTGTTAATAAAAAAAATATATTTTAAATATCAAAGGATTAAAAGTAAAATGTGCCTTTTATTTTGACGACAGGCGTTCAATATCTTACCCAACAATTTATAATATTGTCATTGCGAAAATATTATGATATTAGAAAAGTTTTATTAATTTTGGAATTCTTAAATAGATAAATTATTTAATTTTTATATTTAGTTTTCTACACAGAAAGATATGGAAACAGATATCAAATAATTACAAAAAAAAAACTCTTTTACTATTTACTTAAACTACTTAAATTTTTTCTGTTAAGCCAGTTGTAGTTGAAGGTATTTTTAAATTTCTCCATAGTTTTATATAATTTTCGAAGATCAATTTACGGCAGCTGGCAACATGAATATTTATTTGAAATCATATTTTTTTTTTGGTAATTTAGTTGTTAATATAATAAATTTGTTTTCCGTAATTTCTTTCTGTGTATACTCTGGGCTAAAGCTAAAAAGTTAAAAACAGGAAATTCCTAAAAGTCCTTTTAATAATCCCAGGGTTTGAATTTTTTTTTGTATATAAAAAAATTAATGCAATTTTTATTTACTAGACATTCATTATTGTGTTTAAATGAAACGATTGATAGGAGAAACTAATTTATATTTATATTTTAAACAAAAAAATTTTCTTTAGTTGTCTGCTACAAAGGATGTCTGTATCTTTGTTTTTTAAAAAAGAATGACAAAACAGGACTTTTACGCCTAAAGTTTGTTGATTGGAAATAAGTCAGAACCTTAAAATTTTTTTAAAATGAACTATTTAAAGTTAGAAACGAAAATAATAGTACAAAGCCAAGATTTTTGCTTTTTAAGTTTACGTTTTTGTTGACTAAAAATATTGATAGATTAGAGAAATAAAACAAATAATTTCCACAAAAAAAGTTCAGAAACCAAACCTTAATTTGTATTGATCATTTTTGGCTCATTATTTTATGCAAACTTAAAATACACAGAAGATCTTTAAAGATACTTTCTATAGCAATTAGTAAGCATCATAACTTTAAGGAAATTTTTACAGAATTTTTTATTGTATTTTGAGTTAAGTCGCTTTAATAATTGGAATTTGATAACTCAAGGCTTTAATTTTTCTTTTTTATTAAAAGGAGGTTAAACTTTGGTTTTGAGCTTAAAATTATAATGCGTTCAGGTATTTAAAGCCTTTGGTTTCTAATCAAAAATAAATCCAACGCTTACAACAGTTTTACATATTTTTATTTAAATAAGATTTTTTAGAAAAATAAATAATTTTTTTACTTCTTCAGACCTTTTTCAACATTTTTTTGTTAAACATATATTTATCAGAATTGATTTTTTTTTAATAAATTTTATGTTTTCCTTCTTCCCTTTTAGTTCTTCATTGCAATTGCTATACTTGTTGCTGCCGCTCAAGCCATTCCAATTGAGTTGGGACATTATGCTCATGGACCTCTATTACACGCTGCTCCCGTACTAGCACATGCTCCAGTAATTGCCCACGCTCATCACGAGCCCGTGGTAAAGCTAAAGGCCATTAACAGTGTTAACATCTTAATTTCTTTAATTTAAATATAATTTTTTTTATTTGCTTGTAGGCCTACCCTAAATACTCATTTAATTATGGCATTAAGGATCCCCACACCGGTGACATTAAATCACAAGCTGAGGAGCGCGACGGTGATGTAGTAAAGGGTCAATATTCTTTAGTTGAACCTGATGGCTCTGTACGTACCGTCGACTACACTGCCGATGACCACAATGGTTTTAATGCTGTTGTACACAAGACCGCACCCAAGGTCGTACATGCTCCCATACATGCTCCTGTATATGCTCATGCACCAGCACCATTATTGCATCATTACTAAACACCCTAAATAAAAATGATATTAAATTTCAATTAAGAAAATGATAAACAAGGAATGTCAGGGATGTAAAATAATGAAACAAAACTGAAATAAAAAGAAACGAAACAAAAAAAGATGACAAACTAAAAGGGACGCTCGATGAAGAGAAGAAAGGTAGGATAGAATTTGCTATGAACTGGATTACGGTATGATTTAATAATTAAATGGTCTAGAATTTTAGTTTTAATAATTTTTATTAAATAATCGAAAAGGAAAACTCTAAATATTTAAGTTAAAAGTTTATCGATATAAAGCAATTTTAATGGGAAAAAAAAGAAAAAGTACAGAAAAAGAAGAAGCTATCAGAATTAAAAGTTGATTTACTTTGACTTTAAATATGCATTTATCAGCTTTTTCTGTTTTTTGTACTATAAGAATCAAACGATTTTATTTTATATCTTTGTTTATCAATAATTTCAATTAGTTTAGGTAAATTTCAATTCTCGAAAAAAAACAATTACAAGTCTTTTTAACTTCCTTCATACTTAATCTATCTGATTCCCTCGGTATTTGTTAATGTTTAGAAAAAGATATTATTTAAGAGATTTGTTTTGATTTTAGAGCAGCTTAAGCTTCATTTTAGCAGAGAAAGTAGTGATGGTAAAATAGTTGAAATGTTAAATAATCATTTTGAGCATTAAAGAAAACCACCGTCTATTAATTTTATGTTCTTAATACTCATAGTCTATTTCTAACTTTAATTTAATAACACTTTTGTAAATATTTATTTTTATATTTCTCTTACTGTCTAGTGAAAACTTTTTTGCTCTTTATGCTTTGAAACATATTTTTCTTATTGAAATCCATCGTCTGCCAGCTAGAAATAAACTTAAAATGGGTTAAAAAAAAAGGCTTTCAAAACACATTTTTGCTGCTTTTCCTAACAATTGTGCCGGTTAAGTTCACGGTGCCATTTTAAGAAGCCTAAACCTTTAAAAGTGTGACTCTTAAAATAAACTTATCTCTTCTATGATGTTTTAATAATTGATTAATATTTCTTTCGAAATTTGTGATACTTAAGGTTTTAATTTGAGCTGAGCCGGTCACTGTGCATTAATTAATAATATCCTTTCAATATCTTTAATTTAATTTTCAATTCATGT
Source organism: Melanophora roralis (assembly GCA_963583895.1). NCBI lineage: Eukaryota > Metazoa > Arthropoda > Insecta > Diptera > Rhinophoridae > Melanophora > Melanophora roralis. Next base: position 1,264,283 of record OY757189.1, read on the forward strand.
TTACTTTCATTCAATTTTTATGGCTGTCTCTTATGACATTTGCTTTGTTTTGATGTAATCGATCTTGTACTTTAAAAGTAGTTTCATATGCATTTATATAATTTTTTCATCTACACATTGAAAATAAGCTTTTGCCAATCAAAATCGAATTGAATATTGTACTTAAGGATCATAATGATTTTTTGGTGCCTTAATATTGAACTTCTGAAACGAAGTTCTATAACTTTAGTTCTATTCGCTTGATAATACGATTTGGTGATACTATTGGCGTGTAGAGAAATTCTTAGTGTAGACATCTTTAAATCTCATTTAATAACTATTAGCTTTTCAACAATTTAAAAGCACTCATTCTCAGTCTTTATTTTGTAAATGTAAATGTTAGAATTTAACTGACACTTCCTCTCTTCCTCACTCATTATGTATATAATTAAATCTAAGTGTTTGCATAAAAATTTTTAGTTGTAAATAAATTTTTTATTCAAAAATTGTTTTAAAAGCTAAGTATTATACTAATATTGTGCTTGTTTTCTCTTATGTTTATTCTTGATACTTAAAATGTTTATTTTTTGTATTTACTTACGTGTATATATATATGTTCATATGATTTAATTCCACAAATAATTTGCAACAAAACAAAACGTTTATATAAATAAAATATATAAAAATAAAAAAAATTATTAAAAAATAATTACAAAACTTGTTTTTCATTTTTTAATCTGGAATTTAAAAAATAATGATTTAAGTCAGTGATAATCATCATATAATCAAAAGACTTAAGACACAAACATGACACTACTTACTTCTGGGCCTTTAACTGATTCAAACGAGTTGTTATGTATTTCTGCTTAAAAAAATAATACCATGACTATTAATTTACATTTACTTTATAATTATTAGCTATGTTTTACATATATAAGCCTAATTAGCACTAAGTGTAATACAATTAGGACAAGTTATACTTAAATGACGCCTTTTGCAATAAAATAAAAAACAACTCAAAATAAAAGAGACACAAAAATCAACATCAAGCAGAATATCTTCTCTATCATGTAGTATTGTTTCATAAGTTATGGAAGAAGTATCATATAAATTTGAAATGCATGAAATAACTTTCAACTAAATGAAAGTAGTTACTTTAAAAATTATTACAATAATAAAAAAAAGCTGAAAGTAAAATATAAAATAAAATATAATAATGCCAAATAAAGTACGTGTGGATATTTTTGTAAGTTAAAAGGCATACATATATTAAAGGACATTACGTAAGTGACAAAGAACGTAAAATACATCATTAAAAAAAACAAAAAAAAAATTCCTAAATAGATCAAATGTTTTACCTCGATTTACTAAAATTAAATTTAAATAATTTGGTAAATAATATATATTATAATTTTTTAAAATTTAACCAAAACAACATTTTTTATTAAGAGCTATAAAATAGTTGAAAAGCAGCTAGAATTTCTATGCAAAAGATTGATATGCACTCACCCATAATAATAGTTATTTTTACAAAAGCATAAAAGTAGAGTAAATAATGCTTTTATCTTAGAAAAAAAAATAAGTAGAGACTTCGTTAAAAAAGCACACAAATTACAGAATATTTTGGCAAAAAGCTTTTTTTAAGAATTGTAATTTAGTAAATTTATTCAAATTTGAATTCAAATTTCGATTCAATTTTGATGCTGCGATTTCCTCCCAAACTTGCTAATTAAGAAATTCCATACATACCGTACTAAATTATTTGTTTGGGTGTAGGAGTTTTCCAAATTGCATTCTGGAGCATAATTGCTTTATTAAATTAATATTTCAGGATGAGTTCTTCCTATTTTGATATTAGTTAAATATACTGCAAGAAGCATTTTTAAACCAAGAAAGGCAAAGACTTTAGAAGAGGCAAAATTAAAAACAAAATTTTACTTGATTGAATACCCCAAAATTTTTATATTTAACAAAATAAAATAGAGAAAAAACTGACAAAGAACAGCAATTCAAATATTTTTTTATACTAAAAAAACAGCTTCAACTTTACATTGAATTAAACTTCTTTAAACAAATGAATTAAATCTATTACGGCATAAAAACATTTATGTATAACAATTTTAGTACAATTTTTGATTTAATTCTATTATCAGATAAAATTATTAAATATTTGTAGCATTTTTTGTATTTTGCTCGTAACTTTTCTCCTTAAGTTATGCTTTTGTTTTTGTTTTAGTTCTTCTTGTTGGCCCAACATATCTTTCAGATGGACTGTAAAATGTTGCCAACTGCAATAAAGGAAAACTTTACTAAACAAAGAAATCCATCAACCACTTACTATTGGCATAATATATTTGGTAAGCTTAATATTAACAAAGTTTTTTTAAAAGCTCTTTTCAATAACTTAAAACTTTTATCCATTTTTTTCAAACAGGTCCACACACATATGCTTTTGGTTTTGAAGTAAATGACAAAAACTCTGCCAATATACAGTTTCGTGATGAACGTCGTTATGCTAACGGTACAACACAGGGTTCGTATGGTTATGTGCGTCCTGATGGTAGAGTTATGGTAACTAACTTCTTGGCAGATCGTTATCTTGGTTATTTAAGTCAAACGCGAAATTTTGAGCCCAAAGATGAATCAAAATTGAAAGAAAGTTGGTTTAAGAAGGATTTAAATATTTTAAGAAAAAAACCTTTTGAGTCCGCTAGGCCTTCGGTTGCTAATAATGATATGGAAACATTAAATTTAACTGCAATTTTATTACCGATAGAATCTGTTAATAAAAAAGATGGCATTTATTTGAATCCCTCACATTTAGAAAAGGAAGTGGTTAACCCGGCTGTATTGAAAGTTATAAATGGAACAGCTCCTTTGATTGCAGATGCAAATAATACAAAGAGTATATTTAACTTTAAAACAGTTGACACATTCATACCACCAGCATTTCCAATCGTACGATTTCAAAAACCTCAAAAGTATTTTGAGGTGAATTTGAATAATGATTTTAAAACCAAACCTGTCAATATGTTTAATAAAACCAACAATGACAATTTATTAAACAATTATCAAAAAACAAATAATTCAGAAAATATCATTAAAATATTGGAAAAAGACTTGCCAAATCATAAAAATTATAAAAAAGCTAATGGAAAGCCTTTACCTAATACAGTCATCAAGTCTAATGTAAATAATAAGGGTGATGACATTAGTTCTTCACAGGCCAAAATTTTCACTAATAATAATACTGACTGGTATGATATAATTATTAACCAAACTCGTCGAGAGTATTTGGGAACTCTACAGTAAATAACAGTTGTAGATGAATTTTTATTAAGATACAATAAGTTCAACATTCTTATCTATTTAAGGGCATATGAACAAAAAAACCAAAAAAAAATACTGATTTTGTAAAACAAATTCGTTTAAATTCGTTTTAAATTAAAAATTAAAATTATTTATGACAATTTCATTTTTTAAATTAAATTAATTTTAAATAAATTTTTAATGCATATGCCCTTAATCTACAACGCTTTTAATTTAAGTTAAACGCCTAATCGCTGAATTAAATTAATTGTTGATCAGATAATGGCACTGGAACTTAATTATAGTTAAACTATGATTCATTTAAATCTAAAGTTATTTTAGATTTATTTCAGATAAAACAAGCAGCAGCACATAAGTAATAAATTAAAATATTTAAATTTATTGGAAATATTTTAATCTCTTAAGTAAATGATTTTATATTCACGAAGTATCTTAAAAATCCGTGTTTTTTGACTACTTTATTAAAGGAAATCATTAGAGTAATACATCATATTAATCCATTGCCTTACTTATAGAATTAATCTAAAATAACTTAATGCACAATATACAAACAAAAAACAAAAAATTAAAAAAGGGGTTTTATGCCAAATATACATAAGAATATCGTTACCCTAATATAGAAGGTCCCTAGCTCATATTAATTTTTATGAATCCATATTTTCGAATATTTCGATAAATGATCTGCTCATATATCAAAATTAGCCAAAAATAAGTCTCGATTTAAAAATAAGAGTTAGGGCCATTCTATTTTAAAGTAACGATATGAAGGTATGTAAAATACGTTTAAATATAATTTTGTCTAAAAATTGGTGCAATTTTTTACATTGTAAACTGATACATTTTCAGTTCAAATAAAAATCGTTTAGTCACCTCAAATCACCCGGAAGATATTGGTTTTGCTTTTGTTATTGTCTACCATCAAATGATTTACATACTTTTGTACATTTGTATAAATCTTTCAATCTAGCAGTATCTAAGTTTAAATTTCTTAAGTTTACTTTTAAATTTTCATATGCAATAATATAAACATTTATACCCAGTTAACATTGTAGTCTTAATCGACTTAAAGACACAACTAAAATATTTTCTAATGCTCACGTTTTTGGGTCGTAAATGATTATTTGGTCGGGAAAAATTGCACCCTTGACAAACTCATCAATCGAGTAGAATTTCAATTCGAAAGTTAAGAATTTTGTTGATTGTGTTTCAATGTTAATTTTGTATTTGACAAGTTTTGTAAAAATGAATGAAATAGCTTTAATTTTAATCTACAGTTCAAATTTTTTCACCAATATGTCAAACTTTATATATAAAAAAGCAAAAAAGTAAGATTAAGATGCGTTATTTAATAATTAATTTTATTATGATTTTAAGTTGTAATAAAAAACAGCTGAAAAAATTAACTTTACAAAAAGTCTAAGTTTTTTGGTGGTTTGTTTTCTGAATAATTAGCACAAATATTAAAAAAAATATTTCTTCAAAAATTATTACATTTTTATTTATTTCGAATTTTACGAAAAACGTTTGTAATAAACTGCAATCACTTAATGTAAAATTTTTTGAGTGTGCCCTGTGCATTTTGTTTTTGATTTTTTTAAAATAGTCGACTTCTAAGCAATTGTGGGATTGATTTTTGATTTTGGAAAAAAAATCAGTTTGTTGTTATTTCACAAAACGATATTTCAAATGCTTACTGGGTGCTTACTTATACACAAAAAAATAGTTTTCTTTTGAATTCGTTTACACTTATTTAAAAATGTTCATATGTTCATGCATATGTGCTGCAATCGCAAAAATTTAACGGAATCAAGAGAAATAAATAAATTTTGTATATTTGCTTGCGAGTTTTTTTTTATAATTGTTTATTATCACACAAAAATATAAATAAAGCTTTTTTTATAAAAATAAAGTTGAAAAAAAATTAAAGTGGCTGAAATATTGCTTTTTGGCCTAAAAAGACGACGTCATAATTATATTTTACATAACTTCCAGAGTTCTTTTATTTAAAACTATGTATTCATTCACACCATTTACATACATAGATACCCAGCAAAAATTTTTAGTGATTAGTTATTACAAATGACATACTTTTCCATGACTATTGTATTTATTCTACCTTATTTAGAAGTTGTTAGATAATAAGTTATTTATTATAACATATTCAGGTAGATATTTAAGTTTTATATTTTAAACCCGTTTTTTTTTTACCAAAACACCGTTTAAATAGGTTTAAGAGCCAAAACTTTCTTATTTTACTAACAGCACGACTTTTTTGTTTTATTAAAGTAATAGCTTATTTAAGTCCCTATTTCTAAGCGTGCATGGTAAGTACTTGCTATGTTTTGAGATGCCTTCCTTCCCTTGATCCTTTCATCGGAGTTTCGGCCTTCTTTTTCTATATGATCCGTCACTAGGCTTGCATTCAAATCATTTCCTTTCGGGAGCATCTTCATTCATTCTTACAACATGACAAACAGTTTATACAGCTCACGGCTTATACGAAACCGTTATTTTCCCTCAACGATGATTGGTCCATAGATTTTCGAAAGATCTTCCTCTCAAATACTGTAGGCCCTGCCTCCTCTGCTTTTGCAAGTACCAATGCTTCAGAACCATATATAAGCACGAGCAGTATCAAGTCGGAAGGTGGCTTTGCTTTTAAAGTAGCATCTATTAGCCAATATTATTCTTCTTTTAATCTTAAAACTGATGTTATTTATTTTGTTTATGGCGGCGCCAAAGTAGATAAAATCGTTGTAGTTTTTAACTTCTGTTGCCTTCGAATTCTACTGGACGTCTTGTGCGCTGATACCATCAACTTGGTTTTATCTACATTTGCTGCCATACCCACTTTGGCTGATTCTCTCTCGACTTTCTCAAAGATAAAAGTTACTGCTTGGAATGTTCGTCCCATGACGTTAGTGAAATACATGTGCTGTTTTGTGAGTAGTGTTTCAGTTCTATTCATATTTGCTTCTCGTATAACCTTTTCTAAGGGGATGTTAAAAAGATCACACGAAAGGCTGTGTCTTTGTCACCTCGTTTGGTACTGAAAGGCTCAGAGACATTTCTGCCTTTTCTTAACTGAGGATTACGCATCAGATAAGATCATCCTGTAGAGCCATATAAGTTTCGCAGGGATACCAAACTCAGACATAATTTGAAACACTTTTAAACGTATGGGGCTGTCGAAAGCGGCCTTATAGTCAACAAGTAGATGGTATGTGTCGTTTTGTCTTTCTTGGGCCTTTTCCAGGACTTGGCGTAGTGTATATATCTGGTTGATGGTGGATTTTCCAGGTCTATAGCCACATTGATATGACCGAATCATATCGTCGACTTTTAGTTGCAATCTTTCGCACAACATGCTGAGTGTAATTTTGTAACCCATGTGAAGGATACTTATTCCTCTGTGGTTGGCTCCTTTATTTTGCAAGGGACATAAAACACCGAACTTCCAGTAGTCGCATATGCGTTCCTCTAGCCAGCTTGTACAAACAAGCTGATGCATATGCCTTATCCGCGTGTCACCTCCGGTCTACAACAGTTCAGTTAGCAACCCATGGGCTCCTTCTGCGTTGTTTTTTTTTAAGCTGGGTAACTGCTACTTCGACCTCATTCTGGCTAGGCGGTATGCACTCAATAACGTTTTATGGGATTGGTGCTATGGTATCTTTATTATTATCAGATACCAGCAGACGTGAATAGTTTTTCCATGTCCTCAGCACACCAGATTGTCTCCTTTATCTTTGTAAGAGAATGTGCCTATACCAAAGCCTTAAGATTGGTATTTTACTCTGTGGTAAAATTTTTGGACTTTATTCTGACTCCTGAACATCTTAATACGCTCACACTTACGGATTTCAATTTCTCCCTTCTTTCTGCGGAATAGATGCTTTTTTCTCTTCTGTTTTCCCGATACCTTTCCTCCGCCAGACGTATTGATACTGACTGCAGTTTCAAAAATCACTGGCTTTTTTTAATGAAAAGGTGTATTTATCAGGTTCGTTAAAAAAATAAAGAAAAGAGCTTAAGCAAACTGTACATCTTTAATGTTATAAAACTTAAAAAAACTTTCAGCTGCTTGGGTTTAATTTTCAATTATAATTAGGGTAGTTGTAAGAATTTTTGAATGGAAAAGCAAGCGAAAATATAGTAAAAATTTATAATTTTCCTCACACTTAATACAGCGACCACAACAAAACTTAAAAATTAAATTTTTTATTATTAACACTAATATTTCCTACCATTAAATGTTTTATATTACATATGTTTATGAATGTAACAGTCCAGGTGTTACAATACTTTTGACGTTAAATTTTTAGTAATTGAACTTTTTATATTGTTTTCAAGTTTAAAATATAATTTTTTATTGAATTTTGACGTGAAATCGTTTTTTGGCAAAAGCTGAAATGCCATTTTTTGTGATGCTCCTTAGACTATTTAAAACTGGATATTTTAAAAAAGACATGCATATATTTTTATATATAATTACCTTAAATAATAATGGACGTATGTAACTACACAAAAATTCGTTTCTAGTTTTTGATTACTTCAGGCTCGTTTATTTTAACAACACGTTTACACAAAATTATAGACTTCTACGATAAAAATATGAAAAACATCGACTTTGTTAAAAGATTTTAAACAGACGAAATACTTTATTCCCATTAACTTTATAATGTTTTTTCTTCTCCTATAAAAAGATAAGCGCACTTACGTTCGTTTGTATTTCAGGTGACGATATGTATAGTTATGAATGCAGTTATTTTTTTTAGGTTTTCATAGCCCATATAAATTCCAATCAACTGCAGTTAAGCAACAGCTTAACGAAAAATAAAATAAAATTAAAAGTGAAAGAAATTGTAGGTGTTGCTGTTGGTATTTTCAATATTTGTAACATTAATGTTTGCTGCAACATTTGAGTAATTTGCCATGCATTTGTTTTAATTTTGATGTGCATTACTACTCATATACTTACACATACAATATGTATGTACGTAAACATGTTTGGGTACACGTTTGTGTATTAAAGTTGCGTTTGGCATTAGATGAACAGGTGCTTTCTTTATAACGTTGACATAAGTGTGTAAAATGTAATATTTGTTGGCATTAAATTTCAGGGTCTGTTGACATAAAGAACATAGAAAGGAAACTAAGTAAGAGCGATATATTCGCCTATGCCGAATCTCATATACCCTTTACAATGTGTAGGGGTTTTTACCCTAATTTATTAAAACTCCCTTTGGGGTGGAAACAGGTGGTTAGTTTGATTTAGGAAAATATTTGCAAGGAAAAATGTGTTGGGGTCTGTCCTACATTCGATCTATCCATGGGCACCCTGGTAGCTGTAGGGTGGAATTTATTACAATTTCCAAGCTTTTGTATGGGAGACCCCTTAAGCGATGCGGATAGGGGGTAAGTATATTCTAGGAATATGTTTGGCAGGAAATACTAATGAGGATCAGTCTCACACTTAATTTTTCTAACGCCGACTCTGAAGAGATTATTGGCGTTTTTATATCATTTTTATAAATTTTGTATGGCAACCCGCTAAGAACCAGCTTCAATTTTGGCAAACACAAATTTTTAAAGAAATTTTTTAAAATACCTGCAAACTATAATAAAATTTTAAAAAGCAAAAAAATCACCGATAGTTATATGTAAACATATATGAACCCTCCTAATATTACTTTATTTATGTTATAACTTTATGAATATTCACATTATTACTTTTACTTTATTACACATTTTTATTAAATAACATTTTCATATCTTATCATCAAATATTTTCTTTTTACAACATAATTATCAAATATTTTACTTTAACATTTATTCTATTAACCAATCATATTCCACTTACCGTTATTTTTTAAAAAATAATATAAAATAAGAAGTTTTGGTAATTTCAAGTTCACTAATTATTTGTCAAGCAACAAGAAAACATTAAAAATCAATAAAGTTTAAATTCACATACACACACACACACAACGAGTCTTATTTAAAATTACTCGATGAGACTAATATTGAATATTTGTCTAAAAAATGTTTGTTATATTTCTAAAAAATAAAAGAATTTTTTCAAAAATCTAAATTTATTTTTAATTGTAGAATTTATCAGTAAATCTCATTGAATGTTACTGACTTACTTTAAAATGGATTTAATTTTTTTCTCTTACATTTTAATATACTCTTTCGTTTATCTGGCTTTAGTATATAGTTTAGGGATAACAACGGTGGCGTAACTTGTTTTTTAGTTATATTCAAAATAATAATAATGCAGATAAGCCTTAGTTATCGATTTAAGGATAGCCATCAGCTGGTTAAGCCAAACCATAGAACTGTCCAAATAATAAAAAATCTATTTAGAAATCATGCCTTAAATATGCTATTTATAACAACTGTGCGATTATAGCTTTGATAAACTTATTTAAAACGTATTAAGCAAGTAAATAATGATAATAATTGTGCAATTTGGCTATGATTAATACTTAATGTTTTTTGTTGCTGATTTTTCGTTGCTGATTTTTTGTTAGCAATATTTTTTATATTTGATTCGATTTTAATTTTATTAAACATCAAACTAAACCATTTACAAATATAAATGATTTTCCTTTTAATTTTTGATTTTTAAGTTGTTAATAAAGTATTACAGTTCAGTCTTTTATTTACTTACACTTACACATATGTACATACATATATGTGAAAACATTCATGTGTAAAAATATTAAATAATTTTCAAAATAATGTTATAATTATTTTTTAAAAATTGTGATGAAATATACAAAATAATCAACAAATGAAAAAGTAAATTTGTACATAAAAACATTTTTATTTAAAGGCTTACTTATATTTAGTAACTTTCCTAACAGACAAACATGTATTTTAATTTTAGCATATGCATTTATAAAACTAAACCTATTAGACATGGTTTAAATTTTTATTAAATTTTTACTTTTAATTAACCAATTTTAAGTTAAAACTTAATTACAAATTTGGCTTAATTCCCATTTGACTTGGATAAGCTGGGCGTAGCTGAAAGTTAACAGACGCTTGCCAATTTTGATTAATGCCATATGATAATGAATAATAAATGAATAATAAATGAGAAATATTTAATATTTGGTTAAATTAAATCCTGTTTAAAAAAAATTAATTTGTTGTAAACGTTAGCACAATTCTTTAAAGCCTTGACCAAAACCTTAGAAATGCCACCAAAATTAATACCCTTTTTTGATATTCGTTTAACGGTAAAAAAACAGTAACAAAAAATAACCCAACTATTTTATAATTTTCGATTTTTGTGGAAATATATAGATTTACTGATACCACTTGCAGTTTTTTTGTTTGTATTTTTTGTATTTAAAAAAATTACAAGTTTTAAATTATTAAATTGAAATCATACATTTTCAAGTTGTTTGGCATAAAAAAATATAAGTCAGTGATTATTAATTTATAATATATAAAATATAAAGAAAACAATGATCAATATTGAATAAAATAACAATTTTCACTAATTGTTTTTATTAGTTTTTTAATCTCTTTGAAGAATTACTTGCGATAATAAAGGATTGAGCAACTAGTAACAATTTTGTTTGTTTCTAGTTGCCAACCAGTTCAGGTCCTAGAGATGCGATTTTTATGCACTAAATACTTCGAAACTTTTCCTTTAGAAAACAGTTTTAATTTTTTTTTACAATTAAAAAATATTACTCCAATGTCTAATTCTAGAAATTCTTATTGACATTTTAATAATTTTCTCAACAGGAAATTTTATTTATACCCAGCAAAAACTGCTGCTTCGCCGTAGGTAGGTTTGTAAGGGAATATCAATACAGCAAAGCTTACAAACCTGCTTACGTATGGCATGATATTTGTTCGCGATGTCCCACTTAGTTGCATTTCATGTTAAGTGGTTATTTCGGCGCTATGAATATCCAGTTAATTCATGTAGTTTTGGTGCTTCTTTAGTTGCTTAAATTTATTGCGTCATCGAAATAAATGTTTTGCCGTGTTATTATGTTCGTTACTTGACGAAAAACTAATGTTTTTTTTTACTCACTGCCTTACAGTAGTACTTCCTAGTATGCACTTGAGTAAGCGAGTGTGTATAACAGTAAAAATTTTACATTTACTGCCATACACTATTGCATTTATTAAGGGAATAGATAAGTGCTTGCTGCGAAGCGCATTAGTATACTAGAAAAAGTATTTACTGCTTACAAAATCTCGATTATTTTTTGCTGGGTAATTATTTAAGTCTTAGTTTAAGGTATATAATATTTTTAAAATAAAATACTATTTTAAATATTCATAGCGAGACAATTTCTAACCATTGTTTGCTAACACCAAGGAAGTTGTTGTTATATTTTGTTTAAGTAAAAAAATTAGAAATAAAAATCAAATACAACTTACATATTTACAATTAAAATTAAAGCTTTAACAATATTATGTGGCATGATATCTCACTCACGTTCACTATTATTTAACGTTAATTAATCAGGCAAATAAACAAGTATTTCAGTAAAATAATAGATGCAACAGACTCACAAACTCTTTAAAAGAAAACCAGAAGCCACATCAAGAGCCGTATGTATATAAGAGGAAAAAAAATCTTAAACTGCAATGGCACTCAGGAAGTTAATCGGTGAATTGTAAACACACCAAATACCAAAAGCGCTTTTAATAGTTAAAATGTTGAAAAAACTGAAATATATGTCACAAATATATAAAATCCACTAACAATAACTGGCAGTGCACTGAAGTGACGGACTCTTTTAGAAAAAAATTAAATAATTATAAATTAATTATGTTGTTTGGATTTTGAAATACATTTACACCCAGACAGACCAATAGTCACAAATATTATTAAAGCAAAGAAGTATTTTGCAAAATATTATATCACTATTTAATGGGTTTCGATATCAAACCGGTTGAATATTTTATGTATTCTTCAAAATTGGTAACAAAACATTTTCTCAAAAAAAGTTTGCTTAAATTTTAAACTTGAACGTCCTTTTAAGGCCGTGGGGAAATTCAAACCTCTTAAATATAAAATTCAAGAGTGAGTCAAATAATCTATAAATTTATGCAATCTTTATAATTTTAATTGGCATTAACAAAGTTGGAAACAATGTTTTAAATGTGTATTTCAGAGGATAGAAAAAAACTGTTTACTTTTTTGTGCATAGACGGGGAAAGACGCCCAAGATTAATAGTTATGCAATGTAAGCCATTTTTTTTTTTATTTTAAAAGAAAGTTTTTTATTCCATTTAAACTTTAGTCAAAGAAACTGTTTTTTGTTGTTAAATCAGAAAAATAGTTTTTTTGTTTTGTTTGAAAGCATACTTCCCCTTAATCATGCTATTTTCGTTATTGCCGTTAAGCAATGCCTTAAACAGGTATTTTTTTATCCGTTAAACGTTTACTGACTTAATGTCAAGTTTTATGGCATCTTTACGCACAAAAACAAATTTAAGTTAAAAAAGCATAAAACTTTAAACAAAAATTTCTTTAAAATTTAATGTTTAAAACAGTTTATGTTATGTATACGCTAAGCAAATAAATAAATTTAACTTGGCTGTGTTGAAAACAAAGATTTTAAAAAACAAATACCTGAAAAAATATATTTCAAATGTGTACAAAAGCAAATTATTTAAAAGGGTGCCCGGTAGACGGGTGAGTAAGTGCGCAAGTCTAACAGAATAGTGGTAGCGGGTTCTATTCCTGCCAGAGACTCTGGTAAATCTGTTTTATTCTATTTTTCTTACGTTTAAATTATTTCCAATACTTTAACTTTACTTCTATTTCCACTCTACGGGTTTCACAAGTGATCATGATACAAAGAACCAGGTAGTCTCGTCAGCCCAGCTGATTAGTGCCAAAATGTCAAAATTATGCTCTCCCTGTGAAAATAAAACAACAAAAATTATTACTCATCTTTTTTTTTGACACGTTGGTACTAACTTTTAGTTGTTGCAGGGACGAAATTACCTGATTAGTTGTATCATGCAAGTGATCAAAGACCCAACTGAGCTGTATCTTTTTCTGACCTAACCTAACCTAACCTAACCTTACCTAACCTTACTTAAATTTTTTAAATAATTATATTGTAAAATAATTAAAGATAAAATATTTAACATTCTGGGACTACAACCAGTATCCATCAAACATTAATTTTAAAATTTTAGTCCATAACTTTTTTTTTGATTATTGCCAAACGTAAATCAAGATCGATTTACATATTTCTTAATGTTTTTTTTTCATTTTTAATTTAACTTTGTCATTAACTATATTCGTACACATATAAGGACCCAATTAAAGTTAGTTAACCATTTATGTTTGTTCAGTTTAATATTTATGCAGTTTTTGATATCTTCGAACCTCAAGAATTTAAAGTTGCCACAGATTCCCACGCGTTTACTCTTACACAGTTACAGTTTTTGGCATCTTTATATTAATTTAAAATCTTGCACATCATAATGTATTCGAGCATAGAATACCCTTAAATGCTCTCGTAGCAATATCTAAAGCTGCCATTTATTTTTTTTTAGTAAAACACAAGATATTATCATATGTACTGTCAAATATTGTGAACACATTTACATGCCATGTCTGCAAGTACTACGTATAAGTCGTCATTTAAATATAACTTTTTGTCTGTTAAAAGTTTAAATTAAAAAGCCCGATGCTTTCACAGAAAAATACCTTTAGTGTTTGTAAGAAAACATTTTAGTGTTAGAAAATTTATTAACTTCAAACTGAAAATATTAAACTTTAAAAAATACACCAACTTTGGGCTTAGCAAACGAATGATTTTCTTCCACAATTAAAAAAAAATTTCGGGAGATGTGATTGCGTTATAAGGCTTTAAGCTATTGATGTAATAAAAAAAAAACAATTTAAACTTTTGACAACTCTTAAAACTGTAAAAAAAACAGTCTTTACGCAGGGCAATATTTATCAATATTTCTAGTCAAATTTTTTATGGGCCGTGCCCATTCAACTTCGGGAGTCGCCTAAGCTTTTAGCAAAAAAATTAAAATATCTTTGAATTTCTTTAGCTGTTGAAACTACAGTTATTTTTCACTTGTCATATTGCGATGGAAAAATAAAATTTAAATTTTTTTGGTGTAACATTACAACTTAAAGCGTCATGTCATTTTAATGTAAGAAAATAATATTTAGGTAACCGGGTTACTGTGTGGGTTACAAAAAGTAAAAACAAATAAAATAAAAAATCTCTAAATGCTAATGTTGATTTTCAATTAACATATTTCTTTGTAACTTCAACCAATAGAAGGAAAAAGATTTGCACCTGTTACCATATTTTATAGGATGAAATAAGTGGCCGAGCGACATGAAAATGTTTTTTTAAGGATAATTTTTTTTTACATTTTTAAATGACATCCCCTTAAAACATTTTTTCCTAAAACATTTTTGTTGAATTATGATTGCATTTAGATTTTTAGCTGATGGCAAATTAAAGCCATTGTTAAAGTAAGTAATTAAGGTTTTTTTATGTTTTTCTCTTTATTAGTTTTAGAGTTTTCTTTGCTTTGGGTTGAACAATAACTTAGTCGGTTTTGGTTTGCCATATATGTACAGGTACTTACAGTTGTGTGCAAAAATATAGAAACTATTTTTGTTTATTAAGATAAAAACTAAACGTTTATACAGCCATATCTATAAAAATTATCTCAAAAATGTCTTTTAAATGGTACAACGGCTTAAAAATTGATCCCGCAAAGCAAATATTTTAAAATACGCATATGTGACCGAATTGCTTGAAATAAATTGATTAAAAAATTTTATAATAACGTAGCCAAATTAAAAAGTAGAAGCCTTTATATTTTATTTATTTTTAATTATTTTTTAAAATTTTTGTTTTCTTACTAACCTTACACCATGATGCATATTTCTTCAAATATTTTCCTTACGTGAACTAGGCTAACAAAAAAAAGAAGTAAGAAAGTTATAGTTGGTCAAGCCTGACTATGCAATACTCTACACTAGGATTTATTTTATATTTTGTTCATTTGTTAATTTTTTTAAGCAAATAGCATCATTGATATTATGTTTATAAGACCAAATGTTAATTCAATTAGAAGAAATTTTATGGATTGCAATATACACAAAGTTTTGTGGAAATGGCGTAAAGCAGTTACAACTCACAGTGCTTATCTCAGAAAAACATTTGAATGGGGCTTATGTAAAAAAATTAACCGACTATTACCAAAAATAAAAAGCTTGGTTCATATGCCAATAAACTTTTCTTTACTATGATTACAAGAATAAATTGACTGCCAGCCGGACGGAGAGACGAACATGCTTTAATCGATTTACACAGAAAAAACTGAGTTGTAGAATCAGTAACAAATTTCAGAGAATCAGTAAATTTTTCTGGCTGAGGACCTACAACGAAAGTTGTAAATTTTGGACAAACAATTTTGCAAGAATTTTAGTTTCTGTTAAAAAATTTTGCTGAGCTGGTTAAATATTTTGTTTGTCTAGGCGAAAATTTTGTTTGATTTAAAAATCAAATAAAAATATTATTAGAGACTATTAAATAAATTGACTAAAAAAATAAATTATTTTGAACACGAATTTGTTTGAAAAATTTTTTTTGTAGTTTTTTGTGTGTAGGAAGTGATACTGAGTCAATCAATATGCGTGAAGGTGGGTCTCAGACTATTACTTGTTGGCGTTACAAACATTTGCACAAACGCATAATACTCATACCACGTGCATAAATGGTTTGGTTATAAGTTAAAGAGTTTAAACCTTAAAATCTATTTGTAATGTTAATTTCAGTAATATTTATTGGGATTTAAAATATTTTTTAAAAGTATTTATACTTATGAATGTAAAAATGTATTTTAAATCTTTCAAAATGTATAAAATTTCACACACACAAATATTTAATATATTATTTGCAATAAAAGCAAAAAAAAAAAATTAAAAGTGATTAATTACTTTTTTTAAGTAAATTGTTGCGTTTTTACTCAAATGCACATTAATACATACATATGTACATATCACACACCAATTTAAAAGCAGTCATAGCTCAAAATCATAAATTTTCATAAGAAGCTTTTTTCAGTTTTAAAAACATGATTAAAGTTTTTTAATCTAATTAAATCCAACACTTGAAATATCATTTTGAATTTTGAGTTATGACTCTTTTTGGTTAAGGGTGGGATATATTAAAGCAGTCATATAAAATCAAACTTTTCTTCGAAATCCAGTTTCCAGATTAAAACAAACAAACATGAAAATTTCGCTAGTACTTAAGTTATATTTGTTAACAACTTTCTAAAAGGCAATGAAAAATGCTCTTCTGAAAGGAATTGACTTTGAGTTGTGACTGTTTTTGATTTAGTGTGCGATATATAAATCCACAAATTTCTTATAAATTATATCTTATTATATACCAATTTTGCTTGCTTTTTAACAATTTTTTTATTAGTTTTTATCTATTATATAAAGAAGGGGTGTGTGTGTATGTATGTATGTATGTTTGTATTTTATAGCTGGCCACACCAGTGGACCGATTTTTTTGAAATTTTTACAGGGAGTTATCTCAAGTCTGGAAGGAACAATAGGCTACTTTTTTTTAAAAAACTATTGCTGCCACGCCCACAATACGCCCATTTGTGTAGGAAGGTTAGGTTATGAATGGCCTAACAAAATTACCTAAGGCCATATTGATCAAACGCGTAGAGCTAAATACATGAAATTTATAACACGTGTTAAGCTCTACATGTTTGTTTAAATGCACATGAATTTTTAAACATTGGGCCCGTAAAGGGATAAAAAGGGGACAAAAAGGGAAAAATCTGTAACCTACTATCTTTTGATGTATATAAGATAGAAACAAAATTTAAAAGTTTTAGCGTTTTCCTTAAGAAATAAACAGACAGGTATCTGGAGTTTTTTTTTTAAATGTTGGTCCGAAAGGGCGAAAAAAGGGGTTAAAATTATATTTTGGTACTTTTTGGTACTTTTTTGTTACTTTTAAACCAATAAGGATAGAAAAATTTTTCAAATTGCGTTCGATAGGTTTTACAAAAATATGATTACGCTGTTCGTACTTTTTTCAAATTTCGGGCCCAAAGGGTAAAAAAAGGGTTAAAAATATATTTTGATTTTTTTATTCGTTTTTTGTAACTTTTAAACCAATAACGATAGGAACATTATTCAAATTAAGTGTAACAGGCCTAAAAAATATGAGTACGTTTTTAGATACTTTTTTAATTATTAAATCCTAAGGGCAAGAAAGGGTTAAAATTAGGTTTTAGTACTTTTTGTAACTTTAAAATCAAATAAGATAGAAACATTATTTAAATTCCTCTTTCAGACCGATTTTTGGAAATTAGTTCGCACATAAGCGGCTTTTAAAGTTAAAATTTTGAAGGTAAAAAAGTGGGCGGTGCCACGCCCATAAAAGTTAAACTTATTATGCTGGTACTTTTATTGCACTGATTTTTTAAAATTGGCATACATTTAGAAGGCCTCTAATTCCGAAATTTTAAAGGACAAAAATTGAGGATTGCAGCGCCCACAAAAATGTAAGTTTTCATACTGGTTCTTCTATTGTTGCAATTTTTATGAAGCTCAAAAATAGACCGATAATATTTATTTTCGGTACAAAAATGGGTGGCATAAAGATAGACAAACGTGCAAAATAATTTGAAGATAAGGCTATATTTGAGCCAGTTATAGCCTAAAACGCTTAATCCGGGAGGACATTTGTATGGGAGCTCTGTCGAAAAATTAACTGATCATCACCACAAACAACATGCTTTTTTCTTATACCAAAAAACTTATCTGTTCCAAATTTCATCGAAATATCTGCAAAAATTCGGTCTCTACTTTATTTACAAGAATACATTAATAAGGCTGAATTCTAAAACGCAGTTTGCCTTGCATTAAAAATTTTCAACTTCTTCCCTTTTTCACTCTTTACAATTTGGACAACGTTTTTTGCTTCCAGGACATTAATATAACTGTAAGCACTCATTTGGAAGTAGAAGATATTACCAGAAACATCATCTTTGCTTTCAGGAAAAACTTGAAATTTCGTGATGCAAAGCAAACTGCGTTTTGGAATTCAACCTAACTCCCAGCCGGACGGATGGACTGACAGGTTTTAATCGACTCAGAAAGTGATTCTGTGTCGATCGGTATAATTGGAGGTGGGTCTCAGACCTTTTTCTTTGGTGAGGCACAAAAATTTGCACAAAAGCGTAATAAAATTTGAATTTAACAATATAAGAGAAGTTTGAACTTCTTTTGAAAAATATTTGATATGTGATCCCTGTATCTATATTATATAAAGAAAGGTTGTATGTATGTATGTATGTATGTATGTATGTATGTATGTATGTATGTATGTATGTATGTATGTATGTATGTATGTATGTATGTATGTATGTATGTATGTATGTATGTATGTATGTATGTATGTATGTATGTATGTATGTATGTATGTATGTATGTATGTATGTATGTATGTATGTATGTATGTATGTATGTATGTATGTATGTATGTATGTATGTATGTATGTATGTATGTATGTATGTATGTATGTATGTATGTATGTATGTATGTATGTATGTATGTATGTATGTATGTATGTATGTATGTATGTAAATACATATGTATGTATGTTTGTAATTTATAGCTGTCAACGCCAGTGGATCGATTTTTTTGAAATTTTTACAGCGAGTTACTTAAAGTCTGGAAGTAAGGGGCTAAGATTATATATAGAAGTTTATAAATAATTTTTGCTTATTAAAACTTTCTGAATATCCAAAACTGTAAGCCTGGTAAATTTCCAATTTTTATGAGCTAAGTAAATAGTATGACTGACTTATTATTTATTTCAACTTATGTGGGGCAACCAATAAATTTAAAATAATATAAATTCTTTTGTGTTAACATATTTGAATAATTTTACTATGATTGGGGTAGCGAAGCACACCGGGGCTTAGCTAGTAATTATATATTTGAGTGCTGTTTCTTTAGGAAATTATTGTCTTTTTTGGTTAAAAAACAAGACCTTGGCTTCAACAATTTCAACTGTTTTGTTTTATTGTTTTTAAATTTTGAAAGGAGACAATTGCAGTTTAACTTCATTTAGTAACTAAATTTGTCTGTGGTCGTTTTGTAAATATATTTAACCTAATTTCAATATCGATTTTTTTTCATTTTCCTCTTTAATTTATCAAATTAGAGGGCACCGTTTTATAATATTTGATTGTAGTTTTGTTCATTTGTCGTCAAAAGTCCCACAAAGTCATAGTTTTATTTATTTCTTTATAATTTTTAGCAATCGTGTCTATTTTGTCACAATAATGTGAGATATTTGCAAAAGCTTTTTGACAATTATTTTTATGGAATTGAATAGTACCTAATTGCGGCGTTAATAGAAGACTTTATAAGATTTTTTTCAATAGATTCTGACAAAGTTTGTTTGTAAAATTTAATTTAAGCCATTCTGTGGTGTTTACATTATGTGCGCAGGGTTTTTGTTAGTTTTGTATTTAGTTTTTTTATGTATGAATTTGCACATGATCTTGTAAAATTATTAGCAATTTCTTTTGTTATTTAAAATGATGAAATTTTTCGACCTGTTAAGGCAAGCGCAAGGGCAGCTTAGGTAAGATGTTTTGCTTTATAGCCTTTGGTCATTTCATTTATATAAAACATTTTGAGATCTTCTTACTTTAAATGTTTTTTTGCTTATCAATTTCACAAATGAAATGGCAAGTTTAAGTTACCATTAAATTTTTCAAAATTGCATAAATCACTACAATTAAAAACGTAATAGAAATAAAATGATAACAGTTACGAATGCAATACAATTTAATTATGTTTTTTAAATTTTTAAATAGTTTCAAACATACATAGTTAGAAATATGCATCATACATAGATATACATATACACCTAAATACACACAAACATAATACATATGTATTTAACAATCTCTTGTTATGCCTGTCAAGATATTTAATAACAATAAAAATATATTTCCCAATAAACTATAGAAAAGTAATTCTTGCATAAAAGAGCCAATCACTTATAAAAATTAATTACACCATCAGCACCATTCATATAAAAGTGTAGACTACCGACTTGAGTCATGTACTCGTACAAACATACTTTATGAGTATGAAAACAACGTTTTTTTTTCTTTATGGCCAAGATCTGCAAATAAAATTCCCTAAAAAAATACTCTATATTTTAAAAATGTGGTCAATGTGTAATTTAATAATAAAAAGTTTTATACAAATGTTTATATATATATATATAAATATTTGAGTAAATGTATAGATGTATGCATACCCAGCCAGCAAAATTGGCTGAGAATATTTATGTCAGATAAGCGTATCTGGAAATTAAAATACATAACGTGTGTGTAGAACTTAAACTACACATGGCTGTGTGTTTTTTATTCTCTTCTCCGCTTTGGTTTTTTTTGGTTCATGTATTCGATATTAAGTATGCAATATGATTAGGGTGACCATTTATATCTTGTTCGAAATAAGCTTGGGTTTTTTCCTGAATACGATCTTGTTAATTTTTATATTGCGAACCTTCTTAAATTTAAGGAAATGACTTTTCTAAGCCGATTAAAGTGCGCCCGTCCGTCTGCATTTCTATGTCTTCTTATATTTTAAGTGCATAAACCATAGCTAAACTAATGGTTTATTTTTGTTGCGTTTGGCTAAAAATTGTTCTATTGGGGAACAATTTTATGCAAATTTTTTTTAGCTTTTTATTTTTGTTTGGAGTTACATGTATATTTTGATATTAGTGGGAGTTATTTCATTTATGTTGATACTTTCATACAGAGTTGTTTCACATGAAACCACATGTCGAGCATCAAGTTTCTTTGACATGTCTTAATGATATTTGTAAGATATCCTTACGATTTTAATCAGAAATTTATTAGACGTGTCTGATAATCGTCGTTCAATTTTGCTGGCTGGGTATGTAAAACTTTTATTTATTACATTTTACAAACTATATGTTAAAAAATATGTTAAAATTAGACAGCAATCAACCCCCTTCTCTAAATACAATTGATGTAAGTACGTATATATGTATGTAGACCTCTCACATATTGCTTTTGTTTTTTTTTAATTTTCCAACAACTATACAATAAAGTGTAAATATGAGTTGTTGTTGCTTTTCCTTTAAACTAAAAACGATTTTAAAATGTTTTATTTGTTTTTGGAAACATATTGTTATTCGAATTTATTTAGTTGTTGTTGTTGTTAATTTTTGTAGTTGCAGCGCTTCATTTGAAAATGTTGTAAAACAAAAATATTGTTGCTGTTGCTCTCTACTCACATTAAATAAGTTTGTACTTGTGTTCATGTGTGATTGTTTTTTGTTGCTGCTGCTTCTGCTGCAACAAATATTGTTACTTATTGTTGTCCATATGTCTGAATGTATAATGCCTGCGTACCTGTTTATCTGTCGGTCTGTCTACTGGCTGACTACTCAATAATGTTTGTTAGTTTTATGGATAAACCAAAAAATTTCTTCCTAAATATATAAAAGCAACAAATTTTCATTGCAACAATATTATTCCGTGGTGAAAATTCATTTGGTTAACAACCTTTCAGTTTATACGTGGTTTTTTTAAAGATCAGCTTAAATACAGTGATCTCTCCAGTTATTTTGTGTTATTTTCATATAGAAATAAAATAATATTTATAAATAAAAAAATGGCCCTTAAGGTGAGCCTTAGTGTTCTAAAACCAAGAAGGATATTAAAAGATGAATGAAAAGCAGGTTTTATAATTAAAAAATATTATACATGGAATTTTTTGCTATAAATGTGCCTGAAATTATACAAATAATTAAAAATAAATTATTTAATTCGGCAAAAACTCCAAGAAAATGAAGAAGAAAAAAGTTATATAAAATAAAATACATAAAAAATATTAAAATCTAGAAAAAAAGATTTAAAAGGAAAATTAAAAAAAACTAAAAAATTATCTTTGATTAATTGTGCTGCTTTTAAATAATTGTTATTTAATTAAACACAAATATATTCATATATAATCATGCTCCTAAATCGTTAAAAAAAAATATTATTTCTACCGTTTAGTTTGTTATATTCGTCTCGGCCTTATGTCTAACGCTGGCTTATCCTTTGGATCATCATTATTATGAAAGCGAAGACCATGGTCATGGCTATGAAACGGAACTAGCCCACGATTATGGTCATGACCATCAATTAGAACGTGTGTCATTAGGCGAAGAGCACAGTTTCGATCATGAAGAACACCATGAAGATGAACATGTTGACTATTATGTAAGTGTTCACGTTTAAAAATCAAGTTTTTAAAAATTGTCAGTAGATAAACTGTTATTAATAACTTTTAATTGTATGTGTGCGTATGCGAATGTCTTTTGTAGGCTCCTCCAAAATATGCATTTAAATATGGTGTCAACGACTTTCATACCGGTGATGTAAAATCACAACATGAAACCCGTGATGGTGATAGTGTAAAGGGTAAGTTTATAAAAAAGTGTAAAATAAAATGAATTATTCGTTTTAAAAATATGTGACGTCACAAAATGACAGAATTCAAATTGCATAGTATTTGGTGGACATTTAGAAAGACAAATAAATACGATAAAAATGTCTTTTTAAGCCTTTTTTGAAAATTATAATGAAATTTTTACTTTTTTAAATATCAAATATTCTTGTTTTATGTTTAATTTTTTTTTTAATTTTAAATAACTTTTGATCTACTATACACCACTTTTTTAATTATTTTTACATTTCTCTTAAATGCATGCAAGTAATTTTATGCCTCCAATTTAAATTAATTTGAATTCCTTAGTCGGATGCTAAGGTTTACATAATTTTGTTAAAAAAGAGGAAAAGTCAAAACTTGATAAAAAAATAACTTTGAATTTATTTTTGTGGCCAGAAAAATTATTTTTTAAATTAAACATTTTGGTTTACATAAAACATTTTTATATTGACTATTAGTTGATTAAGGAACAAAATATTTGCAATATAAAATTTAGGGCAGATAAGTTGAAAACTATTTTTTACGTAAAAACTCTCACACATAACTTTGTAGGTCAACACAAGTTCTTGCAAACATCAAGAAACATATTTTTCAAAACTTTTTTTAATTTATTTATAAAATGTTTATAATGCAGATTTTGTAGGAAAACTTTCGTTTTATTTACCTTTAACAAACTTATGGTTCGTTTGCGAAAAGGGCCTTTATACTGTAGAGATACAAATGACTGGTTTTTACCCTCTTACTTTTTTAGAGGTTTATAAAATGATCTGTTCTGTTTACCTTTATAGTCAAAAATATTTTAACAAATTACGTGGAAAAAAAGTAATCTATAGGTAAAAATTAGTTAAGAGTTTTACCTAAAGCAACTTTAGTAGTTCAGTGCCAGCAAAAAAATCAAAGAATTAACAGAAAATATTTGATTTAAGTTTTAAAGTTTGGAGTATAACAAAGCGAGAAGAAATGTTAAAAAAAATTGTTTGGTGTAAAATAAAAGCTCTATAATTAAGTTAAACAGTCTTTAAAAATTTAGAAACAAACAACAACCATTTTAGTCATAATTCAGTAGCACTTAAGTAATGTGTTCATTCTCTTATAAGTGGATTAATACGAAAAGGGAAAAACTAGATTTTGTTTTAAAATACAATTTTTGTATATTCTGTCAAAAAAATGTCAAACTCTTTAAATATATTTTGTTGTTTTTTTTTTAATTAAAAATAAAATTGTTTACAATTTAAAAAAAAGATGCATTTAGACTTTACTCTAAACTGTTATGGAATTTTATTTATACCTTTTTCATATTGAGTCATCGATATACTTATGACTTATGATTAACAGTAACTCATAAAAAGTAAAGCAACAATCGTTTTCAAAAGAGTTTGCAAAATACAAAAGTATTAAGTTATATTTAAAAAAAATTGCTTGTTGGTAAAAGATAATGTTGCATAAACTTGTTATAATAACTGCCATTATATTTAATAATGTTTGCAGTAACAAATTGGATCATTATTATAACAATTTTGCTAACGTTTCATAATGATTTTTACAAAACAATAGTTGTATGTGTATATCAGCCAAATAAATATATTTTTATTTTTTTTTAGGTCAATACTCTTTGGTTGAACCAGATGGTTCTATACGAACTGTTGATTATACAGCTGATAAACATAATGGCTTTAATGCCGTCGTTCATAAGACTGCTCCCGTCCATCATCATGAAGAACACTCCGAACATCATTACTAAATTTAAATTGCTTTATAAATGAATATAAAATTAGCAAGAAGAAAATCTCTACCCCAAAAATTGTGTCTCTAAAACCACATTTTACTTAAAATTTTGTTTTCCAAAGAGATGATTGTAAAAAAATTTAGAGAAATTTTAACTATATATAAAGTTAAACTATTAACTTAAAAACCATAAAATTTATAGAAAGCCCAAAAAATAAATCAATTTTAATGTGTAACAAAGAGATAAAATACTGCAATGCGACAACTTGATCTTGTCTTCTTTTTATGTAATTAAGTAATTTTAAACATATAATGTGTTTGATTTTCGTTTACTTCTGTGATAGCACCAAACAGGCTAAATAACTTATCTTATACTATCTTTTTTATTGAATTACCTTAATAATTTAATATACATTTAAATACCTATTAACACTCATTCATGTGCAACTTGTCTAACGTTACGTAAGCAACCGAATAATTTTATTTAATATTTTTATGACTAACCAGCACTTAATTTTCTTTTACTCTTTTGTGTTTAACTTTATGGTATAATTCAAGTAAATAATATAAAGTGAAAAACAAAAAAACATTTAACTATTATTCTCCTTAGCTTTTGTGTAGTTTTTATAATCTGTGTAATATTGTAATCAAGTTGTAGCCAATTTCTATTATTTTTTGCACTCATAACTTTTACTAACCCAGTTTATGTTTTTGTTTTGTATCTAAATAAAATCTATTGTGTAATTTCATACTTCATTTATTCCGATAAAATCATTGCAATTGAAATTAATATTTTCCTATTATAAATGCGAAAAAAAGAAATAATACAATATACAATAAATGACGAGATAAATGATGGAATTTTTTTGATATGTCTATAAAGGAATTACAAAGTTGGGCAAAACCACATGTAAAATCCCGCAAAAGCCACACTTTGAACACATGCAATCACAATGACGAGAGTTAAGACACAAACTTTCATGAATTAATTTTTTTTCTTAATGAAGTATTTAAAAAAGGGTTTTAGAATTCGCACAGCATATTATTTGATTTTTTGAAGGGATTAACATTAGATATATTTTTTAATTTTTTAAAATCAAATGCAAAACCTAATAATATTATTTTTTAACTTTCACATTGTTAAGTCTAAATTTAAGATATTTCTGTTGGTACAATTTACCCTTAAAAAAATACAAAAAATATTCCTAAACATTTCCTAAGTAAATTAATGCATCTACATCGTATTTCGGTAAATTCTGCAATCAAATCGATTAAGAAGAAAACTCAATTCCTGCTCGTTACGCTTAATTTTTACTGTATCAAAACTTGTAAACTGGTAAAAAGGTATGATAAAAAACAGGTTTGAATAGTTTTAACAATTCTATTTAAGCAAACGTTTATGAAACTTATTACAAGCTGCGGTTTTAAAGATATCGGTAATTTTTAATAGCTCTTTTACATCTTTGAATTTGCTTAATTGTTACCAGTTAAACAATATATATGTAAATATATAACATATAAAATATACTTTCAAATAAGCCAAATCAGTATGATCTGATAAGAGTATTTGGAATCGAATCCAGTATAGCTTATAACAAACCTGAGATACTTCTCGGTTATTCTATTTACTAGTAGTAACATATTAAAAAAAATTTTTTTTAATTTTTAATGTTTTTTTTTTTTTGGATTTAGTGATATTAAATAATGGGACCAAGTAAAATTTTTTTAAAGGAGAGAAAACAAACAATCCAAACTCTTACATTATAAAATAGTGTGTTATGACTAAAAATATACAAACCTATGAATATGCTTATGTATCATTCATACTAATTAAGTATTAAATACAAGCCAAGTTGTTTATTTAGCTATAAAAACAAAAGGCACGTTGGCATTTGCAAGATGGTTATTGAACTTCAATTAAAAAATGTTTATAAAATAAAAATTACTGCAAAATAACTAAAAACCTTGTAAGCATGCGTTTACGTAAAACTAACGTTTTTAAACTAAAACATATTGAAAAAAACCACAAACACACACGCACAAAATATATAAAACTTGTTACTGCTAAACAAGCATTTTAAAACGGACATATATATAATAAAATAATACTTGATTTTATTTATTTCCATTTAATACAAGAAGCTTATATGAAAACACTTGTGAACTAAGAGTAGGAAAGCTTAAATAATCACACACAATTGACCGGAAATAAATGTTATAAAAAACGAAAGCGTATGTACATTACCTGTGGTGAATCCTGTTTTATTTTTTCTTCTATCATCTGCTGGGGTTTTTCTGTGTTAAATTTTGACATTTATCCACAGTTAGTTTGAAAACTTTAAAAAACACTAAAAAAACTTAAGTTAGCTGGCTGTTGCAAACAAACTCTTTGTTAATAATAAAAGACTTAAGAAACAAACATTTTTGATTTGGACTCCTTAAATTATGCTGCAGTTTTTTGTTATAACGGCAACTATTTCTTAATACTTACAGTATGCTACACTATTTTATTATTCATATAAATTTTTTACATACCTGCCTGATAAGTTTGGTTCAATATCGTTAAATTTTAGTCAAAATCGTTAAAATAACTTTTTAAAATCGTCATAGTATTGTCAACGCTAAAATTTATGCTTTTTATTTATAATTTTTTACTTAATTATAAAGGACCTTGGGAGACAAATTGCTTAAAAGAATTCTCGTCAAAAATTGAAACAAATTTTAAAGCAAACTTTATAATTTTAAGCCAAAAAAACATCAAATTCGAAAACAGACAATCTGTATAAATATTGAACAGTTTTTTTTTCAAATATATTTATATGATACAAATAATCATTTTAAACAATTTTATCTGACACAATAACGGCCATTTCGAATAATTTATTTTACAGATATAATTTTTTTATTCTAATCCTTCTTTTTTTTTTTTAAAATTTTTTTAATAGTTTTATGAAAACAAACAATGGCTAAACTATATTAAAATATATTTTACTTAAATACAAAAATAAAATTTTATTTTCTGCCTCTGATTTTCTTAAAAAACGTAACAGTTTGGTTGTTTGTTTTAAAAGTTCTTCGATAAAAGTGAAACTTTTTCATAAACCAAAACAAATTTGTATGTACATAGTATATTGATATATGTAATGTCATAACTTAAAATTTAAAGATATACGTTAGAAGTTATGAATTTTTATGGGAAAATCAGTATTTTAGGTATTCATTCATTTAACTTCCTTAAACGTTAGTCATTTGAAAGTTAAGTCAAGTTATTAACAATAATCATTGCAGTGAGTTTAAGTAAAAATTTGGAATGGGAGTTTTGGGTTCAAGTACTTTGTACTTTAGTTAATCCACAAAAGGTGCAAAATAATAATAATTTCTGAACAAGACTTTTTACGAAAAATTTCGTTTTTAAACGGCTGCTAAATCTCGTCCAGCTTAATGCTTAATGTTGTACATGAAATACAAAATCAACATACGGATGACTCCTCAAAGGTTAAGGCTTTATTCGAAAAAATTTCACTACTTGTGTTTTAGTTTATAAATAAAATTTGTTTTTATTAAATAATTTTGAGGGTTTTTTTTAAATCACTTGCAATCATTTTTTTAAGGGCACTACTACAGCTTATTAAATTATTTAAAATTCCAATTATTAAAAGAGTTAAAGAAATATGTTTTATTAGACAAATGAATTAAGATTGTGTCAAAACTACAATAAACCACAAAATTAATTTCCTGCACAATTGCTTGGAAACAAGTTTATAGTAAACGGAGCATGTAGACCATTTGTCAAAATATTGTATAAGAATTTTACAATTACATGACTTAACACCAACGTTAATTATTTCAAACGCCTGGCGATGTTTCAATGTCAGAGTAACAAACAGTTTTGGTAGTTGTTTTGTAACTATTTCTTTAAAAATATCTATAATTCAAAATTTATAATAGAGAATTTTTTTGTTTCAGCACAAAATTAAACTTTAATGGATTTAGAAAGGTTATTCGTACGCCCCACTGTGGCACATTTGGCGAGAAGGCGGCCAAAAGTCATTTTTTTTGTGGTTACCGATCTTAGTGGTTTCTTATTCATTTGAAAGTAAATACCAGTAAACCTTGAAAGCCAAAAATTTAGAACTCTGTTCCAACTAAAACACACTGAACAGGGTGATCCAAAATAGACTTTCAGAATATTTGGTTAAAATTAAATTTTTTTTTAGTAAATTGTAATTTTCAAATAACTATAACTTTTTTGTTTTAACAGATATCAAACCAAAATAAATTTTATTTAATTACTCAGTTTGTTATTTATTAGCGCTAGTAAAAAAAACTTCATTTCGTTTTTAGACATTTTTAAATTTTTTATTTTAAAAAAGGTCAAAATTCTTCAAAAATCTCTTACTTAATAGGGCATAACTCCCTCCCGTCAGTCCCCGTCAAAAAGATATTTCTCTGTGTTATAGCCCAATGCCTCCTCTACACACCTATACCCCATTATATGTGCGCCAGTTTGCGCCCGTGTGAACCAGAGCAATTTTTCCGACCAAAGGTCAGGTATTTTGTATACAAAATTATGAATACATACGAAATTTTTCAAAAAATTTTTTTCTAAGGATTTATTTTTAAATTGTTTTAACTTTTTAACACAAAGGCAAAGTAAAATTTAAAAAATTTTTTTTCTTTTTATATTCACGCATGTAAAATAATTACATAAATATAAAAAAAATATTTCACGTATTAGGCTTAAAGTGTTCGCAAAGCGAGATACGCATACTAATTGTACAAAAATATACGAACAGAAAATTTGTATTTAACATTAAAAAAATTGTTATTGCTTACTTTTGTAAAATTAAATATTTCTTTGTCTGTAAATTTTTAGTATTTTTTATTGTATTTTGATACCTATACAAAAAAACAGTTGAGGTACTTATTATTGTTTTGTTACCTGAACAAACTATTGTTTAGGTAAGTTGTAAATTGTAAGCAGGCAAGGAAATATTTTGTTTACTGCAGACGCGAAGATTGGCGCGTCATTAGAATAAGTAATTAAAAAGCAATTACAGTATTTTTGATTTACCTGCACAATTATCTTTAGCAAAAAAAGTTTTAAAATTCCAAAAACAATAGGCACGTAAGCCAAAATGTGCAGGTACAAAAAGTGCACTTAAAAATGAAATTGGTATTGCATATTGTCAAATGGGAACACAAAACCAAAGTTTTGGGCAGGTAAAGCAAAAGCGCAGGTAAATAAAAGGCAGCTAAACCAAAACTACTGTAATAGTTTTATAAGGAGCGATAAGAATTTAGTATATAAGACAATATATTTTGTTAAATAAATTAGTCCTTACTTTTATGTGAAATTGAAAGGTTGTGTGTTTCAACAATGGCTAAATACTGTTATAAAGATCTTGCTGATATTTTTTTTCAAAAAAGAGATGAAGGCGATATAGTGATGCATATACTGAGCAATGAATACTTTAAGATTTGTAATTGTGAAGAAATTGAAACACATAAAAAAAAAATAAAAAATTTTACAGCAAATTTAAAAAGGCGGTACACTGAGTGCTCTCGAAGCAAGGAAAAGCTGTATAAACGTTTCCACGAATGGCTGTCAAAAGAACTTATTTTTGAGAGCTTACCTACAACCGTGACAAAATGTGTCAAAACAGGTCGACCAGAAAAACCAATTGATGACTGTAGTGAAAGGTCTAGAAGACGCAAGCTTCAGAATATTAATGAACAAATATCCCAAAGTATCATTAAGGACTCATTTTTGCACCAAATTCAACCAACGCAAAATAAGAAAAATAAAATTGAAATAATTGAAAAAATAGTTCAAGCGACACCAAGGCGTACAAAGAGGATTTTAAAAAGCATTCCTACACCTATTGAAGATAAAAAATTTACTCCAGAAGAAGCATTCGCACTCTTTTTGGATTTAAAATTGACTAAAAATCAGTATATGGAACTGCGCAAGAGAACTAATGAGAAGAATTGCAGAATTTTTCCTGAGTATCGTGATTTAATTGCTGTCAAGAAAGAATGTTTGCCCCCAGAAACTTCTATTAGCGTTACTTCAAGTTCAGCAGAAATAAAACTGCAACATCTTCTTGAACATACCGCAGAGAGATTGCTAAATACACTTGATGGTGAACATTTGAAAAATATTGGAAACAGCAGTATTACTTTAATTTCTAAGTGGGGATGTGATGGAGCGTCTGGTCAGAAACAGTATAAGCAATGTAACGCTGAAAATTCTTCTGATGCTAATTTATTTATGGTATCTTTCGTTCCGCTGCGCTTAATAAAAATTTCTAATAGCCTAGAGCCCTCAACTAGTAGAGCAATACAAAATGATATATGGAAAAATGAAATTCCCTCTTCAACAAGGTATTGTAGGCCCATAAAATTTGCATACAAAAAGGAAACAAGAGATGTCATAACTGAAGAAGTTCAAAAGATGAAAGATCAAATTAAGGACCTTCAACCCGTAATATTTAAATTTAATGAGCAAGACATCGAAGTAAACTTTAAAATGTGTCTAACGATGATTGATGGAAAAGTTGCGCAAGTTTTAACGGAAACAAAGTCATCGTCAAGCTGCATTATATGCCAAAAGACATCAAGCCAACTTAATCAACCTCCAGCACCAGACGATAGTTTTAAGGAAGCTTACGAATTTGGATTGTCGCCTCTTCATACTAGGATTCGTTTTATGGAGCATATTCTTAAATTGGGTTATGATTTGGAATTTGGTCCTTCAGGCGAAACCATAAGAAACAGTAAAGAAAATGCAGAAAAACGAAAGAAAAAAAAAGAAGAAATTCAAGAAAGATATCTTCAGCTAGGCCTTATAATCGACCAACCTAAACAAGGAGAAGGAAACTCGAATGATGGAAATACTGCAAGAAGATTCTTTTCCGATCCAGAAACTGCAGCATGTACCACAGGTGTAGATTATGAGTTAATAAGACGATTCAAAATCATATTACAAGTCCTAGCATGCAGCAGAAAGGTAAATGCAAAAAAGTTTGGAGATTACGCCAATAAAACAGCTGCACTTTACAATGAAAAATACTCTTGGAGATATATGTCTTCAACGGTTCATAAAATTTTGTATCATGGGGAACAAATCATTCAACATAATATGCTACCAATAGGAGATCTGTCTGAAGAAGCACAAGAAAAAAGGAACAAAGACTACAGATTCTTTCGCGAACACAGCACAAGAAAAATTTCTAGATGTTGTACTAATGAAGACCTTATCACCATTTTGTTGTGTACTTCAGATCCATATATGTCCAACATTCGACAGAAATGGAAAATAACTCCAGTCGAATTAGATGAAGAGGCGAAACAACTATTAGAAGATGAAAATCAATGCTATTTAGACGAAATTTTCACTAAAATTGTTTAATGTATAGCGGCTTTTTGATTTGAAATTAATAAATAATTATTTTATAAATGTTATAGAAATATTTTAAAATAAAATTTAACTAAAATAGCATTTCGTTATTAACAAAATTTTAACTTTTTAAAAATTTAAAATTTTTTATTTCAAAAGGCCGTTTAAAAAAAAAAAATTTTGCCCCTTGTTGCTTTTAAGCTTAAACATACTACGGAGCCAAAAATTCAGCTTTTCCGGACAATATTCAGTTTATAAAACTATTAATAATAATAATTTGTAACAATAATAATAGGACATATGAAAACAATTTTTTTTACATGTTCCAACAATTCTTTTATACTCAAATTCAATAATTAATGGTAACCAATATTAAAAAATTCATAACTTTTTTTTTGGTCAGTCGACTTTTATGATTTTTTCAAAAATTAAAGGTTAAAATCCCACCTACTAAACAAAAAAAACCGCGTGTCAAAATTCCGATCCAATCAAAAGTTACGGATTTTTGACCGCCTTCTCGCCAAATGTGCCACTGTGCGCCCTCGACTTTAAAATGAAATTAAATATTAATTGGTAACTGGTATGCATGTTTCAATTACTGAAATAAAACAACATTAGTATGTTTGTACAGAGAGACATACTTACATATGTATGTATGTGTGTTTATGTATATAAATGAAAAATTGTTTGGCAAATAGCTACCAGCCAATTGACATTTAGAAAACTGTAGCAAATGTTTTTAATTTAAGAAAATTGGTGGGTGTTGTTTCTAACGCCTTAACAATTGTCAAAATTGTCTGTCTAATATTAGCAACAACAAAAGCATTAGTAGCGGCTAATTTAATTAGTCATTACAGGATACAAAATATAGAGACATGATAAACAACATGAACGTGAAAACTTTAGCTTTACCTTCTATTACAATTAAGAAATAAAAAAACAAAATACAGATTATAATGAAGTTATATAAAATTAACAACTGCAAAAGCCTTTAAAGCATTAAGTGCTAAACAACAAGAAAAGATAAAACTTATGTTTAGTCATTTATCACAATTATCTTGGATTATTAAAAAAAGTTCAAAAAAATTGTTTTTTTTCCTTTACAAAATTGATTTAATTTTTTTAAATGTAAATTTTCTAATTGTTTGAAACAAAATCAAATTTTTTATCATTTTATCATTTGCATCTAAGAATAAGATTATATCGCAATGGTTTTAGGAAACTTAAGAATTTTTATTTTTCTTATAATTTTCTTAAAGTTTTATTAAAAAAATATTTTTATTTTTTAATATTTTTTGCTAAAAAATGGACTTAATATTCAGAACTAAGTTTTTTACTGTGCCACAACTTTTTTAAACGGTTTATACTTTTAGGGATATACAGTGAACTCTTTTACTTAGCATTAACTACTTTAAAACGTGAACAAACATTGAAAGTTTTAAAACGTGAACAATTTTTTTCTAAGATTTTTCTGTTAAAATTAGTTTTATAAATTTTAGGAGTCCCCGAATTATGTTTTTTTTTGTAAACACACTATTTTGTTTTAAGTTTTTCTGTGTTGGTTGCAATGAAAGGATCTATAAGCGATATACATAGTTTTGTTTGCAAAAGGTAGATTTTTGTGGTCAGATTATTAAGACAATTATGTATTACCCAAAAACCTAAGGTTTTTTTAATTTTTAAATCGGGATTAAGCGTTGTTAAGTTTTGACAAGATTTGGATGTCTTTGAACCAGTAACAATAAATTAAAAAAAAATCATTAAATTCGTTGGATAATAATTAAAACATATCCAATTGGAAACGTGAACAGAATCGAAAACATAAACACCCTTGGTAAAAATTAGTTCACGTTTCCGTGATTTCACTGTATTTATAAAAAAATCGTTTTATAAATACTTTTTAAAGTCATTGTGTGTTTTATATAGGCCAGTAATATTTTAATAATACTAAATAAAAACTTCCTGCTAATGCTTAACAACGGGATGGGAAATATGTATTCAGTATTTTGATTAAAATTTGTTATAAATAAAAATTTATTAAAAAAGGCCTAAAACTTGGAAAAT
The DNA here is from genome assembly GCA_963583895.1 of Melanophora roralis. Taxonomy (NCBI): domain Eukaryota; kingdom Metazoa; phylum Arthropoda; class Insecta; order Diptera; family Rhinophoridae; genus Melanophora; species Melanophora roralis. The sequence continues at coordinate 1,298,348 of OY757189.1, forward strand.
AACTTTATTTATTTTACAATTAATATATGTAGACTTTAATGTTTTTAATTATGTTTTATTAATTAAAAAAAGAAATTTAAAGACATTTGTAATTGGTATAAAAAAAAGGAATAGTAAGTTTTTATTTTTACACGCCGTCTTGCACTTATCAGGTTACCGATCAAACTTCAACTGAACTCGTTCTATCTCAGTGATGTCAACTCATTTCCCACATCTCGGCCATCCTGCGAACGATTCGGCTCGAACTCGTTTTCAAACACTTCATCATGAAAAGTACCATCTTCGGTCCATGGCTTCATAAATTCGGAACATGTAGAAGTTTGTTTTGGCCCTTCCGTTTGACTTTCTTTAAGGACGTCGTAAGTATTGTGAGGTTTTACTTTCACTACTCGATATGGACCAAGATATTTTGACCTAAGTTTGAGTCCTCCACCTAGTTGCGTTCTTTTAATGGCAACTAAGTCGTTAATTTTATACTTCACAGCAGGCTTTCGTCTTAGATTGTATGTATGTTTATTTTCCTCTTGCATTCTTAAAATTTGGGTTTTTGCTTCTCTCCGGATATCGGATCTCTTTTCATTAAACTCGGCCGTTATCTCTTCCTCAATCAAGTCTCTAATTTGGATGTCATCACTTGTTCGCATTTTGATTCCGACAAGAATTTCGAATGGTGTTGTATTCGTACTTCTGCAGTAAGTGGAATTTATAACTTGCTGAACATTTCCAACGTACTTATACCATTTAGTAGGGTCATCAATGCTGAGTTTAGCTAAAACTGGAGCTATAACACTGTTAAGCCTTTCAATTTGCCCATTTGCCCTCGGCAAACCTGTGGTAACTTTAATGTGGTGTATGTGATTGCTGTCACAGTACTGGCGAAAATCATCCGAAGTAAATGCTGACCCACGATCCGAGATAATCTTTAAAGGATTTCCAAATGTGACTGCTTGCGTCTCTAGTCTAGTAATTGCATCTTTAGCTGAGGTTGTTCTCGTAGGATACAGCCAACAAAATTTTGTAAAAGAGTCAATTACTGCAAAAATATGGTTATATTGTTTGTTTGTAGTTTCAAGCGGACCCAGAAAATCAATATGGTATGTTTGTAAAGGAATATCGTCTTTCGGTAATGGATTCAATTCACCCTCTTGTTTACCCTTCTTTCTGTTAACAACGATACACGACACACAGTTGGTTATATGGTGTTTGATCTTCTCATCTATTTTCGGAATAAAATAGTCACGACAAATTAACTCCTTGGTCTTTTTGGCTCCAAAATGACCTTTATCATGAGCTAGCCGAATAATTTCACGTTGCATAGCTTTCGGAACAACTAATAGTTCGCAATCGTCAACTTCTTTAAAGAGAACACCACCTTTCAGAAAGTAATTTTTGTAAGTCTCGTTATCCCTTAAAACATCTCGTATAGTTTGCAGATCCTCATCGCAAAACTGTGATCTCTTAATTTTTCCGATTAGGCTGTCTTCAGTAGTTATCAGCATCATTGGGTAACGCGATAAGGCGTCTACATGCTGCATTTGTGTTCCTGGACGATGTTCAACAGTGTAGTTATATTCCTGCAATAATAAAATCCAACGAGCGACACGCGTACATAAATCTTTCTTTTCCAGAGTCTTGGTAAAAGCGTTGCAGTCTGTCACGATTTTGAATTGCGTTCCAAGTAGGTAGACCTTAAACTTTTTCAGTGCTTCAATAACTGCCAAAATCTCAAGTTCATAGCTGGAATATTTCTTCTCTTGATCAGTTGTTTTACGACTCATATAATATACTGGATGTAGGCAATCATCATCTGGCGATCTTTGAAGAAGAACTGCACCATACCCTTCTATAGAAGCATCAGTGTGAACTTCCGTTTCATAACTAGGATTATAAATGTTTAAAACTGGTCTTTCACACATCAAGGCTTTAAGTTTATTGACCGCAGCAATTTGTTCGGCATTAATTATAAATTTATGATTCTTCTTTTTTAAATCAGTTAACGGCTTTGCGATATTGGAAAAATTTGGTATAAACTTTCTAAAATATCCCGCCAGTCCTAGGAAACTTTCTAATTGCTTAATATTCCGAGGGATGGGGTACTTTACCAAAGCTTCAATCTTATCCGGTGAGGGAGAAATCGTTTCATTTTCTATTATGTATCCCAAAAATTTAATTCGTTTTCTCAAAAAATGACACTTCTTAAGATTAAGCTCTAATCCATACTCTTGGCACAGTTTTAAAACAATTTGGAGATATTCTAAGGCCTCATCTTCATATTTTGCCGGAATTATTATGTCGTCTATGTATGGGATAGCTATTCCTCGTCTGGAAAGGTCTCGAAATATTGCATTGACATGCCTTTGAAAAACACTAGGAGAATTGGACAGACCAAATGGCACCTTTCTGAATTGATATTGTCCGCCGTGAGTAACAAAGGATGTATATTTTCTGCTCGAAGGCTCTACAGACACATGGAAAAATCCGTTTCTAAGGTCAATAGTCGTAAATATTTTAGCACCTTGGAGACGATCTAATTGGTCCTCTATCAAAGGTAATGGAAACCGATCTTTTACTATTACCCTATTTATTCTGCGATAGTCTATACAAAGTCTTGGTGTACCGTCTTGTTTCTTAACTAGTACAACAGGGCTACTAAATTCGGACTCAGAGTGCTCGATTATTTCGTCCTTTAGCCATTGCTCTACTTGATTGTCAACTATGGTTCTTTCTTGAATAGGTAGTCTTCGTGGTGTACAATATATTGGAGATTCGTCCTTTAGAATTATTTTCATTTCTACGTTCGTGTTTTTGACATTTAGTGGTTTATAATTCTCCATTAATTCGACAACATATTTCTTTGCGTCTGAGCTTGCAGTCTCATCAATGTTTAAGGTATAGTCGTCAACGATATTTATCTTCATCATGGGAATTGATTGTTCTAAAGCTTCATTGAATTTTCGAATTTGAACACCCTTAGGCGTGATTCTTATATCAGCCGACATACAAAATTGTTTACCCAAAACTACATCAACATCTATGCTGTCGGTTGGCACAACATGGAATGTTAAATCAAATGACTCACCTTCGATATTAACCAGGTAGCTAAAATTTCCAATTGGCTTTACTTTGTTTTCATATCTTTTCTTACCAAAACCGATCATATAAAATTTAGATTCTAACAAACCAGGTCTATTAGGGAGAGCTGAATATACTTTTTCTGTAATAGCATTTACGGCACTTCCAGTATCAAGAAAAGCTTGTGTTTCAACACCACCGATAACTATTTTCACTTCCATCATATCATCTTCTTTTCTTAATAAACAACGCACATTTGATTCATTCTTTTTTAATGGACAGTCTTTTGCGATATGGCCAAATTTATCACACTGAAAACATTTTGTGCCTCGCGATTTGTCTTTGCAGTTTATAGCTTTATGTCCATTACTACCACAGTTATAACATTTAATTTCTATTTTTTTCTCAGATTTATGTACTACTTTATCATTTTTAACAGATTCAAATTTCTTTCTGCTGTTTTTGTTCATAATTTCATAAAATTTTAATTTTTCCTTAAATTCTTTAATATTTTTTGAGCCGTATAAAATCATTTTATTTATGTCCAAGTCACTTATACCATCGATTATATATTGAATTAAAGAACTTTCGTCTATATTGCCGCGAGAAGCTAATTCTTTCATTTTTAAATAATATTCTTGTACGTTTTCATCTTTTCGCATTTTACAATCAGATAACATTTTATGAAGCTGTGCGCTATTTGTAACCGAATCGAATTCTAAAAGTAACACTTCTTTTAATTTAGCATAATTTGTTATACCCTTTTCACTAGACACAAAAAGTTTAGCTAAGCCTTTTAACGATTTTTTCGCGAAAACAAATTTTTGAAAATCATCCCAATATAAAACTGTAGCTGTCTCTTCAAATTCACTGAGCCATGCTCTAACTGGAAAACTATTTGATCCATCAAAATGTCGCAATGAATCTTCAATGTCTCTGTAACTCATAGCAAATCTCATATAATTTGTTGCAACACTTTCTGCACTCACTGTATTTTTGTTTGGTTCTTCTTCATGTTTTTGCACGTCATTATTTATATTAATATACTTTGCAGACATTGCCTCACGTCTTTTAGTGTTTGGTTGTTTATTCAATTCGTCTTCGTCTTTAAAAGAATAAACTTCCTCATCGTCGTCATCATCATCATCATCATCGTCATTATCGTCAACGTCTTCTGAAAAAGCCAGCAACTTTCCTCTCTGCAAATTATTAAATATGTGCTTCGTCAAATCATCTTTTTTGTACGTTAAGCCCAATACACTGCATATAGAAACCAAATCGTTTGCACTCAAATTCTCTTTTACGTATTTTGCTTTTTCCAAATATTTCTCATCGTCATCGTTGAAGTTAAAACCAGCAAACTCGCGTAGTCTACGTCTATTCATTCTGTCGCCAACACTTTCAAAAACAAACTTATGAAGCGCTGCAACTGCGTCTTTTTTACTGTTGCGCAGGCTTATAAAAACATTCTCTATTTCTTGCAAACACGACATTGTTCTCTCTTTAATTGTTTTTACTAACTCGATACCGTTTGATTTTGTTTTTTCACACACAATTGGTTTTTTCTATTTCGTTGTAATTTAAGATTTTTCTGGACACTTTTGTTTTTCTTTAAAAACCAATTATATACACACACGAACAATTAATGTTTTGTATTACGGTTGAGCCCCCAAAATATGTAGACTTTAATGTTTTTAATTATGTTTTATTAATTAAAAAAAGAAATTTAAAGACATTTGTAATTGGTATAAAAAAAAGGAATAGTAAGTTTTTATTTTTACACGCCGTCTTGCACTTATCAGGTTACCGATCAAACTTCAACTGAACTCGTTCTATCTCAGTGATGTCAACTCATTTCCCACATATATAACAAATAGAAACGATGAAGTTTTACAAAAATACAAATTAAAATCAGAAGTCCTCGAAGGTAGTGTACTTAGAACAATTTCATACATACTCTTCACATCAGAAACGGCACTTTTTCTAATAATTCTCTAGTTGCAATTTATGCAAAAAATACAGCAGTCTTAGCTTCTAACATTTACTCAAATAATGTTTCGAACATTGTTAATTAAGTGTAAAATTAAAGTCAATACTAAATAATCAATACGTGTCACTTTTTTGGTTACGACGAGATAACCGTCCAGCTGTAAATCTAAATAATAATCACATTCCCAAAAGTGACTATGTTAAATATTTAGGATTATATATAGACAGAAGACTGACTTGAAGAGTATATATTAGAGCAAAAAAAAAATAACAATTAAATACTAAAATCAAAAAATCTTTACTGGCTACCAGGACCAAAATCGCAGCAAAGCTTAGAAAATAAGATTTTAATATACAAAACAATGCTAAAATCAGTTTGGACGTACGGGGTACAGCTTTGGAGAACGGTCAGCAACTCAAACATAGAAATATTGCAAAGATACATCTACAGATGCTTGTAAATGCTATATGGTTTGTATCAAATAACACTGTACACAATGATCTCTATAATCCAAAGGTTAAAGACGAAATAAAAAGACATGCCGAAAACTATTTATAAAGATGAAGCCACTGACCGCATCAACCCATTGATAATACAACAAAAGAAGCCACAAACTGGACTTGCCGCTTATGAATTAAATATTATTTTTATATTAATTTTGTTTATATGTATCCTGTTGTTCTCATTGGAGTTCAATATATAATAATGTGAGTTGATTTTATCAGATTCACTTAGTTTCCGTGAATGGACAGATTTTAAATAAAGAAGAAAAAATAACAAAAAAATATTTTACAAGAAAAAGCCAACACACTAGAGAAAATAAATAAAAAATCACCTTCTAAGAAATTGAAGGATTTATTTTCGAGTGATTTTCTAAGCACAACCGAATTCTCAGTTTTTAATCTTTATGGGTAGTCTTAAAAACTTCGTTAAATAATTTTTTACCAGACAATCTTTTAAATGTTAATAACATATCGATGGCTTAATATAAAAAATGCGTTACTCAGAATTTCCAAAATAGTGTTTTTTGCTTATTCGGATAAACAAATGCCAAATTCATCATAAGCTTTTTGTGCTTTTTTAATTGTAAATAAAACTTTTTGCTTTTTTTCATATTAAGCCATCGATACGTCAACTACACAAAAATTAATTTATTTTTAATTTAATTTAACTTTAATTTATTTTTTTTATGCAAGACGAAATACGTTTTTATGTTTATTGTAGGTTTTAGCGCAAAAAGTATGTGGTTGCGAATATAATTTTATTTTAAATATTAGTTGGTTTGTGCAAATTATAGTAACATACAAAAGAATGTCCGCCTTTTTCAAATAGAAAAAAAAATAAATAAAATAAAAATAAACGTAATAAAAGTGTTGATGGTTGTGGGAAAAATTCTATTGTTCAAAAAATCGCAAACATGAATCAACAGCCAACAAATCGACTGCAATAAGAGCAAACAATTTTTACGAGTAAAATCAATTGTTTACTTGAATACAAGACTTTTGTTGTAGTCTGTTGATTATTAATAGTCTTAGGGCCATTATTACAAGTTGGCGACAAAGTTGGCGGTAGTAAATGGTAGCGTTAACAGAACATGGCAATAAAGTGGCCGTTAGCAAATTTCCATTATTACAACTTGCCGGTAAAGTTAAATACATATTTCTTATTGTGTGGCAATACCGTTAGCAATTACCGACTACTTTTGAAGGAGTAATAAGATTGTAGTGGCAACGACGCACTTTTGTTTACATTTTGAAAAGCAAAAATTGTGTAACGGATAGTGCTACCATATTAAAATAAAAAAATATGGTAACTTAAACATAAATCCTCCTTGTAAAACTTACCGCCAAGACGAACTTGCCTTTAATTTATCGCTCATTTTTATGTTAAAAGAAAGTTGTAATAATGAAAATGTTTTTATTCAAGCGATAAAATCTCACTTTAAGCTAACGCGAAGTTGTAATAACGGCCCTTAGACTATTAAATTAGAAAAAAAAACTTATGAAAACCACAGCTGCCGTTTAATACACAAAACAACTTGAGATACGAGATAATCGTAATATTTTTACGATTAATAAAAAAGATATGAGAATAACAGTGGTTCAGTTTTAATATATTTCTAAGCTGGGGTATTTTTTTATTAATTAAAAAATTAATTTAAATTTTAAAAAATCTGAATAAATTATTTATTGATTATTTGCAACTATTATAAAAAAGACTACCAAATAGTTACCCTCATGGTATTGAAATATTTCAAGATACACCGTTTACTTTAACAAAATTTTTTTTAAACACTTTATTTATTGACTCAATTCAAGAAATTTTTATATATTAAGCAAATTTAGCAAAAAACAAATATTTAAAGTTTTTCTGCATTAAAAGTTTATTATTGCGAAAATGGGACTCAAATGCTATTTAAAGTATTTTTTACCAAAAAAAAAATACTACAAAAATTTTCACGATCAAAAATGTTTCTTCAGTTGAAAAGTGCTTTTAACGTTTTGCTGTATTTTTGCATAAAAATGTTTTTTTTTAAATTCTTTTGACTGGTAGATAAATAATATTAACCTTATTTTAAAAATTTTAATATTCATAGTTATGGTCACAGAATATACAACCGTATGTTACTTAAACTAAAATGTAAAAACTTTTTCACTAATAATATTGAGTAATAATTTTTCACACTAAAAAACTAAAAACACCAATTTCGTTTGACTGAAGTTTTGTTAATGGACATTGAATACTTTATTGTAATGAATTTGTTTTAACAAATATATTTTGTTTTTATCACCTTAGTTTTGTTTAGATTAAGTATTTGTTTAATTTTTTTAAATATTTGTTCAATTAATTTAAATTATGACATTAACGAGAAGTTAAAACTAAAGTGCAATTTAAAGATATAATTTAATTTATTTTTAAAATAATATTTTTCTATATAACATGTTTCTGTGCTGATTAAATTTGTTTCTACTCAACCACTGTTTTATGTTAATAGTAAAAGTGTTCTAAAATGACCGCCAATAACCTTGTGACTGTATTCAAAGGAAAAAAAAAACTATAAAATAGAAACGTAAAGATCATTCATAATTACAATCAGTCATTCACATTCGCTCTATAACTTAAAATTAGATTAATTTTTCTTACGATATATCTATGAAATAACAACAACTATAACAAACACGACTGACCATTGTTTCTGTGCTCTGTGCTCCACCTTAAAATAATACACAACAACAACAGCAGCAGCAGTGAATAAACATAAGTTTGTAACAACCAAGTGCAGTCATAGAATCTAATGAAAAGTGATTCATGTTTTTAGAGGGAGAAACGACAAATTGTTTAAATGTTCCTGCACCTGAAATTGAATTAGTTTTGAATATTTATAGCAAATTATAAAAATTGGTTTTATTTATAATTTTTAATGAAAGTTGACTTAATATATGTATAATTATAAGTCTTCAAAATTGCTTTATTTTTTAACAAGGTTGGCAACCGATACCGTTACCGATACCGATATAATTAAAATACCGATACCGAAATGACGAATTTTTTAATACCAGTACTCATACCGATACCGTTTTTTTTCTGTTGCCAACCTTGCTTTTTAGTGCTAAATATTAAGCTAAGCTGGCGACAGAATGCCTGCTGCAAGCGAGGCAGAGCTAGAAGCAATAATAGTTAAATGTTACGTAAATCCTTGAAATTTCAAACTTAATGCTATAGAACTTTTTAGAATACTTTTAATTAATATTTTTTTACAAGGAAATTCACGAAAGTCTGTTAAGATTCGAGCGGACACATAAGAAAACATATGCACTGGTTTTGTAGCACATTGTAGCGCAACACCCTTTCAGTGCTTGTTTGTTGAAACTTATGGTCAATTATTCAGATGCATTAATTTTTTTAATTTATTTATTTAGTTTTAAACACTTGTTTGAAACACAATTATCGTATTAAATACATAAGATTTCATGTTGTACTTGAAATATTGTTTTGATTTTTTGCAGATTGTTATTGATATTTTAATTTCGAAAAAGTTATAAAAAATAGAGTAATTTTGTATTTATTCAAATAAGTTTTAAATTTATTTTTTTTTTTAATTTTTAATGAATTTTTATATTTGTGTGTTACACGTTGGGAGTGTAATATATTGTTGTATCACTTACATAATAACAAGTATGTTTCATTTTTTTTGCAATTGCAGTTGTTAAACACGCCATTATTAATTATGAATTACATTTACAGTGTGAATACGTTTGATAAAAGTTAAGTTTCCCACGGATATCTTTAAATCCGAATTTACATAAAAATTTGTGGAAAAATATATATGATTTCATGAAGATTGGTTAAGCCAACCATAATAATTTTACAGTCAAATTAATAGTTCTTGTGCTAAAACAAATCTAATTTTATTTAAGAAATATTTTTAACGAATAAAAATTTATTTTAAATCAAGTATTTGTGTTGTTTTTATACAAATAATTTTTAATTTCGTTTAAACCGCGTAAAATGGATTTTGTGTAAAACAATTTTTAAAAGTCACAATTTCTATTTGAAGAAAGTTTTATTCTATTTATTTTTAGGTCTTCTCCTTAGGTTTTAAATGGGAATTATTAAAGCTTCTTCCCAGCATGCACGAAAAAAATTACAATTAAGGGATGGCTACGGTCTTGTAGTCCAATTTCTTAGTATTTTATTAATTGAATTTTTGCCAATGATTTTGACTTTTGTACAGTTAAATTGTTAAAACCAACTATATTGCCAAAATGACAGCACTGACATTGGTTATAGTTTAATGCCTTTTCTTTTTTCACTTTTTAAAATAATAAATAACTTGACACATAAAAGGCTACGCAAGCATTTTAATTAAAAAGAAAGAAAATTTTATGATTTTGTGTAATTTTAGACGAAGAAAAAATGTAAACATTTCGATATTTTAAATTCCTTAAAATTACTTGCTTAAATTTTTTAGATAAAAATTTTATCAAGTAGAAAAAATTTAAAAATTAATTATTCAAGTATTAATTGTTATATAAATATTTACGAAATTTTATTTAAATTGTTCGTTTTAAAGACAACATAAGAGGCTTCATTGGACACCATTTTGCATTTTCGATTTTGCTGTTTAAGTTGTAAACTTTTTTTTTATATTTTGTAATTTCTTGTAAAAAGCGTAACAACAAGCAACGTTTAGCAATTTTGCATAAATTTCAAACTAAGCAAATCAGGCCATAACAGTACGTGTAAGCTTTCAAATGCAATTATGAGTGGGTGTCACTTTAACTGACACAATTCACTTTTTGACAACTTTTTTTTAGTTTCGATTAACTAAATAAAGTATAATTGTTTCTGTGTAGATTGGCTATTTTGTTATTAAACGAAAAAATTATATACCAAAGTAATTGGGAGTTTTTTTCTAAATTAAAAGTCTTTAACATGATTGAGGAGTTCCCAATGAAAAAATCTTGTAAGCAATTAAATATTAACAATCTTGAATCTTGAAATCAAAATGTGTTTTAAATAAAAGCATAAAAGAAATTCTTTGTTAGAAAGCATTTTGCTGAACAAATTTATTACAAAAGATAATATTTTCAATCAAATATTACACGAACTTATTCACTTTTTTCAAAAGCAAGTAAAAATTATTCAGCAAAAAGTTAGATTTCTTTGTAGTGAGTTAAAATGTTAAAAACCTCGTATCGGCACTATTAATGCTGTCAGCCAAACGGGAAAAAAGTAATAAAAACGCTCTCCTGAAAAGTTAAGTTTTCGTAACAGACGATGATTTTGCGCACCGTGGGCCGATATGTCCTACTGCCAAAAACCACATTCAACCGCATGGATTGGCAACAATGCTATTAAAAAACAACACCTACACAATAGTAATAGAGATGTAAAATTTTAAAAAGATTGGTCTGTTAGCCACTCTACCTGTCCCAGCAGGTGGTTACTTGAAAATCGTGTTTACTCACCAACGATATCCACCATAACTAGAATAGTTTTTGAATATGCTTGTAGAATATAATCCATAGTGTAGCGTGTAGCGGGCTTGATTGACTCTAACTTTCTTATTTGTTTTTAGATCGTTACTCGTTTTATTCATGCCTGTTTTTTTCTTTCTGAATTGCACAGTAGGTTTTGGTGGCAGCTTGAAAATACTTTGGTGACTGCAAATAACAGATCTTAGGATTTTCTTGATTTAACAAAAAAAAATTGATTCTGAATCTCTAAATTAAAATCGTTAACTAAAAACCACTTTTACTTAAAAACCCAAATCTGTAGTTTTGTTCTAAGCTTATACTCTATTGACTTTGACATTATTTTACAAAGCAAAGCATTATTAAACACCCAAAAGCATGGGAGTATATTAACATTATTTTTTTCCCAATAAAACAAACTATTTTGCCACTTTTTACACTTTGCTACATATGCGTTACAAGGTTAGTGAGGACAAGACAAATGCTAATTAATAAAAATATATGAAACGTGTCAAATTGGATCAATATATGTATGTAAGAGTATTTAAAATTATCTGGTGGATGGCAAATTTTACAAATATTTGGGTCATGGTCACGCATTCCCATAAATCCACTAAAGCTATATACATATACACCACCTGAGTTCTCATCTGGTTTGAGTGTCAAAAAACAATGTAACATTCTCAATTTTAGTATCACATTACATGTAAGGAATAAGTTTTAGTGGGTTAATTGTAAAGGTTTTTGAACTGTTATAAAATATATGGAAATACAGCAACAAGTATTTAATTCGGTAACTTTTAAAAACTTAAATTGTTTAAAAATTTAACACGTTCTACTTTCAACTGATATTAGATTAAAATATAAACAAATAAAAAATAGACATGTTTTTACACTATACAAAAGAGTCTTAGTTGTGAAACTCGGATGACAGCTCAGATGGTGTAAATAAAGCTTAAGGAAACTAAACGTCCTCTCAAGCTTAACCTTTGTCTCATAAAAAAAAAATTATTTTATTTTCTAAACTAGAATGTTTAACAATCAGCTAAAACATTATTAGAAAGTTGACAGAATCGTGAATAAATTTTTTAATAATGAAAATTATTTAACCATTATTAAGATGATAAAAAGAAATTATAAAACAAAAAGAATATATCAACCAAAATGTCAGATAAGAAACAATTTATTATCTGACAACTTCTTAATAATGCAGACTGTATATAATAGTGATTGAAAAGTAAGTTGTTTTGTTATACTTATTCAGCACCAAGTTTTTGATAAGAACTTAAAATTTAATTTTTAATTCGAGAATATTTAGAATATTATTATTTATAAAACATTTCTTCTTTCCAAAATTAGTCACCTAAATTGTATTTTTGAAAGTAAAAAAATTTTTAAAGTAAAAGAGGTAAAAGTATAAAAATGAATTGAAAAAAACCCTTTTTTTAACAATAAATTCTTGTGATTTATTGTTTGTTTTAAAATGCCTAAAATGTGAATAAGAATATTTTTTTTCCTTTTTATTAACAAAAATTTGTAGTCATGTGCATAACTAAGAATTTTTATATAACAGTGAATAGAATTAGTGCTTAAACAAATACATAGACAGAGGGCAAATTGAATATAAAAGCAGGCATTTAATGGCCTTGTCAATGTCGTCAGAAATGTCTAAAGTAACCAAACTTTTTATATGTATTTATGGCTGCAATGTTGCATTGTATTAACGCTTGTGTTCGCCTTAAAAAAATTGGTCAAAGCAGCAAATACAATCGTACACATCTGCACACATAAGTATTAACCTAAAAGAGTAAGCACAATTGTTATATTTTTTTTTTTTTTGATAAATTTCTGTTGGCACATTTTGTTCACTATTTTATTGATTGCGGCAGCTAAAATATAACTAAATTTTTGAGTAAAAAAAAAATACAAAAAACAAAACAATAGATTAAATTCGAACCATATTTTATACAACACCACACCTTTTGCAACAATAAAAACCAATATTTGGTAATAATTTGTTGCCATCAACACTGTAGCAAAATAATTGTCTTATATGAACAAAAAAAAAAGTATTCAAAATCATGCAATAATTAAACTGGGAGCTTTTAAGCTAAAACATACAATTCTTGCAATTACTTGCTAAGTGTGTATGTTATAGGTGTGTATGTGTGTATATGTATGCTTTTACCTTTGTTACCTTTTATTGCCTCAGCAAAGGTACAATAATTTTATGTCATTTAAATCCATATTTTTCTTTAAATGGGTTTTTTTCAAATAAACTTGTATTTGCAACTAATTTATGCCAGTAATATAAATAAATAAATAAATAAAAACAAAATGCAGAACAAGTAGTAGATTAAGTTAGTTTATGTTTTATTATAAAACACTAATTCATAATTTCTTAACTCGTAATTAAGTGTATTTGGAGTATTGTTGTAAAGTTTATTAAACCCTGATTTTAAAAATTTTTCTTGAATAAATTACAGTTTAAAAAGGTGTCATTTCGTTTTTGACTGTGCTTAAAAAAATGTGATTAATAAAACTGTAGCATATTGTGATATTTATTTATTGAATTATTTTCCTTAAAGCCACACACCCACAGAAACAACTACACAATTATGCAGTTAGTTAGAGGGTGCTTATATTGTGTCACTACTTCAGAGTTACACAAACTTTAGATGATTTATTGATACTAATAAAGGGGAATAATTTATTTTGACTTTGATTGTAGTTGACAAATATTGAAGGTTTACCACCCATACTCACAATAAGATTTTAATTTAAATAACTTTTAATGAAAGAGTAAAATGTGTCTTTTATTTGTTGTTTAAAATTAAACAGTTTATGTCAGGCAGTAAAAATTAATTTTTTTTATTATAAGAGTTTTACTTAATCATAATATTATTTTTTAGGGTATTTAAATTTTTTTCCCAAAAAAAGATTCGGGCCATATTATTGCAAGCCCCTTATACGTGCTTTTATTATTATCTCCCGCAAGGCAGCATTAAAAGAAAAAAAAAATAAATTAAATGTTTGAATATTTACATAAATCACGTTTTTGTCTAATAGCATTTGATTATTTATTTAAACTCTGCATTTACTTTTATTAGCAACAAAAAAAAAAAACTACATATAAAGTCCATTGTATATAACAACATCTGGTTATACATATTTTAGTTTTGCCTTAAATAAACCAAACAATGTTATCAACGGCCGCTAATCTTTAAATAACTCTTTCTTAAATATTAAAAATTTCTAATTATATTTTTAATTATGTTATTTTTAATAGAATACTTTATAGATCCTGTTCATAATGTTGTATAGAGCAAAACTAAAGAATTTTAATTCTTAAAACAAACAACAAAAATCTAAATAATGCAAATATTTTAATTTAAGGATAATTTTATGTATGCAACTGTTAACATCTTATTACTGTCAAGGTTAAACGTTTTTTTGTTGGTTTTCTTTTTTTTAAGTCGTTAAACATGAACTACGCACATGACATTAGACTGATTTTTTTTCTGCAATTTTGAAACAGGAATTAAAAATAAAGTTTCTGCAAAAAAACCCCCAACTAACCAATCAAGTATTTTAACAGTAAAATGCGTAAAATCTTGTCCCAAAATTTGTTAAGCATGTGCGTATATAAGTATGTGCTCCTACACGAGCATAAGTTAAAACTTGTTAAATGTTGTGAATTGAAAACGCGTAAAAAATTTTCTGTTTACAATTGAACAAAAGTAGTATTAACAAATTTTTAGCTGAACTACAAATAATAAAAAGAAAACATAAACAATTACAGATGTTGAACCGAAAAATAAGCAAAAAAAAAAAAAACAAACAAAAAAAAAAATATTTTTACTAAACAGGTTTGTTGTTTAAGTCTTTTGATATTTTGGGTCTCATGAAGTGTTTACAACATAGAGACGCCTTTTAATTTAACTTTGTAATTCCTACATAGCTGCAATTAAAAATAGTATAATTTTTAATTAAATATTTGAACTTGGCATAATTTTGGCATGTGTTTTTATTTCAAAAGAAATTTTAAACATAAATCTATTTTTTTTTTAAGTATACGCACATTTAATTGGTAACAATATTTTAAATATTTTGTGCAATTAAGGAATTTTTTTGTTAAGTAAGAAGTAATGTTTGCATTAGAGGGCGGTTTCTTATTGTTTGTTTTTTCCCCAAGTATTTCGAAAATATAATAGGCATTAAGGAGTAAGTTCCCTTTTTTATTTTCTTGTCCTGAAATTTCGTACAATATTTTTGTTTTTTTTTTGTTTTCGATGGCTAAGCCCGACTGGGCATTCAGATAAAAAAATATTGATTGTTTCATAACTTATAGCGATTTAAGACGCTAAGAACCCAACATCTTTAAATAATAAATTTTTTATTTTGTTGATAAAATATTTTTTGAGTTGTTTTCCTTTCAGGCAATTTTTATAAATAAATAAAAAGAAATAAACTTTGTATGAATTTAGTAGTTTTACTATTAAAATTTAAAATAATGTAAGTAATTGTAGTCAAGTTTTTTATTGGTATGAACTTATAAAGCCAAAATAATTTGAAAAAGTTATACAACAAAATTTAAAAGCTTATGTCTACGGGAAATTTGAAAAAACAAAAAATTTGTTGCTTCAACTTTGATTTAAATAAATAAAGGATTTGTCTTTCGAAAAACTTTAACTAAAGTCCTTGGACAAAAAATCATTAATTTTTAGGAATTCTTTATATATTTATTATGCGCAAACATTGTATTTGTATTGATTTTAAGACAATTTTTTTTGTTTTATAAAATACACTAAAGTTTTCTTTGTTTAATTCTTTTTAAAATAAATTTATTTATGGTTTATTTTTTATTTTCTGGTTTAATTGCATCAAACATTGTAACTAAAAAAAATAATTTTTTATTCTTGCTTTGAACAAAGTTTAAAATTATTTTATTGCAACATCAATTGTAATTGTGGTAACTCCTACTTGTCAAATCAAAACAATATCCAAAATAAAAATTTTAAAGAACAAAAAAATATAATGTTTTAATAAAATCAAGAAAACCTCTCAGTGACCTTGTGCACGGCAAGCAACAAAAGAAATCCAAATATAATTTGACAACAAAACCTAATGACTATTATTGCCCACAAAAAAGTTTTTTTTCAATTTTGTTTGATTTTTTATTGATCTGCAAAGTGTACTACAACCGGAGTAATTGAAAAAAACTTTATTAAATTGTTTTTAAGTTTAAAGAAATCCCTTTTATTGATAAAACAACAAAACAATTGGTTACAAGTCAAGGTTAAATCGTAAGAAATATGTAAAACAAACAATTAAACAAACAACAAAAACAAACAATTAAATGAAACTTAAAAACATGTTAAAACAGTTTTAATTGAAAATAATTTTTTTTAAATTATTTACCATTTATATTGACTGATAAGTTTGCTTTTTATTTGGGGATAGAGATGCCATTTTGCATAAGACTCTATTTTAAGCATCTTCTAAAATTAACCGGTCTGAATTCAGAAATGTTTTTTTAATGGAAATTGATTAGAAAATATTAAGTCACAAATAACTTGGTGCACTTCATTTCTCCTATGAATGTATTTAACAAAATTTAAGGATCTTATTATTACCGTTTCTTAGATATGCCAAAGTCTTAGAGGATCAATTTTCTATCTGATTTCGATCTACATAACTTATTTTTAAAATGAATTGGTAGAAGAAAAACTTTACAAAACTAAAATATGATACAATTTTTATTAATTTCATAACTCCCAACAATTAGCTTAGGGAAAGGAATAATTTTTCTCTGCATTTTTTTTCATTTGAAAAACTTGGGTTACCTGCCAGCTTATGGATGTGAAACATTTTGCTGGCATTTTTTTTTAAAGGAACAAATTCCCTCGTGCTGTCGTTTGAAATAATCATGCAATTGTATAGAGTAGTAATTCTATGCTAAAACATATCTTGATCCTAATTTTTTTTATCTTATAATTTTTTTAAATTTTAAGATAAATCCGAAAAGGGTTACTTAATAGTTCTCAAGTATTCAAAGGATAACACAATCAGAAAGAACATTTAAAATACCTGTATAACTACGAACAAATTGTTATTTTTGTTTATTTTTTTTACATATTTTTTTTTTATTATTGAACCTAAACTTCTGTAAGCTTACAATAAATATTAAAATTTTAAAACTAAATATTTAGTATTTTTCAAGCCAGAAACAGACTAAAATTTATATTTGCAAATTGAAGTTATTCAATTCTAATCGTTTCCTCCAAGGCAACACTGTTCTTAAACCGAATGCGTCCGCCATGTTTTAAGATGTTTCGAGAGAGCGGATTTGGATGTGTTTCCAGCTTATTTCAATATTTGTCCACATAGTTTAGGATTTTAGTTTTTTGATACCGTCTAACAAAAACGCCAATGCTATATGAATAGCACCCTTGTCGTTTTTGTGGCGTATTCGACAACTTTCGACACGACTACGCCAAACACAGTAAGGTCCATTATTGTGATATATAAATATCTAAAAATGAGTTTACGAGTTTTTGTTTTGTTTTGTTTTTTTTTTTTTTTTTTTTTTTTTTTTTTTTGAAAGAAGCAATTACAAACAAGTTGAAAAAAGTATGTTAAGATGTGAGTTTAAAATGTTATTAAAACCTGCCATCAAAGCCAAGTAACTGTCTTTGTGAATTACTATACAAACCATAACAAGACATATTTCTAACATGTGAAGAGAGTAAAAAAATATTTTGAATGACCAACAATTTAATTAAACACCGCAAGAAATAAAAGAGTGCGATAAAAATTAAAAAAATATGTTACGTATTTTGAAAAGTCAAAGTGGAATAAGATCGGTCTTACAAAGCCCTACACCAGCACAATAAATAAATCAATAAGATTAACATATTTATTTTATTTTTCGGTAGTGAATTATTATAAAAAAAGATTGACCTTATTACCTTAAATTTTTTGTGACAATCTCAATTGGCACTCATTTAACTTTTAATATCGATTGTAATAAATATTTGATTCTAAATAAAATCAAACACATTTGTAATGCGTGAGCAAAAATTCAATGTAGGGAGACATGGTACCTTAATGATTTAATTTTTTATAATAAAATTTATTACTAAATTTTAAGTTTTTGTTTCTTATTCGAGTTTATTGTAGTAAATTTGCACAAATTTTTTTTTTGTTGTTCTGGGGGTTTTGCGCTAAGCTTTTGCAATTAAACTATTTATGTTATAAAAATAAAAATTATTTAATTAACTCTTTTAACTAGACTTGGGTTTTGTTTTTTTCTCTTAAGCAATGTGTCGCAAAAATATTTAATTGTCATATAATTAAAAACGTTTATACATGTGTGTATGAATATAAAGTAAACAAAAGAAGTAAATTTTTCTATTTTGTTTTTTAAACGACCTTACAATATCCTGTATTTATTAAACTACATTATGAGCCATTTAAATAGTTAAGTGTCTTGTAATAAAACAAGTTGAGTTTATTTAAGACATATGGGTGTAATTAAGTTTATTAAATTGAAGCCATTAAACAGTTTTTTTAATTATTTTGGTGGTAATTTTGGTGTTAATATTTAGTTGCATAATAAAAAAAAAAACTTATATCAGTTCATAGGATTTAAATCGGCATTTAAAGGCAAGTATTAATTTTGAAATTCTAATATTTATTTGTGCTTCCGATTTTCTTAAAAATTTAGGCAAAATTTATTTTTAAGATTGTTCAAGGCATTAAAAAAAGAGGATGCTTTCATATGTTCTTTTAATTGGCATGAAACAAATTTTGTTTTATTTATTTAGAGTTTTTCCAAATTCTTATTATATATTTAGCATTTCTAGACTTTTGCATGTATGTAATAACGGCACTTATAGTTTTTTGTTCAAATATTTTTAATACGAGTATTTTAAAAATTTCTCAATGCATGTGAATTTACCTTTAATATATATTTTGAAAAATCTGTGTCAAATTTTCTATGCTTTTGAGTCAAAACATAATTGTGACTTTTTATTATATTTTTCTAACAATTTTTATATTTACCACATTTCTAAATTATTTTATATCTTTAATCTTCTAATCTATAAAAACTATAATATTTATAATCTTCTTAAGAATAGTAATTTGTCAATAAGCTTTTTGAATTTGAATTTTTTAAAAGACTTTATCAATTTAAAATTTGTTTTTAATCAGTGTAAACTTATACAGGTAGTGTTAAAAACCTAGCTGAATCTGAGCTCGTCTTGAAATTTTATGAAAGTGATTTTCGAGTTTATGAATTTTGTTTGAAATTTAAATTTTTTTTGGCATTGACTTTCTCAATCATGAAAAGGAAATGCTGAGGGCGAATTTCTAAAATCTTGTATGTTTTTAGATTTAGTTCTATTACATAAAACTAAATTCGCTAAAAATTAAATTGAATAAACATTTGCAATATAAAAAAAAATTAAGTTTTTTCATTTAAACATATAAATATTTGCTTATGTTTGCTATAATAGAACAAAAACTGTAGGAGTTATTGAAGACCACAAGTTGAATTTTATTCTATGATTTTAAGATTTTTATTATTGTAAAAGATAAAAAAACAAGTACGAAAAATACAATAAATTGTTATGGTTTGGTTAAGAAGAAAACTTCAAGTTATGCATCATTTAGTTTTGTTTGAAAAATTTTTTTTTGAAACCATAAAACTTCATTATAATTCTATTGTCTGGATACCATTTTGAAATGAAATTACTGTGGTCGTCATGTTCACTATTAAAATTTATTGCATTTATTAAATCACTACAATCATATCAAGGCTATCACGACAAATAACGGATCAAAATTTTTTAAACAAAATGCGATAAAGTCATTAAACAATAAAGAAAAAATCTATTGAAATACAGATGTCAAACGACATTTTAAACAAAACCATTAAGAGAGAGAGAAAGAGAAAGAAAGAGAAATTCAAGCATAAGTGAATTGATTAAGTAGCAAAATTTAAGTCAAAAGTAATTATTTAACTGGAGATAACAATTATTTAGTAAATGTAATAAAAAAAGAAAAAAAACCCAAAAGATTTTCAAGCCATTTATTTATTATTTTTATTAAATGAATTATTAAATGTTACAGTATGAGCTATCATTTAGTTTTTGTTTTAGGATTTCTGCCGGATCTTTGAATGGATATAAATATTTCATTTGAAAACAAAAAAATGAATTTTTTAAAGAAAAATTTATTTTAAAGGTTTTAAAATACTTGATGTGCTTAACACTAATATTAAATTATTCTTATTTATCCGGGTTTAAGTTATTTTTTTTAAATTGTGATTGCTTGGAAGTAAAATTTTTATTAAAAATTAGGTAACTCCGATATCTCCAGTATTAAAGTTTTTGAAAAAGTGTAATTAAATAGCAAAAAATACAATAAGCCAACAGTAATACAAACCAAAAAAATTAATTTGGGGATAATACTAAATCCATGGATATCAACTAAGGAAGCAATAATTTTGACTTAAGCATAAGCAAAACTTTATGAAAATGGAGGTTTAGTCTGCTTAGAATTTAAATGAAGGCATTTTCGAAAAAAAATCGATTTTATCCATATTTAGCATAAAATTTAAAGGCATAAACTTAGCTTCCTAAGCTTTAATTAAAAAGATAGAGTAATTTTTAAGCCAGTTATAGACAAAAATGGTAATTCCGGAAGTGCAAGTGGTGCCAGATCAAAAAATGAACCGATAATTTTCATACAAGTAAAGCCTATATGCCAAGTTCTGGAAAGGCAAAGTAATATTCGAGTCAGCTTTATATACAAATTTTTACTCTAAAAGGACATTTCTATAGAAGATATGCCAGATATTAAACCAATCATCACCACAAACAATAGGCTTGGTTACTTTGCCAAAAAACGTATCTTATTAGAAGAATACATGGACACCTACGTGATATGGTTATAAAAAGAAGTTTGGAAAGGGGACAAATTTCACTAGTCCTATAAACTTTCCAACTTTCCAAACTTTCTTTTGGATAACTTATTAGAGATTCAGCTGCAGATTTCATTCTAGATGAAGACAATGGTGGACAACCAAAAGTAAATGGCACTTGTTTTCAGGAGAACAATAAAAGAAAACACTGGAATCTGTAAGTACTCGAGCACAGTTAAGTCCGAACAAAATATGCCTAAAGGACTCAAATATTTTCAACCCTACAAATACTTGGAAACTACTATTACATACCACCTGCATTACTTAGCAGTAGCTAGATAATGAGTTATTACATATCTAAAATTTAGACAGTTTGACACTTTCTTTACTTATTCTAATTTAATATCTTACGCCAATTTTAACCAAAACATCAAAGAAAAAAACTTTAATGCAACTGGGGTCCCCATGAAAAGGGGACATGTTAAGTACTTATTTAACTTCCTCTGTGTAAGCGATCATTGTAAGTACTTGCCTCCAATATCATCGCCATGTTTAAATAATGGGTAAAAATGCTAATAAGTATGAGTTTTTTGGATTTTAACTCATTACAAAGCAATGTAAGTTTTTGCTGGGAAATTCAATGTTTTTTTAAGTCTCTCTATTATTTTTCCACAAAACATAAAGAGTTTGTCACTGAGTCCAAAAAAAAACTAGTATCGAACCACAATTATACAAGTTTTTTCGTTTTTAAAATCCTAATATTTTCATAATTATGTAAATAGTGTCGGAGATAGAATTAAATTCCAATTCAATTTCTTACACCAAACAATAATGAAACAATTTAGTCTTAAAACAATATTTTGGTTTCTGTTTGTTGCTTAATATTCAATGCGTTAAAAAATTAGTGCCTAGAGATAAAAGTGTTCAGACTCCCATTCATTATGCTCTTAATATTCACAAGAAGAAATCAAGCAAAAAATCACTACAAAACACAAACATCGTTTTAACTTGAACTGAGCAAATGTTTAAGCCGTGTTAACTGTTATTATAATTTTTATTCAGTTTTGTATTTAAAACAATTACTTCTACCAAACAAATCCGGCACTATTCATGGACTGATTTAACTTCTGTTTAAAAAAATACTCTCGCTTTTAATATTTAACACACAGCACAGTGGCACAGTAAAATAGGGCTGGTTTACCGCCACCTTATTGAATGAGCACAGTGGTCAGACTTAACCAGGTTTTATAAATAATAATAATGAGTTGAAAACTCTTTTGGGAAAAATGTGCAATTCCAATGTGATGGATGCGAGTGATCATTTTATTTTAATTTGAAATAATTTATTTTTTTGTTATAAAAAATTATTGTTGTATTATTTATTTGTTTTATTTATTTATTATTATTATTAAAATTATTTGTCCTTTTAATAAAAAGAGGTAAGAAATCTTATTTACAGTTGAAAAATACAAAAAATGTATTTTTAACTTGACGTCAGAATGCAGGAATACGGAAAAAACTATATTTTGGGTAAAAAAAACCAGTTATGGCCTTTATATATTAGGCTGTCGATTGCATTTAGTACCGTATTGCTACAAAAATAAGTTTTGCCTTTACAGGGGGGATGATTATAAATGATTAGTAATTATAAAATGTTGGTTAATTATTAATAAAAAATTAAGAATTATTTGAGTATGTATATACTGACGGGGAGAATACTTTTTATTTAACAAACTTTTTCGAATTAATTTTCACTCTAGTTTCACTTTTATTTTTTCAACTTAAAGCAAATTGTAAATGCTTTGATCATCTGCACCACTGTCTGTGCATTGAAAAAAAAACTTTGGTACACATGCACAGAAAAATGTGGCCAAAAGACATGTAAGAGTAAAAATTGTATTCAGTGTTTTATTTTTATATTTGTTGCTTGTACTACTGGACGTACATACATAAATACATACAAACATGCATACATAAGGAGTGAGATCGAATAAACTTTTACTTACATTAATGTTAATAAGACTGAAACCAGTGAACGTACGGTTTCAAGTTTTTTTTTAAATATATATTATTGTACAATTTACAAAAAAAATTTTAAAAAGTGTAAAATATCTCTCCAATGGCCTTAGCTTTAGGCAAGTGGGAGGATTCACATTTTTTGATATAAATTTTACATTGTTGTTCTTGTTCTTCCGAAGACTTTTCTCTTCAAAAAGGCAGTATGCCAAATCAGGCTAAAAGTAAGCGAAAACCTTTACATGGCAGAAGACTCTTTTGTCCGGAAAAATCTGGCAAAAAATATGTTTTGTCGTCTATTATGCAACAACTTTCCTTCAAATTGCATGCCCTGTTTTTGACCTCTAAATTTTACAAGGGTTTCTATCAGGAAATTTTTAAGCTCCGCATGTTTAACTTGCATTGACCTTAACTTTTTGTGCCAAAAAGTCCACACACTGAGCTCGTATAACGTGCTCAAGTTTTTTTTAAATGATTTTTACTGCCTTTTTGATCTCACTCCTTACATTCATTCATATATGGGTTGGCAATTGTTGTTATTGTTGCTTACTTTTTGTTTACTATTATTTAGTCTAATTCTGCCAACTTTAAATGACTTGATTTGTTGTTGGTTTTATAGTTTAATTTTATTTGTTGTAGTTGCTTAGGCACAAATATTAAACATAATGTTGTTGTATTTTGGTTTTTGTTGCTGTTTGGCTTTTAACCCTCTTTAATGTTGAGTATTTTGCGGTTATTGTTGTTGTTTTTTTTTAAATTATATATTTTTGTTTTAATTTAACTGTTGCTTTTGTTGCTGGTTTTTTTATTTGTAACTATTTACTACGGGTGGAGTCTGTAGTCTGTGTATATTGTTGTATGTGACGAGAGGGTTTTCAGAGTTTTATGTTTTAGTTTTGTTAAAATATTTTGTATATAAAAGCAATTTCCTTCTTGGTTCTAGTTATCAGTTGACTACAATACATTTAGTCGTTAAGAGCTCTTGTTTTAACTTAAGAAAACTTATTTACAAAAAATTATCCTTAAATTTAAAAATGGCTTTCTTTAAAGTAAGTCATAAAATAATAAAGTGCTAAATAAAATAAGAAAAAACAAAGAAGCAAAAAATATTTTTGCAACCAGGACTTTTTTACCTAAAATTTTTTGATAATTTTATCAAACATAAAATCAATTGAAAAAATATAAAAAGTGCTAACTATATTATATTGTGTGTTTGCAGGGTGTTTAATAAAAGTGTTTTATTATTATTTTTTAGTCCTTGATCTGTTTAGCTGTTGTGGGTATTGCCACTGCTGGTGTTATACATGGTGGTCATGCTGGTCCAGCCTTGTATGCTGCAGGCCCAGCTGCTTACGGCCATGGTGGACATCATGAGGAAGGCTTGGATTATTACGTGAGTTCGTTGTGTATTTAATTGAATACAAAAAGGTATAAATGAAACTTCTAAAATTACCAACAAAAAAAATTGTGGTATCGATTTGCGAATTGCATTTTATCAATTAAATTTTTTCTGAGTTCAAACCAATTTCGATCTAATTTTTAACTAAAATAATTGATTTATATCAACTTATTGAATTAAAAACTATTGTGCTCTAACTATTGGCGGAAATAGTTTCTAAAATGTTTTAGCATGATTCTCAAAATATGTAGACGGTCAACAATACGCCACACGTATGGTACGTTCACTTGATAATTTTTTGTGATGCTAAAAAAGCCTTTAATTATTTTCTTTAAAAACAAGTGTCGGCGCAAAAAAATTTTGTAGTTAAATAAATATTATTTTTATCCTAAGGACATTCCTTTTGAAAACTTTAGTTTCTTTCATATAAATACTCAACTAAGACTGTTTACTTATATCATTAACCGCAAAAAGTTTAAACTCAGATTTAATGTTTGTCAAGGAACATTCAAAAGGATAGAAAAAGGACATTTTAAAGAAATTCCAAACCTTACGTTTGAAAATATTTTAAATATTTTTTTAAAAAAAACCATTTTATTAAAAACGCTAATCAGCTTTTCTGCCAAAATGAGAAAACTTATGGATTTATCAATATCGTCTTTGCTTCTCCCACAAATACTAAATTACGACAATACTTATTATGCCACAAATGATACAGTTTTTTGTGTTTAGACGCACTATTGTTGACTTGTTTCACATTTACCAATTTTTTGATTTACATTTTATATATTATTGCTAATAATTACTATAAGCTTCGCTGAAAATATCAAACACAAGATAGAAAATATCGAATGACACAATATAGCTATTTACCAAACTTAAAGTCAGTCATGTGGGGGAAGAAACTCATATAACTTACGTGATTGCAAAAGCAAATAAATATAATAAATTTGATAAAAATTAACATTATCTCCTAATAAAGAAATGATGTGTAAGTTTCAATAAATTTTAAAACCTTAACAAATATAAATTTCAGTCATAAATTATAGAGAGGGTCCAAAGATATTTGAAATAGTTTAATTAATAATTGTGATTTAAATTTCAAAAGAATATTTTCCAAATATTATAATGTTGTACTTTTTAATATGAAAACGTTTTAAATAACAGAATATTGAACTTCAAAAATGCAAAAAAAGAAAAGGGAAATTAAACCCACACAGTCAAAGGCACTTTAAGAATAAAAATTAGTTTTTTTTTTCATTTTCTAAAACACTACGACATATAATCGATTTACAAGCGTGTAAATCATGTTTCCTTAAAACGATAAAAGTTTGTCTCTTGAGTCTTTTGTTATAACCATATAACTCGTGGTTTTTATAAAAACAAATTAAGAATACTTTATCACTAAATTTATCAAAAAAAAAAAGAGATTCAGTCGATTGCAACATAAATATGTCAAAAATGCTTAAAGTTTCTTTTACATGGTTCAAATAAAAGTTGTATTTATCTCTTTATTATTATATTTTAAAATCAACTTTTAATTCCATTACTATACTTTACTCTATATATTTCATATATTACATATATTCAATATGTTGGTAAGCTTAGCTTTTGCGTTTTGTTTTATTCTTTGGTAAAATACTTTGTAATACATCTATTTGATATGTTTTAGTTTGATATTTTAATTTTATTATGTTTCATTTGTTTTTGGTATTCAATCACATGTTAACTGACATACTTTGGTAAGCATCAGGTAAAATTAAATGTTGCTCATCTTTTTTCCTTTGTGTTAGTATGTGAATACAGATAATCTTGCAGAAATTTAATGCCAGTAATAACATGACACAATAAGTGTTACTGCTGCTCTGCTGCTGAAACAGTATTTAATATCGTGTCAGCTACTGCTTGGCTACTATTTAAAGTTTAGTTTATTGTTGCTGAGCTTTACAGTAAATGTTTTATATTTAACACGAAAATTCAATGAAAAAAATCGGAAGCTAAAGATAAAATAAAACTTAATAAAATAAAATTAAGAAATTTATTTATTTTTATGAGGAGATCAGAGTCTTCTAAAATATTTTTAACGAGAAATAAAAAATAATCTTTGTTTTTGTAGGCTTATCCCAAATATCACTACAATTATGGTGTTGCTGATTCACATACTGGCGATGTCAAATCGCAACACGAAGTACGTGATGGTGATGTTGTGAAGGGGTCATATTCTTTGGTTGAACCTGATGGTTCCGTGCGTACCGTTGAGTACACAGCTGATGATCACAATGGCTTCAACGCTGTTGTCCACAAAACCGCCCCTACTGTACATGCTCACGCCCCTGTAGTACATGCAGCTCCCGCTCCAGTCTATGCTCATGCTGGTCCAGCTATATCTCACCATGTTGCTGCCGCTCCCGCCATTCCTTATGCCTCTGTGGCGCATCATGCCCCGGCTGCTATAGCTGTTGGTCATGGCTATGCAGGTTATGCTGGTCATGGTGCTCATGGTCACTATTAAGAAGCCGTTTTACATAACACCGAAAACTCTTTGTAAATTATTTAGTTTATTAAGCTGCATGCCCTAAATATTCCTTAGGAGCAAGCTTTCCCAAATCTACTACCCGTTGACGACCTCGATGATATTAAGGATTATTGTTAAAATACTAACTTGGAATAAATGCAAAGAAAATAATATAACAGAAAGGATAAATAAGCAGTAAAATGGCAAAGTCTTCTCTACGCACAACCTCATACACACATACTTTTGTATATATATTTTCCAAACAGATCTCTGTCTTTATCAGTATCCGTTTAATAAAACTATTTAAGACTACCGTATACATACACAGACTTTAATTCTTCTTTCTTTGTCGGCTTTTGCTTATCATCACTAGTTTCAATTAGTCAAATAATCATAAATAATTACTCATACATACATGTACACATGCACATTAATACACACACGCATACCGACCGGTGTATCCATACAATTTTAATAAATCACTGCTTTCAACATTTAAATATTTTAAGTGATAATGTTTTTTCAACCCTTTTTTTTTTTGTTTTTAATTTTTCAATTTTTTGCTCACAACTCAAAAATTATTAAAATAACACGAACTTACATTAGTACTGGAAGCAAAAAGATAAAATAGCAGTTTAAAATAACAAGTCTTTTAATTAAATATGTTTCTTTTACTCTATACATACATACCTTCACTTAAATGTAATCTATTAGTTAAGTCTTTTTACGATTAAATAAATTGCGTTAAAATGCTCTGAAATAAAGGGAAAAAATAGCAAATTTAATAAAACGAACATAGAAAAATTTCAGTGTACTTTTATTATTTGTTTGTTGCGCTTTTTTTAAAAAATCTTTCAAAGGTTCTGTAACTATGTGATCCTAAATTTAATATTTTAACTTATGTTTGTAAAGTGCAAGTAATATAATAAATTATTTATTATAACCAGGGCAAGTTAAAAATTGCATATTCCACTCAATGCGATATTGGTCATTTTCTCTATTATTTTGTTAAAAAGCTATTTTTAAAATAAATTTGCCATAAAATGTCTTTTTAAACGGTCCTAAATATTTTTATAGAGTCATTAAGATGATGAACTTTGGTTATTCAAAATACAAAAATTTATTTTTAAGGTTTGAGTTGTTCAAAATTCATATGTTTATAAGAAATATTTCCTACTATTGAAAATAAAAAAAAAAGTTCATAATTGTACTGTACTAAAATCTATTTTATGCTTTTTTGTGCAATTTTCATATATTAAAATATTTTTTTTTATATATTTTATGGCATCTTGTGTCATTTTCAACGTTTTCTGTTACATTTTTCATACCATTTTAAAAAATTTCGTGCCATTTTAAACTTGCTATAATTGTAATAGATACAGAAAGTATTGAAAAGCTATGTTTAAAGCTCAAGTAATAAAAGCTTTAAATACTTAATATTACAACTGTAAAAAGTGGTACTTTGTTACACTGAAATATAATTCACTCTTGCATGTATTTTTAGAATGGAACATAAACCCGCTCGAATGGTAGCATTAATGTAACATTTTTGCCAGAAAGGAAAACACCATGAGATAGTTGTGCTGAACAAAATTTGTTAGCAAAATTTTAATATTTTTAATTTGTAAATCATAAAAAATTTTAAAAATAAAAAATCTTAAATTTTTTGCTAAAAATGTATTGCTAAATAAGTTTTAAAGAAATTGAGCTACTTTTGCTTACACCAACTAGACGGCCTTGCATTAAGTTGATTAATAATCTACATATTTAGCAGTTTTTGTACTAAAGGGATTTTGTTTAGCTTAGGAAATATTTTGGTGAAATAGTGGGTACTATTTTCTGTACGCTATAAAATAAGAAATATACAAGAACAAACTAATGCAAGAATAAGTAGTAAGATAGACCTAAAACATTTTATCATAGTACATAAGTATTTGAAGATTCTTGCTTAACGATTTTTATTTAATTAAATAAATAAATTTTTTATATTAAATGCAAAATATGTCATTCATCAGCTAAATTTGCATTTTTAAATTTACAATATGTACTTTTAAAAGAGTCAACATATTTACAAGGTCGTGGTACATCATTTTAACAACATTATTTAAAAAAAAAATTCAATATTTTTTGTGAGGCATTCATGATATACTAAACTAAAAAGTTTAAAGCTACTATTAAGTAGCGCAATAATCTGGCAAGCTTTTGGTATGAACATGAAAAATACAATAATAAATGTTAAGTCATAATCAGGGTACACTTATAAGTGTACCCTGGTCATAATTCAAAAACTTTAATGCGTTTATCTGTCTAAAAGTAAAGTTGTATATATAGCTTGTGCTTGTTTCTTAAGTCTTAAGTTGCAGTCTGCTGTTTTTTTTATAAATTTGTTTTTCCTATAAAGTTAGTTAACATTTTGTGGCCCGCTAAAGTATGCAATTGTTTTTAACGACTGCTACAATTTTTTAAAGGGAATTATCAAAGTATACTTTAAGTAATCTTTTTAAATTAAACAATGTGCGTTTTTTTACTTTTGTAAATTCTAACATTTAACTACCTAATTACCTTAACACATTTGCATTAAAAATGTAAGTTAACTTTAACTAAGTCGTTTTTGATTTATTATCACTACTGAACATTAAAAGAAATAATGTACATAGTTTTCTTAGCCACATGTGTTAGGTTAGAGAAAATAATCAAGTTTTTGATATAAAAAAGTTCATTCATAGAGTAAAAAATTTTAAATAAATTAATTATAAAAAAATTTTGTTTAAACTTTTTAAAATTCTTGAAAAACAAAAAAAAATTCTTTCAAATTTAACAAAAATGTATTAAAAAAATTATAAATTTAAGTCATAATTTACTAAGGACTAAAAGATAAAAATAGGCCAACATAAGATAGATAAAAACACTTTGATGTCATTAACTTTAAAAGAATATAAATAAGAAGACTGTCGCTTGTAAGTTGAAACTTTATATTCCACCAGTGAATACAGCGAGAGTATACTTATCTTAAATAGGGGCATGCACATGCAAGCAACAGTGCAAAATATGCAATATATGTACTCTCTTATTTTAACTTAAAAAATTAAACATTTTAAATATATGAGAATTGAGACTTAAGCCTGGGACTCTCCGAAGTGTAACCGCAGCGTGCTACCATCTAGGCCACCAAGACACTTTGTTTTTAAAATTTTAAATTTTGTATAAAAATAACAAGATTTTTTCACTTAATTTGTTGTGGTAATTTGTTAGATACATAATTTAAAAATAAGTAATGATTTTGGATATATTCAAAAATAAAATTCTTGATTTTATAATGTATTTTTTCTATTTTATACAAGTGTTTGCAAGTGTAAAGCTTAGAAAAATTATTGTTAACGAGTCTTGAAATATTTGTTTTGTTATAGAAATTTTAACTACTTTTAATCGTGGCCACCTTGTGGCATAAGGGGATAATGCAGTTTTCATTTCTTATTTACAAAGCCATAATGTTTGATATTGTCTCAATGCCATATCCAAATTTTTCACTTATCAATAAACTTTGCCCAATTAGTAGTGTAGGTTGCAAAAAATATATAAAAAAATAAGTAAAAGTGTCTTAGTCGGGCACAGGAGTATTCTGGACTTTGTGCATAACTCAGATGCCGATGGAACGCATGAAACGGGTGAAAGTGGTTGAGAGGCTACATCACGAGCTCATAGCAGATGGATTCATTTATAATGAGTGCATGGATGGTGACATCATTATTTTTACTGATAGCTCTCTTAAAAACGGAGCCGGAGTCCACTCAATTGAGTTGAACCTTTCCTGCTTCTACGTGTGCGTATATCAGGCAGAGATGCTTGGATTACTGCATGCGTTAGACCACTTGCTGGAGAACCGGATGCGTGGGAGGAAAGTTCTCATCGCGCTTGATAACCAGTCTGTGATTAGATCCATGCAGTGAATGGATGTGAACTCGAAATTGGTGCTTGAATGTGTTTTGAAGCTCAATAGGTGTGCCTCTGAGAATGAGGTAACGCTAATGTGGGTTAGGGGACATAGGCATAAATGGGAATGAGGCGGCAGACGAACTTTTGAAAAGGGGAACTGCTGTGGCGTTCTGTGGACCGGAACCCAGGATTGCTCTTAGAGATGGAATGATGCGTGCAAAGGTCTTGCAATTGGTGGAATCTATGAAACTGACGAGGTGGATGGAGACAACCGCATATAGACAGGCACACATGGTGCTTAGAGAGTCCCTTGGCAGGAATGCAGTTAAGGTACTCGAATACAATCGGATGACCCTAAGCTGGATAACTACTCTGGTCACAGGGCATGACAACTTCAAATATCATCTGCACAAGATTAAAAATGTGAAGGATGATGTTGCAGAATGTGTCTTGAGACTACTGAGACAGTCGCGCATGTTGTATGCGAATGTCCAGCAATGGCTAGCAATAGACTTATTACCACCGACAGGCACACGTTGAATGTGGGTGCTATGGGAGAAATTAGTCTTAAGCAAATGCTGGCTATCACGAAGGACTCTGTGATGAAGATAGTAGACAATTATTAGTCTACAATGTAAAGTCACGGAATCTAAAACAAACGCCAGGGACGGCACGGGACTCAGTGAGGCTTAGATACTTTTTTGGTGGCCTTGAAACCTCTGGGGAACGAAGGGAGGTCAAAAAGGGACCCGTTTATGGAAGAGGTCTGCTTCGGTAACCCCCCTACATTTATATAAAAAAGTCTTAAAAAACTTTAGATTCAAAAAAATCAAAATTGCTTTTGTAAATACCAGTACCAAGTCAGACTTGAATGTCATCGATGCAGTTTTTGTTGCAACGACAAAAAATCTCTAATTTGGTTTCAAAGATATTGAAATGACCAGTTGTCACTTATTTGATTTTGACTTTAAATGTTTGTATATAAATTGATATTTAAAAGATATTTAAACATCATATTGGTATTTCGAAAAATCAGCTAAATAAAAAAAGCGAAAAAATAAAGAAAAACTAGAGCGATTAAAAGGTTAATAGAGCAATTTAAAAATAAAATAATTTACTTTAATCTAACATTTTGCTATAAAATGTTACAGTTTTTTTTAGTTTAACCTTGTTTTACATTTCAGTATAATATTTAAAATATTATTTTATTCATAAAATAATTTTTGTTCTATTATTTTTAATATTAAATTTAAAAACACACAAAAATGCTAATTTATCAGTTTTCGTTTTTCATTTAAATAAACCCTATAAATATTTAGTTTAATATCTCCATTTAAGACACTAATTTAGATTTGGTTAGACTTAAGCATTTATTTGTATTTAAATTTAATTTAACGCCTCGTTGAGTTTCTAATTCTTTTTTTTTTAAGTTTTGGCAAAAACGGCAAATATTTTATTGCTGAAATAAGGAAGAATATTTTCCGACTTAATTTATTTATGGTAACGAATTAAAAGAATATTAAATATGAAATGTAAGCTTAATCATAAATTGATATATTTATTACGGTAGTGTTTTTTGTTTAAAATATAAAGTATTTTCCATTTTGCAAACGATGGAAACAGGAAGAGCTTATGTTGTTTTTTTGAGGGGGGAGGGTTTAAATGTTGTAGTAAAACACTTTTGTGTTTTTAAAAGCGTTTATTACATTTTTTTGTCAAATTTGCATAACTTTAACTGAGGAAATGCTACAAAACAAAAACAAATTATATTAAATCACGTGGAAAAACTTAGAATAAATTGTGTAAAAAGAACTATTTTTGTTAATCTAAGTTATGGATTATTTACTTAAATTATTAAGTTACTTTTGCTTCATAAAATGAAACAAACAAATATAATTAAAAAACTACTTGACTTTTATACTAAAATAAATTTTTAGTTTTTAATAAAATTTCAGCGAATACTCCATTTTTTTTACAAAAATATATTTATACTTATAAGATAACTTTATACTCTTTAAAGTAAAAATATGTGATATTCTTTTGACATTATTATGCTCTAATAATGTCACTATTAAGCTTTACATTTATTTCTGCAATTTGAATTTATATTTTATTTTATTGGTAACAAAATTTATTGGCAATTTTTGTTTTTATTGATGCTTCTTATTTTATCTTAATAAAAACTTCGTTATTTTCGAGTTAGTAAGATTAAAAAATAAAATATCTTATTTGCAATTTTTACTTTAAAATTTAATTTAAAACATTTTATATAAAAAACAAACCTAAAATAAATTAAATACTATCTGTGTATGTACATATCTGTG
Source organism: Melanophora roralis (assembly GCA_963583895.1). NCBI lineage: Eukaryota > Metazoa > Arthropoda > Insecta > Diptera > Rhinophoridae > Melanophora > Melanophora roralis. The sequence continues at coordinate 1,331,506 of OY757189.1, forward strand.
TTGCCACTGCTGAAAGGCAAAGGCAAATAATTTATAGCCACTGATGTAAGACAAAACAAAAAAGGTTGGTTACATTTTCATTGTTAAAACTTGTCCAGCAGTTAAAAATCTTACACAAAAATTTTATTTACAGACCAATGATGGCCGATAAAACCTAAAACTGTGATTTTTAATGTCAAGTGCAGACTAGCCGAAACAGAAATGTGCCAATTTGTCATGCAAAATATTTCTTTAAAATCGACTAAAGAAAATATTAAAGGTTTCAGCCAACCATGACAGATAGTTGCAATACTTTTAGTTAATACATAGAAAATATGTTAAAGGCAAATTAAACGGTCAGTCATAAGTAATGTCGTAGTACTTATGACTGAGAGACTGACTGACAGACAAATTTGGTTTAAATAAATCACAACTCACGGTCTAATTATTATTTTAATAATTAGTTTTGTTTCTCGCTGTTTTTTATTAAAAAAAAAACTTTTTAAGTTTTTCGTCAGTTGGTGACCAATTATTACATTCTTATTTCATTGTCAGCACCAGTTAAAAACGTTTAATAAAACTTTGGCCACAAACTTCATTTCATTATTAAATTTTGATTTTTCTTTCGAGACTTGGCAACATATAATTGCATTATTTGCAACTTCAAAATATGTAAGTCCTTTAGCACGCATGAGGCTTTTTGGGGATTTTAATGCTCTTATTTTCAAAGTTTAATACAATTCTAAGTTATTTGCAGTCTATTGTTTGAAGTAGAAAATTTAACAAAACATAAAAAAGAGCCATTTTAAAAGTCTTAATTTTAATACTTAAATATGGTTTGACAAGTTTGAACTTTTTTTCGAGTAACTTATATAATCATTAGATTGAAAATTTAATAATAAAAAAAGCATTTATACTCTAATTTTTCTGGATTTGAACGCAATAAAATTTATATTTGCCACATTTTAATTTTAACATACCCTTTGTGAGTACCTCTAATGTATGTATTTTATATTGTTTGATTAAATGTTTCTTTTTATATTTTTCAGTTAACCTGTATTTTATTTAAACAATTATAGTATTTATTTAATATGAAGGTCGTTGGTAGCAAAAAGATTATATTCAAATAAAAAAAAAAGAAACAAGAAAATGGTTAGAAGGGAAAATTTAAAAAAAAACCCGTGGAAATCATTTTAATTTGTATAAAAGACATACACAATTACAATGTATGATTTTTTTATGTTGGATTTATTTTGTTTTTTTTTTTTTTTTGTTCTTGTACGCTTATTGTCTTCAACGCATAAAAATTGTTGAAGTTGCTTAGTTACATAAACGAAAATAAATCTAAACTCCTGCTACCAGAAAAAATACTTGTATATACTTATAATCTAGTTAAATTTTATGTTTAATTTCTAGCAGTTCTAGAAAAAAAAGAATTAAAAACTTAATAATAATAATTATAACAATTTGTATCACAGTAATGGAACAACCAGAATTTGGCTTGTAGCACATCAGTGTTTCTAGAATAGATGTTGGGAACTAGGCGTTCAATTTTTTGAACTACATCATAAAAAATTTTGAGGCCAACTTTTAATTAAAGTCAGATCTCAGCGATTTAAAAAAAAATTAACAAAAATATTCAAAGTTGATGAATTAATTTTAAAATGCAAATGGAATTTTCGTATTCGTTATAGATTTCATATGGGTACTTGCTTAAGAAACCAGAAATGTTTCAGATGAATTATGAATAATTAGGAATTATTCAACAACAAAAAATACATTTTAATCATAAGCGCAGTTTAAATAATTACCATAAACAAGGCACTAAATGCAAAAAAAGTACTACATATGAGCATTAAAAGGGAAAATTTGCTCGATTTCCTATACAGTTTGAATACAGAATCTTTAATTTTTAATTTAAAAAATATGAAAACCCGTACCGGGGATATTAAAAAAGTAGTTTTAATCATATTATTATCATACTTCTAGAATAAATATCTAAAAGAAATGCAAAACATCGCAAGAGCTGTAAAAAAGCTTACATTAGTTGTCTTTTAGTCCTAAATGAAATCAATAAAGCTAAATTTAATATATTCTTAACTCATAATTTAACAAAATGCAAAAAAGTACAAAATGTGTGAAGAAGTACTTTCCGCTACCACTTACTTGACCTTTTACATTAATCTGGAATAATTTTATAGTTGTAAACCCATAATCATTAAGGCCTGCATCAAGTCCTATTTCAAGCTAGTTCAAGACCCGTTGTGCAATTAAACTTTTTAAAATCTGTAATGTAGTGTAGCTGACACAGTTTGTTTGATGCAATGTAGTGTAGTTAAGAATAAAGAGTGGTGTCATGCACTGTTGTTGATGCAATTTATATACTGTCATGATGTGTGGTCGATAAAAAAAAATGACTGTGATGATGTGTGGTCAACAACAACAAAACTGTGTGTATTACACACAATGTTGAATAGATACATAAACAAACATATATACAAGCAGGCAAATCAATATAAAATTCATACGTAATTACATTAGATTACATACATACATTGAAAATCAACCCCCGTTTTTAAAACTATCACACCAGAAACATTCCGTCAAGAGTAAAGTTTCGAGATGAATTGAAATTAAAGTGTGTGATCATGATGTGCCGTTGTTATTAACTTAAGTTTGCTTAAGTGTGAATATATTTTTCATTTAAGTTAAGTTAAGTAAACAAAAGAGATGGCGAACAATACAGCACAGTACTTATTGATGTGGGTGTACACGTGACGTATATGAAATGAATTGAAAATTCAAGATGATGACTTATTTAGTGACGTCATGAGCTGGCCTCTGGCAATAACATATAATTTTGCCACTTTAGGGCCCTTTAATCCTTTTTTAGGCTTATCTAAGCCAATTTTAATTAGGTTTTTAACCCTGTTGGTTCAAAAGTTAAAAATGTGCATTAAAAGAACCAAAATATAACGTTCTCCCTTAATTTATCAATTAGAGGCCTGCCAAACGCAATTTATATAATGTTTCTACCTTTATTCGTTTGGAGTAACAAAATGGATCTAAAAAAGGACCATTAAATATAATATAAATTATAAATAAGGAACCAAAACTTTATTCGTAAATTTTCAAGGTCTGTTTCTATTTTAATTTTTTTTAAAGTAACAAAATTAACCTTAGGATCATATTAAGATTATAACCCATATTTTATCCCGTAAGGTTTGAAATTTTGAAAAAGTAATACAACCCTTTGCTTTGACATCATTTTTTTAAATTAATTTTTAGTTTCTTATAAACACAAGTAAGAAGAAGAACCATTTTTATATAAAGTACATAAACATACATACATTTCACGAAAGTAGTTTCTTGATATGAAAACTAACAAAACCCAAAACTATGTGTAAATTAAACCCCTTGTTATTCTTAAATAATTTTAAAAATTTTTAACAAATGTTACAAAATTTATAACAAATTTTTTTTCCAGTTCTATTATTAAGTAATCACGTTTCAAGTGTGATGAAATGCTTTTGAAACTAAAAAACTAAACATTATATTAAGTTCAATACTCCCATTTATATTTAACTTTTTAGTGTCAGTTATGTTTTGTTTAAACAGGGTCAAATCAAACAAACAAAAAACAACTATTCAAACACATTTTTTTCTAGATCATGTGAATCTGTGGAGAAGAATTAAACCGACGAGTAAATATTATAAGTTCTAAAGGGGGGGGGAGGATATTTTTGCTGTAAATTTAAAACAAACAAATTGCTGTTGAGTATTTTTTTTTTCAAATAATAGAGACAAACATTTTACAACGATAATTATAAATAATAAATTAAAAGCAAATAATGTAAACAAAATAACTGCAAGAAAAACTTTAGAGATGGTGTGATTAGTTTGAAAACCACCCTAAGATCAATGAAACAGTCTACGCAAGAATATTGGTTCAAAGTTATGTCAATGAAACACATAAAATTTAAGCATTTTTTCAATGAAACAATCAGTTTGTTTCAAGAAAACTTAATTCAATACCCAATTTAGTTAAATATATACGTTTTGTAAGTTTGTATGAATGTTAAAATAAAAGGCCGCAACCACAAATGAACTTTATTCATTGAAGTGGTTGTTATTCTTAACAAATTAAAAAGATTCTTTGCAAATATTTAAAATAATTCACAAGTAGTCTACTTTACAGGGCTAGAATGTGGTCTGTAGGGTACTAAATAGATACAAAATATAAATCGAGTCTTAAATACATTTACCAAGGTTTCACATAATTCCATGGAAATCAGTTTATGAGACAAAGTACAAATACAACTAAAAAGCAAAAAAAAAACAGATCAAAATGTAGAAAAAAAATATATTTTCAGAAACAAAAACAGTGATAATTTAACAAATTATCCATGATAAAGTACTTCTATTTAAATATAAATTGTTTTGTTGCTTGTTGTTAACTCAAAGATATTAATTGATACAGTTTTTTGTAACGACAAACTACAATGCAATAAAATGAGGTTTTTAAACCTCAATAACTATAATATTATGGTCAATTAAAAGTAAGAAACTGATTTGCCTTTGCCTAGAACACTTATTGATTAACAATTATAATTAATTAAATGCATGTTAAAAAAAGGCAAAAGACTTACTTTTTATTGAATTTTGAAAAAAATTTTAAAATACTGATATTGTTAAAAAAGAAAAAACTAATAACTATCAGTTTGTTTTAGCTCTTTCCTTAATGTATTTCCAGTACAATGCAGCAGATATGAATTAAAAAAAGAAAACCTAGTCGTATTTATACAATAAGGGCTTGCAAAAAAAAAAAAAAATATATGAAACCGAAAAACAAAATAATTTCTTGAATATTTGGGGGGCTGCTAATAAATAATTTCCTATGGGGTTAAACATAAATATATTTTAAACAAAACGACCAAAATATTTTAACAATAACGTACAGCCTTTAGTTTTAGCACCATAAGGAATTTTACAAATTAAGATGGGCTTAAAAAACTTAAAACTAAATTGAAGCCTCTTATCTGCTTAGAGCTGGCTTTGGGAGAGTAAATGTATGACTGTCTTTAATTTTTTAGCAGGTATTTTTTTCATTGCTTGCTTATAACACGGAAAAAAAATTACGGCAGACTAAATAACAACTAAATTGTTAATGCAATTAATTTATTGTTGAGTTGGCACTAACAACCAAAGTAGTAAATACAACAAATATTTTTGTTACGAGCTGTAAAAAACGTAAAAAACTATGGAGAAATTCAAAAATACATTCAAGTACAACTGGCTCAACAGCAAAAATTGTTAATAGTTTGAGATAATAATCAAATGATTTTTTGTAATGACTTGATATCTGTTATAATTTTTTTCTGTGCACCTACTCACTCGTTATATTTTTACTGAGACAGCCAGTAAAATACTATGAATTACTTGCAACATATAAATGGTAAATCACGTGCTTAGTATTTTCATTTTTACGTGGCTACACATAGCGCTTTGTTATCTGCAAAAAACAAAAACATTTACCTAGTTAAATAAATTTCTTAACACCCACACATATGCCTATAAAAATACTAAACGAAATACTTTTTTAAAATTATTAATCATTTCCTTATTAAATGACAGCAATATCCGGAAAACAAAAATTTTGCAAACTTTTGTGTACAACAAATATAAAGAAATATTTGAGTTCTATTAGCCAAAAATTAGCCATCCACCCCTATAAATTAAACAAAATATATTTTTCTAACATTAACAACATAATTTACCAACACAGTTCTTCCGTAATCTATGAATAACTTAAAGAAACACAAAATCTCTTATACTTGAAGCTGTTAGTTACACTCGAGCAAATTGGCGGAAAAGCAATGATAAGTTATGATCTCTAAATCACATCAACAACAATGGGAGAAAATCTTATACAAAACTTATATCACTGAGTTAGTCAAAGAGAATCAGAGAAAATAAATGTTTACTTACATATGTATGAAGGTGATGCTTATTTTATTGTGTTTTTTGTTTGTTTTGTTGTTAATACTTAAAAGCTTTAAGCCGTAAACAAACTGCCGGCTCTTGTTGTGGCTTTAAGCATTAGTACTCATTTAACACCACGTACATACTTATTTACTTATTAACTTATACTTCTCTTGCCAAATGAAAAAGATCAAAGGAAAACTAACAGTTGGTGGTGTTTTTTAAGTACTTTTCTTTTGATCTTTTTAAAAGTATAAAATGGAAACTTGATCTTAGAATTGTTACAGTATTACGGGCAAATTCAAAGTGTTCGAAACGGTGCCTAAGAAATACCAAATGTATTTAATTTTATTAAATAAATTAAATTGAAAAAAAGAGAATATAATTTTGTTTTAAATTTTCAGATCTCGAACGATATATGTTAATACAAAAGAAAGTGTTATAACTTTTAAGTGTTTAAAATAATCCCAACGCCAAATATGTCCACCATCAGCAAAGTGATTATCCTTTTTGTATCTTTAAGTGCCAGTGTTGTTTATGCACGACCAGGTTATGCTGTAGATTATTATGTGAGTGTTGAACATACTAAAAAATATTAAAAAAACATAAAACCAACATCCAGTATTGAAATTGGATACAAAAACGTAAAAGCTAATACAAGAATATGAAATTATTTAAGTGGACATTTTTTATTTAATTAGATTAAAGTCAATATTAAAAAAACTTTAAATAGTTTGAATTTAAAGATTAGTTTACAAATTTAAATATGAAATTTATTGATTTCTTAGTAAAAACACAAAGTGGCGACTTAGAAAAATATTATCTTTTAAATTATTTTAAAAGAAAAAAAAAACTATTTTTCAATTTTTTTTATTTTAAAAACTGTTAAAATATTCACAGAAACAATTTTTCTACAAACTGATTTTAAAGTTACGTGCTTTTAAAGTTTTATGTTCCTGATAATCAAATTATGATGAAAAATTTACACAGTTTGCAAAAGTGTTTTAAAAAAATTTTTTAAATATTTAAATTTCACGTTAAACGACTTTTATTTTCTTTATATTACAAAAAGATATTAATAACTTTGTAAATTGGATTAAATAAAAAATTGTAATTCAAATTGAATTTTAAATTTTCCCTTAGACCCAAGGATTAATTATTAAGTTATAATAAATTAATTTAAGAAAATATAATTTTTTTATGAGAAGATCCAAACATAAATTTTTAATTCTAGAGGAGGATACACTTCCCTTAAAAAAATGTTTTGGAAAAGTTAATCAAAACAAATTCAAGTTCATTGTTTTTAAAATTTATTGTCAAGTTTTATTTAATATTAAAAGTAAATGTCCCTCCTGTAGCTAAAATGCATTAAAGAACTTAATAAAATATTTTTTTAGGATCATCCCAAATACGCCTTTAATTATGGTGTAGCTGACCATACAACTGGTGATGTCAAATCTCAGCATGAAACTCGTGATGGTGACGTTGTTAAAGGTAGGGCCCTCCCCATCAATAAAACAGATTTTTTTATATATTTTTACTTCATTAAAGGTCAATACTCTTTAGTGGAACCTGATGGCTCAATACGAACTGTGGACTATACGGCCGATCCGATTCATGGTTTTAATGCTGTTGTTACTAAGTCGGGACCCACAGTGCATGCTGTGGCTAAACCAGTGGCTATTGCCCATAAGCCTGTTGTAGCTTATCAACCAATAGTTAAGCATGTTGCACCAGCTCCTGTGGTAGTCGCTTCTCCAGCTCCCTATGGTAAGTCAGACAAGTACTTAAAATTAACATAAAAATACACCCAAAGAAAAATGATAAGGGAAAAATCACACAATATTGGTTTATTTTAGTTAAAGCACAATTGAAATCCCCATTCCCAACTTTTTATAAAAAAAGGCTCCTTTTTGTATTTGCCTGTTACTATTGCCACTGTCTAATGTCTCAATGCACTTTGTTAAGACCTTAATGCTACGTCACTACTTGAAACCCTCCCCTACAAATTTTCAAAAGAAAAACACAAAATAAAAACTTTGCAATGCTTTTTACCGCCATAAAATAATCTTAATTATTTTGGCAGAAAAATTATTTACATTTTAATGCAAAAGAATATATTCTCATACATATATAAAAACAACAAAACAATGCATTGTGTTTCTTCTTCTTCTTCTTTTTCATATATTGGTGATTAAAAAAAAATTTCCCACATTCATATTCAACGATGTAGGCATTGACACATATCGTATGTTAAAATTATTTCGACGTCATATTAACTACAATAATGGCCAGAAATTAAAATTGCGATCCGACAGTGAGCAACAGGCTGTGGGTGGTATTTACGAGGATGACTATATTGATTATGGGCAAGGAATAGACAGGTCTTATTACCAAGAAGATTATAATCAATATTAATTAAAATGTTTACAAATTACAAAAACAACAATATTTTTAAAATTGAATTTTTTTAATAAATTTATATTCTGACGTTAAAAAAAACTATTCAAAATTGTAATGCAATTTGTTAAAAAAAATTCAAAAATGTAATTTTATAAGAATTATTTAATAAGTTTTTTAATTGAAATGTTGTGCATTTTCCTTTGGTTTTTTAAATCAATTATACATGTTCCATTAAACTTGAGCAGTTACAATTAAAATTGATGACAACGGTTAAGAATAAGCAAAATCTGACTTCTGAAACTGTAAAAATTGCAACAAAATAAAACAATCTTTGATTCTGTAATGCTAAAAAAGAAAATATATTAATACAACAAAATAGTTAGGGTATTCACAAGGTAGTCATAAAGTCATATGTCTTAAGAAAATAAAACGAAAAAATTCTACTGTTGTGAGCATCCGCTCATAATTAAGTGTGCTGCTGGAGAAAACAGAAAAGTATGTAATTTCAAAAATATTTTAAAATTAATGACTTGGACTTGTTAATTATAACAACAGCTTCACTAAAGAGTTTCGGCCGCCCGGCTCAGGTTTATGACAAAACAATAAACACAGTTCAAAAAGTATTATTATAGTACTTTTTTCTTTTAAGCACAACAACAATTTTTTTAAACTATTGTAAAATATTAAAACTTTAAAACAATATGATTTGATAGAATACCGTTTGAATACCCCAAGTATGTAATATAAACAAATACTCAGGTAATGACAAGGCAAATTACCCCGTAAAACAAACATATAAATAAGGAATGAAAATTAATTTTTGGTAGCAATAAATGCGGTTATTATTTATATGGGTTGTCTGAGCTTGCTTCCTTAATAACTGCAGGAGGACAGTTCTACGTTAATTGGCATGAATTGGAATGAATTTATTTTGAAAAGATATTTTAAATATTTGATTTTTGTAAATTTAACAACAGTTTTGGAGCCTCATATACCAAATAATCCATTCTTGTTTTTTACTTTTTGATAACAACGTCATGACTATTATATTTTCTGAAATTTAAAAACAAAAATATGATTTTTTAGAAATAAAGTATTAAGTACGACCAAATTTTTTTTTTTGTCGGTAATATTTTACAATATACGATCTTGCAAATAAATTTCTTTAATATAAAACTTGAAAGGTCACGCCAGTTATAGTTTTCTATTATTCATTTAGAGAAGAAACCCTGTTCATTATTAATTTGCGATTTTATATTTTAAAACGTTCCGCCATTGGGAATCACAGACTTTTTAAAAATTAATTTTTAAAACGTTTGAGTTTTAAACAAAAATGTGAATAAAATATTTGCGACCATCACAATGGAACGGTGGGGAACTATTTTTAATAACTACTGAATCCACTTGGAGGAAAAAAATTTATTTGTATCTAAATTGAGATAACAACAGTAACAGTTTTAAGGCTTATTAGAAAATTTTTAATCATTTTAATTATTCCGTATTTACAAAATTGTAAATATTACAAAATTTCAATAAAGAGTGATAAAAGATAAATAGCCCCCGACTGGGTAGGGTAAAAGTAAAGGGCCAACTAAAATTGGGTTAAATTGTGTTATAAAGTAGTTATTTGATTTATTTATACCAAGTAACATTTTTTAAAACTTCTTAAGCATTCTTATAAGTCAGTTATTAAAAAATTAAACAATTATTAAAATTGACAGTTAAAATAATGTTCTAGCCAACTTCAAGCTTTTGAAACTTTAAATTTAAACCATGTTATTTAAGTAACAAAAATAAAGAATTACTAATTATACATTCATAAATGCAGTAATATATTATTAAACATAATTTAAAATTAAATTGCGTAAATACTTTTAATTAAGATACAAAACAAAACAAAATTGTATTTAACCTTTAACTCAATTAGATTTTACAATTGAAATTGGTTTTAAAGTTATAAATTTAAACTATAGCGTGTTAAAAAATATAAGTTAAATACTTTAAAATCTTTTAATTTGTTTGTTGAATTAACTGAAAGGGTGCATAAACATTTTAAAACTAAAGTTTAAATAATTTCCGAACAATAGAATAAAAAATTGATTTTAAATAAATTTGTTATTAGACAGGCGTGAATTTGCTTCAGGTTGAATATTAACAATTTTACTTAAATAGAATTAATTAGTTATTTAAGGTAACAAACAAATCTATAATTACTACAGAAACACTTAAAACAAAAGACTTAAGAAACAAGCGCAAAATCGGCATAAAGAAATCGTTAGATTTTCCTTAATATTTTAAAACTGATTTGCTTTACGAATGCATAATAACAATAAAAATTATTGCAGTTTATGTAATGAAAAATTAAAAAATGGCGAAAACAGGTTAATTATATTCTAGATAACAGAAAAATTTTCCCACTGCGAAACAACAATAAAGAGAAATAAACTCGACAAAAAAAAATAATTAATAAAACACATTGCAAGAGATGTGAATTTGCAACTTTAAAAAATATTTTGTAAAACATTATGTTACAGATGTTGTTCGTTTTTGTTTCTTTATCTCTTTCTATTAAATCATTTGCTTAAATTTTCTCACCACCTTTTGCCTATAGACTTACGAAGAAATGAAAAATTGTATTCAAAAAGTAATTGAGATAAAACAAAAGAAGCTGTATATTAAACAACATCAGCTTGTGATGTAAATATTACGCACAAGATTTTTTTATTTCAACTTATTCTTTAATAACCATGTAAAAATTTATGTTTTTTCTTAAATAAATTCGTTTGCATGTCAACATATGCGTAAATGTGTAGCAAAAATAAAAAAACAAAATTTGTTAAGATTAAGCAGCTTCAGTTTCATTTTCGCAGTAATTTTTTATTATTAAATTTTTAAGTTTTTATTTTGGGCATTTCTTGATGCTTCCATTACTTTTTGCTTTGGTTCTTCATGAAATTAAAATCATAACTTAAACACATGCCAATTTAAGTAAACATGAATAATATTTAACGTTGAATGAAAGTAAATGATAAACAAAGCTCTTTTTGTAAAAAATACAGTTGTAGTCCTAGACCCTTTCCTAGTAACTCTTTCAATTGGCTAAGAAAATTATTTTTTTTAACCTTTGCTCAGGTAGATACAATTGATTTTTGCTTTTAAAAAAGGTTTGCTCAGTTATGAAATTTACAACATTCTTTTCTTCTTATTGTTAATAATTAGTTATTGACTGCTACTTATTGGTGTAATACATTGTTATGTCTTTGAAGCATTGCCCTGTTTTATTTTTAGTTCATACAATTTTGTAACAATATATTAATTATGGTTTACATATTTTGCTAAAACAAAGCTAAACAATATCTTTATTTCAAAAGACACACCAAAATTATAATATTAGTACTTTGGTTAGTAAAAAAACAAAACCGGCAAGATCTTTGTAAAACTACAAACTCATACAAAAACATACAATATTTGACTTTTTTTCAAGTCTATGTAGGCTATTTGCAATTAAACTAAAACAATCATTATACTGTTTCAATAACATTTTTTTTTTCTTACTGTAACAAAATGTAATACAATGCTTGAGTAAGTTTTCAGCACAAAAAATTATTCCCAGCCTATCAGACACACACACACACGTAAAGAAGAAGAAAAAAATCTTTTGTTTTTAATTATTAAGTCAACATGAATTAATGTCTAAATTATGAATTTATATTAATTCTACTGTAAAAATTCATTTTAAAGATGATTTACGTTTTATTATGGTATTAACATCTTAATTAATTTATTTATTGTCATATTTAATCTGTAATTTCAGTACAAAAACAACAATATATTGCACCCATACATTACGATTATGATGACGCTTATTATAGCAATGGCCAATACGAATATATTCCTCAGTATTCTCAATACGGGTATGGTTCCCATTATGGTGGCCATTCTCACTATGGTGGTCATTCTCATTATGATGGACATTATTAAATCATTTTTGTTGTTTTATGTGACAGAAATAAATAAGAACCATAATTTTTTGTATAAATTATTTGTAGTATAACAATTTTGCTATAGAACTTTGTAAAAATTATTTCTCTAATTTAGTTACTCTTTGCGTAATATTATCTCATTATTTTTTATTTGATTTTGTTTTTCTAAGGTAAATAGATCGTAAGATATCTAAACCACTAAATGTTCTTTATAAATGTGTTTTTTTTAACTTTAAATTGAAAAATTTTAAAATCTAAGTCTTAAGGAAATTTCTGTTATAAAAAAGGTATTTAATTCATAAGGTTTAGATGTATTTTTTATGTATTTTTATATATAAATTTATATTAAAAAATATGTATGTTTTTTTTGTTAAATAAAGCTAGTTTCAATAAATGAAAAAAAAGTTCTGTAAAAAAAGTAAAAAAATTGTTTTATTAAAGAAAAAACATACATTTGTGTTCTAGATAACATGTAAGTTAAGAATAATGTTTATAGTCGAAAACACTACTACTATTCAAAGAGTTCTAATGATAAAAATCCATAAAATCCATAGCTAGCTTCAGCAATGCATTGTATTTGGCAAGTATCTTGCTTTTTCAAATAAAATTTATTCCAACATTATTAGAAAATACAATTTTTTCTAAGTAAATAGAACTTAAATATAAAAAAAGCAAAAAATTAGTTTAAAAAAATTTTTTACGGTTTGTTTTTTACACCAAATCATGAATAGATTTTCAGCTGATTTTTGAAGATTTTTTATATATCTCAATAAATTTATTGCGTTTTTACAATAATCAAAAACCATTCAAATATATGTATTTACAAAAACCCACAAACAATTATTCTTTATTTTGTGCTTTGAATTTTTTTCCCTCAAACAACCACAAACTTAATTTAAAAAGCAAATTTAATTTTTTTAAAATTAGAATTTTTATGTCGCAAAATGTTTAATTATTGCATAATCTTTCGGTTTTTACAGAAATTTTTCTTCAGGGTTACCAGCACTAATTAGAACACTGTACCTTATATGGAACAAAGTAAAAAAAATATACAATAAATCTAGCATATACAATTAAATCTTCTTTAAAACAATGCAAATTAAATATGTGTCATTAAGAACTAATAAACATGGTAGGCAGCAAAAAATGAAAACATCAATTAAAGTTCTAATAAATCCTTAACTTATATGTAAATAATGAAATTTAAATGTGGGTAGAGCCCAATTGCAATTGTTTATGATACAAAGCAAAAGAGTATTAAGTACAAATGCTACAAAGCAAAAACCAATTTTAAACTTGCCTAAAGAAATGATAACAAAGTTGGAGAAATGCTATTAATTAGCATAAAAATACTCTTTCTTTACTTCCTTCTATTTAGTAAAAATTTATGAGGTAATTTTAGTTTCATGGTCTGCCGTTTTCATCCGTTTTTAATGTACATATGTATGTATGTATATAAATACTTTTAAGTTATTTACAGTCAGTTCATTGCAATTGTAACCATTTGTGTGATTATGTAATGTACGATCATATCTTGTATAGTTAAGGTGACCATCAATTTATAAATCAAAGTCAGAACTCTCTTTAGTTTTTGTAAAAAATTGTAATTAAATGACTTTTATAAATTTTCTTGTTATATTTATCACACATACATACGTATAACAAAGAGTTATTTTTTTAACTCGCTAAAATTAAATTTAATGTAATATTTGCATCTTTAAGCTGGGTTTCTTTTATTGCAGTGATATTGACTTCATTCATCAATTTAGGGAATTTCATTATGATGTGTAAACAAGAAATTTTAACACTTTTTAACATTAAAGCTCATTACAAGGAATAAATTATATTAGAATCAATTGGTTATCGTTTTTTTTCTTATCTGGCAGCACTAAAAATACAAAGGGTGTTTAAGATCAGCCATTTCAAACTAATTTGTCTAACTTTAATAGAATGCAAAATATCTAGCACAATATTTAATTTAAATTTTTTAATTTTAAATAGATTTCAAATATGTACGGAATTTTTATAAAAATGATTTTGTAAATTTTATTTACATATATACATTTACGCTCAAATATTTTATATGAAATAATTTGTTTCTCAATCTTTCATTAAATCTTTTTTCTAATTTCTCATGTTAATCGTTCAGAGAGTGAATTTTTAAAAATAAAAGTTTTTAACCGATCCCAAAAATAAGTGAGGGGGTTTAGATGTCCTTTAACAATCAGTAAAATCAGTACTTTTTTCAAAAATCATTACAACTCAGTTCACACGTTTTTGATCAGTACACCACATGAAAAATCAGTTAATATTCTGATAAAACAGTAAATCTGGTCACCCTACATTATTAAGAATGTTAAGTTTTCATTAAAGAAATTTCTTGCGTTTAACAGTAATTACATTTTTTAGCAACTTTTATCAGATTTTATTAATCTAAAAGCTTTGAGCTTTTTAAACGGTTAATTTTTGTGATAAAATTATTACAGGCTTTTGAAATGTAAAAAAAATTTAATATAGCATATTTTCAGGCTTACTGATATTTAATTTGAAATACTTAAGAAGAAATGTTTAAATAATTTGGGTAACCAGAATTCCTTATTGCACAGTGGAAAAATTTTTAAAGTCGGCTCGCCTCGCCAAGAAGAGCAGTAACGATAAAATTGCTTTCTACCTCCCTAATATAATCAAAAAAAAAAAACTCCACGTAAAAACAAAATAAAAATTATTACAGAATTGCTTATTTTTATTTATTGTTGAACTAATTGTTTTTAATACAAATTTTTGCTTTTTAATTTCTTTTTATTAGAGAAGAAATTAAAATTTTTTCTTTAATGTTAAAAGAAACTTTTATTTGAAAAAAGCAGGGTTTTCTACCGATACTAGCCGAGTAAAATGGATTTTCGAAAACAGCTACGCAATTTCATCATCAGTACTTTTTGAACGATAGTAACGTCTTTTAGCTGTAAACATCACCTACTTAACTTACATGTAACAGAGAATTTTTATAAAAATACATAATAACACTTTTAAAATATTATTTAGGATTTAATCCCAATACATAATGTTAAAAAAATTATTTAAAAATGTTTGACTAAAAACTATTTCAAAAAAGGAATTGTTCTCACCTTTTACTAATACTATTAGTTGAACGTATGTTTAAATAAAGTAATTTCTAAAGAATGTATCTAAGAGTGCAATTTAAAAATTAATTTTTTCCAGAAATATAAATTATGTTACAAGAACGTGATATATTTGAAAGTCAAATAAGTTAGTTCTTGTTGGAAAAATTATTGCGAAACTCGAGCAAGTAAATTTTATTTCAATTCGCGTACGTATAATCAAATATATGCAGATTTAATCTTCCAAATGAAAAATCAGCTTGGATAAATGTATTATTGTAACGGGCTTATAGTAAAGGGCATATAAAACTAATTTAAGCAAGCGTAGGTACTTGAAATTCAAAAGAAATATTTGAGTTTAAGCTTTTGCTAAATTAACATTGGGATGTTGACGAATTTTTTTTTTGTTTTTGCAAATGTAAATGAAAAAATTCTTATAAAAAAATATATGTACTTATGTGCAAATATAAAACTCCAGTCTACTAGTTTGTATCTTAAAACCTACTTGAAAGGAAATGCGTTTGGCTACTTGATTTAATTGGCATACTTTGCCAAGAGTTGTCATAATCTCTTTGTTACCAATTAAACACTTAAGGTGCAATTAAAATAAGCCAAGATGTTGTCTGTTACGCCAAGACAAAATTCTTGCTAAAGTTTTAATAGTACGCAAAAGTTACAGGTATTTGGGAAACAAAAATCCATATGAAACAAAACAACTTACAAGAGATACAAATTTTTTTACTAAATTCATTAGAATTTTCTTCAATCGCAGAGTAACAATTGGAAAGAAGTTTTAAAATTAATATCTAATTACTTAAAAATTACAATTAAAATGGTATTAAGACGAATGTATTAATTTAAAATAATTATTAAAATATTTATTTTAATAAATATTTTATTTAAATTAAAACTTTACAAAACAATATTCCAAAAATATTTTGTGAATGTTATGGACCTAATCATAGAAATAAATGAACCGATGTGAAATGGCTAATGCGGAGGGGTTTTTAATATTAGGACCCATGTATCATGTTTTTTTTTTAATTTTTTAACGCTTTGGCTCCATAAAAATTAAAAATACTTTGCCATTTACTACCCGTATAGTGTGTTGCAGATTCGTATAAATCTATTTAGCAAGTATAAAAAATGATTTGCATTCAATCGCAAACTAACTAACTAATAACTAGTATTTTAATTCATTTAAAAAATTTTGTTTATAATTTCATATTAAGTTTGAATAAATGCACATAAAAAAATACATAAATCAATTACATGCCACTAAATAAATAAAAATATATTGATTGAAGAATTCCATTGTATAAATTATCTTGTTGAATAAGTTGAATGTCAAGCGCAAGAATATCGAAAATTTTTAAAATTCTAAAATATAATTTATACCTACATGCAATTATGTGGTTCAATTGAGGGTTTAAAAAACGTCTATGTAGTTTTAATAATTCAAATTAATAATTAAATAAAAAAACTTTAATCTACTTTAGCTAAAAATTAACTTTGATAGAGATTAAAGTAAGTTTATTGATTTATCAAGAGTAAAATGAATTTGAACAAAATTAAGAAAAATGATAATATTTAAATTTATTTTGATTTTGCCACAGAAAACTCTAAATGATACACAATTTTTTTTGTAAATTTTTTATAGTTTAAAATGCATCAATTCAAAAAAGTAAGACGTTCCTAAGTTATTGTCTGTACTTTTAATTAAACTACGATCTGTTATATTACAATAAGTTTATTGTACAATTTTTTTAAACTTGTAATTTTGTAAACGTATTACACAAATAAATCACAATTTAATGTAACCAAGCTATTCTAATTTCTATTTATTTACTTTTAGCCGGCAGATAAAGAAACCAATTTTTAGCTTATTTTAACTAAATGTAAACGACAATTAACTTTAAGTACCACTTGAACTGAATACATACATAAGTAAAACTAAATACAATATTAAACTGAATAGCAATTATACGGTTTGAGACAATAGCATTTCACCAACCTGTAATTCAAATTGTCAGCTAAATTTGTTGTTAACGATCAATAAGCTGTAAGCGATTTATCTGATCTTTTAACCTTCTGTAATTGACTTTAGCCAAGTTTTGTAATTTATAATTAATTTATTTGATTTGTTTTGCGGCTACTCACTGACTGACCACATTAACGGACGGTTAGTTGATGGTACAAAGTGGACGGGCACTTCGTTAACACTTACATACTTACTTGCAGCGCAAACAAAAAGTTGAAAAATGCTGAAGATGAAGCTAAATCTTAACGTAATTTGAAGGTTAACAACAACATTAATTCTTCTCAAACGAAACCCATCGTATTAACAATTTTAATTGTAATATGTAGTTGCGAAACTCTATTAAATACTTACTTTGCTTTTCATGTAAAGATTTCAACTAAAAGACAAATTCAATTTAAGCAGCTTAGTCTTCCAATTTACCTATAAAAAACCATTATTTAATGTTTAATGTTTTACAGACAAATTAAAATTTCTATAAATATTTGTCAATCAAGCAAATTATAATCGAACAATAAATAGAACTTTTATTTATTTTTAATTAGTTTTCTGAATAGCTAAACTTTTAAAAGTTAATTGAAAAGATATTTTGTCTTACAAATCCGTTAACAAGTAGCAATCGAAATATAAAAAAAATTAAATTTATTAAAATTTCAATTTTATATAAATTTTTATTCTAAAATTTTTGAAGTCTTATTGTAATAAGAAAGTAAAATGAGAGGAAGCTTCTTATATTTTATATACATTTGGGTGGTAATATTTAAAAGAATAAAAAAATTTACTTTTATTTAAGTATCTATACAAGTTGCAAGACTTTTATTGGATTTTACAAATGAAAAAATAAGTGATTTTGATCTGATTTAAAAGAAAATCAGATAAAAAATTTTGGCGGTTAATTTTGTGTCTACATCATTAAATTATTTTTTAAAATTTTTCAAAGACATGTTCTGCTAAATTACTACTTTACAATGAATTCAAACTGCTACTTTCAATTAAGCTTTATTCTAACTAATATTATATTTCAACCAACAAAAAGTGAAACTTCCACAATCAAAAAAAAGGCTGCAATAAAATAAAATACATTGCGTCTTTCTTACTCTCGTTTCTGAGAAATTATTTTCCACAAAAGCATTTTAATCAACATAAATCAAAAAATTACTTTATGAAAGCGCATTTAATATAGTTTAGCTTATACTGAAAGGCAACCACACAATTTTAATGATAAAAAAATTATTTTTAATTTAAATTCTTTATTATTATTTAGTAATAAAAGATAAAAATGTCGCATTGTAGGACTTTACAGTTCAAAAATTTATGAAATTCAATAGAAACCTGCATTTCTTAATGCATAAAAGTGTCAAATTTTAATATTTTTTCTAACAAAAAAAAATACATTCTAATAAAGTTGTATGCTGGTGTAAAAACCCTTTTGTTATAAATTAATGGAATTAATTTATAAAAGAACAAAAAATTGCAAATAAATTAAGTAGAATTTGTGTAAATAACTGGTTAAACTTATTCAACGCCCGATTAAAATTATACAAATTTGCAACTCAAAAAATTATCATTGATAATATTCTGAACTAGAAAACATTTCGTTGTTTGTATAATTATAAAAATAAATATTGGAATATTTTCTTAACAACAACCGCTATTGTGAAACTACAATAACGCAATCAGCAATATTTTTAATCACCCACTAATAATCGATCATTAATATTTTGTGGTTTTTATTACAAAATAAAATCCATTTAATTGAGATGAAAAAATTTGGGCCGAAAATTATTATAACCCAAAACTAACTTTATTTTCTTGTAACAAAAAATGAGTAATTGTAGATTATTAACTTCAAAAGGCTTGTTAGAAAAGATTTTTTGTTAAGACTTTTATAAATTATTGGCTCTTGATATAATTGTGCCGAATTTGTTTGCAAACGACTGCGTTTAATTTAAAAATTTTTCAATATGAAGCAAAAGTTTAACAAAGCAAAATATTATTAAGTGGATACCAATTAATTTTCGAGTGGTTAGAGCTTCTTAAGTCTTTAAATAAAAAAAACAAGAAATATTTTACATTATAAAGCATTTTTAACCAAATAATTTTTGTTCAATTATTATGAGTTTTTATACTGTAAATAGTTATTTGTTATAGTTTTGTGCATAAAAAATCGTCATTAAATTTAATCTTAAAATAAAAGGAATCTATGTTATCAAAAACGTATTTTAATTTTTTTTTTATTTGTTGTTAGTTATTCAATTTGGTAAATACTCACATAGAAAAATATAGCGAAAAGCTATAAAAATTTTCAAAATACATCTATGTACAACTGCCATAATAAAAATTTTATTTTAGGAATATTAGCGTGATTGCCAACTAATTTTGTTGTAATTCCTTGATATCTTTTGCAATTTTTGTGAAATTTTTCGATAACGCTAAAGGTAACTGATATTTTTAACCTTTGTCTGTTGTTTAAAAGCTAAAATTGTATTACAAAACATAAAATTCCAAATACAAGGCGACTAAAATCCTTGCTTCTTAAATATAAATAGATTTGAATGCATGATTTCATGATTTTTCACTTTGTAAAAGAACAAATTATTTAATTTTGTTTTTCAAGTTTCTTTGTCCCTGCAGAAATCAAGACTACTCCTTACATGCGTGTAAAGAGTACTCCACAAGGACCAAGACTAGTCCAAAAGTAATCCAAATATATGGGAAAACATGCTCCATTTAACATTACAATGTCCTAGGAGAGGACTATGTAATCCAAAAAAACATTACGTCAGAGTAGGCCCAAAACTAGTCCAAGTAATTACTCTACTCATTATTAACACACTTTAAGTAATTCAGCTTGACAGAAAACACACTAAATAACACATGGCGTAACAGTGTTACCATAGTTGTATTTTTTTTAACTCATGTATTGCGAGTATTGCCAAATATCTTTTTTTTTAGTCTTCAAGATCCATGTTTGCATTACATCGGACAATGTTGTAACTACTCCTTTTTACTTTAAATGGATCATGTACTCCAATAATTTCTGCAGGGGTGTTTCAGAGCCTCAATTATAAAACTTCACATTTTATTTTAAACGCAAACCATTATAAAATTAAATATTGATTTATAATCAAATTTCTACGTTCATCACATTTTTAAGTTTTATTTAGTAAAAAAATTGTTTGTTTTATTTTAAAAACATATTTAAAATTCCTTTTGTTTCGTGTAAAAAAACTTATTTTGGATAGAAGGGCACATATACACAAAAACTCCAAAATTAATTTTAAACCTGCGATCCTGAGAGGTTTGTTAAATATATTTTATTATCTTTACATATTACTTAACTTATCCACATTTAAAGTATCTTAAAAAACTTGTTATAGTTCACTTTATTTAATTGGATATTTTTATTTGTTGTTGTATCGAAGATAAATATCTTCAATCAAAAAAATACATAAAATTCTTAACTTAACATCACTTATGATTATAAACACCCACTAAATAAAGTTGCAGTATGAAATGAACCTGTTGTCAAACAACATTGAAGGTGCAGAAAAAAACTTGAAGATACAAATAGTCATACAAGCAGTTAGATGAAAAGACGGGCGAAGCATCTACAAACAAATTCTTAACTTACATTTGTGATGTTGCTTTGGCAGAATGATAAATAAGTAGAATGGATGTTTAAAACAAATCATTTCATCAAAAGATCAACTCGATTTTGGATTTAATTATACCCTTCACATAGTGATAGGGTATATATCACTTTGTCATTCCGTTTGTAATTTCTTTATTATTCATTTGCGACCCCATAAAGTATATATATTCTGGATCCTTATAGATAGGGAAGTTGAAATAGCCATGTCCGTCTGTCCGTCTGTCTGTCTGTCTGTCTGTCTGTCTGTCCGTCTGTCCGTCTGTTGAAATCAAGTTTCCGGAGTCAGATAAAAAGATACAGATCAGTAAATGGTGTCAAACGATTACAAATATCCCGCTAACAATCGCTATTTAAAAACAGCAAAATCGGTTCACTATTGACCGAGATATAAGCGAAAACCCAGAGTAACCCATTTTTTTTAGGACAAAATCCGTGCATATATCCCTATATATCTCAGTAAGTATAATCACTCTTGCCACAAAACTTGGCACGGATACTCCTAAAGAAGGGACCTAAATAATGGAAAAAGTTTTTTCAAATAGGACCAGGGGAAGGGGTATTTTTCCTACAATTGCACAAATTTGGTGAAATATTTTATGCGCTATATCTCGGAAACTATCACAGCTATCGACATAAAATGTTCTCCAAAAAGTAATTGTACGCAAAGATCTACACTTTAAAGAAAAAATTTTTTGAGTGGGGGCAAAAAATGGGGTAGCTCCCATACAAATCGACAATTATTAAAAAATATTCGATACGCTATATCTCGGAAACTATAACAGATATCGACTTAAAATGTTCTACAAAAAGTGATTGTACGCAAAGATCTACACTTTAAAGAAAAAATTTTTTGAGTGGGGGCAAAAAATGGGGTAGCTCCCATACAAATCGACAATTGTTATAAAATATTCGATACGCTATATCTCGGAAACTATAACAGATATCGACTTAAAATGTTCTACAAAAAGTGATTGTACGCAAAGATCTACACTCTAAAGAAAAATTTTTTTGAATGGGGGCAAAAAATGGGGTAGCTCCCATACAAATCGACAATTGTTATAAAATATTCGATACGCTATATCTCGGAAACTATAACAGATATCGACTTAAAATGTTGTACAAAAAGTGATTGTACGCAAAGATCTACACTTTAAAGAAAAAATTTTTTGAGTGGGGGCAAAAAATGGGGTAGCTCCCATACAAATCGACAGTTGTTATAAAATATTCGATACGCTCTATCTCGGAAACTATAACAGATATCCACATCAAATGTTCTACAAAAAGTAATTGGAACACAAGGCCTACGCTTTAAAGAAAAAAATTTTCGGGTGGGGGATGAAGAAGGGGTAGCTCCCATACAAATTAACAATTTTTAATAAAATATTCGATACGCTTTTTCTGGTAAACTTTTACAGCTATCGACTTCGAATATTCTACAAAAAGTAATAATCAAATAATTTATACATTTTGGAAAAAAAGTTGGAGAAGAGCAGCGGGACTAGAACATTTAATAAGTTTTATTAACCTTTAAATATGGATAATGTCGAAAACTTTTAAAACTTTCGACCTCAAATCTTCTTCATCTATTTCTATTATTCATATGAACGTTAAAATTTTGTTATTTTTTCTATGGGCTTTAAAACTCGCACAAGGTTTTTTATTATATTATTTGCAGTACAAAATTACTCGGCTGGGTATATTTAAAGACCAATGTGAAGGGTATATAAGATTCGGCACAGCCGAATATAGCGCTCTTACTTGTTTTCGTTTAATTTAATCCAAAGATAACAAATTTAATAAAATATTTTCGTAAATGTTCAAATATTTAATAAATCGTGTGTAATAATTTAATTGCATATTAATTACAACACTGAAATATTAATGCGCCATAACACGGGTTTAATTAAATTTATTTTTTTTTATTTTAAGATGGAAGAGATGATTTTGTTGCTAGAGTTTATAGATGAAGTTAAAGTGATTGCATTGATTTGTTGTAAATTAAAGAAAAATGTTTGTAGTAAATTAAGAATTGAAACTTGTTTTCCAAAATTTTTATAACTTGGAGGTCAAATATTGATAGATAAATACACGCGTGAAGATTAGATGAGTTTATATATAGCTTATACCCATACACCTTAAGTTTACTTATAATCATTAAAAAAAAGTATTTAGAGCTGTTTAGTTTTGATGAATATTATATCTTTTTATAAAATACGGCTGGTTGAAGAGAACAATAACTTTCGGTTCCTAAAATACAACAATGTGTGCATAAAAGATAAAAACAACAAAATCTAAGTACTTAAATAAACTAAAAAATCTAAAAAAATCGTTTATTTGTGCCCCTTAACGATTTTTATTTTAAAATAGTCAAGTAAGTAGGCCTCGAACTGCAACAAAAAAATATATTTTATATCTTCTTAAAAAAATTATATATAACTTCTTTATTTTTTAAATAAAATTTTTAAGCCAAAGTGTTGACTCAGTTTTAATCAAAAACACATGCTGTTTGATTTTCCTTCAGATGTTTCCATATATCTTTGCCCACTACAAATAAAAAATTCATTAAAAAATTAAATAAAAACTTAATTAAAAACTGCCTTAAAGTAATTTTTGTAAGAAAAAGTGCAGGAACTTTTTTGTTTGAAATTTAAGATTTATCAAATGTTTATGAAACTAAAAATAAAAGCCTTTTACTGACAACATTTATTAAGACCCAAGTCTATACTGTAATCTAGTTACTAAATATTTTTATTTTACACAAAAAAATTTTCGACGAGCTAACTGTCATATTAATAACCAAATTATAAAAAAAATTCTTAATTAAATATTTTTGTTTTTTTAAAGGCACCAAAAACTAAAATTGTAAATAAAAAAATATTTTTTTTGTAACCAGAGATTGCAAATTGATTTTTTAAAATTTTTAAAACCTATGAAAATTGCCAAAATACATTAATTAGGAATTGACCAAACATTAGTTTGAAAATTTATGGAAATTTTTGTTACTTGTCACATTTGTTTGAATTACACACTGCGTTTCTATTGCCTTTTTTTAAATAGAGCTTTTAATGTTTTTTTTAACATACTTTAAGACTTAAAAGCAGACAAACGTCATAAAAATATAAAATATATTTGTAACTTAATAAATAGGTCATGCTAATTCTACCAATAAGTCTGCATTACAAAACTTATTCTTATTTATGAACACTTTTGAAACACATGCAAGTATCTTGTTATTTTAATTAATTTTACATTTGAATATCATGTACAAATACATTTATATTTATTATTATGAATAAAACTTTAGCAAGATACTAATACCATCAGCTTCTAAGATTTTTATATTTAAAATGTTAAAACCCTTCTAATTTTTTGGAGTTTTTTTTTGTATTTTATTATTTTGATACATATTTTTTAAAGTATTTAAAGTTCATATACTAACATACCGACAAGAATATATGCAACTAATTTTTTGTTTTATTTTTTTGCATTCAAATTCGTACTTATTTCACGAATTACCTTCAAATAAAAAATGAGTGCAATCTGTATAACGTGCAATATTCTTCATATATGTATGTATGTGTGTATGTAGATCTAACTGCACTTCAGTTCAGTCGTATGCTATGCAGTTGTGTGCCATATTGCAACATCATTTTTATTGTCACATCCCATTATAAAATTAAAAAGCAAACATCAAGTAGAATTTACCTTTTCATGTATTTGTTTTTAAAAAAACTGTTCTTTTATTTATGTGTATTAATAGATCAGAGTATTAGATGTATAAAAATGTTTCATAATTTACATTCTAATATTTTTAATTTTATGACTGAAATTTGTAAACTTAAAAATTAATAATAAAAACAAAGTCCTTAAATTGACATGTTTCTAAGCATGTAAATAGCACATATCCTTCCCAAATAAAAAGTTTTCGGTATACCTTTGAATAGTAGTTAATTATGTATGTGTAGTATAGAGAGTAGATTTTGTTTTTTTTTATATTCTTTAATATTTTAAACTTTATTAATTTTCGATTGTCTTTAAGTCTGGCACATCAGTGTTATTTTCTTAAGGATATTAATGTTTTGCCCGTTAAACTTTTACTGAATAAAATTATTTTAATATTAATTTACTTTAATTAAATTTATATATCAACAATTGTTAAGATAATAAAAAATAAATAAATAAGCTCTTTAAAAAAAATATATTTTAGGTGTACTAACAAAATGTTTCAATTCTTTCAAATCTCAATAATGTGCTGGCAAAGATACCGTCAAATTCATTTTATCTAAAATGATTAAAAAAAATTTGTACAACATCTTCTTAAAGGTTCGGTATACTTAAACAAACAAACAAAAAATTAAAACAAAAAGTTAAAAAAAAAATTTTTTGTAGTCTTAAACCTAGATTTTTCAGTATTACACATAAATTTGAACGTTCACTATTAACATTTTAAGTTTGGCATACGTTTAAATAACATCATTATACAAAACGAACGCAACATTTTGTTTTTAAAATCTTTAATTGAAGAATATTTTTAACTTGAAATTTGGTTTTACAAAGAAAAGCGCGCAATCGACAGCTAGACAATTTGATCGATAAACGGGTACCTAAACAAACAATAAACGAGTTACAACAACAACAAAGTTAAAAAAAAGTCAAAACAAAACATAAACAATTTTATAAAACAATTATATGAAACATAAATGTGTGATAACATGTTCATACGTACGTACATATGTACTTACATGCATATGTAGGTAAATGAACGTACGTGATGTAAGTGTGTTAAATGTGATTTTGATTGTTTTGTTTGGTCTACATTCGAACAAACAACGTGGCAGTCTATAAGGATTTGCAAATTTTATCAATGAAATCAATGTTTTAATTCAAGTGTACAAATATACTCACATATTAAACAAACAATTTATAAACAAAAGATTAGCAAAAAAAAAAACACAAAACTAATGCAACTGTGATTTTATGTTTGTAATTGTATGTTGCCACAAGAAAAATCGCAGTGATAAAGACGAACTTAATGCAAATTTTATTTAAATCTGATATTTGTGCTTTAAATCAACTCAAAGCTAAGCATTTAATTACACAATATTTTTTTTCTTCTGAAATAAATTTAATTTAAAAATCAGAAAGTAAAGGTATGTATGTTTGCATTGCTTTTTAACTTTACTGCTTTTTCGTGTTTTAAATTTGTTTTTATTTTATATTTTATGAATAAAATTTTCAACTTTTGCCTTGTGTTGAAAACTTCCTTTATTTTTTATTAAACAATTAATTTGCTTTTCTATTTTTTAGTAACGAATTATATATTTCCTTTTTAAATGTTAAGCCAGCCTTGTTATTTGTCTTGTCTGATCTGCTCTCTGCAGGTACTTCCTATGCTTTAAGTCTTTGTCTTTTAATTCGCCCTGAACTTCAGTTAAAGTTGGTCTTGAATAAAAAGCTTTTTAGCTTTGATTTATTATTTTGTTTTTTTTTTTTTAATGTACAACGAACATAACGTGTGTGTTTGTTTTAGCAAGTCATTTGTAACAATTTAAATCATTTTTACTTTTTATATTTCAATATAACTTTGTTAAGAAATGCCCTTTTTTACAAATTTCTGTTTTATATTATTCATAAAATTAAAAAAATATTTTGTTAATTTGTTTTAGAATTAAATAAATTATGTATAACTTATCAGAGGATATTTACAACCAATAGAAGTACAACATTTAAAACCAGTAAAATACTATTGTATAGAAAAAAAAAATATTCAAATCAGAAAGAATAAATGTTTTCCTTTTAAGTTGGATTTTTATAGACAACTGAAAGTAAAATTTTTTGAGAAAAATATTGTATATTTAAAACTTTAATGCGTCGTAAAGTGATGGCACGGTCGCAAGGAAATAACATCACTCCTGTTAACTTTTTATCTAAGTCCTTCATGATTTTGGGACTGAAGTTTGAAGCAAAAAGTTATACCTTTATGCACACAAAAATGTTATAACTTTCCAGTTGACAGTATTCATTAACTAAAAACTTTTAGAAAAAATTTTAAAGGTAAAGTTTTGCCGCAAATGGAGTCTTAAATCAAGAATTATATATAAATTTGAAAAAACGAAAAGAAAACTCTCAATAGAAATAAGTAAAGGATTACCGTTTGTTTAACTTTATGTTAGCAATTGGTGTAGGCAGAGTTGGGCAAAATACATGCTTTGCTGTATTTGAAATACAAAATACAAAATACTTCTTCCGCTTGTATTTCAAATACAAAATACCAAATACTTTCAAGTCGAGTATTTCAAATACAAAATACAAAATACAGTATCTTAGTATCTTTTATTTGAAATACAAAATACAAAATACATTTATAACCATTAATCATGAACAAAATATTTTTAAAAGTTTAATCAGATAAGCAGCCTCTTGTTGAAGAATATATAAATTCTGCTTAAAAAAACCATATTTCTACATGTCCTGATAAAAATAGACTGGTGTTAAATTTTATGAAAACAGGCACATTCAACAAGGTAAACCCAACGCGAATTCAAAAAATTCACCCTCTGCCTTTCCTTTTTGTGTTTGAACGGTATAATGTCAGAAAAATTTAAAATTTTACACAAAATTAAATTTTTATAACGTGAAAATGTCAAATTGATTTTAATTAGCTGGGCCCTTAATATTACCTGGTTAAATATGGCCTGGTTCTCTGTATGTGCCTTGTATGTGAAAAAGAAATTAAATTCAAAGTAAAGTAATATCAAGGCGAATTCAAAAAATCGCCCTTTGCATTTCTTTTGTATAGCCTTCACATAGTGATAAGGGTATATATCAGTTTGTCATTCCGTTTGAAATTTTTTTATTTTCCATTTGCGACCCCACAAAGTATTAATATTCTGGATCCTTATAGATAGCGAAGTTGATATAGCCATGTCCGTCTGTCAGTCTGTTGAAATCAAGTTTCCGGAGTCAAATAAAGTGATACGGACCAGTTATTGGTGTCAAACTATTAAAAATATCCTGGAGACAATCGCTTTTTAAAATCAGCAAAATCAATTCACTTTTGACCGAGATATAAGCGAAAACCCAAAGTAACCCATTTTTTTAGGTCGAAATCCGTGCATATATCCTTTTTTATCTCAGTAAGTATAGTCACTCTTGCCACAAAACTTGGCACGGATACTCTGAAAGGCAAGAGGCAAATATAGCGATCTTACTTGATGTGTTTAAAAGTGTGAATGTCAAAAAAATTTTAATTTTTATACAAAATTTAATTTTTTTGACATTCACATTTCCAAATATCCGCTTAGCTCTTGATATTACCTGAATGAGTGAGACCTGTAAAAGAACGTGCCATGCTAAGGCAAAGACGTGAATGAATACGAAGACAAAGTTTCCATTCTTTTTTTCATTGTAACATTTTTCAATATTTCTAATAACAACTTTTTGTATAACAAAAAAATGTATTTTGCAAAAATGTATTTTGCCATCTTAAGTATTTGAAATACAAAATACAAAATACTTCAGTGTTGGGTATTTCAAATACAAAATACAAAATACTTTAGAAGGTGGTATTTCAAATACAAATACAAAATACGTATTTGTATTTCAAATACGTATTTCAAATACAAGTATTTGAAATACTGCCCAACCCTGGGTGTAGGGTATATGCATGTACATGTACATGTAGTTACAAATATTGTCAATATTATATATGTTGATTTCGTCTTGTGTATACATGTTCAGCTTAAATTTTAAAGTGTTCCCAAGTCGTTTTCAGCTAAAATTAGACCCTTTTCTTCTGTTGCATGGTCAGCTCTTTGTTACGACTTCAAATTTTTTTTATATAAAGTACTTGTTTCATTTTGATTTGTTTGTAGCAACAAAGTCATTGTTACTCTTTATATTCTTTCTATGGTTTACGTAAATATATTTGTAAATGTGAGTGTTTTAGTGTGCCTTTTTTTGCTTGTTTTAAACAAATGATGTGATTTTTCCTTGTATTAACACAGTTTTGTTATTTATTTCGTTTTCAATTTTGGTCATTTCATTGTCTGCATGTCTGACTAATTTGCATTAAAACATTTAAATCGTGATTAGCCGTATTTGTAAGGAGCATGTAATTTTTTTTAAAGATTTTGGCAGTATTTTTTTTAATATTTATTGATCACTGATCGATTTCCGCAGTCCTAATTACAAAAAACAATGTGATTTTAATTGGATTTTGTATGCGTAAAAACAATGTTAACTTTTGATCGACCAATAAGTTTATGTATAAAAGATATCTTAAAACAAGGTTTTTTTTTAAAGGATAAGAATAGTTAAAGGTAAATCATTTAACGACTGACTAAAACTAATGTAAGTAGTATAGGTGGGTTGTACGTGACAAATTTATAAAATAAATCTGTTTTTTATGTGGGAATCCCCAAATGCTTTTTCTCTTTTCGCAGTTTAGGCAAAAAAGCTTATTATTTTAAAAATCAAGATAACACAACAAAGCGCATTCGCGTAGCTGAAAATATTTTTGGAAATAAAATAAAGTTACTTTGTAAAAAGAAAATTTACAAAAAAAACTATATTGAAGTGGCTTATTTGTAAAAATGTTTAAAGGTTTTTAAGGGCGTATTTGAATTAAATATTTGCTGAAATATTAATTACGTAATTAAATAAATAAAATAATAATTTTACTTAATTTTAAAATCAATTAAAAAAAATATCACGCCAACGCCTTTGTCTTGTTTATAAAACTTAGTATTTACGTTTTGAAAACATTTCGAATATCAACATTAAACTTTACTTTGGTTTAAGATTAAAAAAAATAAACCAGCATGAAATGAAAAAACAAACTCAACTTTTCACCTTTAGTAATCGGGTATTAAAAATAAAATTAATAAATTAGTTTTATTTAATTATGAATATTTTACTTGATATTATTTTTTGTAGTTTAATAAATAAAAAACTTCTACTTAAGAGATTAGTTCTCTGGCTGATTAAATAAAAAACTATTTAAAGTGTGATCAATTTGATGAATCGTTTCAAAAATAAAAAATATATTTATTTCTTTACAACATTGTTGTTAAGCTTAACTTGCTTCCTCATTTTGGGTTACTGGTATCCAAAATTATACCACTTGCCTAAAAATATCAAAATATCAAAAGGCAGTAAATGCTTTTACTTATAATAATTTAAAATTTTTCGTTTTTGTTTTTTTAGTTATTTGTGTTATTAAGAAATTGTTTATTTTTCGTCTTCAACAAAATGTTGCCAAAACTTGCCAAAACCTAAAAGTCCGGTTTGCTAAGGCTCTTTTTGTGATGTTGTACCAAAAATGGATTTTTTTTGTAAACAATTTTAAACGTTAAAATTTTGTATTTTCTTTTCGTTTGACATTTCCCAGTGACACAATGCTATAAGAAAGAGCAGAGTCGGCTGGTAATAATATTATGTTGCAACTTGTTTATTTATCCAGGCCAGACGTAAAAATGTTATTAAAAGAAAATTAAAACCAAGATAAAAACTATCGATAGAAGTTGCAAAGAAAAATTATATAACAAGAAATCACTTATTTTTTTTGCAAGAAACACATGCAATAATTTATAATTCCTTAACGTTTTCTTTTTATTATGAAATGAAATTGCCAGCATTTGTAATGGAAAAATTTAACCCTTTTTTGTTATATATTTATTTATTAAACAACAGAGTAATTTTGATAATTATAAACCTCCTTTTAACTTCCTATTGGGATAAAAATTATTAAAAAATATTTTTGTTAAAAATTAAAAATTTATTTTCTTAAATTTTTAAATAATGCAATAACAAAGAAATACATTAAAATTTAAGAAAATCGTATTCGAGTAAATTCGTATTTTTTTAATTTATTCGTTAATACTAACATTTCTGTTTGTCAAGTAAGTTAATTTGACCATTAACTTTAAAGTTATTAAAACATTCTCTGGTTGTTAATGTACTTCAACTTATCGATTTTATATGAAACCATAACGTTAAATATATTCTCATCTTCACTAATAGGGTTAATATGTGAACAAAGTTTTATGGCACCCAAATTACTTTGCATTTAACTGAGACTCATTTTACTTTAATTAAAAATTAGGGTTTCATTTTGCTTCACAGTTATTCTTTTAACACCTTCTTCATGACACCTTAGAAATACGTCTGATTTTTTGGTTTTTTTATAATCGTTTTCTGCCAGCAGTTTATTTATTTTAATTAGCATAATATTTTAAACCTTAAATAAACGCCTTATTTTAACGTTTCCTTAAAGTTGCAATTTGGAAGAGTCAACGAATTTTCTTTTGCGTGTTTTGGCAACAAGTTTTTTTCCTAAAAAAGAAAATAAATCAGTATAAATTGAATATTTATTAACTCGCAAAGTTTGAATCTTTTCTATAAAGTAGGTCATGTGTACAAATACTTACATTACTTATGTTGCAATTTTAATTAAGTATAAGAAAATTGCATTCCAATAAAAAGAAAATCACATTACGCATTTGTTAATCCAAAATTCATGTGTAGACATACATATATGAACGGGTATAATATATTATTTAGGTCAAATGAATTTTGGGTTAAATTATGCAATTTTATTTAAAATATTCAAAAATTAGGTTGTATTTAAAATATCTCATTATACTTGTAACATATTAATGTATGTAGTGTTTTAAAATAATATTTGTTAAATTTTTGATGACTTAAAAAAGCTTAACAATTCAAAATA
This sequence comes from Melanophora roralis, assembly GCA_963583895.1. Lineage (NCBI taxonomy): Eukaryota > Metazoa > Arthropoda > Insecta > Diptera > Rhinophoridae > Melanophora > Melanophora roralis. The sequence goes on from OY757189.1 coordinate 1,363,394, forward strand.
AATTATTATTTTTATTTATTATTATTATTATTATTATTATTATTATTATTATTATTAAGCCAAATAAGAAAATTCGCAATTAGCATTAATATATTTATTTCTTAAGCAACGATTAATCGCTGAAAAATGCTATTATATTAAATATTATCCATCACTACACTTTTTTTTAAATTTTTTTTCAAAAATTAATTTTTTAGGGACCAGAAACAAAATAAAACACATACTTATATACTTTTTTAGATTTCAAAAAAAAAACAAATATCTAAATTACAAGGAAAACTTAAATATTTCAAATGTTTTTTGATTTAAATTCAATATAACGGTCATTGTTTTCATGACAGATTTTTTACTTGCAACAGGTTGCAAATTCTAGATTATTTTTTATAAAACTATCAGTTGTATTTTATAAAAATTTCTTAATATATATTTGAAGCCAGTTCTTAATGATCACAAAAATAGATTTTTTTGGCCTTACATTAAACGCGTTTTTTGACGTACCTCATGTCAAATTTTTGTAACATTTACTTTTCTTGCCTTCGAAAAGATTAAAACAAACTTTGCTCGATCTTTCAAATATTTGTAAAGCGGAAATGATTTCAGTTTTAGTACAGCAAAACTCCTAATTTCTTAAACTCTAATAGAAAATGAATACAAAAGCCAAGTACTAGTGAGATAAAGCATGACAATTTAAGTTACACAAATAACTAAAACTTATGTTCATATCAAATGCAACCCAATCCTAAATAAAAAAAATCTATAAAAATTATCAATTTATTTTTTCGAAAGTTTATTATAAAATTACATAAATACATATATATGTGATCCTTTTAAATTAGCTGATTATAAACTGTTGTTTTCTTTAAATAAAAATTACATAGAGTGTCCTCTGGCTTTTTTTAGTTTTAGTTTGAGTCACTTTCCTTAACTCAACTATATGGAATGAAAACTAAAAGCGTTTTAATATCTTATTATCTTCTTTGTTGTTGTTCAATACTTACAAAACCATATATTTAGGTGGTTGCATAATCAAGGCAAAAAACTGCACTCACATGTGAGCTTCTTAGAGATGGTATCTTTAATCCAGTGAAATGTGGAAGTTTCAATAAAATGATCAGTGATTATACATAAGCTTTAATGAAAAAACTGCAGTAATTTTAAAAGATTTTTGGTTTCTGAATTTTTTTTTCTTCGAAGCTTGTTAATATACCAGATCCGACTTTTTGTGTGATGGAAATTTCTTAACAACCTAAAGCAACTATTGTTTACTTTTCATTATTGATTAATATTCTGTTGAACTCTTAAATGAAATCCAAAAAACTTACTACTTATTATAACTTATAGCAAAGAAACGAAAGAACAAAATTCAGAAATTCATAAAAATAGTTGTCTTGTCCATATTGATTTCTTATATTGAATATCGTTCCCTTAATATGGAAAGGCCCTTAGTTTTTTTTGAAGCCATTTTTTTTGGTAACTGTAATATACTTATGAGCAAACGATATATTGAAATAAACAAAAATCTGGGCTTTTAAAAAACGAGTTAGGGCCTTTTCATATTAAGCTAACGATATGTTGAATCGTTTTAAGGCCCAGTTTAATTGTTCAGTTCTATCACTATTTTTATTAATTTCCTTTTTAACAAGTGTTTGATTATAGTACCTTTTTCAAAATTATGCAAATTATTTTAAGGAAATCATGTCAGCAATAAAATAGCTGACACCTTATCAACATCAACATATCCATGGTAGCTGTTTATATCTTGTTATAAAGATATTTCTTCCATACACCACAACATGATTGAATGATTTTTTAAACAATCAGCTTAACACTTTTAGACACCCTAAGTGAAATTGTAAACATTTACAATCTAAAGCATCCAATTGCCGATACAAAGTAAAGGGTCAATTAAATTGAACCTTTAAATTATTGAAGTAAAAACTTAAGAAAAATAAAAGAAAATATATTTAAACTATTAAACGTTTTGCAAAATGATTATCAAATAGAAAGAGCAAAAACTCAAAATTTACTAACATAAAATCCAAGAAGTGGCAACAAAAGGTAATGGTGTGACTATGCAACTGGTAGTAAAACTAATAAACACGTTGCTATTATAGTTGTTGACTTTTGTTTTACTCTTTATTTTTTTATCATAAATTGAATAAGTTCATTGAGATCGGCATGAAAAAAATCTTGTCGAATACGGCAAATAAAGCGATACTAACCTTTGAGCCTGGCTTAGGCTCTGTTTTAATGGCTTAAAGTGTGAAAAATGTTTGTTAATAATTTGTAAAATATTTCATGGAAAATTGCTTGACGTGACTGAGATAAAAATTAACAAACTTTTCTTAAAAAAGGAAAATAAACCCAACAACAACCAGAAAAATTTTAGCAAACATAAGAATAGTAATGTTTGCATAGACTTTATTATAAAAAAAAAAACAATCAAATATGAAACCTAAAAAGGAACTTTTTAAAACAAAAATATTATTTTTCTCTTTTTTTTCTAGTAATTTAAAAACATGTTGAAAAACAACCTCCAGTTATTGGTTTTAGCATTTTTTGTGTTGCTGTTAATTTTGGCAAAGAAATCATTAGGATTTGTCAATCCTCTACATTCGGAATATTATTCAAATTATCACAACAATCATGATGGTAAAGATTATAAAAAGGTAAGACTTTATATTAAGTAGAAGTATAAAAGTAAAGAGCAGAAGTGAAAAGTATTGTGTTGGGCGGGTAATTTTTTCTACGAGAAAAATTACTTCTGCAATGTTAAAGATTAAAATAATTTTTAATATTTTTAATTATTTAATAACTTAACAATAATTAGGCTGCGTAATAGTTTGAACGCCAGCTACTTCGGCCATCAGATCCAAAAAAATAATATTTTAACCCCAGCTCTTACTTCATTATTTTTGTCCGAATTAAAGTTTATTATAAATTAATCTTATTTACCTTAATACTTTTTTACCTCTAAAACTTAATTTGATAATTAAAAATTTAAACGCTTTAAAAAATGTATTAAAAGTTTATCGCTTAGTTATGTTTAAATAACCTAAAATTGTTAAAAAATTCGGTTTTATTAATTTTTGACTTTATTCTTAATTGTTCTTATGTTTTAAAGGTAAACTACAAATATCACTATTTCATCGATCATCTATCCAGTAAAGTTCATATGATGCATCTGGAAGAACGCCATGGAGACAAAGTTATGGGTCAATATGGTCTACTTGAACCGAATGGTATGGTGCGTATGGTGCATTATCAAGTTGTAGGTGGAAGTGGTTTTCAAAGTGTGGTACAGACTCGAACTCCTCACAGTAGAACACACATTAAACTGGTAAATCAAAAGCAACCCAAACTTCCGTTAATATTTCAACAACCAGTGGCTTCTGTTATTTGATTTTGTTTTTATTTTATTACAATTTACTTATAAAAACAAACGAAATTATTTTTACTGATTTTTAGAAAAAAAATTCTGACAAAAAAAATTTTTGTAAGAAACTGTTCAAATTTATCTCTAAAGTAAACGTCAACAATAAAATTTTTTATGTATGTATGTATCGTACTCATGTTTCAATGTAATTCTGTATGTACGTAATATTAGAAATATGATAAAAAAATTATATTGTAAGAAATAAAATAAATGACATTTCTCTAAAATTTTAATTAGCCGACTTATTTAATTTAGCCCTGCTGAACTCAATATAAATTTTTTTTAAGTTCAATCAAAAAAGGTGTTTAATGTTTTTTTGTTGATAGTTATTCTCAATAAGTTTTTTGCAATTTCTAAACTAAGGCCAAAAATATTCATAAGGTACCCCACAAAGTATATATTTTCCTGGCCCTTATAGCTACAGGGTTGCCATACACAATTTGAAAAAAATAGGTTAAGACCCCCTACAACTTCCCCAGGGTCCACCTTAGAGGAATAAAATGTATCACAGACCCCCATTAGTTTTTCCTCTATATCCCTATCACAATCACCTAAGGGGGTTGCCATACAAAATTTATGAAAATTATGTAAAAACACCCATAACTTCCAAAGAGAAGGCTTAAGAGAAATGAAGTGTACGATCGGCCCTCATTAGTTTACCTTTCCAAACATATTCCTAGAATATACTTACGCCCTATCTTCATCGGCTAAGGGGACTCCCATACAAAGTTTGGGAAATTGTAATAAGTTCGCCCTATAGCTTCCAGATTGCCCGTTGATAGGTAAAATGTAGGACTGATCCCACACCATTTTTTCTTTTCAACATTTTCCTAGGATATAATTACCTCCTAACTCCATCCCCTAAGGGGCTGCCATAAAAAATTTGAAAAGTTTATGGTAAAACCCCCTATAGGTTGTGAAGGGTATATAGGATTAGACACAGCCAAATTCTCGTTTGACCCTCTTACTTTTTTTTTTATTTTTAGTTTAAAGAACATTTTTTGACAAAATTCATTTATATTTTGATTATAATGATCTCTTTAAATCACGTTTCTGTTGAAACATTTAGTAATATTTTCATCATTTAAAACTTCGTTGAACATTAATTTATTTATTTTTTAATTTTTGTTGTCTTTTTCTCAATATAAAAATTTAATATATTTGGAACTTGTTTTTGTGTTATGAATTTTAATTCCTTATTTAATGGATTATTCATATTTGAATCTGCCTTTTGATTAAATCTGCTTCAAATTTATTTCACTGTTTGTTTCTTTTAACAAAGGTGAAAATTATTTAAAAAAAAACTGCTACAAAAATGACAACAAATATAAACAAAAATTATACTGACAAGTTCATTGGCCTGGCGCTTCATTTTGGACATTTTAAAATTAAATGTAAATAATGCGTTTCCCTTAAGCAGATAATCTGAAAGTGTTTCTGATTGTGTCCCTTAAGAATATATGAATATTTCTTTAATATATTTTGATGGGGATAATTAATAAGACCAATGAATAAAAAAATGCGTGTAAAGAATTCATTTAAAACAAGAATTTTGCTAAAATTATAAATGAATTAGTCATGAGAAGTAAGTGCATACTTACATTTATATATAAACGTGTAAAAATATAAAACAAAAACATTTGATTATTTTTAAATTAACTTTACATTATCGGTTTTTATTTACATATAATTTAAAATTCAATTTCGAGGTTATTTTAAAATTATTTAGGTTTTGTTGGGTTAAATGTGAACCAATCAAAAAAAATATGGCAAAAAAGATTTTTAAATTTAAATTCAACACATTTCCTTTCAGAGTAATATTGCATTATCAGTTTGATATTTTTATTTTATCTCTAATTTTTGTTAACTCACATTTTTTAAAATTTTATTAACGAAAATAAAATATTTTAGAAATGTTCACAATCTTTATATCTATAATTTAACCGACTTATTTACTTAACTTTTCTTCGTTTCAACAATAGAATTAATAAAGTTGTCTTTAGGCTTGACTTTTATATCCTTGGCGTATACATGCTTGCTGTAGAATTTTAAGGGCGTTGCCGATTTTTTAGAATTCATTGAGGGTGTAGTGGCCAGAAAGTTTGTGCTATTATTTGTTATTAAAGGAAAATACCATTGGTGCCGAATGTTGAAAGCAGGCAGTTCTTGATATTCTAAAAACTTTTCTTTTGAAATTGATGCTTCGATTTCAGGCGTTTTAAATGTGCTGGACTTAACGGAAGAATACTAAAAGGAAATGAATAAATTTTGTTAACAGATGAGATAAGCAGGCAAAAGGTTAAAAGAAATTAGTTTTTATTATAGTGTATTTGATGAGAAGTAGAGGTTATATTAGGTTAGATTTACAGCATGCTTTTAAAAAAAATACAAAAATCTATTTTCAGCTTTTAAAAAAATTATTTAAAAGTGTTTTTCTAATGTTTTATTTTTTTATTTTTATTAAAGTTTAAAACTACTTAGAAAATAAAAATTTTAATATAAATACAATAATTTTTATTATTAAAGCCATAAGGTATGTTGCATTTGCATAATTAAAGCTTCACTAAGGCAAAATTTTATAATAAAAACGTAAAAAGTTTTCTTTATAAACTGTAGAAGCAAGGAAAGGTTTTAGAAATAATGATAACTATAGGGTCTTACATAATTAAGTGGCACATATTTGACCTTCTCGTAGGCTTTGAATTTTTTCGTTTTGGCATTGTATTTGCCCTGCAACTTGTAGGAGTTTTTCTCAACCGGTGAAAGGGCATTTGTTGCTGATGTTTGAGCATGTTTGTTAGAAACTGTTGACGATTTGGTTAAAGTGAATTTTGTTGGTACAACAGCCACATATTTGATTCCTACGTTCGGTATATATAGAGGTGACAAGCTTGCTACTTGAGGTATAATATTATTATTGTTGTTGTAGCGCTGTTGATAGTAGGTGTTTGCATTTTGTGGTAATACGATGCTGCCAAAGTTGTTGTTGCGATTAAAGTTTATGTTTGTATGAAGACGCTGCTTAGGACGTGAAGGTGGTGGTGGCACATAACTTCCAAAATAAAAATAAAATAATTTGAGATTAGTGAAAGATATAAAGTAATTTTTAAAGTCGCAAAATAAGTTAAATTTTTTTATTTTATAAATGCATTTAATTATTTCTGTAATAATTTAGTTCGACTATAAAATAATCTTCAATATTGTGAAAACTTAAAAGTGATGCTTATGAAAATAAAATATTGCACTTTCGAAGTTAATTTATTTAAATAAAGTTTTTAAATCAACTACTATTCGTTTTTAATCTGCATCATAATTGATTGTAAATTCGTTCCTCTTAATTTAAAGAACATATCTTAAACATTTTTGACACTACAAATATTAGCACAGAAGTAGTTCTCTATTTTTAGAGTTATATTTATTTTAAGTTTATTTTTTTTACTTCTGATATAAATTTTTAATCTTTTGTACTTACATGTATGGGTTTGGATTGGGTATATCATTACTAAGATCTTCCCATACTGGGGCTGGTTCTCTAAAGGGTGGCACGGGTTTCACGGTAGTTCTAGGTGTAGGAGGTATAATGGGACCTGTATTTGTATTCCAATCCACTCGAATTGCTGTGCCAATACTTATAAAACAGGTGGTAGTGACTAGTAAATAATTTAGTATTGAAGGCTGAAAAATAAAATAAAATAAAATTAAATAAAATAAAATAAAATAAAATAAAATAAAATAAAATAAAATAAAATAAAATAAAATAAAATAAAATAAAATAAAATAAAATAAAATAAAATAAAATAAAATAATATAAAATAAAATAAAATAAAATAAAATAAAATAAAATAAAATAAAATAAAATAAAATAAAATAAAATAAAATAAAATAAAATAAAATAAAATAAAATAAAATAAAATAAAATAAAATAAAATAAAATAAAATAAAATAAAATAAAATAAAATAAAATAAAATAAAATAAAATAAAATAAAATAAAATAAAATAAAATAAAATAAAATAAAATAAAATAAAATAAAATAAAATAAAATAAAATAAAATAAAATAAAATAAAATAAAATAAAATAAAATAAAATAAAATAAAATAAAATAAAATAAAATAAAATAAAATAAAATAAAATAAAATAAAATAAAATAAAATAAAATAAAATAAAATAAAATAAAATAAAATAAAATAAAATAAAATAAAATAAAATAAAATAAAATAAAATAAAATAAAATATAATAAAATAAAATAATATAAAATAAAATAAAATAAAATAAAATAAAATAAAATAAAATAAAATAAAATAAAATAAAATAAAATAAAATAAAATTAAATAAAATAAAATAAAATAAAATAAAATAAAATAAAATAAAATAAAATAAAATAAAATAAAATAAAATAAAATAAAATAAAATAAAATAAAATAAAATAAAATAAAATAAAATAAAATAAAATAAAATAAAATAAAATAAAATAAAATAAAATAAAATAAAATAAAATAAAATAAAATAAAATAAAATAAAATAAAATAAAATAAAATTAAATTAAATTAAATAAAATACTGTTTTTTTGTGTAAATACATATATTCAAAATAGCATTTAACTTATAATTATATCAAACGACAAAAAATATTCTTAAAATTATTTTTATTTTGTATCTTAACCGTTTGTCGATGTCATGTTTGTTATTATTTGGCTGGATAACTTTGGTTATTATTAAATATTGCTTCACACCTTCACACAGACAGTGGTTTCATTTAAATTTATTTATAAATCTTAAATTTGACAAATAATTCGTCTTAAAATTCACGTATTTTTTAACAGCTAATTTAACATTTTTATTTACATATTTTTAGTATTTGAAAATAACATACAGATGCATTGTGAGATTTGTAGTTGCTAATATGTTGAAAAATTGTTTGTCTTAAAAATTTATATTTATTAGCAATTATTTTTTTTTTTTAAGTTTGCAAGACGCATATAGGTGTGTTTATGTGTGTGTTTTTAAAATGCTTAAATATTTTTCTTTATTCTTTATTTGCGACAGATGCGTATATCAAGACCTCGAACTTAATAAATTATAAAAACGCCAGTAAATAAGAACAACGATAATCATAAATTACTTGTCAGAATTATTCAAATAGCAAAATTATGCCTTATCTGTTTTTGAAATTATAAACATTCCTTTAATCGCGGCTTAAGGTGCAACCTATAGGTTCTTTAATTTTTAAATTTTGTAGTTGGAGCTAAACAAGTTTGTTGCTTAAGTCTTTTTCTTTCTTAAAAGAATTTCTTTGAAAATTAACAAAATCAAATATTCATAGATATTTAATTATTAATGGGTGTTACATTTAATTATTTAAAAAATGTAATACCAAACTGTTGTTTTGTTACGTCATTTATTGTTTATCATTTATTTAATTAATTTTATTATTTTTGCTTAGAATTTTGTTACATTCATTTATTTATTAATCTTGACACAATAAAATCAAGCTGTTAGAAATAATTGCCAATTATTTTCACTTTTCATCATTAAAAGTTGTTAAATTTCATACCTCTGTATGGCAGTGTGGCATTTTGTTTTCGTTGCAACAATGACATCATAAATTAATTATACTCTTACAATTGCAATTTTATATAATTTTATGCATTTTTTTTTATTAAAATTAAAAGAAAAAACAAAAAAACAAAACCATGATGTAAGTGTTATTTTAAGCTTCATGTTTATTCATGTGTTTGATGCTGCCAACTTTTTAATTTATGCACCATCTTTGTAGTAAAAACAAATATTCTTATTTTTAAGCGTTAAACAATTAGTCTAGTGGCAGTGAAAAGTTTTTTTTATTTTTTATTTAATATTTAATTTTTCCTTTTTAACTAAAAATAGTCGACTTTTTTATTTAATATGATACAAACTTGTTAATGAATATTTATTGATGCTGATTGGAAATTACGTTGCTTGTGTATGTGTGTTACAATATTGTTTGTAAGTAGCTTTGTTGGCAACATACAAAACACGATCATAAATTTTTAATATTTATATTATTGACATTACAAAGTCAATACCGTAAAGAACCATTTGGTATTAATTTTTTAACGTAAAGACTAGCAAATGTTTGCACAAACAAGGTAAAAATTGAATCTTTACTAAAATAATATTAAGTTTCAGGTTCTCTATGAGCTGCCTCTTATTAATTTCTGTCAAGGAATTATTTTAAGGCCTTCAAATAATAATAGAGATGGATATGGCAAAACATATGGTGATAAGAAAATAAAAAAAAAATAATAAAAAAAATAAAATGGCAGATCGTAAATTTCGTTATAATCTATACTAATAATAAAGAGGAAAAGTTTTTTTGTATGTCTTGATTTTTCTCCGGAACTACCCAACCGATTTGGATGATTCTTTCACCAATGTTTTTCTTTTGCTTCCTGAACGGACAAAGGCTATAGTTTACTTTTTTTTTACCTTAAGTGGGCGTAGTACCTCCCATACAAATTAAATGGACTTGATGGTATATCTCGAGAACTATAATCGCTATCTGCTTAAAATTTTGTGAAAGTTATTTAATTAAACATTTTTCTATTTGAGTCAAATATTTTTAGGATCGAAGCAGGGGAAGAGATACCTCCCATACAAAATTATAATTTTTTTAAACAGAGGGTAATACATTTAGTCTCAAATTTTTGTTCAATAGCCTAAGTACTACTAAATAAAGCTTATAATGGGATAAAAACCAAGCAAAAAAGCAATTTACAAACATATACACACACGCTGTATGTAAATGCTTTTGCTTATATACAATAAAAAAGGATCTCAGTTAAAAAAAAAACAATAAATGTAGTTTTGTGTTAAACATATGTACAAAAATGTTAAAAGAAATTTGTTATTTTTTTATATCCCTTCCATCCCATCCCTACCTACGATTTTTTTTTTCTAATGGGGTTTAGCGGAGGGCACTGGGTTTGCTAGTATAAAATAAAAGTAGTTAAAAGATATAAATATATACAAAAAATATTAAAATTTGAATTTACTTTGAGTTGCATAAAAGATATTTTCTAGCAACCGTCATTACCAAATAAATTGAGCTGACAAGAAACTGTAGCGGGTTTCAAAAATGCATTCCACTCGGCAAAATTACCTAATTCAATATTTATTTTTAATAAAAAAACTTATAAGCTTTATGTAAAAAAGTATATTTCAAAAACGTAAAAAACTTTTTAAAAATATTAATGTATTTATGCTGAAAGAAAAATACCAATATGAAAATTTGTGACATAGATGTAGATACACTCCCTTATTTTCGAAAACGCAACGCCTTAAAAAAACAAAATATATTGAACATTTTTTAAATTTTAGTTTTTTCCCTATACAATTGTTTTTGTATTCATGCGTTGCGTTTTACCTAATAGTGTTAACCAAAGGCTGGTTAAAGCGGGCCAAACAGAAATAAATATTTTTGTGCCAGGAAAACAAACCTTTTGAAACAATTTTCTTCCGTAAAAAACTTATCAATATAAAAACAAGTTAAAGCGCTATATTGGGCTGTGCCGAATGTTATATGCCCTTCACAACGTGTTCCCCCTAATTTTTTCAAATTTTTTTAAACTTTTAATGGGAGACCCCTAAAGCGATAGAGGTAGAGCGAAAGTGTGTTCAAAAAATATTTTTGGGATGGGAAACTAATGGGGATCGGGCCTACACATTATTTCTTTAAGGCCGACTCTGGGGAAGTTATAGGCGTTTTACATCATTTTTGTGAACTTCGTATTGTATTGTATTGTTCTATAAATATGTTTGAGAGGGAGAACTAATGGAGATCTGTGATACATTTTATTCCCCTAATGACGACTCCAGGGAAGTTGTAGAGGCTTTTGCCCAATTTTTTTCTAATTTTGTATGGCAACCCTATGGGGTGTTGGTGATTGGGGGTAAGTATGTTTTATAAAAAGGTTTGGGAAAAAAATAATTGGGGTCGGTCCTAAATTTGATCTTTGTAGGGGTACCCTGGAAGCTGTAATAGCGATTTAAAAAAAATGAAACAAATTAAACTTTGTTTGGCAACCTTGTTAGAGGATGGAGACAGGGTATAGGCATGTTGCATAAAAATGTTTGCGAGGAAATATTAATGGTAGTCAGTCTAACATTACAGCCATGTACTGGCAACTCCGGGGCAGTTGTAGAGGTTTTTATATGTAAAAATTTTAGAGAAATAAACAAAAAAACCAATGTTTCGCAAGTATACTGATGTTTAAATACCACAAACAGATCCGAGTACCATCAAGAAGCTTTAGAAAGTTAATTTAACAGACTTATGAAAAGATTGGCATTGCTTTGTCGACTTTCCTATTTATAAGGATCCAGAATATATATACTTTATGGGGTCGCAGATGGATATTAGAGAAATTACAAACGAAATGACAAACTTATATATACCCTTATGTGAAGGGTATAATGAGAAAATTAGCTTAAAAACTATATACAAAATTTATATATTTTTTTATTATTAAAAATTAGGAATAAAAAATTTCTAATTAGACAAATTTGAAAAAATATTTTTTCAATAATAAAAATATTTATAAAAATAAATTTCATTCATATTAAGTGAACAAATAAAAAGTGTTTTACAACAACAAAAAATTCAAAGGATTAAATACCTATTTTACATATATTTCTAATAAGCTTTTTCATAAATTTTTCAAAATTGTTATTAAAATATTTTTCCCCTTTTTAAAGTAAACAAATGGTTCATAAATTTTTAAATAAACTCTCTTTTCTTCACTTTAGATATAATTTTAAAGTGCATACATCAAATTAAAATTTTTAAACAAATAATTTATTATTAAGTTTAAATGAAAAGAGTATGAATATTTATGAAATTTTTTTGCATTTGCTTTGTTAAATAGCATTGAATGTTGGAAATATTTATTTTTCGAAATTAATTTTATAATTATCTTTTTTCGCACTGAGTTCGTTTTTTTTAAATGACGAGTTTTTGATTTATGCAGCTATTTAGAAAATTTTCAATTGAATAAACAGATAGAAAACCTCAACAACAACTGTAACTGAGTGTGTAGTAAGATATTTAAATTCCAGTTTATAAATTTACAACTTTATGTAATCAACTAGGTTCGGAATCCAGATCAGAATAACAATTTATTATCACAAAATTAATTGTAATTTATTGAATGTTAAGCGTTCAATGTCATGCCTAGTGGGAAAATTAATACAACTGCCCTTAAAAAAACTGCTTGTTTTAATACAATTAAATCAGATATTGAAGAATGTAACAATTTATATAAAATTATTTAAAAAAAAAACTAAATTAATTAAAAATTAAAAAAGGTAGAAAGTGTTTTTTGTACAGATATTTAGAAAAAATTTAAATATTCTTAAAAAAATTAAAAAAATATTATGTTTTTACACTCAACTTATGGGTATTTATTTGTCATGTGAGAAGAAATGATCATCTTGAAAGCTGTTAATAAAAATAAAATAATTCGGAAAAAACAAAATAGTTTTAACAAATGAAAATCTTAAAGATGTACAAAAATTGTATTTCTAACATTTCAGTCATTATTTTAACTGCATACAATAACAGGCAAATAAAAAATTATTTTAGTCAAAAACAAAAACTTAATCCTTTCAAAAATGCCGTTTTACTTTTTGGTTAAAACTTCTAGTAACTAGAAGCATCTGATTGTTTATGGCTGCAATTTTGTTTCAATATTATGTAATTTCCAGCAAAAAACATTTGCCTTCAAAACATGAATGCTGCATCATTATTGGTTTTTGTAATGGACACACGAGAAGTTTAAAATAAAAAATAGTAAAAAAAGAGGCAAAAATTTTAAAACTCAAAAAAATTAATACGAAGCATATGTTTAATATTATAGCGATGACTACTTAAAACTTGCAAATAACTTGTATAAGTAAATGAATGAATGTCAAATGGCAGAATGAGTGAATGTGTAATTGCACATATGAAACGCAATTATTTGAAAATTGTAATAATTTGCTTAATATTAACAAAGCGTTCTTAACAAGCAAACAACTCAAAAACTTAACTCTCATTAATTATAATTAAATTTGTGAGCTGAATTGGGGCTTTAATACAACTTATTGTCAAACCATAAATAGTTTGTTATAACTTGGCCTCCAGCTAGAATATGATCTACTTAAAAAACAAAAAACTAAAACTTGTGAAAATTATTGTTTTGTTTAATTAATTTTAGTGTTTTATTTTATTTTAAGTTTGCTTAATTAAACAAATAACAGACTAATTAACTTTTTTTTAAATTTAATTTTTTTTATTTGATTTAAAGCATTAATTAAAGCCTTTAGCATTAACACACTATAAAAGGTAAGTTAGAATGCGAGTCAATTACAAATGTGCTGTCTTGGATAAAATTAAATTTATTGTCATCAATACATTTTAATTATCAACTAAGATGAGATTTTTATTAAATTAGTTGTACGCACAAAACTAATGTCTAGTTTTCGAAGTTATCATGTATTTAAAGGATATTTATTAAAAAACATGTCTAATTAATTACAACTTTTAAAGTTCAGAAGAAAAGTAAATACATATATACATAAATTATTATTTAAAAAAAATATAAAAATAAAATTATTGATAATTAAAAAAAAACATCGTTCTTGTTTAACCTCACCATAATAATTAAAAAGAACATGAATTTTGGTAAACATGAAATCTGCAAATATTCACAGAAAAATCAAATTCGAATAATTTGTAGGAAAATATTTACTAAACAACTAACAAAACTACAATCGATCAAGCCTTCCTTTACTATTCCCTAAACTACAAGGTTTTCTTAAACAAGTATCAGCATATGTATGTATGTGCGTATGTAACGTTCATTAAGTTCTGTAGGAATGTTAAAAATAATTTGTCTGTGTTGATTTTCAGTAAAATATTTCCATAAACTCGTCCTTTATTTACTTCGATGACAAAATTTAATGGATATCCAGCTGGAGAAACGGACATGTTTTAATCAACTTCGAAAGTGATTCCTTTTTGGACGTAATACACATCTACTCAAATACTGATATCACATACATATGTGATGTGGGTGTCACTAGCATTTGTTAATCGATAAATTGAAATTATAATCAATTCAACGATCTACAGATAATTACTTTTTATTTAAAAGTTCATAAGCCTCATTAAGTAACTACCACGCAGTAATACCAAAGTTATTTTGTTGGGATATAAAAAAAAGTCAAAAAAATCCAGAAACTATTTAATGGCTTTAAATAAATGTTATTTTTATGTTGTGTTATATTAAGGGGATTCACAAGGTGTCCTATTATGTCCTATTGTCATATTTTTATAAAATTTCACAATGATTTTGTTGTCTTTCATACAAAAATAGTTCTTCAAAAGTACCACGTTGTTTAAAGTACTTATTAAATTATCACAACACCTGCGCCGAGTGTCCAATAGTTGGTAAAGGTTGTTAAATCATTGTCAAAATTTTATGACAATATGACAATAGGACAAATAGAACACCTAGTGAATCCCCTTATTATAATGACTACTTATTATCTAACTTTAAAAAGTTCTTGCTGGGATAATCTGATAAAGCCGAATTATAAATCATAATTGCCTGAATTGTTTGAAAAAGTTTAAAATAGAGAAAAGTTAACTTCAGATAATTGTTATGCTAATTGCATTAGAAAAAGTTGTGTTAAAATAACTAAAATATTTATATTTAATAAAATATGGAAAAATTCAAAATAAATTTTTAATAATTGATCTTTAAATGGTTTAAATCCATATTATCTGTATATTTTTGAAAAATCTCCATAAAGTATTAAACAATTAAAGTATTTAAATATATTAAAAAAACCTCGACTAATTTATCTCAAGTAACAATCAATAAAACAGAATATATACGACAATTTAGCTCTTTCAAAGCCTTATCTATCGCTTATGATTTCCAACAGTTTTTTTTAATAATATATTCTTTTTGATTTAAAATGGTTTTTGTGTTTAATTTTTTAACTGAAATTTTGTTATTGTTTAATTATTTAATTTTTTAAATAAGGAATGTAATTTTTTCCTTCCAATTTTATAATGCAATTTAAGTTTTTTGGAATAATAATACTTATGTTACTGCATAACTTTTCCAAATATAAATTAAATATTCTCAATAACAGGTTTGTTACTTAAGTCTTTCATATTCGACAACAATAATATTCCTCTAAAGAATTTCGAATTATATATTTACAAAAAAACCTTTTTTATCATCAATTATTGCAAATTTAGTGAGACATAAATTAACTCAAATAGTATCTATAATTTGAATGTGTCATAAATTACTGTAATCGCATAACTTTTAAATATGTAATCATTACAAATACTCGTATAACTTCCGAACATTATCTCTGTTTATTTTAAATAACTACACTTTGTTTGACTTCACTTGACTACATTTAGTTAAAGTTTATAACTTGACAAAAACAAATTAATAAAAAAGATAAAAAAACAATGGGAAAATATCTACAGCAGTAGCGTTTAAGCCAACAACACTTCATTCAGTTAATTTGACATGAAGCATGTATCATGCCAGCCACACGACGACAATCAAGGTTGACTTTAATTGACGACTTTAGTGTAAAGTTAAAACATACATTTAAAAATATAATTATGTGTGCTAATGTGTTAACTTCAATAGTAATATTTTATACAACAGGGCTTTTAAGGTGGTAAAAACACTGGAGAAACTTTATTTCGTTTTCAATTTAACCTTAAACTTAAAAGAAATTCTAAGCAATTTGTATTTAATAGATTGTAAAACAATGAAAACACACAATTTTGTTTGCGGATGCAACCAGCTCATACCTTCAATGACTTGATGATGTAAAAACTAAAAGTAATGTAAATATAAAAACGAACAAATAGAGGATAGTTTAAAAAGAAAAACTTCCAAAGTCAATGGTAAATATGAAGAAAACTACCACAATAATAATTTGCATTAAAATGTTGAAGATTTTTTTTATAAAATCTTTAATAACTACAATAGAACATTTTACCACCATATTTTTTTCTTAAAATTTTTGTTAATTTAAGAAGATTTAAAATATACTCTTATAATAAGTATGTAATCCTAAGTTGAAAGTTTTGTTTTTCCATAACAAATAATATTTTTTGAAACAAAAATGCCCAAACTTTTTTCAGATCGAAAGTGCGTGCGTTCAAGTAATATAAGCAGCTTTTTCTAACTTTTGTGTCACTTTATTTTAAAAACCAGTAAAAAGGGTTTCGTTTCTTTCAGGGTAAAACATACATATTAACGAAGTGACACACCCCTGCAAAACCAACCGATTTTAAGCAAGAACAAACTAAGTTAAAAGCCTTTAAGCACGTGAGTAATTTTGTGTTTAATCAGTTAATAAAAGTTTAAATAAACTTTACACATAAAGTTCAATATACCATAAGAAAAGAACATACATTACATAATGCGTTTGTTCATGTATGTATATGTGTATAACCCAACCTTAATATCGTCACCTGAAATGAAAACGTGTCTTAAAACAAAACAAAATCGATATTGCTATTAAAATATTACAGCGCATTAGATCACCTGCAATTCCATGTCTCATGTAAAATAATAAAATAATAAATAAAAAATAATAAAATTAAGATTGACCCGTTTCCATTTCATTTGACGATACATTTGCTGTTATTGTTTAATACTATTTATTTGCATGCCTTTATTTATATTTTTAACATTTTATGCTCCAATAACTTTTGTATCTTTTTTATGGTGTTGTAGAAAAATTATAAAAAAACTGGCTGCTAATTGAATAAACAGCGATAAATCAACATAAAAAAACATGAATTAATGTTGTTTAATTAAAACGTGAAAAAAACTTCAAGTTCAAGGCCAAGTGCAAATAAGCACTTCCACTAGCAACATTAAAAAGATAATAACAAAAACAAAGTATCAATTTATTTTTATTTAGGCTTTGAAATATAAACATACATATTTCCTATTTGATTAAAACTTAGTTGGTAAAAATATTGTAATAAGTTGTAGTTGAACAATTTAGGAGTGAATAATTTTAACTTGATTTATTAATTATTTAATTTACTTGAGCCGTGTCAGTTCATCTCAGTTTTATGTTATTTCAAATAGATTTAAGATAAAGTTTTATTATTTTAAAATTTTACTTTGTGGAGTTTCTAAATGTTGTATTTTGTGTCGTTAATATTAAGATCATTATTAATTAGTTTTTACAATAATAATGAGATGTGACCAACATACAATTATTATTTACAAGTTAACAAAATTAAAATACAATTTGTAATTAAAGTTTATATTAATAATATTTTCTAAAACTTATATTAAAGTACAGAAAATCTAAAGATAAAAATTAGTAAGCAATAATTGCCCGAAGCTCTCGTCGAAGTGATGAAAAATGTCAAATGACGGCGCTCCTTTAGCCGATATTATCTTCTCGACTTGACCAATAAAATTCTTAAGATTCAAATAAACATAAACAGAATCTAAGTTCTTTATTTAGAAAATAATGAGAGCTAAACAGCATTGGATAGCTTCTTTTGGCCCACATGTATGAACATATGTGTTATAATACTCGTGCTGATATAACAATTTTTTTTAATAATTAATTTAAACACAAAAAATATGAAATATGACGGTTCACTACTTAAGTGTCTTAAAGTAACAAAAGAAAATTACTCGATTCAATAATTAGCAACAACCTGGCTTAACTTACAAAATATTTTAAAATTTTACAAGGAAGGCAAGGAATAAACTTTTATTGCATAAACCTTCTTTATTTCTGTAAATCTGTGAGATTTTTTCATAATCAAAACTAGTTAAAAGGAAAATAAAATATATAAAAATGTGTCCAGAAACTTTTTATAAAGAGTTTAATTAGCAAATCAAGCTCCGCTTAAAATTCTTATAAAAAGATGCACCAGCAACTGGTAAGATCTGAGCATCTAAACAAATAATTATTATTTTTTCATAAGGTTTTGTTTTTTTTTTTAATTTTTTTATTATAAGGTTTTTTTTCTTGCTAAGTTTCTTTCATAACAAAACCTTTTCTAATAATAGAAAAATTAATCAAATCATTATTACTAGATGAACTTGAATAAACATATTTCCGTTTTTTTTTTTATATAAAACCTTAACATTTTATTTTCATAAATATAATTTATTGCAACTTTTTACCTTCCATTTGAAAATGTAAAACAATAGTCTGTATACGTGAAAAATAAACATAAACAGAAACAACACACTGAACAAGTTTTTAGTTGCACTCAATCACTGCTTAACTACTGCAGCCACAAATACACGGTGCATGTAAAAATGATTATTTTAATATTAAATGTCTAATTACCTTAACTTCTGTTTTATATTATAATTATTATAACATCTTATTATTACTGTGAGCATCTAGAATTAAGCATTAAATATATTCCTCGCTACAGGCTACCGAACAAACCAGTCAAAAATAGAATACACGTGTGCTTATGAGAATAATTTTTTTAATGGCTACAAGGCAACATGGCTACGGGCTGCTGTCAATGCTAATTTTGTTTCGTGGTCGAAATTAAGCCAATTTCTATTTTTATACGCGACAGTTAACAGATTAGTGCTGCTAATACGGTAAGATGTAAAATATATAGCTTAAACAATACAAAAAGACTTTAGGTGGCACCACTGTAAGTCATATTGCTCATATGTTTATTTTGTAGTGGTAGTCTAGTAAATATTTTAATAGCAGCCATAGGGACACATATGTAGCAAGCAACTTTTGTGATCGTGTGTTTCTGTATTCTTGTAGCTTGAATGTGTTTAATGCATTAAAGTTATGTAGTTTTTAGTTATTAAACTTATGGTTTTTTTTCGGCGAAAAATGCAAACACAGTTAGAAATAACACAAATGCGAATTCTTTGTTTTCTAACTTTTTCAATATTTTTGCATTTAGTTGTGTTAAAGCAAATGTGTAATTTTTTTTTTTTAACAAGTAAACAACTGTAACGCATTAGTTTTTTGTTGAAAAATTCAACAAAAACAATCTGTACAAATTTTTAATATTTTTTATTTGAAAAAAATCAAAAGCTTTAAGCTGTACCATATTGGTTGTTCTTAAATCTTCAACCGTTGCGGCAATTTTTTCATTATTTTTATTTCTGGGAACCATTGTGTTTATGTGTTATGCAAATATGTAAAAAAGGAAACTAAAAATTCTTAATGAAAATACGCGGTCTTATTATGCTCTTAATATTTTTTTTAACAAAAGTAGCATAAAAACTTTTAGTATAAAAGTATCTGAGTTATCTGTTCTACTTCTTCGACGTGTTGTGAACACCTTATTGTTGCTTTTTCAATTTTTTAACTACAAGGCAAATTGGTAGCCATTTAATTGGTAATTTATAATAATTAATTATTATTTGGTTAAAAGAATTGCTTAAAATGCTAAACATTACTTAAAACAAATAATATTAGTTTTCGAATACTGTTTAAAGTTAGTTCCTTAATTATTATTTTTTGAGTTTTGCTATTTAAAAAATTGCTTTGTTGCGTAGTTAATTTTAGTTTGTAAACAGTGAGAATATAACTTATCAACCTTTAAAAAAACTTAAGCTTTTCTCGTTGTTACTTTAATATATTATTTTGTAAAATATTTGTTTTGAGTTATGGCTAGTTTGTCTTATCTTATTTGTCTTATGATGGCCATATAATAAACTCTTAAATAAGTTTGAACCCCTGATTAACCTTTTTATAAGCCTTACAACATAGTTATTGTTTAACTACTATTGTACAAACACCCATCCATAAACAGTGGAAGTGCGGCTTATACTGAAACTGATTAACAGTTTGATTATTTCATGTTTTTGTTTTAGCATTTTTCTAATGAAGAGGGAGTTAATATATAATTATTTTTCCTTGATATTTCTTGTAAGAATTACATGACTTTTTAAACTTACTTTTAAAGTTAAATATAGTTAGATTTTTTGTAAATATTTGATAATATGGTAAAATGTATAAGAAAAATTATATATTAACAATGAGATTTGTAAAATTTGATGGGAAAAAACTGTGCATCCTTGACTTATATTGACTATCGAAAATTAGCTGCCTGGACATACTTTCAAACAAAGATATTTCTTTGGTAAATTATATTGTTTTACAAATGTTAGAAGTATTTCGGCAAAACTATTTCCTAAATATTTTTAAATATTTCTGCCGTTATACATACAAACAACTCAGCAAATCGTGTTAAATTTTTTTTATTTATTTTTATCTTATGTGTTAAAAAAATATGTATGAATTATGTAAGGAAAGATTAATTTTATTTTTTTTTTTTATAAAAAATTATTAGAACTTTGCATTTGCCAAATCATTTCATATAATTACTGAAATTAAACTAAACAATAAATCATTAATGACATGAGTAGTTCAAGCTTCTAATCATCGTCTGCCATAAATTCTCAAAAGATACTTATCAAACAATTTGAAGATTGGGAAGTAAAGTTATTAGAATATTTGTATAAAATATAAAAAAAAAACTTTGCCATGTGGGTATGAGTGTAATTCATAACAAGATTAGTAAAATTACGTTTTATTTTTTATTATTGTTTTTTGCTTAATTTTCATAATTTTGTTAAATGTGTACATGTTTACGTTCATAAAATTTATTACTCATAAATTGAAGTGTTTATTATGTTTTGTAAGAACAAAAGTACTTTTTTAACTTTTGTTTTCTTTTAATTTTAATAAAAAACTTAATATATTGTAAACAGTGGATGATGAAATATAATAAAAATATTTCAACTTTAAAGTGTTTCTTATGGAATTTAACTGATTTGGTATTTGAAAAAATTTCATTTTTTTATATATTTAAAAAAATGATAATTAATTTCAATAACGTGGTAAAGAAAATACGTCTTGATCTTTTGTTTTAAAATGCTTCAACTTTCAGAACCTTAACACAAGGATATTTACGGCAAAGTGGTTGTTACAACAGGAAGTGAACATTTTTTTGCATGTTTTTGTTAATGAATTTTCCCTTATGCAAACTAGCAATAAGTATTCAAATCCTAAAACTAAGTAATAATTATTAGCAAAGCCAGTGCCAGACTAAAATTAAAGTTCAAATAATAAAATTAATTCCGTTCAATGCTTTTATCTAAGCACTATGGTATCCTTTCTTTTGAGACGAGTGTGTCCAATATGTTGCAAGATGTTTGGAGCAGGCGGATTCGGATGTGTTTCCAGCTTGCAAACATGAAATTTTTAAAGAGTATTTATAGAAATCTTTTGTATTTTACTTAAGTTCGAAAAAGAAAATTAGTGAAAAGTTGATAAAGTCAATTCCTTAAAGTTATCTTATTCCTTTGAGCTTATGCTAAACAACACCTATTTTTGTTTCAAAAAATATAATAAATTTAAAATATTAAACATTTTTAGTAACTTGGGGATTTTAGTTTTTTGTGTGTAATGCTGTTGATATTTCCATAAGTTAACTAAAACTTAAACAAAAAAAATTATTACAACCATTTATTACTTTAAAAAACTAAAAAAAAAAAAATTTGCAAATTAAAAAAGTTACGTGCGATTTATTTAAGTCTTAATTGTAATTAATGCAATTATGAATTGTTATCTTCAACCATAAATATTTTATTTTTTTAACGTAAAAGATATCCAAAAGCCAATATGTGCTTAAAATAGCAAATGTCATTGACTAATATTTAGAAATAGTGGTATGTCAATAGATATGTATGAATTAAAATTTTAATACATGTTTTTAAAACAACTTAATTTTGTTAAAATTAATTAAAAAAAAAGATTTTAAACCTCAATATTAGTTAAAAGATGTTAAATTATTAAATATTAAAAGATATATTTTTATGACATGACTTAAACAATTTCATATACATTTAATTGCAACTTCGTGTGTCAAGTCTTTAAAACCAGCAACAAACAAAAATAATTAACTAAATTGTTGTCGAGCCCGACAACATGCACTGCATTTGCAGCATATTTTCACAGAATATGGAAAATGCTCTATCCAACATTTTGAAAATTTTCCAGGGAAAGCAAAAAACTATTTTAAATAAAAAGACATGCAAACAATTTGAACCAGATTTTGCAATATAAATTAAAATAGATTTAAAATTTTTATTTCTGATTGTATAAAAAGGATTTTCAGAATTATTTATTTTTATCTAACAGGCCGAAAGTAATAAAAAGGCAAATTTTGAATTTTTCGTTAAATGGGGCATCTTGCATTTTCTGCTACAGATTTTAAGCAGGTTTTTGCAGGATAAAGTAGTTTCCAGAAGAAAGATCCCTGATAAATTGTGATAAATTAATATATTATTATTATAAAACGTATTACAGACTTATTACAAGGTCATTAGCAAATTTTTGTGGCAGGTTAAGCCTAAAATGTTTATTCCGGAATGGCAAGAATATTCAAAAAGTGTTTTTAAGATTAAAAAACGTGACAATTACACAAGATGTTTATATAAAGATTTCTTTGTTAAACTATTCGAGATCCCACATTGATTACAAAGTCAATCAAGACAACAAATTTATGGTTTTTAAACTGGTTTATTACCAGATTTCAAAGACTATTTATCTTGACAACTTAATTTGCATTAAACTATTTATATTAAACAGCGTTTATACATATTATTTAAATAATCTTTTATGCAGTTTTAATCTTACTTTAGAATAGATTATGGCTTTAAGCAAATTCTTAATTGCACTAAAAACGTTAAAAATTCCAAGTTGGTCTTGTTTGAAATAAACACACAAATATTTATCTTTCTTTTCGTAAGTGTATCAATTGGTAATATGATAGAAGAAATTTGAAATTCAATATGTTCCTTTTTAATTACAAATTAATAAAACTGATTACTTCTAGTGACTAAGAGCTAGAAATACAAAAATATATGTTGAATTAGTGCAAATTTAAATTATTTAAAATATATTTAAAATTGATAAAAAAAAAAAAATGTGTAGAGTTAAGGTCGTCAGTGCTTAAATTGCAGCAGCTAAATGCATTTTTCAAAAATGCCTGCGTTACTTATAAGAATATTTAAACTTTAACAAATACAATTACCACATTGCTACATCAATAAAGTACCTGGATTTAGTGCCTTGCAATGTTTTCGGTATTAGTGGCTTTCTGATTTTTGCAAAAATCACAGAAATTTTAAAAAATACCTCATTTGCTGTTTTTTAGTCTTATTGATATTTAATATTTAGTAAATACATCCTAAACATAATCCTAAGCCTATTATTACTTGTATTTTTAAGTAAAGCTACGTTTCTTAACATGCAGCTGCTTACGCTAAAGTTTTAAAAATAAAATATGGACAGTAAGACAAAATATTATCTTAAAATCTAATTTTAAATATGATTTAAAAAAAACTCACCATTGTTTAACTATTAAAGTGGCTCGTTGCTCGCTGGCAGCCGGTAAAATAATCCTTTTCCTTTGTTTTTGAAATGTTTGTTTGATTTGATATTAGTTAAAGGTTTTTAAATTAACTTGTCACTTCTAAATATACATATATATAAATACAATATTACATTAAATGACAATTTAACCATAAAATGCAACACTTTCTATAAATTTTTAATTTTGTCAATACAAATGCACGCGTTGCAAAAACATATAAAATAAACAAAAATTAAATGCACAACTTTATGCACAACTTAATAAACACACGCAGTCATAACTATAAACAGTTAATTTTATTAATGACAATTAAATATGACAAGGTAAACAAACACCTTGATATTTAAGCTCAATGTTGGTTAGGCTAATGACAGTTGTGTATTGTGTGATTTGGCATTTTTTTTCTCTATATTTTACTAAATTAAAAATATGTATTTGATTTCATTGTGTGTTTTTTTTAAGTTTGTGTGGCGCTCATTTCAAATTAAAAAAGTTGCACAATTTTTTATTATTTAAAATGGC
Source organism: Melanophora roralis (assembly GCA_963583895.1). NCBI lineage: Eukaryota > Metazoa > Arthropoda > Insecta > Diptera > Rhinophoridae > Melanophora > Melanophora roralis. Next base: position 1,387,828 of record OY757189.1, read on the forward strand.
ACTAATTAAGAACAACAACTTTAAACTTTTGAAGCCTCTTCATCTTTGACGTATAAGTAACATAATATACTCAAAATAGTTTTACATGTTTTTTACTATTATTATAATTGATATACAATTTCATATGCTATACTAAACTTGTAATATTAGATTGGTTACATGAACAACAAATAGTATTTTGTTGGTATAAATATATTGTGAAGGGCTAAAAGAGCAACGGAAGGTAGCGAAATTGCACAAAAAGCTACTTTTGGTTGAGTTTTTTTAAGTGGCAACTTTTAAAAATGAAAAAAAAATGTAAAAGCAATATTTTAAAAACAATTCTGCCACTAAAAGCCAAGATTGCAACTATTTTTAATACTAAGTAATGGCCAGGTATTAAATTTTTCGCAAATATACATTCCGACAACATTCCTTAATTCTTTAGCAATTAAATACTTAAGCAACTGTCTCAGCAGTAATTAAGCCAAAATATTTTTTTAAATTTATTTTGCCAAAACCAAAGTTCATATATCTAAAATATGTTAACTAATTAAAGCAGATAAATTCTTGTAAAGAAAATACGCTCAAAAAAGTCTTTAAGACTCTTTAATAAAAATTTTTATACAAACTCGCAAAAAATGTTAAACAAACAAAAAGTTAAATAAAAAAAGATACCAAATACATGCTAAAGTAAATAAAATAAATTAAATAAATGGTTGACTTTGTAATGCAGTTACTTATTTTAAGTTCAGTTTATTATGTTTTCTAAGCACATCTTTTATCAAGTCTACGAATTCGTAGCAATTTGTTAACAATCAATTAAACACACACACACATAAAGTTAATAAAAATGACCAGCAAGAGCTGTTAAATATTTGCAACACACCACAACAACAATAGCACCGAGAAGTGACCTAGTCACACCTTAATGAAGTTTATATTTTTATTTGATTTAATTTAATTTACTTTTTTGCCAAAAAAAACATATAAAAAAAACGGAAACCTGCTGCACATACGAATACATTTTCAAGACGGCTTACAGCCAAGAAGTGTTAATTTATGATAAAACTTTCTGTTTAAAAACATTTAAAAAAAACTCTTAATACTTAGATTAAACTAAAACTTTAAAGAAACTATATGCAACATTTCTCCTCAAAAAGATGTATTCTTAGTATGCGAAGTAACTTTGGTATTTTAAACTTGTCATTAAACAATTACTTTATGCAAAAACATACGAACTCTTTTAGTTTTTAAGTACACTGAAACAAAATCATAATTAAAAAAATTAAAAAGATTATATATGACAACCCTTTAAAATATGCAAAAGAACTTTGCAGTTCGTACAAAATAGCAAGCAGTTGACAGTCAAACCATTTAAATAAACGTGTTTTTGTTAAAACAAAAGACTTAAGACAAAAACTTGAATTGCGTTTTCATACATTTAAATTACTGTATTATAAATTGCGGCCATTGAACGTGCTTCAAATAATTGTTTTTAGGAATAATATTTATATTAAATTAACAAATACTATTTCTTTTGAAAAGAAACATTTATATTTATCTATACGTTTATGTTTTAGCAGTTCAAATATTATGCTTTCCAATTCAGTTTTGAAAGTAAATTAAGGGTTAAAGTTCAATTAACTTTAAAAAAAATACTAATTTAACTTTTATAGCAGCATATTATAGCTTTCTCAAAACCTTAAAATTATAACAAAAAGATCAAGATGTTAAAATTTATTTACTTCTAACTTTTTATGACTTTTCAAAAAATTTAACTCAAAAAAAGCGTTACAAATGGTTTCAAGAAATTACTTTTTTATTATAAACATTTACAAAAGATATATATAACAATCAACTAATAACTCACAAAATCACACCTTGTTTAAGGTCTAGAATGTTTTTGGTTTGTTGCCGGCGTCTCAGTTTTAATGCGATGCGTCAACCTTTTTGTTATAATTTTTTTTTACTTTACAAAATTATCTGTCAAGACTTTCATTTTTTGGCTGTTAAAATAAGTGACATTTAATTATTTGACTTTTCCGTTTTTATTTTTTTTACCCTTTTAAAATATTATCATTAATTTCAAGATCACTTGATTAAGATTAAGTGTCGCACGTAAAATGTAAATAAAAAACGTATATCTTTTTAAGGTAATTTTGTGGTTTATTATACATACACGAACAAACAAAGGCATGAAGTCGATAAACTACTTTTGTGTACTTATTTTTAATTTACTAAAGTGATCCAATTACAACACCTTATTCTGCTACTTATTGTAAATTTTTAAGTGAATACAAATTTATGTGTCTCTTTGTTTTTATTGTTTTTTTAATTCGATTTTAAAATAACTTTTAAAATCTGTATTGCGTAATAAGTTTAAAACATATTGATTATCTTAAATGTACCATAAGCTGGTAATTTTTATGCAGTAAAAGGAAATGAAACAAAAGCTCAAAACGGGTTGTGGCAAAAAATGGACCCATCATATTCATATTCCGAATAGAAATTCAAGACAAATGTACATATATGCAAAACTTTTGATTTGATTGTGATATATTTGACTGATCCATATCCCAATGTACTTATTCCGGGAGTACATTTGTATCGGAGCGATATAAAAAATGGATGGACCATTACCACAAGCAATACGCTGGACTTACATGCCAAAGACTTGATCTGTGCTCAGGAATGCTCCTGTAGTGTGGGTGTAAAAAATCGGAAAATATTCATCACAACTCAAATGACTTTATAATTTTCTTAAAACGAACAATGCCACTTTTCGTCCTTTATTAGTAATAATTAAAACCAAATTGTAAATGATTCGTAATACCTTCAAGTAACAAGATGCTATTAATATTTAAAGAAAATTTTGCATAATTTTAATGTGATTTCTAATTGATTACTTTAATCCTGTTAAAAATATTAACATCTTTTAGTCATAAAGTTTTTATGGCAGATTTCAAAATGTGCAGAGCTTTATATTTTAGTAGTCAGAAAAAAAAGAAAAGTGGAAACTTTAAAAAAGAGCGGAATAAATAAATTTGAGAAACCTTTAATTGCAAGTTTAATTTGTAAAAGCATTGCTTTTCAATATATGAAACCTTTTATGTGTTAAATGTATCACCAAATTCTACAAGAGTCGTAAAAATTTTGTTAGAGTTTCATATAAAAAAGTTTGTTGCAAGACGTATAATAGTTTTCTTCCTGTTGATTGCAGGTTGTTAACGGTAGATTCAATTGTATGACTTCTTTGTTCTTCCTTTTTAAAATTGCAGGAAGAAAATTGAGTAACTGACTTTAAAGAAATATTAATTGTTTTTCTTCTGCATAACAAAACAGTTTTAAAATATATGAAAGAAATAAAATGCAATGAAGGCTGTTTTTTAAACACTCTTTAAAAATAGAAACTAAATTTTTTATGACAGTTTGTTTAAAATCATGTTTAAAGTTAAAGTTTCCTAATTTATTCGCTTTAATTTTAAAGGTATAGCAAAGATCTTAAAATTAAAAAAGTTGGAGTATGTATATTTTATTTCCATTATGTTAATATATAAAAAATATAAATCACACACAAATACTTTTAAAGGATTTTCTAAATTATTATATCGTTTGAAAGGTTTATATTCTTATAATAAACATCCTTGGAAAATCCAAATTGTTCTTAAAAAAGTCCATCAACGTACGATCATTAAGTTTTTAATCTAAAAATTTTTATTTGTTTTTTTTTTAAATATGTAAATATATTTTATATATTATTTTATATATTAACAAATATTTTTTTTTAAATTTGGCTTCAAAAGTTGTTGTTTTTTAATATTTTAATTAATGTTTGCTTTTAAAAAATAAATATTTTTAATTTTTTTAGTTTTTCATTAATATTTTCTCTATCAATTTGAAATCTTCAATTGCTACACTTAATTTACTAATAATTAATATTTTTACACTTTCGAAAAACTTTTCAGCTTAACAGAACACTTTAACGCTACGAGTCAAACTGAATTTACCAAACGCAAACGATTAAACATAAAGTCTTCTTTCAAAATTAACTTTTAAATCAGCAACAAAAAATAGCGACAACAAAAATAAAGTCGCACACAAACAGTGGCTCAAACAATATTTATTTTTAAGACAGAAATAACAGAGAAGCAAAGCAACAAACAAATAAACAGTATTTTAAAGAGAATAAACTTTGAGTAAGAAAATGAACCGGATTTTGTTGTTGCGATTTTTATAAACAAAAAACGAAGAGAATGTAAATGAAAAAAACAGTAACTAAACGACATAGAGGATGATTGCCGGCTTAAGCAGCGTTACCGGAAATATTTTTATAATATTCACAAAGAATGAAATTGTTGAGAAACATATATTTCAGATTAAAAAAATACGAGTTAGGGCTTTTTACAGTAAGGTTACGATATAAAGTTTTTCAAAAAAAATAGGCTACTTTCAAGATGTAAATAATTACAAATTAATACCATTAGCCGTAAAGCTGTTAAATTTTTAACACACACATCAGTACATTCAAACACTTTTGGTAAAAATTATTCCTTAACACTCGTTAAATTCGAGTTCAAAATTTTTAACTTACCTTCATTGTATTGTATGGAATTTGATTGACAAACAGCAACAAATATCTGGCAACTCAATTTTTTTTCTTGGTATCCCCAAAGTAGAGATGAAACAAAATTTCTTGGTAATATTAATTTAAAATTTCTTATGAGAGTAAAATAATGCACAAAAAATGAAGGAAATAAAAATTGTGTTCTTTAATTATAGAATAAGAAATATTGTTTAAATAAAGTTGGCTTGTTCAATGATTTGATCATGCATAAAAACAAGTTTAAATGTATACAAAGTGCGTCCTTGCTGCCCACAGGAAATGCCCAAATTTAAGTTTTTTAATAATGTACATCAACAACAAAGATTTTGGTAGATGTGTTGACCGCCTTAAAGAAAAATAAAGTTACTTTAAATTTTTTTTAATGCTCGAAATTTAACAAATAAATGGGGAAACATATTATGGATTTTCCGCTTTTGATCTAGTGTCGGCCTGGTTCATTTCGGTGCAGTCCTAGTTTGATTGGTTTAAACAGTAGAACATAGAGTCTGTTGTACGTCCTCCGCCATGGCTTTTAAATGACAGTACCGCACGAACGTAAAAGGTTGGCACATGCAATGTGCTAATGAATATTAATGTTAGTTCGCGCGTTACAGATATGAATCTACTGGCATCAAAGTATGTCCCGGACAGAAGTCGAAAAATATAAAAAATACGCCAACATAGATATAACGCCTTTGTTACAGTTCTTACCAGCACAATCATCACAATTTAAACTCAATTTTTGGACTCTTTTTTATTGTAAATCATAAGGAAGTATTTATACAGAGCTAAAGCATATTTTACTAAAGGCGCGCTTTTTATAGCACTCACCTATCTATTTTACATTAATACTTACATAACTATTTCTTTAAAAGCAACTAGTCTGTAATTATATGGCAAATACGATAATTTTGACCACTAAGTAAAACGTACTGTCCCACACGATATAATATACACAGTGTTTTATTCATAACTAAAATAGTTACCGCTTAAATATTTTACCACCAGATGAACTAACGAATGTAAAACAAATTTGCATTAAAAATTCGATTTCTAAAAAAACGTAACAAACGATAGTTTCGCGCATATGGGTCATAATATTGTCTAGTAAATAAAATTGTAGATAAAATGTTGTAAGCATTTCTCTTGTAATATGATAAAAATAAATATAAAGGCACAGCGACAAATTAAGTTCTCACTACATATTTATTATTTCTTTACATCTTTGCATTAACTTAATTTTTTACTTATAATAGAGCTTTTCTATAGGGTTTATAAAAATGTTTTTGACGCGTTGGTTAATTTTTTAATGAAATTTTAAAATACAAGTTTTAAATTAATACAAGATTTCATTCAAAATTTTAATATTGTTTAATTGCATGGATGCATTAAGAAATCGTGTAATTTTATAAAAGTATTTTGGTTAAACTAACGATGCGTTCTTAGATTTGTTTAATTTTTTATTCATACAGCATATGGAGATTTTGATAAGCTGATTAGTTCTTAGGCTTTTGTTGCAATCAAATTGATTTAGTTACGATTACTTCAAGGTTGTTTGCTTTGAAATAATAGTTTATTGATATTGGTGTTTTGATATTCACCCTTCTCAAATGCCGCCTTAAATCCATATTGTGTTTTCCTAAGAATTTAAAAAAAAATTTTACTGAATTAAAATTCTTTATTTTGAAACAAAAACACATTTAAACAACTTAAAAAATGGTAAAATTGAAAATTTTGATCATGCAAGGCACTGTATTTTAAACAAAAGACTTAAGTAACGAACCTTAATTTCGAGTTTTTAATTGGGATGCTTAAACGTATTTTTTTTCTTGATAACTCCTTATTCCTTACCTTTTTTTCATAAGCAACTTTTACAAAAAATACATTGGCGAAAAAAATATATAAATGAAGTAAGAAAAATTCGATGAAGCAAACTTACCAGAGTCTCTGGCGAGAGTCGAACCCGCTGTTCCACGTACTCACTAGTCTACCGGGATAGCTATCTCATAATAAACATTAAAATTATTTATAAAACTAATATTACGTAAATATATTTTAATTAACTTCATATAAAATTAAATTTATATTATCTGGATAATTGAATATATATGTATATGTAGGTATATGATAAGCTCTATTTAACTAAAGATATAAATTTATATATGAAACCTTGATTAAATGCAAGCTTTAGAATTTAATCTTCAAAGCTTAAATATTTAAAAAAATATATATTTGTTTTTTGCTTAAATGTGTTGAAAACTACTATGAATAAATTCTTGGGTGTCACATACAAATTTTAAAGAATATGACACCACTTTAGTTTAATTGTTCAACAAAAATGCTTGAGGCTAAAATTTATATTCAAAAAGCTTCAAATCAATCAAAGTTTAAAATTTTATTTTGGCTTTTGTCTTCTTATTGCATATTTTTGCAAAAACAAATAAAAAAAATAATTTTGTAAATAATTTTAATAATAACTAATCGTTTTGTTGGCCTTGAAAAATAAAATAAAAAAGAAAACGATTTAAAATTATTGTGTCAAAAATTCCAGAGGTTTTGTTTGGTTTTATTAAAAATTTACTTTGTTTGCAAACTGACAAATATCACCTTTTTAAGAAATAATTAAAATTTTTTATTTAAAAGACAAAAGCAAATTGATTTGTTTTAGAAGCTTGTGTCTTAAATCTTTTGTTTCCCTTTCTATGAATGCAAGATGATCATATGTACATATGTATGTACTTACGTGTCTTAACTCTTTTTGGCTTACCTTATATACAAAATTTCATACAAGGTACATTCAACAAGGTAAACTCAAGGCGAATTCAAAAAATTCGCCCTCTGCATTTCCTTTTTGTGTTTGAACGGGAGAATTTCAGAAATAAATTAAATTTTTATAACGTGGAAATGTCAAACTTATTTTAATCAGCTGGTCTCGTAATATTATCTGATTGAGTGTGTCCTGATTTCATGTCTACTATAATAATGAACTTTCAAATTCTCTTATTTCTTTTTAAAATAATAAACAAAAGTTTTTATTAAAGAACTTTGGAATTACCGGGACATATAAAATGGGAAAATTTTGCCAATTTGAATAGGGGAAGTACATAAGCTTTTTAAAAAATGTTTATTTACTGCAAAATCCAAATGGTGTATTGTTATCTTGACATTTGGGAAAAACAACTTCAACTGTTAACCAGCTCTAAGGTCGGAAAATGCAAGGAGTATTTCGTATATATATACATATGTATGTATATTATGTAACTCATATGGGGGCAAATCGTAATTGTAATAAATATGTTTATACATATGTGCATAAGAATATAAACAACTAAGATATTCCACACAATATGCAATTATATTTGAAAGCTACTTTAAGTTCAAATCGTATTTAATCTATAATAATTTATAAATAAATTTAAATAATTTTGTACTTCTAAAAGTCAATATTTCAATACTAAAAAAAGCAACTTAATTTAATTTAATACAACTCTGAATAAAAAATATTAAACAGCCCTGTGATATATTAAACAGCAGCTGGCAAGTAAATATTTTTATCCTGCTCTTAAATAGTATTTCTCTCTCTCTCTTTACACTAAATAGACAGTACGTTAACTAAAGTACCCATCATCCTAAAATTGTTCAGTTTATTATTTTCTGTCGTTCGTTTTTGTAAAGAAATATTTTTTCTAAAACGTGTTTGCCAGTTCTTAATACAATTTAAATAAAAGAAATTGGCACTGTGAAGTGAAATCAATTATATACTTGTGTCTATGTATTTTTCTAAATTAAGAAAGATACGGAACAAAAATAAAAAAGTAAAAGAATAAAAATTGCCAGCAAATAAGCCAAAGTAAAAATCTTTAAATAATATTTACATATATTCTATAAAAATATTGTTTTGTGTATTACTTTAGGGAAACAAAATATTTAAATTATAAAATTTAGTGCTTTTGGAATTCTTCTTTGCATTTATAGATACATTCATACGTATTACTAAATATTGTAAATAAATTAAATAAAAAAATATGGCTTTAATGTGTTTGCCAATCTTTTTTATAGCACTTACGTACGTTTGTAAGTGTATTCGTTAGTTTGCTTTACTTTTCCTACCTGTCAATAAAAGAAATATTTAATGTCCTGCTAACGGCACATTGTGTTAAAGCCACAAGATGCAAATGCACTAAGATAAACAGTTGACACAAATACAACATTTAAATTAATTGTTAAGAGAAACATGTACACATTTACAATAAAAAAAAATAGTTGCATAACAAAATTTATCATATATTTCTTCATATTTGTTACTTTGATGACGTCAATTTTAGTAATTAGTTTAACATAATAAAAATTCAATTTAGTTTCTCGTTTGTTTTTAGTTTACATGTAAATTAATGTAAATTATATCATTTAAATTATCTGAGTTGTTCATTTTTTTAGATCTTGTACCAAAAGAGCGCCTGCGTAATTGAATAAATAAATTAAATTTGTGTGTAAATATAATAAAGATTTTCTTAAATGACGTCATTTTACAAAAATACTTTCCCTTTGAAATTATTATTAAACAAAAAATTGCAGATAATTTATTCTATCTTACATTTAAATTTGTTTTGATTAAAAGCAAATAGTTTTACTTATGTATGTACTATGTACTACCTTCGTACAATGTACACACATATGTGTGTACATATGTGTGTTTATTATATACATATATACAAATATACCGCCATATTCCTAAAAATTAAAGTAGGGTTACTAAGCGCTTATTTGACAGATGTCTATGGCATAATTGTCACATAGGCCCTTAATAAGCCTTCTTTAATTATTACGAATAAATTTTTGTTAATGGATACAAATTTGCCACCATTTTTTTAAACGTGTTTGGTGTTGACATATTAAACATTTTTTAGGTTCGCTTGATTTATATTTCTTTAATAGTAAAATTTGTTTTACAAGACAACATCTCGATTTAAAAAAAATATTTTTAACATGTTTTATCTGAAGGGGCTAAGGGGTTAAAAATTAATTATTGGGATGAAATTATAAAAACAGAAAACATGCCTAACATGCCGAAAATATCTCGCCGTATATCACAAAACTAACTAAATGCGATGAAATCATTTACTGTGATATTTTTTAACTTTTCGTTAATGCAACCCAAAGGATTTATTTTTAATATTTTTTTTATTTCCCTAAAAAGTGATGAATAATCGCTGTGCCTGGCTGATGTATCATCCATGTGAATACAAATTGTATAAAAAATATTTTTTATGACTTAGTATCAGCTATGTGTCCATTAGACTTTAGCCGCAAAAGGGCAGCTGGGCATTTCTATATCAACTTAGATAATGGAAAACAGTTCAATTGAATGAAATGAATTATGGATAAAATGGCATTATTTGTAATCTTAAAGATCTAAAAATTGGTAGATGCGTGTAAATTAACCTAACTCGATTTCGATTTTTTTTTATATTTCTGACGACGATATGCAATAATATCTTCACTTTATATAAAACATTGATATGTTTTACAACCGATTAAGCAAGAGTAAAGTAATAGTTATGCTATTTGCTTTATAATTGAAAACTTTTTGAAACTGTTCAAAAAAAATTGTCAAAGTCGGTGAAGTACTCATATCTAAATAAATGAAATTCATTGTTCGAAATGGTACTGTCACTAAAAATTTATACTAAAATCAATAAAAAGCTAAATTAATTATTTGCACTGTTTCATAAATGTTAAACAAATTTTAAAAAATAAACAAGAGCGCTTTATTCTGCTGTGCCGAATTTTATATACGCTTCACATTGGCATATTTGTATCCTTTTGGGGTCGAAAATAGATATAAAAAATTACAAGCGAAATGACAAATTGATAAATACCCTTACCATTAGGTTAAGGGTATATAAACAATCACACAAACACAGGCATAGTATGGCTCTTAAAAAACAGAAAACAAATTAAGCAAAAATAATATACACGTTTGATACGATGTACATCTATTGTTTTTGCAAGAGTGTTACATCCATAATAAGCTATAACTATCAAACTCCTTTCATAAAAACAGTCCTCACTTTTTTTACATGTTCGTACATACTTATGTCCAAACATACATACAGAAACTTAAAGCTAATTTAAGGTACCTTTACACGGTAATACAAAGTAATTAGATTTTGTAGAATCAAAATATTATGAAATTCTCTCCGTGTTTAAAAAAAGAGAATAAAAATCTGTTCTAACTATTTTTCATGTTTACACGGATGAGGTTGGTAAAATCAAAATCGGTTGTTTCCTTTTGGGGTAACGCCATATGGTTAAGGTTGAACAATATTAACAAAAACAACATGAAAAAAATCTGCTTTTATTTTGATTGTTTGTGTATTGTTTAATTAAGTGTAGCCACCTTCATTAGATGCTGTAAGTGCTGCCAATCTTTCACACCTCTGATGTGATGAGAATACACAAGTTTCTAAAATGGTTTAGAAAATAAACATTTACCGAACACTTGTCAAATTTGCATCCGTATTCTCTCCTACCCAATACATTATGCTTTTACATGATGAGATTTTGTATTATCCCACAACATATTTTGACATATCGTAATATATGTATTACCGTGTAAAGGTACCTTTATTAGCATCTATGTGTATGCTTAACAGCGTTGCCATTTGGTTATATTTCTTACATTTTTTGTATGAATTTTGTTCTGGAAAAACTTGGGCAATCGCAGTATTTTGCCTATGTATATCTAGGTCCGTGGTAAACCGATTTTGAAATATTGATTATTTCAGAGATATTTCTGATAACTCCGTAGTACCTAAATTGACTCCGGAAACTTGATATCAACAGACACACGGACAGACAGGCTAAATTGACTTACCTCTCTATAAGGACCCAGAATATATAAACTTTATGGAATCGCGATTGGAAAATAAGGAAATTACAAACGAAATGACAAACTGATATACAAACTTATCACTTATGTGAAGAGTATAAAAATAAAAAGTTTTGCAAAAGCAACTCAATCGTAACAAAAAATTAGCAATGATTGCTTGCTTACTGAATTACGTCGATATTTACAAATTCGTAATTCATAACAATGACTGATTGTTATTTTTAATTAAAAAAAAACTGGCGTGAAAAATGTAATACTTTTTAACGTGTTTTGTGTGTTTCGATGGCATTGCTAAAGACCAACATTTGTAAATATTTAGGAAAACTTAAGTTGACAGACATTTTTTTATTAGCAATTATCCAGTTACTGCATTGCCAAAAAATTGCCGAAAAAAATCTAATTATTTAGTTAGTTAAGCGGCAAAACAAATTGAAACTTAAGATGATTCATTACTTAACACCAGCAAAACCTTTGCTTTCCTTGTAAGTTATCATGATATGTTGGAGATGAAGAAACACTAGTTACCTTTTGACTAAATAACTAGCTATTTTTGTTTAATTTCTCCAGAAACTTACGATCCTTGCTTACAAATGTGCTTACAAAACACAATCAAGTAACAAGTTACCAAGCATTAACTGGAATAATATTAACATTTTAGGGGTTTTAAAGCAAAAAATGTTTTACAAAGTATTTTCCAGTAATCTTTTTTTTTCATTCATAACTATAAATGTAATTATTAGCGCCCTTAGCAAAATGTAATTTCTCTGTAGTAGCGACCTCATTACTCTGTAGTAACATATGAAATAATGAGTGCCCATTACACAATTTCAAAAAGATTTCACTGGGTAGGCTTTTCTTAAGTTACGTAAATGAACAAGTAAAAAAAATTTTTGACTTTAAAACACAATAAATATAGAAAGATATATTTTTAATATTCTATTTAAAATCTTTCTGGGTTATTTTTTTTAACAGACAGCAATTGAATAAGCGATCTTCTTTAATCTTGCAAACAATGTACAGATAACTTTTTTTTAATATATTTTGAAATTATTAAGGCAAGGTAAATGATTAAAATATTATAAAAGTATTATATTATAAATATTTAATGGAAGGCACTTGCACTTATCGGCATATTACAAGTTCTATCTTGTCATAACAACTCTAAATCGTCAGTGAACTTTTTGGAAAAAAAAAAACTTAAACAAATAACAAAGTAATATTTTATTTCTTTATATAAAATCGTTAAAAGAAAAGTTAGGGCGGACTTGACCAACCATAAGATCTTTGAAAGCTTCTCACTAAATTATTGAAACCATTTTTAAAATTTATACCCCCTTTTACCTGAAGAACTTTTTGCTCAACCTAACAGTTTTGGTTTTCCGAGAAAAAGTATAAATTTTATTGATTTTTTTTAAGTTAAACCTTAATAATAAATAAATAAATATTATTATTTATAAATATTATTTCTTAGCTCATTTCGGATATTTTGACGAATAAAATGCAAAATCAAATCATTGTTTTTTACCAAAAACAAAACAGGTGTGATACATTTGCATACAAGACAAAAATTAGATTTTATCGTGTTAAGAATATAAACTTGTGACTCGCCCACTAAACAAAAAACATAAATTTGCAAGGTTATTGTTTGAAAATTCTGTGGATATAAGTACATATATTTTAGCTTTTAAAAAATATAGATTCTTACATGCAAATGTAAAATATATTTTATTGAACCCAAATAGCATTTGGCAGTTTGTTTTGTAAAAAATCACCAAAATGAGACATCCAAGACTACCCAAAGAGATAAGAGTTTGATTGCGCACTCTCGCTTAAAAAGAGACTCGAAGTTAAATTCTACAAATGTTTGGAAATCGACTATTTTCCAAAAATATTTAATTTGAATTTTGGAAATACACATTAAAGCAAATTTATAATTTACTAAAATATTTTAAACTTTATTTTAAACATTCTTAAAGTACTTTCATATATATATGCACATACATATATAATAATTACATCAAACTAAGAATTACCTAATATGTAAATTGTTTTGTTTTAAATTTTAAATGCACAATTAAAAATGTTTAGTTTAATAGAAAAATTACAAAATTGTGTTAATAAACAGAAGAAACAAATTCATAAAACATTTAATGAAAGGCCTTGAGCTCCATAAATCAAACGAGTAGGTTGTAGCGTTCATCAGGAAATTTTAAAATATATTTCTTAAAACAGACTTTCATATACTAATTTACTTACAGACAGATACATACGTTCAATTTTCTCAAATGACTCATTATGCGGATCCATCAAATGACCAACGCCGTAAACTAAATACAGGCATTTATGTGTATATATGTACTTATGTACATTAGGGTCGTTCTTACTTTTAAATATCCGATTTTAATATACCAACGGCCAAAATATTGTTTCTTTATATTAAAAATACAAAATAAATAAAAATTAGCGTAAATCTGAAAAGTTGAAGTGGACCCGAAAACGATTTTGAATATTCAGGATAAGGAGTATGGTTAAAACATCTATTTCTACATTTTTTTCGGACTTTTGTGTGGTAAGGGCATACCGAAACCATTTCCGAGTCTATTAAAATTTATTGGTTTAATTCCAAATTTTACTTATATAATTTTTTGTTATAAAGGAACAAAAATCTGGCCGGTGAACCGAAATCAAAAGGACAGGAACTGTAATTATTATGCCAAAAAATAATTATAATTTTCTGATTTTTTTTTGCATTTAAGTTTTGTTTGAATTATATAGAACATGATAGTTAACGTTTCTCTGCTTAAAAAAAACAAAGACCTGCAAAAAATTAATTAATAATTAATTATTAAAAAGAACTTAAAAACCACTTAATTTTCTGCCTGTTTTTTTTCTATGAAAATAATATTATAATAACAGTAATAATTATATATTTTCCGTCCCTGCAAACAGATAAGAACACCTCTAATGAAAATGTTGTATTGATATGTAAAAATAGACAATAATATGTATGTACATTTGTGTATAGGTCAAACTGATATATGTATTTAAATAAATAAATAGATAAAATGTATTTTCTACAAGAAATGCTATTTTTATGTAGCCAACAACGCGTCTAAAATATTCATTTTAGGTTTTTAGCTGAAAGATTTATTTGCCAATAGAAAACTTAAATGTTTTGTTGTTGTAATAAGTTCACGGCTTTCTATTTGAAGTCAGCAAAATATGGGCAAACGGTATAATTTTTCATACTAATGTTTACAAAAATTTTTACACGACGAAATTTTTTCAAGTTACTTTCTAAAAAATTTATGTTTCTCGACGAGGGATGTAGAAAAGTAAACATTTTGTTACCCGTTTTGTCTACAAAGAAAAATTGCATGGAAGTAATTTAATAAAAAATCTTATAGTGCAATCCAGTTTAAAGTTTAATATTAAGGGCAATGAACCAGTTTTTTAAATAGAAAACATATTTTTAAATAACTTGTTAACATTGTCATATTGTGATTAACGATTTTGGAAACAAAAAAACTATATGATTCCCAGGGATTGTATAATGTTATTAAACATTAACTATAGAAAGACGCCGAAGCAATATTATAGATTTGTTCGACGTAAATACGGGTAATAAATTCAATCACTAACGCTCATTATTATTATAATTATTTGACAGATGTGTCGAAATAATTGTCAAATAAGCCCTTAATAAACCTACTTTAATTTTTTTGAATATTAGCGTAAAAAATTAAATTGTAGTAAATTCTGAAATTTACTAATTTTTCATTTGTTTTAAATGTTACCTCATCGCTAATGAGCGGTAGCCATTGCTTTTAAATATTATTTAAGTTATCTATGCCTATACTTGAAAATAACTTACGGCGCCAAATCACTGCATTCGATTTGGAACGAAATTAAAAAAATAAATCTTATTAGAATTCCTATATTAAAATCATTTACAACCCGGTCGATTGGGTAAATTTCGATTCGAATCAACTGCGACGAATCGGCCCCAGAAATTTGTAAAAAAAATAATTACAAATAAAATTTCCTTTTAACACAAATATAAATCCTAAATATAGGATTCAAAAATCCAAAACGCCATAAGCAACAACAAACTACAAAAAAACGTCCTGGTTGATTAGTTTGTAATATGTTAAAGTAAGGGTTTTAACTTTAAAAAGTTCTCCTGTAAAACAAATTTCAAACCGTATTTAGAGGTTTTTGGAATTTAGATTACAAAATGCAAAGCAAAAAAAAACTAACATACAAATATTAAAATATTTTGCTTTTACTGTTTCTTATTTACTTACAGGCACAAAGTGAAAGACTAAAAAAATTATACTGCATGTCCTTTGAAGTAAAACTGCGTGCAAAGAAGCAGATTATTTTGCCGCCAAACGCATATAAACTTTTGACTTTTAATATACAATAATTATTTACGTACGTCAACTATATAACAAACGATACATATATGTTCACAGATTTAAAAAAAAAATCTTAAAGACAACAAATACAATTTAAAATCTAAGCAGAACATCTACTTTTATACTTACATACGGATACGCACAAGTCAGTTACAAACGGCGGTTTAAGAACTAAAGAAAAATATTAAAGGATTGCACTTAAAATAACCCTAACTGACAATGAGCAAATCAACAGGTCCTACACCACCACAATACACTTATGTACCACCCCCATCGGCTCCGCCATCCTACCAGGAAGCAGTAGGTGGTGTTAAGCCTGTGGGCCCATTTACACCCGTTGCACCACCCACACATTCTGCAGCAACCCCAAACGCCCACATTGTAACCACAGTTGTACCCATTGGACGAACGGCCACACACATGATATGTCCGTCTTGTCATGCAGAAATCGAAACAACAACACGTACTGAACCAGGAATGATTGCATATTTATCGGGCTTTGTAATTGCATTATTGGGGTAAGTTTAAAAAAATAATTATGACATTAAACCTCATAAAAAAAGTCTGGCCATCAAAAAATTATTCCAACATATCAGTGTTGGGTATACATAATTATCTTATGCTGAACGAATAAGCTCCATGCGACTAGTTTTGACTAGCAATAATGCCATTTTTATACCTACGTGCTAGGGTATTATGCGTTTGTGCAAACATTTGTAACGTCTAAATATAATGGTATGAGATCCACTTTCAAACATACCGATCGAATAGTAATAACTTTCTGAGTCGATTAAAGCATCTACAAGTTCCGTAAATTACATTTAGCCTCATAAATTGTAAAAATAGTAATGCTATTTAGAAATATTAACACATTCGCAAATCTTTCTTAAAAAGAAATTAGCCAACTTAATTTTGTGATGATTAATGAGCGTATCTCCCGTAGTAGACGTTTGCTCGAAATTTAAGTTAACCCCACTTACGAAAGCAACGTTAGCCTTCGTAACATCAAAAACGTTGTGGCGTAGGGTTTCTTTGCTTTTGATATAGAAATATTATAAGTTTTGTTTAGTTCTATTTGTACAACTCGCATATTTGATTTATTATTCTTTTGCTTTATTCTTTTTTCAACATATTTATTTCTAATGTTGTTTTTTTCTCATTTATTTAGCTGCTGGTTTGGTTGCTGTTTAATTCCCTGTTGCATAGATGACTGTATGGATGTTCATCATACATGCCCTAACTGCAAGGCATACTTGGGACGTTATCGACGATAAATAGGCTACAAAAATCGAGCCATCGAATATTTAAACATACACATGCACACCACTTAGAATACGCTTAGAGTGTTTAAAACAAACTTAATGTTTAAACTTGCAAGTAAACGTATTTGAATTAAAAAATTTTTTAACTTTATGTTAACTACATACTAACTGTACATAAGTATGTATGTATGTACAAAAAAATACTACTGTAAACCACTTTTAAAGTAATTTTTAAACAACTTTGAAATAAAACTAATAAAATTAAATTTTTAATTTATAGGTATAACAACTTAAAAATAAAAACAAAGAAATTGTGAAAAACGCCATTAACATTTTTGTAAAAAATCTTAATATTATATTAGCTCAAAGTTATGCTTTTATTTATTTTATTTTAATAAATGAACAATTGTAGTAAATACTTCCAAAATTTATTTTTTGTTGGAATTATGTTTGCATAAGTACATACATATGTATGTTTATACTTAAATAGATTTTTATATACATATGTATGCATATATACATAATATGTACATATGTATGTATGTATGTATGTATGTATGTATGTATGTATGTATGTATGTATGTATGTATGTATGTATGTATGTATGTATGTATGTATGTATGTATTAATTTATTTGCTATTTTTATGTATAAAATCAATTTTTCAAAAAGAGAATTAATTAGTTTCTTAATTTTTTTAAAACAAAAACAATTTTCCACATCAGTTTTTTTAAAAATTCAAGCAAAAATTTATGAAAAATGTCCATACATACCAGGTTAATATTAAGAGCCCAGCTGGTTAAAATAAATTTAATATTTTCACGTTACAAATATTCAATTTTGTATGAAATTTTTAATTTTTCTGATATTCCACCGTTCAAACACAAAAATGAAATATAGAGGGCGAATTTTTTTAATTGCGATTGCTTATAACCTTGTTTAGTGTACCCTGGTACACACTTACTTATACAGGAAGTATCAAGACGCATTCAAAAAATTCGCCCTCTATATTTCGTTTTCGTGTTCGAGATAGTGAATGTCAAAAAAATTTTTAATTTCAAACCACTAAGCATGTCAGAATTTCCGAAATATTAAAAATTTCATATAAAATTAAATTTTTATAGCGTGAAAATGTCAAATTGAGAGAACGTTCCACTATTATTATACTTAATGAGACTTCGTATTCACTTCTTAAAGGGCAACAATTCGAAAAAATTTGAATTTGTGTTTTTAAAATATTCACTATCAGGCTTGTTTTAAAAATCACGTAGTTTCAAATCACTTGTGATTTTAAAATCACAATTGTAATTTTAAGTTTTTTATTTATGCTATTTTTATTTATTGATGAATTAATTGTTTTTAATACAAATTTTTGCTTTTTAATTTGGCTTAAATTCATATTATTTCTTTTTATAAGAAGAATTTAATATTTACCGTTAATGTTGAAAGAAACTTTTATTCGAAAAAGCTTGTTTTTCTACCACAGGGATAGCGATGCATACATAGATTACGCTGCGGCTTCAAGTTCTATTAACGACTTTAATGATATTTAACACTTTCTGCAGTAAGATCCAGTAATTTATTTTAACGATATTCGCATCGTCAAAATAAGTTAGCAATAAATATAGCAATTTTGCAATTCAGTAAAGTTTTTTAACGATATTCGCTATTGTTAAAGTTCGCTGATATTGTTATGTAAGTAAACAGCAAAACTTTTAAGCGATTTTTACAATCGTAATACTCGTTAATTTAACGACAATAGCTTTTGTGTTAGTTTTATTGACAAAAGGTTGTTTGGTATATTATTTTTACTATAAATATGCTTTTCGCTTTGTTGAAACTTATTTTACAACCAATTTTTTAAAATAAAATACATATTAAAATCAACTTGTCCACTATCGTTAAAAATTTCTTATTGAATCATTTTCCGTAGCAGCAAACGCCAATTATTCCTAAAAAATAACGATCGTCGAATTGTTAGAAGTTACTGAATCTCACTACTGGCATCACTACACTTTGATGATAAGTTCATGTTGTATCTATACGAGGTGGTGGCGTAGCATTAGCTGGTGGTACTATTACCTTGCAAGATATAGTCGTTATGGCAGCAACTACAACAAACTCAATACCAAATTTTTTAAGTTCTTGTAAAAACAACCTCGTTAATGTCAAAACATTAACTGTTTTGACAGTTTTAACGCGTGAGCCAGTTGTATATAACTTTTTATGAAAGTCAACTACAGCTTGGAATACGTAAAATTAAGGAATTTTCGCACTTTCAAAAATCTTTAGAGATATGGTGAATTAAAAGTTGTAAAATAGAACTTAAAACCCGACTACAACTTTTTAGGGTTTTTTGTTTTTGGTCTAGGGCAAATTTAGGGTTAATATTTTTGGATTAACGTTAGTGTTGAAATTCTCAATACGATCGTACTTTTTTTGATACTATTGGATTAGATAAAATAGTATTGTACTCCACTGGCTAATTTTATACCCTCTTCTGCCTTTTCTAATTATTATTTAAAATCGTTTAGCTGTGCCTCTTACCAACTATTTCTTTCCATGTGCGTTTCTTTAATACTTAAGTACGTAAATTTGCCCCCTTTAACAAAAAGGCTGTAAATAATATTTTTTTCAAAATTATTTTACAATCAAAGGTTTCGGATAGTAAATATTAAACTGTGCCTCGTTTCTGTAAGGTATGTGAGAAGTTCTTTAGTCGAGAAATTTATAGTCGCCCTGTCAAGGACAGAATGAGTCAAAGAAAAACCTTTATAAATTAAAAATGTTAACTTGTAATATATTAAAATTATATGGCTCGCCCTGTTAATAACTGGAACACTTCCATAATCTTATAAAATTTCTCAATGCGAAAACTTCTCGCAAGTTACAGAAACGAGACACTGGTTTCAATACATGACATTTTTAAAAAAATATAGCTTTTTTTCAAACATTGTTTAAAAATTGTAATAGAAGTGCAATTAAGAGATCCATATATCATCATGCACGAGATATCTTGCAATTTTTTACAAATATCGAAAAGAGATTCAATTTTTTTTAAGGAATAAGAATGACCCAAAATTGTTTTAAGAGTTTTAAATAGTAAATTGCGTACAATATTATCAACCATGCAAAAGGTTAGGGGATTATGTATAAACAATTTTTAAATTTAAAATACTAAATTTATATGAAAATTTCTTTTTGAAACCCTATTTTAATTTTAAAAAATTAACAAAAAAAAGTGCAGAGAGGTGGCGTATACAAAAAATATATTTTTTGTAGATGCATTTCCCAAGGACAAAAATTGTTTTTACATTATTCAATGGGCTTTTTGCCATTACTTCGACAAAAATTTATATTTAGGTAACGAAGTTATCATAAAGCATAAAATATTATCCTTTAGGAATTTGTAATATTTTTAATATACACATTTCTTTGGCATAGCGTATAAAAAAAGTTGTAAAAAAACTTTTTAACTTGATTCCTGGCAACTAAAGGCGGCCAAAACACACATTTCAAAGATATGCGATAAGAAAAATTCGGCAAGTCAATCAAGAAAATAAAAAATTATATATAACTTTTTTAAGTGGCTAACGTTAATTTTTCCAAACTCTAGATCAGATTTTAAAATAAATTTTTAGAATAGCATTAGATGATATTAACGGACTCAAACCAAAACTCAAATTTTTCAATATATACATACATACTTACATATATATACATTACAGCTTCGGTTCACTGTGGAATAAACTAAAAACACATTAATTGTCTACACGACTTCTTTGTATATATTATTTTTATGGATTAAAGTAAAACAAAGAAAAAACGATATTTTATTTATATATCCGTTAAAAAGTACCCTCAAAAAATGTTTTTGATACCCAAATGAAAATCTAATTTTTCATCACTGATTAACGTTGAAATACTGTTTTTGACTTGGCAGCACTGTGTTCAAGTTTATTTAACATGGTACAATAACGGAGGTCTTCGAAGTTGTGAAAAAAATAAAAAGATACAATATTTTATTTTTAAGCTTAAAATTAAATTTTTTATTTTTACAAAAATGTCGGATGAGGTAGAAGTGATCGAGTGCATCACAGAGATCATTGAAATAAGTGATGATAATGTAGAAGAGTTCAGCCACAATGAATTGGTTGTAGATATTGAAGATGAAGCAGTCGAAATCAAAATAGAGCCTCCCATTGCTGTTACAAGTATAGAAGAGGTAACAACTGATCATCAGTCTCCAATACCTGATATGAATGAGGACAATTTAACAGATAGAGTTATGGAATCGCAAACTAATTTGAACCCTTGTGGGGCTGCGACAAACGACAACAGAACAAAGATATCAACAAATAATACAAGTTTTAATGGTAATGTGCAGAACATCGGCATTGCAAAAAGAATACCTGCACTTGCTTCGAGTGTTACTAAACAAAAGTTGAAAACTAGGCGTAAACGTAAACGAAAAGCAAGGAAAGCATCCCAAAATATTGTTAATCCTGCTAACTGTTTGAACAAATCTAAACCGCCTGATGCAAATAAATGTTCAAGTGAAAGCTTAAAAAATCAAATTCTAAATAGCAGTCAGAATGAAACAGAAGCAACTTGCTCTACAAATAACATCAATAACAGGCAGCCTAACGATTTGAGTGATACCGGTAACAATAACCAGATTACAGAAGAAGCGATTTCTTGCTCCCAAAGTACTAGAAAACATTCCAACACTTACGATTTTTCAAAACTCAAATGGTTAAAGCCATTACAAAATCTCTCTACTCCCCCTCACTTGCAAATTGTTATAGTGGATCGTAATCATCCCGATTGGAGAATAACTAACGATAAGTGGCTCATGATAGAAAAACGTTTACTGGAAGCTCTTAACAGAGAAATGTTACGAATCAACGATGCTAGCATTGGTCTATTTGATGGTGCTAAATGGCAGAGGGGCATAAAAATTGTAGGGTGCCACAACGAAAAAACTGTTAATTTTATTACAAAATTCATTCTTAAT
The DNA here is from genome assembly GCA_963583895.1 of Melanophora roralis. Taxonomy (NCBI): domain Eukaryota; kingdom Metazoa; phylum Arthropoda; class Insecta; order Diptera; family Rhinophoridae; genus Melanophora; species Melanophora roralis. The sequence continues at coordinate 1,410,005 of OY757189.1, forward strand.
TTGGATAAACTATGGCATAGCGCGCAACTTGATGTTTTTCCAATAACTCATGTCACCCGTCATATAGTCAGAGCTTATATACCTCCACCTATACTAAAGACCGAACTTGTACTATCTTTAATTAAACTACAAAATCCCACTGTATATAATGAAGATTGGAAAATTGTAAGACAACGGGAAAGAGCAAATGAAGGCGGCGTAGACATTTGGTTTAGTGTTAATGAAGAATCATTTGCCAATATACGGCAGCTTCGGGGTGAAATTAAATACGGAATTAATCGTATATTTTGTAATCCTTCTGAGTAAAGCCTTTTCCTTTCTTTTTTTATGGAGTTTGTCACACTAACTCTTGGTCACTTACCCAGGGTGTCAAACTCCATATCATGGTCAAATGACTATCAGGGGCCAAATCGTCGCATTCGATTCGAAATTTAAAAGTTCTTATTAGAATTCCTATATTAAAAGCATTGACAACTCGATCAATCGAGTGAAATTTCGATTCGAACCGAATGCGACGATTTGGCCCCAGTCGTATCATTGGGAAAATATTGTTTTATCTTCTCTTACATTTTTATTTATTTATGTATGCGCCTGACATTTTCCTAACCATAAAAAATAAAATTCCAATCGTTGGTATGTCAAACCTAATATAAAGAAAAGTGAGAAAAAATAAAAATATATATGCTCAATGATACAAACTGATAGTCATTTAAACATGATATGGAGTTTGCCACCATCAAAAAGTAAAACCTTCACACATTTTCTGTCGGATGCGTTTATCTGATAATTAATTTCACCGTAATACGTATGTACCTGTCAGAATTTAAAATGCTTTATTACAAATGATATAAAATATATATATACCTATATAATGTTATTAAACTTTGTTATTATGGAAAAAGTCGAACAAAATATAAAAGGAAGGCTACATTTAACGCCTTTATTCAATATGCATTAATTTTTCAGTCTAAAATAAGATTTTGTAATTGTAACAGAGCTTAATATACAAGAATTGTAAAGTGAGTTTAATTGAATTTGTATTAGTTTTTTTATAATTTTTAAAGCTCAATAGGTATATAAAAGTGAAAAATATTTACATATACATACATATAGATAGGGTCATACATGTTTTAACATTTGTACGTTCCTTAAAATATACAAAAAAAAACTTTTACTTCCACATAGGTACATAACTTAAGGTACTTTTTATCAACCTGTGTAAATTTTGAATAAATAATTGATTTGTAATTAACTTTTTTCTTTTTGGGCCCATTTATATGATGATTTTTTTTATGAAATCACACTCTTCTTTTTTGCTTCTTAACGGTATGCTCTTCAATAGCATTTTTGTCTATTAACAATAATACAATAAAGTAAAAGTTGGGGAATAATTTAACGGTTTTTGGAATTTTGACGAGTATTTATAAAGTCGAAATTGCTTATATTTACATGTATGTATGTATTTACAACTTTGTGTAAAGCTATATTTACACTACCTAAGTTCTCATCAAAGTTAAGTGTCAAAAAAAATAAAGCTTAAGTTTGGTTTACAAATCAATACATGCGTATATGGGTAATTCCACGAAAAAAGTAACGAAACGCCAGATTGCCGTTTATTAAATTTTACTCTTCCCCAGCGCATATATACCTGTACCAAGTTGTATTTCTACAAAGAGGTAATGCAAGTACTACAAATAAAACATCAACATATGGCGTATTAACACTGTAAATGCGGGGACCAATACCTTGATGTTAAAAAATACAAAAGGTACTCAGCTTTTGACATATAGGTCTCGAAGCTAAACCAAATAATTGATAATTCGCTGACGCTAACACACCACCTTCGTTTTTATTTAATCTGTTTGTTTGTTATCATGATACAACTAATCAGGTAATCACGTCCCTGCAACACCCACAAATTGGTACCAACGTGTCAAACAACAGCTCATAGAAAAAAACGATGAGCAATAATTTTTGTTGTTTTATTTTCACAAGGAGTATTTTGACATTTTGGCACTAGCCAGCTGGGACGACGAGACTACCTGGTTCTTTGTTTCATATTCTCCTAAATACCAGCATTCGTAAACAAATTGCTACAACGGAGACCAGGCGCATGAATACAGGTGACCTTAGTTAACCAGCGGATTTCGGATTTTTAATTTAAAAAATTTATTTATGTTTATTTTCTTTTTTACAACAATTGTAGAATCTAATACTACGTTTCCATCTACGTGATTTGCGCCAAATCATTTAATTTGCTCAAATTAAGTAATTTGCTACATGATTTCCCATATATTTTTCATATGAGCAAATCATCTCAAATGACTTGATTTGCTCAAGATTATTTCGAAATTTGTCTGTGCAACACTGCGTGGAGGCTATTTTTACAAATGCAACTTTGGGGAATCCATTATTGGTGAGTAACAAATCCGAAAAAATGACAGCTGATTGCAAGGAGCATGCATCAGGTGGGAGCAGTTCTACAAAAACAACTTAATTTGTCATAAGAATGTCAAGACAGATAACAAAAACTCACAAATTCTTTTTCCTTCTTTTAAGCTTTTTTTTAGAAAACTACAGTTGTTGTTTGTAAAAAAGAATCAAATACATAAACATAAACAAACTTTGATATTTTAATAACGAAACACCGGTTTTAGCTGAATAACCGAGGCCACCTGATATACGTGTCAGATTGAATTCGAACATAAAATTACTTACAACGTAATGGAAACACTTCGAAATGATTTCCTCAAAATTACTTAATTTGCTTATAATGGAAACGTACTATAAGAATAGCTTAAAAAGTAAAAAAAATAATTTCTGAGTTTTTGTTATCTGTGTTTGACATTCTTACTGCCTTTTAATTGGTTTTTTTAAAACCGCTCCAACCTGTATACATGTGCCCTGAACAGTAACGACCTCAATGCCTAATAGGAGATAATAAAATAGTACAGAAATGGTCTATGGCGGAATAAGAAGGTGACTCCATCCCCACAGCAACAACTTCCTGTTCCTGACCTCGTCCTTATAACAACAATTTTCAGTTAAAACTTAGCATGTATTTTAATGTTGCTAAAATCCATCTGAGTTGTTAAAAATGCTGCGATCACATATACACACAGTATACACACCATTATGCATGAAACAACTATTTAGGTAATCTCGTCCCTACAACAACTACAACTTATGTAGTACCAAAGTGTCAAACAACAGCTCTTAGAAAAAAAAACTATGGGCAATAATTTTTCTTGATACCTGGGTCTATTTCTATTTAGAAAACTTGATGTTATTCATGACACAAATAGCCAGATAGACTCGTCGGCCTAGCTGATTAGAGCCAAAATCAGTTGTTTTTGTGTGTTGACTTTGGGTTGGTACGCGCAAGTACACAGCTAAACTTTCCATCTGTCAATTTGTTTGGAATTCGTTTGAAAGTAAAAACATTATGTTCTCTCTTTGAAAATGGAACAACCGAAATAATTGCACATCGTTTTTTATCTGAGCTGTTGTTTGACACTTTTGCTCTAATTTGTAGCTGTTGCAGGGACGGTATACCTGATAAATTGTATCATGATGTGATTCTTACATTATACGCCAATTAGTATGCCATTTTTTTTATTTTTATACCCGAATAATTTTGGTATATTTTATACGGGATGTATTTTACATATGACTTGTCAAAATTCCACTGCAAAATCGATAATCGTCGTGTGAACGCGTTGAAACATTGCTTATGTGAAAAACATATGTAAAAGTCCGATATCAAAATATTCGATTAGAGAGCGCTCTACTTTCATCTGACAAAGCGTGTGTTGAACAGAAAAATTTCGACATAATTTGAAGCAAATCAAGTCATTTGAGATGACTTTCTTATATGAAAAATATATGTGAAATCATATATTAAATTATCTAATTTGAGAAAATCAAATGCTTTGGCGCAAATCACGCATATGTGTCCCCGTTTTTTTTTATATTAAAAACGACAGCCTCGCTACGCGCACAGCCTCAAAGTATATTGAACAAAGAAGAAGTAGCTGTTCAGCTGACTTAAATCCGCCATATGTTTTATAGCTTAGCTTGGCAAATTTTTTAAGTTACATAATGGTTGTGTGAGCTGAATGTAGTTGTGATACAGATATTTTTGATAGCTTAGCTAAAATTTAGCAACAACAAAATACCATATACAAATTCACGAAGTTGTTGTTGTAGGGACGAGATCACCTTATTATTTCACCTTGCGTATAACGAAATTGAAAGAAAGAATTGTGATAAGAAATAGAATAAATAATAAAACGAAAATATTCAAATAAAGATTAGGAGAATTTTTCATTTTGACAACCTAACAAGTTAAATGAAGGTGTACATGAAATATTTTAAAAAGATTCGCAATAAAAGTGAAAATAATTCAATTCAATATTATATTCAAATTTAAATAAGTTTTTTTCGACGTTTGTTTTTTTAATTTGGTTTAAGTGTAAGAGATTTTAAGTAATTAAAATAAAAATTTTTTCCACGCTAAAAATAAAAAGTTGCAATAATAATGGTATTGCGTTCGGGCATTATTTTACCATTTCAATTCCGTGACACCAAAAAACTACTAATGATAGGAGTTCCAGAAGAAAATCGCGACTTAAGTATTTGGGACTTAAAAAATGTTGGTGAGTAAATAATGGTGAACCCGTGTTCAAATAAAATTTCTTTTTCTTCGCTGAAAGTGTGTTTTCCTGTTTCGCCTCGTCGCGTCCTTCCTAACAACTTTTTACCTAACTACAATCATGATTTTAAATAGTAATCCAACTTTATACCGTGCCCCATAATATCAATTACTTCTCCTTTGACTTATTTTAAGTGCGTGTATATGCCTATGTAAATACATACATAGGTGCTTTTATATTTTACTGTCTTTAGTTCAACACCATGTGTCTGTCCGTTCGTCTGGTATTTCTGCAGTAGTTTTGTATTTAAAATGGTTCGCATACAGTGATGTCAATCGTACTATTAACGTACTTCACTTTTACATAATAAAACTGCAACCTATTATTGTTCAAAACTCAACTCAGTTAAGTTTTAATTACCCAATTTATTATGATTGTTGTAATCATAATATAAAAAAAATTATTATCATTTACAACTTTTTGTTAGTTTGGTTGACAAAAACATCATAAATTTACAACTGGTCAATATCAGTTGTTTGGTTGTTTTCATTATAGTACCATATTACCATATACATTACAACTAAAAACGTTGAAGTACTGGAAATTTAAAATAGGTGGTATAAAAATTAAAATCCTGCGCATTATATCCATGGCTAGCCGCAGGAGTGATTTTGGAGTGTAATTTTTAATATACTGAGAACAACCTGTGATAAAGTTGCTTTAAAAAAGATCCTATCAAAAGCTTATTTATAACTTGACGAACTCAATGATATGAAACAAATCCAACGATATCACTGCTAATTTCTGCTGATTTTTAACTAAAAAATATTTATGTTAAAAAATTATTATGTACCTACTAGATTTTTTTTTACTAAAAAAATTAATCAAGAAATTTAAGTCTTTTGTTTAAAAAAATAAATTTTATACCATTTAATTGGTGTGCTTAAATTGACTCTCCAAATCATTTATTTAGTTTTATTAAATCAACAAACAACTCTTCGTTTACGAGAGCAGAGGGACTTTTGAGCCTTATACCTAGATAGTTACTTCTTTGTTTTTTTAGTATTTATTAGTAGTATTTTTAGTATGTCAGTTTGAGTATTGTAAGTATGTAATAAAATATTTTAAAAAACTATTTAATAGTGCCGGCGCCAGTCGGCTTTAAGCCGCCGCCGTGCTAAGAAAAATTGAGTCATAAAAAAATTGAAACACTTTATACTAAACTCTTTAGTTTAAAGACAAACTTTTTGGTTATATTTACAAAATTTGAATCTGTTTAGTTTAGTATATCTTAGTTATGTTTTTTTTTGGTTTCTAATAAATTTGTTTCTATAATATTAAAAAAAAGGTCATTATATCCCTTCAATGTTTTTCTTATATAAGCTTACAAAAGCAAAACTTTAATTGCATATTTTCCCTTTTAAATGTATATTTCCTACGAAAATTTCGCACAAGTTATGAAAAATACCTTAGCACTTAATGTAGGAATTAAAAAAAGGAAACTTTAGCTCAATTTTTTGTGCTTCATTAGTCTCTTTTTAGCTTTTTTTTTTTTAACTATTTCTTGAATGCGATTTAGCTTTAACTTAACTTTTATTGCATATTTTCCCTTTTAAATGTATATTTCCTACGAAAATTTTGCTCAAGCTATGAAAAATTCCTTAGCATTTAATGTAGGAATTAAAAAAGGAAACTTTAGCTCAATTTTTTGTGCTTTATTGGTCTCTTTTTAGCTTTTTTTTAACTATTTCTTGAATGCGATTTAGCTTTAACTTAACTTAAAAATTTTAAAAGTTTAAAGTAGAAACAATTTTTTTTTATTTACTTTCGCTACTAAAAAAAGCTTTGATATAATAAAAATTATGCAATTGTTCGTAAAAAGGGTAAAATGTGCCTGGGTAAACTAATAATAATGCCGCCAGTTCTGTAAGCGGAATCCCAGTAAATTTCACCACAAATTTTGGTGTTCTTTTAACCTTATCGAATGCAACTAATCTATCGATTTAAAGAACACCAAACTATGAGATATTCATTTTGATAAAATAAATAAATTAAACGAGTCGAGCCGTTTTACAGGATGGTAGAAAATTATTAAATTATTTTTTTTGTTTTAAAACTTGTGTTGTCAACATCGTTTTAATTTTTTACCCGCGTTTTTATTTTGTATTTCTCGGTCTGTCAAAGTTTGTTATTGGCTAAGTGTGTTGTTTGTTGCTTCTATTTTAAAATTTTTATTTTTAAGCTTTTAGCCCCTCTATCTTTTGTATCTGAAAATGTGTTTTTCATACAATCACATTTTTCAAATACATTTTTTTTAATCGCTTTATTTGTGTTGCTTCTTTCTATCTGTTGCCATTCTATTTCATACATTAACTCTACCGTACGTCGCCTATCGTAAACACAACACACGCACGTATGTTCGTTCATACACGTTGTGTTGGGTAAAAATACTATTGTTATTGTAATTTTTTTGTTTACCTTTTTATTTTTTGTTGTCTAATTATTTGGACTTGTACCAGAGACCTGCGCCGATCAGCTGAAAGCCGGCCGACCCAAGCCGCCGATAAGTTTGTGATAGCCGCCGCCGCCGATATTTTCTCGGCGTTTTGTCGGCTGAAAAATAGCCGCCGCTCGAACATTTTTTAAACTTTTTTATGTTGTTTGTTGCGTTTAAAAACACTAAATAATGAAACAAACAAAGATTTTTAATGCACTTTAAACTAATATGTTAATAAAACTTTTAATCTGACTATCTGCCATTACCATTTTCATCGTTATTTCCAGTATTTTTTGCATATACTTCCAATTGTTGGAATCCTATAGAATAAAATTATTTTAAAAACAATTTGTTTCGGCTTTATATTAGTGCCATACGTCAGAGTTGCCTTGGAATTGACAGCAGTTTTTATAAGTTTTCGTTTAAAATTAAATAAATAATGTTTAATTAACTATCATCCTTGCAACGTTTAGTAAATATGTATGTGCTAATGCATTGTACATACATATATGTGTGTCTGTACTTTCAGCCGTCACGGAGCCGGCTTTGAGCCGCCGCCGACAATTTTTTAACGAGCCGCCGCCGCCGATAAAAGTCCTCGGCGCAGGTCTCTGACTTGTACTATGGAAGAATATAATACATATTGAAGTGGATTTTTGTTACTGAATTAATTTTAATATTTTCTTTTTTTCTTGTTTTAATGTTGTTTACAGTTCGTGCTGCTTTTGGTATTTACAATTTTGAATTTCGCAACAAAAAGATTGGTTTCAATATACCTGATGAACTACTGTTGCAGTATTTAGCTCAGCGTCACGACTTAACTAATTTCGTTATAGAAATTGGACAGGGTAAGTGTTTATTTTTTTGCAAACACAATGAGAAAAAATAAAACAAATAAAAACAGTTTTTATAAGAAATTTACAGCATAAATATAGTAAGATAAGGGTTTTTTTTATTATTGAAAATAATAAATACTAGGTACCTATTAACTGACAATTTGTTTTCATGTGAGAAGAGGGGTGTTGAGGAGGGCGGTGCAGATATATAGGTACCAGCATGGTAAAATAATTATAGGTGATTGTAGTTTACTGAGAATTTTGTGGTGAAATTATTTGTTTTAAGAAATTTAATAATTGTCAAGGGAATTAATGCATCAGGTTAGGTTAGGTTAGGTAGAACAGGCAGCCGTTGAAGGAAAAGATACAGCTCACTTGGGTCCGCTTAATTCGGTCCCTTTGTGCTACCTGGAGAGGCAAATAGAATAGGTTGAGATGGAAGGAAAGACGAAATTTAGAGAAGGATAAGAAAGAAAGAACAGAAGAATGAAGCAGACCTACCTGAGTCACTGGTGGAAATCGGACCCACAACCCCCAGACTGGTAGACTCGTGCACTTACTACTGATCTACCGGGGCACCGGGGTAGTGGAGATTCTACAACAGCAAAATTGTGGTGAATAAAATTTTCGTTTTTGTTGTAGTTTTCATTGTCGGAAAAGATATGTAAAAGTAAACAACTTTGACAACCCAGCATTGATTTATGCATGAAAAAAGTAGATCAGCTGTGCTCGTAACACCACCTGATCAACATAATTTAACCATGAGAGAATGTATAAAATTCTGACATAAGGGGAGTATCAGTCAGGGTGACCGAAGAGAATTTTAAGAAAAGTGACACAAAAAGTCTTAAGGTAAAAAAAGTGGCATAAAATGGACTTTTAGAAAAATAAAGTCACACTCACTAATAAAGCTTTAATATGATGTTATATAACCTTGACATAAGTGATAAGGCTGATGCACGGACTGGACGTTGTGCGGAAACATGCGCAGGTCCTTTACCCAAAATTGCCTTAGGGACGACCGGATGTGGACTAATTGCGAGGCACAGTGTCTGGTCGTTGTTTCTGGCGACTGCTTAACATCCTCGCACACAGAGGCGATATTCTCAGCAGAACGGGCGCTCCGGGCCCAAACACTCTTGGCAGCGTCTCGTGTTGTCCCATAGGTTGGGGGCCAAACAGCGCAGTGTTTGCGCAGTCGGTGCCGGACGACCCGGGAATCGGGAATGAAATTATCGCTGCGCCAGCACTACAGACGAATTGATACGCAAAAAAAAAAAGACATTACCCGCCATAATAAGAGCATCTTACAATGGGGTGATTTCTTTTAGCCCACCTTGTAGAAAGGCCCTAACTCGTATTATCTTATAAGCCCAGATTTTTGTTTAGTTCGATATATGGCCTGCTCATATAGCCTGCAAAAAAATCTCGACTAAAAAATACGAGTTAAGGCCGCTCTATATTAAGGTAAAGATATGTACATATGTATATTCAATTTTCTTCAGATATATATGTAACTAAATGTGGTTTAACCAAAAGTTAAAAGAAAAAAAATAAAACATATAAATAAATACAGATCTCTAGTAGTTGACCTAGATTTTTGTATACTTTTCTTAAGAAAGTACATATATATTTAACTATTTTTTATTTTTCATAGTTTTTTTTTATTAAGGCTACGGCCCTGTGCTTTGTCTACAAACTATGAAAAAAATATACAAACATACATACATATACATATAAATCAAGTTAAGAGGAATATTGTTTTTTTATTTCAAGTGATCGTGAAAATGAAGCTAATTAAATGCATTGCGTGTAAACTAACTTTGGTAATTAAATAAAAGTACTTGTATCCCGTTTTCCCTGTTAAAATATTGCAGTTTTTGTAAAAAAAAAGAAAATTTGAATTTGTGATGTTTAATTTTCCATGTCTTCATACACTTTGCAATTTGTTTTTTATAATTATGGATTTCTTTACTACAAAAAAAAACTTGAATTTTGTTCGTCAATATGTTGATAGCACATTAAAAAAAATCATCAAGGGACTTACACAATAGAATCATAAAAAAACGATAAAAATATTTTGTGATGTTTTTTCTAAAAAATCGCCCATCCTGTTTATATATTGCTTGTAAGTCTAGAAGTTTATATTGTATATTAAAACACAGCATTTTAAAATGCTTTTTCTTGCAGGTAACGATGAAATCATGATCAAAGAGCAACTCAACTATGAACCTTCGTGTTCGCAAAAGCTTATTGTACCTCTACCTCAAAAATCAAATGAATCAGCATCGAATATGGATTCACCTCTGACACCAACGCAAATGCAGCAAATGTATGGGAACACAAATAGTGTTGGGGCAATAATGAATAGAACACGTTCTCCTCTGGATCTGGTTGAAAATCATTCAGAACATTCGAGTAATTTGGAAACGGCACATAAAATACGTGTCTCACAGGTGTACAACGAAAATACACCGGAATCACTAACACAATCCATAGATCCCATGGATATAATACCCAAGGCTGAACAGGAAGAAACGGAAATGTTGGATTCGAGAGATTTGCGCTTTGAAAGGCATCAAGAAGTAATGCAACAGCAATTACATCATAATCAACAACATCAACAGCAGGAACAACACCAACAGCAGCAGCAACAACATGAACAACAACAGCAGCATGAACAGCAGCAACAACAAATTCAGCATCAGCAGCAGCCGCAGCAACTGCAGCAACCTCTGCATCATCAACAACTGCCGCAACATTTTGTTACCAACTATACACAGCATCACAGCATGATTGCACCACCACAGAATAATGTGTCTATAGCAACATCTTCCCCATCGCCGCCTATTACTACTAATCAGCCAGTTGCAGTAATGCAACCAGCAGTTGCAAACATTCAACACTCTTCTACTTCGACCAATCAGTCACAATATTCACCATCCATGATAAACCGCTTTAGAAGTAAGTTTGCTTTGGTTGTCCTTAAATTTTTTTTGCAATAACAACAAATTATGTGTTATATTTATTTGCAGGACGTGGCGAACGTATGTCTAAAGACCAAAAGGAATTGTATGTAAAATTTTTTGAAGACAATCCTTGTATGTTAACACAACGACGTAATGATGTTATGTTAGAACCATTTTGGAATAAATTAGCTAATCTTTTGAATAGTGTACCCCAGGGTGCAGTTAAAAATGTGGAAGAATGGAAACAGGTTACTACAACAAATTTCAGTGTCATAAAAAAATGTTTTTAAAAAAAATTTATTTTAGACCTTTGATGCTTGGCGTTATCGAGTTTTCATGTACACCCGATACAACTCAAAACTAGCAGGAGCTGCCGCTCAAAACCCCAAAAACTACAAGCCTTTAACACCCACCGACCAGCGTGCCTACGCCATGTGGACCAGCCATAAGAGTACTGCCCCTCAGGATTTTGAAAAACTGGAAATGTTCCCAAGCCTTGATGAATCCCAGCCGGACTACGACTATTGATTAAAATAAAATAAAATTCTTTACATGAACTTTAAGTTCAAAATTTTGCAAATCGTTTATGTTAAAACGTTAAAAAAAACTCACTTATTCTAAGATAAAAAGTCATATTTTTATTATAATAAAAATAATAATAATGTCTATTAAACTGTTTTAGATTTACTTACAAAAAGAAAAACTCTTTGTTTAAAATTGCATTAAATATTTGTAAACCCAAAAAATACAAGTTTCGTTTAGGAGTAGCAAATCAACAACTCTCGAGATTTCCTTTAAAAAATCACGGTAAATACCGAATTTTTTTTGAAATATGCTTTGATGCCTTAATACATTAAACTGAAAATAAAAAAGTGGCCAAGTAGGTATATGTACATATGAAACAAAAATATTTTTTAAAATATTAACGGAGTTAAAAAAATATTTTATTTGTGTGGAAACACAATTGAAAAAAATAGTTTTGAAAAGATTTAATTTAACGCTTCTTGCATAAAGTTTTAAGTAATTTGGTTATACTTTGTTTCATTATTTAGAGAACACATCAAAAATTGACAGATGGGAAAAAATTGTCTACAAAAACATATTCTTAAATTGATAGGGGAAGTGGTTTAGTCAGGGCCACCTTACGTTACTTTCTTTTACTTTTATTAAAACAATTTTCGTTTGCCGAAAAACGTTGTGTGTTCGTTGGCACTTATGTAATTGTTTTTTATATTTACAGATCACCCTTGAGAGAAATATGCTGTAAATTTTTTAGAACTTGGTTGAAAACTCTAAGATTTAAATGTAATAAATTAAAATAAAATTGTTTATATAAAACTGAGAAAATCTCCCTTGCAAAATTGTTTTGAGTCATTGCTTAAAAAAGCAAACATGTTATTATAAAGTCACAAAGGCTTAATATAAGCTTAAGGAAGCGACACACAATTTTTGTTATGATTTATAATCCGAAATGTTAAATTTAAAAAAAATCGATCTCATTATCTCTTAAACACTTGATCAGATTTAAAAACAATGTAAAAATTACTTAAAGGTTGTTTTATTGGAGAATTTCGAATTTTTTACTTAGTAAAATTAAATTATATTCATATATTTAGTCGATGTGCCTTAATTTTGGACTTAACGGTATATGCGTCCGGATTATTCGTCCTAAATAACCTTTAAAACCATATTCAATTTTTAATCAACGAATTCTTTGTTCCATTGTGTTGTTTCTGCTCAAAAAATAAAAAAAAAAACAAAAAGAATTATATTTGGCAAAAAAATTAAAATCAAGAATTTAAAAAGCACCTAAATTTAAAAAATTTAGTTAAATAATTTTAAAATGGTGTACTTTACTTGACTCTCCAATATTTCTTTCTTCCTGCTTTTTCTTTTAAAAATCGAAAATTATTATTATTTGTTTTCTGATTTAAAGTAATTTGAAAAATAACTGTTTTTTTTTTTCTTGTAATTTACATTTCAGTCTTTGATCCTTGTAAGGACAACTATCACACTTTAATATCAAACTGTTTTTCCTGCCGTTGTGGTTCTACCCAAAAGCAAGCATTAGATTTACACGAACCCTCGAAATCTACAACAACAAATGCTGCCAATATTGGCCAGCAACAGCTTCAACAGACACAACAGCATCTTAACAAGTTGCAACAGTATCCGCCACAACCGAGCAGTGCTTCCAATTCACAACATTCACAAAACAATGATGATCCACCGCCACTTAAAATACGCATAACGAACGTAAACACACTGCCGCCTTCAAGTACAATATCGTTGGATAACACTACGGAAACAGAACAAATTGAAATTGAACCTAAAATAGATTACGATGAGATATCATCGCCCCCTTCCGCAACTCAGACTTCGGCAGCACAACAGATGCAACAAGAACAGCAACAATTGTCGCATCCGCTGCAACAAGAACAACAACAACTACACCATCAGCCAACTTTGAACGAATCACAAGTTTCTCATGCCTCAACGGTGGCCTTATCTTTAAGCTCATCAACGTCTGCTTTAAATTTGCATCATAATCCTGATACTGATGATGAAACTTCCTACATGGAAAGGGAATTACAAGAGCAAGAATTGCATTTAGAACGCATGCATGAATATTTTGTGCAGCAACAGCATTTACAACAACAACAACAGCACCAACAGCAACAGCATCATCACCAACAACATCAGCCACATATAGATGCTCTAATGCAAGAATCATCCTCCTCAAATAGTTTAAGACGTAAGTTTTTTTCTTTTCACTTTTAATTACTCGTGATGATTTGAAATGCATTAACTTTGTGATTTGTTTAATCATTTATATCTTCCATATTAAGAACGTAAAGAACGCATGTCAAAAAAGCAAAAAGAAGTTTATGTAAATTTTTTGGAACAGCATCTGGTTATAAATGAACACAGGCGCAATGATCCAGCCTTAAATCGTTATTGGGTTAAATTGGCTGACATATTGAATTCTGTACCTCAGGGAGCAGTTAAACATGTAGCTGAATGGAAACAGGTGAGTTGCTTAAAATACTATTTATGTTATTTCAAGAGTTTTTTATAGTTTTTGCCTTGTAAATTAAAATTGTTGATGCTTTTACGGTTGTAGTTAAAAAATTTTGTAACTTTTCCATGGGGTTGTATCTCTTATTACAAGCAAATTCCTTTTTGTTTCTGTTTTACAAAGTAGAGCCATTAAAAGTAGTAAATCGTATCACAAAAACAATTTTAAGTCGATAAACACTTTTTTTCTTTACTCATAGATTTATGCATAAATTTTAAGAAAAGTTTTATTTGCTAAGTAAATCCCTTCTGATCTTAGTCCCTCCTATTGTCATAATTTATGTTAAGCTTAAAACGACTCTTCCGTCACTGTAAACCAAGTAGATTTTAAATAGAATATTGTTCGTTTGTTGTTGTTTGAATTCGAGTAAAATAATAAATTCGCTTTGAACCGGAGAAATTTACTCTGATTCGGTTTACATAACATTATTGTTGTTAATTTTCCGATAAAATATATTTTGACAAGATACGAAAATTTTAAAACTTGTTTTATCCTACGACTAACTATTGTTCTTAGTGTCCAATGAATAATTATTAGCGAGTAAATATTATATTTCTAAATATTAATATTGTTTTGGTTTCTATGTTTCTGCAGACCTTTGATAACTGGCGCTATCGTGTTTTTCTCTATGCTCGTTACAACTCGAAAATTTCTGGAGAAGAGGCTCTCAACCCGAAATGTTTTAAACCTCTTACAATGACAGACAAGCGGGCATACAATATATGGATTCGAAATCCAGATACAGCTCCGCCAGATTTGGAACAAATGCGTAATGTTTTTATGAATCTGGAAGAAGCTCAACCTGAATGATTAAAAAAATCATTATAAAATCTTTTACACTATGTGCTATAATATGCAACTGAACGCCATTTTTCTTGTGCTAATAACATTACTATAATTATTATTATAATTACTTACTACATACATATGTATGCACATATATACACTTGTACATATGTACTACAATGCACACATAACTAACTATATTTGTTGTCTGTTTAGTCATGTATTTCATATATGTAAATATATGTATACTTTGTGTGTTATATTATTTCAATAATAATTTGTTTTTAATCTTGTATAATTCTCAATACTCGTAAGAATGCTTTTTTTGTTTATTTTACAAATGCATACATATTGATAAAATAAAAAAAATACATAAAAACATACATATGTATATATACATGTGTATATATATGTTGATATATTTGTACATACATACATTTTATTTATGTATATTTAAGCTATTTGTTTTATGTAAATAAATGTAACTTTTTTTAAAAAAGAAATTATATTTTTTTGGGATTTTTGTTAAATTACAAAATATTTTAAAAAAACTTGATGCAAATAACGCTGTGAAGGGGACAACTAAAATGAATGTTTTCGGCAACAAATCAACTACTTTAAGCAAAGTTAATTTTTTAATTTATTTATTGGGTGCCCCGAAACTAAGTTGCTGTTAATAGAACACGAAGAGCAAAACGTCTTGTACGTTTTGTTTTTGTTACAATGTAAACAGCACATAAGTTATTATTTTAGATCTTTAAAGAATAAATAGCATAGTTTTAGGAAGTTGCAAAATCTGCACAGGCAGATTCATATAAATATTAAATTTTTTTGCCTACAGGCTATGCAAGTGCTAGTTTCATTCGTTTTCGGTTCTATAAACAGCACATAAGTTTGTTTTTTAGAAAACAAAACCCTAACAGCGTTAATTAAACAATACTATTTTGAAAAAACAATCATAATTATTTTTGCTACTGGCACAATTTTTTGGATTTTTGTTACTGAAACGTATATTCGTTATACTGGTTCCAAAGGAAAAGTTATTTTGATACTGATGTCAAGGGAAACGGTATTTTGATACAGGTTATTTTTACTTTAACAATTGATTTACTTTAATTTTTAAACTTGTTTTAAATAAATATGGAAAACTGAAATTTATTATAACAATTTTTTTCAGTGGTGTTTTTGTTATTGTGTCATTTTGTAAGTTTTTTTTATGGTTGTCGTTATGGATGAAATTCGTCTAACGTTCGAGTTGTATTCCTACCCACACTTTTAACAATAAAACATAGGAAATATTATATTTTCTCATATACATGTTTCGTTTTTTTTCTTTATTTTATTTTTTCATTCACAACATTTTCACATAATTACTTTATAATTTTTTATCTATAATATATTCATAATATGTTTACGGGTTATTTTGTGTGTGTGTGTGTGTGTATGGGTGTTTTTTAATAATAAAATGTGTTTGTTTATGTCTGTTTATGCTGTTAAAGCTTGATATACAACTGGGACGAAAGACGAATTTTTTACTCCGAATATCAGCCATGGTAATTCGAACGCATTTTTCAAAATCTAAAATTCGTCGTTCGTTCCAATTGTGTTTCAAGCATATGTTAGCAAATTTTTGTTTTGTTGACTGTTATTTTAACAGGATCAATTAATTTATTTGTTGGCAACATTTATTTTATACAAACATAATACTTATGCATTTCTTTTATTTTATGATATACATACTTTTTCATATACATAAATTTTTATACACATCTTTTTAATTTATTGAAAAAACTCTTTCTTTTCGATAAATTTTCGGTTTATTTTTTATTTAAATTTTAAGTATTAAAATTTAGTTTTTTCTAATCTGTTCTTGGTACAAATATTTTCTCTAATAAAATCCTAATAATTTTTCTATTTATTATAAATTCTACGTTAAAAAAAAACAAACAAAACATAAAAACAATGTTTATAAAATGTTTGTTATTTATTATTCATTTATGATTAAAAAAATTCAAGGTTTATTATCCGCTTTACAAAATATAAATGTCTTAATTGTTAACTTTTAATATTATTTTAATTTTAATAATTTCCATTTTATTAATACTTTTTGTTTTTCCGTTTTTTTTTTTTTTTGTTTTATTATGATTTATTTAAATTTCATTTGCTTTAATTTAATGTTAGTTTTCCTATTTGTATATTATATTTTATTAATTCTTTTTAACTACAGTAATTGTTCGTTTTTGTTAAATATGTATTTTTTTCCTTTTTTTAACAACTCTTTGCACAAAAAAATGTGTTTCAATTTTAACTGAAAAAATGTTCATATTTTCGAACGACTTTAAAATATTTAATTTTATAGTCATGCAAAAAACCGATAAAATCATTCTTAAGGCATAAGCTTTAACACTCAATACACATAAAAAAATCCTTGCCTCATCTTTTAAAAAAATCAGCCGAATGAGGTTTTAAATTTTTTTCCGTACTCACGCGAAAAAGAAAGAAACTATTTTATGCTACCGATAAAATGAAAAAAAAATACATTGAGCTACCGTTGCTTATCATTGCTGAGAAAACATCATAATGAATAAGTTTATCCGTAGATCAGTAGTATCTTTAATAGAATCAAGGAACAAATATATACATATATATAAAGAGCATGCAGTAATATTAATAAAAATTTATTTTCCAAATCAGCTTAGATAATTTCCAGATAGGAATTTAGAAACAAGGCGTTTAAAATACATAACATGATATACGAATGTTTTTTAAAAAAAAAAGATAAAAGCTCATTAGAAATTATAGTATAAACGATATCACATAAAAAATTTAAACTTTTCTAAGTAAAATAAGCGTCTGAAAGATTTTCTAAAGAAGAAAAATAATTCGAGTATTGAATACTACTTATCTTTGCCTAATAAAAGTATTTTATCGAAACTGTCTTCCCTACAGAAGTTAATTAAATAATTAGTTTAATAAAGTATCAATTAGATTTCCACTTGTGTGAAGCTTTAAATATTTGTACAGTAACGAAGCCTATGCTTTTCTTAAACTGTGTAAATCTATTACAGCAGGAAGTTAGAAGGTTTCTTTAATTAGCTCGATGTAATTAACGATTTCTCTTAGAATGGGGATTTGCATGAGCACGAAATAACTTTTTCTACAAGTGTATGTTTGTTCCGACGCTTTTTTTTGAAAGGTTAGGTTCTAAACAATAACTCTACACTGGTCACGTTTTCCAAATGGAAGTTACGAATATCCTATAAGGAAATTTAAAAAAAATAAAAAAAAACTAAAAAAATTAAAAATAAACTAAATAGTAATTAATTTAAAATATAAAAATAATAACAACGAATACTAAAAGCCTTTAAAACCTCTAAAGATTGAAATAATAATAAAAATAAATTGTGTAAATTTAAACGCGATCTTAATCAATAAATAGCCATTAAATTCATAAATATAAATTAATCCATAAAATTTAAAAGACTTAATTTTAAAAATAAATTCCAAAACTATACAACTAAGTTATTATTGTAATTAATATTTATACTGTAATTAAAAAAAAACAAATTCCTGATATTTTTCTACTTTCGTAATAAAAAAAAATTTATAAAATATTTTGTAACTTAAGTATTATTTATCATTCACTCTTTAACCAATTAGCAGCGGTGGCCACAATTCACATGATCACAAAATTCAAGATTTATTTTTTATTTTGCAAAGCTAAAACTCACCGACCGACTGTCTGTCTTTATGAGAGCGCGTATTAAAGTTTAAACTTTAAAACTGTTATTGGGTGGTAAGACAGACGTTGACTGTGTTTTAACCAGACAAGCCTGGGATGTATTTGCCAAGGCGGCATCGTCCAAACTATCTAAATCTAGTGCCGTATCAATCATGGTAGTGTCATGTAGGATGCGTAAACGATTTGAACTTAAATCGTTGCTTGAAGACATTTGCAGTTTTACGTTGTCCGTTGTGGAAGCGCTGCATTTGCTATTTAAATCTAAGGTGGTTGACCTTTGAGGCGATCGCAAGACATCGGGCACATTTACATTAAAGGCTAGCGTTGAGCTTAATTTACGTTTATCACTTTTTGGTTGGGCTACAAATGACGCAGTCACAGGGTCATCCAAGTCCAGATCGTCGCACAGCAAAGTAGAGGGCAAGTCTAAGGAGTTACTGGTAATAGACGATGAAATACCCGAATGTGTTGAGGCCTTGCAGTTGGTAGAAGATTTGCTGTAAGCAGTCACAGTAGTTGTGGTCGGAGTGTTAATAATGCTATTGTTGCTGGAATTATGTGCGTAGGGTTGGGGTCTTTCATCAACTAAATTGGAATAAACATGCAGGTTTGCAGATGTTTCTTGTTTTTGTTTAGTGGCAATATTATCAGATATTGCTGCAACATTTGGGATGTTGCTATACACATTTTCTGGTTGTGATATGGATTTAGGAAAATCCTTTGTTTGAGTTGCACCCATCATGGCAGCTGTAAGTAAATTAGAGCCACTGACTGATAACAAAGGCTTATCTGCAAGTGGTGAATGGGCTGGCGTAGAACTATTTGATGCAGACGTATCAATATCGCCATTGAATAAGTTATTATAACTATCAGATAGGTTATGACGTTCCCGTGCTTTATTTGTGGCCGCTATTGCTGCTACAGCAGCCACCACCTCTGTTGTACTCACAACCACTACTTCTTCATCGTCCAATCCTTCCGTACTTAAGGCTAAGGTATTAGTATTACCCAAATCTATATCATCTAGCTCCTCGCCCGAACTACCATCGCCTGTTTGTTTATGCTTATGATGCCTAAAGCGGCGTGATTGATTAATGCCTTGCAATTGCTGCTGTGACGGTGTGTCCATTTGCGACAATGGAATCTCATTATCCACCAAATGGGCTAAACTATTGGAATTACCTAAAGGAAAGTGAAGTAAAAAAAGAGAAAGTGTATACAATTGAATTAGTAAAATTTTGTTTTATATTATCTTTTCAATTTTCTATAAATAAAAATTATGTTCGTATGTAAGTGCTCCCCTTGTTAAATGAAAACCATTAAACATTTAGGAAAAAGTTTTGAAAAACATTTAAATTTTTCAAACAGTTCTCTTGCATTTAAATAAAGTTTCCTTTAACAAGTTGATAAGAAGAGTATTAAAATTATTAACATCAAAAACTAGCATTCCAATTACATGTGTTTAAGAAAAGTAAAAAATAATTAAATAAATACAAAATCAAAAAGCTTTATATAACAATTTTAAATATAAATAAAAAAATAATTAACAAAAAATTGCAACTTAATTAAAAGAAAAAAAAGTCGAGACACAATTATATACATCAGAGTTTTGACGATAAACTCTCATTGACAAACGTACAGCAATTACAACTGATAAATTAGAAAGAAAATTTCTTTAAAGTGAAATCAATTTTTTTGTGGTTTTTAATTTTTAAAGTTTAATTTGTATTTATATTTGTATGCATATTTCAGTTAAAAAAATATATCAATTAATGAAACTTTAGAAGTTGTTTGTTTGTAAGCTTTGACCACCCCTGATGTATATAAATGTGTTTACAAAAATAATATACATATTTACAAATTATATATTAGCACTAAATAAATCAATATTTTGTCTTCTAATTTAAATTCAGATTGTAAATATGTTTAAATAAATTAACAATTTGAAATAATAAATACGTTTTTCAAAATTAGGGATAATTCATGGTCATACGGATAGCGTTTGATTTTCTTTTTTACTTTTGAAATGTATAAATTTCAATTTAATTGAGATGTTCATAAGTTCTAGTACATGGTTTTAGTATGATAAATGCCAGAGAATTTTAATTAACTTTTTTTGTGTTTTGGTATATTTAATACTAAAAATTACAAGACTTTTTTAATATTATGCTCGTTTGATTTTTAACATTTTTTTTATTTTGTTAAAGATTTAAAAATTGTTTGATCCAGGGTTTGCTTTAATCCTGGCTTAATCGAAAGAAAGTTTGTGTATGACTTCATAACCCTTTGTTGCCAAATCTTATCAAAACCATTTATTAATAAATGAATAAATGGTTTTGATAAGATAAGGCAACAAAGGGTTATGAAGTCATACACAAAGTCATACATAAGATACGACAATATTTGACCGTGACAAGTTTTTTTAACTTTTTTTCATGTTTGTCGTAGGACAAAAAAAAAATGTGGATTGAAATGTATAATATGTTTCTATGAATCTGTAATAGTTTCAAATATCCGTATAAACATTACTATTCCCAATTTTCAAAATAATTTGTTTTTCCTTTAATAAACTAAATTTTAAAAAATAAATGTAAATTTGCAATCGCAAAGTAAATAAACGTAGAAAAGAATCAGTTTGTTTTTTGTTTATCATACAAAATTGTTCAATTACTTTTAAATAAAATTGTAAAGTTTGAATTGAAATACATATTCATCTTGTTACAATAGTTTCTTTATAATTTCAAAACATCCTCATTCAAAGACTTTGTGAACGTTCTACAATTCCAAGTAGAGGTTCAACTAGTTCAGGGGCTTAAAATTATTAAAAAGAGTAAAATTCAAATAAAGAAGAAAAAGGAAGAAACAAAAACAAGGTGTTCAAATTTATAGAAAATCGGTGAAGATACGAAAAAGTAGCCGAAATGCAAAGAAAAATAACAATGAACGATTAAATGTCTCAAATTTTTTGATATCAGGAATCAAAACGGTTGCAAAAGTGTAATATTTTTGGGTCAGTGAATGTAATAAAATTTTTGAAAATATTAATGAGTTTTATAATTAAAGCGGCTACAAAATGTTTGGTGCTGTTTTTTTACTGATTTCAAAGCCTTAATTAATAATGCTTTCTGAATTATTAATGTTATGAAAAAGGTATGCTTGAAGACGTTTCAATTATATAACATTTGTGTAGATAAATTATTAAAATTAAAAATATAAAAATCTATTTTTTGTTATATACTATATTTAAAAGGAAAAACTATATATAATAAAACTTAAATGCTTAACTATATTACAAATAATTAAAACAATAAAATTATTAGCCAAATTTAAAATTATTTTAAAAGAAACAATAACATTTGCTTTAAGTCAATAATCATAACAAATGAAAGAGTTGATCGAAAAGCTTACAGCTTTATTTATAAAAACTATTTTATGTTTATTTAAGGGCTTATTTGATAATTTTTTTATAGAATCTTGACAAATAAGCCCTTAATAAACATAAAATAATTTTAGTAAATAAAGCCTTTAATATGTAGATATATGGAAACAACATTTAAAAGTGTGATATTAAAGTTTTACAAAGAAAATTATATAATTAAAAAGAATAACAATTTTTACGAAAATCAATTAAATTAAGTAGTATTTTTATTTGTTAGAAAATATATATGTATATAAATATAGAATTTTAATATTTATTTTTTTTTTAATAATTTCTTACGAAGGGCTGTTCTTAAAACAGCCCCTTTATTGTTTATTTTATTTTCAAACTCACCGTTTTGAAATTCTCAAAAATAACGTGTTTTTATATTTAAACCGCTCAAAAATTTCACATTGTATTGTTAATGAAGCATAGATAAGAGTTAAAGAAAATTTGAATACGTTTTGTTTCTTTAAAAAATTCATTATGTCAAAAGTAAGAAAAGTAAGAAAAGAACGAAAAAGAAATAAAAATCGGTAAAATTCCGATTAAAAAAACCTTCGAATACTGAACACCATAATACCGTTCCGTTCGTTTCTATATTTGGCACAAAATTAAAATCGCTCTTTTGCCTTGTGCAAGTTAG
The DNA here is from genome assembly GCA_963583895.1 of Melanophora roralis. Lineage (NCBI taxonomy): Eukaryota > Metazoa > Arthropoda > Insecta > Diptera > Rhinophoridae > Melanophora > Melanophora roralis. The sequence continues at coordinate 1,432,633 of OY757189.1, forward strand.
TTTGCGTTAATGTCGAAAAATTTGTTTTTTTTTTCTTTGATTATTCTTGAATTTCCTTTGGGGGAAAAACTTATTTCATTACTACATTAAAATTAAAACAGAGTGAGTCAAAAAAAACAAAATAAATAAATAATAAATTTGATTTGCGATTGAGCAAAGCCTCTCTGCGAATAAAAGTATTTTTGATATCATCCAATGTAAAGTAATATAAAATGTTTAACAATATTTTCGTAGAAATCATCGAAAATTTAATTGAATTTAAGTATTGAGAAGCCCTAATAAGCCCTAATAAGGATATGGTGTAAAGTATTATTAAATACATATGTGTAAAGTTAAAAGGAATAATGCAATAAATATAAAATAAAAAAGAGTGTTAAATAAAAAATTGTTAAAAAAAAATTTAAAAAACTTAAAATTAATTAACTTAAATAAAATTGTAAACAAGTCGCTAACAAATCAAACGTGGCTAACCAAATACAAATAAAGTAATAATTTAAAATAAGGTTTAATTTTATAAAAATCTTATAATTTTTGATAACAAAATCTTAAAACAATATATACCTATATGTATATATGTATGTCTTATATGAACTTTTATGTACTGAGAATGTATAAATGAAAAGAGTTGTGTTTATTGCTGACATCAAAGAGTTGTTCTTTTAATGTTTATATGAAGCTTCAGCAACATCCATTTTGTTCCAGTACATTTTGTTTTTAATAAATATTTTAAAATGTTTTTTTTTATTATTGTAGTTTAAAAAATATTACAAATGACAACAATTGGTTTATTAACGTTTGTGTATATTATTATATAATATCTTTATATATATGTATATATGTATATATACATATGTACCTATATTTAACATATATAATTTCTTATTTAATATTATGTTTTCAACACTTATAAACTATTTATATACTTTATATAATGTAGTTTACTACGTTTTACTTAATTTTCATTATTATTTATTATCATAATATTTATGTATACATTTGTTGTACAAATTATTAATTTCATTTTGTGTAAAGGAACTTAAATATGAGTTTTGATTTCAAAATGTCCATATTGGTAATGTTTTTTAAATTTTTTTTTTAACTTCAAAACACGTTTTTGTATAATTTTGTATTTTTTTTAAGAATTGTTTTTGTTTACTTAAAATGGCAGTTTTCAGCTAATTTTGTTTTAATCGTTACTTTTAATCAATTAATTTTTTGTTATTCTGTGTAATTTTTGTTTTTAAATTTACATAAATTTAACTTTAATTCCTTTTTTTATATTAATTATAAAATTTAATTTTTATTTTTAATTTTTAAGTTGCTTTTTTACTCATTTCAAATTGAAACCTCATATAAAAAAGATACAAAATTTTTATTGTTTAACTAAATCTGTTCTCTTGCTAATTTTTTATATTTAAGTTTTTTTTTGTTTTTATTATACTTATTCGAAATAAATCAGTAAATTAGACTCGTAAACTAAACTCGTTATCTACTCGTACCAAAATAAATATATATACATATGAATGTATACTTCTTTAAGTAACTTCTTTATTTTTATCAAAAAACAATGCACAAAAAATCTAGTCTCAGAAAACAATTTAGCAAAAAAAAAAAATAAATAAAAAACAATAAAAAATTATTTTTAAAAGTATTTTTAAATTAAGTACGAGTTTTACAATTTTTGTCATAAGAAACAACAAAAGTTTATGTTTAAAGCTTGGAAATCGTTTTATTTTTATATTTAACTCTAAAATAAAGCAAAAATATTTAAAAGTTTTACTATTAAGAAAAATAAAATATCCTTTAAACGTTAAACTTATTTAAGTACTGATTATTTGAAAAATTATACAAAATAAAAAGCTGTGCTTTTTCGTTAATTTTTTTTCTAATAATATACGTACAAGTAGTTAATATTTTTAATATAAACTATAATTATAATTAGGAAGCGCTTTTGTATATCAACAAGTTATTAAACATACACACGTAAACTAATAAAATTTATTAATTTCTTCGTTTGCTTTAACGTTTAGCAAATATTCTCTTTTTAGTACAAGAAATAGGTGATTTTGTTAAGTCGAGATTTGCTGCTGATAATTAGTAGTAGTAGTACTATACAAGTACTATGTACTAATAGATGTAGTAAAAGTAGTTGTAGTATTGTAGTCCCGTTGTTAAAACTTGGAGGTGGCGGTGTTAAAAATTTTTGTTTTTAATTTATAATATTTGTTTTAGAAAAAAATTTGTCTTTTTTGGAATTTTAATTTAAACAAAACAGAAATATAAGAAAATATTAAATTTGGACAAAATCATATTTTTTTTCAATTTTAAGGATTTAATACTTTGTACATACAAAATTACTGGACTGATAATATTTTCGAAAATGAAAATGAATTCATTTATTTTTGAATATTATCAATCAGTTTTTGTCTGTTTGTTAAAAGGATACTAGTTTAAACACTGTGCTAGAGTAATGAAAAATTTAAATGAACCATTTACATACGGAAATAAAAAAAATAATTCAAGGTGTAAGAAGGTGGAGTAGGGGGTCTGACTAACTACTTTAAACTAAATAATTCAGGGTTTTTACTATTGAATTGGTAAATTTAAATGAAGGAGAAGTTCAAGGTTTATTTACTTAAAACAAAATAAAACTTTGTTAAAAGGAACAAATTGAACAAATCTTTATTTAATTTAAGGTAAAATTAAGCGTCATCTTTTGTTAAACCTTTTTTTAAATTTAAAGGGTTTGAGAAATTTCTTATTAATATGTTCAAAGTTGTTTTGGGGTTTTTGGTTTTATTTGTTTATAAAAATCCTTAAAAACCCAATAACCTTAACCTTTTGTTGGTTTAACATTAGAATAATAATTGCAATAGATATAACAGTGCTTATCTTAAAGGTTAATACATATTTATGTACATACATATATAGTAAGATCTCACTTTTGTTATTTTAAATTTAAACTAAAGTATTTAACTACAATATTGGCATTTATGGATTGTTTAAGAAAATTTAAAAGAACTCTTTTCAAAATTTTTTAACAGGAAAATGAGAAAATAGAGCCAGTGTTAAACACATACAGTTTTTTTAAATGGATTTTCAACGTGCGCTATCGTATGGCTGGTATCCAGTATCACAGCACTGCTAAATAATGAATTCACGTCGTTGTCGGAACTTATAATAATATTAAGATTTAATTAATATTTATTATTTTATAGTCGACCGATTATAGAATTCATTAAACAGCAGCTGTTCGATTTTCATTGGTTTTCAAATATTCTATAATCTTTAAGTTTATTCAAGCAATACTGACGTGATAAAAGCATCAAACTATTTCTGAACATCAATTTTAGCCCTGTTAACAATGTTTAGCCAATACAAAGAAATTCTGTTCGTGTAAGCAAAATGGTATAATAATTGTTAAAAGTGGTTAGAAATTTTAAAGAATTCCAGCAAACCATCTGAGGAAAGTTTTGATTTTTTTTCGAAACTTTTATTTAAGAAAATTTTTACAAAATAATTTTTCATATATTTTTTTTAGTTGAAAATCTTGCCAATTTGATAAATTAAACGATGGTTTACATTATTATATTTATTGCACCATTTTGAAAACGTCTTTCTCATTTCGTTTTAATAGTTTTTTTGGGATTTCCAATAACAAACTTCATAATTTTTGCCAAATTCCAATTTGTAGTTTTTGTTTTGTGTGTGTGTGTGTGTATATACATATATATTTTAGATTTGAATTTTTAGTTTAAAATTTGCAACAAAGGCAACAACAATAATGTTAATTACAACAGAGATACAAGATGTAGGAAAACCATTTCCATCAGACCCAGAATGACAATTATAGATTTCGTACTATGACGAATCACTACCTGCTGCATCTTCTATAATTGAATTAAGATCAATATTGAATGAATATTCGTAAAGATTTGAATAACGATCACGTTCTTTCCATGGTGATCGATGATTCATATAAAGATTTCGTTTACTAACACGAAATATTTGACTGTCTTTGATCGATTGATCATCATCGCATGGCTCACCGCCACCACCAAAGTCACATTCGCGAATGGTCAGTCGGTTCGTGGGAGATTTCAGTTCAAATAGAACCTCTTGATGTTTATAGCGCTGACGCATGGGCAGGGGTTGGTAGCCGGGTATGTTGACCTTTTGCGAGTCGACCGATTGTGTGGACTGACGACGAACGCCGCGTCCTTTGTTAAACGGATAGCTAAGGAAAATATTAGAACTATTTGAACTATGTTGCGGTGAATAGTATTTGTAGTCAGGGGCAGGCGGCTGAGGAGGACCTGCCGTCTGCCCAGCCATCAGTGGCGTAGTATTTGCTGTGGGTACTGCTGAGGCTTGCAATTTCAGTGTAGAAGGACGTTTTTGTTGTTGCAAAGAAACGCCTGTCACCGAAACAGGCGTTATGGCAGGCAAAGCTGCAGACGAGCCCATTAATGAGACCGTCTGCTGTTGATGAAGCTGATGATGAGAGGGATGGTGATGATGCAACAGCGGTAATGGTGAGTTGCACGTATCGAAAGACGGTGAGAGAGGTAAGTGTAGTGAACGTTTAAGTGTTAGTCTATACGCTGAGGCAGCTGGCGAGTGCACCAACGAGGGTGTTGCTGTTTTTATTTGTTCAGGGTGTAACTGAAGCTCTTGTTGTTTTTGGTATTTATTATTAAATTGATGAGCAGGTGGTAAAAGTGTTTGTAGTGAACATTTTTGATGTTGATGTTTTTGTTTTTTGTGATGATTTTTTTTACGTGACTTACCATTTTGTAAATTATCGTAGCTACGCGGCCTATAAACGCCGCCAGCCGTTGCACTAGCATCCATTGCTGATGATGAGGTATTGGACTGTATATAATATTCAGATTTTATTTTATTGCCGATATTTATAATGTGTAAATGTAAGTGTAAACATATTGTGATTGTTGGAAAGCAAATCGGTAGAGAAAATGAGAGTTTTGTTGTTGGTACGGTAAAGTTAAAAATTTTTTTGTTCGAGTTATAGATGAACGATATTTCCAACAACATAAATGTTGAAAAAGTGGTTGTTGTTATTTAAGGTGGTAGCGTGGTGATGTTGATGGGTGTGGTGATTTTGTTTATATTTCAGTTAATTTGATTAATCATTTTGTTTACCGAAATAAAAAAGAAAAAAAAATATATAAAGTGCATTATTAGAAGAAATTTGTTTAAGAAAAACAGGTGCCTCAAATCTAATAAAATTCAAAATCGACCAAATTACATCGAGAGTTTTGAAATTTAAGAAAAAATTCTATTTAAAGCAAAACTGGTTTTTTTTTTTAAATACAACTTACCTCATCATAGTATCTTGATTTTAAATCAGAGCCACCTATACTAATGCCTCCACCAGCTCCCGTTAAAATAGGCTGAGAGGTAATCATGGCACCACTGCTCACGTGAGTGGCACTTATGACATCACTGAGAGGATGGCGAGGACTCGAATGTTGTTGCATTTGTAAAATAAATTCATCCGAAGCAATGCCACGCCTTAAAATTAGAAAGTTGTTCAATATAAACAAAAATCTTAGAGTTTTTTCTTATTCTCTTTACTAACCGATCAATTAAGGAGGGAGTCATGGGCCCACACAATATATGACAACAATTTAAACATATATTCCCTCTAGAATATGGATTCAAATTGCGTTGTCCACCTTTGGAAGAAAATGAGCCTTTGAGCTAAAACAAATATTTAAATGAGAAATAATTGGAAATAAGAAAAAAATTAAGCGTTTAATACATCTTCATTTGTTGTCTGATCACTTGTAGTCAAATATGTATGAAATCCTGCTAAACCGATCACAGACCAAATGGAAAAGAAACATATAAATACGACAACCACAGTAAATGGTGCCTTTTTTATAACTTCAAATACTTCCTGTTCAGTTTTCATTACTAAAAGTACGAAAAACAAAATAACAAAGAAAAAAGTAAAGAGACATAAAACTTAGAATGATGAGAACAATAAAGGCATTATGAAATGTATACTTACATAATACTAAATGCGTCACAGAGCATGAAAATATAAATACGGCTAAAAACGCCAAAGAGACTAGAAATAAATAAAAGAAGCGATAATTGCGTTTGCCCACACAATTACCAACCTGCAAAAAAAAAAATTTAAAATAAAATGTTAAATCTTTAAGATGTTGCCAAACACTTTATTAAAACTAATTATCTTTTTAATATATGTATATCTATTCGAATAAAAACTTTTAGTTACGGCCGATTTAAGTTAACGAGATTTTTAACGGCTTAAAGTTTTATGTGACAATTAATGTAAAAATGTAAAAAATACAATTCCAAAGGAGATATCCTAATAAGTTGAGCATATGCATATACATTTGTATGGATGTAGATTAGAGTGGCCAAAAATGCACTTACATACAAAATTGATATATTAATTAAAAAAGAGGACAAAACTATCGAAATATAAATAGGGTACCCCGGTAGGTCAGTGGTATGTGCACGAGTCTACCAGTCAGGGGGTTGTGGGTTCGATTCCCACCAGAGACCCAGGCAAGTCTGCTTCATTCTTCTGTTCTTTCTTTCTTTCTTATATATCCTTATCTAAATTTCTTCTTTCCTTCCGTCTCAGCCTATTCTATCTGCCTTTCCAGGTAACACAAAGGGACCGAATTAAGCGGACCCTAAATGTAAATAAGTTTGTACAAATTTTAATTTTATTAGTTCATACAGAGTTTAAAACGATCACATACTAATAAAATGTTTTTTTTTTTTGACATTTTTGCTTACACCCGTCACATTTTCTAAAAAATAATTTTGTCTAGTTTTTTGACCTTTTTTATATTAATTAATAAGTCTATTTTTTTAAGCTTTAGGTTAGTTTTTTAATTTATTTTTTGTACAAATTTTTCAATATTTCGCCACTCCGTTGTGTGCCATCATCAGGAAGTTATTTCCTGAAAAAAAATTGAAAAATTTGTACAAAAAACTAAATTAAAAAATGTACCTACAACTTTAAAAAAATATACTAATTTATTAAAGAATATTTCTTTAAGAAATAATTTTTTGTTGAAACAGTTTAAAATTCTATTAAAAATACTTTAAACCAGCAACTGATTAAAAATAAATAAGCCCGTTTTCAGAAATTATTTACACAATACAATTCTAAAGTGAAAACTCTTTAACAAATAAAATTTAATTCACTATGAGCAGAAAAAATGTCCGGCTAAGTGTTTAACTAAGTACAAATAAAACTATTAAAAGCATACTAGCCCGGACAAGATTTGCTTTTTTTTTAAGTTACACAATTTAAATATTATAATTAAAAAATGTGAGTAAAATGGACACACCCGTCACAATGGAATTGCCCATGTACAATTCAAATTGGGTTCGTCAGCTTCCGAAAATATATGAAAATGATTTTCTTTTAAACTTTGGATCCTAAGGGATAAAACGGGGTTAAAATTATATTTTCGTACCTCTTTAGGTACTTGTTGTAACTTCTAAGTCAATAAATATAGAAACATAATATAAATTGTATTTGACAGCTCTCAAAAAATATTTTGGATTTTTTTGCCTTCTTTGAGATCACGAATCTAAATAAACTAATTTAAGGACTGTTGACTAAAAAAATCGGAAGTATTTTTTTATACATTTTTTTTTTGTCAAATGGCATGAAAACCAACCATAGAATTCTTTTGGTTTTTTTTATTTATAAATATTTTTGCCTTTTTTATTGCTGTTCGTGTTAGTTATCAATTGAATGTTGTTTAAGCGTCTTGTTTGCCACTTCTTTCTTTGTTAGTGTTTGTGAGCAGTGTGACCAGATTTTCAAGTAAAGTTCAAGCTAAATCACGTTTAAAAAACAGCTAAAAAGTGCTAAAAACAAAAACTTAAAGCCAAAAAATAAAGCTACATTTTTTTATTCGTTTTTTTTTTTAATTTCTTTGTTATTTAGACATTTCGCATAATAGGAACGAAACGCTTGTGTGCTAAAAATATTTAAAAAGAAAATTTGTTTTTAAAATTTTGGTTTTACTATTTACAAAAATTTGGTAGACCCATACCTTCAGTAAGAAGAAAAATAATATGTGTTCATATACATATGCATGTACAAGAGCTTTTTTAAAAAGTTTTTTGAAGCAGGTGTTAATTTGCTGCCTGTTTCATTTAATTTTCATTCAAGTTACATAAGTACATATATAAATCATGAAAAATGCCTTTATTCATGTAAATTTTGTTCAAGAAAAGAAAAAAAGATAGTCTTTAATGTAAAAAAGTTGCATTGTAAGAAAGCATTTTAAAAAATATTTTTATTTGTACATGTGTGTCTAAATATGTATTTAAAACCAATGACTGTAAAAATGAAAAAATAATAAATATTATTTATTATTTTTTTAACCCTATCCATAAAAATAATAATTATCGTTATTTACCGTTTTTATTTAAATTAAAAAATGACCGTCCTGCTAAAAAAACTAAATTTACAAAGAACAAGATTTTCAACAAATATAGTTTAATACCATCAAAATGATGAGCTTTACTTGACCCTACGATGTTTCATTGTGCCTGCTTTTTTCTTGAAAAATTCGGTCCTGTTTGATTTAGCTTTTTAAAAAAATAAACTTTCAAATTCTTATTAAATAAAAATATTAATATAATAATTTGTTTCAACGAAAGACATAAGTGTTTTACATTTTTGAGCAATACATGAAAACATTTTTTAATTTAACCAAAAGGCGGAACAAATGTTTTTATCGCATTTGGATTTTTTCTTGAAAAATTGCCGCATTTAAAAGTATTTGTTTTGGAAAACAAATTCTTACGTTTTTTATTGTAATACCATACCTTCCTTATTTCTTTGTTTTATTGAAGTTTTGTGCTGTTTTACGTTTTTTAAATGTCGCTAGAAGTAAATAGTTGTAAATTCTAAGGAAATTTGAACCAAAAAATATAATACGACAAATTTTTGACCTTTTATCTAGCTTCAAAAACTACTAAAAAAGCTGAATCCAATTCCGAAAAAAGCTAAAAAAAAAGCTAAAGGCTAAATGTAAATATTTCGGGCTAAATGAAGAAAAATAAAGCTAAATTTAGCTCCAAAAAAGCTAATATGGCCACACTGTTTGTGAGTATTTTTTGTTTCATTTTATATTTTGTATGCAAACGCAACACATTTTTACTTGAACACTTTCTGAGGGTCGAACATTTTAATTAGAAGAATTTTATTTCTTGTAATGTAGAATTAAAAAAAATATCTGGAAAAGAATGAAAAAAAAATAGATAACTTAAAAGTACAACATTTATTTAGATATTAAAAAGGCATGTTGCTGCTAAGGACGATATTTAGCAAATATATTCATTCATTTTTACTCATTTATTTATTTTGTTTTTATCCTTTTTTTGTGAAGACAAGACTAATTAGAGAGAGATAAAAATTAAAAAATGTTTAGCGTTGCGTGTGATAATTTCTTTGATGTTTTTTTTTTCTTTTTCTTTTTTGTAATTACAAGATTTTGATAAAATATGACGTATATTTGCTCCAATTAGGATTTATTTAAAAATAATAAACAAATGTTGTTGCACTATGGGAGAAAACGCTCATTGAAAGCATAAAAATAGGCTAAAATGCACGGCATAAATTTAGAAGAATTCATTTTGTTTTTGCTTTTGTTATTTTAACGTTTAATTAAATGCTATTTCTTATTTATTTTTTTAATAAATTCATAAAAACGGTTCTTGATGCTTTAAAAAAAACTTAAAAATACGTCAAACTGGAATGAAATTATTTCTGTTGAATTTTATTTAATGATTAAAGCAAAGACATAAGTTAAGTAATTTTTTCCACAAAGAGTGAACAACTGGAAAACCTTATAATTTTGTAGACAAATTTGCACTTACAGCTCCTTGTGTGAAAGATTTGTTATTCTATAAAATTATTTAGGTAAAGTTTACTTTGATGTATGTAGTTATGTAGTTTACAAAGGGAGAAAAGATCGCTTCTTCGACCCAATTGCCAACTCTAAGTCAATAGGTTTTTTAAAAATTGGGTCTTGGAACTACATGTGGCACAAATTTTTTCAGCAAAATATTTAAGATTTAAAACCCATAGTGCATTTGTGTATACAAATAAAGCATACAACAACAATAACAATACGGTTGTTTATGTTAGAATGTTGCCGTTTGTTGACGCTGTTTCTTTACGCTGATTTTTTTATTAAACTTTCAGCGAACAAAGGGTTTACGTCTGTGTAAGTACGTTACTGAATATGTGCGGATAAATGTATGTGTGTGCTATTAATCGGAGGCATTAAATTGGTAAGCACCTGTGGATAAAAGGCTGCTTGATTGCGGACTCGATAAAAGGTTGTAAGAAGTTGTAACACATTGCATTGGTTTGTTTTCTTACATTATGTTTTTTTACTTTTATTTTTGTTTTTACTAAAATCAGGAAAAATGCACTTAAGGGTTAAACCATAAATTTTGTATATTTGGAAATATACTTAATTGGCAAAAATAGGTCAATCTTTTTATAAAAAGATTAAGTTAACGTTATAATTATAATTAGAAAAAGTTTTAATTCTTCTTTCTTATCCAATAGAAAGTTAAGTAAAAAGTCCCTTTAGATTAAAAAAAGTTTTAAAAGTTTTTGATAATAGGTTTGCCACAACGCTATATATATATAAGTTCGTTCCCCTCACTCCTTTTGGGCGCATAGGGCCGCACAATGCTTATAAACCAATTAAATAAGTTAAAAAAATCAGCTTTAAATAACATATTATTTTATAAATATATTTAATTACAAATTTTGTTTAAGATTTCTATTGTGTAAAAGAAAAAAAAAAAGATTAAGTAAAACTTACCCAAGGACAGTGATGATCAAAACGATCCACACAATTGTCACATAAACTACAATGTGATGCTCTGGGTGGCCTAAAAATTTTGCAAGTAAAACAATATTTCAGTTTTACTGTTTGCCCTTTAACAAGGACTTCTTTTGTACGTGGTGGCGGTCGATATGTGGGGCTGTTTAAAGAATTTGGCACTTCTGAAAAACAAATTTAAAATACATAAAAAAAAAAAAAATATTAAAAACCAGAGATACAAACATAGATAAAAATATTGCCAATATTTTAACAAAACAAATTTTAAAAAATTATAAAACACATAGACACATATGTATGTATGTTAAGATCAATAATTTTTAAATACTTACCAATTTGTTTTTCAATATAGGCGGCCTCATCATATGAGGCGCGTGGTATAACACCAGGATCTGTGAAGGTCGTGCGTAGCAAGGAACTCATGGTAAAAAAGTATAAAACAGCACCGACAATCGGTATAATGGGATTAATACGTGTGGCCAAAAATGGACAGCTGCAAGAGATTATAAAAGCGAAAAGCATAACATTTTTGCGAAAGAAGAAAAGAGTTAATTTTAACTTAAAAGTTCATAAACTGTATTTATACTTATTAATTCCTTTTTTTTAAAGAAATAAGTTTAAAAAAGTGCGATACTTTTGTCAACTTTTCTAACAATTATAACTTTTGGAGTCGAATAAGCGTTTTATGACCAGAAATAGATTTAAAATTTGTCCAAAAAAGCCTTAATTAAATATGAAATATATTTTTTGTATTCCATACTTATATAATTTTCCCGGCCCTTTCCTACGCTTACGTAAATTTTAAAAATCTAACACAGAAGTTTTTACATATAATATTTATAAAAAATAAATTATTTAAAAGAAATCGCCATTGGTTTTTTGGTTGGCGAAATATTGTTAAATATATTTAATATCTACTTTGGTATCAGTATATTAAATTATCTTTGTTTGAACATTTCTTTCGTTTTATTTAATCCGAAATATTTAATGCCTTTCAGCCTCTGCTAGTGATTGTATTAATATTTTTGCTGCCACAGTTTTTAATAAAACAGTGAGACGAACTTATATTACTTCACCTACATAAATATATGAATGCGTTTCACCTTAATAAAAAATGACACTTCGTGCATACCGCACACTAAATACAAAACACTCACAACTCAATATGATCGTTTATTTTGATAAAAATGAAATTTTCGTTTTCGTTATAAATTAAATCTGGTATCTGGTAAAAGTATTTTTTTGAAAAAAAATTTTGAGTTGTGACTGTTTTTGATTTAGCGTGAGATATGTTAGTACAAGGGCCATATAAATTATATGTCAAAACAACGTAGAAAATTTTTTAAATTTTGTACGGTAACCTCCTTTAGGGGGTGGAGAAAGCTAACCGTTATAGAAAAATGTTTGCAAGGAAAAATGAGTTGAGGGTAAGTCCTATATTTGACCTATCCAAGGGAACCCTGAAAGCGGTAGGGGGAATTTATTACAAATTCTTAAACATTGTATGAAAGCCCCCTTAGGTGATGGAGATAGGGGGTAAGTATGTTCTAAGAATATGTTTGCAAGGGAAAACTAATGGGGGTCTGTCAAACATTTTATTCCTCCAAGGGCAACTCCGGGAAAGTTGTGGGGGTTTTTACCTTATTTTTTTTTAAATTTCGCATTGCCACCCTGTTAGAGGCTGGCGATAGGGGTATGTTTCAGAAAAAATTAATTATAGGTCGGTCTCCCATTTCACATTTTAGGGTGTGAGTATGTTCCACAAAAATGTTCGTGCGGAAAAACTAATAGGAGTCAGTCTTACAGTCTTTTGTGTACAAATTTTAGAAAAATAATCGTGGTTGCTAGCTTATACACTCAAAAAAGTATTTATGTAAAATCTACTGGAAATGGTATTTAAAATAGCTGGATATCTATTTAAAAACCCTCCAACTAGATAGATATTCATTAAAATCAACAAAATATTTCATTTAATTTTAGACCTTAAAAAAATAACTTACATATTCGACTAAAATTAACTAGATTTTCTGTTATTTACAGATAAACACAAAGTATCGGAAAAAAATTAACAAAATTATATATTACTTAAAAATAACTGACAAAATTAACTGCAACGGGAAATCAGTGTTTTTGTTTATTTGAGGCTTTGAATAACCCTTCAAACCAGTCAAAAACATATATTATATTGCAATTTTACTGTTTTTTTAATTTAAAAATAACTTAACGGATTACTTCCTAAATAACTTACAGTCAGTTACTGTAATAATTTTTTAAGGGTATCTCTGTTAGTTAACGAGCGGCTTTGCTGAGTTTCAATAGCAAAATTCTCGCAAGTGTACCTGATATTTTGAAAGCACAAACAGATCCAACAAATATCAAGGGGCTTTAGAAACTTTATTTCAACAGATAAACGGACAGGAAGACATCGCTAAATAAACTTTTCCATCTATGAGGAACAAGAAAATATATACTTTATGGGGTCGCAAATGGATATTAAAGAAATTAAAAACGAAATGACAAACTAACCTTATCACTTATGTAAAGGATATAAAAACGAAACATTAATGTTGAAGTTGTAGTAGTGGCAGACTACCATATGCATTACCTGCAACACAACATTATGAACTGCATTATTCATCTAGGCATTAGTGTACAAATGCATGTACATATACATAGCACCATGTTTCCATTTATGCAAGTAGTATTTTTTAAATGTGTGCCTGTCCCTATGTATGTATGCAATTGTGTTGTGAGTATGAATGCATTTTTTTGTTTGTTGTTATTATTTATTCATTTAATGTTTAACACAGATTACAAACCAGTAGCATTTTTTTTAGCCGCAAGTGGCATGTCCTTTTATTGTTTGAGTAACAAAATAAAAACATACATACATAAATATATGCATATATGCATATACATACATATATGAAATAAGTATAAATATTATGTTAACAAAGTTTTACATATTATATTTAAATGCTGAGTAATGCACAATGGAAAGAATATGCACTTTTTATAAATATTATTATTAAAAAGAAAATTCTCGAAAGCGAAGTCTGATTAAGGGGTTTTTTTTTATAAAAAAGGTGTTTTTTACCAATTTACCACATAGCTTTTTCTTTAATTTTTTGGCATTTAATTGTTATAGTTAGAATCACTATTAGACATTTAGATATTTTATAAGTATTATTTGATATAAAAAATGTGTGTATACAGATTTTAAGGAATGTTAATAAATTTCAAAACATTTTAAAACTTTAACATCAGATTTTCTTTAATTTCAACTAATGCTTTAAGGCAATTGTTTTAGTTCCTTTTTAGTTTTAGCTTGTTCAACCTAACCCACGGCCAGAAAGAGTGTTTAAATGAAAGAAAAATTTTTTCCTTTTAGCATGTTTTGCCTGACATACTGATATAGTTTTTTCTATGTAAGAATAAACTTTCTTCTTTTAATATTAAATATGAGTTTTATGAGAAAAGTTTAAGCTTTTGTGTTTGGGTTTTAACATTATGTAAAAAAAAATTTTTAAACGTTTATATGGGCCTGACATTGATAAAAAGCTATTTAAAAACAAAAACTGATGACTACAAAAACAAAAAACTAATAATTATTTTAGTTATTAACATTTAATTTTTTCCCCCGCTTTTACATATTATGTACTTTAAATTTAAAAAAAAAAAAATTTTTTTTTAGTTTTGAGGTAGAAATTTAAAATTTTTCTTGGCGTTTACCCCAACAAATGGCTTTGTTAGTATCATCTGAGGTACCTTTACATGAAAATACATGCATTACTACATGTCAAAAATTTTTGTAGAACAATACAAAATCTTATCATGTAAAAGCATAACGTATTGAGTAGGGGAGAATACAAATATTAAATTTAACAAGTGTTCGGCAAATGTTTATTTTTTAAACCATTTTAGAAACTTATATAATCTCATCACATCTGATGTGCCAAACATTGGCAGCACAAACAACATCTTTTAAAGGTGGCTGCATTTCACCCAACCAAACAAAGACAACTAAAATTGTGGCAGAAGCTTTTCATGTTTTTTTTTTTGTTAAAATTGTAGAACTTTAACAATTTGCTGTTACAACTAAATATAACAAGCAATAAATAAACCAGCTTCGATTTTACCAACACCAGCCGTGTCAACATGAAAAATACTTAGAACAGACTTTTGTTCTTTTTTTAAACGCGGAGAGAATTTAAAAATATTTTAATTCTACAAAGTATAAATACTATGTACTACCATGTAAATACACCTTTAAACCTATTTATTTGTATGCGTATTCTTAATATTGAAGTACATATGAAAAACATTAAATTACTCATACCACCCGTAGCAAATATTCAAAACTAAAAATTGTTTTCCTAAGTTTAACGAAGAAAAAGACAAACACTTAAATGTTTAAATAAAAGGACATCAGGTTATGATTCGCTAAATACGCACATTGTTGTTTGCCTTATAAAATAAATGACCTTTGCATTAATATCTTTTCTTTTAAGATTGTTGCAATATGCAAAAACCTACATTTTTATATTGATTTTATAAACAAGATGATTAAGCGGTGTTTATTTTCGAAAATCACATACTTTGTGTTTGTTACTATTATTTGAAATTTATCCAAAAAAGAGAATCAAAGATAAATAATGATTTAAATATGTCTTTTTATCTAGAGTATTATGGTATTTTACAGGCATTACTTGCAAAAAAAAATTTTATTCATACTAATGTGTGTTTATGTCTTTAAATAGAATTGTAAGTGAAAGATATTTACTCGCTATCGTCCTTTTGTATTTTCGTACTAGAAGAAGCAATGATTTTTTTGTTCTGATAGTTGGGTCTTTATTTTTTATGACACAATTCCCTTTCAAATACATTCACTCTAAATAGAAAAAAAAATTACAAAAAAAAATTATTTTACATTTCAAATACAAATATGAATCCTTTTTGATATTTATTGTAGTTAGTAGCATTAAGTGTATGTGTGTGTGGTATGTGTGTTCACATATTTTTTTATTTGCACTGAATTGAATTGCAATCTGTAAGCCTAAACAGTAACGCATTCAATTGTACTCGCATTATTATTGTTATTATTCATCAGGGCTTATGTCACACATAGTAATTTTTTAGATTCTTTATGAGATTTTTTTTCACAATCATTGTTTCATACATATTTCTTTTGTCCCCCAATAGAGAAATCAAAAAAAAAAAAGTACAATGGTTTAGTGTTCACATGTGTATTTAAAAATCTATTGTATTTATGTATGAGCAAATGATGGGCTTTGCTGCTGCTGTTCGAGCTGTTGTTATTTCCTATTCATAATTATATATTTGCTTAGATTTCATTGCGAATTTTCATCACCATCAGCAAAATTAATAACAAAGAGAGCAAAGAAAAAAACTAACAAAGAGGGGTCCAAAACATCTTTTGTGTAAATTTTTTAACACATTTTTCCATTAAATGCATTTTGAGTTATATATTTATAATTTTCTATGAAGTCGAATTTAAATTTAGGTTAAGTTTAATTTGTGAAAAACTAAAAGATATTAGAAAAAACAAACATTTAACTAAAAACATTATTACGTTTTAATTGAATAAAAATCTTAAAATTTCAATGATTAAATCGGTCATTCTGTTCTTATTTTATTTTAGTTTAAGTTGTTTGAATAAAAAAATACGAGCAAATTTTGGTAAAACAAGCAAAAGTATTTCCTAAAATCAAATAGTTTACATTTTACCAGTACGACTTTAAATAAAACAAAGCAATAATGCACTTTATATATGTAAATAGCCTAGAGAGCAAACTTTTTTGCAGAGAATTTGTTAAGTAAATTGAATTGACACTTGCAAGGGATATATGTTATTTCGGTAAATTTTTTTAGTTAAAATTAATAGAAAGGAAGTTAATATTGTAGTAGTGCGTGCAATTCATTTGATGTAATACTAAAAACAACTTATTGCAACAACTTATTGCAAAACTGAAGAACTGTTGCATTCACTTTAAAACTGATGGATGCAACTTTCATCTGAAATAGCAACAAAATCATCTTTTCAATGCAACATTTTATTTTGGGCAAAGTTTTTAGCTGCCATTGTGGGAAAAAAACAAAAATGCTGAAAACATTGAAAAAGAGGTTTCCTATTTGTTGTCTTTTTAAGGTGTTACTTTAAAATAATTTATGTTATATCGATGATCATTACATGTTAGTGATGTGCACGTGATGTTGGAGACGAAAATAATAATTAAGTTTAGACTAATAAAAAGTAATTTAGCAGCTATTTTGGTATCTAACAAGATTAAAGAACTGAATAATAAAGAGATATTACAAACAATCATGCATGCAATCGTGTGTAGTTCCGTTATAGATTTAACTCACCAGACGGCACTTGTTTGTGTGTGATTGTCTGGTCTGCTGCGTCTATCAAATCATTGAAACTTTCCCTTTGTTACCAAATCAAAAGTTTGTTAGACAACAACTTCTATGAGTGCGGAAAATTGTTGCAAAATAAATGAATAAAAATAAAAATAACAAGAATATAAAACTAAATAAAAAAAACAAACAACTTAGTAATCGTACGTACAATATAGTAAGTGATTTAAAAACTTTGTTTCACAGCTTTACCAAAAGTTCGTGCAATTTTAAGAACATCTTTAGACTGAAAAGCAGATGCACTTTTGAAAGTTAAGATTTTTATTTTTTTATGATTTTGTTTTTAATAAAAAATAAAAAAAAAAACAAACTTTATTTTTCGTAGAAGATTTTTAAAAAACCATTAAAATGTACATCAAATTGAATAGTTTTCAATTATTAGTAAAACTTTTTCTTGCGATAAAGCAAAAATTCTTAATAATATTGATAGCATGTTTACTAAATATTCGATATTAAAGTCAAAAAATGGAGAAAAACTAAAAAAAAAATTAAAAACAGAATAAAGTGATAATAAAAGCTTAAGCTACAGTCACATTTGTCAAATATTTACCCACAACAGCGTTAGCACTTATTATAGAAAAAGCCTGTTTAACGTTCTTTAACCTGAAGAGACTAAATAAATGAACTAAAAATATTTTTTTTTTATTTTTTTAAAAGAAATTTTCAATTTCATGATTTGGGGTAATAATAGATCTAAATAAGGAATACCAGTGCTTATTAAATACTTGAACTCATTACCACAGCTCCTTACAACAGCAGCAGGCAGGTATAAAGGTATAAAGTCACATTCGCACAATGGTCCTAGGTACTGGGGCTTATTTTAAATTTGATAAATGCAATGTTAACGATAACCAGTCTACTGTCTACAATGAACAAATTTTAGAAAAAAATTCGAAAAATATTAATCGAGCAAACGCCACAGATATAAAATGAAAAAGTTGTTAATAAAATTTTGTACCGTTAAAATCAACATGATGGTTTTTTCAAAATTTTATCTTTTTTAAAATAAAAACTAAGTAGAATCGTGACTTCTATAACTATATAATATTTATGGTGCGTGAATATTTAATAAAAACAAATTAAAAAAATATTAGCAATCACACAAGCTTCCCGCTTGATTTGTCGTACGAAGGATAAATCAATTTTTTTTGCAGCAGTCGTTGGTTGGTTGGTTTTCGTGGTAGTTTGTTACACGCAAACTGTCAAGAAGAGTCTAAATGACGTTTTGACAACACCAGACCATTCGATATGTAATAGGTCCCCTTAAACCATGGTCCAAGGGAAAATGGAGTACTAGACCCACCCTGTCGCATTGATGTCTCTCAGCCCAATTTCAGATACATCCCCTAGGCTGTCTAGTATATTATGGCCCAGGAACTTGTGCCTCTTCACAGCCAGTGCAGGGCATTCGCAGAGAAGATGGAAAACCGATTCCTCCCTTTTCTTGCAGCTGCGACAGTGATCGTTAAACGTGAGGCCGAGTCGTTCTGCATGCCTTTCCAGCATCCAATGACCCGTTAGCACCGCCAGCAACTTCGAAATTTCCACGCGATTTCAGTTCATAAGTTGCCGACATCGAAAGAGGGCCACGTTTGCCTGGCGACCCTACACGTATCCAACCTCTGCCATCTATCGTCAGCAATACGCACAAAGAATCTTAAGATGCTGTTCTTAATAGTCTGCAACGGAATTGTGGCTGTATTTACATTTGAGATATTCAGAGCAGATCCTTTCTTAGCTCACTTATCTGCCCGTTCATTACCATGGTAGCCCCTATGCGCAGGAACCCACACCAGAGTAATGTCAGATAGCTGCCTTAGCTTAGGCAATTCTATTTTACACTGACTGACTAATAGTGACGTGGTAGTGTATGATCTGAGTGACAGAAGCGCCGCCCGACTGTCGTCAAAAATACCAATATTTCCGCGGATATTTCTGTCCTATAGTAGTTTACAAGCCTCCTGTATGGCAAATTTCTCGGTCTGAAATACACTCGATTCATCCGGAAGACGAAAAGAAGCATTTACGTCCAGCTCTTCTGAAAAGACACTGCATCCAACTCCGCAGTCTAACTTAGAGCCGTCCGTAAAGATCCTAATGTTATAAGATTCCCCAAGGTTACCCCTACACCATTCACCCTTGGAGGGAATAAGAACTTCAAAAACCCTATCAAAGTCCGTGTAGGAAGAAAAATATTCAGAAGGTTGGTTCACGAATGGGGACAATCCTTGAAAAACTCTCGCATGCCTATATTTCCTCGATTTCCAACATCCAGTCGATCTAAGCCTTACTGCACTACAAGCAACTATTACCCCAATGTGAAGGTCGATGGGAGCAAGATGCAAAATAGTATTCAATTCCTCAGAAGGACTAGTTCGCAGTGCGCCCATAATTCCAATGCAAGCAGATCTCTGGATTTTATACAGCTGGTCCACTACATATCTACGTTCCGTAGCAGTACAAAAAAGCAGAGATGCAGTAGTCGTTACTTCTAATATAAATCAGTAAATATTTAAAACCCAAAATTATTTATAAATTTCTTTAAATTTTGTTTAAACTTTTTTATTTATATTTCCTTTCCCAGCTAGTTTCAACCACAAATAGTTGCTAATTTTTTTTTTGTATATTTAACGTGTTGTTGGATGATTGTCGGATAAGTAATGTAACTATTTTGGTTAAGAAATGCTTAAATCTATTTTATTAATGTTCTCTTTCACATAAAATATTGGTTCTAGAGGCTTGGGTTGGAGTAAACCCGACAGGAGTCAAAATAAATACAATTTTTACATGCCTTAAATAAATAAATGTTTAACAAAATAATTAAGAAATAATTGTTGCCATTTGGCGATACTTACTCAAATGCAAAAAACAACGCACTTGTGCCCGTAATGAGTATGCATGTTAAATAAAATACTCCCGTATGAGGAGCAGACATTAACAAGCCATCACAATAAAATTTATTACGTCCGGCAAATAGTTCCCATTTGCGTGTGATGCGTGTATTTGGTGCCATATTACAGCAGCAGCAACAAAATAAATTCATTTAATCCTAAATGAATATATGTTGGAGGTGTTGTTGTTTTTTAAAGACGTTGGTAGCCAGGACGACGGCAACGTTGGTAAAATATGATTGTGAATCGGCAATTGCGTTTATCGTTGGTTGCTTTAGTTTCTGTTGTTGTTGTTGCTGACGCTGATGATTACGATAAAAATAAAATTGCAATAATTAGCAAACAGGCAGACAAACGCACGCAAGAATAAAATAGATTAACCGATTTATTATTATTCTTGTTATTGTTGTAGTGATTAAAGCTATTGTGTTTTATTCCGTTATTCGTTGTGCAAAATTAATGATAAAATTGTTGAATGTATTGTGAAGTGGATACAAATGTGCGTGTGTGCAAATGTTGCTCTGTTACTTTGCCGTTTGCCTGGGTAAGTGTAAGTGGGTGGGTGAGAAAACGGATCGAGGAGAGTATATGTGCAATTGTTTATAAAGCGTATTCAATGTTCTTCGTTCTATACACACACATACATTAAAAAACCATGAATAATTGTTGGTGTTGAAATAATATTGTTGAATGTTTAACGAGACTTTTCTTGTTGAATGATTGTTTGGCTTATTTGGCTATCCGGCTGACTTGTTGCCTGCTTTGTTGGTTGATTGAGACTTAGACATACAAACTAACTTGTCGGTTAATATTGCTTTATTATATAATAATTGCTATTGTTAGTGATGACTTGGGCGTTACGTTGTTTACTTTACAACTACTTTGTCTCTCTCCCCTCCTCCTCCTCCTCCAGCTCTATTTGTTCGTCCATACATAAACATCGATTCAAGCTTGAGACAACTCAAAAGGAATATTAACTTTATACATGCATTCACATATGCTTAAGACAGATTTTTCTGGTTGCTGTAATTGTGATTTTGGTGCTTAGGTTTTATAGGGTGTAGATTCCTGCTGTTATTATCGTTGTTATTGTTACTTGTTTTGGTAGGAGTGTTGATACTGTTGTCACTACTAATGTTCCCACCTTCACCTTTTTTTTACTTCAGCTTTCCCGCGGCAATTTTTATCAACATGTTGCTAGTTTTGTTATCACATGTCCAGTTGCACACAAGTACAAACACATCCATTTAAAATTAAATTAGGGATTTAAGGAAATTTTTTTTTTAACAATTTTGTTTTTAACCTTCTAGTTTAAAAATGAGTTTTTAGGTTGTTCGTTTAATTATTATTGTTGTTCACTAGTTTTTGTTGGAAATTTTATGTTTATCTTGCAAATGGTTTTAATTTAATAAAAAACATTAAATAAAACCGTGTTCATTCAAAAACTGAAATTGTTGATAAAATATTTAAATTAAAAAAAATGGTTTATATATCAGTTGTTTTGTGTAGCAGATCGATTGTATTGGGGAAACCAATTATATTTCTTTTAAAACCAGATTTCTTAGCACTACAAAAATTTTATTTTAAAACTGTTTAAAAATTTGTAAAATGTAGTTTCATTTTGAATCTCATTTCGAAGATGTGGTTACAACAAAAATACTAGGACTGTGTTAGTCAATAATTACTCAATAGTCAGTTGTTGTTGGCACTACACACACGCTATAAATATAAAGTTTTAAAACTTCTTCCAAAACATGTGCTTTTTTGTTAAGATTTAATTTATTTCCATTTTATAAAAAAAAATGTATCTGAATTTTCAATGAACAAATTTTTGCTGGTAAATTTACACCAATATTCTCGTCTGTTGCATTTTCAAATAATTAGCGAAACTTGTTTTATGCTTTTCGTCGTTGTCGTTGTTATTGTTGCTATACTTGTACGTATTATATAAATCAGTTGAATATTAATCAAATGCAGCGGACTTTGATAGTACAAGTCACTTGTAACATTTTGAGTGAGTGAGTAAATGAATAAATAAACGAACGAAGAAACGAAAACCCCGACACTTTTAACAACAAATTTGGCTAATTCTTTCTATCTTGTTATAAATGTTCATTCGTAGATATGTTTGTGTATTTGGCTGTGTGTAACTGTGATTGAGTTAGTAATTGGGCGAGCAAGTTTTCCTTAACAATTTAATGTATATGAACATATACTGTGGTTAAAGTTTTTGTATTTAAATGAGATTCTATAAAAAATCAAATTCATGTTTTAAATTTGGTCAGCCATTCAGCATTACTTTGAATTTGTTTTGTTTTGTTTTTGTTACTCAAAACTAAAATTGTTGTTGTTGTTGTCTTGTATTAGTCGTTTAAAATTGTTATTGTTTTAGAGTTTTTATTTTTTGAGAAAAAATAAAAAAAAGGAAATAAAATTAAGAAATAGTGATATTTATGTAAATATTTATGGTTGTGATTTCTAATGTTATCGTTGCTGCTGTTGCCCATTAAAGATTTTCATTAAAATTTTTTCTACAATTTCTTGTTCGTTGATTTTATTATTGTTATTGTTATTTTATGTCTTATTGTTATTGTTGTTTCTGATGTGGAGTTTACAAACATTATTTTTAAGTGGCAATAACATTATGAAACTTTTCATTTCACTTCCTGCGTTGTTTTTTTATTTCTGAATATTTAAAATGAATGGGGTTCGTTTTTAAATGTTTATTCTTTCTTATAGTTCCTTTTGTTATTATTTGTTTATTGCTTTTTATTAAGTTGCTTCCAACTCTATTTTAATCTGCATGATTTCGGATCTTTTATTTCTTTTTGTCCTGCAAGATATTTTTCTTCTTCTTATTTTAATAAAAGTTGTAGGGATTATTAAATGTGATATTATTGGTGTTTTTCTACTCAAATTGTTATTGCTGTTGTGAATCCATTGTTTATTGTTGTTTTTTACGCTACAAACACAAACATAAAAAAACGAAGAAGAAAAAACCTGAAACAAAAGAAAGAAAAAACGAGACGTGTTAATATACTTTTTTATGAAATATTTTTAGATTTTAAATAGTGAAATATCATTTGCATATATTTTAAAATTAATTTTTTTAAAATGAATTTGGCAAAATCATGTTTTGAGCTTAAATAATTACTAAGGAAAACCTAAACAAATTTTTCTATTTTTATCTATTCTTAAGGGTAAACAAAGTATGTTTTAAATGTAAAATGTTCTTTAAGAAAGTACCAACTACTTAGAAGTTTAGAGTTCTCAGTCTTAAAAAAAATAAAAGAAAATACAATTTTAAGTTATTAAAAACACAACACTATAAGAAAGAGAGAGATATAGGAGGTTCAGTTTTTTTTTTGGTTTTTTTCATATACTTACAGATCCTTTGAATATATGTTTTTTAATATTTTTAAAAGCTTTTTAAGAGTAAGCAAAATTGCTAATGCAAATTTTTTATAACAATTTTTAAATTTATTAACAAAAAAAACTTTAAAAATTTAAATTGTCGAATTAAAAAAGAATATATTGTAGGAAAAAATTAACACAAGTTTTCTTAACTCTAAATTCTTCATGCTTAAGTATGGAACAATAAATCGTACTTTTTATTCCATGAAGTATAAGCGAAAAGTTAAAAAAACAAACTAAAACTTTTGCAACAGTTTATGCCGTTAAATACAAAACTTTTGCATCATTTTTATTTATTTTAAAGTAAAGGACCAACCAAAAAGAGCCACTTAAAAGTCTACAAAAAAAACCCAAATGAACAAATTGCTTAAATATGCCTTTGAGCTTAAACGAAAATAAATTGCAATTTAAGATGGATTTTTTTTCTTTGATACTAAAACGAATTCTTTGCGTTTGAATGATGTTCGTGGGGCACAGTCGTCTATGTTAATACACATGTTCGTATATTTATTTAAACATACAAACAATCAAAACTTATAAAATTTATTTTTATTATTTTCTTAAAGTAAATAATTTTTAAAATTTATGCAAACAAACATTGTATACTACCTGCGGGAAATGTGTGGCAATTAGTCAAATTGAAATATTTCATGGAAGGCCAAAGAAAGCCAAGACAATATTGATACTCAAAGTATGCGCAGATAAATTAATTTATAGATATTTGATCCATTTACTCCTGTAAAAAGCAACTTTGTCTTAACAAAACATGCCAGCGAAAAAAATGGATGCGCCGGTTGAAAAAAATAAAACGCAAAAAGGAAAAAATTATATAATATTATTGCTTTTGAAAATTTTCTTCGATATGTAAAAGAAAAGTATGACAACAATTTTCTTTCTTACATTAATGAAAAATAATTTTAATTAAAATTCTTAGTTACGAAATTACTAAGAAAAAAATAACAATGAAATGTGGTTTCAACCTTATACGCAATTATTGAAGATAAAAACTTAAGCATATAATTAAGGACTTAAAGAGCCAAAATTTTTGTTTAGATTCAAAACTTTTTTGGTGCAAAAATATATATTTAACTTGTAAGTCACATTTAATTTGGTGTGTATGTGCAACGAAATTTTCGCTGTTGAGATAGTATTTTGCTTATTTTTATTTTTGTTGAACTTATTGTTTTAAGACAAAATTTTGGTTTTTTATTTTGGCTCAAGTTCACTATTTAATTTCTTTTTATTAGAAGAAATTAATATTTTTCCGCTTAATGCTGAAAAAACTTTAATTTGAAAAATCTGGGTTTTCTTTACCGATACATGCCGAGTATAACGCATTTTCGATAGCAGCTACGCAACTTCCCCATCATAACCTTTTGAACGGTAGTAGTGTTTTTTGGCCGTAAACATCATATAATTACCTTACATGTTAATCAGAAAGGGAAACGTTTTTTTTGTAAGTTAGAAGGAAGTTTACTTTTCCAAATACCCTATGCTTGTATTAAAGTCTCTTCGGCAACACTTAACTAACGGTTAAGCATCATCCGTCTATCAGATGGAATTCAACGGTTTTTTTTTTCATTACACATTATACAATTGGGGGGGGGGGGGGGGGGGGGGTAAATATTTGTATTCATTTTGTCACTGATGATGAAATTCCGTAGCTGCTTTCGAAAATGCATTCTACTCGGCTAGTATCGGTAAAAAATCTGCTTCCTCAAAAAAGTTTCTTTCAACATTTACGGAAAAAAATTGCATCGCACCGTATCTTTTTTTGGTAACAATCTCCTTCATTGATTGTCAGTCAAAATCATATGTTTTGATGATTTAAGGTATTTTATTCCGTTTCAAACATTTTGAGTTTTGTTTGTGAAGGACAATATGTGCGCGAGTATGTGCATGTTTATATGTTACTTCGTTGGTATGTTTGTTAGTGAAGTTGTTAACTTGTGTTGATGGTTGGCTATTTATTATTCAATGGTTGCATTTTGTGGTTTTAATTGGCACTTGAATGGGTTTTAATGTAGTTAAATAGCTTGTTGTCATTTAATGATATTTACTGACACAACTTGTATTATTGTCATGCTTATAACAACAACAAGAACAGAAATAACCAACAGTAAAATATTACTCATATTGCCCCATCTGCTTTAAAACGTCAGACTAAAAAAAGCAACAATAGCAACAACAGAAGCAATAAAAAGCAACAACAAGCTGTTGTAACTGATTCTATGTTTTATTTTATTATTATTTCCTATTTAAACCCATGTTATTCCCCATTCAACACTCCCTTGTAATCACTCTCATGCTGTAATAACTTCCTCACTCTCCTTCCCCTGTTGCCGTCCTTCTTGTTTCTATTACTGAAATGTTTAAGTACTTTAACCATTTTAACAATTTAACCATATAATGACTTTGTTATTGTCGTTATATGTATATAAGTATGTATGTCGTAGTATATAAATGTATATGTATGTGTGATTTGTTGTTGTGCGAATAGTCTGTAATAAACATAAGTATATACATGCGTTTGTGTGTGTAGGGATATTTGATTTATAGAAATGTAATAATTTTTATTACTTTTTATTTTTGCTTTAATAGCTAATGCAGATGTGTTAAATTGTCGCAAATTAGTTTTAATTGCACAACAACCATTAAAATGTATATTTTATTTTATATTTCATGCAAGGGAATGTTTTTAAAACCATTGTTTCTGCTTGACAGTATGGTTGTAACGAACATCAAATGCAACTGACAGATATTTTTGTCGTGAAATTAAAAAGTTAAAGTATGGCATACCTACTTCTTACTCTGTTCGAAACTCCTGATAAACTTTGAACAATTTAAAAACGAACTAGAAACGCATTTGTTTAAATTAGTTCTTTTATTTTTAACATGAAAATATTTAAACTAGAGCATCTTCCATAAGCTTATATATAATGATGATTGCTTTTCAAAAATTACCATTAACAAGTCTTTTTAAGCTAATGACAATTTAAATCTGGAAACATTAAATAGGTTTATAGGAAAGTTCCTACACATGTTTGTATGTGCATAAACATTAATAATGTTGTCCTGTGTTATCCACTCATTTGTTATTAAAATACATTTATTTCAACTCTATTACAGTGATTTTATTTTTTTAAATTTATAACTTTAATGTCCAGCACATTTTATTTACAATTTTAACTAAGCACGTACGTAATTTAAAATAAAAAGAAATGTGTATAAATTTAGCCATTACATGGCACGGACATATAAGAAATGATCATAAACAGAGTCGGTCTTTTATTTGTTTGGAAAAATACATTATTTAACAAAGTAAATAAATCGTGTTACAAAAGTAATTTATAATGTAAAGAACATCTGAAAATATCATTTGTTGTAAAACAAATTTTGAAATGGTGAAATTAAATTTATTAAGCAGTTGTTAACTAAAAAGTTATTAAATTGCTTTAAAATTAAAAAAATCTTACAAGTTTCATTGCAATTGTCAAATATTTAGTTAAAGGTACTTAATAACAAATATTTTACTGAAAAATTAAATCCATTCAAATGTGTTTAAAATGATTAAAGTTAAAAATAAGTTAATAGCAGACTGTGCTTATGAGTGTAAGTTTATATATAAACGGAAATTAAGACTTCAACACCATGCAGTGCACAAAAGTTTACAACTTCTTTGTAAAAAAAAATAAATTTTAATAAAAGTTTTTTCGCTGTTTACGACAATCCTAAAAGTATGCAATAAATATATTAAGCAAATCTTTCTTAAATGTGGGGTATAAAAAAACTATATATATAAAATTTGTATGTGGGTTTTACCCTACGAGTATAGTCAAATGCCGGGAGCAAGCGTTGTTTATTTTTAATTTATTGTTTATCTAAATGTATAAATGATTTTCTTAAATTTATCTTAATAAGCAAGTTGCAAAACCAATTAACATGTTATGTCATTAAAATAATACGATATAGTTTTAAGTTTTCTCATAGAACGTACTGTTTGTAAATCCTATAATATGAAAAGAAAAGAAGTCTCAATAAAGTTAACTAACTAACTAAAAAAAAAATATATAAAATTTTTTTAATACGAATTTTATTTTTCGGTTAAATACAAACAAAACCTTTGCAGGCCTATAGACATCCATATGTATGTGTGTACATTATACATGTGTAAGTTTCTATGTACATTCATAAATATATGAATTGTGTTCAAGTTTCATTTGTTTATAACTAAAACATTAAATGATTCCTTATTAAATATTTTATTTTATGTATGTTTTATTATATTTTTATGTGGCTACATGTTGAAATTTTTATTAAAACTTGCCAACTTTACTTTTATTAGGATCTCTTATTGCTTTTTGCTAATCTAGTCGGTTTAACATATTATATAATTAACACTTTGAAATTTTATAAATACGATTTGCTATAATAGCGCTAATTAAATTTTATTTAAGGAAAATAGTTTTAAAAGTAGGGGTTTTTTCAAAGTTTTAATAAGATTTTAAATGCTACACAACTACAGACAAGATAGACAGTGAAAGGTTAAAGACGTATAATCAATTTTATTGTATTAAATGTTACTCATACGCACTGTAGACTCTTTCTTTACATGCTGCAAAATTTAAAAATTTAAATTTGTATATCTGAATTGTAATTTAACTTGTGAAATGTTTCCTTCTACATATTTTTTTTTATTCTAAAGTGTTCAACAATTTTTATTGCGTATTTTTAATGGCTTTAAATTTTGCTAAGATGAATTTTTATATATATGTATATGCATAAAACTCAAATTAATTTGGTTTACTGCTTTGCAGTTTGATTGCAGGAAATCTTTATTTATGTTCTTTTTAAGGAGAACGACAGCAGTAAAAACAAAAGTTTTATTCAATTACTAATAGTTATAAAATAAATAAATATGCACAAAAATATTTTCAATTGCATAAGAAATGGATAGACCAAGAAAATATATAAGTCGGTTGGCAGGAGGCCATTCTGCAAAAAGTTTTGTTTTGAGTAAATTGACGAATAAATGTGATGTAATAATGATTAAAGTAAGCAACACTTTAAGATAACTAAATTGCCTTGTTTGGTGTTTAAACATTCACAACTAACAAAAAGTAAACTTTAACATTTTTCGTAACCAAATTTTTAAATTATGTATAAAACTTTAAAAACATTATTAATTATAAGGCGCGATTTTAGCTTTCAATTTCGAATGAAAGTTTTAAAAGAAGTTGACGAAAAAAGTTAATTAAACAATTAAGTAAAATATACTTTTTAGTGAATTGAGTAATAAAACGTTTTTCACAGCTTCAGGATTTTATGCCTGGTTGATACATTAAGTAAAACCATACACTAATCGACTTATTTAATAGACTTTATAAATTAAATTAATTTGTAATGTAAACAAAAACACCAAAAAAAAAAAACTTTTTAGTTTAACAACAAATTCTTAAAATTAGTTTGAGTTTTTTGTTTTCAATATACTAATTTATAAGAAAGAAATTGTAATCTTTTCTCCACCTGCTGTTTTATGGGGAGAACTGTGTATGTGTATATTAACCTCTAAAAAATTATATACATATCGCACACCAACTTAGGAATTATCAGAACTTATTTTTCTTAAGCAGGTTCCAGTTCAAATCTTAAACAAAGACAAAAATATCGTTTGTATTTCAGTTATCATTATTTTAAGACGGGGGTTTTCTACTGAATTTTAGTTTGGTTATAAAATAAAACTATGTTTTTAACAGTTTTTGATTTAATGTGCGATATGTTCAAAATATTAAATCTGACTTAAGTAATGTAAACGACTTGACGTTAAACATTATTTTGTGTCCCTTTACCTAGTTTTCACCGAAATCATTAGCGTCATATTTGTTGTTACAATTCAAACTTGATTTAAATTCATTTTATAAAAGTTTTTCTTTTGCTTCAGTGTATTTGTTATGATATAAATAAATACTTTAAGCATTTCTTTTTGGTTGACATATCTTTTTAGCAGGAAAAACTACACATATAGATTTATTACATGATTTCCATGTCTTTCGGAAAAAAAGTTTCTCTTTGAAAAACAGCAAATAAGATAGTGAGCCAAAAAAGAAAATGTTTTTGTATTTTAACATAAATGTGTGGTTGTGCGTAGGCTTTGCGAGGGTTACAAGAAAAAAAAAAAAAAAACAAACAAAACCAAAAACAAAGATAAGAAGTAAATATGTTGGCAAGAATTTGCAAACAAAAAGATAAATTAAAAAAATAAAAATATCATTTTTAATAAATAATTTGTAAAAATATTTTTGTTACTTTCTTGGTTCTACTTACTTTTTGAAAGACTTAAATCTGCTGACTTTAGTTTTTTTGCCTTAAGGCTATTTGTAAAAGTGAATTTGTTATTTATGACTGGCTTTTGAATTAAAAAAAAAAGAATATGACCAACATAAGCTTCTTAACTTTCTTGCTGACATGTTGGTTTATTTCTAAGCTTAAGAACTTTTTTTCTATCAGAAATAAACTAAACTTTCTTATACAACAGAATTTGACAAAACTAAAAAGTTAATTGTTGTTAAGCTACTTTGTGTAAAAAGTTTTGTTCACTGGCTATTTCAGTATAAACATAATTATTAGTAGATTTCTTTATATAAAGTTTGACAAAGATTAATCACTATTGCCTATTTCTGAAACTAAATACGAAAAGTTATAAAAATGATTATATTTGAACGATAATGTCTTTAAGCCCTTTATACTTTTTATAAATTTGTTTTTTATATTATTATTATATTTTTTTAGATTAAAGTGGTGGTTACCCTAAGTTATAATATATTATTAAGCAAAAATAATTTAACAGAGATAAAGAATATGTCTTAAAATAAAAGTTCTTTTTGTTTAAATTCAAGTCTTTGTAAACTAAGCACAACATTAAAATAATTATATAAAAAAAGATTTTTTTTTGATTTAAAATATTTAAAGAAAATTAAATATTAAAATAGATTTTTTTAAGCACTTGTTGTGATATAAATAAAACATCAAAACCTATAAAATAAAAAAAAAATACCTGAAACTCATTGTGTTAAACAACAATCAAAGTTTGTTTTAGAAGTATAAGAATCAAAACTAAATATGTTGTTTCATCTCAATCCTTATTAAATTTAATTTTTCATACATACACACACACATGTTTTTTGATAGAAGTATTTGTCTATAAATATATTTAATACAATTTTATTCCATTTCATTAGTTTTATCCTCATTCCTTATCAGTTCTTTAATTTTGTATGAGTCTTTTATGATGGAAACACACACACACACGAACGAAAATTATATAATTGCTATATCGGCACAAAGTAAACTTTTTAAAGAAATACAAAGAAAAAACCTTTGAATTAAGAAAAATACTTTAATTTATGTATGTACGAATGTATGTAGTAAGTACGCATGTACTTAATATACATTTAATTCAAATTTTTTTGTATCTGCATAGTTATTCCTCTAAAATATAACGGCCGTATTCATAAAAAATCTTAATTTAGGTTTTAAATACATTTTAGCTAAAAAGCCTAAAAATGTTTTTTTCTAAATGGGGGTTGGGAAGAACAGTGATTGCAGAAAATGCAGGAAGGGCATTGAATCGTTATATGAGCGTTATCTGTGTCACTGCTTAGCTTTTGCATATGACAGCGCTAGATGTGTTATGCCTCATGTTATGTCAGATATATCACACTTGAGAAATTTGAAATGAAGGAGGTTGGGGCATTTTATCCGCATCAATAAATGTCTGTTACCTTCTCATTGACAGGGGCGCACAGCAAGATTTGCTAAAACTGCAGCTAAAAATACTTATGCAATTACTTTTCCTAATTTATTACGAATACATTGTAAAATTGCACAATTAATTTGCGTTTTATTTTTTATCATCTTTTTTATTAAAAATTCAAAAGAAAATCTTTTATAACTATTTACGCTTGTGTAGATACGAATTAAGTAACAAACCAACATATTTTTGCTCGAGCAAAGTAACACGTACTTAGTTACAGCAAATATCTTGAGGGCAAGAACCTGTAGTTAAATTAAAAGATTTTTTAAAAACAGCAATAAAACTTCATAAAAAACTTTA
This sequence comes from Melanophora roralis, assembly GCA_963583895.1. Lineage (NCBI taxonomy): Eukaryota > Metazoa > Arthropoda > Insecta > Diptera > Rhinophoridae > Melanophora > Melanophora roralis. The sequence continues at coordinate 1,464,387 of OY757189.1, forward strand.
ATTGCCTTCAAAGAATTTGAAAAGTAAAAAATGGAAAAAAAGTTTCACTTTAAGGGTGTGAAGAGAAAAATTTAAAAAAAAATTGTTTTAAAGCTGTAAGTTTATTCTTTAAAAGACTTAATTAGAAGTACAAACAACAATAAATCTGTCAATATTCTTAATATCTTTAAAACAATGTCGCTAAAGATAGGGCCAAGCATTTCAAAAATTTCTTAGTAGTCATGTTATTAATGAAGTTTGACACAAATAAAGTTTACTTAAATGAATAGTTAAAAAATAAAATTTTTTCACAGCAATGACGGCATTTTAATTTGTTAAACTTTTGCTTAGCACTTTCTATGAAATTTCTAATTAAGATGTTTGTCAATTAGCAGAATGATGTCTTTAAAGTTATAGTGCGTCTTTCTTGTATATTTTTTTATTAGTCACCTAATTCTACAAAGGGTAAAAGCATATGTTAGAATAACAAATACAGTTAAATCCCGATAATTCGTACCCCGATAAATCGTAATTCCCGGTAATTCGTAACAAACTGTCGGTCCCTTGAAAAAATCTCGTTAATTCGTAAAATTTCCATACATTTTGGTCCCCTCGATAATTCGTAATTTTTTTTTTTTTCATTTAAAATTTCCTTTACCTCTTATAAATCGTAATTGTTTGCTAAATACCACTTATAATTCGTAATAAATACAACAGAAACATGGAAAGAATGATATTTTTTTTTACTCCTATTTTTTTTACGTGGGTTTTTGCATTTGCTTGTGTTTGTGTTTATTTTCTTAAGATTAATTTGTTACATGAATAATAAAAAAAATGTCAAAGCGCACGCATAAAACTGCTATTTATTTTGTATTTTATTTTTAACAATTGTTTTTTATGTTTCTTTTTATCGTTTTAGTAAATAAATTGAAAAACCTCGTTAATTCGTATTTATTTTATTGTAACCCCGTTAAATCGAAACCCCGCTAATCCGAAAACCCCTATAATTCGTAAGAAATGGCCGGTCCCTTGCGATTACGAATTATCGGGATTTGACTGTATTTGATCAAATATGTTAAAAAATTAATAAACAAATAAATGATGATAGATAACGATTACAGCCAAAAACACTACTACCGTTCGAAGAGTATTAATGATGAAATTATGTAGATGGTTTCGATAATGCATAAATGGATTCTACTTCGACTTTAAACAGAAAATATTAATTTCTTTTAATAAAATGAAATTAAATAATGAACTTAATCCAAAATAAAAAGAAAAAAATTTTAAAAATCCATTTGTTAAAAACCTTTGTTTGTTGCATGTAATCAAAGAGTTATAATAATGATTACTATTTTGTGAAAGGGGTATGGTTCACAGTGCGTATAAGTTATTTTCATAGAAATCTAAATTCATCATACGCCCTCCATTATCAAACCGTTTAAGATCATTTTTAAAGAAATAAAAAAAAAACTAAAGAATTACATACAATATATATAATAACAAGATGAAAAAAGTTAATTGCTAATTTAGTTTAATTGTTTATCATATTATCTACAGCAGTTACTTATTTAAGTTAACGGTTTAAGATACTATCACAATCAAAAAGAATTCTTCGTAACATTTATGGGAAATACGAGTTTTGGCATAATATTAATGCAATTACGAATAATACTTGTTTATTGTTAGTTGCTACTTACAATTACGGCAATTTATTTTCATTCTGAATACAACACAATTTTTAGCAAGTTTGCTTATGGCAGAATTTTAACAATTTTGATAAATAATTTCAGTTTTATATGTAAAAGTAAAAAAAATGTAAATTAAAATGTTATCCTTAATTGTTTACACACCATTATTATTAAAAAAAAGTTACATTAAAAAATAAGCACTAAAATTTCTAACATGTTCTTGGAAACCTTTTTAAATAAAAATTAAAAAAAGAAAAATTTATTAAAATTTTTATAACTTTTAAGCTTTAAAGTTAACTTTACACAAAACAAAAATAAAAAAGTTTTTACATATTATTTGATTTTGTTTGGGTATTGATGTATGTAGGTACGTATAAATGTGGGTGTGTGTGTTTGTGTGATGCATCAAATCATCTCGACCATCAGAAATCGAGAAACAAGAAAAAGTAAACAAACTTCTTCCATATTGTTTTTTCATTCTTTAAGGATTGATAGTTTATGCATGTGGTTCGCCCTGATATATGAAATATGCAGATTATTTTATTGCATACTTTATGTCTTAACGCTTAAAGGAGATTTTAAATACATATTGTTGACTTTTGATTTTCATGTTTCGTTTTTTTTTAAACCAATACAGAAGAAATAAAAAACAAAAAATAAACATCAAGAAGTTAACAATAAAAAACTTACAAAAAATTCTTATAAACTTTGCAAATTTTAAAATCATTTCAAAGATTATTTTTCTTAAATACATTTAAACTAACATGTTATAATGGGTTGAATTTTTTAAAATAAAATAAAATAAAATAATTTAAATCATAAATTTTTTAATATTTAAAACTTTATTATTCTTAGCCCAAAGGCTTGGATTATCAATTTCTATGTTGACTTAAGATGTTTTTAATATACTAAACATGCCATTTTTCCATTTAAACAAAATATTTTGGTTTTAACTTTCTTTTCGGGCTTTTTATAAAATAACTTCGAGGTTTGTGACATTTGTAGGTTTTCCAGCCTTTTTTTAATAAAATAGTTATAAAATTTAATATAAAAAAATAATTCACTTAACCCTTTTATTAGTTTTTGCTATCTGAAGAACCTTTAAAAACAATTAATAAAATAAACCAGTTTTCTACAAATTAGTAATACATTTAAAGAGTGAAGAATTAAGATTATTAAAATATCGTAGATATTAATATTAATACTTGGCTCCCTTAACACTTTTTGCATTTAGTGCACAAATATGTCAATAAATAGTTTCCTTATTTTTAATTCATGTTATTATAGGTAACAAGAGAATGCAATTAGCGTGTTATATGTAAATTTCATTTACTCTTATATGTATGTAAATATTTATACATAATAAATTGCTTACGACAAATAACAATTTTCGTCTACGTGTCAAAATAAATTCATATTACATTGAGCAAAATCAACAATTTGAAACAAATTAATGCAGAAATGCATTTAAAATATTGTTTGTCTTTGTCAATTTTAATTTATTAATTTATCTCATTTTAACACTTTTAATTATTACTTATTCAACAATTTTTTATTTTGTGTTAAACACAATATTTATTCCAATCAATTAAACATTAATTTTCTATTTTTGTAATATTTCATTTCAAAACAACTTTTAAAACCATATTTTTAAAAAAAGAAAAAAAAATCAGACAATAGATTAAATATTTTTCTTTAGTTCGTTTTGCCAGGGTTAAACGAAAAAATCAAACTCATCTTTTATTTTAGAAATTTGTATTACAGAAGTGATTGAGTGACAATTGTTATCAGTTTTAAAAGAAAATATCAGTTTAATGTTTCATGATTTAGTTGTTTTTGATTTTTTGCTTTTGCTTTTTGTTGATTTATATTTTATTGTTACTGTTAAAGTCAAGTGATGCATACAGGATTTTTTTAACAAACAAGTTTTTTCTTGTGTTGGCAAGAAAAAAAACAAATTAAAACAAGTAAGAGCGCTATATTCGGCTGTGCCGAATCTTATATACCCTTCACATTGGTCTTTAAATATACCCAGCCGAGTAATTTTGTACTGCAAATAATATAATAAAAAACCTTGTGCGAGTTTTAAAGCCCATAAAAAAAATAACAAAATTTTAACGTTCAGATGAATAATATAAATAGATGAAGAAGATTTGAGGTCGAAAGTTTTAAAAGTTTTCGACATTATCCATATTTAAAGGTTAATAAAACTTATTAAATGTTCTAGTCCCGCTGCTCTTCTCCAACTTTTTTTCCAAAATGTATAAATTATTTGATTATTACTTTTTGTAGAATATTCGAAGTCGATAGCTGTAAAAGTTTTCCAGAAAAAGCGTAACGAAAATTTTATAAAAATTGTTAATTTGTATGGGAGCTACCCCTTCTTCATCCCCCACCCGAAAATTTTTTTCTTTAAAGCGTAGGCTTTGTGTTCCAATTACTTTTTGCAGAACATTTCATTTCGATATCTTTTATAGTTTCCGAGATATAGCGTATCGAATATTTTATAATAATTGTCGATTTGTATGGGAGCTACCCCTTTTTTTGCCCCCACTCAAAAAAATTTTTCTTTAAAGTGTAGATCTTTGCGTACAATCACTTTTTGTAGAACATTTTAAGTCGATATCTGTGATAGTTTCCGAGATATAGCGCATAAAATATTTCACCAAATTTGTGCAATTGTAGGAAAAATACCCCTTCCCCTGGTCCTATCTGAAAAAACTTTTTCCATTATTTAGGTCCCTTCTTTAGGAGTATCCGTGCCAAGTTTTGTGGCAAGAGTGATTATACTTACTGAGATATATAGGGATATATGCACGGATTTTGTCCTAAAAAAAATGGGTTACTGTGGGTTTTCGCTTATATCTCGGTCAATAGTGAACCGATTTTGCTGATTTTAAATAGCGATTGTTAGCGGGATATTTGTAATCGTTTGACACCATTTACTGATCTGTATCTTTTTATCTGACTCCGGAAACTTGATTTCAACAGACGGACAGACGGACAGACAGACAGACAGACGGACAGACGGACAGACGGACATGGCTATTTCAACTTCCCTATCTATAAGGATCCAGAATATATATACTTTATGGGGTCGCAAATGAATAATAAAGAAATTACAAACGGAATGACAAAGTGATATATACCCTATCACTATGTGAAGGGTATAATAAGTGTGGAAATGGAAATAAAAAATATAAATCTATTTCAATTGGGTAATAGCATTTCGAGTAAAATAAAAATAAATGTAGTGCGTTACATCTTAACTCTTTAGAAATTAAATATTTTAAAAGAAAAATTTCTATTTTAAAACATATGGTATGCAACATATTGCCAGGAATACAATACGAACCTAAGACGAATTTTTTAACGCGGATATTTGTCGCCAAAAAAACATATTTTCGTATATGAAATAACGACGTACATCAAAATACGTCGGCAACCGGCGAAAAAATCAGGGAAATCCTATTTAAGTTTTCAAGTATTTCAGTAATACAAGTTATTTTCACTTCAACAGCTGATTAATTTTAATTTTGTAATATTTTAATAAATTAACCATATATAAATTAGTTTAGAAATTAGTTTTAGTGGTGTTTTTGTTGTTGCGTCTCTTTATATGATTACACTATCAACTTTCTTTCCATTAACAGAAATAAACTGTATCTGTTGTAATTTTTCGTCATTATTGTGTTTTATACGATAAATTTTTTTAAGCGAAATTCTTTATACGTCAGAGTTGTAATTCTAGCATTTAACCCACAAGCGGCGGCGTCACATTTTTTTCAGTTATTTTCAATGTTTGACAGCTTTACAACTATTTTTAATTAAGCAAAACACAAAAAATTACAATTCGTTTGCAGTCACATGCCGTAATTCTTTTTAAGTTAGTTCTTTAATGATTATCAATACGATCAGGAATGTCATGACTTATAAACTGGCATTTTAGAACAAAATTCGTACTCCAACAGTTTAACCCATTTATTAAACAAATATATTTGGTATCACATGTAAATTGATATGTATCTGTGGCAGACTAACAAATTGGTAGGACACAATTTGAAAGTCATTTAAATAATATTTACAATGGCATTTTCATTTTTGTAGTGCTTTAGAGCAGATACCAAACTTTTTTTGGGTTAAAATAAATTAAGGTGACCGTATTTGAAAGGGGCTTTTTTTATATTTCAAAATATTTTAATAAATAACCAAAAAAATAAAAAAAATTAGTAAAACAGTCACATTTATATATTTTATGGAATAAAAAAAATTTTTTTTTTTGGACAAAATCAGTTAAATGATCACCCTTTAATACAAATGCGAACCCTACTACAATTTTGTTTAAGAAATGTTATGTTCATTAATATGAGTTGCTTTCCATGTTTTAGCAGATGTTTCAATTGTAGTTTTGTTTTAACATATTAAAAAAATAGAACAAGAGTTTTGTATTTAGCAACACAAGAATTCCACATTTTCTCAAAAAAGGAAAAAGAAAATTTAAATGAAATAGTTTGAATGCCGAATTGGGGGGGGGGGGGGGGGAGGGGGGGGGGATAGGAAGTAAAACATAATATATGTATGTACATTAATATACCAAAAATATTGGAGATTTTAAAACAAAATATGTATTTTCATTTTAATTTAACTAATGAAACAGAATATAGCAAATGAAAGTATGTTCTATTTTGGAACAATATGCTTTTAAAATTAAATTATATGGAAGAATTTTGTGAACTTTTTCAAATAAATTTAATTTTAAGGCAAATTATGTACACACAAATACACAAATAAAGTAAATTGATTTAGGCATTTTTCAATTTAACATTTAACACATGCATCAGTAGAAGTGGCGTTATCAGCATTTGCCTAACAATATGCTATACAATTTTATTAACTTTAAATAGTATTGCATACATAGTTGGATATTTTTTTGGAAAGTTAATTTACAGATAATTTCAATGTAAAGCTTTTTGTTTAATTGAATTTCGATTAAAACTAAAAGTAGATAATTTAATTATTTAATTTATATACATTTTACAACAGATAAGATTTCTTGTTCCTTTTGATTTCAAACGAAATATCTTTTAATTTTAGATTTATTTAATTTTACGCTATTGTTCTGTGAGAGCTTTAATCACTTGAAAACAAATTAGTTTGAAAATTGCCCCTTTACTTTAGTAAGTCAATGTCTTGAACTGAAAAAATTTGCTTTTACTTACAATCAAGCAATTAAGCAATCTTGATGTATATAGAAACCATAATGTCTTTGGTATGAAAACTATTTCTAGACAAGCCATAAGGGAACTAAAAAGAAATAGCGAGAAAGTCAGATTGTTAAAAATAAAGCCTTTTCTTTTTAAGTGTCTATTATGTTTTTTTTTTCCTTAAAAACATATAAAAGAAAGAGAAGACTTAACAAAACTATAAACACAATGTTTTAAAAGGCGCTAAAGCAATACAAAGTTTATGACCAGAAGTGTGCAATAGAATTGACAGACCAAATGCAAAATGAAGAATTAGAGCAAAACACGAACAAAAGATAAAAAATATTAACAAAGAAGTAACTAATTGAAGAGGGTTAAATGGCAAATAAAAAAATTAAACTCATTCTAAACTATAAGCACAAACATTCATTCAAAACAAAACAATTAATGAATAATAATAAGAGGAAGGAAGTTGAGTAATTTTCAACACTTGATGAATATTTTGCATCTCTTTTCAAGCCAACAACAACTTTAAACATTAAAGAAAATTTTGACTAAAACTTCTTTCATATTATGGTCAAAAGAGATACATAACTACGTGTATGGCAATAAAAAAAAATAAATTTAGCGGATTTACTTAAAGATAATAAAGCATGATTCTCGACACTAAACAGCTCTTTTTAAATTTTGTAAATTTAAATGTTTGGATTTTTAAAAAAACTTTAAAAAGAAATAAACAAACTATGAACTTAAGTTAATTATCACTATTGATTTGAATTAGTGCTCGATATAGAAATTGATTTTAATATTAAAAAACGTTATATTTAGCAATTATTTATTTACTTACATCTTCATAAAAAACCTCTTTTTCACAACTTTGGTTGTAATAATAATATTATATTTCACAACTACAACTCAATTGAGTTGAGTTTTCAACCATAATCGGGGTGTCGGAATTTTTAAATTAATTTTGATTACAGGGCGGTTACTTTATAAATCTCTAGAATATCTTTTGTTAGTTATTCTGCAATTTAAAATAAATTTTAAATAACGTTCATCTCTCTTTCTTATCTTTATAACTAGATAATATGCATCACAAGTTTATTAAATTATTATTGTCCTTTTATTTTCTTTGTCAATTTTCATAAACAATAAAGCTAATTTTATTACAATATTTTTATTTCTGTTCTTTTAAGAAAAGACAATTTTGAAAATCTATACAAAATATCTCAAAATAACTCTTTCAAGTTGTTACAAACATATTGCATACTTCCAGACATTGGCATGGAAATGGAGGAAAATTGAATTTAATATTATAAATATTGCCAGTATAATAAAATAATAAAAAAACATCAAGGATACAAAAAGAATAAGAAAAAGTTAGAAAAAGAGGATGAGACGAATTTATGTATAGACAAATAGATAATCGTGCAGACAGACTAATCTCATTCAACACAGATAACCAATAGATTCAATTGTTATAAGCATAAATGATTTAATTATTTGTTGAAAGGAATATAATCATTCTTTAAAATCTTAATTAAGAATCAATAAAAATAAAAAAAAAAAATCAAACATATTAGAGACTAATCCTTACCCTCCTTACAAAACCCATCCTGATGCGAAAATATTTTATTTCTTTTCTTTAAATGCTTTTAAAAAATAAATTCAATGAAATTTTTCTGCCAGCTAATGCGACTCATATATTTTTCCTCTTACTCTTCGACTTGAAATCAGATTTTCATCGTGTCTTTATGTTTAATGGACATGAATTAAATAGCTTTACAAGGCGTAGGAGGATACATAGTTCTTACACTTAAAAAATTAAGGTTTTGACAAGTGCAATTTTATTGGATTGAAGCCAAATAAAATATCAGAGAAACAATAAGTATTTTTTTTTAAATAAAAAAAGAAGCAATAAAAGAAAAACAAAATGCAACCAAATGTCATAGCATGACTTAAGGCGCTTGACAAAACAAAGGATACTTTTGTTTTATTCAAGTGACAGAGAGCAATTAGTTGTGTTAAAATTTTCTTGAATTTATTTTCTTTTTCAAAAATTGCTTGATAAATTTTATTTTAGGTTTTACCAAAAATCATTAAAAAACAGACTAAAAGAAGATTATTTCAAACTTTAATTGTTTTAGCTTTAAAAATTAAAAAAAAAATTGTGACAAGAATATTTTTAATTATCAGGCGAAGAAAGGGAAAAAATTGCTTTCATTTAAAATACGAGTCACTACAAAAGAAGATTTTAAATTTTTAAATAACAAAATTAAAAGAACTTTTTTAAAAAAGAGAAACAAATGTGCGAAACTTTTAACAATTTTAGGTTAAATTTGACCGACTTTGGTATATTATAACATCTTTTTATGATTGCGAAACAATAGTTAAAGTCAGTGCAATAAAATTTCTAGATATTTTTCGTTAAACTAAATTAGATAAGTTGTGTTTCTTGAAAAGCTGACCAAAAAAAAAGAAGATTTTATTTGGACTTTAAACTTTAAACTTTAACGATTTTTTTTTTGTTAATTTATTAAATAATACGTGAAACGTGGTTAAAATTTCTGTAGAAAGCATTCAACTGACAAATTTTACTTTTATAAAAATAAAATAGTTGCAAGGTAAAACAAACATATTCCCATAAGTTGACAAAAAAAAAATAATGAAAAAATACCTTAAAAAACACGTGTATTATATATGCAAATGTATGTCGTATTGCAAACCTTTTTACAAAATAAAATCCCTCGACACACAACCCTGCAGTTCTTGCCAAGTAAACAATTTTATTACATTCATATCTTAGCAAGATCAAATAAAAAGTGCATATTTTAGTCTCGCACACACCAATTTAGTTTCCCAGCAAAAACTCGGAAGAGATAAGGCATTACAAATTTCTTTCTTTTCAACTACTATTACATACCGTCTGTATTACTTAGCAGCTGTTAGATAATGAGTTATTTCTTATCTAAAACTTAGGCAGATAGTGTTAGTTTTAAAATTTTATATTTTGTATGAGTTTAATATCTTAAACCAGTTTTCACCAAAACATCAAAGAAAAAAGCTTTAAATGCAACAATGAGTTACTAGGGGCCCAGGAAAAGGGTATTTTAGTGCTAATAAAGTAGAAGGTCATGTAAGTCCCTCCTTATAAGCGTGCATGGTAAGTACTTATTTAACTCCCTCTTTGTAAGCGAGCATGGTAAGTACTTGCCTCCAATGTCATCGTTAAAATAATGGGTTAAAAAGCTAATGAGTAAGAGTTTTTTGGATTTTAACTCATTACAAAGCAATGTGAGTTTTTGCTGGGTTATTATCGGTTTACTTTCTACTTCTTTAAAAGCTTTGGATAAATTGAAAAAGTTTCTTTTTAATAACAAAACTAATGAGTCATTAATTTTGCCCAAATGGTTAAGATGTATTGATGAAGACATTTAGCAATCAAACCTGTAAACTACAACATTAAATATAGAACCATACGCAATTTCACACTTACTCTACGTTTTAATTTTTTTTAAAGTGTCAATGTGTAATATTAACATAAATTTTTGGCGTAAGAAACGCAGGTTCGCACATACAAATTCATTTATTTTTATAAAAATCTTCAATGCCGAAGCATGTTAACTACATGAATAAACTAGAACTAAGTTTTGCATAAAATTGTCTTGTTTTTTTCTTTTGCTTTCAAAGATAAAAAGTAAAGAAAAACAAAGAAAAGAAAAAACAAGCGTTGAAATTCTTTGCCAGTTATTGTGACACTTATGTGGTTGGTTGTTTCACCATAATTTACATAAACGTTAACAAACCATAAATGTCATACACGCTCGCTCACTCATATAAATAAATAAACAACAAGAAAGTAATCTTTGGATGTTTTAAAATAAAATAAAAAAAAAAAATAGAGATGATTGTGTGTGTGAATAGATTAAAGCATCAAACCCGTTATTAAAGGCAACTGTCGTGTTATTTAATATTGCAGTATTTTAACTAAAAATATATATTTTTTAAATTTTAACACTCATTTTGTTTTACAGAATGTCTGCATCCTTAATATTCTCTCGCACTTACCCCTAAACACTCCGTTTAACACCTATGAACTTTCATACTTTCATTAAGAACCCTCATGCAACTACCACTACAGGCATGATGTCATTACTTTAACATCAACAACATACAACCGTGCAACAACAACAGCTACAATAAATTCATATTTCAAAATGCACATGCAACAGAGAAAAAAAACATCATATAATTTAACAGTGTAATTTTACACTGCAATATGTATTATTTTAAAAAAAATCATAAAATTTTATGTTATTAAGGTAAATGGTTGTACGATAGAGTGAGTGGGCAGATACTCCTTACCATCACATACATATAAAAGTAAGTTCATTTGTACGAACACACGTTTAGGAATTTATGCATGAACATCCTTCATCGTTAACCTTCCATTGTGAACCTCTTCCCAGCGTGCAAATGTAGCCGACAATGTGTGCAAGACAATTCTAGCAAAAATCTGAATTGAATCGTACGGATATCATACTATTTTTTGTTAGAAATGTTTAGGAATTATAATTTACAACGCGTCCTTGAGATTTGTGATCGATTTCTCGTAGCAATATCTATGATGTTTTAATTCCATTGTGCTTTGTTGTTGTTTTGGTTTGTGAGTTCGCTCGTTTTCTTTCTCTTTATTTGTTTCGATATTTTTTTTATTTAAAATTGCATAAAAGCAGTTTAAAATTAACACATTTCCATTCGGTTCCTTATCAGAATTCTCTAAGATTTCTGCTGGACACGTAGGCCACGTTCCAACCACTTCATATGTTTCGCTGCCAGAAATCTAACCGAACTCGTTAAGGATTCTACATAATTGGCAGACGTTTATGTTAGACATCGTGCAGATGTCGGCCAATTTTGCTGGCTGGGTTGTTACAGCATTGTTTGTTTGTGTTCATCTTTTGGGAAAAGCTTAAGTTTAATATTTTTAAAGCATAAGTTAAGGAGGTCTTAAAAATTGAATATTCCCTGCATACCTTTTGTTAATATAATTTATTAAAAGAAATTATTTTATGCTAAGGACTAACAATAAAACTACAAATTTAATTGGAACTATGAATAAAAATAAATCTCTTTTACTATGTTAAAATATTGTTTGTAGTATTATAAGCGCAAAAGTGAGAAAAACTAAGCGTCCAGATAAACAAATTATCGCAATATTTTGTTGATAAGCATGCGTTTTTAAATGGAAATTTGTTAATTTTTTTTTTAGAAATTAAAGAAACTTATTTGCTCGATAAAAATTGGGTGCATATGGACATACATACAATAATTTTTCAATGTATATTCATATGTTCTCTATATTCAATGTAAATCACTTATGTGCATCTGATTTCTTTCTCAATGTTTATTCTGAATGAATTGCGTTGTAAATAACACCTTAAACTTTTAAATTTTATTTTTTTTTGTCAATAACCCTTTCTATTCAGCCCTAAAGATTTATAAAAAGTTGCTGCGTTTGTCATAGTCTGATATGTCTAAGAATTAATAAGAAAATCAGTTAAATTTTTAATCTTTTTATTATTAATTATGATCAATACCCTGACGGTATCTCAACTAAAACTTACCTTTTCGGGTTGTTGTTACATTTTCTTATACCTTAACACATTCAAACAAATTAAACTAAATTTTGTTAAAATCCTGTTTGACAAATGGTTTTGATTTAATACATGAAAAATTATCTTCTACTCGACGTCTGCAGAGTAAGTAGTTCTTTACAAAACACATTTTTGTGCCGGGTTTTGCACTGTGTCTGTATGAGTTCGTTAGCAAGTATGTCGGTACTTTTACCAAATAGTCTGGGTCAACGTAAACGTGTTCTGTATTGTAAAGTTTTTTATTATTCTGTTGATTTTTTTTTTCTCGTTTTGCAAAAAAAAAAAACAAAAAACACGTATTTTGTTATAATTATATTTGACATTCTTAAGTTTTTATCTTATTTTCCTTTTGCTCTAAAAAAACCAACACACACTTACACGGCGCTACAATTGGTCCCTTTAATATATTAAAAGCTTTAAAGGCGGTAGACTGTAATAGTTTTGTTATTCCGTATTCTTGTTGCTATTTTTGCAGCATCAAATTATAAATAAATCCTAAATAAATATTGACTTTTAAAATACTTCTTTAAATGTTAAATAAGGATAGTCAGTCAGTAAACAAAGTTTTGTGACATTTTTAATAAAAGAAGAAACCAACATGCAATAGACAAACTTATAAATATTTATACACACACATACACACAAAATAGCACATTAAAGAGAATTTAACAAAATAAATATTTAAAGAAACATTTTAGTGAATTTAATGACCCATTTTCTTTGAATTTTGACAGAAAGGAGATAAACATTATTATCCATGTGGGTAAAATAAAAGGATTCAGGCATGAAAATATTTATTATTATTTACGGACTATGTTTAATGTGTTTTATAAGTGTTGAAAAGCCTTATCATTTAGATGAAAATTATTTTAAATCCTTTTGTAAATTTAAAAGGTCCCTAAACAATATTTTCCACAATAAATAATTTCTCCAAAACAGCTAATTTGTCTTAAAAAAAACAATAAAATTTTAATTTAAAAAGAAAACTCAAACGATAAATAAAAAAAGTTTCCAAAAAGGCGACAAAATTGAAAAAAAAACACATGATAAAGAATTATTACACAATCTTGAGAAAGTCGGAAATTTTAACGCATAAAATGGCAAAAGCAATGAAAATTCACTAAAAACTACTTTTCAGGCAGTTTAAAGAACGAACAGTTTTTTTACAATTTTCTGAAAAGGTAATCTTATTACTAAAAGAAAAAAAAAACATAAAATGAATTTTAGTTTTCCTATAAAGCTGTTTACTTTCTATTTAAACAAATTTTTAAGTTCAAATATGTATTACTTTAATGTTTTAGGTTTTAAATATATTTCGTTTAAAATAAATTATGTTTGATAGACCCTTAACTTTATCCTAATATCGACTAGTCCTCGGGGGTTGTTACCCCTAGACGACGCGTCGCAGATGGCGAATAGGAGGGAAATCAAATAACTTTCGCGGACCAAACAGCCCGGAGACAGACAAGAGTGGTATAACTCTACCACCACGAGCAGATTAAATTCCGCAGCATTTGCCCCGATTTCTGGATGCATATCTGTATGCTACAGCCAACAGCTCTGGCAGCAGAATCTGATGCAGTAGGCTAATCAGCTGCCGATTACTGAAACTGGAAGTGGCCCTATACCCTTCACAGGAGTAAAAGAAATTGATATATATTTATATATAATTTCATAATTAGATAAAGTTGCCTAAAATAACTGAACATTATTAAGAAAAATATATCAAGCAAAAAAAGGGGTTAAAAAAGAAAAAGTTTTTACAAAAAAAATCAAAAAGATGAAAAAGCATTTCATTGTTTTATTTATCTCCCCTGCCTTCATAATTCAAATTTATACGATTAATAAGTTGATCTTGCACAACAACAGCACAAATACAAGAACATGTAAATAAGAATAAAATTACCTGTTGAACGTCTTTGTTAAATAAAGGAAACAATGAGAAGAGAAACAAGAAAACTTAAGAAAAGCTTAAACGAAGACAACAAGTACAAGAACAGGAAATTGGTGATGAAAAAGTTTTAAAGTTTAACGTAAATATTTTTTTTTGTTTAAGTTTTTTTGTATTTAATTATTATGTAAATTTCTACTAGACTATATTTAAAAATTCTTGCACAAAGGAAAAGAAGAGTTTCGAACGTAAATGCTCTAGAATTGTTGCCAATTGGAAAGTTTGGTTGTGACAGTGTAATCTTACACAGAAATAAATTAGAACCAACTAATTGTTAGAAATTTTAGTTAATAGTTAAGAAATCTTTGCAGCTGATTGATATCTTTTGCCATTTTTTTTATGCGTGCGGTAGAGGCTACAGAAGTTCGCTTATATTTCTCTTCAAAAAAAATCCACACTTTATGATCTCCAAAGGAATTCAGGGGGTAAATTAAGGCATTCGATAAGAATCGAAACTAAAAAATGCCTATAAGAATTCCTACATTGAAGGATCAAGTGCATATTCGATTCGAATTGAATGCTGTCCCCCGGTTTTCTTAACTTATTCTTATCCTTATTTTTTATTATTTATTTTAAAAATTTGAATCCAAAAGAGATTCTAAAAATCTAACACATTTCACAAATCATATATTAAACTAACTTATCAAACTGCCTACTCTTGCAGAAAATTTATTAAAAATTAAAATAAAAAATTTAAGGTTTGACTTAAGGACATGAATGTAGATTTTTTTGTAAATAGTTTTATGGGAATTTTTTATGTTTAAATGCCTGAGTGTGTGTGTGCTTAATTGCAGAACAGAATATAAAAGTTCAGATGTGGCAATAAAACCATAGAGACAGACTACAGCAACTCACAGACACACACACACAAACATTGCTATACATAAAACTTAACAAAGATGTATGAGTTTTAAGATAATCTGACCTATTTCAAAAGTTAAATCAATATTGGTTATTTTCGAATACACAGGTTAAAAGCTTCTGATAAAATATGCAAAAACAAAAAAAAAACAATTTAATAACTTTTTTACGATTGGTAGTTAAACTATTTAAATAAAAAATAAAAATCATATTCAAGTTTACTGCTGTATAGAAAGAAGCAAAATTAAACTCATTATTTAATGGCGGGATTACCAAAAACAATGTCAGCGTGATTTTTAGTGTCGGCCAAATTCAACAATTTAACACCTTACATCGCAATTTTATATCGAAATAATTTGTGCTGACAATAGATATGTATTTGCTAAAGTTTAAACACAGCTCGAAGAGTTTATAGACTGGGGTAATGGCACACGTTAAACGGGCCTCAACAACCACCAAGCAATTACCAAGTCATAAAGGGCAATCGTAATTTGGGGGCTGCTAATCACACCGCGATTTAAAATTTATGTTTAGTGCGGCTCAATGCCATCACACCCAGATTATAGCATCATAAAGATAACATGCTGTAAGAAACATTAAGTTATGAATATTTAGGTAAAATTTTAAAACAAATAATCGAACCAAAATAATATTTAATTTTTAATAAACCTCCTTTTATTAAATCTGTTGGGATTATTATTTTTACGCTTTATTTAAACGAATGCATTTAAACAAAAGTTTTTAAAAAAAAGTGTTGCTGTAAACTTATTAACTTAAGCTAAAACTAAACACTTACTTTCTTCTCTCTTTAGTATTTAAAACTTACTTCATGAAAGAGATTAACTACTTGGAACACAAAAATATTCACGACATAAATATCACAACAAAAACATCTAGAGGCAGGAATATGAAAATAAAACTTAAAGGCAATTTTCTGCTCGAACTAAATAAAAGTGGACACCAAAAGTTGAAAGTAAACATAACAAAGCGGGAAGACAAACAAAGAGTGAAACAAATATTGCAACGCTATAAAATAACAAAAACAACAATATGTACATAGTCAAGCAAACAACAACAATAAGAAATAGTAATAAAACAAAAACCGAAAACCAAACAAACCAACAAAATAAAATTCATTCTGAATATAAATTAATTTTTTTTCTCCTCTGGTTGTTGCATTTTACTTTGTTATTATGGTTTAAACTACACACACATTCATACTCCTTAGTAGGGAATAACAGAAGTAGTTACAAAAGCACTTTTTTCGTAAAATGAAGCGAAAAATTATGTATTTTTTTTTAATGGGTCCCTTCATATTACATCAATAAAATCATTCAGTCCAATGTTTCAGTCATTATAAATAATATTAAAAGTCCTTTTATTCCTTTCGCATTCAGCTTTTAACGAACAAATAAATTAATGTAAGTGCATATGAAGATCAATGTACTAAATATATAATTATACCAGAAAGGTTTAAAACTAACCTTTCAATACGTTTTTAAACAGAATGACATCACATTTTGCTTTATTTTAACCACAAAATTTTAATATTTTAATGCCCGTAATTTTAATTAATAGACAACTGCATGTGTTAGAATCTTATAGTTCTCTTTATATTAAACATCTTAGTAGGCAGGGCATACCTGCGTATTAATATTACAAAAATTATAATTAATAAACGCCTAAGTATCTATTTGTTGAAACTACGAGCATTAATGCGGGTTTTAGAATGAGTTTAAAAAAATATTCCCTAAACAAAAAGGTAGTTCATTGTTTAAACAGTTCTCGTTTTCATTATTATTTAGCGCTAAAATAAAATTTTGCAAAAACTCTTGCTTATTTAAAACATTGCATTGTTCAAAATGTACGATTTGAATTCTTTTTGTACAAATTTAAAACTGTTCCTTGCAACTCTGGTCGAAAAATAATATTATATGAAAGTTGTTACCAGAAACAGAAAGTAAAATTGTAAATGAGAAAAAGGGAAAACACGCAAACAAACACAAGTGCAACGTGTACAAAACAAATAAGTAGAGTATGACACAAGTCCACGTAAATAGAAATATACCGCATGTTGGTTTGCAACAAGCATACAAAACTACGAATACAATTATTCAAACATGCATATGCATGCATTTATATATGTATGTATGTGTACCTCGCATACAAACATATACGTTTGCACAAACGTTTGACAATAGCAAATTCAGAGTTTTATACAGCATGTTATAATATACGTTGGGGCCATCTTTTGTAGTATTACTACAAAACATAAAATCTAGTAACCTAGATCCTCGAAAAATGTGTGTCATACACAATTTACGAAATTTACGTTGCAAACGAACAACAAAAATATCATCAGCAAAAGAAATACCAAAAATAAATAAATGAATCTACAACAGCAATAATAATAAAAACTGCTTGAAAGTGGTTTGTTTTTAAAAAAGTTTAAAAAGAGAAAACTATTTCTTTAAAATTACTAAATGACAATGAAAAATTAAAACAGCAAAATTGTTTTAATAGTTTTTTATAGTAAAGAACAGCACTGTATGCTGTGCTATGGGAGGCCTAAGATACAGTATTTTATAAAATCATACTTTTAGGATAAGACTTAATTAAACTTAACGTGATTTATTAAGGTGTTAAGTTGAATTTAAAATTAAAGCTTTGTATTTCTAATATAAAAATTTTTACATGAGTATTTAAATTTATTTGTATGTTTAAAGCACATAGTCGAACTTGATAAATTGCTCGGAAAGACTGTCTTGTACAAGAATTTGTGGTTTAATTGCCTAATCATTAAGATAAATTTTCCGTGAGTTTGCATGCCAGAAGCTGTCAGAAAAACAATAGTTTGTAATTAATTTCAGAATTGAAAATTTAATTTTAAAAACCGCCAGCACCACACTATGTTGAAAGTATAAGCAAAACAGTTAATTTTTTTAAATGAAATTATTAAATATTTAATTTTGAAACCAATATCTGTAAGTTTTCACCAAATATATTGTTATTTGTTTAACAAAATTTAAAGGAAAAAAGTACATTTTATTAATTAAATTGTGTTTAATCTTATAAAGGGGCATTTTGTAGATTGATATTGTATTCCAAGTATTGAATGCGGCAAATCTAAAAAAAGTACACAGAAAAAAGGCCACAGAAATTAAGTAATTATAAAAAAATACTTGATTATTGACTTAAACTATTAACAATTTTTTTGTTGAGCTAGTTGTAGTTCAATATATTTTTAAATTGCTCCATAGCTTTTTACAATTTTAAAAATCAATTCACGACGGCTGATAACAAAAGTATTTATTCTATTTACATTTTTAGCTATTAATGCCAATTCAAAAACAATTTAATTGTATTTACAATTTGGTTGTTAATATGGCAATTAGTTTGTCGTATTTTTTTTCTGTGTAATTAAGAATAATAAATTGATTATTTGAAACTAAGTATAATCCTTTCAAAGAACTATTAAAAACAGAAAAAACAATAGGAATAACAACTTTATAAATAAATAAAATTAATAATCATAATTGAATATATATACATATGTATGTATTTAAGATTTAGCAGCAGTAACAATAACAACAATAGAAAACTAGGTTAATATCAATCGGAAAAACAAGAATACAACTTGAAAAAAAAAGTACAAGATGAAGATAAAATATGAATGAATAAATGAAGAAAGTAGAAAAAACCAACAGGCACAAGCACATACAAACACACACAACTATACATGAACACAATTACTAAAGAAAAATACTTTAACAAATCAAATAAGAGTTGTAGAATTATTGGCAAAAGAAGAAAAACAATACTCTCAGTGACAGTAAAAGAATAAGTAAAAAAAAACATCTAAAGTTACAGAATTGATTACACCCGCATTTAAAACGAAAAAAAATAAAACGACAAATATACATAAATACATAAATACAAACAAAAATTTATATAAAATAGAAGAACAAATAGAAATTATAGAAAAAATTTAACAAAATGAAAATAGGACAAAAACGGCTAATATTAAAATTATGGCCGAATTCCAAAACGCAGTTTGCTTTGCATTACAAATTTTCAACTTCTTCCCTTATACACTCCTTATAATTTTGACAACGTTTTTTGCTTCCAGGACATTAGTATAGCTGTAAACACTCATTTGAAAGTAGAAGATATTATCAAAAACCTCATCTTAGCTTTCAAAAAAAACTTGAAATTTTTTGATGCAAGGCAAACTGCGTTTAGGAATTCAGCCTATATTTCATTTTAAAATAAAATGTGTCAAAAAATATAATACAGAATCGACTACTTATCAGTATTGACTACTTATCAGTATTGACATTCAGCAAAGCTATTGCGATATTAAAAGAAAAAAGAAAGCACATTTCAAATTATTTAAAAAAATTTTTAATCTGCCCTCCTAAGTATCCAACAAATATGTGTTTGCATACGAGTGTTAGAGTTTTACTAACCCAAGTACTAGAACTACAAATTTAAGTGTTAAAATTCAAGCAAACCATGAACTAATATTTACAGGAAGGAAATCAGCTTAAAACGTACCAGATTAATACAATAATAAGGTTCACAGCACCAAATGCAGCAGCAACGACAAAGCCAAGAGATTCATTCATCATAAATAGAATTCGTTTAAGGAAATGTAAGTTGTAAACATCTTGTTATTGTCTGTGTGGTTGCTGTTGGCGAATGTGTTCAATAAAGATCATTGAACTAGTAACCCATACATTTCAACTATTTTATTTAAACGTTCACTCACTTGTTTACACATCCATACGTATACACATATACATACATAAAAAGTATTTATAAAATCTGTATAAACGTTCTTACCGCATTATTGAAATTATATTTTCCAGGATGTTGTCCTGTGTTTTAACTAGATATTTGCCTTCTTCTAGGATACAAATCAGATTTTTGTTGTCGCTGCTGCTATAACTCTTGAAAGATATGTCAGTTCTTTGTCTATAAGCGTCTGCTTCATTTATAAGTATTTATATACATATACCTATACATATACATATACTCATACATACATACACATGTATATATATAAATATGTATTCTATGGTTACAAGTATTTGTTTGTTGTCTTTAATTTATTAGAAATATTTTTAAAAAAGGAACTGGAATAAACAACATCAACAAGAAAAAACTTAATTTTCCTCCTGCTTTTAGACATTGACAACAACTATTACTTTGCCTCTGTCGTCTTGTTTTTTTGTTTATAACACCACTGCTTAATATGGATTTTATTTATTATCAGTTTTTCTTTTATTATTTTAATTTAGTTGTTTTTTTTTGTCGATAAAAATATTGCTGTAAACAAAAGAATTTCTTATTTGTGTTTTACCATAAACAGATTTAAATCTTTAGAGGTTGTTTGGTTCAAAAACAGAGAATAAATATAAATCAGAATGAAACAAATAACACAAAACAGAGGTGGACGGGAATAACTTTCTGCTTGAAGTGAGGTAGGGAGATGTTAATACTTCGGAATAAGAAAATCGTTTGCAGGTGATTTGTAAATTCGACAAAGCTTGTGGTTGGTTAAACAGCTGATGTGAGAAGCTTCGTCAATAAATACATTTTTAAAATTGTTATTTGACAGTTAATTATGTCATATTTAAAATTCATTTAAATAGACTTATTTTAAGAACTTAAAAAAAATTCAAAATAAATATTTCAGAGTATAAAGCATCATTTTTTTTAGGTTCAAAATGTAAAATGACTAAAAACTGCTTTTAAGCTCTGCACTTTTCCCACATATGACCCAAGCATTGATTGTTTAAAACCAGAAACATCCAACTTATTTTAATATCAATCCCATACATTGTCATATATTCAACAAACATTTCGGAGAGCCCACTTTTCGAATAACGAATTTGTATTTTTAGATTTAGAAAAATGTTCTAAAATCCATGTAATTTTTGTGTATGTATGTAAAAAATATTTAAAAATATTTATGTTAAAACTTTAACTAAACGTACATAGTTTGCAGGTTCCTTAATTTATACGATTTTCATCTATAAAACAAAGAATTTTTGTGTCATCACAAGCATGTATGAGAAACCAAGTTTGTTACTAAATTTTACAAGTCATATATTTGAATAATAGCATTTTCATCAAATATGTTAGTGTGTATATTTATGACACGTAAACTTAAATAATTTTATTAGATTTATGTATTCAGTATTAAAATTTATTCCGTTTTTTTGTTTTAAACTTCTATTTCTTTTTACTGGATGTGATTTCAGTTAAGCAAACAAGTTTGCTGTTTTTAAGATCATCTTATGTTAATATGTGTATTTAAGGCTTCTGAGGACTTGCAAAAAGACAAAAAACTTTTAATTTTTCAAATATTGTTTATCACTTTGAAGAGTATGTGTGTGGGTGCATATGCATAAGTGTTTAAATGGGGAGTATGAGTGTGTGTAGGTACTCGCTTCTTGTGTTCAGTTTTGTTGAACTTTGGTTAAAAGTCCTTTAAAAGTGATTTTTTTATACTTGAAGATGTGGATGGATATGTGTTAGTGGAAAATATGTGATGCATGCATGTGTATGATGTGTGTTGTTATTAAGTCAAATCACGTTGTCACTTTTTGCATTTAAGTTTTTCCTTTCTTGTGTATGTTTACGGTTTTTTACTTTTTACTTAATAAATGATGCTTTGTTTTAACACATACTTAACCTGCAAAACAAGAAAATGAATAAAGAAG
The DNA here is from genome assembly GCA_963583895.1 of Melanophora roralis. NCBI lineage: Eukaryota > Metazoa > Arthropoda > Insecta > Diptera > Rhinophoridae > Melanophora > Melanophora roralis. The sequence goes on from OY757189.1 coordinate 1,486,461, forward strand.
TCGAGTAAGAGGGAAGGTAAGCAACCAAGATGACAAACATAAACATAAATTTTAAAACTAAATCACACGCACGAAATCATACCATGACACTGCTGTTGGGGCATTCCACCGTCACGTGTTGGACAAATTCAACTATTTTTTAGCACTTATTTTACATACAACTTCTAATTGGTAATTCAGAATTCAATTTTTTTTCTTTTATTAATTAAACTGCGTGGTAGTCTTCAATCTTACATCGAACTTGTTTTTAATAATTTAGAAAATATTAAAGAAAAAATTAAACAAACTTCGTCACGTGTGGGACAGCCTGAGTCAACCAACATTCAAAATTGTAGTGTTTAAATCCAAATTTCAGCGAATCAGTTGCACATAGAGAAAAGTTGTCTTAGAAAGAAATTACAACTAACAAGCACGCTTTCTTATGATCGTAATAAATTTTTAATAAAAAAAATATTTATAGGTAAAAATTAACTTTTTTATTTCGTCACGTAAGGGACAAATGGCGTCACGTAAGGGACACAGTTGAAATTATTTTTATAAAATACACAACAATCAAAAGTTAATTGCAGTTTTGTCTACAGATAAGCTATAACTTTGCAGACCACAATATTTTGATTGGCCTTGATGAAATAAAAGTTTGAAATTCCTCTAATGGCATGGTGATTCAGATTAATTTTTTTCTCAGATTTTTGAGGATAGCACATAAATTACCTGGGTTTTTGAAACTAATTAAGAAGCCAAATAAGCAAAAAATTTAGCTGACTAAATGACAAAATGTTTGCTTTGGCTTATCATTTTCTCTCATACCAATCTCCTTATATTTTCGCCGATTCCATCTATTATACCCTTTCCATTAGTTGTAGCAAAATATTTGCAAAAAATGGCTTTGCGTACTTTGCGCTCAGCATTGATATTAATTTCACCATATAGCGGTTTTTCAATTCTGATGTCGAGCCATTGCTCCAAACTATTTCCACTAAAGGTAAATCTTCATTTTTCGTATTTACTAAATCGAAAAGCTTATTTAAAGAATAAAAAAATTCATTTTTGTCTTTAAAATTCGCATCCGAGCACATAAGGTGGAGTAAGTGCGGGTAACGTTGTATAGACTGGTATTGTGGTATTGTAAGTTTTTTTTTAAGCTAATAATATAAAAATAACAAAAACAGGCTAAATATATTGCTGCTCTCAGAAAATTAATAAAGCAATACTTTAATTAATATTTGCAAGTAATTTTGGGAGTCAGTTGCAAGAAATCGTTTTGGTGTGTGATCGACTTTTTTTGCTGGTGGAAAAACACAAGTTTTTTCCTTAAACGGCGTGTCCGCTATGTTGCAAGATGTTTCGAGCTAGCGGATTGGGATGATTTTCCAGCTTACTTGTCCACATAGTTAAGGATTTCGCATTTTACTTGTGGAACTTCTAGTTCCTTGGATGTTGCTGCTCTTAACATATCAAGGAGCACCAGTTATTATTCTTAGAATTTTGTTTTGACGGCGTTGAATCTTTTCTATGTTGAAGGCGGAAACAGTGCCCATAGTTGTATCCCGTAGCACCAAATTGGTTTCAAAATTGAGTTGCAGAGCAGAAGTTTACAATCAAGACGCAACACAGAGTTTCTACCAATTAGCCAATGGATTTGGGCAGTTTTAAGTTTTAATTGTGACAACTTTTCATCTATGTGGAGCTTCCATGTGAGGCGGCGATCTAAGTGAATGCCAAGATATTTTGTTTGAATACGTTGATGCACCGTATGGTTGTTAATAAAAAATGGGGGACACGTTTCCTTGCGTAACGTTAATGTAACGTGGGTGCATTTTTGTTCGTTTATTTTAATACCCCATAATTTTGCCCATTTTTCTACTTGGGATACGTGATGCTGCAGTTGTTTCGAGGCCTCTTTAGGGTCTTTATGAATACTGAGAAAGGCGGTATCATCAGCAAACGTCGATATATGAGTAAAATCGTCACGAAATTAAAAGTGTGGCAATCTAAAAAACATATAGGTATACCACATTACCCGCACTTACTCTATGCTTGAAAATTTACTTTGTAAAAAGTTGCAGCTTAAACTACAGGACACTCGTTCGCGACCATAGTGCGCTTTAAACTTCATTCTGGTATTCACAAGCGAAAGGCATTGCAAAATCAATTTGAAGGATACGTACACCTTCATTAAATTGGTCTTTTTGAAATTCATCTACTTGGATTTTTTTTAAATTAACATGTTTCATCACAATATGAACTGAATTCAGTTTGTCTTTCAGTTCAACTTAACTTGTTTAATGGGTTGTCAAACGTGATTTATTATCTGAATTTTTCCCCTTCTTTCCATATGCAGACTTATGCTTAAATCTATGGACAGTAATAGTTTTTTATTATCAGAAAAAAGTCACATTAATTTTTCCAGCACTTAAAATCTAAATAAAGATCACATAAATTTTTCAGCAACCAGTCGTTACAGTAGTTTTGTTTGTCTTCATGTGTTATAAATTTGCACTGATCTGAAGGAGTGTTTTTTTTATGGGAAGCACATCTTAAGGTCTAAGACTACAAAGTTTTTAAAATTTTATTTCTATATTAGGATTAAATTCCGTAAAAATGCAGAAAGCTTCCCGTAGATACATAGTTAAATAATTCTTCCAACGCCTTTCTTTAATTCCATTTCCCCAAACCACAACCAAAGCATTTGCGCCTGGACAGGTTTATACTATATGTATGGACGGTAATAAAAGGCTTTCACATCCTCGGACGGTAATAAAAGGCTTTCACATCCTCGTATTACGAGTTGACATTTGACATGTCCAAGCTTGAACTTTCGGCTGGAGCAATATTCAATTTAGGCGCTTATTTGGTTGTTATCGCTCTTTTTTTGCTTGGCGATTGAGGAAGGGCTTAAAGCCTTTTGAATAGCTTTCGATAAAGTTTGTTTGGACTTTTAAGAAGGTTTTGGTACTTACATAAGGTATGTCAATATTTTGACATGCAGGCTTTTTTTATATTTTTCCTTAACTTGCAAAGTTTTTAAATCGAATTCTGAAATACTTTCTCTTTTTCGCTTATAAAGCTCACGTATTCTTCTCTATCAGCTAGGGCTAAAGATTGGATCATCTTTCTTACGCTTTCCGCGAAGTTTCCGAATATGTTCAGTACTGGTGGAAGGTTTTTTTTAGTCATATTTGAATAAGCCACAAATGTAGTGCAGTAAATTACAAATATAGTTTGTAGATGGCAGAAAGATTGAAATATTTCAGATATGTTAATTCTTGGCGTCACGTGTGGGACACTTTTTATCACGAAAGAAAAACTATTTGCTAAGTGTTTAAGTGCAAATTTTTTTGTCAGCTTTTAGACCACCAAAAGTTAGCTGTAAACAACAAAAATCAATTTGTTTAGTTGACTTGCCTTACAGTTATTAATAAAAAAAGGAAAACGGCGTCACGTGTGGGACATAGAAATTTACCTTTGCATTGTAATTATTTACTCGGGAACAAAGCACTTTACAGCAATAAATATTATACGGTTTAATACCGCTCACCACGCCCTTGAACGCAGAAAAGAATATTAGTTTTTATGTGAAAAACAATATTAGCAGCGACCTCTCAAAAAATGGTGTACAATGAAAAAGAAAAGCTAGATTCTTTATACTCTCAAACAAATAACGGTATTTATGAAAATAGTGATCTACTCGTCACGATGAATGTCAATTTTTTGAGATGAGAACTTAATCTCTCTATGTAGATGCAAAAATATAAAAAAAGTCAATGTTTGTAATATTGTTCAGATTTCCGTTTTTTCATGGAATGCTCCTGTTACTCAAATTGCTTAAGCTACAAAAGAACACATGATATTACATTAATTTTTGCAGAAAAAGTTTGCATGATTATAAAAGAGGAAAACCTTAAATGTTTTAGTTTAGAGACTTTTAATAAAGTTTTTTAAACATTTTGTTGGACCTGAAATTTTTAACTTTGCAAGTCATTTGGCAAAAAAAAAGTTATCAAGATCAAATTTGTACGAGGCCTTTTGAAATAAAATATTCCGAATATTTAAAAAAACTTGTAAAATCAATGAACAGATTCTGGTGTCTTCTACACACCTAAAACCTCTATTAATTTGCAAAATACATTCAATCATATCGCAAGGAAACCGTAAACTATTTTTACCTTCAACTTGATACGAGTTACTATTACACAAGCTTATTCCACCTGGAAAATAGAGCTGAAAGATTAGACTACGATGTATGGAATGTCTTATTGAAAGAAATATATTTTGAAAAAAAAAAACAGAAGTATGTATTTTTAAAACCATATGCGAAATAATCTTGTCTATTTTTTTGCGTAAAATTTCGTCTGTGGTGTTGGCGCGTGAATTCCGTCGCCGATTTCCCTGTCGTCCGGCACCGACTGTTTAAACATTGCGCCGTTTGGCCACCAACCTTCAAGAGTTTGGAGTTTGCAAGTGGACCACACAGTTTTTCATTGATAAAAGAGCAACATTGTTGCCTATGCGACTTCGATTGCAACCATAACATAAACGTTTTCCCATGATAGTTATAATAAAATATTAAAGCAAAACAAAAGTAAAGCAGCATTTAGGGCGAAAAATATTATTTAAATAACAAGAAAGTCTTGATGTTATCGTTACTTAAAAATTATTATTTTTTAATTACCTGTTAAAATTGATCCTACAGGTATTGCAGCTTAACAATTCAAAACATGTGCCTGAAAAAATAATAAAAAGAAAAACAAATCAGTGGGTATAAGAGTTTAAGAAAATAAAAGGATATCAAAGTGTTGGACAATAAAATTTAGCTTCTATTTAAAAAAATCCCAATTTTTGTGTAAATATACTTAAAACATAACAAAATTTAAATCGCATTTTAAATTATACCAGTCGCAACTTAAAATTTTCAATGTTCAATGGCTTTAAATAAAGGTGACTAAAATGCGAATAAAATTTTTGAACTTTTTAAGGATTTGTGCTGGAAGCTGGCTAATTTAAAAAGAAACGATTTTATTGAATTTTGAATCGTGTCTGTTTATGATAACTAGTTAAGTAATCACTCAACCACACGACACAAAAACGTATCTAAAGATTTAATTTAAAAGTTAAGGCTGGAGTTGAATTACTCATCGCAAAAATATATATAGAGGATTCACAGATTGTTCTATTATGTCCTATTGTCATAATGTTATGAAATTCACATAGGTTTAAAAACTTCACCAACTATTGGACAATTTAGTAAGCATTCCATACGACTTAGTATTTTTTTAAGAACTATTTTTGTATGAAAGACAAAAATAATGTTCCTTAACCATTATGAAATTTGTAACATTATAACAATAAGACGTAATGTGTGAATCCCCCAATAGAACAAGACTTGTACTCATTAAAAAATGAAATAAATTAATCATGTGCTTTTGACTAAAATTAGAGGAAATATGATTTATCTTTTATCAACTTTAAAAAGCTGCCACTTGAAACTAAAAAAAAATAAAAAATGTATGTATAAGTATGTAATTTGTATTAAATGCCACAGTAAGGCATGTTTGTATGTATGTGTACATGAAGGCATAATGAATAGAAAACTCATATAAATTAAAAAGTAATAATTGTTTTGATAACTTTTAAATAAAATCATAAACCATATATTAGTACCGTAATTAAAACACTTGTGAATTAAAATTCAAATGAATAGTTGGGGTTTTATAGATAAAACATTAACACACATTCATGGACGAGGCAGCATAAGTACGTCAAGTTGTATTTAAATTCAAGTACTGTTAAATATGTGGATATACAAACACACACAGGCAAACATGAATATACACCGCAACCACTTTTGAAAAATAGATTCAAAAAATAAACCAACGATTTCCAAAAACTTAAAAACCACGTTAAGCCAGGGTCCAGTGTATGTTTAGATTTTGTAGTGGTTATGATTGTGTGATGCTGTAAATGTTAGAGGCTTTGGAAATTATATTCAAAAACAGCAAATAATAAAATACAGTGAAGAGGGAAAGCTTTAACTTTAATAAACAAAAAAGTAGAAAATTCAAAACTATATAAAACGCGCATTTGTATTAAACAAACTTTTACCAACAAAACTTTGCTGACATAATTTCGAAAGAGTCTTGTGCAAACTTAAAGAAACGAACAAAAAAACTGTTTAACCGTGTAACATAAATTCTAAAGATACTTGGCTGTTTTCAATGGCGAATTTTAAATTGCATTTGTGTTAGTATAACTAAAATATTTGGCTAACATTTCAACAATAAAAAGTTAAGCAACCAAGTCTGTGTCAAACATTTGTTGAACAATCGATGACAGGTAAAGGGAAGGGGTGGAGAAGAAGGTAGAGAAGGCGATGTTCTATAAATTTAGGTTAATGGATATTTGATAAAGAAATATAATTAATCAAGTCAAACACAAAAGTTATGTTATGTTATATATAATATAAATTTTAAATATTTAACAAACCGTAACGATGCAATTTGTGCATTAAATTTAAATATGAAAAAAAATATCTTGAAAGTGTTGCTATTATGACTCAGACCTTCTTCCTTTTTTCGTTCTCTTTCAGCCAAGTACTTCTATAACTTTTCAATTTCACTTATTCAGGCCAAAAATTGGTTGGTAATAATGTTTATAATACAACTAGTTCAAATCATATAAATTAAATTTACTATCTAGATGTGGGTACATGAGTATAACTACTACGAATGCAAAATATATTTCATCCACAGAAGAAAAGTATATTAATGCAAATGTATTTTTCATAATATTTAAAAAAAAGCAGACTTTGTAACTTTTAACTTTCGTTTTAAATAAATTTTAGACGAAACATTTTTAATTTACCTTAATTGTTTGAAATTTGATTTTGGCTAAAAAATTATGTTAAATTTTTACCTCTATAGCTGGTTAACAATGTTTGAAAGTGTGTAGATGGAAATATATGAATAAATGCTGTAATAAAAAATCAATGAAAACTTTTAGTTTAGTTTTATGTGAAGAGTTGTGTATATGAGTGTGTGTTTGATCATGGACCACACAACTTAACTTCACCAGTTGGTTAAGCTGTCAAAAACAATTTACAAAACTTTTTAATGAGTTTTATTTATCAGATGCATTAATATAACTTTAATTTTAAATAATTAAATATTTAAGATTTGAGCGAGTTTTTATTAAATAAAATACATAAAAATAAATTTTCTTCGTGGAAAAAAATTGAAAAACAACATAAGACATAATCAAATTAAATTAACCCACAAATGATATTTAAACATATTCCTTAGTTCTGTAAAATTTGTTTTTTAAGGAATTTTTACTTTTAACACAGAAAAATTTAAAATGATTTTTAATTCAAAATTTTTAAGATTAACTATTTATTACAATTACAATTTTATTAATACTTTTTAATGTTGAAATTACAATTACAACAAAGACTAGAACCAGTGACCTTATGATTTCAAGCTCTACGCTATGTCCACTTAGCCATTCTGTTTCGGTATCCATTTTATAAAATTTACTCCAAGTCAAAAAATGAGCTCAACTTAACAAGCATTAGCAAAGGCAAAATTAAAAACAAAACCGAACAAAAGAGAAGAGAAAAGAAAAGAAAAAAGTTTAAAAAATAAAAGAAAACAAAAAACATAAACAATAAACAATTAAAAAAATAATAAAAAAAATTATTGACTCAATATAGCACTGAACTTGGCACCTTCTTTTAAAGTTTAGGTTCCAATAAATTCAAGTTTCACGTTTTTTGCTAATTTTTGTAAACTCAACTTTAAAAAAAACGTTTAACTACGAAACTCTTGTGCAAAATTAAGTTAAAAGTTAGCATTGTTGTTGGCATTTTATTTTCAAACACAATTAAACATTTAATTGTGGCAATAAAATTTTTAATTAAAAGCGTTTTTTTGTATATGCGTTGAAAAAAGTACGGGATAGATTTTTTCTGTGATAGATATATACGTATGTATGTAGTTTTGCCTTTGAGCACAGTTAAAATTTTAAATATACGCATAACAAGCACTGAGTATATTATATCTGAAAAAGCGTTTCTATTGTCCTTTTATTCCAAGATGGCGATAAACAACCGATAAAGTCAATAGCTTAATTTAAAAAAGATATCCATGCCTGTCGATCTAATGCTTTGGGGCTTTTTGAAGTCGCGTGTTTACGTGAAAAAGCCTAAAAACTTTAAAGCCCTCAAGAACAACATTTGACACAAGTGCGAGAATCCGTAACCCCAAAGTTATCGCCATTGTAATAAAAAATGCCATAAAACAAACGTATAGCAATCAAATGTGACGGCACCCGTTTTGCCGATATGATCTTTTCGACTTGACCAATAAAATTCTTAAGGATCAAATAAACATAATCATAAAACAGAATCGAAGTTTTTTATTAAGAAAAAAAATGAGAACCAAAAAATATCGGATGACTTCTTTTAGACTACCTTATATAAGCGCCCTATGGAGTGTAATTTTTGTTCGTCGAGATAGGAATTTGCTTCTAAGCTGCTTGCTTTGCCCAAAATAGCATCTTTAAGCAAGAATAGTTCGTCACGTGTTGGCCCAGTCTTGATGCTTTTTTGTTCGTTGATACAACTGACTTCGTTTTATCTTCATACACTACTACTAGAATCAGTTTCGCCGACTTCTTGTCGATACTGGCGAATATTGCAGTTACCGCTCGCAAAGTCGGCCCAATGATGTCAATACCATTGTTTCTAAACTAATAGCTGCAGCATCACGCAAGATTCTTCCCAACAAAATGCTGAAGATAACTCGTTTGGTATTAAAGGTCTCGAAGAGGTTCTTTTCAATTTAAACCGATGACGTCGTATCATTTAAAGACATTCTGGAACTTTTCCAGGATCTGCCGTAATGTAAATATCTGGTTGGTGGTCGACTTAACAGGTCTAAAGCTACATTGGCTTGTTTAAATTGTACAATTACTTTATATTACAATGATATTTGCCTTACTATTCATTGCAACGAAATCAATTATTTTTCCACAGAAAATTGTTTCAAATTTAATTTTAATAAAAACTTATGTGAAATCAATTAAATTGTAAAAGTTTATGACACATGTATTTGCCATTGAATTGATACAAAAGCAAAAAGAAGGAAAAAAATAAAAACTGAGTTTTTATTACAATTACATAAATATTTACAACTTTTAATTACTTACCACATAAAGGCAAATACACCTACACACACACACACTTTTATACAAACAAACAAACAAATAAAAAAATATGAAAAAATTCGTAATGAAATATCAATACCGATAGGGATGAAAAGTGATAGAAAAATTCAAAGCATTTTTGGTACATTTCTAAATGCACAAATGCCCCCAAAAAAAATTTACAAACTTAAGTTTGGCACTAGGATATAGTTTGTCGTTTAACTTTTACCTGTCAGGGAAATTTTGGTCACGTCCAAATTACTTTAACGAAACAAATTAAATTTATTCCAAATACTTAACGACATTCCTTGGCAGCGTAAGTCTTTTGGTTTCATATAAGAATAAAATTGATATTTGTGTATGTGAATTTATTCAAACTTAAAAATCTTTTTTGGTATTATTTTCAACATATAGAACTAAGTATATATGTAAATTTAACTTAGACTTTAATACAATTTTGGTCATTTTGTTTCTGGTACTTTTTCAGAATATTTTTATTTTTGTACCTCTATATGGCAACTGTACTGGCAGCAACTTGTTAATCAAAAACGAAAAAAAATAAATCGAGAAATAGAAAAAATTAAAAATCATACATTCATTTATATATATATATTTTACGAACAAAACAATCTTCATGTATCATTATTATATTCACACTATCGCACATACACACAAATATACAAGTAGTTGTGTGAATGTGTGTAAAACTACTGCATATAACCAATTTGGATAATGGTCCGTCCGATTGGCACAAAAACAGTAGCAAAACAAATAAAATATTTAAAATAAAACAAAACAACAAAAGCAATAAACAGAAAAAAATTGTTGATATGAAAGCGATGGCAAATAAAGACAAACAAACAAACAATCACCCCCCCCCCCCCCCCCCCCCCCCACACATACGTACTACATATCGTGGTTCCAAAGTTATCTTCACGTATGATATCACAAAATCAATCATGAGATGAAAACATAACATGAGATAACATTCTGAAATAAATTAAATTTTTAAAATCTTTCGTTCTAGGCAATCTTCAAGTCAGTGACTTTTATTGTAACAGAAATTTATAAAAAAATATTCCTAAATTTTGTTTAAAAAATATTATTATTCATAGGTTTTAAAGCAATGTTGCTGTTTATAAATAAGAACTATTTTAAGAACTTTTCTGGTATAATAACACTATTAACTGGTCTTTAGAACGTTAAGGGGCTTCGCAAAAAATAATTAAAGCAGACGGCGGACGGACAATGCAGTGCGCTGCTAAACCGATTTTTATACAAATGGCAATGACAATTTTTGTATACTTTTATCGCTCATGTAGAGGTTGTAAAAAATAAAATTACTTTTATTAGTTTATATTTGCGTATTTATGTGCCATTAACTGAGAAAATTTTCCAAAAATGCAAGATATGAATTTAGCGGTCAGAAATCTGAAAGAGTTCAAAGAAAGTTCTGACAATTTGGCCAAACTCCCTGTTAGATATCTTATTGATGTCTGTCAATTTTGCTGACTGGGTAGCCACATATCAAATACGGTTTAAAATATTAACATGAAGGACCACAAAAAAATACGTATATGCAAATATGCATTAATATCATAGTCCCACCATCCACTCAAAAACAACAAATTAAAACTTTTCAAAAAATTTTTTTTATGAAATTGACGAATATGAAAAAGTAAATCTTCTTTATAATGACTCTTTTAGTACCTTATGACTGCCTGTATATAAGTAGAAAACTCTAAAAAAAACACTGCATAATATTATTGCACCAAATCAATAATGAAAATACTGCAAGAGACTTAAGGGGAAAGTTGGTGAAAAGTTTAAAAATATTAAAATTCTGTGGCAGCTGTTATGCCAACAAAAACGACAGGAGTTAAAAGGTGGCTTTTACTTTTTCAAAGCAAATGATTGAAAAGCCTTTTAATTTGATTAAACTACAATTAGGTTGAAAAGCCATCGTTTTTTTATGTTTTGCATTTTTCTAAAAGACTTTGTAATATTATTTGCTGCACGTCAAAGGCACTAAGCCAACGACTTTTCGTTACAAAAGACTATTATGTGTCCGAAATTAGTTTTGGTAATAACAGAGATGATAAAAAAGAAAATTAATTTTGTAACAAAAGCTTTTGGGTCTTATTCATAAACGTACAATAGTGTTTATTAAAGGCTTATTTGACAATTATTCCATATAAACTTGTCAAATAAGCCTTTAATTAACACTATTGTACGTTTATGAATAAGACCCTTTAAGTTAGTACTTTTCTAGCAGATAGTACTAATTTTTTGATTTGCATTTAATACTTTAATTGAAGTCCTATTTTTTAGTTTTTTATTTTTAATACTTTTATTATTTCGTCGAGTTTTTTAACTATTTTCTTCGGTTTCGATTTCAAGCAATAAGAATTCATATTAAATATGCAAATAAGATACAAATATTAAGTCGGATGTAATTTTAAAATGATTATCACATGAATTACTTGTTTTCACCCCATCATTTCACGCATCATTTTCAATTCTCACAATTTTTCGTTTTATTATGAGATCCTTGCAGTTATAGGTGCATCATGAAATCTGCACGGTCTTTAGCAGAAGCAATTAATGATTTTTTTTGGTAAAGCTGCCCAAAAAGAAACGTTTGTCGCAACCCAGTAACTAATTGGACATTGCAATGAGAACAAATTGATACATAATGCAATACATTTCAGGTTGCTAATTTTCATTTCTGCAATAACAATCGCATTTCAAACACATTAAAAGAAAAAAACAGTTATAAAAGTTATAAAATTTTTTGCTGGGAAAGCTGTGTTTACAAAATATCGCGTAGATATTACGGTAGTGAACCAATTAGCCTAATAAACAAAACGGAAACTTTTTGGACCATGTTTATTCATAAAAAATTGTTTGGGAAAATTTTAAAATAGTACCAAAATGGGGAAAAGCGTACCAACGTACTTTTGAAGCTTGAATTGTACCAAAAAATATTACGATTGTATCAACCTTACCATCCCTTGGTAATAGTATAAAAAATAACTTTTAAACATAATAAAAAAATTAAAGTTTCTTTCGGACTAAATAAAGTTTTAAAGTTTTACGCTAATGATAAAAAAGGATCTTTTAAAGAAAACTTATAATCAGAAACTTAAAGAAACATAAACAAGTTAATTTTTAAAATTTTTATTAAAGAGGACTTATAAAAATAAATTACACTTTGTTTTACTTTTTTATAAGTATGTAGTGATAGTCACATAGGCCAGTTGCATAATAAGTAACATGGAAATCTTATCAGTTTATCTTTTACCTCAGGTTTTAAATATATATTTTTTTTTACAAATTTTAAAAATTTCGTCATTTCATGACGAAAATCTCATTTTAATAAATTTTTGATAAATTTTTTCGTTCGGAATATTGAGTTTCGATTACAGCCTTCAGTTTTATTTTTTTTCATAAACTAAATACATACGAACAAAATAATAGTTTATGACATTCTTTTCTTTATTTAATTTTTTTTTTTTATAAATAAGTACATAAGTGGTTTCCATATAAGGTTTTATATTTCAAGTGCACTAGGTTTCAAGTAGTATTGAGATACAACAAAAAAAAATTAAAAATAAAAAACTGAAAAATAACAATTAAAAGTACCTAAATTGGTATAATCGATTTAAATAGAAAAAAAAAATAAGAGCAAAGAATTCACTAAATGAACTTTATTTTACTGGCTTTTGTTCTACACAACGAATCTTAATAAGAGGATACTTGTGGCACAAGATGGCATGGTCGGGTTTGGTGATCTCTTTTTGCTATTTTCAATACTTTTGCTTATTCAATAAATAGTTGAATAATTCTTTTCAATATCAAACTTAACATGATAATATTAACGATTATACGGTTGTTGGTTTAAAAAAAAAGAACATAAAACAAATAACAAAAACAACTTTCTCATTCTATTTTTTTATTTTTAACACTTACGCACTCACATATTTCCTCACTTAAGCTTAGATATTGAAATCTTACAATTCATTGTTTGTATGTGTGGAAATGTATGGGGGTTTTTAAAATTTTATTTTATGCATAAGTAATTGAATAAAACGAAACACACTTCAGCAAATCTCTTGTTACGTACTTAACAAATCTCTACATATTTACATCAAATTGAACACAAAAGAGGTCGAACAAAAACAACTACAACTACTTATACAACTAGTACAATAAGCCAAACAGTGGCTAGATCAAGTCTTGAAGAATTATATTTTTCATTTCATTTCAATAAATAATGGTGGTGATGAAGAACAAGAAGATGAAAAGAACAACAACAACAAAACAACAATTTACCAAACAATTACCCGCATACACATTTGTACATAAGTATGTGTGTATGTGCGCCTGCCTTTATGCTTAATAAATGTCTGCACACAGATACTTTATAGTTACTCATGTATGAGTGTAGATGTACAGAAGTAATACTTTGAAATTAAATAAACAAAATTGGCTACAGTTTATTTAAATGATGTAAACTTTTCCTTTAACCTACGAACGCACATTCACATATGTACATACACACTTACGTTCACAGTGAAAGGCACTCTACACACACATGTATGTACATACGTATTTGTAAGACATCACATAAAAATATGTTTGTATATTACATACCTTCAAGCATACATGTGTGTATCAGCATAATTTACATATTTATAGTAATATTTTTGTTCTTCTTTACTCTTGATCGGTTTTTCGTTTTAACTCCTCTATTGAGTTTCCTCCAGGCAAAATCGTGGTCAGACATTCAGGCATTTTAACATTTCTTAAGACATATTGTTCATTGCTTCTGTTCAAAAGAGTAACCACATATGGAAATGAAAATATATTTACATATTTTGGTGTGTATGTGGAAACTTGCTCTTGTTTACCACACATTCTTTGGCAAAATATGTTTGTTTCGTTACAAATATTGGTTGAAGCATGCTTTTATAGCTAAACCTTTTGTAAACTAAAGCAAATATAGTTTTTTTTAAACCCACAATCCATTAAAGGGGGCGAAAAACAAGAAGTAGTAAATTAAAGTTTTCTTTGGTTTTTTTAACTTTTTTTGAGGCATAAAATATTAGATTCTGGGGTCAGGTAACCAAAGAACACAGAATCGAACATGTTTTTTAATTAAAAAAAATTTTTAACTAAAACAATATTGTTTAATTAAAATACATGAATAGAAAATACCTTACGAACTTAAGTTTTTCGGCATTTTCAATAAAATACAAGAATTGAAAAATTTTAAAATATATATTACCGACGACTACAGGCGATTAGGAAAATTAGTCGCTTGTGGTGCGTTTCCCTTTATCTATTGGCATTTAAATTTAGTGAAACTTCTCATCGTATACGCTAATCAGAATTGAGTTTCGCAAATAAAGAAAATTCAACATTACGTCTTCTTTCTTAACTTTAAGAACTTTTAAGCAATTTAAAAATTCAAGAAACTGTAAAAGTTTCCTAGTTTAAAATTAAAACGTTGAAAAACTCAACTAAGTGATTATTAACTTATATGGTGTAGTAAACTTTTCAAATAAAATAATCATTTATCTTAGTTTCTACTCACATGCATATGCATGCATTCCACAAATATATGTATGAATGTTTACAATTTTGTTTAAGTACGAACCCCGTAATATAATACAATCATTAAATTACGTTCAAAATAGAGCTACAAAAATATCGATAGACGGCTTATTCGCGAGTTTCGATAGCTTGTAGTAAAACTATCGATACTGTCGAACCTTTAGACGACTACAGGTTTAACCGTTCGAAATATATTATTTTAAAAAAAAATTGTTGTGAATTAAGCATCAAGTTTAAAAAATATTACAATAAATATTAAGAGTATGCACAAAACCATATTCTATAATTTTTGTTACCTTTTTCTTCTATTCTGCTTAACTTAAAATTTAACATCATCGGGTAGGAGGTAGTCGCTTTCTAGCCGCCACTGAGATTCTCTTTGTGTATAGCCGACACCATGAAGCACCTGATTCTTATATACTTACTTAATTTATTTTCGTTCTTTAATTTTAAATTGATAAGTTATTCACATACATATGGATAATTCCAGGAAAAGGGAACATAATTCCAGAATGGCCTATTCTTGTTTGTTAGGGAAATACTTTAATTTTTTTTGTTAATATGTATGCAAGTTATTAAAGAAAAGTCTCTTCTTTTATTTAAACTGTAATTGCAAAAAAAAACCTAAGCTTTCCCCTGAAAAAAGATATATGAAATCTGGCGTTACATTGCTTTTTTCCTGGCTACATCTTATTGACTCTTATATTTTTTTTGCATATTTCTATACGATACTATCGCTAGTATTATCGATTTTTAGGCAGCTCTAGTTTAAAACTATTAAAAAGTTTTTTACTTAATTTAATTTGAAAACAATTTAGAAACAAACCCAAACTTTACAAGTTCTAAAACACAAATAAACAAACTCTAGAATATTTACCACAAACAACTTTAACGGAATCATACATCATCATGTGGGCGTTAAATAATGCGTATAATTTACAAAGATATTGATTGCAGGTCTTGTAAATTATACAAATGTGTGTTTGTGTGCATATGTTTTCATGTTTAAGTGGGTGTATAATTATTATTACATACATAACCACAAACACATACACAAACACACATGTATGTATATGTTTACACATTGCTTGTTGTAAATTTAATTAATCACTAGAGGATTTTTAAAAAGTTTTTATTAAATGTCTTGGCAATAACTCATGTAATACCTTTCGCACAAAACACGACTTAAGAGTTTCGTGCTTTATTTTTCAGTAAAATCAACTGATTTACTTTAAATTTTTCTTTAAAAAGTTTCATCGATTAGGATGATGATTTTTACCCTTTTAATGTTTTCACAAAGTAAAAAACTTAACAAATATTGAAAGTTTGTCAAAAGTATTCAAAACAAAAGTAACTTAAAATCTTCTTTAACTTGAACCTAGAATTTTTCTTTTATGATATGGTTTCAAATTGGAACATTAAGGTTGTTGTGTGATGTAAACTGGAATTTGCTGTAGTATTTCTATTGATATTTTAGTTTAAGATTTTTGTTTGTTGTAGTTTCAATTGTTTAATGATTGGTTAATCTGCACTTACGACAAAAATATTCATTTAACTTAATAGTTGTTGGAAGGTAAAATGATGTCGATTATTTGTGTCTGCTATTTATTTGAGACTTCCTTCTGTTTGAGATGGCAAAAAAGAAATTTCCGTTGTTGTTGTTTTTTTTCTAAATATACCCACTTGCTTATTTACCCCACATTCCTTTTTGTAAATCTTGTATTAATATTGAATTTGTTTGTCTGACTATTTAAGTGTGTGAGCAAATATCGTTTACAATTACATCGAACCACAAAGATGTGTCTGTGGGTGTTTGTTAATAGGTTTGTGTGTTTGTGTGCATGAATAACAGTACAATTTGTATTGTAAATTGATGCCTGTTGTTATGCAGGCGGAAAATTATTTTATAGCTGATTGGTTTACTGACTAAACGATTTAATAATTTCTTTACAAATAAATATAAATCAAAATATAAGAATTTAATTGAATAATTCTATTAAGAGCACAAAAGCAGCAGAAAAAAAAATAAAATGATTTTTTTTTTGTGAAACATAAGAAATAAAAAACTGATATTAGTTAAATAAAATAATATTTAGTTTTGAGTAGATGCTATTAAAAATTTAAACTTAAGATTAAGTTAATGTAATTGAATAAAAATTAAAAAGTTTTTAATATTAAATTGAATATGTTAGCAGTAAAAAAATACTTAAGGTTTATTTATACGTGACATAACCATACCACATTATGGATAACACTGTATTTGATTATATGTGACTTACCATTACGCCATAACCATAACCATAACCATAGAAACCAATTGAGTTTTGATTTTTATAGCAGCGGTTATGGTTATGGCGTTATGGTAAGTCACATATAATTGAACCTTTAAACTGACAAAAATTCAAAGCAACTAAAGGCTTCGTTAGTCTTTACTTTCTGTTGCCGTTCTTTAACGTGCCGTTCAGTTGTTTTATTTTAGTAGTTACTTTTTCTGTTAAAACGTATCAAAATTTGTATGGTTTTAATGGCGGAAAAAGCAGCTGATTCTTGCTGTCACTTAACAACGTTGCAAAAATTTTGTTTTTAACAGGTTGATCCGCAACGGAACGCAACGAAACGAAAAAACTAACTACTTACACACATTTTTTATTAACAAAAAACAATCAGCTGATTCATCACGGAACAGAAAGTAAAGACTAACTCAGGCTTAACAATTAAAAATTTCAAAATAATAAGAAAATAAATTAGTTGTGTAAAAATCAAGGCAGCTCTGTGGAATGGGGAGAAAGAAGCCTGGGACTCCCTAATAAGACAACGTAATAAAAAAAATATTAAAGACCTATATTTTATGTAAAACCAATTTTAAGACATGCAAGGTGACAAAGGAATTCTTTTGCTGCATTGACATTATTTTTACTTTGCTACAATACCTTTCTCAGTAGCTGAAAGTAGCAAGACAAGTTTAAATTTTACGTTAAATTAGGACAGCGTTTAATTTAGAAACTAAAAAAAATCCTTAAAAAAATAATTTAAATTTCCTAAATATTAAGGTCGGCAGCAAAGGCCAGTTTTTTACGCTGAAGCAATAAATGTCAAATACATAATGCATTATCATTCGTACCAGAATTTATTCAATAAAAAAGTCTAACATTTAATTCAACTCATTTCTAACGAAAATGAATAAACAAATAACACTTGTTAAAAAATTTATTTAAATATTTTTGTTAATGAAGGATGAGAACATAAGAACAAATTCCTCCTCCTTAAATTCTTTGTTATTTTTTTCTTATTGTTAAGAGATTCAATAACAGATTTTAAACATTAATTTATTTGTATTTGTTCCTTTCATATCTTTAAACCTCCCCTTGCCAAGCAATTTGAATAAGCGAACTGCAATTTTTAATTTCCCTTTCATTTCAAGGACAATAAAAACCAATTTCAACTCACTATTCGAACTACTAATGTTGCTGCTGCTGCAGCCATCCATGCTTTCAAACATGAATGGTTTTAGAATTCAATTGTTTTTACTTCATCTTGCTCCTGTTCAAATATGCCAGCCAGCCTGCTTCTTAACAAAAGAAATCAGCATGAGCTGACAACAAGACATGCTAACAATTGTAATCACAAATCTTATGAACACAAAAGGACTAAAACTTTAAGGCAAATAACACAGAAACAAACTTAAACTACCAAATGAAATGTACGAAACTGACATTGTTGAATTATGAGCGAATAATTAAGAAATACCAAAGAAGGAAATTCTTAGTAAAAAGAATAATGTCTTAACAGTCGTAACATTAATTCCCATAGAAATTGTAAAATAAGTTTGGATGGTATAAAACAAACACAAACAAACACACACAAACCTACAGAACTAAGAGTTAAATAAATTTAAACTGAGTAAAGGTCATTAGCAAATTATGAATGAACAAATACAAAAATATTGATAAAAAAAGAGAAAAATGCACAAATATTAATTGCTAATGACACTAAATACAGATGTTTCAAATATAACTGGAATCATGTGTCTGTCAAAAATTTTATAAATTAAACAATGGGATTAAGATACAAGTTTATCGAATAATAATTGAAAATAAAAGAACATTAAAAAAGGAATGAAATTATAAGCGAATGTAGACACTGCTTTTTTGTATGGACCATCATCTATATGTTGCCATATCAAATAGGAATTCAAATTACCCCTTTGCAAAGATAGTAAAAACATCGAATCTTCTGTGGTTGTAGGGTTGCTACAAAATCTTAGAGACTATAAACGAGGTAGTATTTGCGCAGGTATACAGAAGAATGCCGATGATTTTGATGATTTCGCTTTCTTTCGTTTCTGTTGCTGTGTTTATATTGGTCATATTGTGCGAAATAGAACCATCAATTTGTAAATGTAAATTGTATTCAGGAAAACTATAATTTTAAGATTTAATAGTTTTTCACACAGCTAAAAGCTTAATATCATGCACACAAATGAATACCAATTACCTGGTTCGCTCGGCAAATTACCAACATATTTCGAAGTGTTCACATAACAGATTCGTATTTGGGTTCGGCATTTGTTTGCTTTTTCTGATGCGTAAAAAAATATGTTCACACATGTTTTACACACAAAAAACACATTAATTAAATCTTTTTTCAACACAATTGTTTCTTTTTTATACTTTTTAAAAAGTAATTATTTGCTTCGTATATAGTTTTTTACTTTCTTCATGTAGGTATTTTGTTTTACTCTATTCAAATTTTAACAAATGTATACGAAAACTATCGATCAAAGTTAGAGATGACAGTTTTTACTCATATATTATCGGTAATTCAAACTTAATTAGCTTTATGATTCATTATTTGTATAAAAAACATCGTAATTGCATTAATAACTGGGAGCCAAATTACAATTTGAGAGAACGAAACAACTTATTGGGCTTAAGTGAAAACATGTTAAAACTTATTTATTTAAATGAGAATTTTTAACAGAGCAGTATTTTTAACGAATATTTAATTAAACATTATCTTAATACCTACATATATACTTATATTAGAAGTAAAAAATAAACTCTGAAGCTTATTAAAAATGTTTCAAATAGGAGAATGTGCAGTCAAAGCAAGTAATTACTGACAATCAACAAACAAGTATTTGTAGCAAATAAGAAAATAATAGAAAAAATTAAAAAAAAACAAAGTCATCTATAGATGACAAGGCAGCTAAAAAGACATATACTTAGATAAATGTCAACAAATAAGTCAAAACTGAAAGACATTTTCATTTAAAAGTCATACGAATTATAAAAAATCCTTTACATTTACCCGCTTATAGACACAATAATTCTTAGAAAGTACATGCACGAAGGCATTTTTAAAAACTTTCTTTATACAGAAAAATAAAAAAATGTTTATTTGTAAATTTTCAAACATTTTGGCTTATGTTTTTTGATTTTTAAGTTATTATAACGTATTGTTCTTTTTGAAATAATTAGGTATCACCTTAAAATTTATTAGTCTTTTTTAGTTCAGCCAAGTGTGGAAGAGATCCAAAGATTATGGGTGTTAACTTGTTTATGCATTTTAAAGTTGATGTCGCATATCATTAGAAACAAAACATAACAAAACTAATCTTTAAGTAAAAGTAGCTAAGCTAAAAACAATGATAAGCGTTGGTTAAAGTAGTGGGTGTGGCAGCTTTTAGACAATGGACATGAAAACCTTAAAAAAGGCTAAAAACTGTCGAGTTTATTTTAAGTTACTTGGTTATTGCCTTGCAAAAATTAAATAAATAACAAATTGAATAATTTAAAGTCCCAAAATTAAAAAATCACGTGCGAATAAAAAATTTTGTAAATATCAAGGCGAAAATCTCATATAAATTTTGGATTTTATTTTTCTTTATATAAATATAAGTCACCTTTCATATTAGATATAAAAGTTATTTTTTTCAAAGGTTTTGAATTGGACTTTATGGTGCTTTTTTTATTTTAAGTTTAAAAATAACTTGAAATTGTCTGTGAACAAGGCATGCCAAGCGAGGGATTACAGATTCTTACATTTGAAATGGTGCCCCGGTAGTCTGGGGGTTGTGGGTACGACTCCCACCAGAGACCCTGGTAAGTCTGCTTCATTCTTCTATTCTTTCTTTCTTATCCTCCTCTAAATTTCTTTCCTTCTATTTCAACCTATTCTATTTGCCTCTCCAGGTAGCACAAAGGGACCGAACTAAGCGGACCCAATTGAGCTGTATCCTTTCCTTCAACGGCTGCCTGTTCTACCTACATTTGAAATATCTTAATTATTTTAATTCGGGATTAAAATCCTTGATTGTTTTTTCTACTATGAAAATAAAACACAAAACTTAAGCTAAAAATCTTCAGCAAAGTATTGCAATTACTGACATGATAAAGACGCACCTAAACTGTACTTATTAAGTTTGAAAAAACAAGCTTAAAATATTCTTAGCAAAAGACAAACCTTTTGGAAATTTATCATTCGCATTAAATTATATACAGATTCTAACAAAAAAAGTTCATTATTCACTTTCCAACCCTAACAAATACATGACTTGCAGCTATGCTCCCGGAAAACTGCAAGTTTTTCTTTTCCAATTTCCTTCTTAGAATTAAAGATTGTCACATTTTTTCTTCCGCAACAAAATGTTGTTCAGTTGAATTGCCTTTCTTTTTGTTGGTCTAAATTAGTTGTTGTTCTTTTGTTGCATTTACTGCAATTCATTCCTCTATTTGTCTTTATGAAAATGCCATTTTCTTAACTTTTGCTTTCTTCAGTTTTGTAGTTAACCTTAAGGGGTTTAATTCCTTCAGTTGAAAAGTATTTTTTTGTGTTTTAGGAAGAGAACTAAAATTTCTTAAGGTCTCAGTCGACAATTATTATTAACATTTAGTTTATATTTTTTACTAATCGCAACATTCTATACACTTAAAGAAATATGATAATTTGAAATTAATAGATATTTTGATAAGTTAGCACGATTATATTAGATAGTGTCTGTTCCACTTGTCAATGTTGCGTTGCCGTTATCATTTTTTCTTCTACATATTTATTATTTTTCTGTCCGTGTATTAACTTATTGTGTTGTATTGAATATTCTCTATCGATACAATTTCCTTTTTGAAATGCTTTTCCTTGTGGAAATGTTTTTGCATTTACCACAACAAAGTATTTGTTTTGTAATTTCCATTTATATTTTGTTGATTCTTTTCACTGTTTTATTACAAATTCGTTGTAAATTTGTACCTAAAGTTAAATCTTAATTACATTTTGTACTGGTAAAATTGGCGTAATCGTTATAAAAGAAATCTAAAACTGTCATTTATAGTTTATTTGCTGCAATCAATCGAACAAGAAAAAGCAATTTAATCAACAACAGGAACAATTACTACAAACTAAAAGTCAAGAAATAGAAACTGAAGAAATGATTTTGATTATGAAGAAACAAACTACTTATTTTGGGGGATAATAAAACCGGCAGGTGGTATTTTTTTGTTGGAAAACTAACTACAGAAACAAGGAGCTAAACATGATTGCAATTGTTTCAAATAGAATTATTGTTTCTAATTTTGATTTCAGTTGAAGCTCAAATTAAATTTCTGTTTGAAAGAGATTGCTATTTTTGAAGCTTCTTTTGTTTCCATGACAATGACAATTCAATGTTTCAAGGCAATTGTTCTTACAGTTTTTACTTTTTTGGGGAAAAAATAATTAAAAATTCTCTTAAAATAAAGAAAACCTAAAATGATTTTAGAACAGTTAGTCTGTTGTTAAATTTTATTTGAGAATTTTCTAATACATAAAAATGTATGTATAAAATATTAGGAAAGTTATGGCCGGTCAAGCCCGACCATATTATACCCTACACCACATTTGTATGAGGGTTTTTTAAAAAAAACGACCAATAAAATTTGAGTTCAGTATAATAGTTGGCGGCATAAAAATAAAGATCTGTGCAAAACTTTGTCAAAACAATATTCGAGTCGGTTCTAGTGAAAATTCCTTTTTCGGGAGGACATTCGTATAAACTCCTGTATCAAAAAATCGACCGATCATATTCTTGTTCAGTGTAAAACTTTGTCAAAATTAAGTACCGTTCGAGTCAGCTATAGCCAGAATGCCTTTTTCGGGACATTTGCATGAGGCTATGTCAAATTGACCGATTAGCACCACAAATAATAAGCTTTGCGCCACTGCCAAACAACTTTTTTGTGCTAAATTTTATCAAAACATCTTTAAAATTGCGACCTGTACGTACTTTGATTACAAGAATACATGGGCACCCAAGACATGCTTAAATTTACTCATGAAGTGAATCGTTCTAAGTCGGTCGGTTTACTTGAAGGTGGATCACAGACCATTATTTTTGGACGTTACAAACATATAATACCTCTTCCACGTATATGGTGTGGGTATAAAAAAAACAAACTCAAAACAGAATAATGTAACAATAATGGCTTTTGAAAATATTTTTGAAATATTTTTTGTTTGATTGGCTTAATTTCAAAACGCAGTTTGCTTTGCATTAAAAATTTTCAACTTCTTCCCTTATACACTCCTTACAATTTTGACAGCGTTTTTTGCTTCCAGGACTCTAATATAGCTGTAAACACTCAGTTGGAAGTAGAAGATATTATCAAAAACCTCATCTTTGCTTTCAGAAAAAACTTGAAATTTTGTGATGCAAGGCAAACTGCGTTTTGGAATTCAGCCATTATTTAAAGTCACAATAAGTTTATGTTGATTATTAGACTTTGAGCCGTTTTCATATCTTAGTTTTAAAGTGAGTGTTAACTAAATGTAACTTAGTCAGGTAACTTTAAGGAATATATTCAAGAATTTAACAAAATTCTAATTATGAGTTTGTGTAAGAAACAAAGACAACAACAACCCCTATTAAAATATCTTTAGCAAAAAAACACATTTATTAAAAAAAACACACGTGTTAACGTAAAGAAAATTTTGAATTTTTAAAGCAGGTTTGCCATTATAGTACCCTTAGTGATAGTTTAGCACTAAAAGTGCTGCCATAAGCTCAAATTATATATAAGTTATAAATGGTTAAAAAATCACTAAAATGTTTTAAAACCAAAAACATATGTCTAGATTTAAAAAAAAAATCATTACAATAACAGCAATATTTTTGCCGATTTAATGCGTTCGAAATAATATTTTATACATAATGCTTAGTCAATAGTATGCACAAAAAAAATTGTGGCCTCAAAAGAAAAAAATAATTTAAAAATTTTAAATATCTGAAGAATAACTGATAAATAGCACTTAGAAATTTTATTAAGTTTTGAGTGCTTAATGCATTAAGCACATTCAAGCTACAAGAATACAGGAACATAAAAACACAAAAGTTGCTTGCTTTATTTATTTCCGTGTGGCTGCTACTCAATTATTTACTAGACTACTACTACAAAATAAACATATGAGCAATATGACTTTCAGTGGTGCCACCTAAAGTCTTTTTGGATTGTTTAAACTATATTTTTTGCATCTTACCGTATTGGCAGCACTTATCTGTTAACTGTGGCGTACAAAAATTGAAATTAGTGTATTTCGACCACGCCACAAAATTAGCATTGACAGCAACCCGTAGTCGTTTTGCCTTGTAGCCATTAAAAAAATTATTCTCATAAGCACACGTGTATTATATTTTCGACTGGTTGTGTTCGGTAGTCTGTAGCGACGAATGTATTTAATGCTTAAAATGAAAAATTAGTACTAACAAAGCACTAAAAGTGCTAAAATGATAAGCCTGAGCGCCAAGGGCCTTCAAAAAAAGTTCTAAGTATTAGTTAGCATTTAGCTATAAATATTTAAATAATTTTGTAACAAATGTTATACATTTCAAATCACTTGACAAAGGCAAAAAATATCGCTAATAATGTTTATTAACCACTGTAGTTGTAACAAGTTTTCTTAAAAATCTGGCAATATTTTCAAATTTTTGAAAATCATTTTAGCACTTGTTTTTAGCTATTTAGCTTTTTTTAAATTCTCATTTTATAGCAACACTGTTAAATATTAAAATAAAACTTTATTGAGAAAATTTACCGAAAACTAAAATGAATACCTTTTATCTTTGTGTATTATTTTTAAATTCGTATTTAATATAACATAATTTTGATATTTTTTAAACTCCTTATATTGTGATTTATTAAACGCGTTTACAAATTTAATACTTTAAAATTCTAATTTATCACAATTATTTAACGATTTTGGTCCGCCTTTGAAAAAAGATTTCTCTCTGCCTTCAGACATTTTATTATTAAGTACTAAAAAAATCATTTATTTCAAGTGACTAATGTCAATGGATGTAAGAGCGTAATACCTTTAAAATGTTTAAGCACTTGACACTTGAAGACAAATGTAAGGTAAAAAAATCTTTTTGTAGGTGTGCTTTTACACCAGTGTTTCCCAAAATTTGGCACGCGTGCGAATGTTATCTGAGCATTAAAGCGAGTGAGAAAAATAAATAGGTTTTGAAGTCTCTTGTGCCACTTAAGTTTTAAGTTGAAAAGATGAGAAAATTTTTAAATTACAATTAATGCTTGGCTAAACTTACATCTACGAGTCTTTATTTTCGTTATAAACAAATAATAAAAACCAAAACCAGAAATTAGCTTACTGATATACATTTTGAAGATCTTATCCGCACAAAATCTTATCAATATAAGGTTAAATTATTTCGCATTTAAAAAACTTTTTATTTAACATAAATGGCTTGATTTTTAATATTTAATTTCAAAACATTTTCAATGCAATTCTACTATAATTAAATTTTTCAACAATGAACACCCTAGTAACACGAGAGAAATATAATTTCGCTCATAAACAACCAACCAACACAATCATAACATAAGAATGTATGCATTTGAGGAGCACTGCTTTACACCCAATATATTCTCATAGATGATGATTTAACAATTTAAAAGCCATTTAACATCTATCAATTTGAAATTTACACGTAAACCTCTAACATTTGCGTGATTTCCGCACCCACTTCCATTTTCTTTTTCCATTTTTCTGACTACATTTTTTTTTCACTTCTAATACATTAAGTTTTCCTTTTTTCTGCCAACAATACTACAACATAAAAATTTTTGTATTTTACGATTTGTATGTATGTTTTTATGTTTAAACGTAGTCGTGTATAATTTTATCCTCTTAAGCTTTCTGAAAGGAAAAAAGGCACGAACTTACAAACCAATAAGTTTAGGAAAAATCTACGTTAAAATTATTAATATTTACTTTTATACCTTTTAACACTGCTCCTGTAAATCTTTTTCTCTTGTTTTATTCTTTTACTAATATTTTTGATTTAAAACTGATTTTTTTCTTTTTATACACCAACACCCAGCCCCCTCGATAGCCCTTCAAAATTAGTTGAAAAACGTGTTACCTTTGGCAATAATGGAGGGATGAAAGAAGAAAAGTATTTTACCATTGATGTAGATATATTAAACTATAAGTGGCAGCTGTACAATAATGCCATTATTATTGTCGTCATTAGTCATAAGTGACCGACAATAACGACATTAACGCAAAAAGTAACCATTAAAGGGGATGAGAAAAATATCGATACATATAACCATACAACAATCTACATTATCCGTCCGTCTGTTTTCTGTAATCAACTTAATTTGCATTTAAGAGGGTTTTAAGCGCAAATAAAAATATGCTTCAATTACGTGAGATTTTGTACTTTCACTTTTTCTATTCCTTGCACTTTCAACAACTTTTTTTGGATTCTGTTTAGTTGGTTTTTTTTGGGTTTCCCTACCACAGTCGAAAAAAGTATTTTACGGTTCAGGCGCACTTTTATTCTTTGGCACGATTGCGTATTTTATAAATTTTTTATTCCGTATAGCAGACCGACTGTCTGTCTGACTGACTGTACTAAAAATAAGTTTTCAATTTGCGTTGAATTTAAATAATTTTTCCTTTTAAGGTTCTTAGGCCCCACACCCTAAAATAAAAGAAAGTTTGTGCGGTTTTTTATTGTGGTCAACAAAATGTCAGTTCAGTTGGACTGCAAAAAAAAACTGACTTATTGTATGTCACCTGGATAATGCACTTAAAATAAATTCACTAGAGGGTTACGCAAAAATCCCCTTCAAACAAATGTTTGTTTTTGCCAAAAAAAATATTTATTTTAATTATTACAAACCAAGCTCCAAAAACATATCAAATAAAATTTGAATAAAAATGGGCTACAAAAAGTACACTTTAAAATACTTATGTGTGTTATTTTGAATTCTTACTGTTAAACTAGATAAGAAAAAAAATACTTTATCCCGACCGTTTTTCCTAATGGATGAAATATCTTTACAAAAATAACTTGACAAAATCAGTGCAACACCTTTCCATGTGGTGCGAAAACCGAAAAAATTTCAAACTTTATTTAAGCCTGAAATGGAAGAAAAACTTCGCTTGTAGGAAATTATAAATTCAGCATTAAGCTTTGTGTGCTTTCACATTTTGTTGCTAATAGAAATGAGAAAAAGTCTATAAATTATTTCCACCTCTTATCGGTAAAGCAATACATTTAACACATAAGAGCATTTGGAAAACTGTCAGGTCCTTGCAAAATTTTTTTTTATTAAAACTAATAGGTTAAAGATATTTATGCTCATACATACAGGCATACTTATGTACATATGTGTATGGGCGTACATACATTTTTCCATAATGGAAGGTTTTAAATTACAGTCACATAAGCACACAAACTAATACTTACATGCATATAAATAATTTTTTAGCTGTAATCAACATCTTTCTATATTCGGTTTTTTTTTTGGCTTAAGCACATTTAACTTCATATGTCTGCACCTATAAAGGTTGGCCACATGCACATGTATGTACAGACAAACACATATTCTTGCTCTATTAAGTGGACATTAGTTTGGAAAAATTAGAAGAAAAAAAGTTATAAAGTTTTATATTGCACTTAAAACGGAAATACGTTTAATGGTTGCTGCTACACACGACACATTCTACTTCCAATAAAACATACACACGCACACCCATACAGAATTTGAAAAAAAAATCCTGCATTAAGCTAATCACCATCAACATGCATTGCTAAAGCACATCTTCTTCTTTATAATTTTCTTCCTTAAATCTTTACGTTATTTTGTTCCTGCATAATGTTTAAATTTCAAAAGAGCGTTCATAGTGTTGTTCATTAAAGTATCTTAAGTAAGTTTCTAAAAATTATAAAAAAACAGAAACTAAATATATAAAATAAATAAATAAAACAAATCGTAAAAGAAGAAACTAAATATTTAACTTAAACTAGTAGTTCTTGATGTACCTTAAAAGAGTTTAAGCTTTAAGAAGGTCGCAAAACCGATTATGTTCAGTTCTTGAAACATATATTTTTAAAATAGAAATTCTTGTTTGTATGCATGTTCTTAATGCAAAGAATTTACACATGGTATATGATTACACAACCATACAAAATTTGTTACATACTAGAGAGATGTACGGATATACTTGAACTTGTTGTATACTTGAGTATTTTAAAGCATGTAAAGCATGAACTCTAAATAATAAGTCCTTTTTTCTATAAATCACATAATTGCCAACTACGAGTATGTATTCGCTGTTACTTGATAGAGCTTTTTATTTGGCATTTTTGTTCTCTTTTACTTTCTGCAAAAAAAAAAATCAAGTTGATGATGAAAGTATGTATCAACTGCAGTTTTATTCGTTTTCGCAAAAGTAGTTAATCAGGAACAAACACAATTTACATTTGGTGGCTTTTAAGTTCTGTTGTTTTTTTATTTATTTCTGATATGTATGTATGTGTATGTAAACACAAATTATTATTTTTGTTACAATAACAAAACATGCAAAATATTTCTAAAATAAATCGACAACATAGCCTGCTTTTTCTTTTTTAAAATAACAAAACATACACAAAACGTCACATTTAGTCAAACACACGCAAGCAGCACATTAGTTTTCTGCAAAAATAAAAACAAAAACGTGCCAAAAAACACATTTTGTGTCAACAAGTATTGGTACAAGAACTTGTTGTAGTTTTAATTTTTAGTATTTCTTACTTACGTTCACCTCAAAGGTATTTCTTTTGTACCGAGTTCATAAGTGTTGGTATTTGACAAACTAATACTGCGAGCGAATAAAAGTAACTACATACTCTTTTTTACGTCAAATTCCAAAAGATATTTGAAAACTTATCCGCTGCAGACCTCTATTACATACATATGAATGTATTATATTATAGTATATAAACAGGGCTCCAAATAAATATTTTTAAATATACAAATTTAAAAAAAATTAGTCTAACGCACGAATGTAAAATATAAAGTTCCTTTGAGGCAAAGGCCCACAGAAAAATTTATAGGCAGTTTTTTTTTGCAATCAAATAAAATATTAAAATTATTAAATTACGTTCTTAATTGATTAAATTATTTTTTGATTTAAAAAAATTTTTGAATTTAATAAACCTGTTCGTTCATTCAATCAAAATGTTTAATTGTTTTTTTTAGTGAAGCCATGAAATAATTATATTACACATTTTTTTATAATAATTATAACAATTGCTTTCTGATTTAAACATAGTGGTGTGGTATAGTGGCCAGAGTGCTGGCATATTTGAGCATCCCCACACAAAGACCAAACTTTGGCAGTATTTTCAGATTTAAAACCTAAAAGAGGTC
Organism: Melanophora roralis; assembly: GCA_963583895.1. Lineage (NCBI taxonomy): Eukaryota > Metazoa > Arthropoda > Insecta > Diptera > Rhinophoridae > Melanophora > Melanophora roralis. The sequence goes on from OY757189.1 coordinate 1,515,980, forward strand.
CCAACCAAACTTTTCAGATGCTCATTATTTTTATTTTTGTAATTAACTTGTTAATTGATTCAGGGAACTAAATTGTTTGACCAAATTGCTTTTTGTCGGCTTTTACAATTTGGGTAAATAATATAAAAATTTTGATTAGATGTGTAAATTTAAAGAAGTTTTTCTTGGTTCAATCACTTTGAAAATTAAATTCATATTTTGATTTTTTTTTTTTGCTTATCGTGAACTTACAGATTACTTTATTAAGATATCAGCTTATAACAGGTATGCTATCTAGAGGCTGAATAAAATACAATTTGAGTAATAAGATTTTTTTTAATATGTCGAGCCAAGGGATAATCATGACGCTCATATCTTTTTGGCTGCTATAACTCGACTAATGTATTTATGGGCTGAAATCACAAGGGTGTTTGTTTAATGGAAACATAAAAAAGTGGCGTCCTTAAAATACCCTTGAACAAATGATAACAAAAATCTTTTGAATATTAAAAGAAAACTTTGCATACCATTTAAGTGTAATCATCCGATCGTTTCATTTAAAATAAGATACCTTGAATGTTTATTTACAAACCAGTTTAAACATTTGAAGTTTAGTTTATTAAAAAAAATTGTTGATGTTTTTGCAACCGCCCTAATAAGCCATTTTACTTATGTCTGTCTGTATATACATGAACGAATGCATTAATAAACTAAAAACATCTTCACACAGAAGTTCCTGTTAATATAAACGTGAGTGGGTGTAAAGTCCCAATGAACATTAATTCAAAGCAAAGAAAGTTTTCGAAATTTATTTCTAAATAATTTGTTGTATTTTTTAGAAAAAATTCACAACGGATTTGAATTATTAAAGAAAACACTTTTGTATAATTAAAATAAACAAATAAATTGATATTTTATGTTGTTTTCTTAATTTCCCTCTAAAGCACTTAATAGTTAATAGAATATAGTCGTATTGAAGAAAAAAGTTTAAGGAGGTCTAAAACGTTTAAGCCCAAAACAGTTACAACCTTTATTTTACATTAAAAAAAATTTATATTTTTATATTGTTTCTGACTTAAATCGAAGTCAATTAATCATCCCTACATGGGTCGTCTTGGATCTAATTTAATTTAGACATTTTTAAATTGAAATTTTCGTTGGGGATTTTGCAAAATTAAGTATTTATGTATTTGAATAACTTTTAATCTCTCTTTTATGAACTTAATGTATGTAAGTAGTTATTCTCAACTGCACACATACACATGCTCGTACTCTTCATTACATTAACCGTGTTCATCAAGGTGTGTAATATAGCACATACTTATGTAGTATATGGGATAAGTGGTTGTATGTATAGCTCGGTACTTTATAATTAATGGTCGTTAGTAGTAGTAAAGTGGTTTCTTCTATAATAAATATTTAAACTGTTACATTTAACCGTTTTTTTTTGCTTTGGCTGGTTTACCTTTCACACTTACTCTAATAGTTCTGTGCTATAGAGTGAAATTTTTTTTAAACAATTTACTTGTAAGTGCATGTGAATGTGGTAAGAGTTTAACGAATTATGTGCTGAAAGGATTAAAGAAAAAATTTTGTAAGAAAATAATTAAAAGTAACCATAACAACTTTAGTTGGAATAAAGAAACTAATTATATGCGTAATCATTACAACACTTTTATTAAGTGTGTCAGTCAATATACTTGAATTAAGGTAAAAAAGTAGCAAGATATTCAAGGCACAAAATAAAAGTATTCTCAGGGTAAAAAATTATAAAAAAATATACAAATATTTTTTAAATTTAAATAGATCTAAAACATATACACATATTTATATCATTAGCAGGAGCGTATGACAACAAAAAAAATCAATCTGTTATGGCAAGTGAGGTTGGTAGACTTTTCCCTTGAACTTACATTTTAAGCAAATGTGATCTGTAACTTAATACGAACTTGTGAAGAAACTTTTTAAGCCGAAAAAAAGGTTTATAGTCAAATTATATGGTTTTGCAGTGTAATTTAATGCTTTCAATTAGGTTGAACTTACATAAAGTAAGACGCACACTTAAAGTGAAATACAAACATTAGTTAGTTAAAAAGAAAGGGTTTTGAAAGGTTTTGAACATTAATCTAAGAAGGTAAAAGTTAAAAAAGTTATATTTTAGTTTACGATTTTGTTTGCAATTTATTAAGTTTTAAGTTTTTTATAATTTTTAGGTAAAATCAGTTAAAATTTTTTTTTGTTCATTTTTAGTTGCGATGTGACAAAATAACAACAACAACTGCATTAGAATCTATTAGAAACAGTTTTTATTCAAATTGAAATAATTAGTTGTACTTACCGTTTCTATAAATTTCAAATTGTGGCGCAACAGACCATAGAAAAAGAAGAGCTCTGAAAAAAAGTTAAAAAAAAATTATTGAATTAATAAAAAAAAGCAATTTAATATCAAATTTGTTATTTAAAAAATTAATTAGACAAATAAAATAAAATAAAACAAAATAAAATAAAATAAAATAAAATAAAATAAAATAAAATGATAAAAAAATATCATTAGCCGATTATGCCAGGCCTCCAATAAATATACTAAATGAAGCCTTGAATTATAATATTCATACACATATTAATTACTTTATATATATTTTTTACAAAAGAACGTTAAACATTCATTACTAATCCAAAAGAACAAGGAAAAAACCCCAAAAAAATTTAAAAGAAAAATTTTCTCTTGTTGAGACACCTCTAATAACAATAAAACTGCTCCAGTTCAATTTAAACTTAGAAAAAAGTTAATATTTATGTTTGAAACAGATTTTTCATTTAATGAACACCTTACAATTAACAAAATTATAAATGATTTTAATACAGAAAACCAGAAGAAAAACAAAACAAAATTTTAATAAACAGATTTTGCCAACAGGAAAATTATTTAAGAAAAACTTTTTATTAAAAAAAAAAAAAAAAGACAAGTAAAAAAAAACGAGAAAAATAATGAAATTTCTTTGTAGGTAATAGAAATGTTTGCTGAATATTAAAAGGAAATAAAATACAGCTGAAAATGAAACTACCGGAAAGTAAAATAGAATATTTTGAAACAAAAAAAGCAGGCAGAAATGTGTATTAAGAAAATAATAGAAATACATTGTTACAAACACATCCACACACACACAAACACTTAGTTAAGAAAAACCAACATCTAGAAAAATTAAACCGCACCTAATGTCAGCATATTGCAGTAGTAAAATTAACAAAAACACAAACTTAATAGATTTCAAGCAACAACAGAATGGGACCCATAAAATAAAAAAAAATGTTAAAAATACATGTGTGTGTGTGTGTAAGTGTGTGCATAAAATTGTATTAGTAATAGAACAGCAGCTGAGTTTGTAAAATCTACCGCCAAATCATAGCAGTATTGTATGACTCAATGAAATGGTTAGATGGCTGATGGAATAGAAAAAGAATATTACACTGAAAAAAATTTTTGTCCAAAAAGCAGCAAAAATTTCCCATACTACAATGAGAAGTCAAAATTTATTTTGGCTCATTTAAAGTAATATTTAAGCTCTAAATAAAATACACCCATATTTTCAAAATCTTATGTGCCACAAAGTTTGTTTGAAAAATCTTTTCATTTAATTTTTTTTATTTTTTTCAGTGCAGTTTTATAAAAACATAATTTTATACTCGTAATAAGGAAACACAAAAACAATGGCAACATGCATTTATTTTCACTGTCAAAGTTTGTAAAAATATAACATTTCCAGCTGGAATTAATGTGTTTTTTAAAGGAATGGACGGACAGAAGCACGGATGGACGTACTGTCGAGTTTGAAGCAACGGAATCTAGAGCATGTTTTACATTTAATTATAATAAAACATAAAGAAAAAAGCATCAACAACAAAAGAAGCAACATCAAAAACAGTCTAAAAGACCAACCAGCCATCTATTAAAACATCACAATAACACTTGTACATACCCAGCAGAAACTGTACAAGTTTAGGTAATAGGAGGTTATTATTGTGTCATGCCTGACAAAATATAATATAAAAACTAAGTAGCAACTGCATACAATTTAACAAGCATAATTTGTTTAAAACAATTCAAGTTATATCTACCGCATTATCATTACTTTTATAACATTATTAATAACTACTTACAATTTAACTTTTTTGTTGTTGTTTGGTAACTAGTTATTGGTTTTTATATGATTCATATAAGAAGAATGTATGGAATCATACATTAATGTTTATTTGCAAGCGAGGATGGTAAATTATTGGACAACTCAGGCTTATATAAGTAAGCATTTGCTCAAATAGAAACTAGTAGGGTAAAAAAGCGATGTTACTTTTGAAGTAACGTGTTTGCTAGGCCCAAGCGTTTTGCATAAATTTGAACAGGTGCTCAAAGGCTGACTGCTAGTAAATTAACACTTTGTCAACTTTTTACTTAAAGCTTGAAAATTTATGTAAAGTTAGTCATTTTCACTAAACTTTTGTTACAAAAAAATTAATCAGCTAAACATTAGCGGAATTACGGTTTAACCAAACAATGCAACTTGCCATATAACGCGCATAGCAGCAGAGGTCCTGTTCCCCTGTCGCCCCAGGATTACTTTTTTGGGGCTTTGTTGTCATTTATGTCGACAAACAGGAAAGTTTTGAAGCATTATAAGGCAATATTCAAGCCAAGCTCGAAACCATATGACCATATTTAGAAAAAAAAGTGTTGCCGTTCGAAATTTTCTTCCAGATTGTAATAAAAAAAATTCATTCCCAGAATATTTCTGCCTTGTATTATCATTCTGAGTTCTCATTCAGGAAAAAGAAAAACATTCTTTAAATAATATAATTTATTTAAGACTTTAGCATGCATAAGAGACTCACTGCTCTTATACGTACTTATGTAAGAATTATATTTAAGTCAAAGTGTTCTTTCTTGTTGTTACATTTAACTGCTGCGTTTGCGGTTTAATGCTTTTGTTTGATGTTTAATGCATTTAATTAACATACATTTGTTTGCTCACACATACACATGGGTAAAAAATTTATCAACATGAAAATAGTAATTCGTTTTCCTTTTGGAACTAGTTTTAAACAGATGACAATAGAAAATTTTAGCAAATGAAATTTTGGTTTATTTTCAAAACCTTCCTTGCCAACATCATCAAAAACTCTCGTATTTCTTTTTCATTATCTTTTGTTGATTTTTTTTTTAATAAACTAATAAATTAGCCTGTCTCAAATTTTCACTGCAAACTGTTAAACAAGTGTTATTTTATCTTAATTTTTCAAACTAAATTTAAATAAAAAATCTTTACTTAAGAAAATTTTATTTATTTCTGTTTATATTTGTATACAACACATGCATATCGAGCCTTTTGTGCAATACCGTAGTAACTCAAAATTTGAATTTTTTGAGCTGGGTATGCAGAAATTATCTTTGGGGAAATATCTATCTAAAGAAAAAAAGATTATGATTCCACTTCTAACTGTTCAGATTCTACAGCTAAAAATGTCTTTATCGCCTCTAGGTATTTTCAACAATATTTATTTGCAATAATGAAATATTTCCTTTGTGACAAGAAATTTACTAACAGAAAGCAATTTACGAAAAAAGTATTAAGCAATATTATTTTTTGCTACGTTTTAGGCACAAAAACACAACTGCATAATTTGATTTCTTTTTTACTTGTTCGTATTATTTCATATTATAACTTTGTTAGAAAAAAATGGTTATCATTTCCTTTTATGCTAATAGTTTAATTTAAAAAATCTTAAAAGTTTATTTGCTATAACGATATATTTCGAATTAATTTTTAAGTTTGTCATAGGTTTTGTGACAATAACGATACATCATTGATAGGTTGATACAAAGTACTTAAATATAAATAAATATTTCATATTTTTAATAATTTTTGGGCTTTTTTTTATTTAAAAACATTCCTTTTTATTTAAAAACTTGTAAGAAAATAACTTTAGTAAACGAAAATACTATCAAAAAGATGGTTCAAAACTTCAAATGCATTTTTCTCAGTTCACGATTTTTTGGATTACTACGGTATTGCACCAAAGGCTCGATATGTAGTTACAAGCAGTTGTTGTTATTTTACAGTAAATTTCTCTTTTGTTTTTATTTCTACGTGAGAGCTTCTGTGTTGTTGGCTTTTTGTTTTTTGTTGTTTTTATTTAAGACTCATACATAAATAATTGTTTTTATATTGTTGGCTTTTAGCATAATTGTAGTCAAAGTGTTAAAAAAATACTTACCCAACATGCAGACAAACACCCACCCACAATGCCACAGACATAATTTATTCCCACAATTTAAAACGAGATTCATTTAACAATTAAATTATTTCAAAAGAAAAATGAAATGAAAATTAAAGCAAAATGGAAAATGATGAACTGTGAGAAATCTGACAGACTTTTAACAAACGTTATCTACATGGTACGTTTGAATATGTGGGTCACTGTGTAGCGAAAAAATACAATTATTTTCTTTATAATTTACGATTGAAGTTTAGATTTAAAAATTGTATCTGATAGATATAAACTGATAATTTCAATTAAGGTAATAAAACCAAGATTTAGAGCGATATTTTTTGATATTGTTCGTAGGATTTCAAAGACGTCTCTGGGGGCTAGTTTTTGATATATCATCCACTTTTTGCACGTTCTATCCAATTATAGACTATTGCCAGTCATAAAAGTCTTTACGATTACTTATATAAGTACTTCTCTATAATGTGCTAAAATGTTGTAGTTGATTTTACAAAACCAACGGCAATTCGTGATCGTATTTAATTTTTCAAAAGAATTAAAATCCCATTTAATTCATGTTAAGTGTTCATCAAAATTATTTTTAAATAAATGTAAATCCATTTTATACTTTATTTACTGTCAAAATTACAATGATAATCTTAATTAGGGTTTAGTAATCCCTTATTTATGTACATCTAAGCTCAAGCCCATTTACTTAAATAATTGTTTAATCATAATTAAACCCATTTAAATTATAATAAAAATATGCAGAAAGACAGACAGAGATTACGATAAATAATCATTTGTTCAAACATTTCATTTTGTTTTTAGCAACATTTTTGGTTTCTTTACAGCCATCCTTTTTCTTTTTTTTATGTCTTTTTTTGTGTTTAAGACTTTGTGTGTTGTTTGTGTATAATTGAAGTAGGTCCACTTGTTTATTTTTCTGCTTTTGGTCGGTTTTTGTTGCATTCATTTGTCAACAATTATATTTAAAATTCCCTTAAGTATCATTTTGAACAAAATAAAGTATTTCAGTTTGATTGTAAGGGGTTTGTTATACCTCTTTTCGTTATTCATCATTATAAAATATAAAAATACATGAAAACATGAGCATTAAAGTTGTGTAAATAGAATGAAAACTAAAAGATTTCTTTATAACAAGACTTGATTTGTTTTATTTGTAAAATATAAATCTTGCAGTAGAGCCGCAAAGGGGCAACTACAAGCTGCATTGGCTTAAAAAATTAGGTCAATATTGGTGAGCATAGCGTACTAGTGCATGACGAAATTATTTTTAAGAGCTTTATTAGAAACACTTTTATTTTGAATTAAAATAGCAAAAGTGCCAGCAAGAAGATGAAATATTCATTTCAAGATCACAGCTTTACCAAAGGAAGAAAAGGGTTGCACCACTTATGGTTGTTTGGTGTTAGTGTTAATCGTATTTAGGATATAATATTTAAAAAAGTATATAAGTGAAAGTTTTTAATTTCAGGTGATTACTTTTTGCCTATGGCAGAGCTTTTAAGCCTGATGCAAAATTTTTGTTTTTATTCGTAAATAACTAATCAGTTGTCCGTTTTGCGAAGGCAAAAACTGGCAAAACATTTTTTTTTAATTATTGGCCATTTTCATTATAAATTTGTTAAAATATACTAAAGGAACATTACTATTTGATTAAGAAAACCATTTTAAATCAACCAGTTTTTTTTAAAAGAGACTTAAATTTTTTGCTAATTTTGTAATACCAGCGCAAAGCATCCTTTTCCGATGAAGGGTGAAAAGATATTTTATTTAAATTGTTTTAAGATGTTTTTTCATCTTAAACATTTTACATTAACAAACATTTTTCATGATCTTTGCTGAACAACAAAACAAAGTTCCATTAATTATAAATTTATCTGATGCTCACCATGAGTAAAACTCATTAAAGAATTCATATGAAAAAGTGTAAGAGAAGGAGCCAGTGGGGTACGAACTGGGTAAACAAGTATTTTAACTTTAAATATTTTTTTTTGAATTATCAAAGAATGTTTAAGTTTCGTGTTGAAGTATTTTTTATATGAATTTTTGTTTCGTTACAGTTAAGATTCTTTTTTTTATTTCATGCTCAATCCTGTTAGACAAAAAACGTTGAAGTTTAGGCGAAAAATCTTTAAAAAAATTTGTTATTTCTTCTTTACTCCTAAACATAAAATTTTTCTTATACGCTTTTCTTACTCACAACTTTGGTACATTATTTTTTGGTTTAATGTTAAGTTTTTATAAGTAGATTTTGTCATGTTTTATTTGGAAAAGTTTTTTGTTCCCCAGAATCCTGATAACTCAAAAGCACATTTTCATGTTTAATTATCTTTCAACATAAATTTGTAAATTTCTTAAACCTCTCAAGCAATTACAGGTTTTAAACTTTAAACATGTGCAATTGGTTCTTACAACAATGACAAGCAGGTTTCAGGTTTCGTTACACTCCCTATTTCTTTTAATTTTAAAAAACATTTAAACGAATATTTAAGGGTTGTAAAATGAAAGGAAAGGAAGGATGTAATTTTTAAAGTTAACATGCCAAACAGTCCAAAATCTTGTTTATTAATTCTTCAGAGCCATTGAAGACAACTACATATGAACGAAAAAAGAACCAAATAAATGTAATTTACACATTTTCTTATTTTATGACTTGAAGCAAACACCGGCCGAAAGATTTGGACTAGTTAACAAGAAAGAAAAAACATAATAAATATTTGAAAAGTTTGTATGATGATGGATCGAACTTGTAAAAAAAACTTGATTTTTCACAAATGGAATGTAATGAACTATTTCTGCTTACATGTACTTATTTTAGCCCAAAAAGAAGAAGAAGAACACTGACAACATTAGTAAATGATGTATATTTTGTTGTATAATTCTTGTGTAAAATCATAATTTTAGCGGAACGATATCGTATTTTACACTTTAAAAATAACCAGGAATTATTGAGAGAAACGTTGCCGTTGTAACAGACAAAAAAATATTTTATATTTAATGCAGACATTTTGTTCTCATAAATTCAATTGCACTTGTTTTTTTTTGGTAGAAAATATTTTAACAATGGGGGTATGGGGCTTAACAGGTTTTCGAGTTTAATATTTCAAAAAATACTTCGACCCACACTTTTATGTCCACTTCGCATATGTGGTAGAGGTAATACACGCCTGTACATATGTTTATAACGCCCAAAAGTATTAGTCAATAATACCGATCGGTTAAGAATAGCTTTCTGAATCTCTTTCAGCACAAAATGAATTTCATTATGATCGGTTCGTAATTTACCATACAAGTGCCCCTCTTCAATCAAAGATAAATTTATTACACATGCCAGCAGGTTGGAACATGTAATGGCAAACAGGTTTAATTTATTTTACTATTATTAGTTTGCCAAACAGCAGTCCTTAAAATAACTTTTTGGAATTCCATCTATATATAACGATAGTAAAACCAATTCTTTCAATTTTTATTAAGAAACAGGCTCACCATTATTTCACTAATTTATTTCACTAATTTCGCTCAAAGTAATGTTTTACTTTTTCTCAGTATCAAGGTGTTACTGGCATATGGCAAATTCAAATGTAAAGGGTGTGACCATTTTACTCACATTTTTTACTCACAGTTCAAAGTTTTAGTTTAAAAGAATTCCAGAGATGGTATGTTTTAAAACGTCTTAAAGTAATCAACACTTAAAGAACACGATTTCCCCTCAATATAACCGCTAGAAGACGGTGACGGGTCTGATCTTACAAACTAAATTTAAGATTATTTGGTTTTAAGGTCGCATTTTGTAAAATATATTTAAGATCGTGGTTAATTTTTGATTCACGTGGAGGTTTAAAGTAATTTTAATCCTATTTGCTATTATGTGACCAAAAAAAAACTATTTTTTCCTTTTTGAAAATGTGACGGGTGTGACTTTGTTTTCATCAAAACGTTGTAAAATAAATAAAATGTCAAACTACTTTTTTATACTTTGATCACAAATATTCTCTTTTATATGTAAATTCATCGATTTTTCCTCATTTGGGCCGTTTATCGTTAAATTTTTCACGTCCAATAACGCTTTGTAAAAGAAGAATGTTAAGTTAATACTCTTCAAAATTACTTGTATTATTTTGTTCTTTCTTTTTCAAAATTTAAAAGTATTAAAAACAAAAATCTAAGAAAAAGGACTTTACTTCTTTAATATTATATCATAATTTGTTGACTCATTGCTACTAGCAAACAAATTGCACTTCACCAATTATTGCAGAAGCAAAAATAAGTTCGTAAGTTAGCGTGTAATTTTTTAACTTTTCATATGTTCATTCCCTTGTCGCATCTTACAATCCATATGTTTGAATTTTCTTACTATTTGTAACAATCATATGCCTAAATATTCTATTAGTCTAATATAAGCGTTTATTTATTTATAAATCGGCTGACTGCTTTAATAACCCTAAAAGTAAGAAAATAATCGATGACAAACATATTTATTATAATAAAGAAATTGCCTGGAAAAAAATGTCCACTACGTGCTATTAGCCTGTGGTAATCTACATTAAAGTTAAAAAAAAATTTATAAAATTGTTATTCAAAGACCAAGCATTGTACTACGAACGTATAATTTATATGAATATTACTCATACGCCCAAACTCCTTCTGTTTTTTCTCTTTGAAGAAAAAGGATACATAAATGTGTAAATACTTATACGTTAACTTTGAATGCCAATACAAATAGACATTGCATTAAATTCAATTATATCTTATTCTTTATTCAAATAAAACATAAAAATATAACGAAATATTCCCTAAATACAACATTTGCTCAAGAAATATTACAACAACAAAAGTAAGAAACAAATAAAGATAAAAAAACGAAAGAAGATATTTCGAATTTATTAGATATAAAATGGGAAATTGAAAGATATATTAAATATTTTTGCCTTTTTTACAGAATAATATTTATTCTGTACGTGAATTTACATTCACGTAAATTAAGCTACAAAATGTTTAAAAGTATATAAAAAGGGAAAATAAAACCTACATATGAGTTCATTTTGTTTTTTTTATAAATTTTTTTTGTTTGTAATAATAGCAATAAAAAAAAAGCTTCAATAAAAAAATATTAAAAGAAACATCTAATAGAAAAATTCCTACTAGTTTTAATGTGTTTGTGTTCATGTATTTTCATGAATATATTTTTCTACTCCCTGAACGATTCAAAAACCCATTCGCTTCTACATATAAACACACGCACACACAAACACAGATAAATAAATACAATGTTTCAAATAAAAATGGATGCAAATGTTTGCTTTAAAATTTCTTGATATGAACATACATCTTTGTTGTATTTGAATGTTTGTATCTTTTTTTTCTAAATATTACTGCATACACCATTTTCAAATATATTTGGCAAAAAATTTAAATATTTTTTTGATTAAATTTGAAAGTTGTTTGTTTTTATTTTTGGTTTAAGAGTATAATTTTGCTTATTATTTTTGGCTTAAGTTTGAATTTTTTTATTGTAAATAAATCAATATTTTCTTAATTAGTGTTAATCAAGACACCAAATTTCACATTAAAACTGAAATAAAATTGAGTTGTGTATGTATGTGCGATATACACATGTGTGCGACATACATACATAAACTAATTCCATACTAATATCATACGATGTTGAAGTAAACGTATATTTATTTTTATTTATATTTAAACATTGTACTTGTATTTATATTTGCAAATGTACACTTGTTTAAATGTGTAAGATATTTGTGAATTAACATGTTAAAACATTATTTACCTTGACTAAACAAGACATTTTCTGTCCTGGAAAATAAAGAGTTAAAAAACAACAGAAAGAAAGGAATTTAGTTTCTCCAACGACGTTTGAATGCATTACCATTTTAGCTTTTTACTATAATTTTTTTTTTCTGATATTTGTTAAGATTGAATTTAAAAAATCCCTACAAAATTTATTTTTTCTATAGATATGTTTTGTTTTCTTTAAAGGTACAATCATATTGTGAAACTATTTATGCTTGTTGTGCGGTACTTACTGTTTTGTATACAAATGCTGGTGAACGGACAAAAGATCTTTGCTTTTTTAAGCCAATCATTTAAAAGCGTTTGAAGTGCTATTGTGCATATAGATAAAGAAATAAAAGAAGAGTTTAAATTTGGTAAAACGAAATATGTTTAACTCAAGTGTTGAAATATAAATTGAGCGCAAAGAAAGTTATTTCTCAAAGGAATTTCTGATTAAACCTTTGTCCACAATAGAAAACAAGAAATATTATTTTTTGTAGCAGCTTAGTTAGTTAATTTCTGGATTACATTTTTATTTTAAATATTTTTCCATTTTTAAGAACCTCTAGAAACATGTCGGTTGATTAATATAATTATAGCTACAGTTTACATAAATATTAGACTCTTTTAACATAATTAAATTCCCTTTTTTAAGATACTTAAAGGTTATAATATCCGTTTATTTTAAATGATCTTTTCTTTTTTTTAAATAAAAAAATTAAAAAAAAAATAATAGTTTGCTCATACTCATGCTCATACATAATTTAGCTTTTAGTATCTCAAATACAACAGATACTTTTGCTTCTTTTGGAATTAAAAATTAAATTTACAATTAATTTCTGGCCACCTGTGTCTATTAAAATATATCCTAGATTTTGCTAAAGTTGTTATTTTTTATTATTATTATATTTACAATGTTGTGCAACATCTGACTGCAATATTAATCATACGCTGCGGTAGTACCGGCCATTGATTGGTTTTAACAACAACATATGCAGTGCTTAACCACTCTGCATATGTATGCGTGCTTCGATGTGTTTAATTTTTTAAATAAACTCATTTGTTTTCTTATTTGCTGTTGATGCTGCTGTTATTTTGTCGTTTTAGTAGTAAAATAAATTATAAATCAAACGGAAATTAAAATAATAAATTTTTGTCGTTTAATAAATTCAAATAAAGCAACAATACAGAGTTCAATAAGTAAACAGCAAGCGTTTGTACAATTTGGCTATGACTCCAAATTTAGACAGATTTAATTTATTGCAAAACATAAGTAAGAAAAAAATATAGAACCCGAAGTCTTTAATTCTCATTTAAATTGTCTTAGAATAAACCTTTCTTTAATGCAAGCTAATTTGTGTGTTCGTTAAGTATTTGATCTACAAATTAACTAATTAAAAAAATATTTTTATACATTTTAAGTAGTGATTTAGTGTTCGATACATATAATATAAACATGTTCGGTTAAACTTATTTTTTAAGTTGTTGTATGTTTTATTATAATTGAAACATTAATGTCCTAATAAATCACAGCTATCAGCAAACCCCAAAGGAAATAATTTAAAATTGTTAATGGAATTAATTGCATTATAACAAAAAATTTATTTTAATAAAAAATAATTCATTAAAGTAATAAAAGCCATTAAGCAAACAAATAAATTAATAAATGCAAGAGGAGAGCATTTGGTAAATGGTTTAACAAAAATAGATGTTTTTAACAGATTAAGTTATAAAAACATTTTCTTCGTAAACAAATTGAATTAATTTTCTCAATGTAACTTATGGGGCAATTCAATTGTGACGGGTGTAATCATTTTACTCACATTTTTCATTATTATCCAAATACTTTAATTTTTTTAACTTAAAACAGGTTTGAATTCCCAAGAATGGTTTGTTTTTAAGTGTCTAATCATAGGAAGACACTGAAAAAACATGATTTCTGTTTCTAATGGCCGTAAAAAACAATGACGGATGATTTTAAAGTAGTTTTGACTTAATGATCGCATTTTGCAATATTTTTACTAACGACGCGTCTGAAATTTTCATCAAAACGTAAAAAAAGCTCAAGCTCAAGCTTATTCAGTGTGTAAAATCGTTTTAAACTTTTGCCAAATTAGTTAAAAGATTAAAGAAGTAAAGGTTGTCTGTTGGCAAATTTATATTTTTAAACACGATTATTTTAAAAAGTAATGAACGGTACGAAAGGAAGGGTGGCTCCGTTGGAATAATTGATTGTACGGATTTGTGAGCCACGATGTTGCAGTAGTCGATTGAGCATCGTAATTGCTCGTTGACAATTTTGTTCAAAGTTCGGTATTCTGCGAATATGTGATGTGAGTGCAGATGCTCCACGCAACTGCTTAGGCTTTGAATGTTCCACGTCCAGGGCCCTAAAAACATTGAACTGGTTAAAAGCAGTTTACGTGAAAATCCGCGACTTTCAATACGTAAAAGAGCCCCCTCAGTGGGACTTCCAAGAGCGATTATTCATGAAATTTTAAAAACGGATCTGAAGTTTCATACTTTTATATATGAAATCGTTCAAGAACTGAAAGAAAGTGACTTTGATTTCCGCAAAAATTTTTCTGAAACGATGCTGAAGCGTTTTCGCCCTGAACGACGAGGCTCATTTTCACTTAAACAGTCACGTCAGCAAGCAACACTGTCCTTACTGGTCTCCTAAAACCTTACACCTTCAATTGAAAGATCAAAAACGGTTGGTGTGCCTTATCTACGCATGAAATAACTGAAACATTTTTTTTCGTAAGTTCTTGTGGTCAGGCGACGAATGTCAATGGTGAAAATTATCGGCGCATGATAACGATGGGGCGAATGCACAGACAGCCAGAGCTTCGATGAATTTGCTTCGGGAAAACTGCCCCCAAAAACTGATCAGTCGCTTTGAGGATATCCCATGGACACCGAGGTCGCCCGATCTAACTCCCTCAAAGAGAGGGTTTATAATGGCAATCCCCAATCTCTTGTAGCTTTAAAAAAAATATTCATCGAGAAATCAGCTCAATTGAACCAAGTTTACTGCAGCACGTGGAGCAGAACACAAGGCTCTGTTTTGAAGAGTGTTTTTAACTCGATGGAAGACATCTGGATGACATACTCTTTAAAATATAAAATCCGTATTTTCATTTTACCGTTCGATGCTCTTAATAAACCTTTGTGTCAAATAATACGTTTTTTATTTAAGTTTGCAAATATGAATCTGCCACCAGACGCTATGTACGAATTTATTTATTTATCATTCAATAATTTTTTTTTATTTTATCGATTTTTTTAAAAAATTAATAAAATTATTTTTCGCTACTTTGGAACGTTTTACGTAGAATTTCCCTAAATATTCCGTGAGTTTCTTAACAAAACTTTTTTGATAAATGGTTAAATCAAAATATATGTAATTAAATGTGCAAATAAATTTTTAATTAAAAATATAAAAACCTTAAACAGTGCCTTTTAAAAAGAAAACTTACTCGAGAACGAATTAAATTTGTACAGTATTATTTTTAAAAAATAAAAAAACATATTTGAAAGTTTCTCTATTAAAGCAAATATTGATTTTGAAAAAGATTTAATAATAAATTAATGTTATTAACAGTAAATGTTTACTTTTTGTTGTTAACGATACACAATTGGTTATTAATTTATTTATTTATATTTTTTTTTACAATTTTTTTTTTTAAATTGTTCAATAGGTGTGTGTAGAAAAACAAACATACAAATACACTTACATATGTATGTATACCTGAGTGTGTGTGTGTGGCCTTTTCTCTATGGCACGGTCAATAGAAATTTTGGTATAAGGAAGCTACTTCAATTATCTTTTAGTTATTTTATCTTCCTCTTGCTAATGCTGTTACTCTTGCTGTTGTTGTAGTTTTATATCCTTTCTATGACTTTCATCCTTTTAACTTAAAACAACACGTATTATAGCATTTTATATCAACAACATCCATTAAATGAAAATAAAAAAAAAAAAAAATAAATGAAAAACGAAAAACAAAAAATTTAACATATTTTTCTAGCCAGAAGCGAGTTGTGTAGCGATACTTATTGAACATGATTGACAGATATCGTCTTTCTTCTGTAATATCTGTCTAAGTTTTATTTGTATGTGTATGTTTGTTCGTGTCTATATTTTCTTAACGTGGAAGTATATAGTAGTAGAAGTAGCATGTTAACTTTATATGACAATAATATATATTACGAGTTTAAAAGAATATTGACATGAAGATTGTACGTCTTAAAAAAGATAAAGCCTAAATGAGAAAAAAACATCAAAATAAAAATATTTTCAAAAAAAACCTGAAAGAGACAATGACATCAGTATACTCGTATATATAAAACATATAATAAAAACAACGTTAGGTCACTTATTAAAGGAGACTTATTGGCATATTTATCAAAACTTGGGATGAGTCGTTGTTCTTTATTTGGGGAACAAATTGATTTGCTACGAACTTTTATTAGGTGGGTAAGTTCTTACTCTAATAAAATTGGTTTTTTAAAAATATGTTGTGAAAAAAATTTGTTAACAAAAACATTATTAGCTTTATATAGGTTATTAAATCCAATAAGTTTACATTAATTTAGGTATTTGTAGAAAATTAAATAAAGAAGGTTGCTATTTTGCTCTTTTGTACTTTTTTGAAAAAGGAAATTTTTGAGTTTGACGTATTCTTTCCGCAGAGCAAAAAGAAATTTGGACAGATTATGAAACATATTATAACTATCTTCTAAACAAAGTTTAAGATTTAATTTTTTCTCTGCGTTTAATGATTTTTCCCCGTAAAGAAGGACGCGAATCCTGGGAGTTTTTTGAAATTACTAATTTGTTCCTATTGTTCTTTATAAAATCACCAAAAAGCTGAACTATGTATCCATGATATTTTTTCGGTTTAAATAAGGCTTAAAAAAGTTTCATAGAAATATTTCTTTAACAATGCTTTCGGTGTTTAGCCTTCATTTCATATAAGCGCACGCACGATGACAATAAGGAAAAAAGTCAAAAGAACTTGTTGAGTCTCATTGTTTCACATCATACTGCCTATGATGTATGTCTATATGACAGTAAGGTTTATCAACTTTGTTCCCCGCAAAAAATAATACCTCATTTATACGTCTAATGTATTCATACTCATTCTGTCGACTCGGTCTACAATATGCAAATTATACTCACACCTCAATATTTCTTATTGTTTTATATACAATCTCTGATAAAATAAATTTCAAATATATAAAAAACAAAAGCGGAAACGTAACAAAAGCCAAATGGCAGGAGAACACTTGTACGTATGATTAATATTATTTGCCTTTAAACTCTATTATGCATACAGCTCACGCAACCCGCAAGACGTTTAGAAAAAAAAGAAAACAACAAAAGAATTTAAAAGAAAGAAAATCCAATGGAGTACGATTTGATTAAACACAATTTTACCTGCACAAAAAAGCCACTAGACGACCTGACCCTTCCACAATTTGTAATTTAAAACGCAATAAAATACGTACTTAACCTGTGACCAGTGACCATTAAATTAAGAAAAAAAACTTTGAATATAAAAATCCGGAAAAAAGAATAAAAAAATAATGAAAAAAAATGTAAGGAATGAACTAAATGACTTTAAACCACGAGTTAAAATGTTTGTGCGTAATTACACACTCAAACTCAAAAAATTAACAATTGAAGGATAAAGTCAGGAAAAAGAAATATTCCACGCCATTATCACCATGGCAAGTAAATGGAATGTGTAAAATAAAAGTTAAATTAAGAAGAAAATAATGTTAAGTCCTGCAAGTTTATGTGTAAAAATTTTTTTTCTTTGTTTGTTACCTTTTTTTATTTAAAGTCAAAACTGTGAAAATAATTTTAAGAAAACACTATGGCTCTAATTTAATGTTTGTGAACAAATAAAATGCAAGGACTAGTAGAAGTAAACCTTTTAATATGTTTAAGAAATTTATAAAAATTATGAACTCTTAGGATATATAATAAACGTTTTGTTAAGGAGTGAGTTTGTATTTGCTATTTCTTAACTATGAGAAACCAAATGTAAAAACATGACAGTTTGGCCATTTTTTAATGATTCAGTTATCACAAATGTTAATTTTTGAAACGGAATATAAAACAATAAACATCAATTTTTAAATATTTTGCAACAAAAAAGCAAAGTACACTTTTTCCAACCGGAAGGACGACAAGATAATAATTTTTTATTTTAAATTGCAATTAAAAACAATCATATGTTACCATTGCATATTTTTGGGCTTAATTTTTTATTATATTTGTTATTTTAGAAGAATAAAAATATTAATATTGAAATAACAATTAAATGGTAATGACTATGAGTATACTTTTCATCACTGCTTTAAGGACAAATAATTTAAGTAAATTGTTAAGCTCGAAAAGACGTTTGTAATTTTAAAACAACTAAGCTTTTTTGGACTCTCACTCCACTGCAATGCTAATGGGTGGGTTGCTTAGAAAAAATAAAGCTTTTTATAAATACAAAAACCCTTCTGTTTTCTTATCTTACATTCCAGACAAAAAAAGCCTGGCAACAAAATGATATAAAAAAATATAAAGAAATAAAACAGGATTTAGGGTTTAGTTTACAATAAACAAGTGGTATTTTATATCGTTAAATTGTATTGTAATGGTGTTGGAATTAGTGTAAGTGTTAGAATCGGTTTGTTGCTGTTAGCTTTGTTGATACTTATGTTGTTGTGTGTTTTGTTTTGCTTTTTTACCTCTTTGTGTGATTTATAACAATTGGTTTGAATACGCATTAGGTTCTTTTGTTGCTGCTGCTTCTGCAGATGCTGCAATTTTAAAAATTGCTACTTTCATTGACTTTTGCCTGCAATGACCCACCACAAAATTCTGAAATAGTAGGCTTGTTAGCTTTATTTAGTTTTTTTTCCTGCAAATATATTTTGCTTTATACTGTCGCTTAATTTACTGCATATCTTCTTACCCCTCTCGCCCTCTTTCTTCTTTTCCACTCACCGTATTTTGGTATTTATTTGCCAATTGTGTTTTTTTTTTGTTGTAGTTGTTTGCCTCTAACAATAAAAACATAACTATTTACCAGTACAGTTTAACCAAAATCTCAAAAAAACTACACGCACTCTTGCACACTACACGAACAGACAGACATTCACAAATTTATTGGGACATTTTAACTTTATTGTTTATTTCGTTTAACAAAACTCCCTTTACCAGAAACAGTTATTTTTTATTATTTTTTAACAATTTCGAAACAGTTAAAAAAAATTTAAAGCCCCAATAATAAATCGTATTGAATTTTTTTTTCTTTCTTTCCCTCTTCGGCTTTTTTGCTTTTGTTTTTCAGATTGAAATTTACGCATATAAAATACTACAGCTGGTGAAGTAAAAATAAAATGCAATTTATATCATAAAATGGAAGTGAGTTCGTGTAACACATGCTTTATTTACAAAAAAAAACGTTAAAAAATTGCTAAAGTAATAGAAATGCACTTTTAGCAAATTCTTCTTTTGTTGGTTGAAAATTTAAGCACAGTGGAGCGTCTATTTAAACCGATAAAAAAATTAAGACAAAGAATTAAATCAACTTTTTTTAACAAAGATGAAAATATTATTTTTAATTAGCGTTTTATAAATTTTCCAACTCTACCCGAAAGGTAGAGATTAAAATGATTAAAATGATCAGTACTCTTTGATCCTTAATTACACAGAAAAATCGGTTTGAATTTGTAAAACAGGCTGTTAGTTTTTCATACGTTACAAAGTAATGATGTCTCGTTACGAATATCATTATTTTATATTACAGAGTTCATAGGTGAGTAGTCAAAAAAAAAAAGGATTATGAAAAAGCGTTAAATATTATTTTTTTCTTGGAGACCTTAAATGTTTTTTAGCCTTTTTGTGTTGATGCTTGGCAACCAATTAATTAGACGACTTTTGTTAGCACATATTTAAGTAGGGGTTGTGACTTTCGAGATAACTCAAACAAAAACAAATAGTTGTTCGGCAAAAAGTAACAAGTGTTGGCTTATACACAATATTACTTGCTTTCTTACCAAGTAAGCAAAGGTTTTTCTGAGTAGATGGAAATATATATTTTGTTACTCATTAGTCACCCCTGTTTCCTTAAAATAATCTTTAAATTAAGAACATTTTTTTAAACATTCTGATTTTGGCGTTGCTTAAAAAATAATTTTCCTAATGCACCGATTTTTTTCAAAACCTATTTTTAAAGTAATTTTGCCAAAGAGAACTGCCAAATTTTTATTTTATAAAAATTAGATCCCATAGTACAATCATGTGTTTTTAAATATTTTCAAAAAGAAATGATCTTCTTTTGTCATATAAAATAGTTAAATTCATAGAAAATATTCCTTTGACATTAGTAGATGTTACTAAAGCAAATTTAAATGTATTCAATTCAAAGTTTATGTAGAATCCGATACATTTTTTTTTAAATAAATGTTATTTTAAGATCTAGGTAATGTTTTCAACCCCGGTATTTCGTTTAATAATTCTATTTATTTTATTAATGAAATCTTGCCAGATTTCATTGAATAATTTTATAAAAGGGAATACTTAACACAGAATTTGGGAGCGTACAAAAGTATGTGTCATAGCTGTTACCGGCATGCAAGAATTGAGTTTAAAAATTCAAGCCGTTAAAATAAAGTTTAATATTTTTAGTAACCAAAGTTCATCATCTGAGAAGGTAGATTTAAAAATGGCTTTTTTACAAAATAATGGAGAAAATGACAATAACATTCATATATCATTTTTACTTGCCCTGATAATTAGCATTTGGTAAGTAAGTAAATCGTTTTTGCAAACACTAAAGCTTTTATATACATATATATATTTTGTTTGTCAGCAGTATTTATTGCTTTGTTTACTTCAGTCAATACCTAATGATATGAAGAGCGCAACTGATGAAAAAAAATTATAAAAAATTTAAGAAAATAATTATAACCTTAGTCGAAGCAATACGAAAAAGTGCTTTTATTTTTCATGTTTTATGTTGTAAAAAAAAGACTTTAAAATTTATTACACTATACGACAAAAAAATTAACTCTTCCCCCTTTTTTTCTTTTCTTTCTGGAATCGTCTTTCAACAATTATAAGGGAAAAATTGCCTAAAATTTGTTCAACCGCCCTATGAGGCAGTTTTTGACGAAAATGTAATCTCTTGAAATCATCTTTTCTTTACTACAACAAATTTTAGCGTACACATATGTATATCGTTAGCCAAAATGCAAAATGATGTAACTAACAATATATTCAAAATTGAGTTTTTAGTTGATTATTATTAATGTCATTAAGTCTTGGCAAAATTTTACACTTCAGCGATCAAAAATTACGCTTTCATTAACAAAAAAACCAAGGAACCGAACTACAGGTGTCTTTATTTTACTATTGCAAAATGACGTATGTATTTATAATTTTTTTTGTATGAACGACTTATCAATTCATGTTTTTTTGAATGTTTATAGTTTTTATTTGAGCAAGTTTTTTCCTTTCGTTTGAAATTATATATTTGTTATGTAAGCCTTTTTACATTTGAGGTAACGATATGTATTAAACAAAAAAGAGAACTTATATAGCTGCAAAACCATAAAAACTAAAAATTATTGCCCAAAAAAGTAATCGAAAAAATTTTCACAAACCGCTTTAAAATAAATTAAAAAAACTGTTATTTTCTATTTCTTCCAACCAATTTTAAACAATATTTGATTTCATTTTAATTTCTTAATCACAAGCTTTTTTTTTCTTTCCTAAATAAATGTATTTCATTTTTTTAAAGCGTTTTTAAATCCTATATACGGCATAACAACTTGAAGAAAATAATCTTTTCATTTTCTAATTTCCAAATTTCAATTTGAAAAGGATGAGACACATGTCATTTATGGAATGTCTTTGTTTTCGCAAATGATACTGAAGACACAGTTCACTGTTATTTTTTTCTTTACAAAATGTCAAAAACTTTTAGTTTATAGTCAATGAATTACAACATTATTCTTTTCTTTTTATCTTTTTTCTGTCGACATTTCTTTTTGTATGAATCAATTATGCATTATACATTTGGTTTTTCCGGGTAAAGTTTTTTTTTTTATATTTTAAACATGTCTTGAACAATTTTTTTTTATGTATTAAACATTAATATATTTTACAAATGTGCAAATGAATGTATGTATGTGTGTATGTATGTATTTGTATATGCACTTTACCTTTAAGTATAGCAGAGCATGCTGCTGTCATGATGTCTTGTTAATAGAGCTGATTTGATTTGAACTTCTACAAACAAGCTCACACATACATATGTATGTATCTATGAGTACGTTTGTGTATGCACATGTGCATACATGTGAATTTGTGTTGGTAAAAACTTTTAAGTTTATGGAAAAAACATGATGTTGATAAAAACATATTCCAAGATGATGATTGACTTATATTCCACCTTGTCGCATGTGTTTAAGAAAAATTAAAAAACAAAAAATTTTAAGAAAATCTTTCAAGCAAAACTTTGTTTAAAGAAAAGGATTTTAATATAGATTTAGCACACACACATGTGTATTTAGTAATTATACTTATGTATCTACATATAAAGAATATGAGATTCAAAAACATACACGCATACACCGTAAATGGATTTTGGGCTTTTTTCATTGCAAAAGGTAAAGAGAAGGAATATTACTTCTAATTCGAGTGCATTTTACACTATGCAGACGTTAAAGAACATGAATAAGAAAATTAACATTTAGATTTTCGTTAAAGCGCAGGCAGTTACGCAAATTCAACGACTCTATGCCGTTCCTTTTCGAGATAAAAGTTCAAATATTTCTAAATAATTTTTTTTTGCACTTAATAAGTTAAAACACTGTAGCCCAGTTTTGAGGTAATACAAACCATTTTTTTTATATTAAGTACCAGCACATGTAAAAAAAGTTAGGATGGAAAAAGTGATTTCGGGAGTAGGACTTATATCAGACCCGTGGTATATAATGGACCGACCATTATAAACTTCAGTGTCATAGTTGGTCCTCTAAAATGGGTATGTTTTCTTTTGTGTCGTATAAAGGTCAAGATTTTGTTGATTGTAAAATTAATTGATTTAAACAAAAATTGGTGCAAAATAAGAACATTTTTCTAGAAAAGCAGAAAAACTAGAATTCTTACGTTAAAGGTTGTACGAATAAATTAAATTTTAATCACGAAATTTCTTGCAAAGTTTCACAAAAATCTGGCTGGGTTTTAGAAAAATTTGAAAATTTACTTTTAACGTCACTCTAATGTTTGTACATATGTATGTGGGATAGTAAAGATACCCTGAAAGAAACCTGGGGACAAGTGTTGCCATGTCAACACTTTTGTTGGCAATTATGATACCTCTTTAGCGACATTGTCAGCAATACGTCTAGTTTTATATTTAGCATTGATAGGAAGAAAAGAAAACTGTCAGTAAAAAATTAAAGCTTCAGGTCACCCTCAAACGCAAAAGTGTATTAATGGCATAACGGTCTTCATTAATTGTTAATTTTTTTAGTTGTGCTTAAAAAGTAGTTTATATACACAATTCATAATTATTTTCAATGACAGACGCATGTTAAATGTCTATTGCAAAAACACATTGCCAGTGATATAGCTAGTCAGTAGAACTGTAGACTAAAATTGCTTAAAGGTACTAGTTAATCACTGGTTGCAATGTCTACATATGACCCCTACCTTTTTAATAGTACCAATTTTAGAAGTGGATTTTCAATGACGCAAATGTTAAATGTCTATAGCAAAAAGCATTGCATGGGGTGAAGCTTGTCAGTAGTACTAGTGACAGTGTCAGTTGTGAATTTCTAGTGATTCACTATTGACATTTCCTTCTAGAAGTCTATTTCCAACGCAACTCTAGTTAAAAATTTTTTTTGCATTTTGTGAGAAAAATTAAAAAATTTGTTTATACGTATTGCCTTTTTTTACTTGTATATAGGTTCAGTAAAAGCGATTTAGAGATAAATTCCAAAATAATACATGCATTAACCTCATAATAAATTGTACACTGAGTTGTGCAAAAAACTTCATAAAAGTTTACACAAAAAAAAACTACTTCTTGGTAACGTTAACGTAACAAAATTAGTCGAAGGATTGTTTTCGCAAATTTAAGACAAATTATTTAATATCAAAAGAAGAATTGATTTATGATTAAAATAACGACTTTAAATAAACAAGAACATTTATTATAGAAAACTTGTTAATTATACCAAAAGGCGTTGGTTGTACTTAAGTGTTGTGCCACCAGAAATGATATCCATATAAGGACTGACACAAAACAAAGTCTTACAAGTTTTTCCAAACAAAATGTTTAAATTAATCAGCAAACTATCAATCACTACATATGACGTTTTATCAATATTAAACAAATGGAATTAATAAATAATAGAGAATGACAAATACAAAGATTTGATAAGAAGTCATAAACTTGTGTTGAACTTAATAATATTGTTGCATTCTTTTCCAGTTAAATGAATAGAAATCATAAACAGACAGAATCAAGATAAGATTTAGTAAATTGGTTTAAGTTGTATTAGATTGTATGTACGTACATACATACATACATAAGTAGATACATGGCTGGGTTAAGTAGTAACTTAGTTATTGTCTGTTTTAAAATATTTGATTGATCACTTTAGTGCACATCATTTACAAATAATGGTTAACTTTGATGATATTTTAGAAATTTGATTATAAATATTTTTTAAGAATTAAAAAACAAGTAAAAGCGCCACATTTGGCTGTGTCCTTAGTCAGACTAAGTTGAAAATATTAAAATTTTATTATTATGTGACAAGTGTGAAGTCGGTAGTTATTTTATTTAAAAAAAACTTTACAAAGTTGGCCCGTTGCATGGGGTATACCATTCCCCATGATCTTATTCTACAAATGTAGAAATATAAAACTACCTTGTAGTAATAAAACTGCTTTATTTTTATTGGGGCAGCCACTTACCGTGCTCCTATCCAACCATATTTTTTTAAACGGTAGACTTATACCAGAACGACTTTGTATCATGTTTAAAGTTAATATCTGTTTAAAGTTAATATCTGTAATGGTTTCCGAAATTAATGGTTACAAAAATTTCAGAATAATTTAATGCTTGTATGGAGTTGATAGAACGAGTTTGAAGTATGTAGCTGTTTTAATTTTCGAGAAATAAAACATTGAAAACTTCATAAAACTGGTACGTTTGAATGGGGGCTTACATTTCACTTCCTTCTATCCAACTATTTTTTTCAAAAACGTAGAAATCACTCTTGGATTACCTTGTAACACGTTTGAAGTCGATAACTGTTATAGTTTCGAAGATAAAGCGTATTGTATAATTTCAAAAATGTACGCAGCTATAGGTAACTACCACTTCCCTTGCAGCTGACCAAAAATATATTTTTCTTTATAGTGTCCGATCCAAATTTTGTGGAAACAGTGGTCAGTCATAGTTACATGAATATACAGAGATATGTATATGTGTGGATTATTTAAACAGCGATTGCCTTAAAAATATTTCTGATAGCTTTACACCAAAATCAGCTTGGTAGGACTTGACTTAGCTCAGCTTAAATAAAATTTTAAAATTTTAAATTTGTGAATTAAATTTGAGATTGAAAAATCTACTTAAATTAGGCTTACAGAACAAGGATATAAATTTAAAAATTTTTAAATACGAAAACACCTTACAAGTTACAAAAGAGGGATAGTGTGTGGCCAGCTCAAGACGACACTAAATAAGGCATCATCTCGAATTTTCAATTCAATAAGTGCTGCGTTGTATTGTTCGCCATCTCTTTTGTTTACTTAACCTAAATGAAAAATATATTCACACTTAAGTAAACAACAACGGCTCATCAATTCATCATGATCACACACCTCAATTGCAATTCATCTCGAAAGTTTTAAAAACGGGGGTGGATTTTTAATGTTATGTAATTACGTATGAATTTTATATTGTTTTGCCTGCTTGTATATATGTTTGTTTATGTATCTATTACACATTGTGTGTAATACACACAGTTTTGTTGTTGTTGACCACACATTATCACAGGCATTTTTTTTAATCAACCACATCATTAATCATGACAGTATTTAATTTTCATCAACAACAGTGCATGACACCACTCTTTATTCTTAACTACACTACATTGGATCAAACAAACTGTGTCAGCTACACTACATTACAGCACTGAATTAAGGTCTTGAATTATCTTGAAATAGGACTTGATGCAGGTCTCTAGTTTGTACATAACTATTTATTAATTTTTTTATAAATATTACAAAACATTAGTTTAGCCTAAAACACCAAGAATTCTACAAGACATAAAATCATATAATGTTAATTGTAATTACGAACTTAATAAAATTTATTTCAATACTAAATGTTGCTTTTTATGTCTGACAATTTGCAAATAATTGACCTTAAAAAATTATAATAAAAACGATTTTTGCTTATAAAAAAAATAAATGAATAATTAAGAGCTTTTAAATAAGTCAAAAAAGAAAAACAGAACGATAAATAAAAGTTCATAAATCAAATAAAATTATATTAAAAATAAACTTCATTGTAGCAATTATAAAATTATAATTAAGTCTAAAAAAATATCAGGGTAAATCTAAGTTAATATACGTTTGTAAGTATGTATGACTTTAATACTAAATAATAAAATTCATAAATAAATTGCTTTCAAAAACAAATAATTTTAAATTTTTTCATTAATATAATTTGTCTTTAGCAAAATGTTTATAAAATATATTGTGGCGTTATGTTCATTATTATTCATAAACTTTGTTTTTGCTTCGTTATTTGTTGTTGTCTTTTTGTTGATATTATTTAAACGAAAAAATATATTATTTATATTATATTTGTTTTAACAATTTTTTAAAAATGTTTACTTTCATTGTGTTATCGTATTAACACCATGATTTTTTTACACTTGCAATTTGCAATTCAATTTACATTTAAGTATGTGTGTGAAAGTAGAAAGACAAAAAAAAAAATAAAATAATGTTTAATTAACTTGGTCGTTTATTTTTGTATTTATTTATATAAATAAAATAGTGTACTTTAGTAGCGTCATAATCTCGTTCCTGAAATAAAAATAATTTTTTCAATTTCGATATGAATGAAACGGAATAGAGGAAAATGGCCCCAAACGTGTGTCTTATTAAAATTTTTTTAATACACGATGTTGTAGAGCAGCAAAGCAGACCGGGTTTATTTAGTTATTAAAAAAGTTAATAAATACAAAATATACCATAAGTGCATCTTATCTACAAGAAAATCATAAAAATATATAAAAAGTCGTCAGAAAAAAACATAATTATATAACAAAAAATAAACTAAGTAAACTTTACTTAAATAAGCTAAGCTCTTTGATAAAAACTTTATATTTAAATGCCTTTACATGATAATACATGTATTACGACATGTCAAAAAAGTGTCAAAGCATAATGCATTAAGAAGAAGAGAGTACGGATACAAAATTTGACAATAAATTTGTGTTTTTATATAACACCAGAGGTGTACAGCATTACCATCACTAACAAAATCTATTGAACGCGGCTACATTTAATGCAACAAAACAAAACCCATCAAAATAAGCGCAGTTTTTCATGTTATTTTTGTTAAAATTTTAGAAAACAAGCAATAAATTTACAAACACCACGCGTGTAAACAAGAAAAATACTTCGAACAGACTTTTGTTCACAGAGAGATTTTCATAATATTTTAATTTTAAAAAGTATTAAAACTTTGTATTAATATGTAAAGGCAAAGCATATAGTTTTGCTTCTATTTCCTTTCTGATACGTCTATGTGCTTATCTTGAACTAATCATTTCAATTCTAAAGCAAACCACGTTGAACTAAGATAAAATCAAACGTTATATAAAGACACTACTCAAGTATACAAAATGACTTCATTGCAGTAGTCATTGAGGCGTAAAAAAAGTTTTTTGCTTTGTTGGTCACTGGGATCATATGTTAGATTAAAATTTGTTTTCATTTTCATTCACTTACAAAACCAAAAACATTTTTTTTAATTGCTTCTTCAGTCTGTTATTTAAATTAGCAACTATAGTACAATACTAAATATGGATTTTGTTATGTTTGGCCAAATATATGTATGAAGCTTAAAGGAGAAGGATTTAAAATTGCAAAACTATACAAGAGGCATAAGAAAAAATTAGATTTTTCAAAAGCTTACTGATCCATCAAACGTTAACAAGTTGATTTAAATATTGCCGCAATTTGCTTACTGAATCTCTTTTGCCAAAGACATTCATTATGGGCGACTATATATTTGTTTAGAGTTTGAATGTGATGTTAACGTCATTTAAAAAGAGCATGAAATTGTAGGACAAAAAAAAGATACACTTTTCCATTAAGCAGTGAACAACAAAATGGTTAAGTGTAAAATGAATAGAGAAAAAATATAGAAACGCTTAAGAGGTCCAAGTTGTGCGAGCTAGTTTAAATTTAGAAAATATTTATTTAAAAAAATTAGTATAAAGTTTACCTCAAAATATTTAAGGTTTAATAATTCGAATTTAATTTACCAGAATCTTATACATTGCTTTGATGGTCACTGTGAACAGTGAACATCCATGTATATTCACAATTGCATACAAACCAAAGGATTCGTTAAAAACATTTTCCAAATCATTTTGCTTAAATATTTTGGATTGTTGGTAGTCGTTTTGCTAGTTTGCACCGAGCCACAACTAGAGTAAAAAAAATACACAATTGCAACCGAAAACTAAAAAAAAAATTTGTTGCATATTTAATGGATTTGTCTTATCTAACAAGAATGTAAACTCTTTTATAGATGAGTGAAATAAGAGGAGCTGGCAAAAATTTTCGTATTGTTTAGTTTTTTTATGGTTTTTTTTGGTAAAACTTTTCAATTTTTCCTGCCTTCTAAGCTTTCCACACAATTCCAATGAAATTGATTCTTGGTTGAGTTTTTTC
Organism: Melanophora roralis; assembly: GCA_963583895.1. NCBI lineage: Eukaryota > Metazoa > Arthropoda > Insecta > Diptera > Rhinophoridae > Melanophora > Melanophora roralis. The sequence continues at coordinate 1,545,060 of OY757189.1, forward strand.
ATTGAAGCTTTTTGTAAACCAATTTTTAGAATAAAAGGTGAACTCAACTATTGACGTAGAAGAATTAAAGTATTAAAAGAATATAAGCAGGTGAAAAACAAATATTTGCAATCTGTCTGTTAGTTTTGCAATTAACATTGAATTGAAATACATTTATTGCATCAGATCTATGCCGAATTACTAATACAAGTAATTAAAAACGAGAAACTCATAACTTTATTTCATTAACAAAATTTAATGTTAAAATATATTAGCAGAAGCTAATATTTGAAAATTTCGACCAGCTTTACCATCTTGTTAAAAAATTAAAAAAATAAATTTACTTACAACATTGCACAGTGTGACTTTTTGCACTTTTAGGTGGCAAAAATTTTAATTCATCAGTTTTGTTGATATTTTAACATGAGACAGATAAGAGTATAACAAATAAAAAAATTTACTGATAAGAACAAAAATTGCAATATTAATGAAAATAAAGATTATCAAAGAGGTATGTAGTGTCACGAAAAACTAACAACGGAATGTAAAAATGTGCAATTTTTGTAAAAATTAAATTACTATAATTTTTTGGGCTCGTATTTTTGATTAACTTCTTTTTGTTGTTATCTAAAAATTGAGTTAGTTCTACAAATCAATTAAAATAAATTGTCTGAATAAAGGAAGCAAATAGCTATTTTCCATTTTAAATGGGGAGAACAAAATTTTGTTTAAGGCCAGGCTCTCTTAACAGCACCAAAATAACAAGTAAAGCCCACAATTAAAAAGTATATACATATATAATAGGGGCCCTAATCTGCCCCCTCGGTTTTTTGCATACATTGTTAACACGCGTAGTTTAAAAAATTTCAGGTTTAGTATATTTACAAATAGCAAACCCTTTTGGTTGCTTTAAAACTGAATATCAAAAACAAAGTATATGTATGCAATATGCATATATACCAAATTTCAAGGCAATAATTAATAATTTTGGTCACCTTAAAATGGAAAAAGTCCCACTGTGCATTGCGAGGATGTCAGTAATTTTCGTCTACAACAGACTTTTTTGTTGTCCTTAAAGACATAATAAAAATACTTTTTTTAACTGAAATTTAACACTTTATCGCTTTATAAAAAATAATTAGTTAAGCATTTTGACAGAATTGTCCGTTTTTTTAAACTTTTATAGTTTTCTTACACATAAAAAGCTTAAACAGTAAAATACAGTCTACTTAAGTTTTGAATTTTCCACGATTAAAACCTGCAAGACGAAATTTGTTTAAGCAAACAGCAAATATTTACATAATCATGTTACCTTTTATAATAAAATCTACAAATATTTTGATTAAAAATAAACCAGCATAAATAACAACAATAAAATGTAGAAGGGTTTCTGTACAGGCATTTAAACATATAAAGATATATATGTACATACATATATGTGTTTGTGTGTGTATATACAGAAGGAAATTTGGCAGAAACTAAAGGTTACAAAATGAACTTTTAGAAACACACGCCAGCAAAAACAGGACAACAGTAAAAAAAGAAAACAACAACAACAAAAGCACAAACAGAATAAAATAAATCACATAAATCCAAATTCTAAACACAATAACAACAGCAACAACAACGATAACAACAAAAACAACAGCCATAATGCATATAACATTGGATAAGGTCATTTATAGCAACAAAAAGTTTAACCAAGAAAACACTTGCCGAAAGGAAATTGGATATACAAAACAAACTGTTGGTTTAGACTCATACATACATATATCAGTGTGTGTTTATGCTGTTAAGTAAAAGTATGTATATTTTTTTTACAACGCAAGCAAAAAAGAAACTAAAGAAGAAAGGGAAGCGGGTAAATAAAACCAAAATAGCAATAACAACAAAAGAAAAAGATAAGCTGGGGTATGTTTAAAATCTTTTAAGTGCAATGTTGGAGGCTCATTGGGGTCTATTCTACAATTAAATACCCACACAAACATACGTATATACATGAATGTATAAACATACTTTAAAGTGAATGTGTAAACGTATGTCAGCAGTTGTTCCTTTTAAATAGTTGTTTTTTTTTCTCATACTTGTGTACATATGTATGTTTAAAAGTGGGACCCACAAATGGGCATATGTTTGTATATCGTAAACTTAATTCCGCATAAGATTAGAGATAATTAGGCATATTAAGAAGCTTAAACTTTTCTGAGTTTTATAAGAAATCTCAAACAAATTAGTTTTTATAAAAAAAATTATAGCTTTTTGTCAATCGTAAAATGTCAGCTAGAATAGCACTGTTATTGCCCAAGGAACCTAGAGCAGCTTTAGTTGCGAGATCAGCGGAATGATTGACTATTCCAAGTTAGAAGCCTCCTAGTTTAGTATTACATACTTATATACCCTAAATTGTAAACAAAAGTATGTTTTTAAATAATTTATTTTATCTAGTTTTTTGACTCTTTTTATATTAATAAATAAGTATATTTTTTTAAGCTTTAGGTCTTTTGAAATATATTTATTTTTCGCAAATTTTTTTCAATATTTCGTCACTACGTTGTGTGGCATCATTAGAAGGTATTAACAATCGTTATTATGGTTTTTAAATCAGTTTTAGGTTTTTGTAAACAATTTTTGAATTATAATAATAATATTTAATTTTTTTCAGACTTAAAATTATTTTTGTGATTGAAAATTTTTCAAAAATTTTGTAGTAAATTTAAATTATTTGAATATTTAAAAAATAAATTTAAAATTAAAATTTTAGTTAAAGTGCATTTTTGAAAAAAGTTCAATCCTAAAAATGCTTTCAAAAGTTTGAAGAAATAGACTTTTAAAAAATAGTTTTTATTACAACCAACTATTAACTACTAACTTAGTAAAACAAGGTACATATGTATATACAAGGTGGTAGGGTAAGTACTACAAATACAACACCAACAAGCAAATGACATTTTTAAATTGTAGATCCGGGGGAACGATAATACACCACCTTGTATACATATACCTTGATTGTGTACATGCAAGTTGTTTTATTTGTATATTTGTTAAAATTTGTTTTTGTTAAAATTTTCTATATTAAGTAACTACATACTTACTTTGTTACAGAACATTCTTTAAATGCAGAACTCCTTTAATGCTTAAGTTTGATTGATAATTTCTAATCGCGATGTACAAAAATGTACTCGTTTGTGCTCCCCACTGTACAGCTATTGTTAATTTATTTTTTACAAAGTCTTTTCTAGTGCGAAAAGAGTGAACAAGAATTGAAAAGAGGAAATCAGAGAAGTAAAATATATTTAAACATATTAGTTGCTGCCACGTGATATTTGTTCTGCTGAATTCCACTACAACTTATGCTGGTGCTTATCTAATAGCGCTTACAGCCAATAGCAAAAACAAAAGCAATCGCAATTCAATTGACCTTGTTATAATTATGTTCATTAGCTTTTGTTTGTTTTTATTTTTATTGTAATTTTTCTTATCATTTTAACAATTTTTTATTTAATACTTAGTAAACAGAGGAGCAAAAAGTCTTTGCATAAATTTGTTGAAATAAATTTATTGATATTATTTGAGTGCCAATGAACACAGGTAATGCACAAAGAGCAATTATGAGCATTCGCAAAAAATGGCAGAGTAGTTTTACATATGTAGAAAAAAAAAGAAAATACTCTTACGTCTGTAGATGTCATTAAAAAGTTTTTTTCAATTCACGTGACGTGTGTACTATGAAATTGTCTAGATATTTTTTATGTTTTTTAAATGCTATATTAAACTGTAAGTATTATTGTATGAATTATAAGGAAGTTATTTTATCATTGATTCAAGGCAAGGCTAGCAGCTCAACTATCTTACAAAATAATCAAAAATTCCTTCAAGTTAAAAATTTATTCGGTGATAACTAAATATTTGCAATTTAGATACGTTTTTTTTGGCCTATTGTAGTTTAAATTTTCAATATATCAAACAATTGTTAAGCTTGAGGCCAATTTATCTATATATTGTACATCTTTATCATAAAAAAGTAAGAAACTTCGTTAAGAAACAAATACAAAATACAATTAAAAGTTTATGAATTGATTTATATTTAGGCTGTGAAATAAACAAATCTCAACTCAAAATTGATTAAAACGACAACTCATATGTTGAATTATTTTAAAATTTTTATTAGTTTTTTTGTGATGCATTAAACACATTCAAGCTACAAGAACACAGGAACACACAAACACAAAAGTTGCTTGCTACATTTGTGTCCGGGTGGTTGCTACTGAAATATTTACTAGACTACCACTACAAAATAAACATATGAGCAATATGACTTTCAGTGGTGCCACCAAAAGTCTTTTTTTGTTTTTTGTGTATTGTTTAATCTATATTTTTGTATCCTACCGTACTGGCAGCACTAATTTATTAACTGTCGCGTACAAAAATTGAAATTAGTTTAATTTCGACCACGCCGTAGTTGTGTTGCCTTGTAGCCATTAAAAAAATTATTCCCATAAGCACACGTGTATTCTATTTTTGGCTGGTTGTGTTCGGTAGCCTGTGGCGAGGAATGTATTTAATGCTTGACTGTTTTTTTTAGTTAAGTTCCATTTAGAAGAAAATTAGCAAAAACTTAAAAAAGCAACAAAAAATTTAACCACAAAACTATCTTTATTTGAAAAAAGATTTAATTTGATTACGCAATGATAGCTTTCAATTTTAATTGTTCTTATCAGTTTGAATTTAACTTGTTGTTTGTTAGTCGAAAAACTTTACCTGTTTTTGGAAAGGAATGCATTTACTAAATTCGATATATAAAACCGATAAACTGACAATATTACAAATACAATAATATATCGCATTTCTCTCCTTATAAATTAATGTTGAATATTATTTGTTTTTTTTAATAAACTTTTAAGAATCTTATTGCAAAACACAAACAAAGATAAAAAATTCTCACGTTTAATTAGACGTAAGCCAAAGAGAACAAACTACTATACACGCACATCAATGCACAAGCATGCATATTTAAATGTATTGACATAAAAAATAAAGACTAAAAAAATATTTTAAATTTATTAAAAAATGAAGACATTTGAGGGACGCCTTGGGATCGGGATATTTGAAAGAAGTATATCGGCATCCAAATTGCAAAATCATTAATTTTTGAAGTGTACAGCACGACATTTTTCCGTTTTCTTTGTGAGTGAGTACGAAATTTATCATTTTATTTCTAAACACTAAGTAGGCTGCTTTTTTCTAAAACTTTCATTTCGTTTTAACATTAACATTTTTAGTTAAGCTTTAACTTAACTTACTACATACAAAACATTTTTTGCCGCTTGTTTTAATTATCAACGATATCAATGTTTTTTATAAAAAGTTGCATGAATTACATATGTATTTTTATTGACAAAATTTCTTTACCTTAAAAAACTAGGTTTGGCTACAAGATCGTTCGTTGTTTTCGTTATCACATCAGGACAACAGGCCGTCGCTTTTTAAAGAATTTTATGCCTCACTATGGAACCTGTTTAAGGCAAAGCATTAAACGAATTTTTGAGTTATACTAAATTATACATACACTTTAAGTTGGAACATTTTTGATTAAGTAAGCAATATATACATATTAGGGAGTGGTAAGGAAAGCCCTCAATAAATATTTGATAAGCTATTTTAAATTCGATTTGTCGAAGCTCATAATCGATTTTATTTTAGTGTTATATTAACAAGGATATATATTCTGAAAAACTATTCTTCAATATTTAAATAAGTAAAGTTTACACAAAAAAAAATTTTATTAACTGAATAAACACAACTACTTAATGAATACAAAAAATTCATGACATAAATATATACCGCATTTAAGTATAATATGTATGAGCACCGGTACTACATATGTACTTGTATGTACCTATAAAACCAAATAAGCCTGAAAATTTTAAAATATCCACATACACAAATTTTAAAACCATACACTAACGTTTAAATACATACTTGATTCGGTGCGGATAATTCCAAATAAATTGTTTAAAACAAATAATTTTTTTTTTAATTTATATTTTATATAAATATTTTGAAAATTTTTAAGTAAAATCAATTTAAATCTTTTTTTTCTATATTTGAAGTCGATTTACCAGTCCCTAGTACATATACTTGTAGTGTTCTATTTAAACTTATTTTTGCACTAGTGCATAAATTCATATCTAAATAATTAGGTTGACTGGAAATTTTCTAAGCAAGAATGATACATTAAGGTTTTAGGTATTGGCGGCTTCTTTCACAAAGGAAGAGGACGGCTTCGTCACTTGTGGTTAAAGCAATCGTGGGATTCTATAGCCCTTTAGATATGTGTATTTCCTATTTAATCCCCAAAACACGGAGAAAAAAATATTCAAATGAGTACAAGTGAAATACAGTCAGAATCACTTTCAGAGTCTTAAATCGAAATGTCCGTTCGTCCTGCTGGGTGTTCATGTATTCTTGCTTTCAAGATTTTTAAATGAAATTTGGCAAAGATAAATTTTTCGGCAATGCCACGAATGGTGATGATCAGTCCAATTTTTGACATAACGCTAATACAAATGTCCTCCCGGAGTAAGCGTTTTGGAATATTACTGACTCGAATATTACTCTATATTCACAAAATTTCGCATGTGTTATTAACTTTATGCCATTAACTAGTAAACTGAACAAAAAAATGGTGTAGGGTTTAATATGGTCAGACTTGAGCAGCCATAATTTTCTTTCTTGTTTAAATATAGATATATGTAGTTGTTTAGAAATTATTGTTTTTAAAAACAAATCCGAAGTAGTAAAATTAGGTACCTAATTAAAAAACAGCAAAAAAAATTTTAAACACAAGGTAGTACCTTCATACATATGTATGTATGTGTCCATGCAATACATATGTATTTTAGCATGCATGTACATTCAGACTTGAATATTTTATCCAAGAATACACTTTTTATAGGATACGGATGCATATCATTATATTAAACATATGTAATAGCAGTAAGACCTATAAAAAATTAATTTATCTGTACTGACCTGTTATTAAAGATTTAGGTTTTGTTTTGTTGTTTAAATTTTTTCCCCGTCAGTTTTTTTGTTTTGTTTTTATTTTTTCTTCTTTTTTAGATCTGTTGTTGCGTGAATGACACTATGCAGTGTTTTGTTTTTGCTGCAGTTCGGTTTTGTCATTGTTTTTGTTATTTAACACACACTCACTAAATGCACAATGATACTAAAGCAACAAAAACAACGACAATATAAGAGACACGTTTATAAAAATTTAAATCACAATAAAATAAAACGAACGAACGAATTCAATTTTCAATATGACAACGCTAAATCAAAACCAAATAAAAATGAGAATAAAGAAAACCATTATAAAATGCAACAGAAAAAAAGTGTATAATTACAAGACTAGTTAAAAAAATTTTCTTGAGATTAAATTGCTGCAAAATGTTTTTTGTTCACTCAAATATTTTATTTATTTATTTTTTAAATATTTATTATTCATTTAAAGTAATATAAAGCCGCTTAGGCCAATTATTATTTTTAATAACAAAAAAATGCTATTAATTGAATAATTATATCTGTGTACATATGTATGTATATAATAAGCACCAGAAAAAAGAAACAAAACAAGTTAATAAAATAAATATTTAACAACAAAAATTTTATATGATGACTCGTTTTTACGGTTTCTTCTTTTTAACAATGACGTTTTCTAAAACAAGATACGAGTGGGACGACTGTTTAACGTTAGCGCGACAGAAGAACAAAATCTTTGTGTTTGATAAGTATTTTTATGTTAGGGTATTAGTGTTTCTGAGCATAGATTTGTGTCTGTTATGTACTTTTTCATTTATTTCGCTTTATAGCTAGCGGCTTTACATTAGATAACTAATTTTCTTTTAAACATTTCAGTTAGCTTTAAAATATTGCCTTTTGTAACTTAAGGATTTTAAATTTTATAATAAAAAAATCCATTATTATTTAATCTCTGATTTCTTAGTTCTTTGCTTTTAATGTTCCGCTCCCTGATTATCCGACCGTCTAAACTTCACAGCACCGCAAAACTAAATAAAATGACAACACACAAAGTAAATTTTTTAGTTGTGGGGTATGTTTAATATAAGGTATTTAGTAAGTTGTAGACCATCCACACTAGCAAATTGTACTTTTGAAAGACTGCTGTTCATAATCTGTTTGTGAAAATTTTAATTCATCAGTTGCCACTATACAAGCAAGATGGTTTGTTTATTTCTTTAAAAAGTTTTACTCTGGGTATACGAAGAAGGGAAAGAAAATTAAATTTCATTTATTTATTACAATATGTAATACAAAGCCTTAGAGGCAAAAAAAACAATATTACATAATAGAAGTATAATACCTGCCAAGGCACATTCATCAAGGTAAACTCAAAGCGAATTCAAAAAACTCGCCCTCTGCATTTTCTTTTTGTGTTTGAACGGTAGAATGTCAGAAAAATTAAAAATTCCATATAAAATTAATTTTTATTTTGTATAAATGTCAAATTGATTTTAATCAGCTGGGTTCTTAATATTACCTGGTTGAATGTGCCTTGATACCTGCAATACAACTAATTCAGGAAAAAAAAATAAAAATATTTTCATTAAACTATGAAAATTTTACATTAGAAAAGCTGCTAAACAATCGAGGTAAGCCCTCATATTCGAAGCAGGCGTAAATTCAATTGATATTCATCATAAATCCGCAATTAACTCAGCGCTCTATCACCAATAGTAAAAACCACTATTAAGGCAATGGCACATAGAATCCGTCGTACGTCATACTTCGCCATTTTTAACTGACAGCTAAGTTGAAAAACATGTTTAATAATGAACAATGTCACATTCAGTACGTTTCCTTCAACGCAATGTACTAAAGTTGGGCAACTTTTAACGTACGTCAAGTACTTTGACAACTACCAGCTGGTTCATAACCTTAATTTTGATTAGTTGTTTTTGCACGCGGCAATATAACATATAAAAAACCAGCTGATTTAACATCCGGATTCTATGTGCTAACTTCTTGCGTTGTTACGTTAATATCAGTTAAAAAAGGCAACGCTTGAAGTACGACAAATTCTATGTTCCACCGCCTTTAGTAATTAAATAACGTATCTAAAAATTTAGAGATATTAAGACAAATTGAAAATCATGGTGCAAGTTATGGCATTTGATTCGAATCAAAATTTTACTCGATGGATGGAGTATTCAATGCATTCAATATAGGAAATCTATTAAGACTTTTTAAGCTTCTATTTGAATCGAATGCAGTAATTTACTCAGGCACTGTCTCAAGGCGTCTCTATTCAAAGTGTTGGTTTACTATTAGCTAATAATTGCTTACGTTGATTTGCTCAAATACCTAGATGACAAAAGCTACCATTTTTACGTTTTTTCCTATGTGTTTGTTTGTATTTTGTGACATCTAGGTTCGCCCCAGATAAACAATGTAAAAATAATATATATCTGTAGGGGTATTTTTCATAGTTACGCTACCACCTTCTATAGGTACATCTTGTACTGTATAAATATCAGCATAAATACTGTTAAAAACTTTTATGACATTTAACTATTTTTGTGTAAATTTGTTTTGCTTTATATATTCGCTTACTTGAAAAATAGAAAAAAATTATTTTATGAAAAATCCTTCAATATACATGACAAAAACGCCAAGGAAAATTAAAAGTATAAAACGATTGAAGATTATTTGTGCAGGAGAACACAAAAGTGGTACGAACACTTTCTAATAAAAGTTTTTAAACAATTTGCAAAAAATTTTTTGTAAAATAACCTTTTTTGAAATATGGCACAGCAGGATGTGGTTAACCAGGTAAAGAAATTGTTATAAAAATTTGTAAATATGTGCATGCATACATACGTGTATAAAAATTAAAATTCTTTATAGATTAAACAAAATGTACAGGAAAAATTTGCTGAATTAAAATCAGCCGTAATGATGCGCGAAAAATTGTTGCTACGACAACTTGAAGTTATAAATAATACAAGGAAACAACAGTTACAAACTGGAAAATGTGAAAAGACTATAGACTCTGAAATAGAATTTTTGTGCGAAAATGAACACGAGCTGCTGGCAGCCATACGCAACTTTGGACGTTATCAAATGACAAATATAAATATGGCACTGCATGACGTGTATCTAAAAAATGAAGACTATATTGAGCCATCCGACGATCATGAAACTATGTTTAAAGGGCTTAATCAAAGTACCGTTGAAGAGGAACAGGTTACTGAGCACGAGGAGAACCGACAGAGTATTGTAGTTGATTTTACGCAACACAAAAGGCTTATGGAACGTAATGTCAAGCTTATGAATGATAGTATTATCAATATAACACTGAAAGAGGCCAAAGAACTAATAAAGCAGGCTAAGCTTAAAAGAGAACAACCAGTGCCCCCTCTTAATCTGGAAGAACTAGACGATGAAGTTGAATCTTCTATTGCTGAAGTAGTGTCTAGTTTAGAAAACTCGGAGTTGTTGTCACACAACGAATATACACAAACCCAACAAAAATCAACAAAACAAAAGAAATTTAAACCAAAAATTACCATTAACAATTGCAATGGCACTATAAATTTAAGAAATATTGCGTCTTTAACCATCAATTGCTCTACAGAAGACAAAGTACAAGCTCAAATACCGGTGCGTTATCCTAATCAAGATGATGAAGATGACGATAAAGAAGTTGGTTCCTCTACTAGCAAAGCCAAAACAAAATCAACTGAAAACTCTAAAACTCTGGTGGAATCATTGGTTTCTTCCAGTTCCAATACCGAATGCACTTCATCTTCTATTAGTGACAATAACACACCTAATAGTCTATCCAACTATTCCAGCAATAACAGTTCACGGTCACAGTCAACCAAAAAACCGAAAATAAAAAATTCTCACACCAAAATCGAAAAACCTCACGGCATAGATGATAAACTGCTAAAGCAAACAAACAATTTTGAAGAATCTCAGGTTAATGAACAAGGATCATCTTCTTCGTCAATTGCCAATGAGGTAACGTGTGATTTTTACAATCGCCTATTGAATGAAATAAAAAGGTCCATAAATCAACAACAAAGACTACGCTCCAAATGCACTCCAATTACCACGCACTGCCGGACAACGAAACAAAATGCTGATTCGTCCACTGGTCCCAATGATTTTTTAGGAAAAGACCAGCAAGGCAGGCGTTTAGTTTTAAAGAACTTTGAAAATCTTAAAATTATTTTAGAAGCAAACAGCAGCGGCGATGAAGAATCATTTCATCCTGTTCAAATTGAACAGTGGTTGGCTGAGATTATATCGGACACTGATTTAGAGCCGATGCAAAACACAGATATATTAGAACATTCTAGAATAAACAACGAAGAAACCCAAGAAACCTAAATCTGTTAAAGCAATTTATTTTAGTTTCATTTTTATTTGTTAAGTATAAAAGATAATCGTTTTAAGACTTTGTCTTTAAGTGTGACTTAATTGTTGTAAAATTAGTATTTTCGTCAAAGTACTTATGTGTAAGTTGAGACAAGTGTTATGAATATTTTTAAGAATACTCAACATAAAATCGCATTTATTTAAATTAATTTGTAGGATATTTAAAACTGCTAAGGATGTTTTTCTATACAAAACAAATTCACTTAAACAATTCCTTAATATGTGTTTTGAGAAATTAAGCTAAGTTTTTTTTAATACGCACATACAAATGTTTATTCATACACATAAAAAAAATAAAATGTTTTGCACATTTCATTTTTTATATTATGCAGTATAAATTATTGTTATTCCTTAACTTAGTATAAATAAACAAATACATATCGTTAACCGAAATGCTAGGACCGTTTGCACGTCTTTACAGCAATTTCTTTAATTTCTTTCTGCATAAGTAAGAAAGGCATAACAATATATGAAAAAAACTTAAATTTTAATTTCATATTTGTTTGTTGTCATTTATGCTGTTTGGAAATCGTATTTAAAATAACACAAAATTTTATTTTTATCTCATTTATTTCTTCACATTAAAATATAAATATATTAATATTGTATTCATTACTTAAATGTTGTACAAAGTAAAACAAAAAACAAATAAACATGTAAAAAAATTATTCGTATGTTATTTTATAGTAGGTTGGTTTTGAATTTTGTTGTTTGGTTTGATTATTTTTTTTTTTTATAATAATAAGTAGTATTTCAAATACTTTATACAGCATTCCAGTTTCATTGGCAGTTTCCAATTTAAATCTATAAACTCTGATTTAAGTTAAATATTTCTTATAAAATTTACAGTTTTTTTTTCTAAATATATTTGGATTTATTTCATTTTTAATACAATTCGGCATCATGTTGTAGAGATTCAATCCCTTATAAAAAAGCGTTCTTTTCTTCATGTTATTATCTGCTCGTTGTAGTCTAAAATCTTGAGCGTTCCTTAGGCTATAGGGTTGAACCTCTCCTACGTATCTTATTTGTTCAATTAAATAATCAGGTGCATCTCCCATTTTTATTTTTTGAATGAAATTAATTGTGTTTAGCTCTAGTCTTTGTTGTATGTTAAGCCATTTAAGTGTATCTAACATGTGTTTTATTGATGTAAATCGGTTGCATTTAAGTATTGACCGCATAGCTTTATTCTGTAGCTTTTGCAGTCTTGTTATTTGTTGTTCTGTGCAGCATGTATATAACACCGTTGATCCAAACTCAAAATGCGGTTTAATCATTACATTATAGATGTTTATCGCTGTTATAGCTGATACCTTGTTTCTTATACGTTTAAAGAACCCGATTTTTTTCCCAATTTTTTTACACATGTATTCAATATGTTCTTTTAATTTTAAGTCTTTGTCTATTAGAAAACCCAGATATTTTATATTATTTACTTTTTCTATTGTTACATCATTTATTTTAAACAGTATGTTGGTGTTCATATTTATTTCCATTATTTTAGTCTTATTTTCGTTTAATTTTAATTTGTTCATTTTTAACCATTTGTTTATATTGCCCATATCATTCGTTAAGTTAGTATAACATATTTCCTCCGTGGCCGCTTCTGTAAAAATCAGCGTATCGTCCGCATATAACACAATTTCGCAATTTTCTAGCACTTTTTCCATATCATTGATATATATAATAAATAAAAGCGCACCTAGAATTGATCCCTGTGGTACTCCACAATCATTTTCGATAGCATTTGATACTTTTCCATTAACCTTTGTAAATTGTTTGCGATTAGTTAAGTATGATTCAAACCATTTTAATTCGTTGTCTTGAATTCCGTATTTATATAGTTTTTGTAACAGAATGTCCCTGTCTATTGTTTCGAAAGCTCTTTTAAAATCCAGGAATATCGCCATTATTTTGTTATTTTTCTTCATGAATTTCCACCTATTTATCACATAGTTGACTGCTGTTTCACATGAATACTTTCTCCTGAAACCCGACTGGTATTTTGAGAGTATTTTGTGTTGTTCCATATATTTTTCCAATTGATTTTTAACAACTTTTTCATGTACATATCCAGGTAGCATTTGCAAGATTGTTTTGTGAAAAGACACCAAAATGGGTGGTTTAAGACTACCAATAATAATTAAAAACTGACTTAGCGCAAGTGATTAAAAAAAAATAAAGGTGAATTCTACAAAAGCTTATAGCAAGCGACTATTTTTTAAAACTAAAACAATATGTGTAGAGTCTGTGCAATCATAAACTGATCATTTGTCCGAAATTTGATTTTTATACTTATCGAAAGTTGGTCAGGCACGCGACACATAAAAGACTTGCTCAGAAGATTTCGAGAATAAGGTTTCATTTTCTATCGTGAAAACATTCAAGTAAAATAATAAATTCTAATTACAAAACGAGCATGAGGTTGTTAATACTACCAAGTCTTTTCGAACCACAATAAAGTTTGTCCATTTTAATTTGTTAGGAATACCTTAGTATTATTCAAATATAAATTCACTTGCTATTTTATTTTTAGTTGAGCAAACACCACTTAATTTTGTTAAAGTCTACTGATGACTTATTGTAAGCAACAAACCCCAATCACACAAAAAAAAAACCGAAAAAGATTTCACCTTGTCAATGTTTTTTTTATTTGATGGAAATAATTTATTGCTTACGTAATATAAATAGATTAATAATTATTTCGCTTTCCTTTGAGGAATTGGAATTCAAACTTCTTCCATATTTAAATAATGTCAGAAAGTTTTCTTTGTGAAACCAACTATTATTTCGATATACCTCCGACGATTTATTAACGTTTTAGCAATTTCAACACTAAGTATTTTCCTCTTATCACGAATATTGAAAAAAAGAAAAACTAACAAAATACATACATAAAAATAATATATAAATGTCATTAACTTAAGTATGTACTTAATAGTACGTTTCCATTATAAGCAAATTAAGTAATTTTGAGGAAATCATTTCGAAGTGTTTCCATTACGTTGTAAGTAATTTTATGTTCGAATTCAATCTGACACATATATCAGGTGGCCTCGGTTATTCAGCTGAAACCGGTGTTTCGTTATTAAAATATCAAATTTTGTTTATGTTTATGTATTTGATTCTTTTTTACAAACAACAACTGTAGTTTTCTAAAAAAAGCTTAAAAGAAGGAAAAAGATTTTGTGAGTTTTTGTTATCTGTCTTGACATTCTTATGACAAATTAAGTTGTTTTTGTAGAACTGCTCCCACCTGATGCATGCTCCTTGCAATCAGCTGTCATTTTTTCGCATTTGCTACTCACCAAAAATGGATTCCCCAAAGTTGCATTTGTAAAAATAGCCTCCGCGCAGTGTTGCATAGACAAATTTCGAAATAATCTTGAGCAAATCAAGTCATTTGAGATGATTTGCTCATATGAAAAATATATGGGAAATCATGTAGCAAATTACTTAATTTGAGCAAATTAAATGATTTGGCGCAAATCACGTAGATGGAAACGTAGTATAACATATAAAAATTTTAATCTCCCCATTAAATTTAAAAGTATGTACATACAGACATATCGTTATCTTAATATATAAAGGTTCTAACTCGAAAGTTTGTTGGCTAATTGTGATATATGAGCAGGCCATTTATCCAAATAAGCAAAAATCTGGGCTTTTAAAAAATACGAGTTAAGAAGACCTTTCTATATCAAGGTAAAGATATGTATGTATGCATGTGCATACCAAAAAATTAAACAAAAACAACAGACAAAACTTTACTTAAAGTATTAAATTGGCATTTATTTAAGCAAACAAATGCTAATGAAATGCAAAACATTTGAATTCAAAGTACACACGTATACATATATGTATAAACAATATGAATGTGTACATAAATACAAACATATATACATACATATATTATACGTATAAATAAAAAAACACATTAAGCGAAAAACAATTTAAAAAAAAAAGATCTAAAATATGTACATGATAAAATGTTGAAACAAGATCACAAAAAAAAAACAAACAGCTTAATTTGTCCAAATTTTTTTAAAGGTACATTTTATATTTCGTTAAGAAAAAATTAAAACTTACTACATACAACAAAACCAATTAAAATTAATCACGCCCTATTTCACTTTTTTTTATTATTTATGAGCCTGTGCCATTAAATGCGATATGCTTCTTTTCCTTGATTAAAATACATTTTTGAATTAAAAAAATTCAAAGTTTTTTATTTTATTTATTTACTTCTAGTATAAACATTTTCTTCCTGTCGTCTGTATATGTTTAAATACAAACGTTAATAACATGCAAAATAGACAAATAAATAATTTAATTTATTAACAAAAAATATAAAGTTTTGGCTAACAAATAATATGCGAGTTCTTCTTATTGTTTCAACTAATACTTAGATTAGTTTTTCTCAAAATAAATCTCCATTTTAACAGTTAAAGGGAACATTTCAAAACTTTAAAGTACACTTTTTCTAACTTTTAAGGATCAAATTTTAAAAATTTACATAACATTCATAAGTAGGTATATATTAATATACAAATATGCATATACATACGTTAATATTATACTACCTTTCACTTTGCCCTGTTCATGTGAATTTTCTTTTATCTTGATTAACTATAATTTTTCTTCTTCTAAAATATCTAATATTTGAGGAGTAAAATATGTAATTATGCAATCGGCACCAGCACGTCGAAAGCCTTTCATTGACTCAATTAAAGCTTGCTTCAAGTCGAAGGCACCATGTTTAGCAGCATGATACAACATAGCATATTCACCAGACACTTGATATACATACAACGGGTGACTAGGGAAAGAGTCCTTGGTTTGGCGCAATATATCCAAATAAGGCATACCCGGTTTGACCATCAACATATCGGCTCCCTCTGCCACATCACGTTGTACAGCACGCATGGCTAAACCTTTGGATCCACTAGGAAGTTGATAACATCTGCGATCACCAAAAGCCGGTGCAGATTGCGCAGCATCTCTAAAGGGACCATAAAAGTTGGAAGCAAATTTGGCCGAATATGAGAGTAATGAAACCCTATTCTCTAAACCATTTCCTATTAGGCCTTCTTTAATGGCTTGAATGCGATTGTCCATCATATCGGAGGGTGCCACAATATGGGCTCCAGCTTTGCCATATGCTACAGCTACCTCTGATAAACGTTTAATGCTTTCAGAGTTCATAAGACCGTTTCCATTTAAAATTCCGCAGTGTCCGTGTGACATATAGGGACAAAGGCAAACATCACAGGCTATTAGTAAATCTGGAAACCATTTTCTTAACAAAGGAAGTGCCCTAATGACAGGGTTTTTGTCAGAGTCGGCATGTGAAGCTTGTTCGTCTTTCATTTCGCTCTCGACTACGCCAAACAGTAAAACCGAACTCAGGCCCTTATCAACCAAAGATTTTAAATGATCTCTAAGTACATTAACACCCATTCTTGCTTGTCCTGGCATACTAGCTATAGGCTGGAAACTGTCATCATCGCAAACTAGAAACACCGGATACATTAAATTGTGAGGTGTTATCTCACAACCGGACTCTTGCAGCATACGCAAAGTGGGATGGTGTATACCACTGTGTAATTTCTTATCCATTTTTAGTTAAGTCTTGTTATTTTTACCTTAAAATTTAATTTATATAATAGAAATTTAATTTGTTCTTATACTTTTTTTATACAAGTATTTCTTGTTTTTAGTGTCTGTGAACTTTCACATTTGCTTGGCTCCTGTCACCAATGACACGTTGCTACAACAAAACATTTGATATCGCGTTTTGTTGAATTAAAATTAACTTTAATCTTTCAACGTTAAGCTTCTTTTTGGGTTTTGTAGCTTGAGCAATTGCAGGCCAGTGTCTACTTCGAAATAAAATGAACTTATAACCAACATTCCAAAACATGCTCGTAAAGTCTAATATTTTTGTAATAGTAATCAGCTGATTATTTTTTTAGTGAGTAGCCAAAGTTGCCATGCTGTTTTCCACTCTTTTTATAACAGTGATGGTATTGTAGTATAGAGTTGGTACAAAATGAAAATTATATGACACCAACGACTTCCAATGGAAGTCTTCCATAGTTTATTCGGATAATTTTCTTCGTTCAGGTAGTTTTATATAAATAACTAAAATAATATACGACTATATGAAGAAAATTAAGAAATTCACATTCGGTTTATATTTTAAAGAATTTTTATTTTGCGTACGACTATTTTTTAATGTATTTATATAAATACATCGTACATACATACACACATAATATGTATGTACATACATACAAAAGTTTATTGTTTTACAATTTTTTATGACTTAAAAGCGATTCAAACACAGTCAGTTAAAGAAGTAAATTAAAATTTAACATTACAAAGTTATTAATATTGTATACATGTACATAAGTACAATCGACACAGAGAAAATTCTATTGCAAAACAAAATACATCAATAATAAAAACAAACTCTTCCCTCCTCGTTTGACATACATATATATTTTTAACTTTGAATTGAAGGAACTAAAACCTAAAACAAAAACATAAAAAACTTAATATTTATTATTATTATTATTTTTTGTTTAATTTTAAACAATTAGACAAGTCACAAACAGTTTTTTGCGCCTAATTAAGTGATCGGGCGGGGGCAGTGGGGTAAAACTTAAGTTAACTAAATGCTAACTTAAAATAAATGTGAAAGTATTTGTTTGTCTTAAATATTTGGTATGGTAAGTGGCGGCAGGTTAAAAATTTTGTTTACAATGTGACTAAGATACCGATGTGTGATATAGAAAATGTTTATTGAAAGTTTCATAAAAAATTCAAAAGACTTTAAAAGTTCTTTTGAAAAGCTCTTAGGTTGGATACAAGAAATACGTTTGTGTGTTAAGGAATCCTTTTTTATTGGTGCAATATGTCGCTGATATAAATTAAGTCGACGCTGAAAATTTGCAATTATTGCATCTTTTAAATTACCTCGTCAAGCCAAAAAGACTTGATAGAAAAGCCATTCTTCCATAAACGAGGGTACAAATGCCTTAGAGGTTGTAAACTTTACCTTTGGCTTTAATAAAGCCAATTGTTCCTCAAACAGTTCTAACGATTCTAAGCAACTAGTACCATTGCCATGTGTCAAATATTTACCATCTGGCTTAAGGATTTTAAACGAATGCTCCAAAATTGTGCGTATAAAATCCCAACACTCACCAATCGGAGCTCCGGATATGGGTATGTCAGTCAAATCTCCAAATACATAATCAAACTTGCGACCCTCAGCAATAAATTTTTTCATGTACTCAACACAATCCCCAACAATAATCTCGTAGTTATCGCCCTTACGTTTCTCCAAAACATCTCCGCAAATACTGTTTAAATGTTTGTTGCAAGCCTGCATCACTAGCTCGTCAATTTCAAGCATGACAACAAGTTTGGGATTTTCCTTAAGGAGTTCATAGAGGAGAGCACCGTCTCCACCACCCAAAATACAAATCTCTTTGCCTTCATAATTTTCAATACCACGTCCCATCAGCGTTTCGGTATAAATTAAGTCAGACTCAGCAATATCTACAAAAAAGTTAAACAACTTTAAACACAAGCTTTAAACAAAAATAGAAATTTTCTATAAATTTTAAAATGATTTTTTAACGTTAAAATATTTTTAAAGAATGAAATTTGTCAAAAATATTGGCCATGTAACCTTTTTCGTATTAAAATTTATAAATAAATATTCCGCAATTTATTTCCAATATTTGAAATTTATTACACTTTTTGAAATAAGTTGAAATCATCTACTCACTTTGCAATTCATCCAAGATTAACATATTTCCCAAAGTTTTTGAATGTAAAATTTGTATCTTTTGAAATGGTGAACGAGCCTCATAAACTAAAGAATCAATATCGTATTCAATAATACGTTCATCTAAAAATACACAAGAGTGTTACTACTTTATTCATAAGAAATATGCTTGTGCTAACTAACTAGCTGCTAATACTTTTTGAAAATTTGTAAATTTCCGTAAGGAAAAAGATAGCAGCTCGTTAGTTGGCATATATACATTGCTATGAATAAGGCCGTTAATGTATAAGAAAACTAAGCAAATGAAATATTATGTATTCTATTTAAAATTATGCACAAATATTTTAACAATATGTAAGTATGATGTTTATTTATTTAAAAACATTTGAATATCATGTGTATGAATTATGTATGAATGCATATTGATGTATATTCATAAGTAGGTATGTGGACAGTCCCACAAAAACGCCAGCTTTTTGATATGTAAGTCACCACGAACTTTTTTCACATCAACTTTTTAAAAGAACCGAGAAAAAAGGACATATAATATCGAAGTAAATAATTATTGTTGACTTAACGTTACAAAAAGTTGATACTTCTATGGAATAGCCTACATATACATATATTATACGAATTTTAATACAAAAGCATAAAATGTTGGTAAGTACAGACACATAAGAATAAGCTTAATATAAGTTCATTCGTTTACTCAAATTTTTTGAAAATTTTTTAATATTTTTTTTACAGTATTTTGTTTGTTTATATAAAATATTTACTGCAGAACACAACTGAAAGCGAAAAGTGACAGTTAATTTACTGAGGATTCAAACATTTTTACTAGACATTTTTCTGCTATAAAAAAGTCCAGTAATGAAAATATCTTCTTTTATATAAACAAATACACAAAATTTATTTTTAAATTTAAAATAGGGTTTTAATACGATATTTTAAAACAAATTCAAATTTATTTGTTCAAACAAAAAAAAAATTTTAAAAATCAAAATTTTATAGTTATTTATTTGAACTTTTTTACTAAGAATATACTAAGCTATTAGAATTTACTGAAAAAGTAAAGGAATGAACCTAATAATTAAGAGGAACAAACTAAATATACATTTATCTTTTACGCTTTGTTTTATGATGATTTTTTTGTGTTAATCTAACACGAAGCATTTTTTTTAACATTACACTTACGACCCTGCACCAAATAGCGACAACTACAAAAAATCTTTTACTCAATGTATCAAAGGATATAATCAAGCAAATTTAACAATCATTCTTTAAATTTGAATAAACAAACACAAAATAAAAATGATTAAGTCCTTAACATAAGAATTAAACAATAAGGCTTGTTACTAACTGAATGAGATGTTCATTTTGAAAGTGACGTAAGTCCATTTACCAAAAAATTCAAGATAACTATCAAAATAGTTTTACTTCTATCGAATCTTTTTGTTTTTATTTAAAATAACCATAAAAAATAAAAATGCTTTTAGTAGCAAACAATATTATGAATTAAGTTGGTACATGCATACAAAATTTAAAATTAAATATAAATGTTATTTTATAAAAGGTAAATATAAATAAATAATATAATAATTAAAAAAAATATAAAATACTTTATTTACCTGCAGATGGAAAATATCTAGCAACATTACCACGTTTTAAAGTGGGCAATACTTGTCCAGAGTAGACTTTTAATTTTTTGGCAATGTTATTTTCAAGCCGTTTTGATGACTTTTATTTTGATTTTTGTTTGGTTTAATTTGTTTATTTATTTAAATCAATCAATCAATAAATAGTGATGGCAGTGGTAGTGGTTTAAGTGGCAACATGATTTGAATACATTTTGTGAACAACAGCGATTTTTATATAGAAGATATGAAATAAAATTAAATAAAAAATTCATGTTAAAATCAAATTAACTAATTTTAAATACTTTTTTTTCGATTTTCCAATATACATAAATTGAAAATTTAAATATGAAAATGATTTAATACACAACTATTAACTAAATTGTGTAGTTGCGTACCCTGTACATAAATATTATTATTATTGTTATTGAAAAAAAAATACTTCTTAAGATCTAAAAAGCATGCAACTAATAAAACTCGAAATTGTTTTTTTGCAGAAACAGATAAAACTTTACGAAAAAAAAACTTTATTTAAACGTTGAACCTAAAACAGTTAAATTAACATCTTTTTGCAAAAGGGGGTCGTTAAAGGATTTATTTATTAAATACATTTTTTAATTTCGATTGAGTCAACTACAAATATGAGACCTTTCAGTTTACTTTAAGACGACAACAGTATTTTTATGGATTTGAATTAAATAAAATTAAATTGTAAAGGAATTTTAATGTTTTATATTATGTATATCAAAATATATACCTTATTAATATTAAAATACTTTTTGTCTTTTTTGAAGAATGAGCAAATGTGTGAATATTTGATCTTAATGACATTTGTTGTGGTTTGAATAAAAAATAAAAAAAGTTTATTGCTAACCTGAACTAGTCATGTAAATATCAATGTATCCACCACGTTTTATAGGCGGCAAATATTTGGATCGATCTGAATTTAACTTTTGTTGCAATATTAATTCCAATGCACGCATGGTCTGTAATAGTACATTATTTAGACACACACATCATCATTATTTGTTAATTTAACTATACAAAAGGTAAAACTAAATTTAATTTAAACTTAAAACATCAAAAACAAGGCAAAGAAGAAAAAGGAAATATTTACATATCAAATAAATATTACAGTTATATTAATGTACAATCAAAATAAAAGGCACAATTTAACACTGGAATGACCAAAATTGCCGATAGCTGTCGGAATCGGTTTTGAAAATGCCTTATAGATATTTTAAAGTTATAAATTTGAGTATCCTGTTTTTATTTCTACGTTAGAATACTGGTTTTATTTCAAACTTCAATTTTTTAATTTAAAAAGTCGTTACACAAAAGATTTTATAACTTTTAAATCCGATTTCGACAACTATCGGTTCCATGACAACCCCGAATAGTTGTATTCTGACAAAAATTAAAAAAATTGTTATTTTTATATAACTATTAATGCCCCTAATAAAAATATATGTTTGTCTCATACTGCTAATAAGAAAAATTTAAGTTCGATTCTTTTTTTTCGGCTGCTGTCTCTTAAGGTACATGCATATTAAGGAATCTTGTTTTATTTAAAACTTATGTGTTAATTATTATATATAAAAGTTTTTTCTTGCTTTTAACACAAATTACATATAATATTTCTTAAAAAATAAAATTATTTGAATAGAAAAACAAAGAAAGAACAAATGTGATATACATATGTATGGATGTGTGTTTGTACATATGTATGTAATAATAGTCTTAAAAAATAATTTAAATTGTGGTACTAGTACTTCAAGGTCAATTATTTAATTGTTAAACAATCAACATGCTTGTATTTAGAACAAAAATGCCATTTTTAATATTTATTTAGGTGTAATAGTTTTCAGATAGGTGTATTAGCTCGAGTTTGCGAAATAATACAGAAAAACTTTGGTTGAAACATATTTTTATTTATTTCTGACTTTAAGTCTGTTAAGTTTAACTTCCTTATTTTCTAAAATGCAACGCCTAACGCCTTACGTTATAAGGCCCTAAGTTTCAAAATAAGGTTTACGTTTAAAATAAATACTTGTTAGCCCTATTTTTTATTTTTATAACGAGGTCAAAAGGTTAGATACAAAGTAAGTAAAATTTGTTAAACTCCAATACGTCCGAAGGAAGACATTATTTAACAACAAAATACCACTTCTTTAAAAAAAATAAAACTATCTTTTAACACTCGTTGTAAGTAGACAGAGAATAGTCGTCTTTTATCGGTCTGAACAAACATAATTATGGGCATGCCTGAAAACGAATTCAATTTGTGGCTGAAAATACTAAAATATGGATGTGCATTCTTTAAACATACAACAGAAATGAACTTGGCACTTTTTGGAGGTCTTAGATTATCCCCCTAACATTTATCACCCTTTCGACAAAACACGAAGTAAAGAAAATTGGCAAGGTTATAAATAACATGTAGGAAATGTATTTCCAGACAAACAAAGAGGGGTAAAATCAATTATTGACAATTAAAATTTTATATATATATATAGAAAAGAAACAATGTTTTTTCATTCTTTGTTAATTAAAAACAATATACCTAGTGAATTGAGAAATTAAAATAAACACTTCTTACATCAAATGACATTAATTGTTCTTTGCCATCTTCCAAATAATATTCCACATTGATGGTCACCAAACCTTGGGGATATATGCGTAAGGTAACAAAAGTTTCCTTATTTTCAGACAAAACAGCAAAGTACCCATTATCCATGGGCATCTGATAGGCCATTTCCATTTGGGGAAAGATGTGCTCTAACTCATGCCGTAATACTTTTGCTATTTCTTGCCGCTCTTTCACATCCCCAGCACGTTCCTTGTCGACGGTAAAATCAAATAAAATTGTTTGTGCGGTCATAGTAATTTTAACTTCTTCCACTTTATTTTAAAACAGAAATTTTTATTTATTTACTAAAACAAAACAAATTTACAATAACATTAAACACATCAACTTTCGTGAAAAAGCGCAAAAAGTAAACTGAGCAAACATTGGGGAAAAAGAGCTTATGTGAACAGTTGCAAAATAAGGTACCTTATGCAGTGCTGTCTAGTCTATAGCATGGTCTATAGGTAATAAAAACATGTTCCACCCTGTGTGCAGGGCTGCCAGTGATGGCGATTTTACGCCAAATGTGGCGATTTTTTAGTGCTCTTGGCTGTTAAAATATAGGTTTGACGCCATAGCGATATTGTTGGCAATTTTTTTTTAACAAACAGCAAAGTTTTTAAACTAAGAAAATAATGAAAAATATATTTAATGCATCTTAAATTAAGTGCTATGTAAGCAAAAAACTTTTTTAAGCTTTCTATATATACATACACACATTTAAAAACTGTACTCAAGGTAATATTAACATTACTCGTAAACAGGGTTGGGCAGTATTTCAAATACTTGTATTTGAAATACGTATTTGAAATACAAATACGTATTTTGTATTTGTATTTGAAATACTACCTTCTAATGTATTTTGTATTTTGTATTTCAAATACCTAAAACTGAAGTATTTTGTATTTTGTATTTCAAATACTTATGATGGCAAAATACATTATTGCAAAATACATTTGTTTGCTATACAAAAAGTTGTCATTAGAAAAATTGAAAAATGTTACAAATAAAAAAAAAATAAAAAAGAATGAAAACTTTGTCTTCGTATTCATTCACGTCTTCTCTTTAGCAATGCACGTTCTTTTCCAGGGCTCACTCATTCAGGTAATATCAACAGCTAAGCGAATATTTGGAAATGTGAATGTCAAAAAAATTAAATTTTGTATAAAAATTAGCATTTTTCGACATTTACACTTTTAAACACAACAAGTAAGATCGCTATATTTGCCTTTGCCGAATCTTATATACCCTTAACATTGCTCTTTTAATATACCCAGCCGAGTTATTTTTTACTGCAAATAATATAATAAAAATACCATTTTCGAGCTTTAAAGTCCATAGAAAATTTCACAAAATTTTAACGTTGAATAATAGAAATAGATGAAGAAGGTTTGAGGTCGAGAGTTATAAAAGTTTTCGACATTATTCGTATTAAAAGGTTAATAAAAGTTGTTAATTTTTATGGGATTTTCTAGTCCCCTTGCTCCTCTTCAACCTTCTTTTCCAAAATGTAGATCTTATCATCAAATTACTTTTTGTAGAACACTAGAAGTCGATAGCTGTTATAGTTTCTGAGATATAGTGTATCGAAAATTTCATAGAAATTGTTCATTTGTATGGAAGCTACCCTTTCTTCACCCCCCACCAAAAAAAGTTTTTTTTTTTAAGCGTAAGCCTTGTTGTCGAATTACTCTTTGTAGAACATTTAATGTCGGCAGCTGTTATAGTTTCCGAGACATAGCATTTCGAAAAAATGTTTTTTTTTCAAAGTGTAGACCTTATCATACAATTACTTTTCGTAGAACACTAGAAGTCGATAGCTGTTTAAGTTTCCAAGATAAAGCGTATCGAAAATTTCATAAAAATTTGTATGGGAGCTACACCCACTCAAAAAATTTTTTCTCCAAAGTGTAGGTCGATAGCTGTTATAATCTCTAAGATTCAGCGCCTGAAATATTTCACAAAATTTGTGCAATTGCGGAGAAAAAAAACAACCACTTCCCCTGATCCTATCTGAAAAAAATTTTTTGATTTCAACAGACCGACAGACGGGCATGGCGAAAGCAACTTCCCTATCTATAAGGATCCAGAATATTAATACTTTATGGGGTAGCAAATGGAAAATAAAGAAATTACAAACGAAATGACAAACTGATATATGTTTACCCTTATCACTATGTGAAGGGTATACAAAAGAAATACAGAGGGCGAATTTTTGAATTCGCCTTGATATTACTTTACTTTTAATTTAATTTGTTTTTCACATACAAGGCATATACAGAGAACCAAGACACATTTAACCAGGTAATATTAAGGGCCCAACTGATTAAAATTAATTTGACATATTTACGTTATAAAAGTTTAATTTTGTATAAAACTTTTAATTTTTCTGACGTTCTACCGTTCAAACACAAAAGGAGAATGCAGAGGGTGAATTTTTTTAATTCGCCTTGGGTTTACCTTGTTGAATGTGCCTTGCAGAGAACTGTTTTCATAAAATTTAACACCAGTCTGTTTTCATCAGGACCTGTAGAAAGATTGTTTTTTTTTAGCAGGATTTATATATTTTTCAACAAGAGGCTGCTTATCTGATTAAACTTTTAAAAATCTAGTGTTCATGATTAATGGTTAAAAATGTATTTTGTATTTTGTATTTCAAATAAAAGATACTAAAATACTGTATTTTGTATTTTGTATTTGAAATACCCGACTTGAAAGTATTTGGTATTTTGTATTTGAAATACAAGCGGAAAAAGTATTTTGTATTTTGTATTTCAAATACAGCAAAGCATGTATTTTGCCCAACCCTGCTCGTAAACTACTGCTTTTTGAATAAAAATAACCTTTGCCACAGACTTGCTTTAAACGATGTTACATACAAAATTACTACAATACCAATGCTGCATTAGGTTAGTGTTTTATCCTTATCAAAGTTTTTAATATTTAACAACATGTTACTTAACAAAGTAACTGCCATTCAACATATGCCTCTGGTTAAACATATTTTCAATTCTCCTTTTAATTTCTTGGTGTACAAAAAATTTAATTTTAACTTTAATTAAAAAAATTATTTCTTTTAATTTAATTTATTTATTAAAACATTAATACTTCATATGTTTATTTAAGTAAAATAATTTGTGAGTTTTTTACGTCAAAACCTATAGGTTTTTATCATGGCGAATTTTTTTAGCGACTTTTTTAGCTTTTAAACTCAAAAATATATTTTTTGACGATTTTTGGCGATTTTTGATAACCGTTCTGGCGATGGACCCTGAAAAAAAACTGACAACCCTGCCTGTGCGGTCATTTCAGTGCCATGGTACAAGTAAGAAGGTATACTCAATTAGCCAGCTGATTGTCAGCTGTTTTCCCTAGTTTAGTTGTGAGTTGTCAAAATTGTAAACATTTTTGCATTTTTTTGTTTACGTTTAAGACCGCGCCATTTTAAAAAATAGAAAACAAAAACTTTTTCAAAACGTGAAAATTAATTGTTAAAAAGTGTTTGTGATCAAAAAAAAATAATAATATTGTGTGATAACGTTGTTTAACAACATATATATAAGGGGGATTTCATGTCAAGTGACCCAACTTTTAAAACCGATGTCTTTCGATTGGAAAGAAATTTGGACCAAAGTAAGTTCTTGCCGTCGGAAAGGTTAAATTATTTTGTTTCTTAGCATAAAATAATTTTTTTTTTAGCTTAAGAGAAAATTTTACATAAATAGCAAAAAAATCAAACAGAATATACGCGAAAATTGGAAAACCTCTGCCTTGAGTTACAAAACATTTATTTTTATAGATATCCCACTCGCATCCCACTAAGCGACCTCCAAGTTCTTCAAACAAAAGACCTAAGCTTTCTTTTGAGCAAAAAAAAAAAAAAAAAATGGGCATATTTGGAAAAAAAAAATTTTTTCTAATTATTTTTTAAAAAAAAAATAAAAAAAAAAATTTTTTTAATTTTAAAAATATTTTTTTCTGGAAGATTGAAGAAAAAGCTATCGAAAGTATTTGGGACGAATTTGTTAAAAGCAAAAGGTAACAAACTACATGTATGAGAAAAAACACCTATTTGCCGAAAACGTCAAATTTTGAACCCCTCTAGCTCAGAGAGTTCTTGACCGATCGTGTTAAAAAATTGTGTCTATGCTACTGTCTGCAAGAACTTACTTTGGTCAAAATTTCTTTCCAATCGAAAAAAAAAGTTGGGTCACTTGACATGAAATCCCCCATAAATATAAAAAGTGTAAAAACGTTGTTTTTCCAAAAAAGTGTAAAAAAATTTCCACATAAAAATGCGTGTCTGCTGTTTGTGCAAAACAACGTTTTTTATACCATGTTCAGTGCCTTTCAGGAATTTTTAGGTGTTTTTTTGCTAATGCATTACCAGAAATTTTGGTAAATACCCGTTTTAAAAAAGCGAGTATTTATAGTGCTTTTAACGATTTCTTACAGTGCTTTTAGTTGCCCTTTCATTAATCAAAAAATGGTTTTGGCTGAACTCATTTATTTGAGCTTCTTTGGGAATAGGAGCTCTCCAAAAGTAAGCTTTTGTATATAAAAAATGGTCCATTTAACATTATGCCCGGAACATATAATCCATCTTTGTACTGCATCGGAGTTGTGGCACATCATTTAAGACTTCAACTACGACTATTCAATATTCGATTATTGAAACAGGAGCACCTGTTACTTAAATATAAGTTCTTGTTTCACTATGACATGGTTCATGACTGCATAACATAGAGCCATATTGTGACTAGTTCAGTACAGCTAAAAAAAAATTCAGGTAAGGAATATTTAGGTTGGTGCTTTTTAACCTGCAACTTTTTCAATTTCTATCCTATTAATAGATGCTCACGGTGCTTTTGGTGATGCAAGAGCTGACAGCACTGGTTCCACCATTAAAATGGGTAAAACATTATTAAAGGTTTATTTTAATTTGTAAAAAAACTTTGATTGTTAAAATAGATTTAAGGATTTTAGTATTATTTTGTAAAATGCACTAAACAAGCAAAATGCTATGTTGTATTTTTAATAAAGGGAAATTTATTAATGCAATTAAAGAAAATCTTTTCCCGGAAAATATGATATACTTTTCAAACACTCTCTGTATTAATGTAGCTTGGCATATTTACAAAAAAGAGTTAACCCTATATAAGGGTGACCGCTAAGAATTTTAAAAAAGTGGACAAAAAGTCGTTTAAATCAAGAAAAAAGTTGCATAAAATAGGCGTTCCAAAATATAAGGTCACATTCATTTATGAAGCTTTAATTTTATGTTTCTTATTATTAATTTAACTAAATACTCAACGGCGGCATCTTATGAGAAATATTTTTTTTTATTTTTCAGCACAAAGCAGCCCGTACTTTTGTTTCTCAATCATTACGAAAATTCTTTAATGATAAAAAGCATCAAAAGTTCAACTTTGAACTTAAATTACTGGCACCAACATGTTTGTCAGACACGTATTAGCTTTTTATTTGTTTTTTCTTTAAACAGCTGATTGTTAAGGATAAAAGTGCTATTGATTGAAATTAAGAATTATGGTACATATTTTGTTATTTAAAGAGAGGGAGGGTTATTAGCTCACTGTTTAAAGAACTTCTCATTCTACATAACTGCTATATTTCATTACGATATCTTAATTTTTGTCACATTTAAATAATGTTTAACCTTAACATTATTACTTTTTACTCCTTTTGGAAGCCCATAGAAATAATAATTATAATATTTGACATTCTATGAAATTTGCCATGTATGTGCACACATACATACGTAAAAAACATATATATATATATCTTTTATAACAAAAAACGATCAGAAGTAGCAAAAAGTAGAAGTTCCAAAATAGTATCAGTTTAACAAAGTCACAGGCCGAAAAATGGTTGCAAATTGCCACTTTAGTCGACGAACGTCACATTGCCCTATATTTAAGAATAATCATAGGCATACATATGTATGCATATGCATGTATGCCAATGTTGTGATAGTTTCCCGCCTTTGTCTAACGAGTGGGAAATACAACTCTCTTACCGACTGCTGATATAGCAGTACCTGATTGCTAAACTACGGGGCTTCAGTCAATTGTGTATTTCCTCTTTTAAACTTAATTCATGAGCATATTTTGACAACAAGTTTTTCCACTCTTTGTAAACAATAAGTTTTTGAGAGAAAACAAAATAAAACATGCAAGTTCTCTATTTTAAATAAACAAAGCAATTTATTAAAGGGAAAGAAAAATTTTCATGCATGTGTACAGTGCATGTGTGATTTTAAAAACAGAATTGTCAAAATTTATACAAATTGAAGTGACGTCGTTAAGACGGTCGTTCAGTTGATGTTATAGGAAACTTTGATGGGGTTTGTTGTTAAGTTTGTTTAAGTATAAAAAACAGTTGCGGAAAAATTTTTGGTGAGCCAACACAAGCAAAAGGTGAATAAATAAAGTGTATTAGAAAATAAAATGTTATCAAAAATATGTATTGTCATATTGAATGCAGCATGTATTCAATAATAATAAAAAGTTTATCCGAGTTACATAAACTGTATAGGTACATACATAATATTTATACATACTAACATATGTACGAATGCTTAATCCATAAAAAAATTATCAAAAGTGCATTTAAAAATGAAAACATTAAGAAAATTTTAAATCAATGAAATCGTCAAATAATAACAACAACGAATTTTACACAAAGAAAAATAATCTTACTGTATGTGCATGAACCTGAACTTGAAGGAAGGAAACCCCAATATGTAAATGTATGCCTCTTAACGCATACATCGATACAAATGTATGTAAGAATGTGTATGATAAAACTGAACACGTAATGGGGGTTTTCAGATAAAATTGTAAAAAGATGTGTGTTTTTTAGTTTTAAATTATTTTGTGGGCATAATAAATTATAAACAAAATACTAAACTGTTTAATGTGGCAAAACTCATTTCAAATGTGACCACTTTATGAAAAATAGTGACAAAAAAATCTTAAGTTATTAATATCGGTTGTAATAATTTTGGTTGAGGCATTGCCTATTTATTTATTTCTTGTGGGCTTTTAATTCATTCTTCTTCTTATTTTTATCGACTTTTATGTAAGTTTATCTATCAACCGCCTTGCCGCCAGTTAAAGATATTTTTTGACAGAATTTTTTGCTCTATTAACTACCCCCACGAATAAATCGAAACTTAAGAAAAATTTTTTGTTTGTTTTTGATGGGTTTTATGGGGTTGAAAGGAAAACTACTTTACACTAACCTAAATAACTTAGCAACTAATTTTAGTGTTTTTTTTAGTTATGGTAAAATAGAAAAAAGTATGTAGGTAGAGTGATTTCTTTTTAGTTAGTTAAGGATAGTAGCGAAGAGTTTTAAATAAATTTTTTGATTCAAATACATCTAAATTTTTGTGGTTAATTGACTTATTCAATAAATCATTCTAAGAAGAAAATGTATGTTTTAAGCACACATTACTTTCCGTATAAAATTTACTTTAAAAACCAATCATCGATTATTGTAACTTATAGGCAACTTTGTGTTTTTTATGCCTCACTGAATAATCCATCTGTCAAATTGTAAACAGATTTGGCAAGAAGATACGTGAAGATACTGGTTTATCCTAAGAAACCAACAACAAATGACTTCCTGGGAGGCAAATATTTTTTTTATTTGTGACGTATGGCTAGCAATACTTCAAAATGTTACTTACAATTAGATGTCTAAAATGCGCTTGGTATAGATTAGCCGCGATGGCCATATGTCCATTATCGTTTTTACATAAGAATGTAAAAAGCCTATGTATCGAATTTTAAACCTGGGTTGAAACATTGTGGTCATGCTAATTGTAAAAATTTAATTTTTTTTGTCTTCAAAAGCATTAAATGCTTTCGAGTAAATTTTACTAGAAATATGTTTTCTTTTACAAGGTACAACGTTACACCAGAGGTTGTAAGTTGGCCAATTAGCTTTTAGAATTAAATTTTTTGTTTTTACCAAACTTACTTGATTGCGCTATTGGTACAATTCTTTCTAAAACATAATTCAGGGACCGAAATAACAATTACCGTAATTTAAAATTAGCATAATATCGAGAAGCACACAAATCTGATAGACTGGTGCTACATTGTAATAAATATAGTATGCGACATACATTTGTTATTGTTTGATGATATCGGAAATATTAATGAGTAGATTATTTTTCAACTTACATAAACCAGAAAATATTAATTATATATAACAAATAAAAGATATTATTAGGAATTCTAAGCAGCAATATAGCATTTAATGTACAAAAACTTGTTAGTTTTCCGATGGCTTAATATAGAAAGGGCGTAACTAGATTTTTATCACTTATTTTTGCAAACAAATGTCAAGTCCATGATATATTTTTTTGTTTTTTGTTTGTAAAAAAAAATAAAATTTATTGCCGCTTTCTATTGAAAATTGCATTAAAACTTTTTTTGTGCGAAAGTTTACAAATTTTATTAAAGTGTTTTCCTTGACCTGTTGACTAAGAAAAAACTCTAGTTACGCCCTTTCTATATTAAGCCATTTTGGTAGGTAGGTAGGAGATAATATGCAATCTTTGATCAAATTTAGTCATTGTGAATTTATATACACACAAACATATGTATATAATCATGTGATTCTAGAGAAAACTAAATATGTACTTGTACTTAATAATTTATTATTTATATTAACAATGAAAACTGCAATTAATTACACGAAATTAAATTTAAAATGAATTAAAGAATTTAAAAAAGATACGGTTTTCCTTTTTCATTTTTTGCAAATTAACGTCATCACTTTCAAAACAATTTGAACACCCAAAATAGATGTCAACAAATGTTTTGCGGACAGACATTAAAAATAATAAAAGAGAATAAAAAAATTAAATGGGGCATTATCCGAAAGCCACCTAATTGGAAATCAGATAAATGTAAAAAAAACAGCCAGAATCTTCTGCACCATGCACAGTTAAAATAATACTTTGTTTTTGCTTGAAATATTCGGCATATTCTGAAAATTACGTGATTTTAAATCACTTGTAACTCAACTCACTCACAAAAGTTTTTTTGTGTTTTTTGTGGTTAAAATCACTTTTACAAAAGTGATTTTCAGAGAATGCCTGTATATACATATAAGTGCATACATACGTATGTATATCGTCGTTCGCTAATTGTTGTGTTTTTTGGAACACATAAACTCCATACAAAAAGAATGCAATAAATTGCAAACGATGATACATACCTATGTATGTATGTATATCTCTCATTTGATAAAACAACGTCATAGTTCAAAAGAAAATATTTTGATAAAATTTGGTACAGATATTTTTGGTGATGATCAGTTCATTTTTTGATATAGCCCCCACACAAATGTTGTCCCCAAATAAGCACTTTGGGCTATAACTGAGTCAGACATCACTATATTTTGAGAAAACCCTACATATGTCTCTAACTTTATGCCACTTTTTAGTATACCAAACAAAAATATACCTAATCGGTCCGTTTTTTTGCAATATCCCCGGAAAAAGACTTTTTGGCTATAACTGACGCGATAATTACTTTATTTAAAAAAAAATTCTGTATAGAATACATATGTATGTATATGATCGGTCCCAGATAA
This sequence comes from Melanophora roralis, assembly GCA_963583895.1. Lineage (NCBI taxonomy): Eukaryota > Metazoa > Arthropoda > Insecta > Diptera > Rhinophoridae > Melanophora > Melanophora roralis. Next base: position 1,578,205 of record OY757189.1, read on the forward strand.
TGCATTTTTGGACCTACATATGTATGTTACTGACTCGAATATTTCTCTATTCTAACAAAATTTTGCATACATGTTTACCCTTATGCCGCAAACTATTATACAAATACATACATATAAGTAGTATATTGCAATATTGTAATGTTAGTCATTCTGATTAGTTTTTTTTAAATAAATGTTTACCTTTTTTGTTTTATAAATGTTTACGTTAACATAGATATCGTTAGCTAAAGTGCAAAAGAGCGCAACTAACAGAAATATAATTTTAAAGAAGAAGTAAAAACCTTATTAAGTGAAAACTAAGAGTTCTTGTAACAGCTTTTACAAAAATGGCGAAAATTGTGTGCATGTAATTTTTTTACTGGTGTAATTGATTTTATGGATTTGTTGTTAAAATAATTGGAGAATTTTCTAGCAGATTAATATAATCAAGAAAACAGTTTACTTAGAGTTCCAACTTTAAACAACCATCGCTCTTTTGTTTCAAAGAAAGTTTAAGAGTCCCTTCTAAGTAAACATATTGCTGGCTTAACATGCAAAAGCTATAAGTCCAAATTTTATAATTTGACAGTGGTGAAAAAACATCAGTCAAACTTTTTTGAGTAAACATTTTAGAATTCTTCCAACGCCTCTTTTTATAAATGTCATTGTACAACTTAACAGAATTGGTTAAACTGTAATTCTTATAGGAACTTAAAGCTTTTTCTTGGGATAAATCATCACTACAATACCACAACAAAAACGACATAACTGTTTTTTACTTTGGATTCAAAGCATTTTTAAAAAATCATAGTTAAAACATGATGTTATAACACCGTTGTTTTAACATTTGCACTAACAACGCTGTTATAACATGAAAAGAACGTTAACAGGAGTGGTCTACCATTGACAGTAACATAATGTTAATGTGTAATGTTAGTGATTTCATGTCTAACTTAGCGGCCAGACGTTCAATTTTTGCCTTTCAAGTGGCAATACACTCAAACATTTTTACTAACACACTCAAACTTTTCGAACTTGAAACCCACTTGATGCTCAATTTTCCCATTCAACTTGCCTTTCAACTTGATGGTCAAGTTATCAGCTGATTAAAGTTATTTTTCGTATATTTTCGTTTTTTCACGTGTTTGCATATGAAAATATTCTACCGCAAATAATTTAAACTAAATTTTGGTATATTTTTCATATATTAATATTTCAATATAAAATTATGTGAATAGTCTGTGTGTCATTGTACTAAAATTCAGTCGAAAATAAATAAAAAATGTAATAAAATAACAAATGTAATATATAAACAAATTTTTTTTCTGCCGCAAAGGGAGCATTTTTCATTTATTTCTTGACGATTCCATCTTAAGAAATGAAATTGACGATCAAGTTGATTATCAAGTTGCGTGCAGCCTACGTCACGATCATCAATTCGAATGAATTTGACAAACAATATGTGTGATCAACTTGAAAGCGAAAACTTGAACTTGTGGCCGCAGCGTAATGAAAACCGTAGGTTATGCATATGTACATACATATGTATGTGTAAGAGCACGTGATTTATTAACCCTGCAAATAACGTTTTGGTATAGTTATGTACTAGTTGCAACCAGGTCTCTTGTAAAAGTCATAAGTTTGTGCCCGTCAGAAAAGAACAAAATTACAAAAAAAATATTTTTAACATCGACTGCGCTAAAAAATAAGTTTAATAAAAAATAAAATACAGATAAAAGGCAATAAATCAAAAAACAAAAACTAGTATTTTAACTAGTATATAACTATATAAAACTAAACAACCTAACATTAAAATCGATAGTTCGATGTATGTTCAGATATGCAACTAGTTTGAAGTTAAAATCAACCCCTACCAGAACAGTGACAGCCATTTGAACGGCCATATGACCGACACAGATGACCGGTATTTCGGTCATTATTTGCTTAAGGGCGATGTGAAAAAAATGACCGAAACTTTGTGTACGTGTGATCTTGCATCTCCCTCGCACCTTCAGAAATGATAGAAATATTGGTCACAAATGACCGAAAAAAAATGTTTAAGTGTTAGTTTCGGTCACAAATTTCTTGTAGGGACTAGAATATACCTATTTCTTAATTATTTTATCTGTAGGGAACTTTTACCTATGTACATATGTACATATATGTATGTATTTAAATTAAAAATTCGTCTCGGTACAATGGGTATTATTATTTTTGAATGTCGCTGTTAGTTTGTTTATTTTAAACATTGATTCGTAATAGAAAGCAAAAAAAAAAATTTTGTTTGTCTGTTGTCCTGTCCGCCTATTAAAATAGTGACAGTTAAAGATAGCATTAGCTAACCTAAGCTAACTAAACATTTTTTGTCAATTTGAAAATCAACCTAATTTAGTTTTTTGATGTCAGGACCAAAGTAAATCATTCGCTAAAAAATTCCAAAAAGTCTTGAGAGTTACAAATATGATCTACCTAAATCAGAGCGGCACTGCTTTTTGATTAATTCTTTGTTCTTATTTGATGACACATAGGTATTTGATAAGAGAGCTAATTGATGTGACATAAAAAAAGCGGACCAGATTTATCTAGCAAATAATTTGACAAAACAATCAGAAACAATAAAAGTTTTAGTATGTTCTTCTAAATGAAAAATTAACTTAAGAAAAAAATGGAACAAAATAAAAATAGGCAAAACACTTAAATTCTTGCAAAAATAAGAGCACATTTATAAGAAACTAGAAAGCCGGTCTATATGTACAAAATTTATTTTACGAGGTTATGCAAATTAAACAAACACAAAATTGTCATGCTAATGTATAGAAAAATATAAAAAATGCTCAGGCCTTGACATTAGAATATCATAAAAATTAAATACTTATCATGATCATTATCATAATTGTAATATACATATGTAGATATGTATGAAAAAAACTTCATAATTTTGCATCTAATTTCAACATTATAACCTTTTTCATCATCCACAATCACATTAAATTGTTAAAATTGTTTTAACAGCAATTGTAATATATTTGAAATAATTAAAATTCGAAATGTTTTACAGCAGCCCCAAAGTATGCAATATGTTAGTTGAAAGATATGCTAAGAAACTTGTTTTCCTTTTGTAACTTTTTTTTCAGAAAACTCAATGCTTTAAAGATTTAAGCGTACACAAATTCGTTCTTTACAGAAGAAATAAAAGCACATTGTTAACATGTAATTAAAAGCTCGCCTCTAATGATGCTCAAATTTTTAGCGTTCCAAAAACATACAGTTTATTTCTAAAAAAATGGAACGCGGTGGCAGTGAAGAACGTATAACCAGTGCCAATTCTAGTCCACGGCACAGCAATAAATATCCTGGCTCAGCCTTACTAGGACTACTCACAAAACGATCCACTAAAGTTGAACCTCATCCCGCCGTAGAAGTAGAGCAGAATGAAGAACTACCCTCCCGCAGCTGTCATCAAGCAAACATTGCAAATAATCATGATACCTCGTTTGCTAAGTGCACATCCGAAAAGAAGTCACCGTTGCTAAATGACCATATTAATGTCAACAGACTAAATCTAAGAAGCCAGACTTTACCAAATAATTCAACGCCTAATGATATGATTACAGGGACAGATTTTAAAGAAAAATCGGAAAGTAGTGGAACTTTAAATTTTCCTAAAAAAGTAAAAAATAAACATCACATACATCGTCATAGTACGGATGGTTCACAAAGCGATGGCGGTATTGCCAGTGGAATTGAAGTTAAATTGAGAAAGAATCAAAAAAATCGTTCGCCTAATCACAACCGCTTTAGTCACCAGTTCAGCCTGTGTTGTAAGGCTGAAAAAAAGCCGGCTACCCCACCAGTAACAGTTCGTTATAATTCCATTTCAGATGGTAGTCAAGCTATGAAGAAAGACAATACGTCACCAAGTTGGAATATGATGGATAATGCTTCGTTGTCAATAGCTTCGGTGATCTCAAATCCAACGGCATGCTTACCACCGTCATTTGTTGCCGTACCTGCAGCAGCAATAACAGAATGCGCTAGTGCTCCACAAAGCCCGGTGACAACAAAAACGATGTTTCCCAATTCTGATTCCTCTTATGGTTCACCTTCTAACACCTCGCTAAAAAGCAATCAAAGTGATACACCTAATGAGGCTAATAACTTGCCAAACAGTGGTCCTATACGTCCTATAGCTGTGACAGCATGTCGATCTCGCCTAAGACTTAAACTATATCCTCAAGAAAAGGAAGTGCCACCATTAAAAGGAACTTTAACTAACGTGAAAAAAGCTACAACACCTCAACACATGTCCTCTCCTAATATTGCTTGTCAGACCGAAATAACGGGCTCTGTAGCTCATGAAACAGATTTACAGTCCTCCCGATATATGTCTCATGAAAGCATTCAAATGCAGCGCCAGAGCTCTAGTTCAGGCTTGGCGCGGCAGGCACTTATGGCAGCTCAAGTCTTAAGCTTAATACCTACAGATCAGGCTAGAGGGAGGTTGGTTATTTAATAAATAATTAATAAAATTTTTGTTATACATTAAACGAAGTCATTATACTGCAGAAGTAATTTAGATGGGAGTTTAGGATCTTCTTCCCTGTTGGGGCCAAGTGAATTAAGTAAAGTTTTACCAACCAAAGAAGTGACTATATTTGTGGGTACTTGGAACATGAACGGTCAAAATCCGCCCAAGTAAGTAATGAATCCATTATATCCATATGAAACTGATCATACAAATTATCAAATTTATTTGTTTCTGCTACAGAGAAATGAACGATTTTGTCTTGCCTACAAATGTGGAACATGTACCCGACATTGTAACAATTGGTACACAAGAATCTAGTCCAGATCGTTTTGAATGGGAAGTAACGATACAAGAAACTTTAGGACCATCTCATGTTCTATTTCACTCTACAACTTTGGGTACACTTCATTTGGCTGTTTATATGAGACGGGATTTAATATGGTATTGCTCGGCACCTGAGGATGCTAATATGTCGGTGAGGACTGGTTCAGCGTTTCGCACAAAAGGTGCTGTGGCCATATCATTTTGCATATTTGGTACTTCGATGCTTTTTGTTACCTCGCATTTAACAGCTCATCAACAAAAAGTCAAAGAAAGAGTTTCCGATGTTAAGAGAATTATACACGCTCTTGACTTGCCAAAAAATTTAAATTTAAGACATAAAAACAAAGACGTAACTCAGAACTTTGACAATGTATTTTGGTGTGGAGATTTGAATTTTCGTTTAAGTGAGCCGAGAGAAAAGCTATTGGAATGGATACAGAATACAAAGTTTCCTCTACCCTTACATTTGCCACATGGCTACATGCATACGGATCAATTGTCATCGGTGTTAGCAGACGGAGCTGCATTTCGGGGTTTTATGGAGGCTAATATAACATTTCCTCCCACTTATAAGGTAATAGCTGCGTACTTAAAATTAATATTAATTAATATTTCATATTGTTTTTAAAGTATGATCCTGGCACACAGCACTTTGATACCTCTTCGAAACAACGTGCTCCAGCTTATACGGATCGCATTTTATATAAGTACCGTCAATCCCAAGGTTTAATGATGAGACGTCAAAGTGCTATACCCGGCATATCATCATCCGCTCAACCCTTAGTCAAATGCTTGCTATACGATTCGGTGCCGTCCATTACAACGTCTGACCACAAACCTGTTTGGGCTTTATTTAAGACTGCTATTAGAGCGGGTACAGATTCGTAAGTTGCCATGGTGCTTGATAAACATTTCTAGTAAAGAATTAAGTTAATCTTTTATTATTTTATGTTGCAGCATTCCATTAGCAGCTGGTCTCTTTTGCCGTGATATTTATTTAGAGGGTATGAAACGTAGATTAAATAATCAATATACGGACTCTTCTGCCGTTTGTTCTATACAATAACTTTATCTTAATTAACGCACAATTTGTATTCCTTTATTAAGCAATGTTAACTAGTCAAATAGAGGCTCTAACACGGAGCTCAGTGTGAGTTTTTATGCAAATGTTTTTAATAACTAATTATTTTAAATTTAAACAATTATTTATACATATATTTTTAGATTTTAGCTGATAAATTTTTACAGATTTAAGGTATTTTGTTTTTAAATCCTATAGAAAAAAACAAGTTAGCGTAGAAATTTTATTAGATCAATTATATAGAGGAAAAACATGTACTTATACGCACATATGTAATGTATGTTCATACTTCTGGGGTTCCGTTATTTATGTGGCCAATTTTTTCTTTTAAAAAGTTAAAGATTAATGCAAAAATTATTCTCTAAAAGTTTATCACCCCTAGCGCCATGCCCTTATGTGACGAATCAAAACTGAGCCAGGTACAAAACTGAATGTGGTTTTAAATTCAGCGCTATAAATTACTTCTGAAACGAATCGAATTGCTTGATTATGAAGAGTAATAACTCAAAATCATAAACTTTTGGTATTAAAAAGATGATTGTATTTTTATAACTAAATTAATATGTCGATAACGCACGGCAAACCAATTTAAGTTTGAGTCTCAGTTGCCGAAATTATATTACAGATGGCAACTGTGGTTAAATTAACTCAAAAATATTAACTAAAAACAATTATTTAAATATTTTTAAAATGAGGAAAATGTTTGCATAAAAACCCTTTAGTTTATCTGCATTTACATTGACAAATATTTCTTGCACCATGTTTTTACTTTCTTATACACGGAATTTAGACTATGTTACTTGTAACATGACTATTTTCTTATTTCGTTTTAAGGTAACTTCCAAAAACTTCAAGAATTTACATTAAGTTACTAGAAACTTGTCTCTTTTTTATATTTTGTTTTGGTTTCATTGTTTATTCTTCTTCTTGAACGTTCCGACCATGGTACAATTACCTTACAATTACCTTAATTGTAATGTACAATTACCTAAAAGGTAATTGTACCATGGCATATACGAAAGAGAATAAAGAAAAAACGAACACGACAAAAGAGAAACGTCAAAAAGAAACATTAAAAACAGAAATAGTGTTACTTTTGTAACTGCTCTGCCTTCTCTACCCAATTTGCCAACAAAAACATGTAGCATGTTACAGTAACGTGTTACAAGTAACACAGTCTAAATGCCGTGTTACTTGCTATTTCATTTACTCAGAAAAAGTTTTACTGCATAAAAGTAAGGTTTCAATTTTAATGTATGTATACATTGTAAATCGTTAAACACGAAAAGAAAACAACAGTTTACTTCTCTATTGTATTTCTAGGTTAGATAAGGTACTTACTTGCTTTCGTTTACTTTAATTATGACCCAGTTCAAAGTCTTGTTAAAATACAAAGCGACGAACAAAACAAGTGGAGTCATATTCGCAAGTTTCTTATAAATGAAAGATTTAAAAAAAAACAATTAAAAGTTTTAATTTAAAACACTATAAGCTTGAAGTCATTAGTCGTTAAACAAAAGAAATGATCAAGGTATATACATAGCAGAGACTGACAAGGGATATCACTTCGGGTACACTTAAAGTATTATTAAAAAAATATGCATATTTAAGTGCATACGGTTACAGCTAAAAAAATTCACTATCCATATACATAATAAATGTATGTTTTACGTTCGGTTTAAGTATACAGAAATAACCGAAATCAAAGTGCTTTCACAAAACTACTTAATATTGTAAGCAGTACATCTAATTGAAATTAAGTACTTATATATACATAGTTAAGTACACCCCACAAAAAAACGGATAAAAAAGAATAAAGTTTCTACGATGTATGTATGTTAATATGTATAGACATATGTTTAGATGAGTCATCAGCAGCTAATCACGAAAGAGCAGAGTAAAGCACTTTACATATTTTAGATATTTTCTTGTACGCCATTACATTACATAATACTTAATGTTGTTTAAAACTACCTACTGTATACAGTGTATACTCTAGCTACTTTTTGATACTTTATAGTATTTCGTTTTCGCACATGTCTATTCGTTTAATAGGTATGTGTGTAAAGAATGTTTGAATAAAGTAATGAGTATACATGCATGCAATCGTACCAGCTAAATCATGTATGAGTGGATATTGTCTGTGGTCCATGAATAGCTAATAACCGAAAAACTTAATAAATATTCGAGTTATCTTTTTTTAGAGCACTCAATGTCATTCTCCATAGGTAGTAGACACAAGGTAGTAGCGAAATTACTACATATACAAAATCAACAACCATATGATAAGCAAAACATAAACTGTGCAGCTTTTGACATCTTGGTGTAGAAGTAAGGCCAAGTAAACATTAATCAGCTGACGTTACACCGCTACCTTGTGTATATACACCTTGGAACTGACCTGCGCAACAATTAAGTGCATTGCTCTATTTAAACAAACCCTTGTGGATAACACTTTAGGAGGTAAACTACAATATATATAAGTTATCTCGAGGCTTAAAATTTTCAAATATAAAACTAGTTAAATTGACAGTAAACCAAAGTAAATAACACTTTTAATTTCTGTCTCTTTCTCTCGCACAAAGAATTTCGGCAAGAAAGTATGTCAGTGTAAATAAGGACTTCTAACAACTGATACAAACTTGTAACGTCGTGTCCAAAAAACTTTTTAAATTTAACATAGATTTTTAATACGAAATTTTATACAAAATCAGTTTTTAAAGTCTACTTTTAAATTAATTTTTTTTCGGATACGACCCTAAATCTTAAGTAATTTTTTGTATACAACTAAAGAATAGTAAGAATATCGCTCAAAAAGCTCTTAAAAAAGGAATTTATTTTTATTAATAAAAATCTTTAACTACATATTATATTATTTAGATAGCTTAATAATAAATAATGCTTTAATTTAAACATATACTATAAAATAAGTTAAATTATCTGTTATAATTATAGCTTTCAAATGACATAAAATAAAAATTAAATAAAAATTTTGCGTAAAAATATTTAAGTAATTATAAATTACAAAGTATCTTCAAATTTATATGGTATCTCTAAAACAAATTCCACAAAAATATATTTGTAATTGTTTTCTTTTTTTGAATTTTTTTAAATTAAAGCCTTTTATTTAAGAAAAATATATAAATTTATAAACAAATAAAGCATAAATTTTTCTATCATAATTAAGGTATTTTTAGACGGGGAATGTCAGAGTGTGACTTTACAAATTTTAATACATATAAATAATTTTACCTTTAAGATCATACTGTTTTTATTGTTAATTTAAAAATTTTTGATGATATTTATTAATAAGTTTATTTCTAAAAAAAAATTTTTCCTTAAAAATACTTAAAATGTGATGGGTCTGACAATTTTATCAAAACGTAAAGAAAAAAGACCGGATTATTTAGTATTCGATCATTTAAACTTTTGTAAAATTAATAAAAATATAACATGTCCTAAACTATCTACATAGACATATGTATATCGATATATCGATCATTGTTATCTTTAATACATAAATTCATAATAAACAAGAAAATAATTTTTCCCTTTTTCGGACCGTTCTACGGTAAGTTTCCTATATGTTAGTAGTTGAATAAGAAAAAAAGGTTTTAGTAACTTTAGTCATACGTCATATAAGAGAATTGGATCAGAAGTTCTGTTGGCAACCACTTCTTTAAAAAAACACTTAGGTCTCTACTAATGCCTGTAATTTCAACAAATATATATTTAGTTGTGTATAAATATCTATAGTGAAGATTAATGTTCATAATCTTAAGACTTAAGCATGCTCTACCTACTAAGATTTTTAATATAGTTTACTCTAATAGTTTAAGATAACTATTAGGCACTTCCATAAAACAGTTATTTGTTTGTTGAAACTACAAAAATTATTTCTAAAATTTTTTGCTGGGGTTTGTTGTTTACTGGTTTGACGCACGGTACAACAATTTTTTTTCAAAAAAAGCGATAAAAAATTTTTGAATTAACTTTTTTAAATCTTTAGCTGGATTTCTTTTAAACAAAAAAATTTTTGATTTTTAGTTTGGCTTTAGTTCATATAATTTCTTTTTATTAGAAGAAATTATTATTTTCCGTTTATGTTGAAAGAAACTTTCAATTTGAAAAAAGCTGATTTTTCTACCGCTACTAGCCAAATACACTACTACCGTTCAAAGAGTACTGATGATGAAATTGCGTAGCTGCTTTCGAAAATGCATTCTACTCGGCTAGTAGCGGTAGAAAAATCAGCTTTTTTCAAATTGAAAGTTTCTTTCAACATAAACGGAAAATAATAATTTCTTCTAATAAAAAGAAATTATATGAACTAAAGCCAAACTAAAAATCAAAAATTTGTATTAAAAACAATTAGTTCAACAATAAATAAAAATTAACAAAAAAATTTTAATACAAAAAATATCGTTATTTCAAAAGAACAAAAAAAAAATAAAAATTAAGTTTTTGATGGCAAAAAAACAAAAAATTTAAAACTAATGAGTGGTCCTTATGCATTTCAGTTGACTATATGTAAATTTGCTTTTTAGAATAAAACTTTAAGTTTTTATAAATTTTTAAACAAAATATTACAAGCTATTAAGATTTAACAAAAACACATTCGTTAGAAGTGTGCCGCATTTATCATTTTAATCCTTACACATTTGACATGAGTTTACAGTGCGGCAATGTAATGTATTTGTTTTGATATACATAAATTAGTATATTATATTGTTATCGTTTGATTTTTTTCCGTCACTTACATTCATTGACTATAAATGAAGAAAAATAATAAAAAGTAAAGCGTAAAGTTTGGATATGAAGAAATATGGAGCTTCCAATAAATTTGAAAAACTTAACGCCCCGACGAGACACGCAATAACGCCAACAGAATCGTTGCGTCAAATTGTCAATGTACATGAGGATGAAAAAACGTATACATGGCTTTAAACACAAAATTACAAAATTTACGGAAAAATGTTGTACCTACATTTTCATTTTAATAAACAAATTTCAAATGAAAATGTATTTTGATATAAATAAAAAAACCATTTATATATGAATATTACTTTTATTTTATTCAAATTATTATTTCTGTTTAATTTTTTTTTTAGAAAATTTTTTTAATTTTTTTGTGTTGTTGCTATTTGTTTTCTATTTATTCGGCCTAAAGTAATTTTTTCTAAACTGCAAATGCATTTTCGAAACCAGCTGCGATTTATCTTCAGCACTTTTTGCATTCGGTACTTCTATAGGTTGAAAGTAAATTTGTTATGTTTTAACATACTTTTACTACAAAAAGAATACTGGAATTATATTCATATTTTATATTGCTTAGACCGAACTTAGCCCACATACAAACCTATGCTTTTTATTTTATTCTATTTTCATTTATCACTACACCATTTCCAATTGTTTTTCAGAACTTTCTAATTGTATTTCAGATTTAGAATATATTCTTTTAAAAACCGTACACATGTAGTTTACCACAGCTTTTACATAAGTTATTTTCACAAAAATTACATTAATTAGGATAAACTGTAAAATCAGCAAAATCGGTTCACTATTGACCGAGATATAAGCGAAAACCCAGAGTAACCCATTTTTTTAGGACAAAATCTGTGCATATATCCCTATATATCTCAGTAAGTATAGTCACTCTTGCCACAAAACTTGGCACGGATACTCCCAAAGAAGGGACCTAAATAATGGAAAAAGTTTTTTCAGATTGGACCAGGGGAAGGGGTAGTTTTCCTACAATTGCACAAATTTGGGGAAATATTTTATGCGCTATATCTCGTAAACTATAACAGCTATCGACTTAAATTGTTTTACAAAAAATAATTGTACGCAAAGACCAACACTTTAAAAAAAATTTTTTTGAGTGGGGGCAAAAAAAAGGGTAGCTCCCATACAAATCGACAATTATTATAAAATATTCGATACGCTATATCTCGGAAACTATAAAAGATATCGAAATAAAATGTTCGACAAAAAGTAATTGGGCGAGAATGCCTACGCTTTAAAGAAAAAAATTTTTGAGTGGGGGCAAAAAAAGGGGTAGCTCCCATACAAATCGACAATTATTATAAAATATTCGATACGCTATATCTCGCAAAATATAAAAGATATCGAAATAAAATGTTCCACAAAAAGTAATTGGGCAAGAACGCCTACGCTTTGAAGAAAAATTTTATTGAGTGGGGGCAAAAAAAGGGGTAGCTCCCATACAAATTAACAATTTGTATGAAATATTCGATACGCTATATCTCGGAAACTATAGCAGATATCCACATCAAATGTTCTACAAAAAGTAATTGGAACACAAGGCCTACGCTTTAAAGGAAAACATTTTCGGATGGTGGGTGAAGAAGGGGTAGCTCCCATACAAATTAACAATTTTTATGAAATTTTCGATATGCTTCTGGAAAACTATTACAGCTATCGACTTCGAATACTCTACAAAAAGTAATAATCAAATAATTCATACATTTTGGAGAAAAAGTTGGAGAAGAGCAGGGGGACTAGAACATTTAATAAGTTTTATTAACCTTTAAATATGAATAATGTCGAAAACTTTTAAGACTCTCGACCTCAAATCTTCTTCATCTATTTCTATTATTCATACGAACGTTAAAATTTTGTTATTTTTCTAAGGACTTTAAAACTCACACAAGGATCTTTATTATATTATTTGCAGTACAAAATTACTCGGCTGGGTATATTTAAAGACCAATGTGAAGGGTATATAAGATTCGGCACAGCCGAATATAGCGCTCTTACTTGTTATTGTTGTTTTTATTTTTCTAAAAGGCCCAAGGACCTTACATTTTTTTTTACTGATATTTTAGTGCGAAGCTGCGTTTAATACCTCTTTTGCATATAAAACAAATTAAAGTCTAATGTGTGTAATTTTATTTTATACATTTCTATGAATACACTTTTTATAAGGATGCAAAATTAAGAATAATGAAATAAAAATTTTCATAAAAGAAAAGTGTTTGCGTTTGATAACTTAACCACGCTTTACCCATACAAAACATCATGTAAAATATTGTACTTATGCATGTATATTTAAGAATAAATAAATATATGTGTTTACATTTATACTTAAATACAATAAAAAGGTTAGTAAAACAGATTTTTTTTTACATATATGTGAACATATTTACCCTTAAGATAAAAAAATTTGTATGTAGTAACTAACATTCTAGTTGCATATCCGATTTTAACATTAGGTTGTCATAGGTGGCCAACTAGTTCAGTTGCATATAGTTATATACTAGTTAAAATACTAGTTTTCGTTTTTTCATTTATTGCATTATTACTGCATTTTTTTCACTAATTTTTCAATATTAACTTTTTGTTTATTTTTGTCTTTTTTTGACTAGTAAAAACTTATCACTTTAGGAACAGTTCTGGTTGCAACCAGTACATAACTGTTCTAAAACGAACTAGTTACAACGTTAGCTGCAGGGTTGTTAAGTTACGTAAACACATACATGCACACACATATGTACCTAAATGAGTCCTTACATATACCCAGCAGTTTTAACAATGACAAAGACATATAGTAAAACTCACTAAGTCACCACAAAGAAATCTTTAAAATAGTTCTCATTAAACTATTTACAAATATCAATTGTTGCTTTACTAACTGTTTTAAATCTAAACTATAAATATTAAAATTTAGTAAAAGAAAAAATTTTCTATCAAGTGGATTTTTTAAGAGCACAAGTTTGCAAAACAAAGAGATATATTATTTCAGAATGAGGACTCTGAGTTTCTAAGCTTCAAAGTTTTTTTGTTCTTTAATAAATTTAACCACTTGCATTCTTTTGGCGTTCGGCAATTAGGTAACAATTATTTCACGTATAATTACTATTACAGTGGCAGTTACTAGAATTGTGGGGGCATGATAATGCAAATAATGATAATAAACTACTACTCGTGGCAAAAAAAAAATACAAGACATAAAAAATGAAAGATAAAATGAGCAAAAGAAAGTCATAAAGTCACATTAACACGTATGACTAAACAAAAGTTATTAATATTCAACACACGATTGCAAAATACTTTGTACAAAGGGAACCAAATAAAGTAATACAAACTGTACATTAGAGCGATGCATATTTAAAGCTTGCGTTAGCTTTATTGCAATGCCCCTTAAAATATACTATAAATGATTTGTTAAATAGAAAATTTTTTAAAAACGGGGACTAGTCCCCGGTTCTACAAAAGCCTTATTAAAAATTGGTTGCTCGTTGGAAATTGGCATGTTGTGACCTTAAAATAAAAAAATACAAGTTCAGAAAATAAAACGAAACCAGAATATACATAAATACCTTCTCCTGTCATGTATGAGCAAAGGTTGTTATGATACATTTTAAACACAAATAAACAGTTTTTAAATGTTTACATACTGAAATTTGGTTGAAATTAAATTGACAATTTGCCATTTTACGTCATAATATTTAGGAAATAAATAGAAAAGATATTGTATCTGATATCAAAATAAAATGTAAACTTGAACCATTCTAATGCATGTAGAAGAAGTTACTGAGAAATGAAAAAAAAGAAAACAACTATAAAATATAAATAATGCAGAATAATGAAAAAAAAATAAAGATAATTTATATATTTGACTTTATGTATGTATATTTTAATGTATAACATACTTACATCCAGCATACAAGTGATTGTGCATGTGTAAAAGAACTGCATATGTGTGATACGCGTTTCTGCTTTTGCTTCAAATGGTTAATACTAAGTGACTGCAAAAAAAAGCAAAAACGTTTACTTTCTTCTTTTTTGCTTTGTGGAAAAGGATGGTGTTGAAAAATACAATAAAAAAATGGCGCAACTTTTAATTTATATATAGTTTCCGGCTTTCTATATTATTTTATATTAAAAATGTTTATAAATGAGGTTTTTCTTTAATTTAAAATTCACAACATTTTTGGTTTTAATATATTTGAGGGTGTCTAAAGTTAAGTACTTATGCATTCGTGATCGTTATTTTTTAAAGAAAAAGTTTTTTGGTACTAAAAACAATATATTTACATTTAATAGACACAAAAATATTCTACTTACGTTTATCTATAGTATATTGCTTATATTAATAATATTTAAAAGATGTTTATTATGGGGTTATTTGGCAATTATTCCATAGACATCTGTCAAACAATCTCTTAATAAACCCCTTTTAATTATTATAAATATGGGCCTATATATTTATAAAGGAACAGTGTTACTGACAGACTGGCTCATTCTTCATCGTACAGTGCACAGCGTAAAGTTAAGTTGACTGCGGGTACCACTCCCGATCTATAATCCACCAAAATGTAAAGTTCAGACCCTAAAGGAATTAAAATGGATCAAATTAGTATGTGGCTATTTCCTAAACTTAACTTAAAACGCAACTAAGGTTTGCTTAAACGGTATATGGGTAATTCCAGGAAAAAGTAACGACCTTCACATAAGGGCCATAGCTGCTTGTAGTGCAGAAAGGCTTAGATCGACTGAATGTTGGAAATCGAGGCCATATGGGCATGCGAGAGTTCTGCAAGGAATGCCCCCAGTAGTGGACCAACCTTCTGACTATATTACTCCCTACACGAACTTTGATAGGGTTTTTGAAGTTCATATTCCCTCCAGAAATGAATGGTGTAGGGGTAACCTTTGGGAATCTTATGACATTAGGGTCTTTACGGACGGCTCTAAGTTGGACTGCGGAGTTGGATCCGGGGTCTTCTCAGAGGAGCTGGACGTGAATGCTTCTTTTCATTTTCTAGATGAATGCAGCGTATTTCAGGCCGAGATATTTGTCATTCGGGAGGCTTTTAAACTACTACAGGACAGAAATATACGCGGAAATATTGGTATTTTTGTCGACAGTCGGGCGGCGCTTCTGTCACTCAGATCATACACTACCACGTCACTATTGGTCAGTCAGTGTAGAATAGAATTGACTAAGCTAAGGCAGCTGTCTGGCAATACTCTGGTGTGGGTTCCTGCGCATAGGGGCTACCATAGTAATGAACGGGCAGATGAGCTAGCTAAGAAAGGATCTGCTCTGAATATCTCCAATGTGAATACAGTCGCAATTCCGTTGCAGACTATTAAGAGCAGCATCTTAAGATTCTTTCTGCGAACTGCTGACGATAGATGGCGGGGGTTGGATATGGGGTTGCCAGGCAAAAGTTGCCCTCTTTCGATGTTGGGCGTACCGCGCCACTTATGAACCGGAATCGAGTAAAAATTTCGAAGTTGTTGGCGGTGCTAACGGGTCATTGGATGCTGGGAAGGCATGCAGAACAACTCAGCCTCACGTTTAACGTTCACTGTCGCAGGTGCAAGAATAGGGAAAGGAAGGAATTGGTTTTCCATCTTCTCTGCGAATGCCCTGCTCTGGCTGTGAAGAGGCACAAGTTCCTGGGCCATCATATACTGGACAGCCTAGTGGATGTAAGATTGGGCTGAACGACATTTTGTGATACATCAATGCGACAGGGTGGGTCTAGTACTCCATTTTTCCCTTGGACCATGGTTTCAGGGGACCTATTACCTATCGAGTGGTGTGGTGTTGTCAAAACTTGACAGTTTGCGTGTAGCAAACTACCACGAAAACCAACCAACGTAACGTCAGAAAGGACTATTCTTGTTTGTTAGAGAAATAATTCAGTTTTTATATTTACATACATGTTTACAAGAAAAGTCTTCTTCTCTTATTTAAACTATAATTGCAAAAAAACACAAGCTTTCACCTGAAAGAAGATAAATGTCATCTGGCGTTACGTTACCTTTTTCCTGGAATTACCCATATGCCGAAAAAAATACTACTTTTTTAAGTTTCTGACTACTTTTTTTTATATTTTTAAGACTTTTTTGAGATTTTAAGATTGGATATATAAAATTAGGGACTAATAGCCGCCCAATAGAAGTCGGAAGTCAACGGAGTGTGAAAACAGTACTTTTTACATTTGTCCCTATTTTTAGATTGCGCATCTAGAAAAATGAAAATAAAGACTATTGCCCTATATTAAGGTCAAAATACAATTAAATAGAGAAAAATGACTTTTTAACATTTGAAGTTTCTGCCTTTTTTGGGAGTCTGGAAATATGAAGAGAAAGACTTTTGACCCATTAGAGGTCGGAATTAACTAGCGGGGCGAAATATACAACTCTTTATGGTACTTTTTAAGATTATGGTCTAGAAAAAGGAAATTTAGAGCAAGTGAACAAAAAGATTAGGCGTATTGAACCATTAAGACGGGAAGTAAACAAAACTCATTTTTTTTCAATTTTTAATATATTTTTCACAAATATTCAAATTTAACATTGAAGATATAAGTTTTATGCTTTTGTACCCAGCTGAGACTTGATTAATTTATGTACACATTTACAAACTATAAAAGCATAAAAGTTTCAAGAAGCAATAACTTTTTGGTATTGAGTACCCAAATATTCAAAACTTTTAAAATACTATCGCTGAGTATTTAAAATCGTTTCCGGATTGTTTTAAATTTAGCGAATTTGACCCCAATTTTTATTTATTTTTTTTTTAATCTGGCAGGCGGTATATAATAATCCGATTATTCAAAATAAGAACACCTTTAATGTACCATGTGCATAACAGAAAGAAATTAATTAGAGAATCAGTTATGAATGTTAAAAAATCAGCAAATGCAATTTCTCTGACTAAGGGTCTACAAAGAAAATTGTAAACTTAGACATTCCGTTTTTAAAATAAAATTTGAAGAAAAATAAATAATATTTTGGCATGGTTTGATACGACTGGGCTTGGCCGGCTCTAATTCCTTAACCCGTTATGGAATTAATTTTATGGAGAGGTATATTTATAAATATTATTTAGTCATATTTATTTATGTTATATTAAAGATTAAAAAAAAATATTTTTTCTTTAATTGAACTTAAACTATTTAGTTTTACCATCGCTTTAAAGTAAGCATAGTTTTAAATTTTAGCTTTCTAAGCATTTAATATGCGGAGTTATTTTCTTTTATTAAAGCCACGTCTTAAATTTGCGTTAGTGTAAAGTCTTACAACTGAAATAACTAATATTATATATACACAGAAAAAAAAACCGCTTTCTAATATCAAGAATTTTATTCTTAAATTTATCTAAAATCTTTCTTGAATTTTAAGTAGGATCTTTACTTAATTTTTTTTTAATCAAGCCTATTTGGATTGCTTCAACAAATCAAGCAGAAAAAACGTGTTGTTTTAATATATTTAGGGTATTCACAAGGTAGTCATAAAGTCATATGTTTTTAAAAAATAAAACCAAAAAATACTACTGTTGTGAGCATCCGCTCATAACTAAGTGTTCTATTTTAAATTTGAATCAGCTGCTGGAGAAAACATATAAGTAATTTCAAAAATATTTTAAAATTAATGACTGCGACCTGTTAATTATATCAACGGCTTCACTAAAGAGTTTTGGCCGCCCGTCTCAGGTTTCTACTGTTTATGACAAAACAATAAACACAGTTCAAAAAGTCTTATTATTGTAGATCTTTTTTCTTTTAAGCACAACAACAATTTTTTTAAACTATTTTAAAATATTAAAACTTTAAGACAATATGACTTGAGAGCATACCGTTTGAATACCCCAATTATTTTACATTTAAAAACAAAGTACTTGGTTTAAGAAAAACCGTTCTCGCCATACTCTTGTAATACTATGGTTTGATTTAAGTAAATTAATTTGTTTTTTTTTGTGTATGAACCCCATGTATGGGTAGGCATATTCATATGTACATATGAAATATATATGTACATACATGTTTCAAATGCATAAAATATGAGCAAATGTTTACTTATTAATGTTTATACCATGGTGGAAAAAGAAGGTGGGAACGTCCCTAAAACAACAACTTCCTGTAAAATTTCAGCATGTATTTTGTTGTTGCTAATTCCAGCTTGGTTGTCGAAAATGTAGCGAACACACATACCCACAGTATACACAACCATTGTACAACATAAGCAAGTGTCCAAGCTAAGCTAGATAACATATGGCGGAAATAGAAGTCAGCTGATCAGTTGTCCCTACCTTGTTGAATATACCTTTTTTTCATTATCCATAAATGATGTGTGGATGATGGCTCAATAAGGCGCAACATTGTACCAAAATATATTTTATTTTTTGCATTTTTACCTCCAATAAACGAAAAGTTTTAACGAATTTTAAAATATGGTTAAATGAACAACTTTATATGTACACACATACATATGCATTCAGAATAAAGTGACCGATTTAATATAAAAATTATTTTAAATTTATATCCTAAAATAAAAATATGCATTTATTTTTACAATGTAGGATGTTAGAAAGTACTTGTAATGCTTGTTGTAGGTCACTATCGGAATAAATCCTGTTTAACAAGTTTTGGTTCCACCACCGCAACTATAACCTTTATCTGGGCTTTGATCTTTTTATATGTATTTTCCTTTTCTTTCTCTTTGGACTGTGTTTTGTAATTGAATATTTAAAAATAAAACAAAATAAAATGATTTTGGAGGACTCACCCTAATGACCAGACAGAACTAACACTTGGGCCAATTTACAAAAAAAAAATAAAACTTTTGTAATATAAGTATGTACTTTAAACTTTTTGTGGTATATGAGAAAAAAATTAAAAAAAATTTTGTTTGTTAGCCAAACGCTCCTAATTATTATGGGAAAGTTACAGAAAAATCTTTTCCAGTAAATTTAGTTCTTTAGACGTATGAGTTTTTTGAATTTTAAAAAAATTTTTATAAAAAGCTGCAAATTTATGCTTAAAGATACAAAATACAATATTTAAAAAACAGGCCAATTCACATGTTTCACTTAAGTACAGATATGTTAATACAGATATATACATACATATATGTTTATAAAAATATAAAAATGTACATTTTGTTGGTGATAAAATCCATTCGAAGACAATATATGTTCACATATGAATGTCGTTGCATGTTCCACATCACAGCCATAAAAGTAATAAAAGTACGTGCCTTAGCAAAAATGAAGTAAAACCAACAATTGAACAAAATAGTTATACTCCTTCCAAAAGTATCTAA
The DNA here is from genome assembly GCA_963583895.1 of Melanophora roralis. Lineage (NCBI taxonomy): Eukaryota > Metazoa > Arthropoda > Insecta > Diptera > Rhinophoridae > Melanophora > Melanophora roralis. The sequence goes on from OY757189.1 coordinate 1,598,202, forward strand.
CAAATGCTGAAATCTTCACATGTTTTTGATGCAGAAAGACATAATCTTCATCTCTAAAAATTATTAGAGCGCTACGAGTCGTTGATGCCACATGTTACGCAACAACTTTATTTTTTTTTTATAAAAAGGCATTCTTTTCTTCTCGCCTTATTTTAGAATCCACAAAAAAAACTACAGATTTTCCTTAGATATTTTTGAAAGTTAATACACTTAAGAAGGATATTGTATAAGTATTGTAAAGAAATTTAAATAAAATCATAAAAAAGAACTAAAAGGTGATGACTTTATGCATGAATGCCTGCCTTTGTATGATTTGCACACTTTCGTTTTATTCATAAATGTCTCTTATAGCGAAATATTAACCCAAACCCAGCAACAATTGATAAACTCAATTACATACATATATTCTTTTTGCTTTGCTTTTTCTGGAATCACTTGTTTCCATGACAGTTTTATATAAAAAACATAATTTAAATGTTTTAATTTTAAAAATAAAGCCCTTTAAAAAGCTGGTAAATATAAAAATGGTGCAATTTACAAGAGAGAGAAGAGATAAACAAAATCCGTATATTGAATTATAAACTAATCAAAGAGCTCAATAAAAAGAATTAAGGACTTGAACGAACTAGTCACTTTAATTGTATGCTGACTTTTATACGTAACTCTTCCATGGTATCTAAAAATCAGCCCAGCCCACACACATCGCAATAAGCGGTGTTGTACGAAACGGAGTTTCGTTTAATTTAGGGAGTCTTTAGATTTAAATTTCCTGGAATGGTTCTCAGGGGTATCTTGTCTAACCAAAGGGTTTTCTGTTAGATATGTACGTGGGCCCGGCAAAAACCCTTTCCGTCTCTTAACACTATTATAAAGTTTTCGGTGTCTCAAATATAGGACACCAAAAGAAGTATACTGTCATATGTATCAGACAGTCTTTTTATAAACTTAACAGAACTAGAAATAGAAAATTTTGCGTACAGTTAAAAACCTTTTGCGCTAAAAGTTTCAAGATTTAATATACGTTGTAAAGTATTAGTTGAACTTTAGGCTGTTAAGGCTTATGAAGTTGAAGATACTCGGTAAGGAAAATGTTTGAGTTAACACCAGCTCAAGGTATTATGGGTTAAATGTGAAACTTACCGACCATTTAAATTATTATGTGGTAGGCGGGCTAATAAAAAATTGGCTCTTTTGTATTGACTACAGAAAATCCCTTAAAATAACTTTAAATTTAATTTTTTCAAACCCAAAGCAAAGTCAGTCAATATGGGTTTTATTTTATTAAAATTTAAGACTTGAAAAAAATGTTATTCAATTAAAACTTGGAAGCTATTACATATACATATAAATGCACAGAAAAAATTATTCCAAAATTTTTTTCAATTAACTCATTAATCAAAAACTTTTAGTTTTTAAATAAACATTTAATTGTTTCAATTAAAATTTTTATTGTTTGTAAGCTTGTTTTGTTCTTCCTTTGCTTGTGCAAAGCTCATTTCACGTTTACTTGCTGAGGTTGCATTTTTTATTGTGGAGGTAACTAAATTAAACTAAGTTTAACACTTTAAAAAATAGAATGCCCTGTTAGCTGAGTGGATAGAGCGTACGCCTTGCAATCAAATGGCCAATGGTTTGAGTTGTTGTTAAGACTTGTAATGTATACTTTATTATAAAATAAACATAATACATTCATAAATAATTAAATTATACAAACATAAATAAATAGAAAAAAATATTAAAAAAAATCAAAAAAAAGATTTTATTTTTTGTTTTTAATTTTAGATTTGTTTGTGTTTTGATTAAATCGATTAGTTAATTTTTTAATCAAAAATTTTTAATAAAATTATATAATTGAATATGAAAATTTCTTAATAGGTTGTAATCTAAACATTTTTTTAATAAAATTAACAAATTTTTTAATTGAAAATTATTTTTATTTTTTTCTGTGTGACTCCACGTTAAATAACCGTAAACTGAAAACCCCTGTTTTCGTATCGTTTAAAAAACCTATCAATTTATACCCTTAAAAGAATGAAAATAATGGAACTACAATGTTTTGTTTGCAATTGAAAACTATTTTAACCATAAAATAAATTAAAATAATTGTGCGCATTCTTAAGAATATCTTATACATAATGACATAATATCTTTAAGTCAGAATTCTTTAAAATTTTTAAGGTCACAACCATCATAGTCTTCTAGTGGCCATATTAAAAACATGCCATCCTTGAAAATTATAGACTTTTTTAAGTTACAAATTCGAAATGTTTAAATTATAATTAAAAATTTAAGTAAAATATGTAGTTACACCAGTTACAATGGAGTTGCATATGTTCGTATGAATGTACATACGAATTTATTTAAAATTTTTGTTGGCTTTTAATTTATGCACGATATTCAAAAAAGGGGAGGGGGGAGACTTAAAACAACAAATGTTGGCACTTTATATTATAAGATTTTGTTGTAATTTTTCTTTCTCTTAAATATATATTGTTGTAATTTAGAGATTGAAATTTTTAGCACACAACAAGTGTATTGACTAAAAAACTGCTTCTGCTGTTATTTGTAGTTAGAAAAAGCCAATAATGTACTTTCATTTCTATGCCAGAATGTTTTTCTAATAACAACACATTCGATTTACATTTTTGTGTTACATAGATTCTCTAAGATTATCCCCATTGACCACCATAGTTTGCCATGAAGGGCAATTAAATGTTTATACAAATTGGAGTAAATTCATACAAGTCAAAAAAGTCGACAATATCTTGCCATTTGCCTGATTACTTAATGTAGTAGACCGCACTTAACACAGCGCCATTATATTGTAGTAAGTGACAAAAAGACAGTGCTAGCTTCGGAAATTTGGTCAACTGGGGTACTATAAGCATATCTGTTGTCTGTGTGTAATAACATAAAGACACAAATGTTACTTTTACTATTTTACTATGCGAGTGCGTGTGTATTTAAGTAAAACACAAGGACTACTTACTTCTCTCATTAAGACTATTTTGTATTCAAAATCTGTTTGTAATGCAAACATTGACGCAATTTTTAGTTTTGTTCTCTTTTGTTCATTTACATAATCAACAAACGGACTTTAAAATATTTTTCAATATTGTTCACTTTTAAAATCAAACTCATATCTTTAAGTTTAATATCAGCACATGTAGTCAGTCTTAATAGTGCTGCAAGTGATAATTTTGCACTGTGGGATAAGTGAGAAGAAGTTTGAAGAGTATAAGTGTCCGATTTCCGAAAAACTTTAAAATAAAATAACAGTCATTTGTACAATAACTGTCTGCCCTCTCGGAAACTTCAACTAATGCTATTTCTCGGCAATTTCTTTGCGAGATTTCTGCAAATAAAAATATAAAGAAAAAGGGTTTTGTATATTTTGCTTTTAAGAATTTTTCCTATTTAAGATACTTAATTGAAAATCAGTGTCCTTTGTTAATATTTTAATTAATTCAATTGCATTCATGTTTTTTTTTTGACAAACAAATTTCTTTGTTAAATTAAGTTTTTTTATATGTTTTTCTATTTATTGTTGAACTAATTTTAATAAGATAAAATTTGTTAGTTTTTGTGCAGGATCAAGTTCAATTATTTATTGAATTTCTTTATTTATTAAGAAGCTAATATTCTTTTAATAATGTTAACTGAATGAAACTTTGTTTTAAATTTGAAAACCAAGGTTATTATAACAAAACTAACCGAGTAGACTGCATTTTCGAAAACCAGCTACGGATATGATTATCAGTTCTCTTGGTTTCGTACATAGTGATTGGCTGTAAATATTAACTATTTAACTCACATTCTTACGTTTAAAGATCCACAACACGACATTTTTCCCATTTCTTTGTGAGTGATTACGAAATTTATCATTTTAGTTTTAACTAAGCTGCTTTTTCTAAAGCTTTTATTTCGTTTTAAACATTAAAATATTTTGTTGAATTTCTTTACTTTTACAAGCACCTTTGTTAATTAAAAGTTATATAAAGATATTTTTAATAGTTAAGGGGAGAATATAATGACATACATATCGTCCCCTAAAATCCAAAAAGGGTTATCTTACATATAAAAAAACTAAAGCATGAAACAAAAATCTTACTTGAGGGTTAAACAAACTGATAAAATAGTAGCAAAAACCTTGAGTCACATTTATGATAGTTTCAAAACTAAATAAAAATCATTTTTTATCCTGTAACAAAGCTCTTTGTCTTCGCGCTTAAACTTTTTTAAATTAAGTAGAGATATGTATACATATGGTACCATTAGGAAACCGAAATTAATTAACTGATGTTTTTAAGTCATCCAAATGCAAAAAGAAACAAGTTCGGAACCTTCGATAACTTTTCTTAAATTAATTAAAGTTCGGGCAGATAAAAAATACCCATAGGCATGTTTTTTTTTGCACAAAGATAATATTATTTAACCAACTTAAAATCATTGCATAAATCTATCTTAGAATAAGAGAGACATAGCTGAGCGCGAAAATCGTAGCGGGATTTCTCAAATTAAACAAAAAGCTCATTGGAAAAAATATAAAACCACATGGTCTATTTTAGCTGAAATGGGCTAGTTGCAACATGGTCCTGAAAAAACATAATACTTTTAAATGACCCTTGTTTTTTATACAATTGCGTTACTTTTGGAGTAGTCTTACTCCCTTCTCCTTTATGGACTAGTACATACGCGCATGAATGAACTAGTTGCACTTGTTTTGCTAAATCAATATTTTTTTAGAAGCAACAACACACATTTTAAAAATTACATATTAAAAACCATAATGTTGCAGAAAGAGAAAAAAACCCTAAAGAAAATAATAACAACTCATATTGTTAATTTTTTTTTGATTTTCCATTAAATAATTATTTTTCTGTAACATGATTCAATCCATAGTGATTTCGTTTTGGATAAAATAACCAATAACGTTCAATACAATCTCAGCTCAATAACATCTCATAAATACATACGCACTTACGTTTCTTTGCAATACACATACATACACAGTGTGTGTATTACACACATTTAAACGATGTAAAGTACTTATTTCGACTATGCTTGTAGTTTTCTTGTTTGCTTTGTAGCTCCTTGTTGATATTGTTACTCGTACTGCGAATATGGTTTCATTTGCTTTACTTTTTTATAATCGCACAAAAGTAGCAACACTTAACAAACAAGCAAACAAACAAACAAACAACTATAACAACTATATTAAAATCGGCATCAATATGATGATAAAATATGAGTTTTTTTTTATTAAATTCTAAAGTGTATTTTTGGCTTTTTCATAACTGTGTACTTGTAAGCTCAAAAACCAACCAATCGACAGATCAACATTCAAATAGACCAGGCGTACACAAGCATATGTATATGTATGTTTGTATATTCATGTAAATGAGTCTATAGACGGACATTCAGGCTCCTTATAAACTCAAATTATTGAACAGAAATATCTGTAAATATTCATATATAAGGAATATTGCTGGTTTATAAGTGTACCTACTAACCATTTAGCAGTTTGTTCATTTTGTTTATTTTGAAACGTGTTGAAATTATCATTTATGAATGTTCTTCTTTTAAAAAAATATCAAGTTTTGTTCATATTGCAAAGTGTTTGGAGATGAGTTTTGTATTTTAATTTGCAAATATAAAATATGTATGTATTAGCGAGCAAGTTGAATCATTTAATTTAAAGATAATTTTACAAATTTAAATGTTTCCTTAATGTACAAGAAAATTTATTAATTGCATTTATATGTCACACATAACGCATTGACCGAAATTTTCGTGCAAAAGTTGCATGTGGGTTAAAGTGAGGCTTGAATGGTCCCATAAAAAATAAAAATCGATTTTCATAAATACATATTAGAACCATTTTCCACGAAAAAGTCTAATGTTTTGGTGATTACATCTTAATAATAACCAATATCCGGTTTAAATTTAAGTTAAGTTAAGGAGTATGAGATATGCTGGATTATGGTTTTATCATTTATTTTAACAATTGGTGGCATAAGATCTTGCGCATATAGAACATTTTTTTAGGCATTAAAAGCTTATAAATCCTAATTCGGGGAAATAAAAGCATGGGGGATATGTGTTAAACTGGGCCGATCATCACTAATTTCAATTTACTCTCTCTCTGTGACCCAAAAATCGTATCTGTGTTGGATTTCATAGGATTTTTTGCAAGAATGCGTACTGCAGTTTGACAACAAGACTACTGGCACTCAGCCAGACCGACAGACCGATATCGTTTAATCGACTTAAAAGTATTCTGAGTCGGAATTTTTTTTTATATAAGTCGTTGTTCATTTGTATAAAATACCTTTGCGTTAAGGAACAAATGTCAGGTTATGTTTGGTGTAATGTTTTAGTTTTTCTATAGAAATAATCTAAATTTTTATGTACATATTCATTTTTATGCGTGTAATGTACATAAGTACACTTAAAAAAATTATTACAGTAACTGATTGTTAGTTATTGAGGAAGTATTCCTTAAAGTCGTTTTTAAATGAAAACACATTTAAATTTTAATACAATACTTTGTAAACTGGGGCCAAATCGTCGCATTCGATTCGAATCGAAATTTTAAAGTTCTTATTAGAGTTCCTATACTTAAAGCATTGACAACTCGATCGATCGAGTGGAATTTCGATTCGAATCGAATGCGACGATTTGGCCCCTGGTTTGAAGAGTTATTCAAAGCTTCAAATAAGCAAAAATACTGGGTACAAATTTCGGCATTCCTTTCGAATCGAAATTCTACTCGATTATTCGAATTGTCAATGCTCTTGATATAGGAGTTCTAGTTAGAATTTTTTATTTTCGATTCAAATCGAATGCCATAATTTGCCCCCTGATTTTCAGTTAAAGTTAATTTTTTCATTTATTTTTCAATTATATTTAACTTTGTAATTTTTTTCTGATACATTGTGTTTTGCTGTAAATGACAGAAAATATAGTTATTTTAAGACGAATATGTAGGACAATTTTTGGATGCCTGATATTATATGAAATATTTTGTTAATTTTACTGCATGTCTTATTGGAGGTTTTAAAAATGAATATTCAGTTATTTTAAATAGATTTCCAGTTGATTTTACATAAATAATTTTTTGAGTGTACATGCATATGTACGTACATATGTATGTATGGCTATGGTTTGCATGTTCGAGCACGTTGTCCTCAAATAAATCGTTTGTATTAGAGCTGTGTAGCTCATGAACGAACGGGTCAAAATGAACGGATCACCGAATTGAACGAAGTGATCCGGTTATTTTACTGAGCGCTTTTCGTTCAATTGTGTTCCGTTCAATGTTTGTTTCTTCAGGTCTTTTTTATGTCGCAATTTCGTTCGTTCAGATGTGTTTTTTATGTTATGTTCTTTTGTTTCAGTTGATTGTTTGTGTATTGATAAGAGTTGCTTTAAAAAGTTTGCGAATGTGCGTACATATTTCTTTTGAGCATCGCTGTGGCACTGCCATAATTTTTTTAAATTTGGTTTAACAGTCTTTTTCTAAGAAGTTTGATTTATTATAGTGTTTGTGTTTTTATGGATTACTATACACTTTTTACACAATTTTTATATATGGATTATTTAAATTTTATTTCACAAAAAGTTTTTTCTATTTTGAATGTCAAAACCACAAGCTATGTCAAAACAAATCTTTAAAAAAACATGTTGCCGTACTGTCGTTCAGAAGTGAACGATTGAACGAACGGGTTAGTTTTTGTAAATTGAACGAAACTGAGCGATCAATGAAATGAACGATTTGGCACAGCTCTAGTTTGTATTCAGTAACTCACCTTAAGATAATATTAACGTTTCATGTTAACATTTTTAAAATAATTTAAATTTATTTTGAATATGAGTATGTATGTACATACATATGTATGTATGTATGTCTTTTTTAAAATTGAGTTTTCTCAGATATTTTTTCCTGACAACTCGCACATACTTGCTTTTTCCTTTTTTTTTAATAAATAACAACTTAAGTAGCTGCGATATCTTTTAATTTTTTTTTCTATTTCGCGGATGCTATTGTCAACAATTCAACTTGACTTGAATTTGTATGATGTCTTTGAGCAGCAGGGAAAAAAATATATAAAAAAATTGAATAAATTGAACAAGTGGAAAAAAATGTTCTTGAAAAAAGAATGAAAAGTCACCTTGACAACAACTGGTAGATTGGCGAATGCAAAAATATAAATGCCAAAGAAAAATGAAGAAATTAAAGACTAGCTATATCCTTTTCAGAATCTGTAAAGGATATATGTACCTACATACACACATATTATTCTTTGCAAATCAACAAAGCATGAAAGGGCCACTTAAAGAATATCTACAACAGCATCAGCGAAAGCACTAAAATTTTACTTTGAAGCTTAAATTTAAAAATAAGAGCATAAAAGAGGCGCGGAAGCGTTAAGGGAATGTATGCCCAGAGAACCAACAACAAAAAAAGAAATCTTAAGCAATATTAACTTAACTATTTTTAAAAACATAACTTTTCTTGAAATCCCTAGGACTACACATTAGGCTTAAGTAAATAGAAAACTGCTTTAAATTTTAATAAATCTTAAGAAATAAATAATTGTTTGTATTTCGCAGCAAAAAATCTAGTATTATATAGACCATGGAGTTCAAAAACCAACCATTTATAAAATGGCTAACATTCCCCTAACTTGGTATTTCTACCTATTGTAAGGGGGTGATCGAATATACTTCTTTATATTATTTCTTTCACTTCTTTATATCAAACGTACATTTTTTTAAATAATTTTTTTTGATTTACTTCTTACTAAAGTATGAAATTTATTTTTATCTTATTTTTCATTATAATATTATATTTCTTATTGTTGTTTTTGTAATTTGTTATGCGACGAGTATATTCGCGAAATGCAATAAAAACATTTTTTACATTGCCGTAACTTAAACACAGATTTCTTTTGTACTTTAGTTACTCGTATTAAGAATTATATTATATCTTTTTTTTTCTTTTGAAAATTTCTCAGTTTTTATGATTTATATACTGACGCATTCACATTTATATACATAGACATTTACTTATACAAGCAAACATACGAGGTTTAATCGAGAAGTACTCTTAAAAACGACTAGAAAGGGGGGAAAGTTTTTCTAACCACCGAGTTACTATTTTTCATTTTATTAAATAATGCCTCTTAACTGTAATTATATTTTTTTGATTTAATTTTGTAATAAAGACTAATTTAACCAATCTGACAAAATAAATCTTTAACATGCAAGAAAACAAATCGATAAGATTTTTAATAATTTTATATATATTTTGGCTGGCGTAAGTAGGTTAAAGTTCTCATATAAAATTTTCTTTTACAGTCGAAAATTTTAGATATAATTGTAAAAGGGCTTTAAGCAATTAAAGGGGAGCCAAATAAAAACAATTAAACAAAATGAAAAGAAGCGAAAAATAAGAATTAAAATGTACTGGCTGTTGCTAATCTAAGGGCTCAAGGCTGATTGTACAATTTTATACTTAAAGCTTTTAAAACTTATTTTTAAAAATTAAGTAAAATTGTTATGTGATAATTTTTATGTTCTTCTTGTTTTCTTCAAGCTATAGATCTTTTTGTTTTTTATATTTTATTTTATTTGGCCAATATTTCGCTACCTCAATGTGTAGCTTCTTCAGGGCTTATATATTTGTTTACAATTATTTGAAAAAAATTTTTTTTTTAAAAATATTGAAAAAATATTTAACAAATAAGGAAAAGGAAATGAAAAATTTTTTTAAATACACACATACATACATACATAAATTGAAAAAATACTGTACAAACATGAAATACATACGTATAACAAAACATTACAATATGTTAAATAAATTATTTAAACTATTTTAATATTCAAATCTTATTAACTAGAAGTCTATAATTCTGTGCAACATTAGCCGTGTCTGTTTTGTAATTAATCCGTTGTGTCGATGGAACTTTTATAATTTGTAACATTTCTAATGTATACCTGCGTTTATAGTTTGTTTCTAAATTCAAAATTGATGTATTTTTGAAATCTGGATAGTGATTTGAATTAGTGCAATGTAATGATAATGCTGTTTTTTGTGATGTTGTAGTGTTTTTATATTTTTGACTGTAATACTGAAGGACATTTAAAAGAAAGAACTAAATTATTCGAGTGACAAAGAGTTCGGGTTTCAGAACAACCGGATTTTAGAAACACATTTTGCTACATTTTTATTTTATATATTTAGTTTTTATTTTTATTTTTATATTTACCGACATTTCGGGCTTAAAGGAAGTAGTTTAGAAACCCTTTCTCGACGAACAAAAATTCTTCCCAATAAGACGCTTATATTACCCGTGCATGGGTTCGTTCTTACGCAAACAGATGAAGCATTTTTGGGGTGTTTGTCAGAAAGATTTTTCGCTAAATATATGGACCTATCTGCCATGGTAAATAGTATCGCTGTCAAAAGAATCACGAACTTTATGAGTTTTGCAAAGATATTAACATAGTTAAGAACATACGTATGAATAAAAATTCCTCGGCGAGAAAAACATTCGAATTAGATACTAAGTAAGACGTAGAAGGGGAGAAACTTTAGCTTCGGAAAATCTTGCAAAACTTGGTATAGGGAATTGGAGACAAAGCGCATTAAACAGGTGCGCATGGAGTTCTATTCTAAATCAGGCTACTGACCTAAACGGTTGCTTATACCCATCTAAATAAGTGAGAAAGCAAGGTACTATTTTTACTTGGTTAACTTTTTAGTAAAACTTCTCCTCCTGACCACCGAAATATGCATAAACGGGTGTGTATTTACAATTTGTATAATATTCTTTAAAAAAACTGACTAAAGCCTCATCTTGTCTTTGCATCAGTTATACTGAAACAGAAAAAAAAATAAAACGAATATATCAAGTGGAGAAACCGAATCATTTTTACTTTACTTTAATAGAATGACTCTTAGGTTTACTCTAGTTGAATGGATGTAAATCTTATTTTGTTGCATGTCATCATCGAAAGAATTATTGTATATTTTTTAATTTAATAAAAAGTGTTGATGAGAATCTGTAGCGGGTTTTGAAAATGCATTTAATTCGGCTTGTGTAAGGAAAATAACTTTTTCTGTATGATTTATTATCATTATTGAAATTAACAAGAAATCCGGCTTGAAAAAGTTGGAAATATGTTTATCAAAATAGTTTATAAAATATGCTAAGAAAACTATGAAAGAATGCAAAATAATATCTTTTGTCTTGTAAAAGTTATCATTTAACTTTAAAATATCTTTAAACTTACTTATGCCTGTTATGATCTGATAAACTAAATATGCTGCCATGTTTTAGTCGGAATAAAGGCAAGCCTTGCAAGTTGCTCTTAAAAAATATTTTTTTTATAAATGTGTACGTTGAAAAAAAAAAACATTTATGAGATGAGACAAAAAGAGTCTTTGTTACTGCTCAGTGTAAAGGCAAGTGCTTGCATCAAGCAAGAAAGTGATATGTAAGATAAAAAGGAGCCATACGGACAAAGTACACACCGTCTATTGTATGTATTTAGAGTTAAAAAGCAATTCTTTTTATTTTTCCTTACTTTTTTCATAAAATAATAAAAAAACATTCCATGAAGAAAGTATACAAACGAAAATAAACAAAATGAAAAGAATATAAACTTTTCTTTTGTTTATAAAATTCTTTGATTTTTTTCACTAATTTTATAAAACAACAAACACATTTTTATTTAAAATAATAAAGTAAACATTTTCAAAAAGGCCATACCTACAATATTTTTAAAATAAATAAATACATAATTATATTTGCCTTTTAGTATAGATTATTAAAAACTCTTTGCAAAGGAATCAGGATAAAATCTGGTTACACTTTTAGATCTTAGAAAATTTCATTTATTTTTTAATGCGTTTATTTACTTTTCTTCATATTAGAAAAGCTATGGAATCAAAAAAAAGTTCGTCTTACGATAATATTTTAGAAAACGTCTTAAATTTTCATTTATAATCATAAAGTTATAACTTGTTTTTTTCATTTAAAAGCAATTGATAATTGACCGGCATTTTAAGGCCTTCACACTAACATATGTACGTATGTATGTATGTGTATACATTTCCTTGTATTTTCATGAATTTTTTCTTTAAATTCCCCTCATTTCCCACCGCTCAATAAATACACCACAGGACGTTAAACAAATAATATTGGTCATTCCCATCGAGATACAATAAAATTCCCACAAGTACTGGCAAAGTGTATCAATTCGATTTTATGTGAAAATCAGTTTAAAAATAAACAAAAATCAACAAAAATAAATGTTTATGTATAATCTTTATTATTTTTTCTTTTGGTTGCTTTTGCTTTTATGTGCGTATGTTTAAAAAGTTTTGTGTAATATGTAGTACATATCGCACACTTAAATTTTTTTTTCGTCAGTGTCCTTAAAAATATGACTCTAACCTTATAACCAAATCGAGTTCAACAGTAAAAGAATTAAAACTAAAATTTACTGAAATGCAATCAAATTTTCGTATTTGTTATATATTTGATTGGAAAATTAGTTAAAGAAAAAAAACACGATTCTGATAAATTTTGAGTTTAGTGTGCGATATGTATGTATGTGTGTGCGTCTTTGTGCTATTTAATTGTCCTTTTTGTAATTCTCCCTATAAAATTTGTCAAAAATTGCAATGTTTTTTTAGTGTCATTTGCCACAATAATTTATGTTTTTGTGAGTGTCTTTGTATTTATTGGATGTCTGTATGTATATAAAAAGGTAACAATTGACTGACATATTGTTTTAGTATTGTCAATAAAACATTATTGACTTTCGTCAATCTAAAATAATAATAAGACTTTTGGTTAGACAGCGAGTCAAATCGTGTTCAGATTTTTAAAATAAAATCTTGCTTTTGAACTTAAATAAATAAAACAGGCAAGAATATAAAAGTTATCGGTTTCCATATATAAAAGAGAATTTTTTTTCCAAAACGCTTTTATTGGGAAGAAAAATAAGTTAAAACTCATTGAATGTAATAAAATTTTGTGCCCAAAAGAGTTCCCGTTCAAGGAGAAAAGTAGCTTTTTTTTGTATTCTACTGCACTTATTCATTTTAATATTACTTCTATACACAAAAAAATTAACCAAGTAATCTTTACTTAAAATAAGCCGTAGCGGAGTCAAAAGTAAGGTTAGTACGGATTTTCTTAAATCAAGTACGGCTTATCAAGTACGAATTTCTTACTTTAAGCTATATTTAAGCCAAAAAAGGATTATTTTAAGTTGAAAACCGTACTTGATGTAAGCTTAAAAATATTGATTTAAGAACAACCGGGATCAACTAAAAAATTAATCATTTGTTTTTTGACTAATGAATGATCTTTATTAAAGAAGAAGAGATTTATAAATTATTTTAGTTTTGTACAAATTTAATGTTAATAATTTAAATTTTTTTCTTTTTTTTCCGTAGTTGGGATTCGATTGATTAAATATATAAAAAAAACAACAAATTTTTTCCGTTTGTTTTTTTGGGAAATACAAATTGACTTAATTTTAGGCAACCTAAGGACGGATCGTATTTAAAAGTTTTTAAGTACGATTTTGGATAAACCCAAGAACAACATTCTTGATTTTAGAGTGGGTTTTTTTCTGTGTAAGCACTTTTCTTATAACATAAATCCTCTAAACACAAGAAGTAAACACAGGCAGAGAATGCACACTTTTTGATAGCACCTAAGATAAGCTTGAAACTTATCAAAATTTAGAAATAATTTTTTCATGCCGTTTCAAAAAAGTATTTCTTTATAAGGATATACATTTTGATCTCGATCGCCAAATAATTCCTGAACAAAACAAAAAAAGGGGAAACCAAAATGATATTAATTAATATTTAATTAGACGGTCCTAAAACTAGTCGGGTATCGATTTTTTGTCAAATCAAAACAAACCAAAAAAAGGTTTCGCTTAAAAATAAATATTTAAATAATAAAACAACAGATTACAAGAGATTACAATGAACACTGGAAAGGCTTCCTGAAAGTTTTTTTTAATTAAATATAAAAAAATTAAAATAATGTTTAAAAACGGGGTATACAAAAAATGTGTTCTTAAAGGAAAAATACGCCAAAATATGCTGTTATAGCCAAAAAAATTTTCAAAAGTTTTGAAACGGATAAATAACCACATTGTAGGCTAATGCGACGAACAGAATGATTTTTCATATTTTTGGTTGCCCTGATTATAACAAAAATCGTTTAGAAGAAAAATAGGGACAGAGTTTCTTATTGTATAATATGCCTCATGAAACAAATAAAATGAAAATGCAGTTGAAAGTCAAAGTAAGGAATATTCAACCACACTTTTGCTTATGGGTTTAACAAAACCGAAAGAAAAAGAAACATGCTCCTTTGGTAAGCAACAGTTTTTTAAAGTTTTTTCTGCTGCAATGAAAATGTTCCTTTTTACGTTTCCTTTATTGCCAGCAACCACAATAAACATTAAATGTTGCAATTAATTATTGTATTTGCATACTTAAAACCCCACAGAAAAATATCACTTTAATAGGCATTTGGCATTCTTAGCAAGTTTTTTTTTTAGGAAAGGAGGAGAAATGGAAAAAAAGTTATTTAACAACATAAAAATAAGAAACAAAAAAGTTTTTTAAATTTGTACATTAAAGCTGTTAAATTTTGTCTTAAAACTCCTGAGTATTAAACGTGGAAATTGGCTTTTGACCAGCGCAGACTGCTAATAAGAAATTTTTAAGTTGCCCTTAATTAGCACTGAATGTCAATAACAAAAGTATTAAAATTGTTATTTATAATAAAGCTTTAATAAAATTATAACTATTTGTTTTGGGCTAAAATTCTCTCAAATAATAATCTTTCTTTACAAAACTTTGCAAAGGGAAGCCAATACCAATCATGATAATCCTAAAATAACGTCCTAAAAACCCCTGTAAATTCAGTTTTTTTATAAAAACATATTCTTCGGAATGGAAATATAAAGATTGTACTACACGTAACACAATACATGTTTAACTTTTAATTTGACATTTCGTAAGGAATAATTGTTACATTTCATTTTAATTTCTGTAGGCTTATTAAGGGTTTATTTGACATTTTTTTAATTAATATATTTTAAAAAGCCCCAAACAAACCATGTAAAAATCCCGGAATATCATGGAATTCCAAAAAATGACAGCATTTGGTACCTCCATTATGTTTTAAACAATTATGCTGAAGCTAAATATGATTGGCTCATTTTCAAATTTACCTGCGTCCTTCCGAAATTAATATTTTGAGATATAAAATCCCGGTATATCCACAAACCTTTGCGTATATTCATCACTTTATTCCACAAAATTTTTAATAAGGTGACCATTCGAACTGATTTCATCATTACATGTACTGATTTGTCATTCGATATACTAATTAAAAATTTGTTTACTGAAATGTACTGATTTTGCAAAAAAAAAAAATTACTGATTAATCTTGATTTTTATAGTTATTTTAATAATTTAAATAGTTTTTCTAGTTTCTTAGATCAGAACAAAACTAGATAATTAATTTTATTTTTTTCTCTCAAATCTAGTTTTAAGTTAATTAAATTTTTTTTCGAAAACTTAATTTCTGTATCAAATATCGATCTGTGACGTCTTCTACAAGAATACATACATACCCAGACAGACGGATGGACATGCTTTAATCGACTTACAACGTGATTTTGATTCGATTTCTGTAATTTAAGGCGATTCTTAGACTATAGAACCTAAAAAGCGTACTGATGTTAACCCAAAAAAGTATGGTCACCTAGCATATATGTAAGTACAACTCCCGGACATCACATATAACCTCATAAACTGCGAATTACTAATGCTATTCAAATCTAAAAAAAAAAACCGTTGGGCTTTACCGACTACAACTTGCTTACTAGTTTCTTTATGAAGGAATTCTAAATAACTGATTTACAGCTTTATTTATAAAAACTGTACACACTTAATAATTTTTATGAATAAGGCCGTAATATTGAAAACAATATTATTAAACACGTATCGGACCAAATATCAAATAATTAAAACATGGAAAATTGCTTCATTTAAAAATTTAAAAAATAAAACAAAAATGATTTTTTCTACATTTTGCGATCTCCACAAGAAGGCTGTTAACGTTGACTGCATAACTTTTAAGGTAAATTTTAAAATAACACGTGTTATCACCACTTGCCGAATGGACTCAAAAAGATTTTGTACGATTTCTATGATCTTAATTTGTCATACAATAAGGATTTTTATTTGCTGTATTTGAACACTTGTTTGCATTTATACATCCACCTTCGCTCTAATCGTTTTGTTGGCATAGTTAATCGTTAAATTGCTGTAACTAATGTGACACATATTGTGACAAATTACCCTAAAAAATATAAAACTTGCATACAAATATGTACACACATACGTAATTGAATAGCACGTACAAATACATGCATACTTGTGTATGTGCTATGAATATACATACAAACATATAATTTCCAAAAAAATGGATAACGGGCTTAGACCTTAAAATTTGCTCAATTCAGAATATAATAGTATTTTATATCAAAAAAATTGTTTTTTATCTTTCGCTAAGAAGCTGTAGTCGAGTCGATGTGGTGAAAAAATTTTTCTAACAAAGATGTTGAAAGTCAAAAACGAGAGTTAAAAGCAGCTCCAAACACTAAATCCTTTTTTTACTCTTTAGAATAGTGTAATAACCTCAAACTGCACTTTTCAAAAGAAGTTTTAACAGCAAAGTTAAACTTATCATTAAAAAAATAATTTCAAGTCTTAACCTTTTTTCATACCTCGAACTATTGATTTTAACATTAGGTTGTCATAGGAGCCCAACTAGTTTAGCTTTATCTAGTTATATACTAGTTAAAATACTAGTTTTTGATTTTTTCATATTTAGCTTTTTATCTGAATTTTATTTTTTTTTTCACTTATTATTCAGTCCAGCCGTTGCTTAAAACCTTGTTCTTAGTTTTTCTCTTTTTGACTGGCACAAACTTATCATTTTTACAACAGTCTTGGTTGCAACTAGATCATAACTACTCTAAAACGTTACTAGTTTGAACTTTAGCTGCAGGGTATATGTATGAATACAAACATACTTACACAAAATTTAGTTTCTTAAATCATTAAAGCCTTGCATGTTTCATTTGAAATAAAATGTTCAATATGACGATACAAGATGTATTCAAAAACAGGTTGTACTTTTCTGTATTTGAAAACCATGTGCATATAGTTAAGCCTTCAAATTCAATAAATTCCTTAAACTTTTCAACTTTAGCACACAAGTCAATGTTAAACATCGCAACATTTTCGCTTGAATAGTATTTGCAAAGTATTTTTTGGGGAGTTCGCCAACTCGATTAGTTCTCTAACATTGTAAAGAATTTGTGTGCTTAGTGTCAAACATTAGATAAAAGCTATAACATCTCTTCTTACCACCGCTACGAAATTGTTGTTTTTCGGTAACAAGATGAACAACAGTTACAATATGTTTATGTGACACAAGTGTTTGTGATGTTATTCGGCCATTGTTTGGATGCAATGTGACATAAAAACAACAATTGTCGCCCTTTAGAACAATGCATGACGAAAGAAGATTTTACGCATTTTTAGGTAAATCGTTTTATGTTCCCTTTGCTTTTTCTTCTGTCTCTTGGTTTGCTGTCTAAGCAATATGTTTTTGTATTTTCGTTTGCGTGCATTAACTGAAGTCAACCCCTGTTGAAGGGCCATGAAAGTTTTCTATTTCATGCTCGTTTTTGTCCTTTCAATTGGCAAATATTTCTAATTTGCCACATTTTGTAAATGTGATGCCTTGTCTCCTTGTTTATGCCAACAAAGTGGAACAAATTTCGTTTGACTGCACCTGCAAACATGTTTAAACATTCAAAGGAACTGTTTTCATCCCATTTTTTTCTTTTTTATGGAAAACAATTTATATTTTGAAAAAAATTTAACTTATGAATGCATTTTGGGGGATTTTTTGCTCAAGTTTGTAATGTATTGAAATGTAAGCAGGCTTAACTAGTTTTATTGTTTTTTTGTTCGTAGTAATTTACTTTTGTGAAGGAGTATCGGCTTAGACTTAATGAAAGGTTTACCTTTTTATACCAATTTACTATTTTAATGGAAATAATATTTTTTAACAGTTTTTTTTAAACTTTCTCTTTCTTTATTTCTTAGTTTGACTTTTTGGTTTAATCTCTATAATTTAATTTTCTAAAGTATTGACATTTAAATTTTTTTAAACATAAAATAATTCTTCTTTTTACAAATACTAATTTTGATTTTTGTTTTTGATCTCTTTCTCTAATTATTAATTCTTATTTTATAAGTGCAACCTTAAAATACATAATTAAAATTCAAAAATCTAATTATCATTAATATCCTTATTTACTAGACTAGTCACGCTGCTGCCACTGCCTCCGCCACCAGCATCACTGTAGGCCAGTTCTTCAGGTCGAAAGTAGGAGTTTTGCATACTATACAAACGATCAATTGGATTGATCATAGGAGTTTGTGAGAAAGGCCCCATCAATTGTTGAAATGTGGAGTAACTTAAGCCCAAAATTGTGTTTAAAATTGGCTCATTGGCTTTGTTGCAATTTTCTGTAATAAAATAAAGGGTGTTTGGTTTTTTTAAAATTTAAGTATTTTAAATTAAATAAATTAGTTCATATGTACATTAGGGATGAATTTTTTTTTAATATCAAACTTTTATATACCACTGGCCAGGTTATTGTTCTCTTATAAAAAAACAACGAATAACTTTAATTAAGGGTGTGTTTGCTTAGCATAACTGGACTCGGAAACGATTTTAAATATTCAGTATAAGCAGCAGATATAGGTAAAACATATATTTTTAACATACTAAGGAATATAATATTTAACATTTTTTACAATTAAAATAGATGAAATTATATTCGTTCTTTTAAATGCCTTCTTAATCCCTTTTAAAAAACTTTCCAAACCCAGTAAGTTAAGCGTTATTTCAAGTTAAGTACTCAATACTACTGCAAAATACTCTATATTACTTGAGAGTTTACTCTCGAATAACTTGTTTACAAATAAACAGTTAAAAGCCGGCATCATGTAATTACTTACGTGTTTATTTTCGAATTGCAATGGAAAATGAATGCCTGTGTCAATCAATGAGTTCAATTATATGTAATAGAAGTTAAAATTGATTTTCGTTTTATTAACAAAGCCCACTTTGCAAGTGGACTTCTCAATTCATCCGAGATTTTAACAGAATATTATTCAATGAAAAAGTTAAAGTGGATAAAGTCCGACTATATTATACCCTTCACCAAAATTATGTTGTCATGTGTTAATACATTTGTAAATCAACATTTAATAGCAGGTTATGAGGCTATGATAAATTATAGATTGTTCATAAAAGGCTTCTATTTTAATTTTGGTGACAAAAGTTTATAAATATACCCAAAAATAGGTAATACGAGTACTCGAGCCAGTTAGAGCCGAAAATTTCTTACTAGAAAGGACTTTCATGATATTTTTGTTTCTAGACAAGGGGCGTGGAAAAGTAGGCTCTTTTCCACCCTTTTTGCCTACAAACAAAAAATTTGTGGAAATAATTTCATAAAAAATTTCATCGTGTAAATCTGGTATAACTTTATTA
Organism: Melanophora roralis; assembly: GCA_963583895.1. NCBI lineage: Eukaryota > Metazoa > Arthropoda > Insecta > Diptera > Rhinophoridae > Melanophora > Melanophora roralis. The sequence goes on from OY757189.1 coordinate 1,617,902, forward strand.
TCATAAGCACAATGTACCGCTAACAAGAATAGGTATTTTGTTCAGCCACTTCATTAGCCTATAAGCCTGGGCTCTGTATAAAGCCCAGCGCGGCGCTGAGTCCCAAATGTCCGCTGGTGTAACAAATCTGCCCCCTAGTGCAGCCTTTTATCATAAAGTGACGAGCAATCGCAGAGCATATGCCGCATCCTCTATACAGCAAAAACGGCAGGTCAATGTATCGGCCCTGCCGATATTGTACAGGTGGTATCTGAGATTGCAGTGACCAGTCCTTCCACGAGACAAAAGTTTCTTAGATCTGCTACTAGACAGAGTCAAGAACGAAAAACACCACAGAAAGGCTTTGCACCAAAAAAAGGCAGTTCGTCCCGCAGTTCGTTAGACGTTCGGTACGTTCGTTGCTCATATGACCTTCATGAAGCGGAGCACACACCACTTACATCATTCACATCATAAATTACTCAGGACAATCATCAGTTTTTTCAGAATTTAAATAAAAAAAAATATTTTTTATAATATTTTAAATATATGGAGTTTGACCTTTAAAGCCGTAAAAATAAATTTTATTAATTTTAATAACCAAAGTTTATCATCTCAATAACTCTGCAAAGCAATTTACTGCCAGGCCATTAAAAAGGCATTTGGTGGGTGGCAAGGGAGATTGATTAGAAATAGTTTTTTTACACAACAATGAAAAACTTGCTCTGGTTATAAAAAATTCAAATTTTGTCAGTTAAGACGATTTAAAACATTTTAAGAAAGTTTTTCCATAAAAATAAAGAACATTTCGTCACATAATCATAAATGCTACAACTTCCGATAAAAACAAAAAATAATAAAAAAATAATAAAAAAATAATAAAACTAACAGTTTTGAGTTACTACCGTCTATGATTTAGTGTGCGATATGTATTTGTGTAATAATTTACCTTTATTGGTTTCTATACAGTTGAAGGGAGCATTTTCATTTTCGTCCTTAATACAACTTCTTAGCTTAGCCATTGTATCTCCAACATTTCCAAATGGTGAATCCATTAAAGATTCATTATCACTTTGTGCTTCATCTTTAATTTTGGTCATGTTGCTGTTGTCAGACTCTTGTGAATCCTGTGAATCGCTGTTGCCTTTAGTGTGACCCTCCTGTTTTGCTTTCTTTTGTATTTTTTTCACTTTGGCTCTTTGATTTTGAAACCAAACCTTAATAAAATTAAAATTATTACCTTTTAATGGAAATGCATTGCTTATTTATGTGCGTGTGTGTGTGTTTGTTTTACCTGTACAATTCTTAAACTTAATCCTGTGTCTTTGGCCAAGTTTTCTCTTACTTTGCGACATGGCTTAGGCGAAACTTCAAACGAAGCCTTAAAAGCTCTTCTCTGTTGGGTGTTAAGTATTGTGCGCGGTCTTTTGGGACCTCTTCGACCATCCAATTTTGGCGCAAACAAATCATCACTATAGAAATCTATGCAAAAAAATAACGAAGCAAATGGAAATTGGTTTTATGTATTTTATTTTCATGAAATTTTTTATAATACTTTTTCTAAAAAAAAACTCTTTTTTTATTGTTTTTTATGCCTTTGTTGCTATTAAACAAATTTATTTTTTTTGTCCTAAATTGCAAAGAAAAAAACTTTAAAGCAAATTATGTTTTATTAAGAGCATTTCGCGTGTCCTCACTTACCGTATCCTTGCAACATTTCCACTTCTTTTTCGTAATCGAAACGACAAAACAATTGGCCCTGCTTTACAACATACTGTTCGCCTTTCTTTAGAATAATTCCGCATACAACACACGCAAAACATTTTAAATGAAAAACGTTTTCAAGTGTCCTCATCACCAGCTCATCTGCAGCAATTTTATGTCCACAACCAAGACAACGATTTCGTAGAAAAAGTCTTTAAATCACAACAAAAAAAAAAGAAAACAAAATTAAATAAATATTATTAAATTCAAATTAAGTTTTCCATTGTGTATTTGCAGTAGGAATAAAATAAGAAATTTTTAATAGTATTTTACATAAGATCTTCAATTGTACACCACGATTTAATCAGGTAACTTCTGTTCGGAGAGGAACGTTTTCAATACTAATTTTGACACCAAGTACGCTAAGATAATAAAGAAAATATTTTTTTGTACAGAGTTTAACAGCTTAAAATAATAAGCTGATTGACTTAAATAACTTGATATTCCTTGTTGATTGCTGGTGTTTCAAGTTCATAAAATTCTTTTATAAAAAATGTTTAAAAAAGCCTTCAATTTAACAAAATTGTTTTATGTAACAATTTTTTCAAAAATATTGGAATATTTTAATTCTAATGCATTTACCATTGCCTATTTTTAAAAGGATATTAAACCTTTGCTTATTATGCATGTAAGTGTGTACGTATATAATTGAAACTCATACTCCTTAACACATTTACATTCATTTCATTTATACTAAACTCACCTCTCGTAGTCGATGCGACAATAAAGTTTACCATCGCGGGCAAAGCAGGAATGCATCAAATGCAACGAACATGTTGCACACTTAAGGCAGCTCTCGTGGAATGAAGTATCAACGACACGCATTATATAACGATCACATATTGGTTGGCAACAATAACCACAGGCCAGGGATGACGAGGACATTGAGGTATTGGAAGAGGATGATGGCGTTGAACAGGCATTCGAGGACATTGAAAGTTGCAATGGCAATGTTGTGATTGCTGAAGCTGATAGCGGGCATATTGAGTCAGGGAGGTATGTGGAAGGATGCAAACGGTGTTGAGAATGTAAATGGGAACATTGAATGCCTGAAGCAGCTGTATTTAATTGATGTTGTAACAAATGCTGTTGTAAAGCTAAAGCTGTTTCAAATGCACTTTGACTATTGTTATTGCTGTTGCTACTATTGCTGTTATTGTGACAATTGTTTATGTTATTGTTATTGCTGTTGTTGTTTAAATTACATTCGTTTAAATTCAATCGATTGGCTGAACATTGTAAAATATTTAAGGCTTGCTGGTGGTGTTGGTGATGCTGTTGAAGTTGAAGTTGATTGTGCTGTCGGTGCGTAGATGGTGGCCCTGGCCCACAAGGACTTGTTGATGATTTGTTATCACAAACTGTGTTACTATTGTTGTTGCTGTTTATAGTTTTTTGAGTACAGTTGTCATTGTGGTTGCCACAATTTCCATTGACAAGTTCTGTTTTTGCCAGTGGCTGTTGTTGTTGTTTATGTTGCTGTTGTCCGTTACTTGCTGGCATTCGCAGTGTTGTTGTTGTTGTTGTTTCGGTTGCTGTTGTATTATTACTGTTATTTGTCATACTGTCATTAAGTGCTTCCTGATTGCTTCCATGACTGCTGTTGCTACTGGTATTATCGGCAATGCCATTTCCACAATTATTGTTACCATTACTCGTAACATGACCATTTGCTGTGGAGACACATTGTGTAGCATTAGTGCCATTGACTTGCGTTGCAGACAATTGAGTGGAATTTGTTGTTGTCGTTTGTTGAGGCATTATTGGTGAAGAGGTGCTCTTGTTTGTGTTACTGTTGCTAGAAGCACTTGTATTTGTATTGTTGTTATTGTTTAAGGCGGAAATATTTGTTGTAGATGTTGTTAACATTCTTTCATTTCCGTTCATGGCCATTAAAGAGTTGCTGTATGTATTTTGGTACTGCTGCTGCTGCTGATGACGATGTAGTAAAATATGTTGTTGTGTTACTGTCGCCTGGCATGGTTTAATATCTAGAGGAACTTTAAAACAAAATATAGGTTTAGTTTAAGTTTTTCTATTTGTAATATATCTGGATGTTTTGTTTTGTTAGTGTCCTTCCAAGTGCAGTATCGTATGTTTCAGTCGTGTACTTACATATGTTTATGTTCGTAAAAAAACTTTTACTCAATTTTACTGTTTTTGTGGTTTTTTACAGGATTTGTTTTTGTGGTTCTGTAAATGTTTTACCATAAACTTATTTCCGTTCTTCCCAGTGCGTAAGTGTGTAAGTGTGTGAGTGTGTGTTTTTTTGTGTAAGTAGATAGTTTTCACTATTGTATTGGTTTGTCAGTTGGTTGCATTTGGCCAGTTGCTCGTTTAACTAAATTGTTCTTTAGTAAATTTGTGGTTTCGCATTTATTGAAATATCGTGAATACTTAACGGTACATGTATACATTATCACATTTTTCGCATTTTGTTACATTTTGTTCATCCGTTCAACTTACAATATAAATATTACATGTATTCAAATTGACATTATTCAGAATTGTTAAACTGAATATTGGACTAAGGCAATACGTTAATGTTTAAAACCTAAATCATAAGTTTTAGGAAAAAAAGTCTTCAGAAAAATTTGAAGCCAAATTTGGCTTAGACACTAGAAAAAAATAAATATTTACTGAGGGCAAATATTATTAAAATATTTTTTTGAAACAAGATCACGGCGCCCTGTGCTTTATTTTTTTTAAATAAGAATCTTTTACATTGTAAGTTTATACATTTAGCCTTAGATATAATAAAAAACATCTGGTTTTTGCATCTTTTATGCCTCCCTCTTTTAGGCAATCGATCTGCAACTCTCCACAAAAAATTTGCGCTTACTACTAAAGTGCTTCGATTACGTTTGTTCGGTTACATTTGGTATTTAAAAATTTTTTTTACAGTTCTTGATCAAGTTTCAGTCATTGTCTGGCCTTCTGTTTGACTATTCCTGACAGTTTATTTGTTTGGTTCGTGGGGCCTGAATGCTCATTTCTATAGACAACAATTGCTCATGCCACTACATTCTATTACCACAACAATAAATAATGTGTGTGTGTGTAAGCACTTGTGTAATGTTGTCTCAATTTATTGGTTTTAATGAAATAATTTTACCACATTTTCATGGTGTTTTTCACAAATTCCATTTATTTTTTTTGTTTGTTCCTTGTAGTTGGAAATATTTCAGTTTATTTATAAAAATAATAATAATAACAAAATAAAAAAAAAATTCATTTCACATTTTAAATTTTTGCAAAAAAAAGAACATGAAAAGTTCAACTAAATTGCGGCAAAATAAAAACATTAAATTAGAGAAATATTACACAAAGAGTTATTTTTAATGAACAACTTAAAAATATTTAATGTTTGTGTAAAACAATTGTTGTTTTTAAAACCACAAAAAAAAATTTGATGGATGGCAATTATAAAACACACAAAAGTGTTTGGGGTATTCAAACGGTATGCTATCAAGTCATATTTTCTTAAAGTTTAAATATTTTACAAAAGTTTAAAAACATTTTTGTTGTGCTTAAAAGAAAAAAGTTCTATAATAATAAGACTTTTTGAACTGTGTTTATTGTTTTGTCATAAACAGTAGAACCCTGAGCCGGGCGGCCAAAACTCTTTAGTGAAGCCGTTGATATAGTTAACAAGTCGCACTCATTAATTTTAAAATATTTTTGAAATTACTTATTTTTCTGTTTTCTCCAGCAGCTGATTCAAATTTAAAATAGAACACTTAGTTATGAGCGGATGCTCACAACAGTAGTATTTTTTGGTTTTATTTTTTAAGACATATGACTTTATGACTACCTTGTGAATACCCTAATTATAAATACAAAAGCAGGAGATTTTTAAACAAATTTTTTTACTTTAAAATAATTTCCGTAAATATTTTTTTTTTATATTTTATTTAAATTGTTTTTATACTCAGAAGAAATAGATCCAATTAATCCACTTATTGAAATAGAACAGTTCTTTTTTCTTAAAATTAAAATAGTTTGTGCTTGAACTATTTAATAAAGATAAATGTCTTTTGAGCTTAATTTTAAATTTTCAAACAACAAAGCTTTTACAGGTTTTACTTGCAACCATTTACCACTGTTCACCCAACACACAGTTTATATTCTTGCGAGTCCACTGTACGCCCTTGAACTAAGCACAGATATGTTAAAGAGGAATATAAAAACCTCAAGATTCTCAACATTTGAAAAAAATTCTCCAGTCTTTTAAACTCTTTGTTGCAGAAAATTAAATACTAATTACTAAGTATTTTGAAGTTTTCATGATGTTTTCTGCATTCGAAATTTATTTAAATATATGTACATATCAATGTATGTATGTATGTATGTATATTTAGGATTTATAGTTTGACAGTTAAATTTCAACATATTGCACTCTTACGACTATGAAGCATTTGTTTATCGAAAGTTTGACTTTCTTTTAACTTAAATACACTCGATATGATATTTCAATTGTGTTTAATAAATCCGATTTAAGTGAAATCTATACGATAAAAATGCAGCAACAAGAATAATAAATAAAAAAAAAATTTTACTATCTGACCTGACTCATTGTTATGTGCAAAGTATGAAAGTTAAAATAAATATCCTAAAATCCTTAAGCATATGTTTATGCTTAAATACCGAAAAGAAAACAAAACGAGGCCAAATAAAAAATTCAAAATTGTTCTGTCAGTAATAATATTAGGGGTTGCGATTTCTTTTTGTGCACATTTATTTATTACACAATAACTTCCCTTTATGTTTTGTCTTTTTTTTTTTTTTTGGAAATCCTAAATTCTTTTATAATTTAGTTATAAGTAAATCTTTTTAAACAGGGATGATTTAGATTACGATTTCAATTTACAATCCACAATAACAAGGGAACCCCTTTTTTTGAATTATTACAAGACACATACACACAAATGTACATTTAAATTTCATGTGTTTGTTTGATTGTGAAGATTTCCAAATATTTTCTGGCAATTCATTCAATTCCTTGCCCATTTGTTCGTTCATCCTCAAACATATTAGTTTCTAATTAGTAAACAAAACGTTTCATCCGTTTAAACTCATTCGCTTCGATAATTCAGGATATTTTCGTGCTGCTTTGGTTTTTTCTAACTTTTGTTGTAAATTGTATTTGTTGTTTTAAATATTTCCTTTCGCACTTTGGCCGGGTGGTGTTTTTTTTTTTGCGAACAAGTGTAAATCTTTTGTTATCATGCCAAGTCATGTATTTGTTTTCCAACTTTGGCCAAATCATTCGTGAAACATTTGTGCTTTTTTTTTTTATTTCGATTTTAAAAATTTCATTCATGAATTTTGTTTATTGTTAGAAAATGATGGCCCTTAGATTTGAATTCTTTGTAGCTGCTACTTTTGTTGCCACCGATTTGATTGAATAAATGTATTCTTCATGTGTGGGTGTGTGTGTGTGTGTAGTGTAACAGGTGTAGTTTGCATGTTATTGCCATCTCTAATCAGATTATCACTTTCAATATGCCTCCATATAAAACTAATGTGTGTGTGTGTGTAAGTGTGTGAGTCGATCTAGACAATAGCTCTGCGTGTAACTTTTATCTACTTATAGTCGTCTTCTTTTGTTTTTTCTTTTCATCATAATATAAAGAGAATTTAAATATTATGTCGGCGAGTGGCATTCATAATCCAAAAAGGATTGACTTCTGTCAAGATTTTTTCTTCTGTCTGTCTCTCTGTCTGTCTTTGTTTATATTGGTGGCAAATGACACTTTGATGCTTTGATGGACATTTAAGTTTAATATTGTTTTTTTTTTAATGCAAGTCAAAATGTTTTTTTTAAGAAGTGACTAAAGGAAAATTTTATACTAATAAAATATTATATTTATTTTATTAAATTATTAAAGGAAAGATATAGAACAAACATTAGATACTTGCCCCAGCCTGCATTAATGGTTTAGATATTGTCGAAGTATTTCAAGAATTTTATGGCTTTTGGCTTATAAGTGCAAAATACATTAAATTATTTGTTAAAAGCGCGTGATGTTAAGTTAATCCTGGCCTTTTCGTGGCCATCAAATAGAAGTGACTTTTTTAAAGGTTAAAAATATAAACAAAATCATACAAAAAAACTTTAAGTAAATTTTATTATTTTTAAATTTAATAAATTTTTAATAATTCTTTTATCTAAATTTATTTTTTACCTTTATATAAATAAAGTGGCAAAAAACTTTTAAAACTTGTTCAAATAAAAAATATTAATAATTAGGGTATTCACAAGGTAGTCATAAAGTCATATATCTTAAAAAAATAAAACGAAAAAATACTACTGTTGTGAGCATCCGCTCATAATTAAGTGTGCTATTTTCAATTTGAATCAGCTGCTGGAGAAAACAAAAAATAAGTAATTTCAAAAATATTTTAAAATTAATGACTGCAACTTGTTAATTATATCAACGGCTTTACTAAAGAGTTTCGGGCGCCCGGCTCAGGTTTCTACTATTTATGACAAAACAGTAAACACAGTTCAAAAAGTCTTATTATTATAGAACTTTTTTCTTTTAAGCACAACAACAATTTTTTTAAACTATTGTAAAATATTAAAACTTTAAGACAATATGACTTGAGACCGTTTGAATATCCCAAATATTTATTTATTGGTGAAATTCTTTGCAATTGTAACCTTAATTTCTTATTATTAAATTACAAAAAGTGATGTCTATTCATCCAATGGCGTTTAACTGCAACTGCTTGGTTTATTCTTCTGTGGGTAAAAGAAAATAGCCTACAATTATTACAATAGTACGGTTAAGGTTACTGATAGAGAAGATTTTAGCTGGATCTATTTGCTTTCTATTCAATGTAGAATCTTATCAATTAAAAAGAATTTAGGCCTGACTACTGTTAGCTTAAGTAATCACCGCCCAGTCAGTTCGTCATTCCGTTTGTAATTTTTTCAATAATAACTTGAGACGCAATAACTTGTGTATATATTCTGGATCTTTACAGATAGGGAAGTCGATGTGTCTATGCCTATCTGTTCAACTCTCTATCTATTTGTTTGTTGAAATCAAGTTGCAGAAGTCAAGTAAAGTACTACAGACCAAGTGTTGATATCAAATAATTAGAAATGTTCCTAAGACAATCGCTTTTACAATCAGCAGGATCGGTTAACAGCTGATCAAGATATAAGCAAAAACCTAAAATAACCCATTTTTTTGGACAAAGTTCATATAAATGTCCCTATATTTTTGCCACAAACTTGGCAACATTTGGGGAAACATTTGTTTTAGATGGAAGCAGGGCACAAATAAATAAAATTTTTCATACAGTTTTTGTGAAACATTTGATATGCTTTATCTCAGACACTATAATTGCTATCGACTTCAGATTTTCTACAAAAAGTACAATAATGCCTAATAAAACCCAAAGCCGTATAAAAATATACTCTAAGGATATTGTTAAAAAACCAAAATAATCAATTTTAAATTTAACAAAATATTGATTAACTGACAACGAAATTATAAAAAGATTTGCTGTTTATTGTTTAAAGAAAGATGTTGAGATAAGTTTTTTAAATCTTCAAAGAGTTTCATATTTTGTAACCAAAAAATAAATGAAAAATTTAGATTTGAGTTTCAGAAATTTATTATTTTTTTATAAATCAATGTGTAAAACCAACGTTATGCAGATGATTAATTTTTGATTAACATACTTTTTAATGTACAGTGAAAACATTTCAACAGAAGCATTTTAAATTCCTAAAATACATTCAAAATATTTACACGATTAAATATCACTCTGTACAAAAGATAATCTTGAGTCAAACCAATTAAAATAACACAAAATTTAAAATTTTGTACAAAATGGCTTCGCTAAAGTTCATTTGATTTACATATAAAATATGTAGGAAAGATAAAGTGGATCAAGCCCGATCATATTCTACCCCACATTACCACTTATATATAATGAATTATGGATTGATTGTAATATGATTCAGTTCAACAACTAGTGGCATAAGTCCGTATGCAAAATTTTGTGGAGAGTTTTGTCCCAGGTTTTAAGCCGATAGATGTAATAGTTTCCGAGATGTAACGCACATCAAACTCAATAAAATTTTTGCTCCCGATTCCCGTGGTCCTATCAAAAACGATGTTGCCTCGAATTAAGCTCGCGGTCTTCAAAGCATCCGGGCCCAGTACCCGTAACAAATGCCATTAGTACTAAGATATAGCGATATATGCATTGGCTTTTTCCTTAAAAAATGGATTATCTTAGGATTTTGCTTTTATCTTGGTTTGTAAAGAACCAATCTTGCTCGTAGTTGTTCAGATTTGGCTTAGTTCCGAAAACTTGATTTTAACAACCAGACAAACGGACGTGGCTAAATCAGCTTTCTCCTAGAAGCATTCAAAATTTAATACTTAGTGTTATCCCAAATGAATATTGTGGAAATTACAAATGGAATAGCAAATTGATATACATATACCCTTATCACTTTGTGAAAGTTATAAAAAATCTCCCTGTTTGTAATTTTCGTACACATTTTTATGAAACTATTAGGTTCAAATATCGTTATCGTAATTAAGTGTCTCCAATTTGTGCTTTAAGGTTTTCGTATCCATAAAAATTGTGCACATTATTGGGTTGGAATATACATATGTAGAGGATGGAATTTAGCTATAGATTTGCAAGTCTGATAAGCCATGTAACGTTCCTTCAAGCCATTATTAGTTTATGCCGATAATTTTAAATTATTTTCAAAATAAGTCGTAATAAATAATGAGCGAATCCGTCCCTCTGTTTTGTAGCTTCTAAGAAGTTTTTGCAGCCAGAAAATTTTTTGAAAATATAACAATGTTTCGATTATTAACAGTAAAATAAACTTTCAACTTAAAACGTTTAAAGGTAACTTTAAACTGTTCGATCACAATATTTAAACTTTAAATACAGAAAATGGGAACTGGTGTATGTATCTAGTTGTTATAAAAAAAACATGTATAACTCTGTAACTAGACGTTATATGGACCTGGGTGTAAATTTCGGCACTCGGTATCAAATGAAATTGAATCGTTCGAACGAGTTTTCTATGCTTATGTTAAAGAAGTTGTTTTAAGAAATTTTTAATTTTAAATGCAGCCAAGTACTCTGATATACCCCTCTCTAGGAGATTTTACACATCGAAAAATTAAAAACATTTATTGCAGAAAAAAGTTCAAAATCGCGGCATTCGAAACAATTTGGAATTAAATTTCAGTCCTATCTCAATGTTGTCGAATTTTTTGAAAAGTTAATACAAACTGTGAAGAAAAATTTGGGAACAACTTGTTTTTACGCTTTATTTTAATGATTGTAAAACGTCTTGATAACTACGAGTATAAACATAAATAAAATATTATTGCGGTTGTTAGCTTGCCAGTAGATCTAAATTTGAAAAACTGAAGAAGTCGCACGAATAATTCAAGTTTTTCGATTTATTTTATTTAATCAAATTGTTAAAAAAAACCCCAATTGATTATCTGACCAAAATCAAATAAAATCTTAAATCGATTACATTTTTACTCAAACAAAATCAAAATTAAATAGACATCCTGCCAGTCGGTTGGCGGATGTGCTTTAATCAACCCAGGAAGGGATTATAAGTTGTTTGGTATAATTAAAGGTGGGTCTTAGACTTTTGCTTTTAGACACTGGAAAAGTCTGCACAAACTTATAAGACCTCAACACGTACATATGTATGTATGTGTCGTGAGTATAAAAAAAAATAAAATTTACGTTAAGCAAAACTATTTCCAATAGATCGTAATTAAGACCCAAGAACATCCTTGTATTATTTAAGTATCCGCCGCTATGTTTAAATTTTCTTATTTTTTCCGCCGGAAGTCAATTCAAAACTTTGTAATGGAAAAAATATATAAATATTAATAGAGAACTTACACATTCCAACAGGTATAGGGTGATGTTCTTCTATCATGTCGATTTGTAAAATAAAACTTTTTTTATTTAAAAAAAAGTTAAACAAATATTGTTAATTGACAGTTTTGCTTACAACTAAAGTCCTTTAAAAGCTTTAAACACTCTGTTTTAATAGTTTTTGAATTTCTTTTTAACACATAAACGAAAGAAATCAAAATATTTTTTTAGCCAGAATTTTTTTGTTTTTTTTCGATTATATTGAAAAGCGTTTTCATTTGAATTTTTTAAAATAAATATATACTCATGTTTGTGTGAGGCTGCTTAAAAATTTTCTTGTTTTTAAAATGGCGTTTTGATTTTATTCTGCTCGACCGTGTTTTATGTGTAACGCAATGCTTGACTGATTACGGACCTCTGGCAAAAACGAAATTGGTAAAAATATTTTCAGAATCCAAATTGACTCGAATTTTGTTGAAAAGGATATTTTTGTTACTCACAGGGGAAATCCTGTTAAATGTGTTTTTTTTATTTTGGACAATTGGCTAAAATTGAGAATTTTAAAACAATTTTTGTGCAAACAAAAACAAGGGGGCCATATTGACTTTTGCCATTTAATAAATAAACGTAGAGAAGATGGCCGCGTGGCATGAATATGAGCAGAATTCTAAATAAGTTTCCCCTGTATTTGGGGAGTTTACTTTTGCCACAAAAGGATATTCCCTTGAAAAAAAGGGCACATGCGCTTTGGATGTTTAAAAGTAAAATCATAGAATTAAATAAGGGAGCTTTTAATATTAATAGTACAAGTATTTATGTGGGTGAATTAAAAATGGAAAATAGTTAAAATTTTAAAATATTTTAAAAATCATGATTTTTTAAAGGCGCTTACTGATGTCGACCAGAATACTGGCTAAAATGCAGGTATTTTTTAAAGCGTTTTTATTTTAATTTTAAGGTCATCATCTTACATATTCCTTTAGAGGTGTCTGTGCATGTTTACTTTTCTACTTAGTCATTTTATATGTTAATCCTTTTTATATCCAAGTACTTGTGGTTCTTATAGAATTTCCTTTTTTTCTGAAATTGTGAATGATGAATTTGTGTGTGTGTGTGTGTGTGTGTATGTGTATGCGCGCTTAAGAAATAAAATGTGTCTCAACAGCTGATAATTTAGCTTTTTGTTTTATACTTTGAATTATAATCGCATTCGCTGTAGTAAATGTTAATGACTGCGTGAAATACATTTCTGTAACACGTTTTCTTGTTCATGTTAAAAAAACCTTTGTTCCCTCCGTTTTCCGTTTCCTGTTTGCTGAAAGTGTTAATGGTTGTTTTGTTTTAATTTCATTTTAAAGCTTCATTTATTTTCAATTATATTTTCACTTTTCTATAAACCGACAAAAAGGACCTCTATCACCTTTTGTGAAATACACACCCCCCCCCCCCCCCCCCCCACTATACATATTAAAGTCTATTAAATTAAGTTAAAATAAAATCGAGATTTTCTTAACTTTAAGAAATTCTTTAGTAGACTTTCGTCCTTTAAAATATTTTCTCAGTAGAATGGAAAAGTTTATTGAATATGTGTGTGTGTGTTTAACATTGTCTGCTTAGGGTCTAGTAAAAGCTTACACAGACCTCTCACGTTTATTTGCTCGTGTGTTGAAGTAAATAATATTTATGAAACATCTTTTTAGAATAACGCCGACATCAAAAGCAAAAATTTTTGGAATTTGCCGTAGATATGCAGACAGACGGACACACAGACAACAGACCATTCATGTTTTATCTCCATTTATATATAGTTATTGTTTTTGAAATATGAATGTGTGAAAAATTTTTAGTACAAACGCGTCTTGTGCCCTTTTTGTGTTTAGAAGTTCGCTGATGGTCTCGACTTCTTAATTGGCCAAGTGTTTGTTTGGTGTCTTTAATTGCTGATGATGATTCAGTCATTTCATTACAATAAATGTTTATTGTATTGTATGTGATAATTACCCCAATTTATATGCAGATATCGGAAATCGTTTTATTTTTGAAAAACCCTGAAAAGCAAAACGTTATACCAGGGACCGAAAGGATATGAAAAAGGTTTCTTTAGAGATTACAGAGTTAAAGTGGTGCAATTAATCTTTAGTGAGATACTCTTAACAGGTCTTGATGCACTTGAGAAATTTACATGTATCAAGTAAATAACATTTTATATTTGGTTCCAATATCTGTAAAAAATGTTGTTCGAATTAATAAAGACGCTCTAACGGAAAAGGCGTTTGAATATAAACCCTAAACTGTAAGGGAAGTACAGTATACCAATTTCAATAGGATTTGCTCTAGATTAGAACATTTTTCTAAGTGATCAGGCTAATTGAAGTTGGGTCTCAAGCCATTATATGTGGGCGTTACAAAAACATCTGCAAAAGCGCATAATTCACCTGACAAGTATATGGTGAATGAAAGTGTCTAATATCGATATAAAAATAGTTGCTGCTGGTGAAAGAAATGTAATATTATGAAAAAAATACTTATCATGTAAAATGAATTCTTAAAATTCTGCTGGGATTTAATGTAAGCCCCTCCATATGTTTTTTATCAACCAAAAAAAATTTGCAGATTTTTTATTAGAATTTTTGTTACAAGAAATCATGTAATTTTTAAATAAATATGTGCCATATTATTGTAGTTAAATACGAAACATATTTTCAAATGTAATTTTTATTAGCCACAACTATTGCTCAAAAAAGAAATAAATAATTGAATGAATAAAATATTTCACATAAAAATTTGTAGCGATTTAGTCACATGCAACGTTTGCTTTTTTTTATAGACAAAAAAGGTCACTACTTAAACTGTCATCAAATGGGAAATGTTTTTTTATTTTATTATTTTTTATCCTTGATATTTGTATTTGTAATATTATTGGATTGGGATCTATGTGTAAGTGTGTTTTTTTATGAGGATGTATTTATGTATGATGCATACACACTTGGTGGTCCCATAAATGATCCCAAAAATATGGACAACTTTTTAACATCATCATACATATTATTATAATTTATGAAGATATACATATGAGCATACAAACATAGATACATATGTATAACATATTTATATAAATACTTTTTTAGATACAATTTTGTGTTTTTTTTCGATCTAGATTAAGTATACACAAACAAACGTACAAATGCATACATATGTACTTGGCTTAAACAAACAAATTTCGTCGCTTTCACTGTTTACAGGGGTCACTTTTTCTACAAAAAAATATTATATTTTAATGTTGATGTTTTAACGCAATTGCCATTACTAAGAAGGGGATAAAATCCCAAATCCCCAACATACTTCTTAAGGTACCTTTACACGGTAATACTTATATTACGATATGTCAAAAAATGTTGTGGGATAATACAAAATCTCATCATGTAAAAGCATTATGTATTGGGTAGGAGAGAATACGGATGCAAAATTTGACAAGTGTTCGGTAAATGTTTATTTTCTAAACCATTTTAGAAACTTGTGTATTCTCATCACATCAGACGTGTGAAAGATTGGCAGCACTTACAGCATCTAATGAAGGTGGCTACACTTAATGAAACAATACACAAACAAACAAAATAAAAGCAGATTTTTTTCATGTTGTTTTTGTTAATATTGTTGAACCTTAACCATATGGCGTTACCCCAAAAATAAAGTGACAAGAAGCAACCGATTTTGATTTTACCAACCTCATCCGTGTAAACATGAAAAATAGTTAGAACAGATTTTTATTCTCTTTTTTTAAACACGGAGAGAATTTCATAATATTTTGATTCTACAAAATCTAATTACTTTGTATTACCGTGAAAAGGTACCTTTAATAACAACTTATGTATTCACACACATAGATTAAGGCTTACGCTACAATGAGTCTTAAATAAAATTATTTACCTTGAGCGTTAATAAAAGTTTATGAACGAAATTATAAAAAAATAATGTTTGAGATTATGTTTGTTCAAAATATGTATTTGCGAACATATTTTCATATTTTTGTAGCAAACGTGAGATGA
Organism: Melanophora roralis; assembly: GCA_963583895.1. Classification (NCBI taxonomy): domain Eukaryota; kingdom Metazoa; phylum Arthropoda; class Insecta; order Diptera; family Rhinophoridae; genus Melanophora; species Melanophora roralis. The sequence continues at coordinate 1,633,588 of OY757189.1, forward strand.
AATTATTGGGATTTATTTTGAACTTAGTTTAGATTAAATTATATTTTTATAATCCGTTGACGACCATATCTTGTAGTTGACATATTTTAATGTTTGATTAAAAAGTTCATTAATATTTTATGGCTTTTCCACATAAATCTTAAAGTTTAAAATGGTATTACATTTTCATTGCAACTAAAAATATTGTGAATTGAAAAGGTTTTTCAAATAAAGCCGGTATTTTTATTGCAACCGAAAATTTACAGGCCTTAAAGTGTTAGTAAAACACCGTTGCCACATTTTGGCTCGAAAATGTATTTTATGTTAAATTTTGAAAAAATAAACAGAAGAGAAAGAAATATACAAAAACCAAAAATTTTATTTTATTTAACTGCCAATTTAATGATTTTCAGTAAAGAGATTTTAACGTTTACCAAATTTTCAAAAATATTTTAAAATTTGTATAAAAGTAACATTTTAGAAAAATATACCAAAACTTGCTTTAAAACTAAAATGATGCATAAAATCAACATATATTTAAACACTAAATAAGAAAAAAGAAATCAAACAATTCAACTTTAAATTTAAGACATTAAATATTGATTTTGAACATGCTGAGTTTGCAAACACACACAACTAAACATAAAGTCCTAGGAATGTCCTGATATTCGAAAATAAATAAAGTTGAGCAAATATTTTCCCTTTAAAAAGGAATTAAATGTTGAATTTTGCTATTTCTTAGTCTTGTTTTATTTCTATTTTTACATCACTGAATCACAAAACGACCAGCCGGCCACAAATCACTGTAAAATTGTTGGAACCATAAAAAAATGTTAAAGGAAATCATGAAGATGAACGAACGAACAATAAGAAAAGCAATGAAATATGCTACAAGTTTATGTGGGTGTGTGTATGTGTACTGATGAATTTGTAACGGACATTTTATCCTTCTTATGATGGCATCCTTTTCTTGGATCTTTGTTTATTCGAACAACAACAACGACAAGAAAGACGGTTTATGTCTTCAAACATTCTGGACACACAAAAATTATTTAAGAAAAAAGAAAATAAAAAGTATGCAGGTTTAAAAATGTATGTATGTGTATATACGTATGTAAGTATATTTATACTTAAATAAAAAGTTTACACGTAGTCTGACTCATAAAAATAAGGGTCCATTAAAATTGTACTAAATTTTGAAAATTTGCCTTTAAAAACTTTGTAGAGTTATTCCGTATTTTACTTAAAATAATTTTCTTACTGAACAAACTGCAATATCTACTATTTTCAATGTTGCAAATATATCAAAATATTTTAAATACTATTTGGAGTTTTGATTAATCTGCAAAAAATCTAGCAGCCCCAAGCTTTTTGAATTTTGTTAAGGTTTGGTATATGTATATAATGGCCAATTAAGAAGACGAACGTTATGGTTAAATTTAAAATTATTTAACAGATTTGACATTGTTTTTAAGTGCATTATCCTGTTGAGAAATTCGTTTAATTAGTCAAAAAATTAAATTTACTTTAGAAAAATCTGTAGTTTTTGCGGAGCCGTTTTTACACTTTGAGAATTTAAAGTTTAAAAGGGTTAGTGTTTGGCAACAAACAAAATTTTTAACATTTCTTTATTAAGTCAAATGTGTATGAATGTATTTCGAAAATTTTTAAGAGGTTTTATCAATTTTAGAAAAACTACGGGAAAATCGTGGCATTCGATTTAGTATAGGAATTACAATAAAAATTTTCGAATTGATTATATAGCCGCGATGTTTTACACTTGGTAACAAAAGAATCTTATTTTTATTTACAATTTCAGCAATAAAATAATTGTATTAGCAATTTGGGCAATTAGTTTGTCGTATTAATTTATGTTTTTTTTTGTTTTAAATACAACAATAACTTCAACAAAAGTAGTTGTCGTACACTCACTTGCAATCATATCTACCGATCGACCCAAAATCATTTTATTTTCCTTTTTCTTAGCATAGACTACACACATGGTGGAATATTAAGGCTACCTCTCCTCTACAACAACAACAACTTCCTGTAAAAATTTTTCATATATTTTGTTGTTGCTAAATTCTAGTATACCCAACCCAAGGCGAATTCATAGAGAAGGTGGTCTCGACAGATCAGCTGACTATTTTTTGCTCGTGCAATTTTCCTCACAATATGTCAAAAGTTTGTCTATGTGCTTCTTCTTGATTTAAAAAAAATTACGCGTCAGTTAGAATTTTAAACTAAAAATTTAAAAAAGTGTTTTTAATTAACAAACAGTAAAACCAAATGATGCGTTCTTGTGCTTTGTGCAAAAAAAAAAAAAACAGTGTAAAATTAGTTTTATTCATGTTTTCTTCTGCAAATAATTTGTAATTATTTTTTAATGATGCAATACTTGTGTTTGACATTATAGGTACGAATTTTTCGCCCTGCGTTCACCTTGTATAAATTCGCGTTGACCAACAATAAAAGACAGCTGATAAGTTTCTTCTACCTTGTCAAATAACCTTGCCCACACACAAATGCCTATTTCTGTCAGTTGTCTCATTAATAAATTCAGCAGCTGGCAACTGTTGTACGACCTTTTTATGCTCTATTTATTTTATATCCTTGTTCTTGTACTGAGTTCCATAATGATCGGCCGATAATTACTATAGAATTGTTGGGTATGATACGGTCGGGCTTGACTTTTTGTTATGTACTATGTTCATGTATGTATTAATGTACAACTAATAAAAAAAATTGTTTTTAAAAATTGACATTTGAATATGAACATTAAAGCAAGTTCTTTATAGAGACAAAAAACTTTGCATGCATTACATGATATGAGATTTATTTTCTATCAAAACCTATAAAAATTATTCTAAATTTTTAATTTTTTAATTTTTTCTAGAGTTAAAATTGTTTTTTTTTGTGTTTATAACGCAAACACACACGCACATACACATATACAACGGCATTCAATGGCATCAAAGCTTATTCAAATTTAATTATTTGTTTAAATTTTAACCCTCTGTGCCAAACAATTAAACTAAAGACAAACGCTACAAAATGCTGGTTTCCTTTTTAGGAACTTACAGCGAAAAAGATGTTTATTCGATTAAGTTCTTTGGCGAAATGTTGTAAAATTGTTAATGAGTCTTTAACAAAGTTTTCAATTATCCTACAAAATTCGTTTAAGAATAATTTGGGTCAATGGGCTAAATTAAAGTAAAAGTGTTGTTGTTCTTACTGTTTGTTGTTCTTGTTATTTAACAACAGTAATTTGTCTGTCTGGTGGCTGTCTATCTGTGAGTTGATAACGTGCATACACCCATACATACATAAATACGTACATTTAAATGTTGCGAAGTGTGTTTTTGTATATCTCGGGAAATAACGATGATAAGGAAGATTATAGACAGTCCGGAGGCTAGCGGAATTATATTGTTAATAATGGCATTCTTCTTTGTCTTTTTGTTGTTGTTGCTAGTGTCGGGTAAAGTTGGCGATTCGTAGTCAGTAGTTTGTTTCGCTGTTGTCGCCCGCTAGCGGGATTGGTAAGGTTTGCTAATTAAGTGCAACATGTGGCATTGAGTAATTTGCATGTTAAATTATTCACTAAATGCAAACAAAACTATACACATACTATATACAAATCTACACTTTCGCACCAATAGCCTGCGTATGCATGTGTGATTAAAGGCGAATAGCAAAAGAAAAAGGAATTTTCGGTGATTTAAGGTTAAATCAATCATTTTACACTAAAAGACTTCAAAGATTTAAAGACAAGTTTTTTAGATTTAATTGTTGTGTGAATTGTTTTTTGTCAATACAACTGATTGTTAATATAATAAATTTAAAATGGTTTGCAGCCCACAAAAATTATTTGAGTTGTGTAGACAATGAAATATTTATATTAATCGATTCGAGTCTTCGTAGTTTAACTGCAATTGACAGTTTTAAAGGAATTGTAAGTGTAAAATATATTTTAAAATTAAATTTAGTTTAAAAATTCTATTAATTAAGCTAAAAAAATATTCGAATAAAGCACACCCTTTAAAGACAACCTGTCATTTATCAAAGGAAATCATTAAAAGCAACAGGATAGTGTCAATTTTATTAAAAGTATTTAATAGATATTTTTTATATATATAAACAAACACACACTGTCTTTAGCTGTTTTAATAATGTTTGACATCATAATGTAATGGCAAAATATAAAAACTATTAACGATTATAACACATTTAAGATATTTTTCAGATAAATAATAAAGATTTAAAGTACAATGTTAATGTTTTACAACAGAAAAATTATACATTAAAGACATGCATACATACTTACATACGTATGTATTTATGCATTTAATTTCAAATCGTTACATATTAGCACACAAATTGAATACACAGAGAGATGCTTTAAACTGAAAACATCAGTTTGTTAAGGATGATAAGAAAGAAAAAACACTTTGAAATCTCTATAAAATGATAAACATTTAAGATTTGACATGAATATTCCCTAACACACACATACACGCACAAACCTTTCATAAATAAACGCACATTTACAAATGCTTGTGTATAGTATGTGTGTGATTGCTTGGAGGATTTAGTGAAGCACCACAGGAGATGGTTTACGAATAGAAAGAAAAAAAAAAAAACAAATTCCTAAACTTTATAGCCGCATCAATTGTGTGGAGGAGTAAATTCTATAAAATGCCAAACATTCACTTGCTCATTCATATAAACATTCAACCATTCTGTCACTCATACTTTCACACTGTAAGGAAGGCACAGACAGGCAGCAAGCAGCCATCGATCTAACTCGCCATCATTCAATATGGCGTCAAAACGTCACAATCCACAACATCCTAAATGTGTGTTTGAGGCAACAACATGTGCTTTTTTTGTTGTAGTAACTGTGTTGCACGAACATTTCTAAATAAAAACAAAGACAGTGTTAAAGTCTTTTAATTTTTTTTATTGGTTTTCTAATCGAAAGGAATGAGTTATAAACCAAACCTTCAACCCCAATCTGGTGCGCCAACATAAAGGCTCACACATACGCATACTTATACAAACATATTGAAGGTTGGTGAAAGTTTTACTGCTACAACGTCAAGTCGATTTTAAAAGTAAGTAGAAGAAGCAGTATTAAAGCTGCATGAGATATTGGTAAAAACGTGTTTTAGCTTCTTCCACGAATTTCTGCTTTGACTATTTGTTTTTCATTTAAAATAGATTTTTTCACTGAAAATACTTATCTTAGATATGGTTCTTACCCTACAAATAAACGAAAAAAATTGGAATCAAATCCTGAATAATATTTGAAAATACATAGTTGTAATTCGAAAAGGTTTTGTTTTCAGTAACCTTTATTATACATTTCGTGATAACCAATGGTTATCCAAATATAAAAGAGAAAAAGAAAATCAAAAGAAAATCAGCCGATTTAAGCCTGCTTAAAAACAAGTCAGAAGCGATGCGCTATCGGTTTTGGGACGGTCGACTTGTATTAGTGGTTTTAGCTGTTATTGACGCTGCTAGAGATTTTTTGCAACAACAAAATGCATGTGTTAGTTTTTGTTGCCACCGTAAGTCTATCTGATTAAATGTGCCATGATTAAAGTGAAACAGTTTTTAGCAATATTTTTAATTAAAATAATTCATTTACAGTGTCCGTTTGAAAAATACTTAAAAAACAACTTTCTAGTGCGTGTCCTTTTAGTATTGTGTCCAGGGAACATAAAATCGGATTTATTTCATTTAAAAAGTAGGTAGTCGAATTAAAGTTAAATGGTTAAGGATGATCAAAAGTCAAATAATTAAGTGGAGAAAATACGTCTATCATGAAAATAAAGTGTAAATTTAGTTCTTCGTTTTAATTGATATTTAAAACTGTACACACGAGGAAGGGGTTAAGTGGTACTTAAAAATTTTTGTTATTTAGACATAAAACGTTTCAACTTTGTTTGTTTGTTTCTGTTTGTTTACGAAAAGTCTCATAATCTTTGGAGCTTAATATGCTGATGACTTGCTGTGATGTGTTGTTCTGTTTGTGCGATGTGTGCGGTAGGATTTCATAGGGATTGTCGGCTTCATACTTTTACTTACATTTTAGCAGTTTGTTCTTCATCTTTTTTTTTTCTTCTTTTGATAATTTTATGTTCATTTTAAGGTATTACTGTGTTTAAGTTCTGGTTGTTGGATGCTTTAGAATGTGCTGAGTTTGGGGTTTTTTCTTGGTTGGATTTTCTACAGTTTTGTTGGTTACTTTGCAGCGTATTAAGAATCAGTGGCAAGAAAGAAAAAAGACAAGAGGAATAATTTAGTTTGTTAAGCATGGATTAAAATTCTTCTTTTGCACATAAGAGTTTCTATGCTTTCATGTATCTTTTTATAAAGTTGCAGCAACATATTTTAAAATTTTTTTGGTACGACTCTGAGGTAACTCTTGATTCAAAAATGTTAAATTTGCACATTTTATATTTTTATATTTATTGTTCCAATATATTGCTATCAAGCTACATGATGATAATTAAGTTATTATTTTAAAACTAAAGTGTAGTGTCCTTAATGTTTGCTGCCCATTTGGCTAATTTCAATAAACATTATTTATACTAAATGTAAGATTATTGTGGTTCGATCTCTTAGATTTCTAGTTTTTTTTACATTATTTTTGAGGGTTTAATGTTTATTTTGCTAAAAATACAAAACCATTGATTTTACTTCTATTAATTGCTATTGTTGGGTTAGGGTTTGCCACAGATATAATTGTAGGTGGATAAAAAAAAGATAAATATAAGAAAATGTTTTAAAAATCTGGAATAAAATTTTATTTTTGCTTAATTATACCCTTCACAAAGTGATACGGGTTGCCATACAAAGCTCATTTAAAATTTTTTTTTTAATCACTCCTACGGCTTCCAGGACTCTCCATCAAAGGTAAAATGTAAGAATGACCCCAATTAGTTTATCCAACCAAACATTTTTGTGAAGCATACTTACCCTCTATCTCCAGCCCCTAACATGGCTGCCATACAATATTTTAAAAAATAAGGAAAAAACCGCTTAAACTTTCCCGGAGTCGCCCCTAGAGGAATAAAATGTATCACAGACACAATTAGTTTTTCCCCCCAAACGTATTCATAGAGTATACTTACCCCCTCTACCGTCTAAGGGGGTTGCCATACAAAATTGGAAAAAAATTTGATAAAAACCCCTAGAACTTCCCCCGAAGTCACCCGTGGAGTGTTAAAAAAAAGACTCCGACCCCTATTCAAAAATTAGAATTATTCCATAAGTAAAAAAACGGATTAAAATAAAAAAAGTTGGGGATTTCGAACGGCCAATGTAAAGGGCATATAAGATTCGACACAGCCGAATATAGCGCTCTTACTTGTTTTTTTTTATATTTTGGGCCAGCGCAAACACTATTTGGAATACCAAACCGTTGATTTAATTTTTTTTAGCTTTTTTACTTTTAGGGTTTATTAAGGGCTTATTTGGCATCCTGTTTTATAGAATTTTTTCTTTAAATAAATTCGTTACGCCTTTTCCTGATCGATTTTCCTGCAACAGAGCATTTTATGCAGTTTATAAAACTTTAAAATAAGTATTTAAGAAAATCAGTTTTTTTTTAACAAAATAAGTAGCAGAAGTATGAATTCTTATTCTTTGATAATAGTCAGCAGGATTATTTGTCTATCAATTGCAAAATAATTAACAATATTGTTGAATGTTATGCATCTATTAAGGTAGTGTTCATATACATATACACTTATGTATACTTATGTATGTACATATGTGTGAATGTATTAAGTAAATTGTTTAAATAAAATAAACATCAAAGAGGATACAAATTATGTAACTACACCGTCTGTGTATTTAAACTGAAATAAAAACAGAAAAGATTTCAAAGTCATTTTAGTAGTGATGAATTCATATAAGACAGAAGAAGGAGGCGGGAGCAAGGTAGGCTTCTGTTGCGTGTATATACAATACACAATTCTAAAATATTTTAGGTATTTGTATACCTCGAATTAGACGCCTGGTAAACATTATTTGTAAATATTTAATAAGATGCCACTCATTTACTTTAAATTCTTAACTTATTCTACACACGTATGATTTATATTACCTTTATAGAAAAGTAAAAACATGCACATGCATGTCTTTAGCAAGGACTTTTAATGTTTTAAAACGTATCCTTTTCATAACTAAAAATGTTCGTACCAAAATATGTGTGTATAAATCTTAAATAAGTTATAGCGGCATTTGTAGTTAAGTCACTCACTGCCTTATTTGTCTAGCAGTCAAATAATGAACTAAACCCAAGTCATATTGGATACGGCGACACCTCATTCTAAAAAAAAATTGTTTACACACATCAAGGAGAATTTAAATAACTTTGAATGTACATTCACACATAAATCTGTAAGTATTTACAAAATTTACATATTAAACTACTAAGCTTTGTATTAAAATGATTTACAATTTTTGGTGGTTGTAATGGGGCTGGATTATGTTGACGCAGTAAGTGATTTTGAACTTCTTATGCTGAAGGTTTCATTTTTAATTTACCTTTTTGGTACTCATTTCAAATCTTAAGATTAATTTTATTTAATTTATCTTACAGCTTATTTGCCTTTTTTTACCTGCTTAACAAAGTCCGTAAATGGCATCGCTCATTATAAAAGTTTGAAAATTCCAGAAATAAACTTTTGGCCATAACTCTGCAAAAATAATTCAATAGGAATATTCATAATACAAAATAAAATTCTTTTATTTAGCAAATCGTAGCACAAATCTTAATAGCTAAACCCATTATATAAACTCTAGTCGGAAATTATAAAAAACTAGATAGAAAAAAGTAAACAGTAGCATCAGTTACGAATTGAAGAGAATCTGTAATCATTTTGTCTGACTGAGTTGACGAAAGTTGTAAAATTAGACAAAAATTTCCCAAGAAACTTTGGTAAGATATTTTTTAAAATATAAGGATATCTTTTTTTATTCTCAATCATAATGGACATCAAGGACTATTAAATACATTTTTTCAAAATCAAACTATTTAAAATAAGTTTTTATTTAGGTAGAGTTTTGAATAGGAACAGGAATTTTATAAATTTTTAGATTTAATATTTTGGTTTTTTCGATTGCTGCTTCTAGAGATAAGGCTCAGAACATAGCTAGCCATGGTTTGTTCCGGTGCTTACTTGAAGGTAATTAATTTCAAAAAAAGAACTCTGTAGGTTTTCAAATGTTTTTTTGATTTTAAGTTTTTTTGGTTATTTTTTTTTAATTTCTTGCAGCAAACAGTGTCAAAGTCTAAATACAGAAGTAACTACGTTTGTTATGCTAATAAATTAATATAAATTCAAATTTTCTAGCAGTTGAAATTTTAATATTTTTTTTTTCTTTTAATAGCATAATACAATTTCTTAGAAGTTTTTTTATGGTTTTTGTAACATTTTTTTAATTTAATTTTTTTGCTTTTGTCTTATTGACATGCCAAATGTCACCACATTTATTATACAACTACAAGAAGTGTGGTTGGGTGCAATGAAAGAAAAAAAACAAATTAAAATATTTATAAAAGTAAATGAAATAGGTAGAAAAAACAAAGAAAAGAGTAAAATAACTTTAGCAAATTATGCATCTTATTGCCAAGAAATATCTTTAGAAACAAAAAAAAACACAAACAGGACAAGGGTTCTTTAAAATGGACGAAAAAAAATTTTAATTTTTTAAAATAAAACGTGTTTTCTAGATTAAAGCTGAATATTTATTTTTTTACAAAGGGTTGTCTGACGGTTGATTAAGCTTTCTTATTTAGTCAAATAAAATCCTTATGCAATTTTTGTTTTAAATTTCTTGCAAATTTTTATTTACAGTGAACTCGCGATAATGTAAACTAATAAAAACCAAGGTAGTTCACATTATCGAATTTGTTCACATTTTCGATTGTGAAACTTTCTAGCGCCGGAAGGGGATCTTTAGATCCAAGAACGAGGAGGTTTATTTTATATTCGTGAAGGAGCGATTGCAGACTCCTAGTAGGGATGATAACATGTCATTGTTAGAAAGCGTTTCATGCCAAAAGAGACGACTGGCCAGCAATGTTAATAGATTGCGTGGTGTACCGGGGGTTAAGGAGAATGCTAAGCATATTTCGTGTCACTGCCCAGCGCTTGTGTGCTCTAGAGCAAACGATCTTGGGTGTATTTGTTCCTAGAGGAAGTATCTGAGGTTAAAAACACAAGACTTCTGACATTTGCCAAGAAATTGTGGAGCACCCTGGTTTCTATTACATCGAGTTTGCGAAACAGGTTTTTGTTCTTCTTACCTGGTAACACTGAGGACCCAAAGGGTATACGTGAAGTCTTCGGTACAAGCCAGTTCAACCTAACCTAACCTAAGTGTTGTAATCCTTTTTTCAAAAGTTTTCGTTAGTGGTTAAAAACTTTCGGTTACTCTAAGGCATTTTTGTTCATATTCAGCTATAAACAAAATGAAAATCATAAATTCAAATGATTTTTAAGCGCATTGAAAGGCAACTGGCCTTAATTAACACATTTGAAGTATGTATGATTGCACTCTTTTCATTTTTTATTCAATCGGGGAATTTCCAAATTAATAATTAATAAAACTCGCCAAAAACTTGTTCGCTATTTAGAGCTAATCAATTTCGCTCATTATTTAGAGTGTTTATATAAAAAAATGGGTGTTCACATTACTGGACAGTTTACTATATTGGAAGTTTACATTACCGAGAGTTCACTGTAATTTGTTTTTTTTTTTTTTATTAAATACCAGAAATTATAAAAAATATACTTCATATTAAAAGTAATTGCAAAATTTAACAGCATTGTTGTAAAAATTTCGAATAAAAAAAACTAAACAAAATCAATGAAAACAATAATTTAAAATATTTTAAAAGAATTTAAAGGTTTAAATACATCACTTATAGAATTTGTTCAAAATTTATTTTTAAATTTATCATGGAAAAAAGCAACCTTATTTATTTTGAGATAAAAAGCAACCTTTAGTACAATTAACCCTATCGGCTTATTAGTTTATAAATATTGTTTATGAACAGAAAAATTATCTTTGTGACATAGGTTACGGTCAGATATGTCAAAAAATTGCCCAAAAAAGGGGAACCACTAAAACTATTTTTATACTCCTTTCTTTTATGAGGTATATATGTATGTCTAACATTATAAATATATTAATGATTTTTGTTTCATTTATTTAACCGGATCACTTAAAAAAAACTTATTTATGTGCAAAAAAATCAAAAAGAGTTTTGCTCAAAATAGTGGCTACGCTTTTTTGAGCAAATATTTGACATATCTGACCATAGCCTTAGACAGATTCTTGCAAAAAACATAAGCAAAACTCCACATATTCTTTTAAACAAAAGCTCATTTATTGCGACAGTTTAAGGAACAGAAAAAATGCAAAGTCATATACATTTCATTTTTAGTGCTGCACATATGAGTTTAAGTTTAGTGTTACTTTTATGGCACTGGATTTGTGTTTTAATGATTGCAGCTACAAATATTTAAGTAAAAAAGGAAAAAGTTAAGAAGAATAGTATAGTAGTATAGTAGTACATTGGCCTATAAGCACCGTTACCAAAAATAGGTATATTGTGCAGCCATTTGCTTAACTATGGGTCAGGGCGTAACAACTCTGCACTCAAGAGAACGTTCCCTTCTTGTGCAGAGTGCTCTGCGGTCTCATAATCTATATCGCAAAACCTTCACGTTACTACATTCGACCTGCAAAATACTCCTTTTTGTTTGATCCCTGCTATACGTAAAACGATTTTTTTGGCCTTTGGCTTACATCGATGGTACGCGCTTTGACAAGCTTTACCTACGTCTAAGCAAATTTGATCTTGGTCCTAGAACAGTCCCAAAGCCCTTAAATGAGTTTTTAAGAAATAAAAATATTTTAACTAAAATCAACGAAGAAAAGCTAAGTATTAATAAAACTTCTAGAAAACGTGTGCAATTTTTTGACTGGGAATATATATAATATTCTATGTTTATGTTGTTATGTTTACATTATAGTAATTAGAAGTAAGTTAATCGATTGTTGACCCTGTGTTTCTAACACGACTTAAAGAAATAAATATTTATAAACATAAATGGCTTTTAAATTCCTTTTCGTTACTTTTATTCTCAATACTAAGCCTGAGGCGGTAATTTTGTGTTATGGTAGGGCATATTTAACAACTCTTCATGTCTGGGGGCAAATTACGGCATTCGATTCGAATCGAAATTTGAAAATTCTTATTAGAATTCATGTATTAAAAGCATTGACAACTCGATCGATCCTGTAGAATTTTGATTTCAATCGAATTTTCGTAATTTGCCTCCTGATTTTAAAATTCCGGGACGAATCGTCGCATTCGACTCAAATCAAAATACAAAAATTCTTATAAGAATTTCTATATTTTGAAAACATTAACAACTCATTCGATCAAGTTAAATGTAGATTCGAATTTAATGCGGCGGTTCGTCCCAGGATTCGAGAATTAAAAAATGGGTCAAATTATTAAAATGCAAGAATATTAAGCAGTGTACAACAGGATTTTGCAAACTTTATTTGGTCGATTATTGCTTTAACAAGTTTAAATGTTGGCAATAGCCTGTAAAAAAATTATAAACAAAAAACTTAAGAGAAACAAAAACATATTTAAAATTCCTTTTAATCATTCGTTAAATAGCAAAATATTTAAAATCATTAAAAACTCATTTTTTGTTTCCAGTTTTTTTTTTTATTTGGTTTAGCCCAAAATATCCTTAACGCAAATTTCTTATTCACATACATATTTTTATGTGCGTGCGGATTTTTAGAATATTTATACACATATATTCTTACATCCTTAAATCCTTAATTTTAACATTGAACCATTTACTTACTGCTCATTCATCCATCCATCCATCGGTTCGTGCATACATTTAGTTCTGATACGTGTAAATATGTATGTGTACGCTACCACCCTCATTATATCAACTTAATGTTGAAATATGTCTATTAGTAACCCAATTAACCAAGTTGTTTGATTTGAATTAAAACTTATTTTGATTTAGTGCACTTTGCTTTAAAAGATTCGCTAAACTTGTTTTTGAAACCATTATTATTGTGTTATAATATTATAAATGTAAAATTAATTTTTCTCTCTGCTTTCAGCGAATTTGTTTGGTAAACCATAATCTTAATCTATCTCTGTGCAAGCTTTAAACAATAGCATTTTTAACTGGGTTGTTAATTTCCTTCCTCATGGCTTGTTACTGAAAGCAACATTAGCAAAAAAAAAGTTTTGGCGAAAATCCTTAAGTTAAATAGCGTTTAAACAACGATTTGTAAATTGTTAACGATCATTATTTAAAAATGTTTAACAAATTTTTGTAGTTTTTTTATCGTTTTCATTTTTTGCTTTTTATTTTCTCTTATATTTTAAATGTTTGTATTTGTTTTATTTTTCTTCTTTTTTTTTGATGGCCTTAAGGGATGTTCAGCAAGTCTTGCATTTTGTTAATCTTTTGCTAATATTGGAAGCAAAAAATATTACGTGTTTGTGTGTTTGAATCCTTCTTACTGATATATTTTTTATCCGACTCGAAAAAAGGAAAAAACTTAAAAAATATTTTTACAAAAGATTCAAAAACTGTTTGTTTTTTTTTTCAATGCTGGAGAGTATGTAAATGATGTGTTTCCGTCATGCTTCAAAACAAAGTGGCCTTTTTATTATGGCATGTTTGTTTTTAGTTTGATGAGTTTATTTTCTAAACATTTACCAATAACTTGAATATTATGTTGTAAAACAAATCTTGAATACAGCGTTTAACTTTTAAAATTTATTTTGCCCATTAACATGAAATTTGTAATAAATATGCCAAATGAAAAAAAAAAAATATTACAAAATCCGTTTTTAAAAGTATTTTTAAAATAATTTCATTATTTACAATTTAAAATTTAATAATAATTTAATTTACTTTAAATTAATAAAAATCTTAACAAAAACTTAAATTCAAATCTTCAAAAGCATTTAAACAAATTTATATCAACTTTTTATTAATTGACTTTGGAAAGTTAGGTTGATTTAAAAGTATTAAATTTGTGTTTATTGACAATAATTTACGCCATTAACCCTAATATGGTGATTGGGTCAACATGAACCGAAATAACAGAGATTAACCTTAAAATGTTTCATTTTTAGCTAAATAACTTTGATTGAAAGATTTATTTTAAATTTATTTAAATTTTATTCATGGATAAATGATTTAATTTATCTTTAATAAAAATATGTCAATTAATGTTAAATTGACACGTGTAATTTTCACTTTAAAAAATTAGCTAAGAATATTGAATTTTTATTGTATAAAAGTGTATGTGTTATTGAGGAGGACACGCGCCATATTAAGCGTGTAACCATGTCGGGGTGTAGAAACATACTTTCAACACAACAAACGGATGAATTTATAAACCTACAAACGTACATGCAGTTATGACTACCCTTTCCATATGTAGATGCGAATAAAAGCAACACCCTTTTAATGTTTTTGTACACTTTGTAGCTTTTATTATTATTTTTTATTATATTTTTTTATTTTATGGATGAAATAATGGCTGGATAAATGAACGAAATGGTTGTTGGTTGACTGATTGAATAAATGGCTGGGATACCTAAAGTTTTACTTGTTTTCCTCTTAATGTGAATTTTACCATCAAATAACCACATTTGTGTCAACAATAATATGTCGAGTTTATATTGTCAAGTATGTCAAAATGTGTGTGAAAATGAACGAGAGTTTATAATGTGAATATAAAAGTATCTACAATAAATATACATAACTTTACATTCATACATACACATGTATAAATATAAAAATGTTTTTTTTGTTTTTGTTTTTGTCATCAATAAAAGATTAAATGTTAAACGCATAAAAAGCAAACACTTTTAAAACCAAAACGCCATTTTAATGTTAAAGACTTTTTGGGATTATTAAATCGTAACTTTTAAAATATAAAAAGCTAAGGAAGACCACGACATATTTATATATGCATGTATGTACGTTTAGGGGTTTCAATTAAAAAAAAATTATTACCGATTACTTGGCTTATGGCTTCAAATAAACTAGCATGACGGGTCTTTATAACCGACTGCAGCTTATTGACGATGCTCTGACGTAAAATAAATATAATTTAAAAAAAACCCCGTCTTATATATTTTTTTAATTTAAAACGCATCTGAAATTGGTTTTCTAAAACTTTACTTACTTTCTTTTCTGGATAGAACAGTACGTTTGTTCCATGAGATAAACGTATACTCGATTTTCAGGAGCTTCGATCCTTTGCAATTCTTCTCCAATTTCTGACACCTAGCTTCGGGATGTCTTCCTTCACTTGATCCTTCCATCCCCAGGTTCGCATTCAATTGACTCCGTAGCTGGAGCATTTTCATTAATTCTTACAACATGACATAGCCAATATAAACGTTGAATTTAGATACGCGTAACTATGTCAATGTCGGCAAACATCTCACAGCGCGCAGTTCATATGATATTGTTATCCTCTGTCAACGCAAATTGGTCCATAGATTTTGCGAAAAATTTTCCTGTTAAGCACTACAACCCCTTCCTCATCTTCTTTTGCAAGTACCCATGCTTCAGAGCCATATATAAGCGCGGGTAATATCAGTGTCTTGTAGAGAGTTATTTTTGTCTCACGGATGGTGGCTTTTTTTATAAACTGCTTACTTAGTCCAAAGTAGCATCAATTAGCCAATATTGTTTCTCTTTATAATCTTAAGCTTAATCTTAAAACTGATGTTGTTTTTATTATTTATGGCAGTTCCAAGGTAGATTAAATTTATGACTCTTTCAAAATTGTAGTTTTTAAATTCCACGATTTGTCCAAGTCGTTTTGTGCGTTGATATCATCAACTTAGTTTTATCTGCATTTACTACCAAACCCACTTTGGCAGATCCTTTCTTGACTTTTTTCAAAGGTGGAAGTTACTGATCGCAATGTTCGCCCACATGTGCTGTCTGTTTTGTGAATAGTGTGCCAGTTCTATTCACATTTGCGTCTCGTATAACCTTTTCTAAGGGGATGTTAAAGAGATCACACGAAAGGCTGTCTAAAACCTCTTTTGGGACTGAAAGGCTCAGAGATATTTCTGTCTATTGTAACTAAGGACTGCGTATCAGTTAATGTTATCCTGCAGAGTCTTTCTAGTTTCGAAGAGATGCCAAACTCATACTTGAAATACCTTTGGACGTATGATGCTATCGACAGCGGCCTTATAGTCGACAAAAAGATGGTATGTGTAAATCTGTCTGTAAAGGATAATGGTGGACTCGCAAGGTGTCTAAAGCCGCATTGATAGGGGTTAAATTTTTAAAAATTTACCTTTTTCAAATAATATCGATACAGTTAATAATGAAAAAAAAAATTTTAAACTCTTACTATCATTGACTTTATTTTATAAGAAAATATTTATTTAAACCTTTTTTATTTTAAGGCAATCTATCTGAGTCCATTCACTCGCTCGATGGCTGAAAGTGCGATAGAAAGTATATAATTTACGCTGAAAAAATTTACTTAAAAAAATTGGACTTCAATTTATATAAATATGTATTGTGAAAGTATTTTCTTAAAGCTGCGTTGTTTAACTTGGATGTTCTTTATATGCTTGAAAAATAGAAAATCCACTGAAGGTTTTGTCGCTTTTTTTAATACAAAAAATGTGAACTAAGGTAAGATAAAACATGGTCCTCGACTGATAATAACTCAAATAAAACCTTATTTTACTGACAAATTCTAACTAAAAATGTATTGCGATTTTTGTTCTAACAAATTTATTGAGCATTTTTTGATTTATAAACTGCCATTTGATTTATTTAAAATTTATTGCAGTAAAACAATATAAATTGCTTTAAGTTTTTTTAAAAAATTTTTTCTTCTTAAATCCACATTTTTTTTTTAAACGAACATGAATTGAATTAAAGTAATCGACCGTTATATTTCCTAGAGTCACACAAACAACTCATCTCTTTTTTTGCATTTGTATTTCTTGTTGTTTGTTTTTCTCGTATACAAGCTGCTGCCATTTACAAATGTTGCTCGCGTAAACATACAACTACACACATACACGAGACCTTTGCATTTCTCCCACACTTTTTTTGTTACACACACACATACATTGCTCAGTTCCCTTTATGCTTTTTTTTTGTATTTTTGTTATTTGTTTGCCTTCCTCGGTTGGGGGGGTTTTTAACTATAAACATGACCAAATTTATTGATGGACAAAACAAATGGTTGTTGTTACTGCGAAAATTTCTTTTGGTTGCACAAGGGAAACGTAACAAATAAACAAAAAAAAAACATGAACATCCCTGCTGGGGGATGCTGTGCAGAGGTAAAAGTTCAATATTATTTAATGTCTTGGTTTTTCTCCCTTTGTTTTGTTTTTCGACTTTTTATTTAATTTTTTTTTTTATTTTATTTTGGCGTCAGCTTGTAAGCGTAGCCGTGTTTATGTCATTTCGACTCTAATTTATTCCTTATTTTTTGGGTTCATATTTGTGATTCAAAATTTAACTGCTCCTATTTGCAAGTAAAATTTTTCAAAGACAAATTTGTTACCATTGTTTTGTTTGAACTTGTCGTGTGAAAGCTTTCGTTAAAAATAAGCTTTATTGGAAATTTAAAATTTAAAAGCGTATTAAATAGTTATGTTATGAATTACTATCACATGTTTTGAGTTTGCACGGACTTAACTAAAGAGTCGTTCCACGGGGTTTTCAAATTTTGGGAATCAATGCTGCAGCTGATAAACTTGTTTCTATTTGTTGATTATATTTTGTAAAATTATCAAACTGGATACGACAGCAATTCACATAAGGCCCTGGACGCTCTTGGTTCCTATGTGAATTGCTGTCGTCTTCAAAAAATCATTGACTTTAAGCTGGCGACTTGATTGATGCATGTAAAGTTTTGAGGACGCCATTAGCATAACCATTACCACTATTGAACACTTTTAAAATTTGATGACCATAAATTTTGTTTGTCCTAAGTGTAGTGCTATGTATACTAAAGACTTGTGAATTTATTAGGACAGTGCAACGTGCTACACAGCTCAAGCAACATTGGATGATAATTTTACGTAGAAGTCATGTGATTTTGCACTTGAAGCCTTGCGAGTTGATCTTATTAATTTTTTTATTGGGGTGGTTTCCCTACTATACATCAATGCGAATATGCCACGAAACACATGCCAAATTTAGTATGATTTATGCAATATATTCGGATGCATGCACCTACTTAATAGAGATTTGACTCAGTTTAAATTAAAACTTTATCTTTTTGGTCAACTTAATAATTCCTTAAATTAATTACAAAATTTTAAATATTGACTTTTGCGTACGACCTGCGAGTATATAAAAACGATGTTAAAGTGCATTTAACGTTATTTTTTGTCGTAGTGGTTACATTGTTTTTGTTGTGACGTTCTTGTAAAAGTATGTGTTTATTCAAATGTGTGTATATTAAGTTTGTGTGCCTATGTGTGTGGCTGTGCATGTATGTGATTATGTTCATACACGACCATATTATTTTAATCGATTGATGATAGCTGATGCTTGCAAATTATATATTGTTCATTTTGTTGCTGTTGCAGCCGTTGTTTTGCTGCAGCAACATATTTGAGTCCATTAAAAATGCGTTTAACATGTTTTCTGTGGTTTTATGGTTAAATTATAAAATTGAAATAAAATACAAACAAGCCACATGTACGTACACAAGCGTACACACACACATTCAATATACTATACATACCCAGTGGCGTATTTGAGCTACATTTTCATTATGACATTTCTTATATATTTATTAGTTGCATCAGGTTTTTCATGCAGCAACTGCTTTGCTACTGCCGTGCAATTTCAGACATCAATATTTATTTAAAAAAATATAAGAAACAAAAAATATTTATCAAATGCCTTAATAATACGGGTATCACCTGGTGCAGTTCTATTTAACTTGTTACAAAACAATATAATAATTTCAATTTACTCGGCTTTAGATTCATTTTTAAAATTTTACGTAACAGCTAAGAATATAAATTTTAATCTAAAATTAAGTAACTCCGATACTACCCAAGTGTAATGCATTTTCGAACTCAGCAAAGATTTCGCGTCAGCACTCCTTCTATTCGGTACTACTGTAAGTTGAATGTAAATTTGTTCTATTTAAACAAACTTTGAATAGTGTATTGAACACTATATTGCTTAGACCGAAAGGTATTTATTACCTAGTCCATTGAAAAGAAGAGTTGCTGGCGCTGCATATTAAAATCCTGTTTATGAGTCCACAACATCCTTCCGGCCTTTGGTAATTTCGAACTGATGGTCTACTAGAACACATTATAGCGGTAACACCAACCAGACGGAATCTTTGAAAATTTTTAAAAACTGCTGCAAAAACTCATAAAAAATACTGTAAATGTCATCAATGGTTTAAACTTATTTTGCGTTTGCCACTATGAATCATAATGATATTTGCCACTGGGTACATGCATTCATCACCAAACAGACAAGGGCAAAAAGGGCCAAGTCCTGCTAACAATTTTTACTGAAAAAAAGGAATATATAAAGTAAAAATTTATCGAATATGGTGAACTTTTCTTATTGAAGTAGTTTTACTTTTGGTTACATGATGTCTGCCGTTAGATCAAAAGTTGTGACTTCTTAGTTACTTCTAAGAAAAATTGAATTTATATATGGCCTGGAGACACGTGTCAGGCTACCAATTTTGTGACTATTTGGTGACATTGTTGACAAAATTTCTACGTATTTAAATATGTCGTTAATGAGCAACTAATGCTATAAACAAGAGTGTTTTAAGTTTCTTTTTTCTATTTTTTGAACGGAATTAAAAATGCCATCAAATTATCTAAACAACACATTATTTAGAAAACTTATGACTAGAAATACGAAAACGTGCTTGTAGTTACAATGCCTTGCCTTTCAAAAGTACTAGAGTCTTATTATATTAAAAGAATCAAATATTTATAAAGAACTCAGAAAAATCCTTTAACCGATTCGCAAGCATTATATACTTTAGTGTGAGGCTTATTAGTTTATACCTTAGTTACAGTTTGCATACAGACATGCTCTTGCTTCATACGTGAATTTTTTTTAATACTCCAGTACATGTACATAAACACAAATATTTATTAAATATTTTTACTTCAATGCATGTTTTACAAATTAAATGTTAAAAGTTATTAACACGTAAATTTACGGCCGAAATGTTAATGGTTTCAACCACTTACTCATAACACAGCTCTAATGCACATACGGAAATGAAATGGTTCAGTAGTTACTGACTTAGAAAATCATAACATTTTAGGATTTTTAAATTTTTAAAAAATAATGTCGTTGTTAGATTCCTTATCAATGTTGCTATAAGATTAATTTAAAAATTTTACTATTATTCTTAGCAAGCCTTACAAAAAATTTCTAAAATATATTTGGAAACAATACTCTGGAACTATATATTATATATAAAAAATTCATCTTTATACTATTCTTAACCCATTACGTCCCAGATATATTTTTTTTTCGAATAACTTTATAAAACTTGGTAGTTTAGGTAATTTGGGGTCAAAAAATAAAAATCTGTTGTTCAAATTTTTTTAAGATTTTTTGTTTTTGAAAAAAAAGGTGTTCGATTAATCGAACACTGGGCACTATTAAACACTTTTTTTTTATTCCTATGGATTGTTAACGTAGAAGAAAAATTTTATTAAAAACTAAGCTAGGTTGTTTCTTTTATTGAAAAGTAAAATATAAAAATGCATTTACATATTTAAATTAAAAATTTATATTATTTTGCTTCATGATATTGCTTAAAACAGTGTGTATGAAGAGCCACATTGCACTTTTTCCATAAAATGAACTTGGTTTGTGACAATTTTTTACATAAAAATGAACTTGGTTTGTGACAATGCTTACATCTCCATTTTGTATTGTTCTTTATTTTAACTATAAGATGCTTACTTTTTCCTGTAGGAATAATATTCATTTGAAGTCTGGGTGAGTCATCAGAACTGCCATCAGTGTCTGAATCAAGTTCTTCCTGTTTTACCATTGAAGAATATGCAAGACCCACTCGAAAATCTTTTTGCGTTCTTATATTTTGATTTTGATGACGACGACAGAAACAGTCAAGTTTTAAAGCATTTACCAATGAAGAATTTAATGTGGAGATCCGCAACGGCCATTACCACTTCTTTGCTCGTATTGCAACGCTGTAATTTTGGACAGCATTGTCATGTAAATCTACTCCTCCCATTTCTCCGTTGTAGTTTCTCAATAATTTTGGTTGGTTATAATTCACAAAACCACCATGTTCAATTATGTTGCCATCACTACTTTTTTTGCTTTTTCTATCTTTTGGCTGGAACAGTGGGGTAGATCTTTTCAAAATTGGTAGCGACTGTAACTTCTTTATTGTCCTGCCACCGCCAGATGAAATTTTATTTTTTTTTTTGCCACACTGAAAATGATGCACCTCTATTTTAATTTTTTCCGATTCTATTTGCTCGCACCATTTGCTCATCAACTGACAAATCTGCCTCCCAAATACCAAATTGCATGAACTTTTTGTTGATAAGCTCATACAAAGGAGGAATCTTATATTTTGTAAATTAAATTAATAATAATAATTTTAAATTAATTTAAAAAAACCTTTGCCATTTTGTCGTTTTTGTCTAGGTTAAAGTTATTGCTGAAGTGTATAAATTTTTTAATGTCTAACAACTTATTTCTTGGCACACATAACTTCACAGCTGGAACGCCTAATGTTGGGTGATTTGACCAATAGCAACGAGTCGCAGGTACAGTGTGATATCCAGACAACACCAGAATACCTGGCAATCGTTAAAGCATAACGTTGTCTAGAAGAAAATTTGAATTCTGCTGCTCAGTCAAAATACTACATTAATATCAATTATAGCACACCTTTTTTCTTTAGATTATTAAATAATCCACATAGCTACATAAACAAAAAAATATAAGAAATATCGATTATGTAATATAATACAAATTCTTATATTGTATAACTAACAAAATATCCCCAATTTTTCCTATCTATATATATAAACGTAATAAAAAACTCATTTTCCACTCTGAGGAAAAAATGCTAAATAGTGCCCAGCGTTCGACTTCTCGAACACTGTATTTTGAAAACATATTACAACAATTGAAACAAGTGAAAAACCAAAAACATCGGCTTTCTATTGTCAAAAGTTTGATCGTTCTTTAATAGATCTACACTTTTATTTTTTTAATTTTTAAATTTTTTTTACAAAGTTTTCAATTTTTAAAATTATGCTAAAATTAATACATTTTCTTCTTCTTCATTATAAAAAGGGGATTGAAGTGGGTAAGAACTTTTATATTTACATTTAAAGCTAACCCCTTACAATATATAATTGTATAAAAAAAATATTTCTAAGTGTTACCAAAAAAGAGGAAAATATTAAGAAAATCGCTTAAAAATTACTGTTCGAATAATCGAACACTGGGACGATATGGGTTAATAAACAAAATTATGAACATTAGCTAAATGTTTAAAGTTAAAGAAAGAAAATTGTCTAGTTTTTTGTAAAACTATTCAAGAAAATTAAAGTAATCCAGTTCTCAAATGATGGTCTAACAAATTTTGGAAATATAACCGTCGTTTTGATTGCACAGTAAATATAATAATTAAAAAATATAAAAACCATTTACAAATTTCGACAATTAAGGTAGTTTCTGATTTGTTCTTCGATTTAGCTTTAAAATTGAAAGTGATTCATACCACATGCAATCAACGTCTCCACTCGCGATAAGATTAATTAATATATATTGTTAGAGACTACAGAAAGTATGACCAATAAAAAAATTTTATTCGTTTTATATGATAAAGTTAAAATATTTTATGAAATTGTTTTTGTGATCTTCACTGCAAGCAGTTTTTGCCTGGTTACACGAACATATACGTTTCTATGTAAGAATGCGTCTAAAATTGTATAGATGTAGTTGTAACTTTTATTGTCACGTTGATGTTGAGCACACAAAAATTTCAATAACTTACGCACAATTGAAAAATGTCAATTTTTTTGTTTAAAGTTATTTGAACTAAAAAAATGTAGGTAAAATCAGTCAACAAAATTGACGTTCATTACAGTGAAAAGGCCTATGTTGTCTTCGCAATAACTATTAACATGCAATCCACTGCAAATGCGGCATATTTTGTGATAAATGTGGGATGGAAAATAGTAGTGTTACCCAAAAGAATGAGTTTCTGCTTTTTACAATGTAATTTGTAATAAATTTGTTTTAACGGGAAAAATTTCATATTCGTTTAGCCTTTAGCGAAGAAACATATTTGATATAAGGAATGCCAAACAACTAGATGTAGGTTTAAGCCATAGTTTTCTGTATCATTTCTACAATGGTTTTATGGTCAAAAGCGTTTCAAATGTAAGTTTAGCAAGAAAAATTTATTTTTTATGAAACGAATTGATACCATCAGTGTCCTCATATGCCCATAAAAAAATATGTTAAACTCACACTTTACGAAATGAAATATAAACGAAGAATTGTTTCAAAAAAGTTCTGGCTCCTGATATCTTTTTAATAATTGGGAAAAATATGCTGCCAATACCTCCGTCATAATAACGTCATTACAATTAAGGAGTCGCCGAACAAAACAGACTTTTTTCCATTCTTTTAAAGAAAATGTTGTTTGATATATTTGCGTTAATTTGGATAAGTTATATTACAAAATAAACTTATTTGCGTAATATTTATTGCGTTCTTATAGAAAAATTTGGTTTAAAAAATTAATGCAGAGCAAAACGTGTTTTCCATGCAAATATATTTTTTATTTGTTTCGTTGTAATTTCTATTAACTTTTTTTTTCATTTTATTTTAAATAATTAAATTTAAAGCTCTTTAATTTCGTAAACCGTTAAAGTTTATTTTTGCAACTTTTTGCAGCTCGATGCATTGTATAATAAGAAAAGAATTTTATATATATTTGGGGCTTATGCAATAAAATAGTCGAGTAAAAAATATTATCTTTGATTTTCCAAAATTTTGAATCAATCAAGAAGGCACTTTTTATTTTCAGGCTCCTCAATTTTTAAACAGCAGACTTATGACAATATATAATAAATAAAACAGTCATTTATACAATGGCAGCCGAATATTTAGTGAATTTTTTACCTCTTCGTAACAATTCCTCACCAGGGGCATGTTAAGAAATTAACATAAATACAGTTTCAACGCAGAAGGAAAATTAAGTTAAAATTATTGTTTATCTTATACCAGATTTACTATAGTTTAAAGCTACTTAATACGAAATTATGCCAAATCCAGCTACTTAAGACCTAAAATTTTCGAAAGCATCACATACTTGTTTACTTCGTATTGATTTCAGAATAAAATATATAATTTTTGTTTTTGTGTAATAATAAGTTTTGTTTCAAAAACTAACACAAAAAAACTAAACAAAACCAGGTTTTCGCTTTTGCATTCAAACATCGTTAATGCTGCAATTTGCTAATTAAATTTTTATGGGGCTTAAAAATTTGAAAAAGTTTAAAAAAAATTAAATTCCTTTAAACATATTCCCCTCCCTTCTTTGCCCTTTGCAACATTTGCAGTAACTGCCAACACTCAATCAAACAAATTCAAGTCATTTATTTTCGTTCTTTTCTTGTAATTGTCCTTATTGTTGTTGTTAAAAAAATACATCAACATTTTTTCGTTTGTTGAGTTTTTAACATTGTAGTCGACAACTAAATACTTCAACAGTATTTAGTTAAGGAATAGAAATGAAAAAATAAACAAAAAATGTACGAGTATGTGAATGTGAGTCAGTATTAGATTGTTTTGTGTTTAAATGATTGTATTTAATGTTTTGTAATTTACCGTTAAGTAGACAAGTATTAATGGTTAACTCCAATGGAATGCGTAAAACAATTCAAACACACATTTAAACAAAATAAGACGAGAAGAAAAATAGCAAAAGCCACACACACATACATACTTATAGCATTAACCATCCATCGCACACATCCATGTTTGCATAGACGCAATAAGAAAAATGTTTCATTTTTTTTTACAGAAAACAGAAAAACTACCAACAAAGTAGAAAAAAAAACATATATGGTGTAATCGATTACAAGTATCACTACAGAAAACTTGGACGAAATATATGTCAAACCAAAATATAAGCAGACGCGTTTCTCATACACTAGACAACGCCTAAATAGAGGTTTGTCATAAACTAAGCTCATATGTACTTTTATGTACTTGAGTTTGGTAAAGTAGTGGTTATTAAAATTTAATGCGGTATATCGGCAGATACGATACAGATATATTAATATACATTTGCTTATTCCCTTTTTGACTTAAAGTCGTACAAAATGCTTCACCAAACTATAATACTTTGTTTGGTCGGGTATATCTAAACATTTTCAGAACAAGAAAAAAATTAACAAATGGATGTTTGAAAAAAAATGTACAAAACAAAATGGCTGAGTTGACGTTTTGTGTTGACGTTTGAAACATTCCTTTGTTTTTTTACGCTTATCTTATCTTTTTTCTTTTATTTCTTTTTAAATGTTTTTTTTTCCGTTATTGCTGCGCTTTAGTAACATGTTAACTGCCTTTACTTTTCTTTAAAATATATTATTCTTTTACTAAGCTTCTCCTGTAAAATCGTTTTTTTTAAGGACTACAACAAAATAAAAAATATGTTTAGTTCTTCATTACATTTAACATTTGTCTTTGTAACCTAAAGAGAGACATATATGTCTTATTGTTTTAAACGTTAAAAAGTAATGCAAAACGGCAAACGTTTTGAGTAACTAGGGCTAGAGAAATTATATTTAAGTGATAATATTTATAGTTCAACAGCTACTATTTGTCACACACCATCAAATGTCTCTCTCTCTGAATTTAAACTTTATATGTAAAAATAAATATAAATAATTATCCTCTAAGTACAATCATCGTAAATACAACTAAATAAACCTTTTTATATTTGTTGTCTGTACTTTTTTGTGCATCCATATGTAGTATGCTTACGTTAACCGTGTTTTTTTCTTTTGTTTATGTGTTTTGTATCCCTTAATGGTTGTAACGGATATTGGGTAATGAAGAAATGCCAAAACGAATATCAAGAAACATATTTTGTTTTGAAATTGTCTAAATATTTGACGGAATAAAAAATAAAGATAAAAAACTGTGTCTTAAAAACGGCAAAACAAAAAGCTTTTAGTAACAAAACGTGCTGACAAAAAATGTTTGCGCAGTTGGACGAAATGTAATTTGTCAGTACATTGTTAAGAAATTTTTTTAAAGAAAATATTCTTTCAACTTTGCTAAAATATATGATTTTGAATTCTTTGGATTAAGCGAGAACATATGTATGTACCTCTTATGTAAGTACATGTTTATTATATTTTATTAAATTTCAATGACGTATACGCAACACAACATTGCTTATACGCAAAGGCTGCCCAATCGTTAAATATTTAAATTTGAAAAAAAATGTCACATATTATTTAAGATATTTATTTAATGTTTTATTTTTTATTTATAACATATAGGGGAAATCCGGAAACGAATAAAA
This sequence comes from Melanophora roralis, assembly GCA_963583895.1. NCBI lineage: Eukaryota > Metazoa > Arthropoda > Insecta > Diptera > Rhinophoridae > Melanophora > Melanophora roralis. The sequence goes on from OY757189.1 coordinate 1,660,264, forward strand.
CATTTTTTATTATTCTTTTATTAAGAATCTTTACAAAATTTTATTCCGCATTAACAAACGATTGAGCAAAAATTAATATCAAAAAATTCGTTAATTTTTTTTTGTTCTCTAATGTGTGAAGCATGTAAGTATGTACATACTATAAAAGGGTTTAAAAATTAATTTTCTGCTGTAATTAGAACAAATTGATAATTTGCTAAAGGAGCTCGATTTAACTAATTTTTTGATTTAACAAAAGGGTCTGCCATTAAATCATTCGATTAATCCAGTTTTTACTATAAAAACTATATTTATTTTCTGTTAACCATACCATACATATGTGTGTTTTTAAAAATCTGAATATAAAACCAAAAACTTTGTCGAATTGAATGAAGTGGCTCATATTTGGCCTACGCGAGGCAAAAAAAAACAATTCATTTTTTTAAGACTTCCATACAAAAAATAACAGTACACAGGGATGTACCACAAACTTTTAAATTAAAAAATTCTGCTATAAGTGTTTCTATCATCCAGATCTAAACTTCGGCATTTTGCGCCCTTGACAAAGAAACAGTTTAACTGGGGATGTTTAAAAACAATGCTCAAAAGCATTTACAGTGTGCACAGATCTTCAAGAATCAAACGTTAATCAGGGTACACTTATACAGGTAGTATGAAGGCGAATTCAAAAACTTCGCCCTCTGCATTTCCTTTTTGTGTTTGAGAAAGTGAATGTCAAAAAATTTTAAATTTCAAACAAAATTAATAAATCTGACTATAACTTTAACAAAATTTCAAGGCCAATTCATAATCAGCTGGTTTCTTTACACTACCTGTATTAGTGTACCCTGACGTTAATTCTTAATCAATACCAAAGAAGCGCTCAAAAGCTCATGATAAATTACAACTGATACAACATAATAATAACAAATGAATTGTTAAATTGTGTTGACACGATTCTTTTTCATATTGAGCACATATATAACGCACCTAAATTTAGATAAACATTTGCAAAAGTGTTAATAACTTTCGATGAGTTAATATTTTTTTGGGCATCACTTTTCGAAAAATTTAGTTTTTTTCGCTTTTTAAACACATTAAAAAAAAATACAATTGTAAATATTGTCGATGAACATTCATTTGGAATAATATTTATGAATCCCAAATTTTTGTAGCCTGAAAAATTTTATTAACAACCATAATGTCAAATTTCTTAAGGTTTTGTCATAATTTTTTCATATTGACTGATATCAAAATGACCCTAATTGATCACAAAATTATAAAGGTAGAGCATGAATGTATGTATGTATGCCCCAAAACCTATTAATATGTATGTAGTTAAAAAATTATATGTTGACAAGTAGGAGATTTATTGGCACAAACATATACATACTCCTGTTATACACATACACACGTGCAACTCCAAAAGCCATAAACCAAAACACAAATATGCATTGCATTTATATATTCTCATGTTTTTTATAGAAGAGAGGAAGCAAAATACTTCATTACTCATAGTATGTCATTTAATGTTGCACACATATTTGCATAGTTTAACAACCAGATACATGCACTAAATACATATTTAACAGATGAGCCACATAGAGTTTGAAATGCTTCGAGACAAGTCGCCAAACAGTTTTGTAATGCTTTGTGCGTTGTGTGTTGTCGCCATATTGACATTTGGAAAAATATCTAAATGTATACGAACGTAAATTGATACAAATATATACAAACATATGTTCTTATACACGAATACATACACATATTTACTTGCAGTATTCTCATCATATTCATATATAACAAACAAAATCGTTTTCATTCTAACATGTTCACAAACAAAAGGACACGCACTAAAGGACTTTTGAAGCATCATCAAAATGAAAAACTTACTGTGTGAATGTGCACGAGTGTTGACATGCATGTTGTGTATGTGAGCATATTTATCCAGTATGTAAATTTTGGAGTTTATTCCTCATTGTGAATACATGGATAAAACAGTCTATACGTTAAAATATTTTGAGGTTAAGAGTGGCCACTGCAACAAAATACTAATCAAAAGATCTACCAGCTTCATTTAGTTTCAGTTAAATAGGAATTATTTTTAATATTAAAAACATCCCCTTATTTGAAAGGAAAAAAGCTGGAGAAATCAAAATATATATCAAATCTGAAAAAAACTTAATGTAAAAGTATCTCTTGCTTAAACTTGCCTTGAAAAGGGTATATATCAGCTTGTCATTCCGTTTGCAATTTTATTGTTATTCATTCGCGATCAAATAAAATATATTTATTCTGGATCCTTATAGATAGGGAAGTCGATTTAGCCATGCCAGTTTGTTACGCATTAAGTCGAACATGTGTTGTTGATTTCGGTATACGTTGGACAATTCGAACGCAGGAAAAAAGTGAAGACTGTTTCTATGAAAGGAGTTTGGCAGTTACAGCTTACTATCGCTGTGAATACTCTTGCAAAGACAATAGATGCACATGGTATCATACGTGTATATTGTTTTTGCTTAATTTGTTTTCTGTTTTTTTAAGAGTCATTGTGTGTGTGTGTGTTTGTGTGATTGTTGTTATACCCTTCACATAGTAATAAGGGTATATGTATGTATATTAGATTGTCACTACATTTATAATATTTTTTTAATATCCATTTGCGACCCCCTCAAGTATATCCTCAAGTGGATCAAATGGATTCTTAAAAATAGTCGATACAACTGTTTAAATTTTGTGAGTTTTCTGTTTCGAAAACTATGACAGCTATGCACTTTAAGGCCACCACTTTCCTAGATCAGATGGCTCTTACTTCTTTTTAATTTATATTTTTGAAAAAGCTAGAGCCAACTGAGAACTTTGACTCCCTACAGGGTCAGAAAAATAGGAAATTAATTTCTTTATTATATTAGCATTATATTGATTAAGGTTTTCTTAGTCAATAAAATACTTGAAAAGAGAAACTTTTCAACCAGCCAACATTTTTACGTTTTCTTAAAGAAAAAATAACGTTCACGATCGTACTTACTAGTACACTAAGGTGACCCTTACGTGTGTAACAGAAATTGTATAAAAAAAATTTATATTAAAAGATTCAGAAGCTGAACATTCAGAAGATAAGCTAAAACATGATTCCCGCAAAGCATTAAAAGTATTGAATTTTTGCAGCAAGAATTATAGTTTATTTTTTAACCCAAGTTTTGTTGATTTTTTGTAAAGCTGGTACCTCTACTGTTTTGTTAAAGTCATTGATGCAATATCTGATGTGCCCAGAACAAAGAAATAAAAAAAGAAACCACAATATTGTTACTGACAACCAGTGTTATGAACACAAGAAAAAGTCATTACCAAACGACTTTACTTCTTTTTGTTGTTCGACCACATACTGCATTGTCATTGGCTTATGCAAATTTTTTTTGCATATTTTTTCTTGGCAAAAAAGTTAAAGAGTTGCAATGGTCAAAAGTGTGTCCACGAAAAGTTTCTGACAAGGCACACCAGCTAAAGCCAATCACATGGGCACATACATACGAAAAAATTTACTACTAAAATTGATTGTAGCATTTAATGTTAAAAGTCTGTTATTGGTAAAACCAAAAATCAGTTTGTTTTGTCCCTTTTTGTCAGAGTAAATGTTAGTTCGATTTATGATTGTTAAAGATTTCACAAAACTCTTTCTTTTCTTTTTACAGCAGAACTTTATAAAAATCTTTGACATTCCCAGGATATTTCAAAACATAAACTTAGTTCTAAGGACTGGTCATTAAATTTGTTTAGAAAAACTCAGTAAAATAAAATTTTAAAGATTTTTTAAACTTTGTCGCTTACATAAAAAAATATGATTGACTAAATTTCTATCTGAGCATTAAGTCACAACCCGAAAACTGGTTGAATTTCCCATCCTTTTTTACCTTTTCTCTTTTAATTCTAGTTTTCACTCCATTTAATGTAATTTTTACATAATCAATCAAACAGCTGTAAATATGTAACGATAAAAATAAAGAAAAAACAATATTATTTTTTAACTGTATCATGTCATTTCATGACTTTAAAAAGTTCCTCCCAGTCAAACATAAAATAAACAACCCTCATTAAGGAAAAATCATCAGTAAGGCAAGTGACACCAAATCAACCCCTGATTTTTGCTGGCTGCAGCCTGAATAAGGTGTAAAATTGATTTTTTTTTTAAGTTTGTATGCGGAAACTGGCCACCAAGTGATGGCAATGTTAATGTTTTTAAATATTTTTTGTAGTTGTTGTTATTTAATTGTAATAATGTTTTAACGATGACACAATTACAATTTGTATGCATGACTGATTGTATGTCATGCACCCAATATTGTATGTCTGTAAGCACAAATGTTTGTTACAGTTTTCATATAATTGTACGTCAACCTACAAAAAAAAGTAGGTGGGCTCAATGAAAAAAAAATATTTACAGTCATCGATATAAATTATGAAACACTCTAAATATTTTTGAAAAGTTAACTAATGTTAGACCTATCTAATTTGTTTGTATGTATTTTTATATTAAAGCTTTAAAGAAGCTTTATAGGAAGACTTGTTAAAACATACTTACGCTTGCAGAGTATGTATCGAGAAAAAAACTTTTCTAATTTTGGCAAAAGGTTTTTAGGGTTTGAAACTGGGAATAACTAATTACTTACCTTTTTATTAAATTTGTTTTGAATATTTTGCTTGTCATGAGGTTTATAGCATTCCAATGATATATAAAAATCAATTATATATTTTAATAATTTTGTTGTTGCTTGACATCTTGTTGTTTGCTTTGTAAGCCTTGATCATGATTTATAGGAAAACTTTAAAAAATGAATGAATGTTAAAAAATTATATCTCGTTTTTTATATGTGAGGCCTTTGCTGTAAAGTAGTGGTGAATTTAAGAACTCAATTATTTGCAATTTTTATATCGACAGCTTGATAAGCAGGTTATTTCACAGTTTTCTCTTATTTAGTTTAAACTTTTTTCCGCAGGAATTACTTTCTGAGTTTTTAAAATAGATTTTTTGCGCGGATTCTGCAGTGCAGGAATACTTTTATTAGCCACTGTCTACACTTTATAATTGCAATCATTATTGAAAAACCACAAGTGTTATATGCTGCAAGTGTTGCCACAAACAATAAACCCAACTACGTGTAAAGAGACAACGAGTACGCAGTACGTACTATTAAAGCAATAAATCAATTCTTGGACAAGAAAAAACTACTTTCAAACTAGTTACAATGCCAAAGTCGGCAATGCCGATTCTTGAACACCCTTAGCTGATTCAATTGTCTATATAATAATATGAATGTACATACACACATACCCAGTAGCGGATGTCGTAATGATTTATAATGGCAAACGCTGATAATTTCATATGATCGATGATAATCGCGGAATCCTTTTTTTTTTGTCATTAGGGTGACCATTCATAATAATTTCATGAGTACATGAACTGCTTTTCCATTTGGTGTTCTGATTAAAAATTTATGTACTGAAATGTAGTGATGTGTGTGTTTTAAAAAAAATTTAGTTTTCCATAATATCTTTTAAATTTCTTATGAATTCTTGAGTGATTGTTGAACGAAACTTATGATTAGATTTGAATGTGACACTGGTTTGCCTGTAATTTAACTGGCAATCCAAACGCAATTAGCTAAACAACTAGTGATCTACTCTAAAACATTCTTATTAGAAACATTGTAATTCCGTTAATGATTGGGGTTGAATAATGAATGAAAGAATGAATGACGTAAAAAGCTGTAGTGTAAACATCGTAACAGGCTTCTACTGAAATAAAAGACAGGATTTGTTTTTACACTTATTTGTCACATCTGTAAAATAAAGAGATGCATAGGTAGTGTAGTTGGAAAGTAAATATGTATGACATGGCTTATTCCATGCGATTATGGTTCTACTTCTCGAAAATTTTAATTTTGAGTGACGAAAACACAATAAGTTTCCATTTTCTTTATAATTTTATGTTGTATAATTATATTTAAAAAACTTAAAGTTAATCTAAATAAATACGTTGCCTTTTTGTTGCTCCTAAGATCCAGTCTGGCCTTCCAGAATTTCATTGCAACTAACACACGCATAAGCAAACGTCGCTTTGTATTCAGTTTTTTTCATGTATATTTAAAACAATATTAAGAAATAATATTTATTTCTTCCCCTAATGTTGTTCAAATATATAAAAAGATTTTTAACAGCAGTGTAAAGGACACACAACTCTTTTATTGTATGAGAGTTGCCTTTCCAAATACTGCTTTATATGATGATGATAAGGATGGTTTCTAAAAACATGTATTAAATGAAATTTTGATTGATTATTCAATCTTTTTTTGGTTTTGGTAGTGCAACTAATTAATTTTATGCTTTTGACACATTATTCTATGTATGTATGTTAACTTTTATGTCAAATATTCTCTTGCGTGCTTGCGTGTCTACGCTCTAAATACTTTAAAACCAATTTGATTTATAATGTTTTAGATGCACCTGCTTTGAGGCTTCACAAAATTTTCATTTTTTTTTTTAATTTTGACAAAATTGTTTTTATCTTTTTGGCTTTGATATTACACTGCTCGTTAAGCAAATAATTTATATTTCGGCTTTTAATGAAAATTTACTAATTTTTTTGTTTAGAATTATTTTATATAAAAACGCATATGGGCATTTCCATGTCATCGTACGTGACATTTGTACGCCTACAAAGTGGTGTAGATTTTGCAAAAAGAGTGGTAATTGAAAAATTGTTTCGTCAATATGTTACATTTAGAGGGTACTATAATCTAAAAAAAAATCATGACTTTGAAAACCTTGCCGGCCAAAATATCGGGCGAAAAAGGTGCATATCGTACGTGACAAAAAACGGAAGTGATGTCGAGGTGCATGTACACATATACGAAAATCTGCGAATTGTAAAAGTTTTTTTCCTTTCTTTAAGTTCTTACACCAAGCCAAATATTTTTCCTTGATAATCCATAATTTTTAAATAAAAAAATATTTTTAGATGGTTTTGTTACGAACAAATCTTAATATCGTTCGTGACATACCGTATGTGACAGATTTTTCTCTTATAGTATTTGTCTGAAAAAAATAGGTTTTTTAAATATATGTATACATAACAAATTTAAAAAGAATTAAAAAATGTTTATTCGGTGATAATAGCAATAAAAACAATAAAAGGTAAATTTCATTTCTTACTATACACTATGTACTTGGGCGCTGTCACTTAATTATTAAATTTTAATTTTTTCTCTTACTAAATACGCAGTTCGAGACACATTAATATACTGACTATCATGATAAGTAAACGAATGAAGTTTTCTTATTTTTGGGATGGGCTGGACATTTTGCCATTTTTCATGGAGATGAGCAGAAAACCCTTCAATCTCTTCGGTAGCAACATAAAACAAATTAACTCCTTCCACATATTTATGAGCACATTCATAAAATGAGAAAGCACCTAGCAAGATTAATTTATTTGCTTTTACAAATTGCCAGACCTTTCCTTTAACAGTACCACCTACTCCATCAACTGCACCTTTACCATGTGATGTGGCAAAGAAGTTCTATTCTAAATGTTGGCAGCTAAATTTGTTTACAAAAGAGGGAATACTTTTTAAAATGAATTTGTTTTTAAATTGAGCGCTACTCCAATCAAAAAATATGTATATAGACGATATATCTTCATATTGTTCGCTTATTTCAAGCATAGTTTTTGTAATAAAATAGTAAACATCAAACTTATTTAGGGGATTCACAAGGTGTCCTATTATGTCCTATTGTCATATTGTTATAAAATTTCACAATGGTTTTGTTGTCTCTCATACAAAAATAGTTCTTTAAAAGTAAGTTAAAGGATCTCCACTTGGATACTATAAAAAAAATCACTAAGGCGCAACCAACAGCGCCTGTTTGAAATTAAACTCACTTGTTTTATATCATTAAATATTTAAGCAAACAATAAATTTTTATTAAATTTAACACTTCAACAATTCACAATAATTTACAATTTGACTTTTAATTAATTAATTAAATAACCGGACCGATTCAGCTCGCAACCAAGACTAACTATTTCTCGTCATTCTTGTTGGCTTATTGGTTGTCCAATCACGTTGCAACAACACGCGCCAATGTGCAGACGCTGATCCAGCAAAATTGTTTTCCCAAGAATTAAGTGCAAGCAGGCAAATTGAAATTAGACCGGATACGCGTGTAGAAATTATTGAATTGTTGGTAAATTATTAATTGCTGATTATGACAAATTAATTTGGCTGGCGTTGCCAGCGGTGTTGTTAACTCCTCCCTCTTTAAACATCTGCGTCCCGCAGATCACGTTTTTTGATTGAAGGATAGAATCGGCAGTCTGTGGAAATTTAATCGTTGGCAGGTTAATTTTTCTAGTTATCTTGTGCCACAAGACTCCAACGCAAATGCCCATTGCAATAGCGATACCCATATGTGTTCCAAGTGACAAGTTTAATTTTAAACCAAGATTTTTTAGTTCATCCACGTTGTGCAAACTTATATTGTGAACTTGGTCGATGTCCACTAGTAGATTTTCTTCAGACACGTTGGTAAGGACAGGGGGAAGTGGTTGTAGCCTCGAAACAGATGTGCTGGAGAATGTTTCGTTGTTGATCAGCAAGGTTTCGTTATATAGTTGTATCAGGTAACTTCCATTGAGCGTTTTTGTATGCTCCCTGGTTCTAAGGACACCCTCGAAGTTTGTTAGGAATATAATATCTGTTGTTAACATTTCTATTACATGAGTCCTGGTCATCTTGTAACGGCAGTTCGCAATCCCTCCTTTGAGCAGGCGTGGTATACAGGTTTCTTCAGCCAGTTTGATAAGAGATGTTTGTTGGCAGACTGTCACTTTGTTGATGTTTAGACAGGGGTTTTTCACACCAAACGTTTCATTTTGACTTATGAGTATTTCATTAAATGGTAGTTCAATTTGTCTACCGATTCTTATTGTGGCCCTCGCTATGAGTCGGTGATAAGAATCTTTTTTCAGCTTTGGGATGGAAAGGACATATAGCAACAGTGACCCATTTGTGAATATGGACGGATTTCCGTATTCGATAGCTTCAATGGCGTTAGCATATGGAAGCGTTTCCATTTCGGAAATAGTATCCTCGACTTCGGCTCTATTCAATAAGTTTGTGTTGATAATTCCTCTTTTAGCCAATTGACAAGCTCTTACTATTTCATTAATAGTATCTTTCAGAATGAGAACTTGGTTCATAGTGTTCTGTCCAATTCTCTCGGCCTCCTTACCATTGTTAATTTCGTTCATCTTGATAATAAGTTCATTTGTTTTATGGACGACTTCATTAGTGGCATTGAAGAGTTGTGCGTTGATCTTGTACTGTTCATTGTTGTTGTTAACTATTGCGTTTTGACTTTCCAAAATAGAATTCCAGTCTGCTGCATCAGGATTGCCAGCGACCCACTTCCATGCGGAGCCTATCCAATCAATTGATCTTCGAGCTCTGCCCCGTGTGGTTCCCAACTCGGTGAGTCTCTCTTGCACTTGCGTCAGATGGTAAACAATTATTTCTTTAGTCCTGCCGGGCGGCATGTGTTTGTGGATCAGCGCTGTTATATTATCCGCAATTGTTGCGTATTCATCCAGGTTGATGACGTGAACCAATTTTAGATTGCCATTAATGGTCCAAGCGTTGCCAGCTCTCACAGTGACTATGGGGGCGTCATAACGAAAAATTTGTTCAGCATGAAGGGTAAAAATATAAGCCATAAAAATAATGCTTGGTTTGGAAATCATTTTTCCTGAAAATATACTTATTTATGTTAAATTACATTAATGGTTAGTGCAATTCTGGCAAAGCCGTTTTTTTTTTTTTTTTTTTTTTTTTTTTTTTTTATTATGCTTTTTTCTAGAAGATTTCCTATAGACAAAAAAATTTGCTTTTTTGAATTTTTTTCTCTACATTTTTTGTGGGAATGAGCGCTGCCAGGGAGTCGAACCCCAGTGCCTAAGGCACTCACCAAGTTTTGCAGGGCGCTTTATTTATTTTTTTGTTAATTGCATTATTTCCTAAAAAAAAAAATCTTGTGAAAAAATAGAAGTTTTAATTATTTATGGAGCTTGTTTCAAATTTTTTATGTGAGCCTTGTGAATCCTTCTACCGCTTACCGTGCGTACTGTAACTCTGTTGTCTTTTTCTACAATTTCTTTTCTAAAAACTGGCTTATTCTTGGCCTTAACATTCTTAATCCTAACAAAGATCGTATCGCCTTTTCTGTATTTCTTTGGAGACGTGCGCTTTCTGTTCATGCGCTTGTTTCTTTCCTTGGCCTTTTTCCTAATTAGTTCTCTAAGGTCCTTGTTAGTTTTAGAGCGGGCTTCGAGCAGTTTGTTAATATCGGATGTTTTTACCCTGTTAAAGAAAATATCACTAGGTCTTTTTCCCGTGACGGAGTGAATAGTATTATTATATCTATCTACGGCTACATACATTAACTCCTGCACACTGAGTTCTTCCTTTTCTGCCCTTAGGCATCTGTAAATTTCTATAAGGGTTGAATGGACACGTTCCACTTGTCCATTTACTTCGCTTCGTTGCGATGGTGTCAAATAAATTTTTATACCTAGTCTTTCGATAAAATCTTTTACTAAGGGGCTTAGGAAACTACTTTCGTTGTCGGTTACTAAAATTTTTGGAGCTGTGAAATAATGAAGTATTTTAACTAATTTTTCCCTAACATTTAATACAGACCTATCGCTTATATGAAACAGCTTAACGAACTTAGAGAATTTATCCAGTACGGACAGGAATTTTTGATTCTGTATCTCTATTATGTCCATATGCAATATTTCGCACGGCATGGTTGGTGTAGGAGTGTCTTGCAGTAAAGGTCTAGCTGGATTTCTGTCATATTTATTGCTTTTACATATATCGCAACGCTCAACGAATTTTCTAATATGGGCGTACATACGTGGGAAATAGTATTCATCTAAAATTTGTTTTTTATTTTCTCTAGCGTTCCTGTGCGCTCTATGGTGTTCCTTCTGGATAATTTCGAATTGAATATTCTCTGATCTTACGTCTTTGACTTCCTTTTGAGCAATTCTAATTTTATATCTTGAAAAATGTTGTAAATACAGATCTTGTAAAATCGCTAAGTAATTCTCTGGCACTTTAATGCCATTTATAATGTTGGGATTCAATGTCTTCTTTAGCACATCCGAAAGCTTCTCAGTATCCCAGTCAGGTGAGGAGACATAGTGACGTACGAAGTGCTCATGTGGTATTTCACTGGACTGCAATTCAGGACCTATTTTGATAATTATCTGGTTTTTGAAAACATTAATGGGCACCTCCACGTGAGGAATTAAGTCAGATGCATCTTGGAGTGCACTGTGAATGGTTGAACCTGTTGATTCCATGTCATCGTCCCTAGTTTCTGATGCTGTCCTTGTTGCTTGTGAATCTCCTTCGCTGGCCGTGTCTGTGGAAACGTCACTTATGTGGTTAACGCTGGTTTTCAACCTAGAGAGTGCATCTGCCACGACGTTAGATCTACCGGGTTTGTAGATCAACTCGTGATTGTACTCCTCTATACGAGCCTTCCATCGCTTTAATTTTGCATTGAAGTTCCGGTTACCTAACGCGTAGGTAAGGGGCTGATGGTCGGTGTATATTCTGATCTTTTTTGCTCCGTATAGATAATTCCTTAAGTTGTCCAGCGCCCACACAATCGCCAACATCTCTTTTTCATTTGTTGCGTAGCCCTCTTCAGTTTTGTTCAGCAAACGGGATATGTACGCAATCGGTTTATCCTTACCAAACTCGCCTTGGGAGAGGACAGCTCCAATGGCATAGTTGGACGCATCAGTCGTAAGGTTAAACGGCTTGTCAAAATCTGGGAATGCAAGGACCTCTGCTGTAGTCAAAAGGATCTTCAACTTTTTAAAGGCCATTAGCGCATCGTCTTGTAAATCTATTGGAACCTTTTTGGAATGATTAGCTTTCACCTGGGCATTCTCACCTCTTGTCAAATTAGTAAGTGGTTTTGCTACTTTCGCGTAGTCCTTTATAAAGCGCCTATAATATGAAGTCATTCCCAAAAAGCCTTTAAGTTCTTTAAGATTGTTAGGGGGAAGCAAGTTTTCGATTGCGGTAACTTTTTTTGGATCTGGTTTAATTCCATCTGCACTTACAATGTACCCTAAAAACTCTACTTCTGTTTGCATAAAATGGGTTTTTTCAATGTTGACCTTTAAATTTGCGTTTTCTAATTTTTCAAAAACTGTCTCCACATTAGAAAGGAGTTCCTCTTCGCTTCGTCCGAACACTATAATATCGTCAATGTAGACGTAACATTTTTTGCCTATGTATTCTCTCAGGACATCATCAATCATTCGTTGGAAAATTGCTGGTGCGTTTCTCAGTCCGAATGGTAAACGAAGGAATTCGAACTTCCCGTTCATAGTTGAGAACGCCGTCTTTGGAATGTCTGACGCCTTCATAGGAATTTGGTGGAACCCTGAGGTCAAGTCGATTGTAGTGAAGTATTTGGCATTACCCAAGCTTGCAAGAGTAGCGTTAATATCCGGGATAGGATACGTATCGGGAATTGTAACGGCATTTAACCGTTTGTAATCGACCACTAACCTATACTGTTTCTCGCCGTTTGGTTTCGGCTTTTTTGAAACAATCCAAATTGGGGAATTATAAGGGCTTTTTGAAGGACGTATTATTCCTTCAGATAACAATTCCGCGATTTGTCTTTCAACTTCATCTCTCATTGCAGCTGGATATGGATAGCTTTTCGAATAAATGGGGTCTGAGGTTGTTGTCCTTATTTCTGCACGAACATTCGTGGAGATTGCTTGATTGCTATCCAGTGGCCCAAATAATGACTTAAATTTGCTCATTATTTTGTTAATTTTTACCCTAGTTTCGCCTGGAATGGATTCGCTCAAAACATAATTTATACTATTTGATTTTTTTGCCGCAAGAGGTATTTTGATAATGTCCCAATCACAAGCATATTCTCCTTTCTATCGACAATAGCCTCAAGCTCCTTAAGGGTATCATCACCTATAATGCCATCAAAAGTAGTAAGACCAGGTAACAAATAAAATGTTATTAAATCAAATACTCCATATTTTGCAAAAAATTTTCCCTCTATTTTCCTAGTTATTTTAATTTCTCCGCCTGCTGTTTTAACAACGACTGAGTTTAATAATGGTACACTTCCGGCGGATAGATTTAGACTGCAAAAATTTTTGTTCGAGCCGGTATCGATCAAAAATTCAAGTCGGGTGTTGTTACCTGTAATATATTCTATGTAAGGTAGGCTGGATGCCCCTCCTCCATAAAATTTTGCTCCTCTGCTGCAGAATCGAAATCACCTACTACTAATTCTTCCTGGGGGACAAATTCTTCATTTTGAACCTCTGTGTTTAGATGGTAAACGCGCGGCTGTTTATCCGTCCTAAAAATTTCGCTCCCTCTTCTTTTTTCCGTGTTATTGGACCGGTTTAAATAGTTTGTTCCTCGCGTTTGGGTCGAATGATCCGTTTCCATAGGCTCTGGCTTAACATATTGGAACCTTGGATGGGGGGTCTGTCGGTTATTGGTATTGGAGTATCCATGAGGATGGTAATTATACCTAGCATTATTAGAAAAATTAAATTGAGGTCTAGGGGGTCTAGGAAATGATTTTACGACAGGAATTACAGCTGGGGAGTTGTTCATTCGTGGCTGCGACTTCGAGTGTAGTATATTGTTCCTCATCGTAAGGTTCTGTAGTTCCAGGCAAGCTGAATAGGCTTCTGGCAAGGTCCTTGGTCGTTGTATAATGACCATTCTCGATAAATCTGGGTTTAGCCCGCGGATGAATATGTCCAATGCCCTATTCCTATGTGTAGTAACCAATGCGTTGATAGTTTCCTCACTATAAGTCTCCGTTTTTAGCTTATTTATGATGAGCGACAGTTGGTGATTCACTGTTGAATAAAATTCATCCACCTTCGACGAGCCCTGTGACAGTTGATTCAGTTGGTGTTCGAGGGTTTGCACATCTCTTTTGTCAGCATAGTGGAGTGACAAAACCTTTTTCACTTCTTTCCAGTCGTTGTCAAAAATATTGTATGACACTAAAGCTGCATCAGCTTCCCCAACTATTTTCTGGCGTATACTTTGTAAGATAGACCTATAAATAGGCTTATGCCTAACTATTTCAAAGTCCTTCAAGACCATCTCTACTGCATGAACCCAGGACACGTAATTTAGTGGGTTTCCGTCAAATGTTCTAAGTTCTTTCACACTATCTGGAAGCCTACATATCGAATTAAGCTCTTCCTCGGTTCTCGGAGCCTGTAAAGCTGCAACAGTTTCTCCCTGATCACCTACTGTCGGTACTATTGAATCTAGCCTTCTTTTCAATTTTTCTACATCCCTATTACCCTCAATTGCTCTAAGTCTAGCTTCTAATGCCTTCATCTCTTGCAAGAGACGATTAACTGCTCCCGTTAGGGTGGTTAGGTTCCCTTGGATATCTTCCATAGTTACAATAAGAAAAACGTATAAGGTATAAGCGGTAAAAGGAAACTTGGACTCACCTGAGGATTAAAATGACTTGTATAAGTTTTCTTCGCTGCACTGCACTTCTATTTTTCCACTTTATTATATTTATATATATTTTTTTATTGAGCTGTATTCTTTTAATTTCTTTTTTATAATTTTTTACAACTTTTTTCTATTTTTTTTTTTTTTTTTTTTTTTTTATTTCTCGTTTTTTCCTTCCTTTTTTATAGGAATGATAGTATATTTAAAAATTTTTTTTTTTTTTTTATATTTTTTATAAATTTTTTGCAATTTTAAAATTTTTTCTTTTCTTAAAATTTTTCCTCCTTTTTTATAGGAATAATTTTTTATATTTTATATTTTTTATGAAATATTTTTATAAAATTTTTTGGAACTTAGAATTTTTCTTTTTTTCTCCGTTTTTATTTCACATTTTGTATTTGAATTTTCTTATATTAAAAAAAAAAAATTTTTTCAACAATTTTCTTTTCCTTGAATATTTTTTTACCAAGCGAGCCTTGGTTACGAGCCGCGACGCGCTCAAGTGGAGAACCCTTTTATTTCCTCACGAAAGCTTCGTAGGATTCCTTTTTGGAAATCCACTTTTATGATCGTGGATACCTACTTAGGTACGATTAGCTTCACTTTCGCTCGAAAAACCTTTTGTGATTAAGATAGTTTGGAATCACCGGGTTTATTCGGTTGGCGAAGGAGGGACGAGTTTTATTTTTTATAAAGCTTTAATTTTTATACGTCCTGGAGTGCTCCGTGGAGATCGCAGGGGTGTTATTATCTTTTTATTTTATTTCTGGAGTGCTCCGTAGAGATCGCAGAAATTTTTACTTGTTATTTAGAGACCTTTAGTCAGGTCCCTGCTCGGGCGCCAGTTAAAGGATCTCCACTTGGATACTATAAAAAAAATCACTAAGGCGCAACCAACAGCGCCTGTTTGAAATTAAACTCACTTGTTTTATATCATTAAATATTTAAGCAAACAATAAATTTTTATTAAATTTAACACTTCAAAAATTCACAATAATTTACAATTTGACTTTTAATTAATTAATTAAATAACCGGACCGATTCAGCTCGCAACCAAGACTAACTATTTCTCGTCATTCTTGTTGGCTTATTGGTTGTCCAATCACGTTGCAACAACACGCGCCAATGTGCAGACGCTGATCCAGCAAAATTGTTTTCCCAAGAATTAAGTGCAAGCAGGCAAATTGAAATTAGACCGGATACGCGTGTAGAAATTATTGAATTGTTGGTAAATTATTAATTGCTGATTATGACAAATTAATTTGGCTGGCGTTGCCAGCGGTGTTGTTAACTAGTATCACATCGTTTAATATACTTATTAAATTATCACAACAAACAACTCCACTTACACCTGCGCCGAGTGTCCAATAGTTGGCAAAGGTTGTTAAACCATTGTCAAAATTTTATGACAATATGACAATAGGACAAATAGAACACCTTGTGAATCCCCTAATTGTGTGTTAATTTGTCGTTAATTAATTTTTTTGTCTTTTTTGGCTGCATCTGCGAACTTTTTTCGATAGATATGCTGTCATTCAGCCTCCTTTTTCCGGTACTTCTTTATTTGTTCTTCGTTTTTCTTCAAGTCCTCCCTCCATTTCTTTGTAGTCTAATAGCTTTTTTTACCCATCTTAATAAAATATTTATAATTATAAAGGAATTTGAAAGTATTAAATTGAATTGTGTTACTTACAATATCGTATGCTACAAACCTTGAAAGACTATAAAATTTTTATTGCATCAAATTTAAAAAAAAAATCGATCAATATATGTTTGCGAGATTTATCCTGCTTTGCACTTTTATTTTTAAATACTTGCGACCGGTCGAATTCAAATGATGACGACAAATAACGTTTTTGCCTTACGTACGTGACATTAGAATATCATTCAAAGCAAACTATAAAAAATACCGCTATTCGAACTCTAAATTTTTAATTTCATAATGGAACTTGGCCACTGACGTTGTAACATTATTTTTAAAGTATAATTGGAATATTACAATTACCTAAATTTAGCCACTAGTTAAGAGAAAATAGTTAATTTCAATTTCTGGAAATTGATCAAAGAGATTACCAGTTTAATCTGCTATTTTTGCTCTTTTAAAATTATAATTAGCTATAAATACTTTTACATAATAAAATTTAAGTGTTTTATTGCTCTTTGGTATATTTAAAAAAAAGTTGCGATGACTTTTATTTTTCCAGCCGTGGTTGACATATTCATGGAAATGCCCATATGAACAACTAGCCTGTGGTATACAGAGAGATGTTAAAAATTTTACAATTTTGAAAAAAATGTGTTTTTTTCAATTCATATGCCAAAGCATTTAACAAAGAACATTTAAAAACCATTAATTGCAATTGCTTTAAAGTATGCAAGAAGTTATATCGAAACTAAGGTAGACCAACTCGAAGTAACATATAAAATTTTAACAAATACTAGACTTATACGATGAAATTTTTCATATAATTTCTTTCATGAAATTTTGTGTTTATGGACCAGGGGTGTAAAAAAGTAGGCTCTTTTAACCCTTTTTGTCTACAAACAAAAATTTCATTGAAAAAGTTTAATGAAAAAAATTTTATATTATAAAATGAATATTTATTGAAAAGTTACACTTAATATAAGTCTTGTTTAATAAACTATATGCAAAATATTTAACATATTAACATGTACAATTGCGTGCACATATGTACGTGCATATGTAAAAAAATAGTTTACGCGAATTTAATGCTCCTAAATGTAATAGGGTGTGAGTCGTACGACATGTGTGATTAATATGTGTGATGTTTAGAACTTGCTTTTCAAGTGTAGTAGTGTTAAGCCGTAACATATTCCCAACTTAAAATGATGACTTAAATGCCACAAAAATAGTTGAACAACAAAAACCACATTCCGCATCCAATCCGCAATAGGAATTATTAGAAAGTCAACATTTAGTGGTTCACTTCATTTTTCTCATTAAAACCTAAAAAACCACATGAAAAATTAAAAAAAAATAGACAAAGAGTACAAAAGTGTGTTCAGTGTTAAATTTAATATTTAAACAGTGCACAAACACACATAAGCACCTGCTTTCCAGTGTATGTGTGTATGTATTTTAAATTAAACAAACAAACATACAAACATATATCTTTTTATTTAGATGTTTTTTGCTCGTGCGTCACTATTTGTCTTTGTTTATTTGAAAAACCACCAGAAAAAATGTCAAGAAATTCAAAGAAAAAGGATGCAAAAAAGCTACGCCTACTATCAGCAACACACGTTCACACACATACAGCTTTATAAATACTTACTTACATACATACATATAGTATATAGTATTAAATTTAAATGAATCCAGTTTTTAAACTTTTGTTTGTGTGAGTGTGTGTGATGCTTAAGAAGGTGACACGCAAAACTCATAAAACATTCGACATTTTGTACATAAAAAATACATTTTACATTTTCGTGCATATCCTTGTATCGTGTTTGCCTTAAATGTCTGCCAATCCGACTGACAGACAAAAGAACAAAATCCTTTTTGTCTTCTTATTTTTGTTGCTTGTTTCTAACTAATTTATTCATGACATCATCATTAAAATTTATTTACAAGTCGTGTGACTTCGACTATAAAGTTTTTGTATGTTATTGTTGTTGTATTATGTTGACTTTGGCAACCTTTATATTGCAAGAGAGCAGCAGCAACAACATTTGCTTAATTCTTGTTTTTTGCCGTTTTTGTTGTACACCTAACTTGTTTACATACTGGGTTTCATGTGGCTTAAATGATGTTTCTTTACATTTGCTCCTTATTTTTTTTGTAACACCCTGCTGGTTTTAATGATCCCATTTGTAAGACAGGTTGCTTTAGAACTCTGCTGTTTTTAACTTTTTACAATTTATTTCTTAAAAAAAAACTTAATTCCTACATTTTAGATTCACCTTTAAGAATTGAGTGGAAAAAATGGAATGACTTTGACTTTTTTATGGTCATTCTAATTCTTTTAACATTAAATTATGTCTCACGAATCATGTATTAGGCATTTTAGAAATAGAGAAGCAACATATATTACGAATTGATTTGTAAGTATAATTTTGAGAATATTTTTTTTTTAATAACACTCATAAATTATTTTGTTGATACACATAATTGGGGTATTCAAACGGTATGCTACCAAGTCACATTGTCTTAAAGTTTTAACATTTTTCAATAGTTTAAAAAAAATGTTGTTGTGCTTAAAAGAAAAAAGTTCTATAACAATAAGACTTTTTTAACTGTATTCATTGTTTTGTCATAAACGGTAGAAACCTGAGCCGGGCGACCGAAACTCTTTAGTGAAGCCGTTGATATAATTAACAAGTCGCAGTCATTAATTTTAAAATATTTTTAAAATTACTTATTTTTCTGTTTTCTCCAGCAGCTGATTCAAATTTAAAATAGCACACTTAATTATGAGCGGATGCTCACAACAGTAGTATGGCTGAATTCCAAAACGCAGTTTGCTTTGCATTACAAAACTTCAAGTTTTTCCTGAAAGCAAATATAAGGTTTTTGATAATATCTTCTACTTCCAAGTCTTTACAGCTATATAAATGTCTTGGAAGCAAAAAACGTTGTCGAAATTGTAAGGTGTGTATAAAGGAAGAAGTTGAAAATTTGTAATGCAAAGCAAACTGCGTTTAGGAATTCAGCCAATTTTTTCGTTTTATTTTTTTGAGACATATGACCTTACGACTACCTTAAATATATACAAAATATGTATACAAAATAAAATAAACTAAATGCGTAATGCCTTCAACAAAGAAGGCCACAAAATGGATATATTTTAGTTTTTACTACTATTGACAACATTTTTAAAGTCTATCACTTATGACAACCTTGACGATATTACGAATTATATGGTCATCAACGATATCTGTGAGAATATTGTCTTCTATACGATTGTCAAGGACAATTAAAGAAAATTTTTATCCACATGATCGTCAACGACAATTTTGACAATATTGTCATCTCATCAATGACAGCATACTAGGCAATGTCGCTCCCATTGGCTTGAATGATTTTGGTGCCCTTTATTTCAAAACGTCGTCAATAAAGGGCTTGTGCTTTCGGCAGTGTGTTGTTAACGATTTACTATTGTCCTGCATGCGTCTTCGAGGGTGTCTTGCAGACATGGCCAACTGGGTTGTTGAGGGGACATTAGAAAACGCAACATTTTTTTCTTTATGAGTTTTCCATAAAAATTACTTACATAAAAAAGATTTTATATTAAACCCATTAGCGACCTGTGTTGCATGGCTGTAATATTTTGTGACTAAAATATATCGAGGGCTTATATTCAAAAAGTGCTATCTGAACTTTCGACCAAATTGGTTTTTGTAAACGTGTTTCCTGACTAACATGCCACATGATATATTAATTTAATAAAATATATAAATTGCTAAATCATTTTTTTTATAAATTGTGTTTATGCTCTCTACACACGTTGTCTTGTTAAAAAGAAAATATTGTAAAATTGTGAATTTGCAGATAGCACTTTTTGAATGTAAACCATAGATATATATTTTTGATTTTAAGTTAATTTTTGTTAACTTCAAAATATCATTAAAAGTGCATTAACAATTATGAAACATTTTTTAAATTCCTATATTTCCTTATTTGTCTAAATGTCTCGATTATTTAATAAACCTTTTGCATCCATAAACATATTGTACAACTAAGCCTTTGTTAACCATTTATATTTCTTGTCCTTAAATACCTCACAAATTGGCCCAATTAACACTTTGAGCGTTTAAAGTTGTTGTAATTTTTTTTTTTTTTTAACCTGACAAAAAAAAGGAAAATGTAATTAAATAAAATCCCTCGCTAAAGGAAAAAGGGCAACAAATGTTTGAAATATTTCTATTTATTAAAACAAAGGATAATTGTTTTGTTTGTTAAGATACAAACAGAAGAAGTGAAAACAAAAACAAATAATTATTTAAACTAAAAAAAATAGAAAATATTTATGTATATATATTTATAAAATGTTATATTTAACTAAATGTACAAATATATTCACTTCCACACATTAAAAATATTTTGTTATTTGTGACCCTTAAAACAATTTTACTTAACTGAGGCAGGAATGTGTTTTTTTAATTTCTTTTAGCCCAACAAAAAAATATTTTTTTTTTTCTATGTGAAGTGAATGTGCGTTAAACCGCACTCAATTAAGGCATGTTTGAATGTTGTTTTTTTAATACAAAAGTTAGAGCAAAAATTTCCAACAAAACGAACAAGTTTTTATTTTAAAATTCTTTAATAAACTTAAAAGTGATTTTTAATTTTCTTATGAATTTAAAAATTTTTTATTAATTTTTATAATAAATAAAGTTTAAAAAGTTGTATTAAAAAAAGGGTTTGCTAATATTTAAAAAAATTCTTAAATAAAAAGCATGATTTAAAGCTTATTGCAAAATCTAAAGGGGATATATGATATGATACATAATAAGTGGCTCTTGCGTTGAGACGAAAACTTCACGCCAACGTCCAGGCGTTTAAATTATTGCAAGTATTAAACGCAAAATGGCAATAGAGTTGCCATATTTTATACAGCACAAAGTAATTCCACAATTCTTGAAACTAAACATAATTAATGAAATGTATTCCAGTTAAAAAGAAGTGAAAATATATAGAAAAAATTATAATATCTTACTACGACAGCTTCAAACTTTCGAAAGATTCCTAATAAAAAGTTTTAGGGATTTTTTCCAACATATTTTTTAAACTTGAAACAGATTCTATGAATTTTTAAAATAAATTAAAAGTTAAAATTGCCCAATTCTTCCATAAATAATAAAACATTCATTGTGGCCAGTTTTTTTGTAGGTACATATTGTATGTCTTTTTTTCAAATCCTTTACTAAAGTCTTTATTCTCCTGCCGCAATATTTGCAACATATTTTATCAATTGTAGTCCCACTCCTGTTGACAATTGTAATCTTTGTCTTAAATACTTTCTATTTTAACTTTTTTTTGGTTTATTTCTAATAACTTAGTAGCGTTTTTTTTTTGTTTTAAATGTCAAAGAAAATTACGTTAACTCATATACTGCATTACAGACCTATTTCAGTTCTTATAATCATTAAAGAGCAAAAACTAAAACTTTAAATTTCTTAAGGTTAATGCTGTATAAAAGCAAAGCGGGTGGGATTTGCATAATTTATACCATATTTTAGGTTTCTTTTCTTTGTACCTTTACACATTCTTTGAAATAAAATTAAATACACTTGAAAAAACAATGATTACAAAATTCATTTAAAAGAATGGAATCTGTCTTAATATTTTTTGAGAATGAAAATATTTTAAATTGAAGAGCCAGGGGCTTTATTTAACTAAAAAAAACGAAAGTAAAAGCTTTGAATAAAATAACCTGTAAATAATTTGATGAACAATTGTCATCATTCGTATAAATCACAAAGATATTCAAAAAATTTTGGAAAAAAACATTATCTTTCAAAGAAGTTTAAAAAAAGTCTTTAAATCAATAAATATCTTAAATGAATAAATATTTAACTTTATTTTTTTTTGTCATTTTAACGGCATAAGTGATAAAGGAAATGCGATATATTTTTTAAACACGTTGGTAAATTTTGACTTTAGTCACAATCAGGGTACACTAATACAGGTAATGTTAAGAACCCAGCTGATTATCAATTCGCCTTGAAATTTTGTGAAAGTGATTGTCAGATTTATTAATTTTGTTTGAAGTTTAAAAATTTTTGACATTCACTTTCTCAAACACAAAAAGGAAATGCAGAAGGCGAAGCTTTTGAATTCGCCTTGATACTACCTGCCAAACGCTTTTCCCTACAGTTGATTTGTTTTATTTCATACATAAAAAAAGATTATTTTTGCTTAGAATCGCCACAAAAAGCTTTAATAAATTTTGAAAATTTTTTCAAGGTATTTTTTATAGCACTTTTACTTTTTAAGCAAATTCTCTTTATATTATTTCTATTATGTTTTCTAAGTGTAAGATATTCGTTTTAATTTAGACTTTAACAGTCTTCTTAACTATACAAAAATAATACAATATTTTATGCAAATAATTTTGAAGCAAAAAGTGTCATTGTGGTTAATGGCTGTAAAAGGTGACACCATATGGTATGATGAGATGAGTTGGTTAAACGAAAGCACTAACCAACCATCCAACCAAGCATCTACAACAAACTATTTAAGAAATAAATGAACGGGTCAAACGCATTGAGTCACATGACGATGTTATTGTTATGGAATATTGTATTTGCTCATTGAGTTCAAATGGTTTAGTTTCTGTGTTTAGTGTAACACATGTTTTGAAGAATTTATACAAAAATTGAATATATTTGTAAAATTTATATATACAAATTTGCTTTTACATACCCTGCAGGAAATGTCAGTAGTGAAAACCTAGTGATTAATTATTGACAATGCAATGCTTTTACTTAGACGTTTAATATTTGGGTGTCATTGAGAATCCACTGCTGGTAGTATTGACAAGGTAGTTTCTTTAGGGCAATATGTACACATTCGAACTAATGATTCACAAGTACCTTTGAGCAATTCTGATCTGCAGTACTACTGACTAGCTATGGCTTAGGTATTGTTTTTTGACTATAGACATTTTAAATCTGTCTTGCATTGGAAATATACATATATGGATTGTGTATGTTTATCACTTTTATAGTACAACATTATGTCGATGATACATTATTGCATATGACAGCGAAATAAAGCGTACATATGCTGCCAACAGTTATTCTTCTTCTTAAAAAAGCCAAATAAAAAAATTTAAAGACATTGTTGACCATGTCGCAAAAGTGGCACCAAAACAGTCGACAAAGTGATGACATGGGAGCACTTGTCCTCACGTTTCCTTTAGGGTACATATGAATGTATGTATATATGTGTGTATGAATCAAAGTACATTTGTATTTACATATTTTGTTTGCACATAAACGTAACTAACTCTTTATATTGTAACTTCTATATATTGTTGCCTCTTGACGTTTTTGGCTAGAGAGCCATTAAGATTGATTTAATGCTTCTAAAGCGGTGTTTAGACGATAAGACTTATCGTACATCAAATTTAAGGGAACCATTAATACAACGATCAAACTAAAAGTTATTTAAACAACGACTTGGGTTAATTTTTTCTTGTTATAATACTGATTAAAGACAGTTTGCATTTTAGCAACAAATGCGACTTGTCCAAAATACAATTTTAATTGTCTTTGCTGGGGCTCTTTTTAATATGCGAAGATTGAGGTTTATAAAAGTTTTAATTTTTTTCTTTTCTCAAAAACTTTTATCGTTTTATGTTTAGAAAACATAAAGTTTGGAATTCTTAAAAAGTTTTTTTGAAAAAATTAGTGTAAAAACCCCTATATATATTTCATATATATAAAAAAATTAATAAAAATAGAAAAAGAAAAAATATTCAGGGTTTCAATAGGCCAATGTAAAGTGTATACACCATTCGGCACAGCTATAACGCTCTTAATTGTTTTTATTTACCTTTTTTTTAATTTTTAATTACAATTACTTATGTAGGTCTACTTTCGCCTTCAGAAGAGAATTTTTTATAAAAATATATTAACTATTTGCGATTTTTCGTAAGCCTTGCTTGTACCTAAAACGATTTTACAGAGATTTGTATTTAGTTTGAAAATTTCTTAAGAAATTTTAAATTTCGGTTACACGATTTAGTATATTCATGTCACCACAACTTCCGCCCAGTTATGCTGCTAAAGAGCTGTGTAGAGGAAGGGCACAAAAGAAAGTGTTGACACTAATAGACACCTTAAAAATTAATTACCAGCAATGAACCGCAAAAAGCACAAATAACAACAGCATCAATATAGCAAACACCAAAATGGCAGTATCTAAGTAGAACATAACCCAAGGGATTAACTAATGGACGTTTTGGGCGACGTTGTTTTAAATACCAACCAACCGTCAAATAACCTGAGTAAATCTTACAACAAAGAAAAATAGAAACTATTAACAACAGCAGGACTTGATTATAAAAAGGAGTCACGTGTCAAATAAAATGTCAACAAAACAATTGAGTTATTTATTTGAAACTATAAGAAGAAAAAAAAAAACGATAAACCAAGAAGAATTTTCCTTTTACAATATCATAACTCAAACCAAAGATGAACCCTCTCTCCCTATCGAGTTCAACTTGTTTAATGAGGGGCATAAACAGGAGTAAATGTATGTTAAGAAAGAAAAAAAAAAATAAAAATAGCAGGACACATTATGCATACATACATACATACACACATACATATAACCATGAATATATACACACATGGGTAGATTAAAAGTTAATAAAGAGAAATTTGCGTTTGTGTGTGTAACTTGTAATAAGATGCTGCAGTTACACACAGAAAAATAATTTGTTGAAAAACGGTTAAAACTATCAAAACACAATAATGAGAAACACCATGCCAGAGAATAACGGCTTAAAGTTGTTAAGCGGAACATATATGCTATAATAAGACGCATCAAATCATAATTGTAACCCAAACAGATTTCACACAAAACTATTATTAGTTTTCCTAATTAAATCGTGTTAATACGTTTTTAAAAATTGTGTATCATAATCGAATATTATTACTTAGATAAGGCTCTATAACTTAACTTTAGTTGGTGTTGTAGAAAATTTATCTTTATGAATGAATTTTAATAGAGTATAAATAATTTCGAAAACTGTATTCAACAATTAGTAGTTCGTGCTATTGCATTTGATTGTAAAAGATGATATTTTAAACAACTGAATAGTTGTTAAGAACAAATACGTCTTAAATCATTTGTCTAAAAATAAATTGTAAAATATAAATTTGTTTTTTTTTTACTAATTTAACAATTTGTCGTTATTTAATACAAAATTGCTAATATGGTTAAAAAAAAGATAATTAAAATCCGAAGGCATTAAAAAAAATTTAGTAGCTATAACTGATTTCACCGGAATTTGTTTGGCAACAAATCCTGTTGTTTAAAATGAATCTTTTTTTCTCTGTGTACAAAATTAAGGTTTAATACAAAATTTTACAAAATATTGACTGGTGGTTGGTTTATAATTATTTAAAATATTTATAGTGTGGCAAAAAAAAAATACTGTATATGTATTAGAAGAACCCAAAATTAAAAACTAAATCAACCCCTTGCTCTATTTGAAATCTGTTTCTATAAAACATACACTCGGAAAGAGATGTTAGTAATAAATTCGTCTTTTGTATGGTGGCTTCTATTAGTGTTAAAGTAAATGTTGTTTGAAACTTTTTTTTGTAAATTTTTATCATGCTTTATTATAAAATAATGATTTTAATTAGTTTTAAAAATTTTTAGGTCGTCTTTTTTAGCAAAAGTGTTTACTCTCAATTTTTTTGAAAAAATGCAACATTGTTACCCACCCATTAAATCTTTTCTGATAATGTTGCTCTAAACGAATCAAAAAAGACCCTTAAGGTAATTGAATGTTATTTTTGCTTTATGGAAGAAATTAATTTGTTTTTTTTGTATTGGGACTTTTAATCCTTTGTGAAAATAAATTTTATTTTTTGTTAAACATATATAAATTAAAAGCCATAAACTAAGCTTGATTTAAATCTGATGAAGACGAAAAATATAAATTAAAAAAAGAGCTCTATAGTTGGTTTCTTCTTAATTAAGTAAGTAGTTAAAAATTTCTTATATTTTATTGTATTAGTTCTTTAAATTTGTTTTCTTGTTAAATCAGACCAATAACTTACAAATAGAAGGTTAAATTATTTATTTACTAATATATATTTTTTGAGTGTAATAACAAAAACAATCATTTCAACAAGTATATTCTCGTTAAATAAATTCCCTGCAGTTTTTGATTATTTTTTTTTTTTTTGTTTCATGAAAGGCTTTGGAGAGTAAAAGCATATCTGTTATAAAAGCTCATGCAGAAAAAATATTTAACATCAAAATTTTAAACATTTTGTTTTGTTTTCTGATACAAAAAATCGTACGAAAAGTTTTTTATTTGCAAAAGAAAAAGAATTTTCCTAACTTTCGGCTTAAAAACATTTAAATATGTGAAACTCTTTCATTCCAAACAACAGAATCGTTTGCAAAATTATTGTTTTCTTTTTACTCGCACTTTAGTCAACGGTTTATTGCTTAATGTGCCAAAAATATAATTGAAGTTTCTAAAAATCTGCAAAAAGCCAAAATGATGAACATTTAAGATTTTTCATAATTTGTTGTCAAATTTCTTACATCTGTGCCATACGCTCCTTTTATTTTTATAAATAATTTCTTTTTCAAAATTTAAATTCTAACAAAGTAACCCATAGTTTTTCGACCATATTTTCACATTTTACGCCTTAAGTTCTTAAAAAAAATTATACTCTTCATGAAGTTATTGCTGTCATGACTGCAGGGTTGACTCACAAACATTAACATTGGCACTACCTTATTTTACCTTCCGTTAAAAGCCAATGATACATGCTTATTTAATGGTACCGCCACAGTTAGCTGCAGCCCTCCTTTAACAGATTCCACGCAGTTGTTTCCTTCCTATTCATATTTTGTCGTTTGGGTTTGAGTAAACAAAAGGAGCACGTGTTATTTAACACTCGTTGCCATCCAAATTTTTTTTCTAGTTTATTTACAACCAGTGGTCGGGGGATGAATTTAACTCGTCTTCTACAGAGATGATGTTGTTGTGCGAGTATATTTTTTTTTATTTTTTTGAAAGGAGCGTTAAGGGATTAATGTTGCTTTTCTTGCACCATCATATCTTTACTCTTTTCTAGATTTTTGCTTAATTTTTTTAAGTCACCAAAAATTGTATTGAAATTATTCGGTATTTGCCCCTGGATTAGCAGAATGACATGCGTCCACAAAAATAAACATGCCCACATAAACGCAGTTATATGCGTATGTATATATGTTTGTATGAAGACGTACACACAAAAAATTATCTAAGAAAACTTTACTTAAATCAAGCCATAGCGGTGTCAAAAGTACGGTGAGTACGGTTTTTCTTAAATCAAGTACGAAATTTCTTACTCCAAGTAAAATTTTTCAAGTACGAATTTCTTACTTTTAGCCACAATTAAGCCAAAAAAGGATTGATTTAAGTTCAGAACCGTACTTGATGTAAGCGTGAAAAAGATTGATTTAAGCCGTAAACTGGATTAATTCGAAAGTGAAATGTCATTTTTTTTGACTTATGGAGCTTTATTAAAGAAGAAAAATTTTATATTTTATTTTTATTTTATAATTTATAATTAATTCATAACTTAAAAATTTCATTTTTTGTACTTACCGAAGCTGAGATTCGAACCAGGGATTTCTGCACTGCTGTACAAGCGCGTTACCTCTAGGCCACCGAGATACTTTGTTTTCAAATGTAAAATAATATATTAAAACAACAAGCTTTTTTCTGCTTGATTTGTTGAAGCAATCCGAATAGGCTTGATTTAAGAAAATGTAAGTAAGAATCGTACTTAAAAAGATTTTGGATAAATTCAAGAATAAAATTCTTGATTTTAGAAAGCGAGTTTTCTTTCTGTGTATAAACATAATGTACAAACATACACATCATAAATAAATTCAATTTCACTTTATATAAAAAAAAGGATGTTGACGAAG
The DNA here is from genome assembly GCA_963583895.1 of Melanophora roralis. Classification (NCBI taxonomy): domain Eukaryota; kingdom Metazoa; phylum Arthropoda; class Insecta; order Diptera; family Rhinophoridae; genus Melanophora; species Melanophora roralis. Next base: position 1,688,500 of record OY757189.1, read on the forward strand.
ATGAGTTTTAAATTTATTTGTATTTGGCCTAAAGATATTCAGGGCTTATTGTTCAAACTCAAAATGCGATTTCAGTACATCAATGAAGAGATGAGTATTATTAAATATATCGTTATTAAAGTTATTTTTATTATACAATGATAAGAAAGCGTGAGAAACTTTTTTTACTTGATTCCCTGCTAAGCCCTTGTAAAGCTCTGGTATTAGTTGGATATTTTTTGTGGCTTCTGGTTTCAAAAAATTGTTTTTGAATCAAATTGATATGTTCATCATTGTTATTATTATTATCATCACCGTCAGAGCTATTTTCAATTGATAGTAAAAGCTTATGATAATGAGGCAAAATGAATTTGCACAACAAATGAATATGAATTTATTTTATACGTTTGTGTGTTTGTTGCTGAATTCAATCGGACAAACACATAAAACCAAAAAAAAGAAATGAATACATGAATATAAATTACTACAAAAACATTTTTAAGGGTCATAACACAATACAAAAATACTTTTTTCACGAGCAGTGAGCACAAGTGGAATAAATAAATTCATTTAAAAAGAGAAAAAAAAAGACATAATTTTCTAACAGTATCGATTACAATAAAAAAAAGCTCTTCAAACCAGTGAGTGATAAGAGGTCATATTGTTTGGTGTTGGATTAATCAAAATATTGAAAATAAATACTTATTAAAATAATAATTCAATCATTCATGTGAATACTGTTTTTATTGAATAAATTTAAAATTTTAATGTTGGAAATAATTGAATAAATTCTACTTTTATTTTATACATTAAGATATGCTTACAACAAGTGTTATTAAGAACTATTGAATTAATATTTCAAATATATTTGGCAATATGAAAAAAAAACAAGAGGAGTGAATGCTTAACCATATTTTAATAGAGATTTGTTGTTGCGCATAGAAGAATTGCTAAACACCTTAAAACGCATGAAGGAACATAAAGAAACATGTGCATCCGAACCAAAGGGAATCCTAAATAGACGAATGTCGACGAAAACTTGTACAAATTTAGCACCGGGCTTAAATTTAAAAATTTCTCTAAAAAATGTTATATAACAATTAATTTAATTTAATAATTTTTTATCAAATTTAAAAAAAGCAAATTTTGCTTAAACATTAGGCAAGCCTATCCTTGTGAACATCTATCTTTTAACTTTAGCTTATAAAGAAATCTTTTATTTTACTTTAGACTTTAGACAAAAGTGGCCACTTTCAAGTAATTACACCTTTCATAAAACAAATCGCTTCAATTTCTGTCTTCACTGAGTCAGTGGCGGGCTAACTGACTGTTTGAATGAGTGACTGATTGAAAACACTTTTTTTTATTTGTCCCAACAGAACTGTTGTTGTTCACGTGTCGGCATTGTTGATGTTGATGATAATCCTGTATGGTGAAATACTTAAAATGAAAACAATCAAACATGCCACACATGTATTTCCCTGAAAACATGCACACGTCACGACCGTGCTTACCTCGTACCCATTACAATAAACTTTAAACGCTGATTCAATCATTTAGAAAATCAAAGAGACCTGTTTAACTTTTTTACTTTTCTATCAAATAAAACCTTTTATTTTTGCAACATTTTCCTTTTTTTATTGTTATCGTTGTAAGTATTTGTTTATACACAAACAATGTTGCACACGACCAATCACTTAACATTAAAACAAAAACATCCGGGTTTAAGGGTGGGACAAGTTATATATATTTGCGTTATGAACTTGCAGCATGTCGCCCTGTCTGCCTTTTTAAAGTTGCTGATTTTTAGTTTTTTGCGATGCTAATCTTTAACAAAATGTTACAAAAGTATTTAACAATTAAGTTGCGACACACTCCAGGTCATCATGTAACAATATGGAAAGTGAATCTCATGGGATATCATTTACTTGAAAGTTGTGGGCATGAAAATTATTATGTCATTGTTATCAAGCAATATCACTGAGATAACAAGGCTCATCGTTTAATAAATAAATAAAGTTCTCATTATAAAAACTATTTAAATTGTAATATCTAATTTGACATTGAAAATTAAATATTTATTTGTTTGGGTCATTGCTAAGATCATACACAGAAAAAAATGGTTTTCATTTGTCGGTATCGAAATACTTTTTTTTTCAAATTTTCTGTGAAAATGATTTTTTGCATAATTTATAATAAAAGCTATAAAATAATATAAATTTTTCACTTAATTAAGATTATTATTGAAACAATAATGTCGGTTAATAGCCAAACAACATATTTTAATTAATTTCAATAAACTATTTTAATTGAAAGAATATAATTTTTTCATATTGATGTATTATTCTTAAAACGATAAATATTTAATTTAAAATTAAAAAAAAAAAATATTATTATTAAATCAAATCTTTTTTTATTAAAAAAAATTAATACAAATTGTTGTTGGATTCTTTTAAAGGTTTGTTGTATGTGTAAGTTTGTCCATATGCACTTCATCGGTTTTAACACCAAATTACCAGCAGACTTCAACCCATGTTTTAAAAAACGTCATTAATATTATCTGCCTTTATAAAATAACTTCAATAAACTTACTGAGAATTACTATAAACGGGCAAATAACAATCAAAAGTTTTTTACAAACAAGTTTTAATAAATATTTTGTTGAATCAATAAGGAATTCGGTTTAAATTCCAATTTTTTTAAGAAATTGCTTCATTGATTTTAATTTATGTTTATTTTTTACATTAATAACAATTTGCTTCATTTTAGTACTTTTTTTATCAAAAATGATCAAGTATTTAAAAATTCATTTATCAATTTTGTTTTATTAAGTGCTATTACGATTTTCTTCAGTATTAATAAAAATTTCGATAAACCAATAAGAAATGTTGCTGGAACTCAAATTTCTTGAATGGCTTTGCTTTAATGATTTTAATTCTTAGACAGGATGGCAGCAATTTGAATAGGATTTTAGCATTTTATTTTTATTCTTTTTATTATGATTTTGATGAGACGTTCCTATCACCCAAAAAATATTTTGAGAAGCTCCTTCCATTGTACCGATCGGACTTAAATCATTTTCTCAGTTGACTTAAGCATATCCGTCTATCTTTTTTTTTTTGTGCTCAAAGTGCAGGTCATATTTTTAAAGTTATTTTTATGAAATTTGACCCATATAAAATGTTCACAAAGGAACCAAGCCTGTGAAAACAGGTGATCGGATTATTACTTCACATATCACCTATACAAATGCCCCTCTGGAATAAGCATTTTGGATTAGAAATGCCAGTAATATTAGTTCATTGCAACAAAATTTTGAATGTCTTTAGAACCTTATGCCGTCAATTGTTTAATGAAATTTTAGAATGATTAGCTTATATTTTATCATGGGTCTCATATAATTCCAACTTCCGTAAATCGCATTTTACCGCACAAATCGCGCATCACAAAGTCAAAATAAAAAAAATCATTCTCGAACTGCTTTCAGCTTTTATAACTTTTATTATGACTAAACAAACTATTTCCAATTGTATTTCAGAACTTTCAAACTGTATTTCAGAAATTTCTAATTCAATTTCCGAGATTTCTTATTGTATTTTAGAAGTTTCTAATTTGATTTCAGAATTTTCTAATTGTAATGCAGAATTTTGTATTTGTAATTTAAAAGGTTTTTTATTTATTTGTTTAAAATTCTCAATATTGACCCCTAGTGCATTCTTGTTTTGTGCCCTGCTTGTACGTTCGTATGTAGATTTAGAATTTTTTTTTAAATTAAGAAAGCGACATTTAACGTGTATTTATTGATTTAAAAAAAATTAATTTTTTTATTAAATAAAAAATATAAAATATTTTTAGATGTATTTTTTAACTCTATAAAAATTTAATGTTTTGGTTTACGGTCGGATTTGGCCCGATAATAGAAATTTGACTAAAGTTCAGAATCGGTTTGGTTTTTAAAATGCACGTTTGATCGGGCTCTAATGATAACTTAATACATCACTATAATCGCAGCATACCATTTGGAAATTATCGCACACTTTACATACATTTCGACGCCTTCTCTTTATAATTATATTTCGTCTCTCATCAAATCCTATTTATTTATATGCACATACACACATATTCAAATATTGCATGTATGTGAGTATGTATGTTTTTACTTCATACATATGTATGTATGTATTTACTTACATCAGTTAACACAATCATCTATCTATTGTTTTGTGTTCCCAAAAACTACAAATTGCCCTTAGTGCAGTTCTATCTTCCATTCCAAACAATTATTTTACAATTTCAATAGAAATTATCATAAATCAATGTTCACACATACATTTGTTTGTATATGAATGTGTGTTTGTGTTTGATTAAATCAAATTGATCTGATCAGATATTTTTGTTCAAATTCGTATTATTTTATTTGTTCAAATTAGAATCAACGCTAAATAATCTCATGGGAAAACTTAGTTTTAAACACTTTTCTGCCCCTTTTCTGATTCTAAAAAATAGTATTTTTGTTGCGCTTATTGCAAACGTCAAATGCAACTACAATAGGGATCAATAGATGGCATAGCATATTGTAATGTTATATCCTTTTGTTAAACAAGTAAACATTTTTATTGTTCCTAATACTAACTAGAGTTTTTTTTTAAATTTACTACAAGTTGGCAATAATGTAGTTTTGCAAAGAAAAAAAATTTGAGAACAAAAAAATTATTTTTTTTAAACGGATTTGAAAATATTTTAGCTAATGAAAGGGAAATTGGGTTTTCTGTTAATGTTCACTTTAAATCTGTATTAAAAAGGGTTATAAACACTTTAAATAAAATAACTGGAACAACAGCTTTAAGCCAGAAAAAATGCTTATAATTAGCATATTTTCGGAAACACTGGAGGGTTATACGGGCAGGTAAAGGCTAACTGCACTGCGGTGATACCAGATCCGCGGTCTTGGTTAGATGGAACTCTGAATGGCTCTAGGGCGGAAGGCAAATCCAGACTGGGCATGCGTGTTGAAAGCCCGAAGGCCGAGATTCACTTCTGCCTTTCTGACCAAAATACTGTCCTGCAAGCGGAGGTCCAAGCCATCACGGAATGTCTGCCCTGGCTCAGAACACACGCAGATCTAACAAATGTGAATATCTGTTCAGATAGCCAAGCGGCTACAAAGGCAATTATGCATGCGAACTTCAGATTTAGGACGGTGCTGCAGTGCAAGAAGATGATAGATGACTATTCGCAATATGGGCTGGTTCGCATAATATGGGGCCTGGTCAACAAGATTGGTTGGAAATAAACAGGCGAATTATTCGGCGATTAAGACTAGGAGACAGTGAAAGGTTGACCTAGTCAACCTCCGAGTTAAAAGAGCGTGCGCAAAATTGATTAATAAGACAACTGGCAGATTGACGAGATTCCTCTGTGGCAACCCATGTGAGTTCAGAGCTAGGGGCATTCTGAAGCTTGGAAATCCTGAACTAAGCAAAATGAGAAGTGCGCTTTTATCGGATTAGAGTTGCGGAGAACAGTGAGTGCAGGTCATGCAGGGATGACATCGAAACGATTGAGCATTTCCTGTGGCACTGCCCGGCTTTTGCGCAGACCAGAGCCAAATATTTTTTGTCTGATATTTTGCCAGATGCGGCTCTGTTATAAGGTGTTAAGAGAATTCGTCCACATCACCGATTTGCTGTAAACTTCTCCTCCGTTATCCTTTCTCTTGCGTTTGTCCTCCGGGACTCAGTATATCTCTAAAGAAAATTCATTTGGGATATTAAACTATATTTTCTTGGGAAAACATTAGATTTTGTGATAAATTATTGTACAATTTTTTTTATCAATATGCAATCGGCATTTTAACTGCAATTTTTTCATTAAAATTTTAAAACACAACATTGCTGTGGCACAGGGGTTTTCTTAGATTAAGAAGCGCTTAGAATAGTTTTACTATAATTGTCATAGTGTTCTAATATGGCAGCCTGATTGAAACATTAGCTAAAATATAATTAAATAGCCTTTAAGATGTTTATCTTGTGGGAATCTACGAATCGAGAGGTTATGGGTTCGATTCCCACCAAAGACCCTGGTAAGTATGCTTCATTCTATATTTCTTTCTTTTTTATCATTTTCTAAATATCTTTTTTTCTTCCATCTCCCCCCTTTCTGTCTGCCTCTCCAGGTAACATAAAGGGACCGAATTAAGCGGACACACGTGAGCTGTATCCTTTCATGTAATGGCTGCTTGTTCTACCTAATCTAATCTAGACTAAGAAAAATATTTAAATTTAAATTCTTTTTGTCCTTAACAGTACACTTCTTAATGCGCTAACTTACTGACTTCTTACGAAAGCAGCAATTTAAAAATTTTTGTTTATTGTCTTAAATTGTGGTTTCCGTTGCCAAATCCTTTCCTAAAACTTGCAAAACATTCTATCGGCTTTATCAGACAACAACTTAAATAAGCCGCATACACAGGGTGAGAAAACTTTAAACTGAATTCATTCTAACCTATAAAAAGCATAACCATGTGTAGGACAGCAACACAAATTGAAAGAAAGAAAATGTTCAACTAAAAATCAAGTTTCTTAAGAAAAAGTCTTTATTTAACTTTTTAACCCACTTCAAAAGTTGTTGCCATTTCTAGTTTTCTTAATGTTTGAGTTTTACATTGCTGCCAGATTGTTTTTTTATTCTTTTGTACTTGTTCAACTTGACTTCTGTTGGTTTGAAAATATTTGTTTCTTTCTTTTTGTGTGTGTATAAAGCTTTCAAAGAATTTGCTTGTGTTGTTTTTTTTATGCTGTTGTTGCTTTTGTTTATATAAATTCTTGTAACATGAAGGCGATGATTGGTAGTCCTTATATAAAAGTTTATGTGCGTATGGTAAGACTTTAAAGAGTTTTGTTTCACACTTCCGTTTCCGTTTAACAATATACTTACACACATACAACCAGGCACTTGCAATAACCAAAATTTATTTGTTGTGTTTTTTGTTTCCCTAAACTTTATATTTATTTGCAAATTTTTTGCTCTTTTGCTTTTTTTCGAATAAATATTTCAGCTTTTGATAAGAAAAGGATATTTACATGTGGTTATTTCAAAGTAAATCTCTATTGTAAATGATGAAATGACTTAAATCAAATAAATTTCACTATTTAAATTTTAAATTTCTTACTTTGTATATGCAAATAAACACGTTACTTTTTTTAAACAAATATTTAGCTACATGTCGCACCATAAATCATAAAACTAAAACACAAAAGCATTAATTTTCATGCATTTTTTTCTGTTATTAGGAAAACATAATTGTAAATTAATTTAACAGGTAAATAAAGTTGACTTAAATGCAAACAAAACTTTCGTGTTCGTTTTAGATTTTGTCTAACAATTGATCAAAAAAAAAATGGTTTCGATTAGTTTTGGATTGCAACTGTTTATGGTTTAGTGTGCGACTTGTGTAAAAAATTAATACAACCTTTAATGCAACACATGTGCAACCAAATTATATTTTTAAAAATAGTTCTAAGGTGCTTGACCAGAACATAAAAATTGTTCCGATTTTGTTATGCATATTGAGAAAAGTTTTTTAAAGTTTTATTTTTGTGAATGTCTAAATAATGAGTAACTTTTAAAGTAGCAGAGAAGAACACGGTGTTAACGTGTAGTACTTGTTCGGTAGTTAATATTATTTAACTTTTTTTATCCAAATAAAAATCATATAGTTTTTTGTTCCTTTATTTTTTATTTGCTTTAAGGCCTTATGTTGTTGTTTCCGTTTTAGTCATTTTTATTTTTATGTTAGTTAAGAATGCGCTGAAATGGATAGGAAGCCATTTTTATTATTACTTTAGTGGTTTGCAATAGCACTTAAGGTACCTTTACACGGTAATACAAAGTAATTATATTTTGTAGAATCAAAATATTATGAAATTCTCTCCGTGTTTAAAAAAAGAGAATAAAAATCTGTTCTAACTATTTTTCATGTTTACACGGACGAGGTTGGTAAAATCAAAATCGGTTGTTTCTTGCCACTTTCCTTTTGGGGTAACGCCATATGGTTAAGGTTCAACAATATTAACAAAAACAACATGAAAAAAATCTGCTTTTATTTTGATTGTTTGTGTATTGCTTCATTAAGTATAGCCACCTTCATTAGATGCTGTAAGTGCTGCCAATCTTTTACACCTCTGATGTGATGAGAATACACAAGTTTCTAAAATGGTTTAGAAAATAAACATTTACCGAACACTTGTCAAATTTTGCATCCGTATTCTCTCCTACCCAATACATTATGCTTTTACATGATGAGATTTTGTATTATCCCACAACATTTTTTGACATATCGTAATATATGTATTACCGTGTAAAGGTACCTTTAGGAAACATACATACATACAATTTATGTATATGTGCATACAATTGTACTAAAACAAAAGCAGAAACATATCAAACAGCAATTACAGCAAAACATTAACCAACACTACAAAATAACATAAAAAACGAAAGACCATTTAGAAATGGTTTTGACCATTTTTACAAAAACGACCTCTACATGAATATTTAACAAATTTTTTTTCCGCTTCAATACAAAGTTGTAGTTTGGTTTCGTTTTTATTGCAATTTTTCCTTTCTTTTGTCTTGATTGTTCATTTTTGGCATTTTTCTAACAATTTTTGATAAAATACTATACACACATACACACAAACATATTTTTTTATAAAAAATTTTTTTTACCATTTCCTTATATCGTCATTTTTTTCAATACTCTATTTGTACGAAACTATTGTTACACTTAGAAAATGCGCTGCAGCAAAAACGAAAACTAATTTCAAATGGTGCATTTTTCTACTTTTTTATACCCTTCACATAGTGATAAGGGTATATATCAGTTTGTCATTTCATTTGTAATTTCTTTATTATCCATTTGCGACCCCATAAAGTATATATATTCTGGATCCTTATAGATAGGGAAGTTGATATAGCCATGTCCGTCTGTCCGTCTGTCTGTCTGTCCGTCCGTCTGTCCGTCTGTTGAAATCAAGTTTCCGGAGTTAAATAAAAAGATACAGACCAGATAATGGTGTCAAACTATTGGAAATATCCCGCTAACAATCGCTATTTAAAATCAGCAAAATCGGTTCACTATTGACCAAGATATAAGCGAAAAGCCAAAACAACCCATTTTTTTTTAGGACTAAATCTGTGCATATATCCCTATATATCTCAGTAATTATAGTCATTATTGCCACAAGACTTGGAACGGATACTCTTAAAGTAAGCACCTAAATAACAGAAAAATTTTTTTCAGATAGAATCAGGGGAAGTGTTAGTTTTCCTACAATTGCACAAATTTGGGGAAATATTTAATGCGCTATATCTCGGAAACTATAACAGCTATCGACTTAAAATGTTCCACAAAAAAATTGTACAACAAGACCTACATTTTTAAAAAAAATTTTTTGGGTGGAGGCAGAAAATGGGGTAGCTCCCATACAAACTTACAATTTTTGTTAAATTTTCGATACGCTATATCTCGGAAACTATAACAGATATCGAAATCAAATGTTCTACAAAAAGTAATAATCAAATGATTCATACATTTTGGAGAAAAAGTTGGAGAAGAGCAGGGGGACTAGAACACTTAATAAGTTTTATTAACCTTTAAATATGAATAATGCCGAAAACTTTTAAAACTCTCGACCTCAAACCTTCTTCATCTATTTCTATTATTCATACGAACGTTAAAATTTTGTATATTTTTCTATGGACTTTAAAACTCACACAAGGTATTATTATTATATTATTTGCAGTACAAAATAACTCGGCTGGGTATATTAAAAGACGAATGTGAAGGGTATATAAGATTCGGCACAGCCGAATATAGCGCTCTTACTTGTTTTTTTTAACTTAAAATTTTCTTTTATTCCACAGACATCTTTTTCACGCATTACTTTAACATAAACTTTATAATAATTAATTCCATTAAACTTTTTAGATTCTTTGCACCGCAGTTGTTTCTATATCCTGCACTAGTTAAGTTGGTTGCCAAATTGTGATTTTGCTTGCAGTCTGTAAGTCCTAAAACAAGGGTGTTAATTATAGCCTCCAGACAGGCAATGGATTAAAGTATTTTTATTGTGCTGATTTTAAGGATACACTGCCTTTTTTAGGTGTGGGCAGATCCTTGCTTGTAAAAATACTGAGAGAGCAACACAAGAAAATTCAGCGATTTTGTGTTATTTTCAGTGTAATTTTAATAGAAAAGAGTTGTAAATTAAAAACCTAACGACTTAAATAAAAGTATAAAAATATCTTTAATTTGAACAAAAGACTTTTCATTAAAGCAAATCCAATCAAATTAATTTTTCTCACATATGTAGTTTTACAAATATTTCTAAAAAAGCTATTTTTATTTTTTGGGGCAAATGTGTTTCCTTTTTAAGGTTGGCATTCCTTTTTTTAATACGGAAATTGTAACTCTACATTAATGTGTAACATTATCGCAAAAACTACTTCCAAATTAAAGAAGTAATAAGTTATTGGTTCCACCGTGCACTCATTTATATCAAAAAATTTTTCTTTTCTTTAATTTTTTATTTATAAAATGGAGATTGTTTAAACTTATATGATTTTCATTCTGATAACAAAAAAATACACCAATTTACTGCACAACTTCGTGGACGATGCAGAGCATATATTTTTTAGATGCGAAAGGTGGAGCACAGAACGACATACCCTCGAAAAGCGAGTTAGGAAAATATTACAGAATTCATGGTGGAAAGTGAGGGGAACTGGAATTTGGTGGCAGCATATATTGAAAAGATATTGCGTGACAAAAAGCGGGACCTACGCGTGGGCGCAACCGCTGTTGTTCGGAAGAAACAAAAGAGAGGCCCCACCCCGAAGCAATGCGAAAGCGGTACCAGGGTTGACCATTAGTTTAAAAAGAACAGAAAGGGGGGTTTTTAGTGGATGCGATTCCTACTTTACAGGAACTGTGACAACATTTCTGAGATGCGTTAGGCATTTTCCCTTCCTACCTAAAAAAAAAACTGCTGAAAATATTAAAAAAAAATAAGATATTAAATTATGGAAGAGTTTTTAAAAATGGAAAAGATTGGTCATTTAAAATTATAATTCACATAGATGGAAAGAACGGCACTTTTCCAAGTGACCAAATAAATATTCTCTCTAAAAAAATCCATGGAAAACGCAACTAAATAGTGGTCGAGTTCTTACAAATATGCTTTTTTTAAACCTTTATTATTATTAGTTTAGCAAATATTTCAAATCAAGTAAAAGATTATAACACAAATAAAATGTAAACTTTGTTTTATTAAGAGTGTAAGATATAAGTTTTTTTGCATGATGTTCTATAAGTTTTGCTGTGAATTTTTTTATTGTAGTCCCTCATATAGAGCTTGTGCCAACTTGGCTTAAACTATCAACTTTAGTCTTGTATAACACTACACAAGTTTGTTTGTGCATTTGAATTCTTTTTTAACTTGTCGATGACTGGTTGGTCTCTATGGTTTCTTTTACGTAATCCCTTTCCTCCCCTTTTTTTGATGTTGTTAGACAATGTACAATTTTTTTTCTTGTAAATTTATATATACATTTAGAATATATTTTTTATTTAGAGAGGAAATTTTTTCTAGAAATACTACATATTTTTGCAACTATTCATTTAAACTTACCCTGTCGGAAGCTAAATAATTTTTTTATTAAATTTAAGCTTAATATTTTGCAACTAGTGCTGACTGAAAGTATTTAAAATTAAAGGCGGTAGTCAATTGGGAATTACTATTTTTGAACTAGCTTTAAGCTGTGATTATAAAGCTATGAGCAGTCTTGGGTTCAAGTCCCACAAGAAAAATATGTTTTATCAAAATATCCTTTTTTCTTGTTTTGCTAAGCAAGTATGGTAAGAAGGTAAACAAAACTAGCCCAGCCTTTAAAAGAAAAAGCACAGATAATCAATCACTTGGGCCAATAAAATCGTTTTCTTTGCTTAACCTGCTAAAAAAAAGGAGAGAACAAAAATTTAATGGAAATTAAGTAGGAATAAATAAAAGAAATAAAGTTACATGAATTTTGAATAGAACCCATCCACTCAAATGTCAGACTTGCACTCTGCCTTGTCGCATATAATAATGTTTTATTTAGGCCTGCATAAAGCACAATAGTAAATCACACAATCAACAATACCATTTCAAATTGTATTGATCAAGGAAAATATATATGCAAATGTATATGATAAAACTCACACTTTAAACTTTACTTTGGGATATTTCTGGATAACTTGTAGATCATTTATAAAAGTTAACTTAAGGTGAATTATTCTTACAGTCGACTACTCAGAGTCCAACAGGGTATATACATACATATATGCCTACATAAGGTTGTATTTGTTCATTAATGTATGTATTTGTTTCGTTTTATGGTTTGTTCGCCTATTCGACCAACTAACCGTCTATTCATCCATAAGTGTTGTAAGTATGCTGAACATGTAGCTCTTGGTATTTATGACTATTGTCGGAAAGCAAATATTTGTCTGCAGCATATAAAAACAACAGTTAAATGTTCATACGTAACCAGAATATCTATGAGAGAATTCATAAAAAACAAAACTAGTTACACAAAAATAGCAGCAAAAAAAAGCAAATAAATAAGCAACAAACAGAATAAGAAAATAAAAATATTGCAAATATTGAACCAAATGGCTCGAATGTGTATCTGAAATTGAAATACAGGGGAAGCCCTTTACATCAAATACTCACTTAAACCTTACATAGCGAGCGATCAAAAATTTTGCTCCTGGTTTAACAAATGCCAGGCAAAACGAAAAAATCTAGGATTGTTTTTGTGTAAAGTACCCAGATACTATAAAAGGTGTTATGGCACAAAGTCTATTGTTTGTGATGATGGTCTGTAATTTTTCAAAATAACCCCCATACAAATGTCCTCCCGAAAAAGGCATTTTTGGCTATAATTGACTAGAATATTTATTTATTTTGACAAAACTTTGCAAACATGTTTATCCTTATGCCGTCAACTATTATACTGAATACAAAAATTACATTATTTATTTTTAAAGGGCCCCATTCAAATCTGGTGTAGGGTATAATATGGTCGATCTTGACCAACTTTAACTCTTCTTCTTGTTTAATTTTAGAATATATTTTTAATTTTGTAAAAATACCAACAAATTCAACTTTTTGAATTATTCACGTTGTCAAACAATGTTTTTCTTGAAATTGTGTGTAACACTTACACACAAAAAACTACAAAAAAAATTTTTCAAACAAATTCTTGTTCAAAATAATTTATTTTTTTAGTCAATTTATTTAATAGTCTCTAATAATATTTTTATTTGATTTTTAAATCAAAAAAAATTTTCGCCTAGACAAATAAAATATTTAACCAGCTCAGCAAAATTTTTTAACAGAAGCTAAAATTCTTGCAAAATTGTTTGTCTAAATTTACAACTTTCGTTGTAGGTCCTCAGCCAGACAAAATATTTACTGATTCTCTGAAATTTGTTACTGATTCTACAACTCAATTTTTTCTGTGTTATTTCGGCAAATATAAGACAGATCTAATCTTTGAAGTTCTCTGCACAAGGCAATACGTTTTGATTAAACTTTTTATTATTTCGATTTTAAGATTTTGGTACTAATATCGCTAGTGATGATATTATTTTTTTTCTGGGTATTAGTTTGTTTGTGTGTGTGTGTCAGCAAATGAAGAAGAAATATAAACATTTATTTGGTTTCTTTGACTTTTTGGATGCAAAGAAAACAAATATTTTTTTTTAAAGCTACTTTGCTCATTTCACTTGTTTATTTAACCCTTAAATGCGCAACAACGCCGATCTTTATAAAAAAAATATATAATATGTAAAAGTGTAAAAAAACAATAACTGTATACCACGTTTTTTAAAATATTTTGAAATTAGCGAGTTTTTCAAGAAAATTTGGTTGTATCTTAAAAGATACAGTGAGCATTCATCTAAGTTTGACTTCTGGTAGAAACACGCGTATAGTTTAATAAAAAAGCCGGTAAAATGAGATTTAAAATAATTTTATTTGTAAAATTATAAGAAAATACAAAACCTTTAATTACAAGTAAATTAATAATAATAACAAAACATAATAATAATAATATAATATTACAGTTTTTACAAAAAAGAAACTAAAAGTGGTGATAATTATAAAAACAATTTTTTTCTGAGGTTAAACATAAATTTACCTTACATTTTGAGCAAAAAATTTTTGTTTGTCCAGAGCAGTTAGGCAGCTTGCATCTTCCTTTTTTATCCATTTTTACCCAGTGATTAATTCCATCTAGTCTGGTGTCCTTAGGCGGTGCTGGATGTGCATTCGGTTTCCGTCGTTTTTCATCTATTTGTTTTTCCAAAGAAGGTCGACCACGTTCAGGAAGACTTTTTGCATTACATGAAAACAGTGCGTCAGCTACTTCTAACTTAAAATCTATTAATCTCATTTTAGATCCTTGTGTTTCCTTGTTTATTCTTCTATATAATATCCACGCATTTACACATGTCATATCCAGAAGGTGGTAAAACACACGGTTTGTCCACTTTCTACTCTTCATTTCTATTTTGTGGCGGCCCATTGAACTATCCATCAAGTCAACTCCCCCCATGTGGCAGTTGTAGTCTTTAATAATTTGTGGGCAAGGAATGTCTTTAATGGCTTTATCCTTTTTGTCAAATCTTTTTATTGTAGCCGGTTCACTGTTTGTGTTATTGCTGTCAAATATGGGCTTGGTACCAACGTAAGTAGATATAAGGTTCACAATTCGATTATCTTTCCACGATAATATGCTAACCTCGACACCATGAATAAGAGCAGTGAACTCTTCACTTCTTCCTCGCTCAAATTTCATCATAACTTTTTCTTCTGGAAGTTTACAATTTTTTATCCTATTTCGTCTAATAGTGCCTACGGCCAGTATGCCTTGTGTGCGTAAATACACCAAGAGAGGCACTGTTGTATAAAAATTGTCAAAGTATACTTTGTAATTTTGAAATCGAGGTACATCGCGAAGCAATCTTACTACTATGTTGGCAGAGGACTGCAGATCTGGTTCTTCTGCTTCCATCTGCTCAGATATTCCACTATATATTTCAAACTTGTAGGCGTATCCCGTGTTATCGCACATAACATAAAATTTAAAACCCCACTTTTTGGGTTTGTTAGGTAAGTATTGCTTCATATAACTACCAATTTTTGTTGAACACATTTGCTCGTCAACACATAATCTCTCTAACTTAGGTACGCTAGAAAAGGTTTTGTTAAGTGTATCAATAACTGGGCGAATTAAATAAAGTCTATCGCGCGTAGGGTCATTGCGATCCGGCATTTTGTTTTTGTCGTTGAAGTGAAGGTTCTCCCGAACTTTTTCAAAACGTCTCATGGTCATTTGACTTTGAATAATACTTACACTACGGTTGCTATTTATAGACCAATAGTCTCTAGAATTTGGAAGTTTATGATACGACATATAAAAAAGAATACCAATAAATTTACGAAGATCAAATATATTAAAATGGAAAGTTTTATCAATTCCTGCATATTTCAGTGTTTCCGTAACAATATTTTCTTCTAAGCACTGTGGAAATAAGTGGCACCAAGCTTGGAAAGGCGTTTCCAAGGTTTTTAAATTTTCTGGAAGGCTACTATCACCTCCAAATTCAATTTGTTTGTTATTAAATTGTAGGTGGCCCTTTCTCCACAGAATTTTTTCAAAATCAGAAGATTTTGGATTTATTTTTACCCCACTAAACTCTGAAGAAAACGTCCTCCAGATATCTACTGAGCCTACAGCTTTATGAAGTTTAGTTGCAGAAGTAGATGGTGTTAGATCTAACGGCTCATATTTACTACAACCTACTTCTACAGGTACGTCCTGGTTTTTATCACTGTCTAACATTTGAATAAAAGAATCGTGTATAGACCCATCGATATCAATGTCATCCCCACTTTCAACATCAGAAAATTTTTCACTGACAATTATCTTAATGTTAGGATTTTCTAATAATGCTTGTCTTCTTCCTATTACTTGTAAGTCATCAATATCAGAAACACTTTCATCTGTGCTTCCGTACTCGATATCCTCACTATTGCATAATAATTCGCAAACTTCTTCATCAGTCATATTGACTCTACCTACCTTTCTAAAACCTGACATTATTTTTTTTAATATTTAATACTTATTCTTAAAAACGATAAAAACCAACGCAATACCATGTAAAATAAGCTCACACAGAGATGACCTTCTTGTTCAAGGCATAAAACACGAATGAAAACACACATTAAATAGTAAACATTTGAAACTGAAAACGGATTTTGATTTTGTTCATAAATGCTCACTGTATCTTAAAAGATACAACCACTAAATGTTGTCTTGTAAAGGTATGTCAAACAAAAAAATTCTGTGGATAATTTTATTAGATTAATTAAACATAATCACACTTACAAGAATTTTTTTTGCCTTTAACTAAGTCAATATAATGATTTTGTACATATTAAATTTTTCTCTATATTAAATTTCAAGAAAAAAATATTTTTTTACTTTGACTAGGAACTAATAGTCGATTTTATAAAAAAAAAGGAGTTAAAAAATTGTTTTTTCAAAAGCTGGGCTCTTCTTAATGTATTTATATAATTTTAAAAATTTTTGGATTAACAATGTAGCTGTAAGATTTTATTTAATGGTTGTATCTTAAAAGATACAGTGCGCATTTAAGGGTTAACTTTGGCTTGATTTTGTCACTAAGATTTTTCAATGAATTAAATTCAGTTCTTTGAACGAACGAACCAACAAATGACTTAAGCTGTGGGGGAAAATTGTGAGCATTAAGTTGATTGAATATGTTGTGGCACGAAATAGATCATCATGACGAAAATGACGATTATAATGGCTGAATGAATAATGTTTGTTATTGGGTGACACTAAAATAAACACTAATGCCAATAACCATTTTCATTGACATTTCTCTTGTTCTTTTCTTTTGACTATTATTGGTTGTTTTGCTGTTGCCACCAATTGAAGCGAAAAGTTTCACAAAGTTTGCCAAAGAAAAATAAATGTTTATTATTAAATTTTTTTTTTCCTTTGATAAAGTTTCTGCGATTCTTGTGTGATTAGTTTTTGGGTTGTTTTTATTAATTTTAAGTTCAAACGATTTTTTATTTAAAGAACTTTAAAACGTTAATATTTTGTTGGTTCGTTGTTTTCTACTTTTTTTTATTGTTTCAATAAAATTAATTGTGGGTTAAGATAGACAACTTGATTTGTAATTAAAACTATTGTAAGCTTTTCTTTAACGTAAACGATTTTTGTTTTTCGAAGTTTAATTTAAATAAATTGTTTTACATAGAGCAAGCAAGCACGTGTGAGAAAAAGTGGTTTTAGGATTCTATTATGTCCTTAAAAATATAGTTAATTCATTATTTTTTTTTAAATTAAGACGATTTGCCTGATATAAGACTTTAATACAATTAGGACTTCGCTACATTATGTAGAACTAAATTAACACTTTAATAAATACAGGAACCAGCATTCGTCACTTTAATTTATTTATTTTTGTTATTAAATTAAAAATTAGTATTCTTTCAGATTATCTTAAGCATTTTTCCTACATTTTATATTAAGTAATGCTAAAAAATAAAAAATGGTCCATATAATTATAAAATTTGGCCTATTTTTCACCCCAATCAAATATGACCCCAAAGTGGAAATGAAAAATATCCTTTTAAAAGCAACAGCACGAAAGTTCGCGGCAACTTTTTCCCGATTTTTTTTTGGGCTACTTTTCATTTCTGAAATTTGCATGATTTTTCATTTTTGAAATCACCTCAATGTTTTAAAATTTTTGGAGTCTTTTATAATTTTAAAACTTTTTGTTTCTATGCAAAATAATGAAATGAAGAATGGCCGCAAAACACTAATTTAAAAATGATCCCAAAACTCTTAAAGGTAAATGGCGCTAATTTTAAAATAGCAAAACCGCAAAATTTGAAAAATGGCCCCAAATGTAAAAAATTAAAAAAGTTCCAAAATAATTTTAAAATTTGGCTTTAAAGTAGCTTCTAAAGAAGTTTTTAGCGGTTTTTGGAGCGTTTTAATAAAGTTAACAGCGCGCTTTCATTTCAAAAAATTGACAACGCTGCTTTTCGGTAACCGTCACACTGTGCGGCCAAAGTCCCGCATTTGCGGCCAAAAGTCGAAAATTTTAGAAAACCATCCAGAAATTTTTATTTTGGGTTTTTTTTTTTTGGGGTCGCTGATTGCAAATTCGTTATCAGAATCATCTAATTCCAAGCCACACTCTGGAAGGCTTATCCCGGGATATGTTAAATTAAGTTCAGGCCATCTGCTGAGATTTTATTTTTACACAATTAAGCAACCAGATAAATTTTCACATGCCTGGTCCACGGAATATTAATTTTATAAACTTTAAACAGCCAATTGTGTACAAAACATTACACTTCAATATCTAACTATTTATGCAGAGGATATAAAGAAAAAATTTAAATACGGTCGCCACTTTAGTCAAAAAACAATATTTAAATACATTCTGTTTTGAAATATTTTATAGTCTTCATCTTTTACACACATTTTATTTAAAAAAAATGTTTTTGAAAATAAGTATTTAATTCATTTTAGACATTTTTGTAACTCATTCGACTATAATACTAAATACGTATGTAAGTAAGTATGTTTGATATTTGTATGCACATTATTACGTTTTTGTAAAACATAACGACAATAAGGCAAAGGTAAATCCATCTAAAAACACAAAACATTCTATTGTTTATAGTGGTTAAACCAATGTTAGAACAATCACAACGACGACTACAACAGACAAAAAAAAAAATAAAAACACTTGAAAAATCATTAAACCGTGATAACCACCAGCGAGGCTAATGAAAACACATTTTCAATCATTGTCTCTCGGCTTTCCTTTGGCAAATCGGCATGTTTTATGCGCTCATCTCGTCTTTTGTTAAAAAATTGGCCTCAAATACGTTTCTAAAATAGTGGAGTTTCAAAAAGAAAAAAAAATAAAACTCGAACGCATGAATGAAATTTCATTAAACAAAAATTAGCCAAACTACTTATATATTGTTGTTGCTTTTGTAGGCTTTGTTTCGGTGCGTTTTAGTTTAGCTCGAGGACATGATATTAAAGAGGTATAAGACCACCTTGTGGCATAATATAGAACAAAAACATTTTACTTTTAAATAAATATTAGAACAAAAATATATAAAAATCAAGTCAAGTAGAAAAAAGTAAAGCGGGTAGTACAAATGTTTTGTGGTTTTAAAGTCATGAGCTTCGTTGCACACCAAGAATTTTAGTATAAGTTTAACTTCAATCAAAAAACGAATGCAATGTACACAGAAAATATATAAAATGGATTTCAATTAAGAAATTTGTAATCCAAATTAAATTTGTATTGAAACACAGTCTGTTTTACTTTTATTTACAAAGAAAAATAAATTAAGCAACAAAAAATTATATACATAGATGTTTTAGCGTGCTTTTTTTCATGTAATGAACTTTCATTACATTTACACAGAAAAAACTGAGTTGTAGAATCAATAACAAATTTCAGAGAATCAGTAAATATTTTGTCTGGCTGAGGACCTACAACGAAAGTTGTAAATTTAGACAAACAATTTTGCAAGAATTTTAGTTTCTGTTAAAAAATTTTGCTGAGCTGGTTAAATATTTTATTTGTCTAGGCGAAAATTTTGTTTGATTTAAAAATCAAATAAAAATATTATTAGAGACTATTAAATAAATTGACTAAAAAAATAAATTATTTTGAACAAGTTTTTGTTTGAAAAATTTTTTTTGTAGTTTTTTGTGTGAAGTGATAACCAATGGTTATTCAAATGCAAAAGGGAAAAATAAAATCAAAAAAAACTCATAGCGAAAATTGGTTTGTTGTGTTCTAAAAAACCCCTTGAACGTTTCGGTTTGTTTATAGCAATTCTTAAGAAGTTTATTAAGGTTATTATATAAAAGGCTGAAAATATTTATGAGGTTTTTTAAGAATTTGTTTAGAGTCTACTGATGATTTGGTGTAAGAACCAATGAAATGCATATCGACAAACTTAACCTACAACAGACCCTATAAATTTATATTTTTATTTATAATTTTTTAATTTCATCTTATTTACTACAAATTTATTTTAATTTACTAATAAAACTAAGTTCAGTTTACATTACCAGTCTTAACAGCGACTCAAACCTGGGCCCAATGGTTGCAAGACCTACGCTCTATCCACTCAACCAACAAAGCGTTCTGCTTTTGAAAGTGTTAATATTACTTTTTAATTATAAATAACAAAAAATTAAATTAAAAGAAGAAAAAATTTAGTTAAAGTATACTTTAATTTTTTTTGGATTGTGGGGCATACAATTTTAAATTTAATAATGGGTTAATTTTTTAAAAAATTAATGTGGCTAATTTTTTTAATCAAAACTTATTTACAAATACCCATTGAATTTCAGGAACATACATTCATAAATACTTTTATGTCTTAAATATGCAAAAATCTGTGTTTGGGTATTTATAAACCAAATTATCTTGAAAGCAAGGTACTTGGAACAAGGAAGGAACAACTGATCAGCTGACTTTTATTTTCGCCATATGTTTTCCACCTTACCTAGCAAATTTTTTATTTTATATCATGGTTGTGTTTACTATGCGTATGTGTTATAGCAATACTTTTGACAACTTAGCTTGCATTTAGCAACAACAAAATACATGCTAAATTTTTACAGGAAGTTGTTGTTGTACGGACCTTATTATTCCACCATGCTTAAGAGTAAGTACATCTAGAGCATGGCGAATTCATACAAGGTGAACGCAGGGCGAAAAATTCGTACAGATAATGTCAAACATACATATATAATTATAAATTATATTATTTTATATTATTAATTATTTGTATATGGCATCATTAAAAACACACAAATTATTTGCAGAAGAAAAACGTGAATAAAACTAATTTTACACGGTTTTATTTTTGCACAAAGCACAAGAATGCACCATTTGGTTTTACTATCTGTTAATTAAGAACACTTTTTTTAATTTTTAGTTTAAAAATCTAACCGACGCGTAATTTTTTTTTAAATCAAGAAGAAGCAGATAGATAAACTTTTGACATATTGTGAGGAAAATTGTACTAGTCTGTCGAGACTCTATGAATTCGCCTTGATCTAGACCTGCCATAATTTCATCAGTCAACACTGTTATAAAGAAGATACAAACTTATATAAAAAGTACGTAAACATTTCATGTTATAAAATAAAAATTTTCCTCCTGTGTTTTGTTTAATACTACGCCTACCTTAACATACCCTTAAACTTTTTTATTTAAAATTTGTGTTAAGTTTTTTAACTAAATATTTAAGTAAAATAGAAATAACTTATTTGTGAATAAACCTAAAGATTTTTGTAAAAAGAGGGTACAAGTCTCAATATTTTTATCTAGTTATAATTTGTATAACATTAAAGGCGAATTTGTCGATATTTATTTAACAAAAAAAAAAATTTTAATTTGCGTGATTTAAAAAAAATTAATTTAAAATTTTTGTATCAACACAAAGAAATTATTAAATTAATTTTTTTTCCGTGATTGTTTAGAATCTTTGAAAAACTTCCTCAATCTATTATATAAAGAAGGGGTGTGTGTGTATGTATGTATGTATGTTTGTATTTTATAGCTGGCCACACCAGTGGATCGATTTTTGTGAAATTTTTACAAAGTGTTACTTCAAGTCTAAAAGGAACAATAGGCTACTTTTTTTTTGGAAATTATTGCTGCCACGCCCACACTACGCCCATTTGTGTGGGAAGGTTAGGTTATGAATGGCCTAACAAAATTACCCAAGGCCATATTGATCAAACGCGTAGAGCTAAATACATGAAATTTATAACACGTGTTAAGCTCTACATGTTTGTTTAAATGCACATGAATTTTTAAACATTGGGCCCGTAAAGGGATAAAAAGAGGACGAAGAGGGAAAAATCTGTAACTTACTATCTTTTGATGTATATAAGATAGAAACAAAATTTAAAAAGTTTAGCGTTTTCCTTAAGAAATAAACAGACAGGTATCTGGAGTTTTTTTTTAAATGTTGGTCCGAAAGGGCGAAAAAAGGGGTTAAAATTATATTTTGGTACTTTTTGGTACTTTTTTGTTACTTTTAAACCAATAAAGATAGAAAAATTTTTCAAATTGCGTTCGATAGGTTTTACAAAAATATGACTACGCTGTTCGTACTTTTTTCAAATTTTGGGCCCAAAGGGTAAAAAAAGGGTTAAAAATATATTTTGATTTTTTATTCGTTTTTTGTAACTTTTAAACCAATAACGATAGGAACATTATTCAAATTAAGTGTAACAGGCCTGAAAAATATGAGTACGTTTTTAGATACTTTTTTAATTATTAAATCCTAAGGGCAAGAAAGGGTTAAAATTAGGTTTTAGTACTTTTTGTAACTTTAAAATCAAATAAGATAGACATTATTTAAATTCCTCTTCCAGACCGATTTTTGGAAATTAGTTCGCACATAAGCGGCTTTTAAAGTTAAAATTTTGAAGGTAAAAAATTAGGCGGTGCCACGCCCATAAAAGTTAAACTTATTATGCTGGTACTTTTATTGCACTGATTTTTTAAAATTGGCACACATATAGAAGGCCTCTAATTCCGAAATTTTAAAGGACAAAAATGGAGGATTGCAGCGCCCACAAAAATGTTAGTTTTCATACTGGTTCTTCTATTGTTGCAATTTTTATGAAGCTCAAAAACAGACCGATAATATTTATTTTCGGTACAAAAATGGGTGGCATAAAGATAGACAAACTTGCAAAATAATGTGAAGATGAGGCCATATTTGAGCCAGTTATAACCCAAAACGCTTAATCCGGGAGGACATTTGTATGGGAGCTCTGTCGAAAAATTAACTGATCATCACCACAAACAACATGCTTTTTTCTTATGCCAAAAAACTTATCTGTTCCAAATTTCATCGAAATATCTGCAAAAATGCGGTCTCTACTTCATTTACAAGAATACATTAATAAGGCTGAATTCCAAAACGCAGTTTGCCTTGCATTAAAAATTTTCAACTTCTTGCCTTATTCACTCTTTACAATTTGGACAACGTTTTTTGCTTCCAGGACATTAATATAACTGTAAGCACTCATTTGGAAGTAGAAGATATTACCAGAAACATCATCTTTTCTTTCAGGAAAAACTTGAAATTTCGTGATGCAAAGCAAACTGCGTTTTGGAATTCAACCTAACTCCCAGCCGGACGGATGGACTGACAGGTTTTAATCGACTCAGAAAGTGATTCTGTGTCGATCGGTATAATTGGAGGTGGGTCTCAGACCTTTTTCTTTGGTGAGGCACAAAAATTTGCACAAAAGCATAATAAAATTTGGATATAACAATAAAAGAGAAGTTTGAACTTCTTTTGAAAAATATTTGATATGTGATCCCTGTATCTATATTATATAAAGAAAGGTTGTATGTATGTATGTATGTATATATGTATGTATGTATGTATGTATGTATGTATGTATGTATGTATGTATGTATGTATGTATGTATGTATGTATGTATGTATGTATGTATGTATGTATGTATGTATGTATGTAAATACATATGTATGTATGTTTGTAATTTATAGCTGTCAACACCAGTGGATCGATTTTTTTGAAATTTTTACAGAGAGTTACTTAAAGTCTGGAAGTAAGGGGCTAAGATTATATATAGAAGTTTATAAATAATTTTTGCTTATTAAAACTTTCTGAATATCCAAAACTGTAAGCCTGGTAAATTTCTAATTTTTATGTGCTTAGTAAATAGTAGGGCTGACTTATTATTATTAATTGCAACTTATGTGGGGCAACCAATAAATTTAAAATAATATAAATTCTTTTGTGTTAACATATTTGAATAATTTTACTATGATTGGGGTAGCGAAGCACACCGGGGCTTAGCTAGTATTACTATAAAGTTCGTAAATCAAAAGAAGAAGCCGATAGCCAATGTACACAGAAAAAACTGAGTTGTAGAATCAGTAACAAATTTCAGAGAATCAGTAAATATTTTGTCTGGCTGAGGACCTACAACGAAAGTTGTAAATTTAGACAAACAATTTTGCAAGAATTTTAGTTTCTGTTAAAAAATTTTGCTGAGTTGGTTAAATATTTTATTTGTCTAGGCGAAAATTTTGTTTGATTTAAAAATCAAATAAAAATATTATTAGAGACTATTAAATAAATTGACTAAAAAAAATAAATTATTTTGAACAAGAATTTGTTTGAAAAAATTTTTTTTGTAGTTTTTGTGTGTAGCTATTGCTCTAATATTAAAATTCAATTCAAATGCCCCCCACTCTCGGTGACACATGTGCGACATCTTATCAATGAGTTTTTTTTTTGTAGCAGCTCTCATCAGCCACCTTGTATTTTTTTATTTCCTTATTTTATTTATTGGGTGGATGCCCAAAGTGACCAACGTTTATTTATCTTTTTTCTACCTAAAGGTTATCAACCCATTAATAGTGTGAACCTAATTTAAACAGTTTATAAGACCATTGTCTGTATACTTTTTAAAAACAA
This sequence comes from Melanophora roralis, assembly GCA_963583895.1. Lineage (NCBI taxonomy): Eukaryota > Metazoa > Arthropoda > Insecta > Diptera > Rhinophoridae > Melanophora > Melanophora roralis. Next base: position 1,713,157 of record OY757189.1, read on the forward strand.
ACAATTTCGTACAAAAAAAAATTACGACAAAATTGCATCACAAAACAAAAAATTATTTATTATGCATTTAAAACATTATTATTTTGGTTTTATATCGTTTGTTTACGCGCAGAAAAATTTTAATACAAAAAACATTTAAAAAAAAAAACTGAAATATTTTAATTTTACACCTAAACACACACATTATCCAAGAACTGCCTGTGAAAGTCGTCAATGAATCTGAGGCACAAGGCTCATCTATAAAAGCAAAAATCTGACTTAAACGCCAACATTTTTAATGAAAATTTTGAAGTGGAGATTTTGTCTTTTATTACTCTTTTCTTTTGTGTTTATTATGAAACGTTTGTCATAAAAATAAACAAAAATATTAGTGTTAAACTGGATACGAACCAGTATAAATATTAAATCTACTTATATTTGTGACTGTGACTGTGCTCGGACTATGAACGTTTGTGTTGTTTTATTTGTGTATATTTACTTAGCAGATTTCGTTATAGGAAAGATTATTTATAGAATGAAAAAGAATGGCCATTGAAAAAATAAATTACTGCGGATACAAATAAAAACTCCTTCATTCCTTTTAACACAGAGATACTTTTGAACAAACAATCGCCGTAGACACGTTGACGCTGGTTAAACTAACAACAAATCAGAACAAAGTTGAGAAGTGGATACTTTTGAAATGTTGAAATAAAACCTTCAAGTGATGAAGAATAAAAATATGTACAACACATTATGACAGTTTTTATCAGGGGTATTCAAAAACAAGAGTTTAAATCTAAACAATATTTTACAAAAAAAAAACCCCCGTTTCAAAAGCAGTACCTATAACAAACTTACATCTCAAGCAATTCAAAACCAGGCTGTAATTTCCAAGGATGGTATGTTATTAATATTAAGTAAACACGGAATGAAGATCTCTGCTCACAATGCCCGCTTGAGGACCATGGCCGTAAAGTCACCTTCACAAATATAAATTTTTTAAAATTTTGATTTTTAGATCACGTTGTATAAACTATTTTTAAAACTTTCCTTAATGTTGAAATGCCAGATAAAACTACACATATATTACTTGACCACCAGTTAAAAAAGTGTTGTCAACTTTTAGTTTAAAAAAAAACACTCTTTATATAAGTATAAAGAACTTTGTGTGAACTTTTGCTTTGCGACGGTTTATATTTAACACTTTGTTGCATTTTTAATTCAAACTAAAACAATATATGTATTTCCATGGTGCGGAGGGTGCGCAAAAAAACAGTTTGTACAAGTCGTCCGTGAACGGAATTTAGAAGGAACTCATACGTTAAATTAAGAATATCTGTGGTCTAAAGCATAAGTATAAAATTTTTACAGAACAACTTTTGTAAGATATTTGGGTTTTCATAGATGAATGGTATTTTAATAATAATAATAAAAACATGGGAAGTTAACACCAAATGAATGGCACTGAAAATCTACTTTTGTTACATCATTATAGTTTTTGGTCGTGGATACTCTTGAAAATAAATCAAAAGAAGCTAAAATGCCCCAGTCGGCATAATTGATAAGCGAATAGTCTGATAATTTAGCCGACTATGTCTTCGAACCTCCTTTTCAACCAAAAGTTTTGCACCCCAAACACTGCTTCGATATTACCCTTTATTAATAAATTTCAAAATAATAATTTGTGTTGATATTGCGATACTTATTAAATAAAAACGATGAAGTTTTTTTATTATTTTTTTACCCACAAAGGAACAGTATTCACAACATGTGACTGCCACTGATAGCCCTTGCAATTATATCAACGATGCATATTTATGTATAAGTGAACTAATTTAGTCAGAATTTATAAGCAAAAAAAAAAAGTAAAACACTTCTGTGTTTAACATTTAGATTTTAATATTTTACGGATTTGTCTTGAAAGTGCTTAAGTGATGGTGTCAGTCAGCAAGAATGTAAACAACCAGATTTCGTTTTCAAACATCTGCAAAAATATCCTTTTATTATAAAAACTCACTGTTTTATACTAGAAAAACATAAAAATATAAATATTTCTTACACGATTGTAAATCCTTTAACACATTAAGAGTCACCACGAGAGATGCTTCAAAATATACTTACGAATCAATACATTTTCTATAAAGTATTGAAGATGAGCAAGCATGGCTTTTGTTCAAATTTCAAAATATTGTTTAAACAATACTTTAGATTCAGTATTTCAGTTCTTTTTTTATTTTTATAAGAATTATTTTTGTTTTCATCATGTGGCAGGGTAACTGAAAAATTAGCTCACTTCTTAAACAACAGGCCTGCTGTTGTCTTCATTTCGATGAACTGTTGTTATTGTTGTGTTTGCTGCTGGGCACTCTTTATACAAAAATACATATATAAAAGTTTTTCTATTTGTATTGCAACATGGGGCAGATATTTTTTTTTGTACAAACGTACATAAATACTTATGTACATACATACATACGGATATATACAAACATATATGTCGTTGTTGGCGTTTGCACGCCTGCGCTGCTTTGTTTACACACTTGTAGCTCAAGTGATGCTGCAAAAATTTTTTGTGGGTTTTTTGGTAAAATTAGTTTCATAAAAAATTAACGTTAATATGTGTTTGTAATGTGAGTCTTCCTTAGTTAGTTTGTATGTGTGTTGCTATGTTGACATTGCATCCGACTCATTTCTATTTAGCAGCTGTGACTTTGTGTAATTTTTGTGACAATCTGCACTCCTTAATTGCAGTTTTAAAAGGGTTTAATGACAATTTAAAATATAAAAGGCATTGACAAATTTAATGATGTTTTATTTGTTATCTTGTTTGTTTTTCTTTTTATAAATTTTATAAAATTTTGTTTCTTATGTTTGATTCAATTTGAAAATATATTGTGTTTAAAACAAGTAAAAAAAAATTGGTCAGTCAGGCCCGACCATATTATACCCTACACCACATTTGTATGGGAGCTAGGTATATGAAAAATAGACTAATAATATACCTATTTCTATTCAGTGTAATAGTTTGAGGCATAGAGATGAACATGTGTGCAGAGTTTAAAAAAGGTAAAGTAATATCGGGACAGTTGTAGTTTAAAATGCTTATTCCGGGAAAACATTTGCATGGGGGTTATATCGAAAAATTGGCTAAGTACACTAGTTGGTGTCATAAAGGTAGTCATACAGATATCCAAAATTTTGTTAAGATAAGTAATACTCAAAATGCTTATTCCAGGAAGTCTTTGGTATTGGGGCAATGTTAAAAAAGGGACCGATCATCACCAAAAATAGAAGAGCCTGTGCAAAGAAATTCTCTCCCCCAAATTTCACCAAAATATCTTTAAAATTGTGACTTCTATCGTATTTACTAGAATACATGGACACCCAACCAGGCGGACGAATGGACGGACATGCTTAAATTGACTCAGGAAGTGATTCTGCGTCGATCGGGAAAGGTGGGCGTTACAAACATTTGTGGTGTGGGTATAAAAATTGGAGCATACATACATATATGTACATACATAAGTGTGTACATACCTGGATACATGTACATACATACATATAAAATGCCTATGGCATCAACAATCTCACGAACGTTTACTCTTCGATCGGCCAACACCACATCGTGGATTTTGCGACATTTTCGGGTGTATTGACCTCAACTGCCCGTCGAGAACGTTCAACGCCATTTGTACTTGTGTGACAACAACGAAAACTAGTAAAGTATTTATCAAACTTTTCCTTAATTTGATCGACGGTTATTTTTTTCGCAAAAAATACTAGTTAATGAGCACTCGAAATTCGCTTTTTTCCATTTATAAAAAAAATCCACGAGATTGTATGTTTTGAATAGCTGTTAAACGCAAAGTTAATAACGGAACTTGCTCAAAGTTTGATAGTAGTCTACTAAAAGGTGGTACTTGATCGAAACAGTATTGTATTTCGTACAACTACGAAGGAAATTCGAAAAGTCTCGGACTTATTGATCTGCCCTCGTTCTTACGTAAATATAGGTATATAAAGTTTTCTCAAAGTTGTAAAAGAACAAAAGTTCTAACAATTCAAAAGGCAATATGTAGTAAGAATTTTATATGTTACAAGAATTAAGACTTAACATTAAGAGCCAACCAAAAGGTTCGATTTTGCTAACTTACACAAAGAAATACACTGCAAGTAAAAAAGGACTTTTGTTACAGACTTTTAAAAACAAGTAATTTATACCTACATCTTACAGTACCCGACTGTAAGATATTAAAGGAGTATTCCGTAAAGTTATTTTTAAATAAAAAAACAGTTAAATTGTTGTACAATTAATTTTTTGGTTTGTTTATTTACAAAAATATTGATTTTCAATTGGAGTTATTTTTTTTGGTTAATTTTTAAGAAAAAATCAAACGATTATCATGGATAGACAACAACATAGGTATCTCCATTTAACTTGTTGTTGTTGTTTAAAACAAACGAAATTTGTTAAATGCTTTCTGTTTTCCGTCGTTTTGTTTCAAAACATACATTTTAATAAGCTTTGTTTTAGCTTTCCAAAAATAAGTCCCGTTTGCATTTCTGGATAACATGTACATCCATGCTTATGGATGTAAATATGTATCTTATATTAAACTCAAAGTAAATTAAAAAAAACCTACGGCATTTGTTTTTAGAAACGTACTAAATTTGGATTGAACACACATACATATACATATGTATGTACTTATATGTACCTACCTAGGTAGCCTTATTTTAAATTGACTTTAGGAAAATAGGTATTTAAAAAAGGTTGATATTGAATTACATGTTTGTGGTTCTGTTTTTCTAACAAACGATTTAGGCCGTAGCAATGAATATAAAATTATTCGGTCGTGGTACTTCAAGATATTTTTTTGCTAATTTTTGTAGCCTTTTTTATCATTTTGAGTCCTTTTGGAGATAACAGCCGCAATATACCTACAAGCAAAAATTAATGAACAAGAAGAAAAAACAACAAAAGAGTAAAACTTAGCAAATAAAACGAAAAAAAGTTCAACAAGAAAAGAGTACAAGGATGAAGAAGTTTGGAAAAAAAATGTACTACAAACAAGAAATACCTAAAAAACTTTAAGCAAGGCCACCATTTTTTGTTTTATTTTCTTGCTGCAACATTTAGTGACAAACTTCATTTATTTAAAAAAAAAAAAGTTTTAAGGCAACAAACACAACGTCCAGTAAAAAAACAATGTCAAGCAACAACATATATTACACACACACACTCATAGATGCTAAATGACGACAATGATGACATACTCAAATGTCTTCTGTCAAAGTTTATTTTTCCTAAAAAACTTTTTCTTTTGTTCGTTTATTTTTTTCTTATTGTTTGTAGGTACTTATATCTATACTTGACAGAAATAAGCTGAAAGGAAAAACGTTTAAAGTACGATCTTATTGTGTTACTGCATGAATGAATGCGAATGAAAAAGCCAAAGGAACCCGAACCAGTGCCCATTAAATATTCAGTGAAGCATAAACCCAACAAATAAACAAAATTTAAATATTCACTAAAACTGTTTTTTTGCATCTATCTCTTACACTTTTTGCTTTTGTTGATGTTTCTATTTTTATTATTGGTAGGTATTGCTTTTGTATTTGTTGGCTTCGTTCAGTTGGTGTTGTGTTCATTTGTATTATACCAATGTATCCCCTTGCGTGTTGTACAACGAGAAACATTCTCAAAAGTAAATCAAATACACACGCACACAAACAATACTGCTTAATACATCAGCCGCAATAATAGCAACAAAATGGACAGCAGTAGTAGTTTGCAAAAATGGTGAATTACAGTTATAAACAGGGGAAGTAGTAAAGTACAAAACAACCAATCAAAGCAAGGAGAGGGTGTGTCTTCTTTGATGAGTACAATTTAATAAGTGTGTATGTATGTACCTACATACATATGTGATAGATTTAACTCATATTCATAGTACTTAAGTTTAAAAAGTACTCTTTTTGGAAATGTTTCTTTAGCTTTTTACAATTCTAGAATATGTAAAAGGGCTTTGGAGCTATGGCTTAAAATTGTGTTAAAGTCGGTACGTAAATTCTATTGATCAGGATTAACAGAAAGATCATTCTAAAAAAGAAATACCTACCGGACTTTTATACATACCTATACCGCCGGCTAGATTCTTATGCCTTAACATTAAAAACACAAACAAATAACTTACCTATAATCCTTTTATGTTAAACAATTATATTTTAAACAATAACGACCACCTTAGAATATTTTATTTAACAGATACCTATAATTTCTAAGGGACTTTCTTTAAACTACCTATTTCTAATCCTTGTAAGGTACCTACCTCGGTAGGTATATAAGAAATATTTTAACTAAAATCTTTTTTTAATAGTAAACAAACAATTGCAAATATGTTAAAAAATATATTTTTCTTAAATGAAAAAATAAAAGTAAATATCTCTGCCTCTGATTTTCTCTTAAAAAATACCTATGCAAATCTTTTATTTTAAAAATCGTCACATTTAAGGCGAAAATCGTCCAATTGTCAAAAGCCTATTTCTGCCACAAAAAAGTTTACAACGACGATAAATTTTAGAACTGTCAAAAAAGTGAAACGAGCCAAAGAAAAATTATCGGCGGCGGCTGAGCAGTTTTTAGACGGCGGCGGTTCAAACAACACCGAAAACGGTGGTTATAAAAGTTTTAAAAGAAAACAAATGGTAGAACCGAACGGCACTTTTGAGTGTAAAACATTAAAGAGTATTATGTATTGATAAGTAGATTGAATCCGATAAAAATATTGGTTGCTGCAGTAACACTATGTAATTAATTGTGCCATGGAGCCGACCCTCTTTACAAAATGGTTATAAACAAATTGCTATAAGAAGGTAATGAGAAATGATAGATATCGGCTAATAACCCAGTAGTCTACAAGCCATTGTAACTACCACCCATTTGATTTCTTACACGCACGTTCTTAAATCAAGAATTTATTATTTATATTAAAAATTTTAAGTACGATTTGTACTACGAATTTCAGAATTCCTTGTTGTTGTCACTTAGATTAGTTTTTTTTCATCATGGTTAAAACTTGATTGAAAGTTAGCAAATCGTACTAAATAATTTGTTCTTGGTTTAGGAAAATCCATGGTCGACGTACTTTTAACGCCGCTACGGCTTGTTTTAAACAAGGTTCAGAAAATACACACATCAAACATTCAGCGTACTGTTCAAAAGCAACTAACACATTTTTTATTTTCATAACATTTATGTGTGTTTCGTTTTAATATTTAATTTTGTAAACGATCATAAGAAGTTCGCGTACTGTTCGATTGAAACACACTTCAAAGACACAGGTTCGAGTGTACCAATTTTTTAACTTCGTGTATGTATGCGACAACAGAGTACATGTACGATACACAGATTCGAGTGTACCTACACATTATGTTCATGTACGTGTACCATAAGAAAAGTACATGTACGATATTGTTATTCTCGTGTGTTTGAATTTTAAGTAAATGTTTGTGTTTGCAAAAAGTACATGTACGCTAATAATACGAACATTTATGTACGAACATTTGGAAACATTTACTATACGCAAATAAAAATTGAAACAAAATTGAACGTTTGTTCGGTTTATTAAACGTATGTATTTTTTTCTGGGTATGTTATTCTGTTTGTTTTTGTGTTATTATACCCTTAACAAAAGTAATAAGGGTATATATTAGTTTCTCATTCCGTTTGTAATTTTTTTATTATACATTTGGGTCCCCATAAAGTAGCTATGTATATTCTGGATCCTTATAGATAGGGAAGTCGATATAGCCATGTCCGTAGGAGATCTAAGTAGTACCTAACTTATATACCTATATTTTAATAGTAAAAAAAAGCACCAGTACTAGTTCTCAACTGTAAACTGCAAAAATGTTCGTACATAAATGTTCATATTATTAGCGTACATGTACTTTTTGCATACATACACATTTACTTAAAATTCAAACACACGAGAATAACAATATCGTACATGTACTTTTCTTATGGTACACGTACATGAACATAATGTATAGGTACACTGGAATCTGTCTATCGTACATGTACTCTGTTGTGGCATACATACACGAACTTAGAATATTGGTACACTTAAAGATGTGCGTTTGAAGTGTGTTTCAATCGAACAGTACGCGAACTTCTTAATGTTGTTTATCAAAACAACAAAGTACATGATTGACTGTGTTTAACACCAACAAAAATTTGGAGACACACATAAATGTTATGAAAATAAAAACATATGTTGGTTGTACTGAGCTGTGTTCTTTCACATTTATGTACGAGATAATTAAACAATGTGTGTACTTTTCTGAACTCTGGTTTTAAATTAAGTTTACTTATTTTTTTTTGTTCGCAGAAATAACTAACACTTATCATTACAGAGCGCAAAGCAGCCTTTCGTTTCGAACTAGTTGTTTTGCTATCCTTTTGTTAAACAAGTAATAAAGTTATACTTAGTCGTTCCGTCCCGAAGATTTCATTCCCACGCCACTTTTTATATTACATCAAGAACTTTAATCGATATGTAATAAATTGATGCAGTTTAAGGTAGTTTTCGGAAGTGAAACTTATACGTGGCCCCTGGAAAATTATGTACCCGTCATTATAAAGTTTAGAACGGCAGTTGATGGTATCAGTCGTACATAAAATTTTGTGATCATATTGTAATTTTCGTAGTATATAAAGTTTAAGGTGCTTATTTTAGCTGGACATTTGTATGGGAAATATGTAAATAATAGGCCGATCATACACGTTTTATTAGCTTGGCCTACAAAAAACTAGTCCAAGCTAAATTTTGTCCTAAATGTTATAAGAACACATAGACAAGGCGGACGGATGGACGGACATGATTTTTCTACATAAAAAGAATGCATAAAGTCCTTTTTTATTAAAGGATTTTTTAAAACTATGGCAAGAGGTGTAATCGGTTTCTAAGTTCAAATTTATCCAAGACCCTTTGATATATCTACAAAACTATTAAAGTGCGTGAAAGGTTAAATATGTTAAAATTCGCATTTGAAAAATATTATGTAGGTACTTTCTATTATGTACTTTGTATTATGTTCTTTCTTGTCGTCACTTGTAGTAGGTACACATGTACTATAAAATCAAAGAGATTTAAAAGCTTAACACAAAATTGAGTAATTAAAGTTAAGAGATAAGTAAATCTTCCAAATCATTAGAACTAGTTTGAGTAGGTATATTTCTACTCTGCATTAATAAACAAACCCTTATTATCATTAGTGTACAGGGGTTGTGTATTTTTGAGATTTTTCTTTGAGTGTTTTCTTTATGGATTTTTATTTTCCAAAAGGGAAATAAAAAACAACAATGTAAAGGGAAAAAAACAAAATGATTTGTTTTAATTTTTGTTCCCGTTCTGAGAGAGGGTTGAATTCGAGTTGGCGTTTCACATTGCAATTGGAATTTAGTCGGTTTGATTGACAAAAAAAAAAAAAAAAATAAACAAAGTTGCACTCAGAGCTACATGCACACAAACAAAACAAGGGACTGGGAAGTAAAAATGCTTTGATTTTTTAGATTGTCGATCATTTGTTAAACGAAAGTAAATGAAAACGGTTGACGGAAGCGGAATTAAATTTTGAATTACATTCAATATAAATATGAACTAACGTTTTGCAAAAAAAAAAAATTACGATAATATAAATTTAAATTGTGAATAAAAAAATTGTAAAATATGTTTTAAAGGGAAAATACCTATATCCACAAGAAAACATAAACAAAATTTAAAAATAATAGAGTGTAATGAAACTAATTAAAAGTACTTAAGACGAGTCAATTATAACTAAATAAATGTGTGATTTGAAAATTAACTAAAAATATTTACAATTTTTAAAAATGTTGGAATTCTATCCCATGCCAACAAATTTAAATCATGGCGCATCATTGTACCCCCATCAACAAAATCATGGAGGTGCCAGATTCTTAGATAGCCCTGCCATTATAAGTACAAATACCCCGATTCATCATCAGCAACAGCAAGCACAACAACAAAATCTACAACAGCAACAGTATCAGATAAATTCACAGCAACAAATGATAACCTCACCGAGTCAAGCAGCTTGCCCGCCACAAAATCATAATAATTCCTTAAACACCTGCTCGATAACTTCATTAACAGCACAAACTTCATGTCTACCTTCTGCTGCGACTACAAGCAATAAAGTTAACCCAGAAAACTTAAGCACTGCCCCCTCCTCCGTCTCGTCCTCCTCCTCCTCCTCTACTACCTCATTACAAATAACAATTAGTACCAGCCATAACAGCAACAACAAACAGCAACAGAAATTGTCTAGTAGTTGTTCCACTAGACCTCAGCAAAATTCATTGTCTGCTATTTCTGTCTCAAACAACTCCTCCACCTCCTTAGCACCTTTATCCTCATCATCTAATAATTGTACAGATTCTTCCACACAGCTTTCATCTTGCTCTAAGTTATCTTTAGAATGCAATGGACGCACAGGTATGTATTTCAAAAATAGTTTAAGTATTTTGTCTTTTATATTGTTTGTGTCTTCTTTCGTTGTCGTTTTTTTTTTTTTTTTTCTTAAAACTTTTACGATTTTATTTTGCATTAAACTCCTTTAACTTTCATTACTGCGCTTTTTACAGACTTGTAACAGACAGCTTAAAAGTTGCCAAAAAATTTTTCTTTAATTTTATTTATTTTATTTTGTATCTCACCTTGAATGAAAAAGACCATTTGCCACATTTCTCTTCTCCTAAATTTGTTTTTAAACTGCATCTTTGTACGGTTTATCTTTAAAATTGCGTGTATTTGCAAGTTTCTATTTTCTGTTCTTGTTTTTGTTGGTATCTTTAAAAATTTTTGGTTTAAAAGTTTAAGGTGTTGGTATGTTTTACCTTAATTTATCTTGTTGGTTAAAATTTATTTTTGAAATACTTTAGCTAAGTGTTATCAACAAAAAGAAAAAGGAAATGTTAACCAAACAAAAAAGGATTCATAAGATAAATTTTAACTTAACACAACTTTTTACAAAGATGTTAAACATTCTATTAACCTGGCTAATGTATTCAAAGTGGTTTGTTTAGCGGGAGTATATTTAAAAGCAGTTGCGTTTTTGTTTTAATTCTCTAGGTGTTAATGGGGATTTTAACTTGATTTTCTTACATACAATTGTAATGTTTGGGGTTAAGTTGCAAATTAGATTTTTTTTTAATTCAATTTTAAAATTTTATTTTATTTAGGGTTAATATAAGATTAACTGCTAATGGTTCGCGGAAGATTTTCTTTTGTCAAATATTAAAATTTATTATTAATAAAAGAATGCTATAATTTACTAATCGGATAGATAGTACCATTTACACACAAAAAATAAATTAAGTAAACTTTACTTAAATAAAGCTGTAGCGGTGTCAAAAGTACTTTAAGTACGAATTTTCTTAAACCAAGTAAGAAATTTCTTTAACCAAGTACGATTTTTTTAAGTACGAATTTTATACTTTTAACCACATTTGAGCCAAAAAAGGATTCATTTAAGTTTGAAACCGTACTTGATGTAAGCTTTAAAAAGATTGATTTTAGCGTATACGGGATGAATGCAAAAATGAAATGTATTTTTTTTTTTTACTTACAGAGCTTTATTAAAGAACTCTCCTTCTTTTTTTATATTTTTAGATATATTTTTTAGATACTTAATATGTAAAACTTAAAAGTTTTCTTTTCTGTACCTACCGTAGCTGGCTACCTTTAGACCACCGAGACACTTTGACTTTAAATGTAAAATAGTATATTAAAACAATGAGTTTTTTCTGCTTGATTTATTGAAAAAATCCGAAAAGGCTTGATTTAGGAAAATCTAAGTACGGATCTTACTTAAAAATTTTAAGTACGATTATGGATAAACTCAAGAACAAAATTTTTGATTTTAGAATGTGTTTTTTCTTTCTTTGTACTTGAAATCTTTAATGTAAATTATACGCTGTCAAGAATGACCATTTGATTTTAAAGGATTTGACTTATTAAATTCTATACAATATTTTTAATATTGCCCATAATTATTTGATTGCATAATATTTCTAAAAATAATTTTGAAAAATTTAGAAAATGTAATAAAAAGGTTATAGTTTTTTTCTTTCTTTTTTTCCATAATTCGTATTCTTCTTTAGGCGTTAATTAATTCATTTTTTTTTAAATTAGTGAATTTTTTCCTTTTTCAATATTGTGCTTCAATGCAATTCCCTTACAATGCTCTTGTAAAACTCTTGCAATTTCTTAGCTTTAGTTTTGAAAACAAATACTGTATCCATTTGATTAAAAAAAAAGTTTAAGGATTTTATTTACATTAATAATTAGAATTGGAACTTTATACAATATTTTGATTTATATATTTTTTATTCACATACATACAATGGTAATAACGTAATTATTTTAATGGTAAAAATAATTGTTTCCATTTCTTAATCATAATAGAAAATTGGTTACACAGACGTTATTATAGTTGTTATCAAATTCCTAATAACTGCCTGAAAAGCCTTTAACTATGTGGCATTTAGGACTTATCAAAGGGGATATCTGAAAATAAAAGCACTATTTTTAACTTAAACACTTGAAATATGACAAACGCATTTACATATTTGACATAATAATGTTGATATTGACAAATAATCAAATCAGTTTGATAACCCTCGTTACTTTTTCCCTTTTTATCCAAATAACGAAGCACTTTGATATGAAACAGTTTAGATAACAAACGATTAAAGGGTTTTACCTAAAAACTAGCTGAACAATATTTTTGTGTATATATTGTTGATAAACTATTGATAAGATTATAAAACAAATAGTTAATGTTGAAAAAACAATGAATTCAAATGCATCTTATAATCAAAATATGTTTAAATTTTTGTTAAAAAACAATTAATATATTAATGAGTGTTCACATTTTTTAGCATTTTTTAGACTTTTCTATGCAATGAACAAGTGTAACCTTTAATTTATTCTAAGTCCTATAAACTATTTTTGTTATTACGTTAAGTGTTTACTGGTTTTAGTTAGTGATTTTTTTCTTTTCGATATAAATAATACTTTTTATATTTGATATTTTAAATAAGCGCATCCCTGTTGCCTTTAAATAATATAATAAAATGATTTTAAATGCAATAGAATACAATCGAAAGTAAATACAATACCGTTGTATCAGAAAACATGCAAACTTAAATGAATTTTGAAATATTTTTTTTCCTTTAAGCGCAAACGCCTTGAAGAGTAGATTGTATTTTAGAAAATAATTTAAATAAAAAAATTGTTAAATAAACAAATGCAATATAATATTTGTAAAATGGATAAACATGGTACCGCTAGAAATTTTTCAACTCACAAACTAGTTTTAGCCTTCCTGCTGTAGACCCTACCTTTACACATGACAACACTTTCAAAAAATTTTTCGCACGTATTATCATATAAGTAAATATTCTAAAAGTTTGAGCACGTGAGTAAAAAAAATATAAGTGTGTCGGACTTTTTCACTGTTTTTGTCATGTCTAAGCCCTAGGTAACTAGCTAACGCAGTGCAGAAAACGCGACTTGTTTGTACATGCGTGTATGGAATAGTCCATAAAGGAAAAGGAGTACTCCAAAAGTAGCCCAATTGTATATGAAAACCATGGTTCCTTAGTTGCAAAACTACTCTTTAAAGGATTAGTTTTTTAACGGACCATGTGGTCGAATATTTTTAGCAGGGCTTGTTTGCATGTTGAATATCGTGTATGTACATAGTTCGATATCTTCACCATTTTTCACTATGATTGAGAAAATTCCAAATAAAATTAAAAATTTCAATTTGAAATTAAAAAAAAAAATTCAATTTTCGAATTTTAATTTTAAGTTAAAATTATGTTGTTAAAAATGAAATGCAAAGGATACACACTAAATCTTCTCCAATGTAGGAGAGCAGAGGCTTGCTTTTTTAAAAGTGATTATAAAATAATTATCAAGGATTTAAGGACCATTATTTAAAATGGAGATTACACTAAAACGATACATCATTCAAACACGGTTTGCCAGCCTTCTTTGAAACTGGAAAATATGCCTGTCGGTCGGTAAATAAAACTGCCTGTATAGAGTTTTATTTAATTTCACATTTTCATATTTCTACTATTTGGTTTTTTATACAAAGTTTCTCACCTGATCATTTAAGCTTATATTGTAAACATTTCTTTAAAGGAACATATTATCAATGTACATTTGGAAGTATGCTCTTTGGTTTATATGCTTACGTGTAAATATCCTGCAAAAAATCTTGGACCACATGGTCCGTTTTAGCTGAAATGGACTAGTTACAACATGGTCCTTGTGTAATGCAGTCATGGACCATGTCATTGTCAAACAAGAACTTGTAGTTACTTAAGTGATATGCGTTCGTGTTTTAACGATTGCGTACCGAGTTGTCGTTGTTTGTAGGTAGGATAGAGTAGTTTTGAAACTACTCCGACGTAATGCAAATCTGGATTAAGTGGTCCGGCCCTAGGACATCACAATGTTAAAAATACCATGTTTTTTACATGCGTTTGGGTTAGTTTTGGAGATATCCTACTCCTTTATGGACACGCATGTATGGACTAGTCCTGTTTTCTGCAGGGTAATCGCGTGTGTTCGTGTAGATGTGTTTATGGTCCTATAAATTCATAGAATTTTGTTATCAAATTGTTTAAAGTTTTGGTAATTTTATTTAAATAGTTAGTAAGTGTGGCGTTATATGAATTGGCTAAGTTTTAAATTTCTCAAATTGTAATATTAATATAATTATTTTAATATTTTTATATAAATTTAATTCATATTTACATTTAAGGTAAAGTGTTTTTTTACTTTAATTAATATTCTAATATTTCTTTGGATTATAAACAAATTAAAGCAAGATTTAAATATTTTAATATTAAAGAATCTGACAAAACATTTTCAAAACAATCAATCACTTTATCAATGAAAAAATGTATGTACATACATACAAATATATAAAAGGAAATCAACGGAAATCCTTGAGCGTTTTGACGAAAGTTGAAAAAAAATGTTGCAAAAAACATGTGAACAACAAAATCAACAATATGTGTTTAATTTTTATTTCCATTCTCATTCTATCCTAAAAAAATGAAGGCAAAAGTTAAATTTTTCCTAAACTTTTTTGCAAATTTATAAAAACACTTGAGTCTTTATGTACAGTTTTGAGCATAATTGGAATTTTTGTAGGATGGCCTTAAATTATTTTTTTTAATAATGTGATTCAATTTTTGCAAATCACATGACACCAAGTGGCCTTCATAATGTAAACCAACGATCGCCAAATTGGTCTCTTGAGCCCAAATGCTAATCGGTTTTTACGTGTACACAACACGAAAGGAAAAGTTTCCCGAGAAGAGCAAAATACACGAACATATAATTTTTGCATGTGCTTTTAGTTAGTGAAAAAATTAGAAAAGTTGTGAGTGTATTGGGGTTTTTTGCACTGCTACTTGCATGTGTAAGCCCCTAGTAAATGTCACATTTTTTAAGTGGTAATGCTGTAGGCAGATAGAGAACTACGCTCATATTCATAATTACTAAAGTAGGCTTTTTTGACAATTAAGCCATAGACATTTGTCAAATAAGCGTTGAATAATCCTGCATTAATTTGTATGATTATGGGGGCTAGTTGATAAAAACCCGTGAATTTCTAAAGTGCCTCTTTATAAGGTGGTGGTATAACGTCAGCTGGTTATTGTTTTCTTTGCTTTGCTCCAACGCATATGTATATGTCAAAAGCTACATACTTTACGCTTGTTTGCTTGTATGTTTGCTTATATCTTCTTACATCTAGGTGTTTGTCCCCAGATTTACCATATAGAAATGCCATATTGTTGTTGATGTTCTATTTGCAGTTATTAAGCTACCACCTTTCACAGAACAAAATTATTCAAATATTTTATTAAATTAAAAAACTTACATGGCTTCCAAAGACAGCACATTAATTGAATCTAAAATAGCATAAACTTTTTAAGGTTGCAAATTCATTAATTGATACTATCAAATTGTTTGTAGGCTGAGATTTAACACAAATTTAATTAGGGCTACAAATTTCTTAATTGAAATTGACTTTGTATTTTTTTTTGTATATATAAACACAACTTGATAGGATTTTATTAAGTTTTAATTTGAAACAATTATTCAAAATTCCTTCACTTGTCATAAGAAAGAGATAAAATTCTTAATTTACTAGAAGACTGATTAGAAGAGTTTTCGTTTAAGTTTTTTTTTTAATTTTTTAAAGGGAATTTAATTTGCATTTCAAATCTCAAAAAACCTTATGTGTAAAGTATAAGATTTTATACCTATTTGTTTTCAAATTTCATATTTACATTTTCTTTTTTTAATCACAAACAATTTCATTTCTTTATTTTTACACCAGTAAACAAATTTAAATAGTTTCGCAAATGTCTTACAAATTTTTTATTTCACTGCCTTGTATTTTTATGGTTATAGGCAGCATCTTGAGTTAAGTTCCTATTTCGTCAATAATGGGTTTTTAAGCGCAATTCTTTATAAATACAGTGAAATCGCGAAAACGTGAATATCCAGAATCGTGAACACTTTTTATTTAACATTAACTACTCTAAAACGTGAACAAACATTGAAAGCTTGAAAACGTGAACAGTTTTTTCTGAGGTTTTTTGTTTGTTTACATTAATTTTATTAGTTTTGGGAGACCCCGAATTATGCAATAAAAGGATCTATAAGCGATATACATAGTTTTATTTGCAAAAGGTTGATTTTTGTGGTCAGATTAATAAGTCAATTATGTATTACCCAAAAAACTTAGGTTTTAAAATTTTTAAATTGGACTTTTCGGGTTAAAGCGTTGTTAAGTTTTGACTAGATTTGGATGTTTTTGAACTAGTAACAATAAATTGATAAAAAAAAAGTTGAATTCGTTAGAAAATAATTAAAACATATCCAATCAGAAACGTGAACAAAATCGAAAACATGAACACCCTTGGCAAAAATTAGTTCACGTTTCCGCGAGTTCACTGTATATAATATTTCCTTATAAAATATTATTTTTTTTATTCTTATCGCACGATATGATATTTTTTAATAACAAGAAATTTTTCCTTGTTCTTCTTTTCACAATTTACCTTTGTATCTGTACTTCCTGTAATACTTAGGATTATGAAATGTACTAACATACATATTCACTAACAAAGTATTTGTTATACCCTTTATGGTAGTAATAAGAATATACATAAGTTTGCTTATTTCTACAATATAAATCTGGGACTCCGTAAAGTATGTATTTTCAAATCCTACGGACCGTGTTTTGGTGAGAAACTATCAAAAATATATCTTAAATGATCGCCATCGAGATCGGTTCATTGCTGACCGAGATATATAAAAAAAACCACCCATTTTTAAGGTCATAAACAATACTTCTCAGTTACTTTGCCCACCGTCGCCAAAAAGAAAACTGACCATAAGACCAAATTAATTTGGGGAAAATTATCTTTTAAAGGAGTACAGAGAGTGGTAGCCCCGTTAAAACGCGATTGATGTCTTCAACAAGGTATTTATTAGGGGTAACCATAGTCTCGTACATTGGTTCGTTAGGAGAAAAGGGAGTTGTAGCCTTCAGCAAACGAAACAATTTTTCAAAATTTTTCTTAACGATATGTTTCAGAAATTCTTTAGCTATCGATTTAAAACTTGCTTTAAAGGTTTCATTACATTTTTTTAAATTTGAAAAAAAAAATGTTTTTTCACTTTTTTTGAAACAACAAATTTATGTGATGTTTTTCAAAGCCAATCGAGTGATTATCTCAGACGACTTACGTGTATTTTGTTTTGTTTACAATGAAAAAAAATAAAAAAATTCCCATCTTGCCAAACTACTATCCTGCATGTGTATTTTTGCTTACTGCTTGACTACTTATGATTAAAATATTTTACTAAGATCTTATCTATAATCCCATCTTAACCATTATAGAAAGTCGTACATATATTTCTATTAAAGCACAAATGGAACCCAAAGTAAAATATCGACTAAAATTTTATTTTCCATTAAATTAATTTAAACTAAATTGTGTGCTAAAACTGACATGTTGAAGATAGTTTTTATGATTAACATGATTTACTGGTAAAGGAGGAGGGAGATAAGGTCAATAATGAGAATTAAAAGTAACACTTTTTTAACAAAAAACATATTACACGCAGAGCAAAATTTAAGGATATTAATTTTTCTAATTTCTATTTATGTGCGACTTGGTTTCCTTGAACAATTTGCTGGGTAAGTAAATACACCAAAACTAAAACCAACAAGTGTAACCAACTACTTTTAAAACAAGTACTTGTTTGTGGATATATAAAACTCGTTCACTTAAAAATAAATAAAAAAATATGCGCATTAAATAGAATTTATGTTTACTTACTAAGTAAATAAAATACAGAGATGGAAATGTGTGCATGTTCTAGTGGTATTGTATAAATAATTAAAGTTTATTAAGGGGTGCAACAATGGTTACGCTTTAAAAACATACAACAAAATATAAATTCTAAGAGAAAAATGAATAAATTCTTTGGCATTAGAGGGGGCTTAAATGTAAAATACAACCTCAAGAGTCTTTGATTTATGAATGTGTAGCGATTTTAGAAAAAAAAAGCAACTCATATGCATACATATAGACATATACATACATACACATGCACAAACACTTAAAAAGCATTGATTGAGTATGCTAAAAACCATAATAGAATAAAAAGCGCTTTTTTATTGCTGTGAAGCTTTATGTATACACCAACAAAAACAATGGCAGCAAAAAGATTTGCTAAATTCGAAAAAATAGAAAATAGGAATAGAAAAATCGATTTATTAATACGCTTAGTAAATCATATTTGAATTATTGCAACAAAAGCCTTAAACAGAAATAAAAAACACAAAGATATTTACATTCACAATTGTGGATTAAAATGGGAATAAATCATCAGAAAACTTTACAAAGAAAATAGTAAAAGTTATGATATTCAGAAAAAAGCTTAATAGATGCATGCATGCATATGCATGTAGTCATATTATTCCCAGAAAAAAAAATCAATTGACGCTGCCTGTTCTGTAAACCGAGTCGATTTTAAATCGAAAGATGCTCGTAAATCACTCGGCTTGCTGCATTTAAAAACGGTTTATTTTTGTGAACTCGATTTAAAATCGAGGAAATTTGAAAACATGATTTTAAATCATGAAATTTACACTTCTTTGGACAAAAACAAAATACTTCAAATAATGAAAAATTTAATAACTAAATAATTAGGTTTTTTTATACTTTTGTTTGATATTTTTATATAATATTTTTTATAATATTTTTTTCCTATTAATCCATTGATTAGTGCAAATAAAATATTAACTAAGTATGAATTCAAAATTTTGTAAATTACAATTGAGCTTCAAAGTAAAGAAAGTTTTCTTTTAATTTTTCTTAAAGGAGTTGATCAAATTAAAAGTGAAAAAATTTTTGAAGTTTGTGAGGGCTGTGGACAGAAAATCCACGATCGTTATCTTATGAATGTCGGTGAAACGAATTGGCATGAGAACTGTTTGGCTTGTAGTTACTGTGGCTTGCAGTTGCAACAGACATGTTATATGCGTAATGGCAAGCTCTATTGCAAAATTGACTACGAGAGGTAAGTACAAAAACGGCGAAGGGGATATACATTTTCTATATTGAACCAAATTAACTTAATTTTTTTTCTTATGTGTTTTCTTAGAGTTTTCTCCATTAAGTGTGTGGCCTGTTGCCATTCGATACTGCCTCAAGACATGGTAATGCGCCCCCTGCCGAATTTGATATTTCATTTGTCTTGTTTTGTTTGTGTGGCCTGTCGTTTTCCTCTACAAAAGGGAGAACAATTTCTATTAAGGGATGGTCAAATAATTTGTTTTAGACATGATTTGGAAAAAGAAATGTTTTTAGCTGCCGCAGTTGCACATCATTGTGGCTATTTAGGTTTAGATGAGGATGATTTGTTGAGACCTAGAGATGGTCGTAGAGGACCAAAAAGACCCAGAACAATATTAACCTCCCAGCAGCGTAAGCAATTCAAAGCCTCGTTTGAACAATCACCTAAACCTTGCCGTAAAGTAAGAGAGGCATTAGCTAAAGACACAGGACTGTCGGTAAGAGTTGTGCAGGTTTGGTTTCAAAATCAAAGAGCCAAAATGAAGAAAATACAGCGTAAAGCTAAAAACAATCGCAACAGTAATGATGCTGGAACTGAAAGTAGAGATAAAGATAAATTGGATAAAGAAGGCATTAAGCAGGAAGGTGGTTCAGCATCGGGTAGTGAAAATGGTTATTTAGGCCGGGACAGTTCATATGCCACCCAACCATTAAATCCAAATCTGCCATTTTCCCCAGATGGTAAGATTTCTGCTATCGTTTTATTAATTTTATAATCCCTTTGAGCAAACTAGATTTAAAAACTGCTTAATGTATTTTAATGACGTTTTTATTTTTAGACTACCCCGCCAATTCCAATGATAGTTTCTGCAGCTCAGATCTCTCCTTAGATGGCAGCAATTTTGATCACTTGGATGATGACGCTGACTCTTTATCGCTTAACAATTTAGAATTACAGTCTTCCTCGTCATCAGATCATCATCACAACTCCAATCCTCAGGATATTTTAGCCAATTTGAATAACAGCCTTATTAATCCAATTGATAAATTGTATCTCATGCAAAACTCTTACTTTCAAGGCGAATCTTAAAACCAGTGATAATGATCGTTCGTTAGAAAAGAAGATAAACAATTAAACCAAATAATTATTTTACGAATTTATTTGAAAGTAATAATCAAACAAAAAAACAAAACAATTAAAACCCCTTAAACGGAGGCAATTCTAGCAAGTAATTCATTTTTTAATACTTTAAAATCGTAAATGAAATTGCAAATTTATTTGTTACGAAAATTAAATTAAGCAAAACTTGCGTACGAACATAAGTATATTGTAATGAAAGAGTTTACTTTAAAATATTCTAGTTTGTAAATAAAAATTTAAATTTAGAGTATGAATATTTTTTCCAAGTCGTAAACAATTTTTGAAATGTGATTAAACCAAAGTAAATGTTTTTTTAAAAATAGAATTAAAGTTTCTTTCTTATAATTTTTCTTTAAATTTTTGAAATTTGTATCAATGTAAAATTAGTCTTGATGTTGATTTGTGTAATTTAGGCATTCATTTAGGTCTATAATGGCAAGTATTGGGAAAACTAAAAAATATTCTCAAAGTTTTCTTTTTAAAATTTTTGGTACAAATCAAGAACAAGCAAAAGGTTAACCCTGTTTGAGTAAATGTTTCCCGCTTTTATTGTACATAAAGAAATGTTTAATTAAATATTTATTTATTTATTAAAAATTGTAATAAAGTTGTTATTAAATTTAAGATACAATTATTTATTATACCATACATACATACATAACATACATACAATTAGGGTATTCACAAGGTAGTCATAAAGTCATAATTAAGTGTTCTATTTTAAATTTGAGTCAGCTGTTGGAGAAAACAGAAAAATAATTAATTTCAAAAATATTTTAAAACTAATGACTGCGACTTGTTAATTATACCAACGGCTTCACTAAAGAGTTTCGTCCGCCCGGCTCAGGTTTCTACTGTTTATGACAAAACAATAAACACAGTTCAAAAAGTCTTATTATTATAGAACTTTTTTCTTTTAAGCACAACAACCTTTTTTTTAAACTAATGTAAAATATTAAAACTTTAAGACAATATGACTTGATAGCATACCGTTTGAATACCCGAATTATGTATATAAATAAAAACTTAAAAAACACAGAAATTAAAAAACCAACAAAGTTAATAAGAAACATTATAAAAAGCTGGGAGCAAATTACGGCATTCGATTCGAAATACAGTGAACTCGCGAAAACGTGAATATCCAGAATCGTGAACATCCAGAAACGTGAACACTTTTTATTTAACACTAACTACTCTAAAACGTGAACAAACATTGAAAGCTTTAAAACGTGAACAGTTTTTTCTGAGTTCTTTTTTTGTTTAAATCAATTTAATTAGTTTTGGGAGTCCCCGAATTATGCAATAAAAGGATCTATAAGCGATATACATAGTTTTATTTGCAAAAGGTTGGTTTTTGTGGTCAGATTAATAAGACAATTATGTATTACCCAAAAAACTTGGGTTTTAAAATTTTTAAATTGGACTTTTCGGGTTAAAGCGTTGTTAAGTTTTGACTAGATTTGGATGTTTTTGAACTAGTAACAGTAAATTGATAAAAAAAGTTAAATTCGTTAGAAAATAATTAAAAAATATCCAATCAGAAACGTGAACAAAATCGAAAACATGAACACCCTTGGTAAAAATTGGTTCACGTTTCCGCGAGTTCACTGTAATATTCTACTCGATTAATTGAGTTGTCAATGCTTTTAATATGCGAATTCTAAGAAAAATTTTTTAAATTTTGATTTGGATCGAATGCTGAAATTTGGCAGCTAATTTTTTATTACTTTATAAATTTAGCTGTTTACATAAATCATAACAGCTATTGCTAAAGTACGGTAAATTTTGGGAATAACTTTTGCGTCATTTCTAGTAAAAGTCTAATGACTATTGACAATAACTGAACTTTGTTCTGTTTCATAACCGGAAGTATGGTAGCTTAACATCCAACCAGTGCCATCGAAATTTGGTGATTTTTTGGAAATTATTGCCAAATGGCTACTGCTTGATGAAATAGCGTCTGGTGATTTGTATCCACATAGAGTCTTCAAAAGCTTTTCTGTACCGTTCGGTAAAATTTCAATAATTTTGACGTTATCCAAGTGGCAGTTTGTAAGTGCACCCATATTAAAATCTGTAGAAAGAAATTGTACATCGTGACTAAAATAGGTAATTTAATATTCTTTAAATAATTTTGCAGCACTAGAAATTTTGTTTTATTTTGTGGACAAAATTTTTTTATATTTAAACCCATGACGGATGAATAAAATATGAAGGTGGTTGCATTTCGGAATGAAATTTGTGAGAAAATTCATTTTATTTGAAACTTGGCAATTGTTAATTAAATTAAAAGAGAAAGAATATATGAAGTTCTGGCATAAGGAGAGTATCAGCTGACGAGCAGTTTTACTAGTTAGGCCACCTATATAGTTCCACCATGTTTAACCCCAAAATTTTTGAATTTCCTTACTCTTTTCTAAACCATTTTCGATTATTTTTGGCTTAATATAGTTTTTTTTTAAAGCAAAAAGAAGTTTATAGAAATTTCTCTTTTGTTTCATGAAAGTGCTTATGCCAGAAACACAACTGAGACGAACCAAGAATTTTTCGTAACAAATATTCGCCATCAAAAAAGTACATTTTGAACACTTAAAGCCCTTAAAAAGATTATGGTTTCTAAGTTGTGGTTTATTTGTAGTTCGTTAGCCTAAGGAGCAGAGTTAAACTTATTGCAAAATTTGTTACGCACAATGAATTTCGGAATTTGCACTAATTGTTTTCGTTTCAATATACACACATTTTTTTCTATTTTCTATAGCGAAAATTTAGCCCGAAAAATTCGTCACCCGTCTTAGATAAGTTTCTAGAGCATAATCTGTAAAATTTAAAAAAATTAAAAATTATTAAATGGTTTTACATTTTTTAATATTAATTTCCAAATTTAACAACTTTTTGATGATTTATGGTTCTCGTGTTTGAACTTTAATTAAATATTTACCATTGAATTGTAATTCTTTGCGCGCAGCTGTAGGTGTTACAATATCCCAACGACATTCTGAAAAATTTCTATCGTTTCCATAGGAAGGGCTGGTAAATTGTGCCTCTGCAGACGTAAAAATGCCTCCACAGCCTGGTATAAGGCTGCCATTGCTTGCTGAATACGTTATTGATATTGAGGTATATTCAGCTGCCTCAATACGTACAGAATTTGTTGTTGTAAATAAGTTTAAAGTTAAATATGACATTTTACAGCGATTCAGTAAAGTTTCGTTTGTTTTTAAATCAACTATCTGCAAAAGTTTTAGAAATAAAATTATTATGGAAATCGTTTTGCAAATATTTAAAAATTTATATAATTTTCATTACAAATGTTTAGCTAAAAGGTTTTTGTTAATTTAGAATCAAAAAGTTTATGATGTTTCAGGAACGTTCATAATTATGTCAAAAAAAAATTAATCTAAAAGGATAGCAACTGTATTATTTTTTGGCAAGAATAATTATTATTTTTGAAGTTTTATCAAAATTAACTATGATTAAAATAACCGTTTTTTTAACTTTAACATTAAATAAAAATACAACAAATTTTTTTCAAAAAAGAAAAGTAGAAAACACAAATAAATATTATTTTTTACAAAAAAATAAATAGGTTACAAATATAACAATATAAATACTTGCATAACTTTTTAAAATAAGCAAAAATTTTAGATTTTAAAAAAAATTCAGCAAATGTTATCAGAACACTTATTGTCTAATTCACAACATCGTTATAGCATTGTATATCGTAAAATTTTCAAATGCATTTGTTTTTGTTTTTTAAAAATTTTTGTTTGAAAAATATTTTTGTTTTACAATATACAACAACATAAATAACAGAGATTGTGAATTAGCAATTTTAAAAATTTATTAAATAAGCTTTTTTAATTTTTTAAATAATTGTTTTCCTTTTTCGATAATTTATTATGTTCTAGTGACGTCTTTTTTTATATATTTACCCTTAAGTGCAACTTTGTGCAGTCTGCATTTTTGAAATACAACGAAGTAATGAAAAAGTTTAACGTATAATTCTCTGGCACCACAACTGTATCGATGCAAATTTCATTTTCCTTCCCGTATCCTTTATATTGAATAGTCTTGCTTAGGTAACTGTATGTTCGATTACAAGCTGTCATTGGATATTGAAAATTATTAGTTTGAAATAGAAGAAGAAATCTTATATCCTTACCGTCTGTTTTTTGAGCAACGAACTCAAAACCTTTGCCTTCTTCGGACTCATCACTGTGAAAAGTTACATCCAAATAATTTTCATAGCTTTTTACAGGGTTAATAGTAAAATTTTTTGCTCGGCCGCATAATTTGTTAATAGTCTGAAACAATACATTTTAACATACGTGTATACGTTGATTAATATACACCTGTGCCTCGTTTCTATAACTTGCAAAAAGTTTTCGCATCGAGAAATTTTAAAAGAGTATAATAGGTTCCAGATATTAACAGGGTGAACCCTATAGTTTTAACATAATGCAAGGTAACATTAACCATATATTTCCTTTGATTCATTCTGTCTTTGACAGGGCAACTATAAATTTCTGGACTTAAAAAACTTTTCACATACAATACAGAAACGAGACACTGGTTACACATACACATGAATGCAGATTAATTTATACTAGTTGCATTTTGGGATAGCCATACATATTTATTAGTAGTTGCGATTTGTACTACACTTAAAAAAAAGACATGCAATAATATACAACAATAGACATATAGACTTACATAAGTATTCCAAATTTTAATATAATCCAAACATTTTCCCGTCACCTGTGATTTATTTTGCAAGTCCATGTAATTAAAGTGCAACTCCAGTTCATATGGGGAAATCAATCGCCAAGTACAATGGACATTGGCTGCATATTTAGATAATTGATTCGGCGGAAAAGTAAATTTATATTTCTGCAAAAAATCAAGTCAAAAATAATTATTTATTTCTATGTATTTAAGGTTCTCAAATTAAAAGTGTCTGATTTGCTCACTTCATTATCACCCAATTTATATTCGGTTAAACCGCATTCTGTTTTCTCCATATTTAAAATTATTTCAAATTTATGTTGACCCGGTTGATTGGCATTAAATTTGAGCGAAGCATACTCTTGGGAACTAAAAAAGAAATTCTTTGTGCTGGAGGAGAAACAAAACTTGCCAAATGGTATATCATGTGTAGTGGGACTATCAAAAATCTCCAAATAGTTGCAAGAGCTCCCGCAATTTTCTAACGAACCTTGGCATGTCGAATTAACACTATTTATTTGTAATTTTTTAATTTCAACTCGTATGCGATAACCATTAGGGGCATTTATCCTATAATTGCAAATGTATTCTTCGCTGGTGTTAAAGTTAAAATTCCGAGTTAACGTAACAGGGGAGTTTCCCTCGCTTAGAGAAATACGTTCATTGCAATTTGCTATAAAAACAATATTTGCTTCAAAGCCTCTTTCGTTTTTGGAACTATCAGAAATTGCATTTAAAACTGCCTGATTGCTAACTATTACTATAGGGTTATTGCTTGAATAGTTTCCGCTTATCTTGGCCACTAGTTTATCCTTTTTTATCAAAGAGCCGCTGTAAATGCTAAGATGGTCGTAGTTCTCTTCAGTAACAAAGTATTTAAATCTTACGGCTATGGAATGATCGGCTGGCGCTGTTATATACCAGATACAATTCATATTATTAGCATAAGCATTTTCTGATTCGTGCTTTAAGGGGCGAATCACAGTGGGGTGTGTCAAATTGCCACCACATGTATCGTAAGCATATTCCAAAGTGAATTTTTGTCCGAAATAAGCATCATATGTAAAACGTAGATAATTGTAGGCTCTTTCTTCAAACTCAAGATCACAGTGTAGAGCTCCTGCATTCTCAAGCCCGTTTTCATCATGTTTAATGACTTTTAACGAACCCAGCCTACATGAATCACGAATATAGGCCAAAGATCGGGCGTCAAACTTTGCTCTTACAACAATCATTTTATCAGTCGCATTGCCACGGAATATGTAATCGCAATGTACTTTACGCCAACTTGCGGCATTACTGGCTGGACTTAAAATAAGCTGCGGTTCTGTTGAGGTAACATTTACCTCCAGTTGGCAATGTGTGTGAACAATAAATTCAAAACCACCGGTTGTAACATTTTCGTTGGTACGAAATACAATTTGCAAACGACTTGAAGTCGAATTGTATAATGCTGGAACTTCTCTTCCGCAAAAACGTGCTTCGGGTATCCAAAGACCATCGCTATCATGTTGAATCTCTAAATAGTCTTTAGTGCAATTGGTTGATTTCTCTATAAAAAATCTACCCAAAAACTGAACTTGCAAATACAAACCGGGATTAGTGTAAAATATCCAAGAGCATTCCAAATTGTTTTTATAGGAATTCTGATCAATTTTGATTGGAGAGGAAACCAAATTGACCATTGTTTGAGAGGAGCATGAAAAACTTTTTTCAATTTTCAAAGAAAATGTAGATTTTTTCGATACGAGTTGACTGGAACTATATATGAGAAAAGTATTACGTTTTCTTACTATATATTCATATTTTTTAATGTCTTTGCTGTCTCTGCAAATCTTTAGAGCTAAAGAACGATTCGACCATTGGTCCTCCACTATTTCCACATATTCATTCTCACAGGAGTCGGTGAATGAAAAGTTGCCAACTAATCTAATTGCAGAACTTTTATCAGCTGAATAAGATGAAAAAGGCATTAATAATGTCCAAACGCAAAAGATTTTCCCACCATCAGAATTAATGCCTTCTTGAGGATGTTTAATTTCTAGACCCGTTAGAATCTGATGTACCCCGCCGCAAGAATACTTTTTAAATGACATTTGCAATTTCTGTATGCGATTGTCCGAATTTTGTATGATCGAAATGGAACCTCTCGTATGCGACTGTGCATATATGTAATTAGTTAAATTGTTACGAAAATAAGTGTTTTTATTATTGTTATCTTTAAAGATAAGGGGATAATTTAAAAGTCCAATTCTTTCATAGCCTGAAACTAGAAAAGAAGTAATGTTGAATACTATGGTTTCTCCTTCAGTAAGTTTTATTTTCATGCCGCAATAGAAATTTCCTCTAAACACAGGCTCCAAGCCAGGTATATCTATAGAACCTTCAGCATTTTCATCATCAATATCAGCTGGACATGGAGATTCATCATCTGAGCTATAGCGAGCCTTTAAAGGTCTTAATATTAAATCCGTCTTTGGTATAACGATTTTTAAATACATTAAATTATCCGTTGATTGTATGACAGCGTTAGGATCAAATGTCTCAGATGTGAATGTTGTAATGTCCGAGTTATAGTCAAAATTATTTTTAATGGAAAAACGGAAGGGACTAAAAGTAGGTTAAACATTGTAAAATTTCTAAAATAAGCTTGGAATAATTTCTACTGACCTTGAAAAATTGTATTCCTTTATGTCCTCCATATTTAAAAACTCTAAGCGAACTCTTTGTTTTTTTGGCACCGTTATCTTCCACGTGCAGGTATTTTGATAGTATCGCCTAGATGGCAGATGCATAGTAATTTGACCGGAAATTCCATTAATGACATTAGCGCAATGTGAGCCATCCGAATTATATTTCAAAGAGAATCCTCTAAAATTAAGTGCTTTCGAAAACGTATGAAAACGTATTATGGCCTTGTTTGATGCAATGTGGATTTGTGTGTTACTTGTGGCGTTTCCATACACAAATATTGGGGGAGAGTTTTTCTCAGCACTTCCTAGGCAAATGACTTCCAAGAAATCAGAAGACTTTAAGTTGTTTTTATCAAATGGAAGATTAATATCCATTAGATTTAAACGGATGGGGGTTTTAGCTTGAAGGTCGATGACAAAATCACACTGAGCGAAAGATGGATATGACGCCGGATAACCGGGAGATTTAATGCTCCCGTAATTATCTGTAAATATGCCACCACAACTGTTAATGGAAATTTGGGCCTTAAAACCATTGCGAGGTTCTGCTATGTCCGTTAAATAGTGAACGTATAAAATATTTTGCGTTGTCTGCAAACTTGGAGGCTTTCGACAATAGCGACCTAAGTTTCGAGATAGAGAAGTGGCACCATCAAATAGTTCTAAATATTCCTGTGAACAATATCTAGAATTCATATCAAAACGCTCTAGAAACTCAACACGTATTGTATCTCCTTGTGGTGCCACTACACGCCACTCACACTCTGTATGCGGTTGCGGAACATTTGGATACTGAGGCGAGGTAATATTAATAACTGATGACTCTGGTATAAGACGTACTTCTTCACTGCATTCGGAAAATTCACGATAGGTAAGATTCCAAAACGTACCACGCAAGAGTTTTGGACTTAATTTATCCAAGTTAAGTTTATATTTAATGGTCAAGTGATTGCTTGTTGAATTCTTTATAATAGAAGTGACATTTTGGGGATAACACAATTTTCCTGGTGCTATCAGAGGTGCATGATCATCAATACCATCATAAAGCAAAACATGTGTACTACACTCTTCATCAAAATCTCTGTTATCAAGTTTAATTCTGGGGTAGTCAAGTTGCACCTGTATTCGCTTGCCCGGTGCAACTTTTATACGCCAAATGCATTGGCTATTAAAACCATCATTGAAATCTGGAATCATATTGCCACCTATAAAGCCAACTGAATCTGTCATATTGGAGCCACATTTAGCTACAACGTTTGCTAAAAATCCAGTTCGATTTAGAGACATGTCTGATACAAACTCCAATTTTATGTGCGGAGTACCATGTACCCATGCAAATGGCAACACTTTTGCAATTTTTTTAAATTTAGAATCATCACATAACTGTTCCTGTTTATGCCAAGAAACTAAGTCGACTGATGTAGAAATTTTTAAATAATCCGCCGAACAATCACCAGTAGTTTCCAAATCAACATTTAACAAACCAACAACGATGTGTTCTATAGAATTCACTGGTTTGAAGATCCATTCACATTTTAGATTATCTTCATAGCCTTTCGGATATCCAGGTGAAGCAACTCGAATGGCGTTATATCGATGAACTTTAACAAATTCTTCAGTATGACATTTGGACAGTGTTGTATTGGCTTCAGTAGTTCTGTTTGTAGTGGTATTCCACAGTATGGAAAATCCTTCAAAATTCTCATTTACCGTTTGCAGATAGACCACATTAGAACTAGATACAAAACGCCAAGGCGACTGAGGTATATTGATCAAGAGTGCTGTTTCATCAAAACCATCATAAAGCTGCATAATAATTTATGTTTTTAAATAAAATGTTAAATTTATTGAATTTTTTACTTTAATTCAAATTAAAAGAAAATATTACATACATTTAATCCATTGTTGTATTCTTCAAATCGCATCATGATAAATTGTCCTCTTGGAACTTGAATGCGCCAAGAATAGGGCACCTCATCATTTTGTACTAATTTAATTGGGGGATTCGCTATGGATCCCTTTGTTATATTCACCAGTTCATTTAAATGCGCTATCACATATGAAATGAGATTACATATTTGTTCAATTAAATACATTAAAAGTTTTCTTAACAAACTCACCATAATTCCAGGAAACTTTGAAACCCTTTCCTGTGCTACCAGGGGCACTGTGAAATTTCAGCCAAAGTCTTTCATAGGATACAAATGTATTTTCAGGTGTGTTTGAACCACAATATATGCCCAACACTTTGCCTTCTGACCAGTTTCTTATCTCCAGGTAATCCCCGTTACAGTGTTCAGATTCGGCAATATCAAATTGATCGAATTTCAATTCTAGAAAACTACCTTTACATCCTTGTACTGTCCAAGTGCAGTCAATATTTGGTGGATATGTCGACGGAAAATAAGGAGATGCCAATGAGCCCCGAGCTGATTCTATATGACCTCCGCAGGAATGATATGTAGTGGAATATTTTGCACGGAAATTTATATAATTTGCAAATATGTGTAGCTTTGACACCTCAAACACCAAATCGGTTTGATGATCTTCACAGTTATATAAAGTATAATTTCCAGACAATGGGTTTTCTTCGAAATTGTTTTCTTTAAACTATAGAATTTTTTTAAAAAGAATGAGAAATAAAATTTAGTTTTGCGCAAAACTTACTCCTAAACCATTTTTACAAATATTTACGCCCTCTTTTCTCTCCTGGCAATAACAATCCAATTGCAAAATGGTAACACTTACTAAAGTGCCTAAAATTATGCAACGAATATTAGTAAATGTTTATCCTAAATCAGTCAGTTTAATAATGTTTACCTGGATTAACATCAAATTCCCATACACATTCTTCGTTGGCCATAGACTTAATATAGCCGGATGATTGAGTTATTAGTCCTCCACATTGCTTTTTATATTCAATGGAAAATATACCTGGAAACTGTTTTCTATTGTCCCTGTATTCAATTCTTAAATGATTTCCGTGTACAAGTTTTATATTTGGCTTTTCTGATCCGCAAAACTTATCCAGGAACTGGCTAGATCTGAAATTAACCAGAATAAACTCCATTGAGGCTTCCGTACAGTTGGGAGAGTAGCTGAGTTGGAATTGATTAAAGTGTAAGAGAATTCCATATGAGTCTGGAACAGTAATATCCCAGGCACAATTAAAGGTCTGTGCACTAGTCAAGTCAGGAAAATTTAAAGAACTAATTGTGCCAGATGTGCCTTTTAATATGCCGCCGCATAAAGCTAGTCTTGTGTGATAAAATGCTTTAAAATATTTGCGAGATCTTGTGGGGCTTGTATGAAAATGTACATATAAACGATTACCCGGAGAGGTTACGGATAAGGGTATTTGCTGCTCTTGGCATTCTTTGGCAAGCTCTATGCTTGAGTTTTTAGATTCCTTAAAGACCAACACATTCTGGTCACAGTTCGGATTATCACTTTCAATATGAAACTCCACCACTGTTAAAATAATTTGTCTGCCGGATACGGCCTCAATATACCAATCGCAATCCAAATCATTACTGTATGGATAATTGGGAGAAGTAATGTAACCAAATTCTTTATCCAAATGTTCTCCACAGCCAATGCGTGCGTATTCCGCACGGAATCCAATTTTATTATTAGAATAGTCGGAAACAAAATGAACCATTAGACGATTACCTTCTGATATAATTGGTTCCTGTACAAGGGTACATAAGTGATGCTTTTTCAAAATGTCCATGTCCTTCATATCCCAAACTTCAACATAATCATATTCACATGCCATATCAGTAGCTTCCACGCTTAAATGTGAAAATAATAATTTCATCTTATTGTTACGACCGGCTTTGAGATCCCAAGCACAGTTTTGATTTTCAGGATAGTTTTCAGGGAAATTGGGTGACTCAATTACACCACGAATATTGTCAATATCAGATTTACAATTTGTCTCGTAATCAAATATGAATTCTGGACTTACATATCTAGAGTCCTGTGCTACAGAGTAAATAATTAGAAGCTGATTTGTAGAAGATTTTAACTGCAAGCTTTGCCCCTTTGAAATATTGCTGCAGTTAAATTGAAGCAAAGGACTTAAGGAGGAACCTCCATCATAAATTTTCAAATTGTTTTTATGACAAAATTCTAATTCATCCATGGCTGTTGCCACTTTCAGATCAATGGAAGATCCTTGAGAAACAACTATTTGCCAATCACAAATCATTTGAAAATTGTTAATAGTCATTGCTTCAGGTGTACTGTCAAAGTGTGGTGTGTGTATGGAACCTTTGTATGCAGTTAATTTACCACCACAACCCGTTGTTGTTTGTTTCCAGTTTAGATAAAAGCCCGGACCTTCGATATAACGGTCAGTGATAAATCTAATATACAAGCTGTTGGTGAAAGATGTTATGCGGGAGGGTATTTGACTGTCACAGTAGCGGCCTATTAAGGGTGAATTGGGAAATTTACCATTCCTAGAAACAAGTGTTTATTATATTATTCTCTTTTACAATTTTTTTTTTTATAATGCTGTTAATAACACTTACCTTACTTCTAAGACATCTCCTGAACAGGTTGGCTCTAAAGTGAAGTTATGCACCTGTAATTCAACTTTATTTCCCAATGGCGCTGTTATTATCCAAACGCAGTCGAGATTTCCTTGATAGGCTTTTGGCCATGATGGTGATGTAACGGCTCCATACAATGTAGTAAAGTTACCACCACAAGCTTGAAGTAATAAAACTTTTGTTTTTAAACTGTTTTTTTCTTCCAGTTTTTTTTACTTACTTTGTGCTGTGTATGCAAACTCGTAAGATCCGGAGATTTTGAATCTCTTTTTCACCAGCATCGTAATCGTATTGAAGTTAAATGTCTCCTGTATCTCAGTTGATCTTGTAATGCTAAAAGAAAATAATTGATATTGAAAAACACTTTGTTCAAAACATCATTTTATTTACTTCTTTAAAAGAAAGTCCCCTGTTGTCGTATTTGCATACATTAAGAGTTCACTGTTATCCCCATAAGCGATAGTTTTTATATCCAGTTTAATATGTTTTCCTTCGGGAGCTTCAAATATTAACATGCAATCCACATCATCAACGGTCTTATCTATTAAACCCTTATCATCTGTGAAAACTCCACCACATTTAATAGTTTCAAAGCTGTATTCAATACGTAGTCCACGTGCCTTTTCACTATTGGTCGCAGCATTAAAGACAATTGTCATTACGTTCTGTTCAGATCTCAGTTGCATAGGTGAACCTTTATTAAAGCGTCGTTTATTGCTGCTTGAAAGATAAACCTAACAAACGATACAGGGATTTATAAAAAGGTTTATTTAAGAATCTAAACTTACATCAACATATGTTAAGGAGTCCTCTGAGATACTCGTATCAGTAGGTTTGTTTCCAGAAATATTTATTTCTGTTACACCATGTGATAAAGAAAAATCGGTAAAATTTGCTAAAACCACAGTGTCAATGGGGCCATAAATATGAAAAGTGCAAGTGATATCTTCAACATAAGGTTTTGGATAATTTGGGGTTGTTAGTACACCCGAGTCAGGCCCAAACACACGGAACTCACAGACTATGTTAATGAAACTATTAAGCAACTTTATTTTTAAAAGTTAAATTTTTATACGCGCGTTTACCTCTTGAGTATTTTCCTTTTATTGGATTATAATATTTAGTCATAGTTGTAAGAGAATTTGTATATCTGATAAGCATTTGGTTTGCTCTGCTCACTACCGGCTCCGGTTGTATACCACCACAAGACACCAAAATCCTGGTATTATCTTCATCATTTTTGCCATCAAATATCTGCAAGTTAAAAAAAAGCTACAAATAGAGAGAAGTCTTTTTAAAAAATAAATTTGCATGTTTACCTCAATTCTATGAGAATTGCAATTTTCCGTTGCAAAAGATTCAAAATTTGTAAATTCCCATTTTATTTGGGTACCCAAAGGCTGTTGTATTAAATACAAGCAAGTAGCCTGTTCAGAAGGTGCCACTACATATCCGGATGGCTCTGTGAATATGCCACCACAATGTGGAATACACGGTTCTACCTCATAATGCAATTGAAACGAACTATCGCTACTAAAACGATCTGTATGCAAATGTACTAAGACCTTATTTGAAGATGAATGCAATACTTCAGATTTGGTGGTTTCGCAATATTTTTTAAGCAATAAATCAGCATCGTAAATCTGAAATTAAGATTATGTTTTTAAATCTTTATAACCTTCAATTATACAAATTCTTTACCTGCAAAGAATCACCGCTGCAATTTGGCAAGTTTCCCAAATTTATGTCGTATATTCTAAGGATGACACGATGGCCGAATGGTGCTGATAGTTCCCATTGACACTCCCGATTTATTGGTGTTTTTCCAGGATAACCTGGTGACTTTATGATCCCGGAATCTTTATTTTTTAATTCAAGATTCTCACCACACATATGTGGCTGAGAAACCCAGGACATCTCAAAGCCTGGTCTATTGGTAGCATTGTCCGATCTAAACCAGAAAAATAAAAGATTATGTGACGATAAAATGTTGCCTCCCAAGGGTAAATTGTTGCCACAAAATCTGCCAATAAGTTGAGAAGCTAAACTATTTCCATCGTGTATTTGCAACCAGTCACGAGTACAATCTTCGCTCTCCTCAACATCGAATTTGCTAAATGTTACATTCAGTATGTCTGACGGCGTGGTGCGTATAATCCACGCACATCTCTCATTGATCGAATACTCTGGCACATCATCGGAAGGATATTTAATTTCCCCTGTAGGAAGTCGCATGGTTTTTGCACAGACACTTCGCATAATTTCACAGCGTTTGCCAGTTGTGCCGGGTAAGCAAGAACATTTATAGCCGTTCACAGCAATGGGCTTACAGGAACCATCATTTTCACATGGATTTGGATGACAACCATCTGAAATTTCACATAAAGCTCCAGAATACCCTTTCGGACATAGACATGATGTTGTACGACCATACGATAGACAAGTGCCATTGTTCTGCAAGTTAACATTTAAATTTTTACCTTTTTACGTGTTGAAAATAAAATTAAACCTTTCCTACCTGACATATGTGGTTTTCACATGAATCGGTTATGGGACTAGTGTGGCAACCACGGGGACCAAAACCATGGCCAAACATACCAGGGGGGCAGGTGCAGGATATGACATCCGACATGTATTCACATTTGGCTTGCGGATGACAAACTTTTTCATGATCACAGCTATTTGATGGTGCCAATTCACATGTACGACCGTCTCCCAACCAACCAGTTGGACAATTTGCACATATATAAGAACCCTTTTTTTATACACATTTACATATACATACATGTGTGTATGTTGGTTAAAGGTAAATAATAAGAAACATTTTAACATTTAAGTGAAAAATCTTACCTCAGTGTTAATGCAACGAACTTTTGGAAACAAACTACAGCCTCCGTTATCTATGGCACATTCATCAATATCCAAACAGGTAACACCATTGCCAGTATATCCAGCAGGACAGGGGCCGCATTTGAAACTACCTGGTAGATTTATGCATTCACTATGACAAGGATTACTTATTCCCTCACACTCGTTTACATCAATATCGCAGGCCAGCGATGCCAAATTGGCACCATTAGCTGTGCTTGTGTTCCTTATCCAACCCTGTTCACAAATACAAGTGTAACCTTGTTGGTTATTGGCTGGTACACAGGCTCCATGGATACACAGTTCTTGCATTTGATCTAGATGACAAACAGCATTACGCAAACGACAATGGGTGCCAGTAAAACCTTTGGCACAGTTACATCTTGAAAATTAAAAACAAAATTCAATGAAAGAAAGCTGACAAGGGGCGTAAAATAAAACTCACTTATAACTGCCTGGTGTGTTAATGCAAAGAGCATTATTTTGACAACCCAAATCAGTGCCAGAAAACAAATAACATTCATCCACATCTTCTTCGCACGTTTGGCCCTAAACATATAAAAAAACAAACACAAACACTTTTGAATTTCTGTACATTTAATGATAATTTTAATACGCCCTTTAATACATTAAAAAAAAAAAAACAGAGAAGTAGGGCCTAATTACGTAAAACGCAACGCTAATTAACGCAAACAATTGTATGGAAAATATTAATATTAAAAAACTTTTCCATACATTTTGTTTTTGTTTTAGGGCGTTGCATTTTAGGAAATAAGGGGGTAATTCTTTACGTCTAACCGTATATCCGTCTGTACATTCACAGTGAAATCCATTGTAGGAATCATAACATGTTCCACCATTCTTGCAAGGCTCTGTAGTTTCAGAACATTCATCCCGTTTCAATTTGCGCTCCAAAACAAGCAATTTGCCGTTTAAGCGATTGATACGCCCCAAATTTCTACGTATTACACCCAGCTGCAGTGTACGTCTTGTACGATTCTGCGATGTCATTAGCCTTTGGGCCAAATGCTGTAAATCATCGTGTAGATTTTGAATTTCACTTTTTAGTTCATCGGTGGAATACACATCCATTTGTTTTGTTTCACTGTCTACTGAGGCAGGCGTGTAGCGTTGACGGATTTTTTCCATCAGATTGATATTGTTGAGTAACAAGGAAGAGTCGCGTGACAATCGCAATGTAATATTTCGATCATGGGCTGCCTCCAACATAAGATTTTCATTTTTAAGCTGGATTTTAGGTTGCGCTTCATATTTACATTGAATATCTGTTGGCCACAAGGATAAAACTATACTTATGGGTACTAAAAACAATTGTATCCTTTTACACATTATTTACTAAGCATATTTTTAATTATCCTTTTAAAATATTAAATCCTTTTGGTTATTATAGGAAATTGTTTTTTTTAATGTTCACTTCACTTCTTTTATTTTAGTTTATTTCACTTGTATGAACGTTTTAAGACCCGGCCGCGCACTAATGCTAGCAATGAAATTACTCCGTTATTTATACTGAAAGGGGCGTATATATTTTCAAAGCCAACAGAAAAACTTATCAGTATGACAGCTTCTGTTTTAATTAAAAATTTTTTTTTTGACTTCAGTAAAAACCCATTGAGGATTTCAATTCTCAATGGCCTCAAAAATCTTTTGGTATTTTTTTTAGTTAAACACTTTTAAGTGAAAGGTTTCTAGGTACCTAAAAAATGATAAAAATTATTCATGAGAATTTGAAAATTACTTTTTGTAGGAAAAAATGTCATAAAAAAGTGGACAGTTAAAAATTTGTAACACTAGTCGACCAATTAAATATGTATTTAAAGTTGTAAATTTTAGGATTATAAATCGCTTTTAGAAATTCTATTTTGTGAAGTTCCAAATCTGTTTATTGCTTGCTCTAAACTACATAGTTTCAACTGTACTTAAGAAGTTTATCGTTATGTTTATAAGTTTTTTTTAAGTTATACAGTCGACCCTTTTAAATAAGACCTCTCAGAATTTCGAGTTCTTCCAAAATGCATTCTAATTGTCTAGTTTTGGTAGTAAAACTTGCTTTTTCAAAAAAAGTTTCACTCAACATTGATGGAAAATATTAATTTCATTAGAGTAAAAATAAGTTTAAATACAAACTTAAGCTAAAATAATAATAATAAACAACAAAAATAATAATAAAAAAATTAATTTCTTAATAAAAATTTCTTTCTAAAACTGACGTCAAAATAAAACAATAAAATATGATTAATTATATTTGCAACAAATAAGATTTAAGCAAAGACTGAACTTAATCCTAGTAGTACAATAATATTTGTTACTTTCTTATTTGCATTTAAACTTAAACAAATAACAATTATTAAAAAAAAAATTAAAAATAAATAAAAGTTATAACAATAAATAATTAATAATTTTGGCAAAAACACATAAATTTTAGTTTAATGCCATTATGATGGATCGCTGCACTTGGCCTTTCGATGTTTTCATGTGCCATATTTCGTCCCTAAAAATTCAACCAGACTTTATTTTTTCTGCATTATTAACTTTTATATATTAGTGCATGGTTTCCTTAAAATTTTAAGGTGCAAATAAACCTGGATTTTTTGCCATTATTCTGTTTTGTTTGTGTAATATGATTTATAATTATATTAGTCCAACATGAAAACATTTTTTAATAAAAGAAAACAGTTTGCGTTTGGTTTCGGGCTAGGCCTAACAATAAAAATTTTGGTCAGGCTTGGGCTCGGTACGGTTTAAAAAAGGCACAATCGATCTGGCGCTATTAATAATGATTAATGTGGTTATTACATCTCTTATTTTCTGCTACGTTACATTGATAAGTTCTCTGCAAGGTCAGTTTTATTTCGATTTTTTTACTTTCAGCATCGGTTAACTGTTAAAATTTTCTTGCGTTTTGTTTTTAAGTTCTAACAAGAAATTTAATTAAATATGTATTACATATATCGTGCCTTAACCGCGGAAATAGCTTGAGCGACAGAAATGAAATTTTACAGGAGAAGGTTTTTTTATATTATATCTTGTTAATCAAGTTAAAGAAACCAAATTTTGAATAAACATTTCGTTTTATCCAATACATGAACTTAATCAAATGACAACGCAATTTTAAGAGATGATCCGAGTGATTTCAATAAACAAATTTATAGAAAAAAAACATTTTTTGAAAATTGTGTCGCTTAAGCTATTTCCGCGGTTAAGGCACGATATGGCCACAAGAACTCTGTATATAAGTAAATACATATATACATACCTCTACAAAACTTTATAACAAGTATTTTAGAACAAGGATGAAAGTTACTTTTACCACCAAAATGCATTGTGGTGGTTTGTGCACTTATTTAGCAAGCACACGTACCATGACTATGTCCTAAAATGCCATTATTTTAAAAAACAGTTAATATGGTTTTTGACGTAAATAAATGTGTTTAGTTTTAATAGTGTAGTAGAAACACAAACCATATTGTGCAGCAGTTCTGCGTCCGGCATAGGGATGCAACAACGTTCTCAAAAACATCAATGTTGGAAAGTATCGATGTTACTATTAAAAACATCGATGTTAACCCTGGATGGTTACTCTTCATTTTAGTACATTAAGGTTACTCTTCGTCGAATTGAACTATTAAAAAATAAATTTATTTTTGCGGAATGATTTTTAAAGTAAAAAATAAGGAAAAATATTTTTCAGTTAGGAATTTTATTAAAAAATAAGAATAAAATATAAATTTTAAAATTATAGTTATTTTCTCTTTTTAAATTCGATGCGAACTTGAACACTTTCTTTTTTTTGGTTTTTCAAATTAATTAATTTTTTAAAACAAAAATACATAACAAATTACAATAAAACTTATTTAATTCATACATAATCTTAAAATATAATCAGTCAAATAATAAAAAAAAAAATAGTCTTATTTATTACCCATGTTTTACACATGAAACACAAAGTTCAACTTTGTGTTCACTACAGATGCTTTTCTTAGATATATTGCATGTAGTTTTTGTCATTCTGCGTCTATTATATGGGCAGATATAACAAATTTTACGTTTTTTAGGCACTTCATCAACATTTTTGATACCTTCTTGGGGATTAGGTATTATATTTTTAATTTTTTCCCTTATTGAGGCTTGTAAAGTAGGCGTCTCGAGTCTGCCTTTCAAATGGGGAGCTACGAGGGCTTCATAAAGATATTTTAGGTACTGTCGACGGTTTTTAGGTTTATGACCTTTAAGGAACATATTATGTGTATATATGACGTATCTGTTTATAAAAGTAATATTCAAAATTCAAAAAAATATACACATGGGCCACCTGTTGGTTTTTCGAGAACACGAGACAATGCTGCAGATGTGATCCAAAGTATCGACACCACCTTTCGTTTGATTGAAAAATTCTATCATGTAAGGTTTTCCTGTTTTCAGATTTATGGTTCTTTCTTCATCGCAGCTTGATAAAAGATAAAATACATTGAAATCATCGTTGTCAAAATTTTCTAAAACTCTTCCGATTTCAGCGTCTGTTAGTACTTTTTTAGAGCCTATTTTTTATTCTAAGAACTTAAATTCAGAAACCTTTAATGTAAATATTAGCAAATTGTTAAAAAAAAATCAGTTTGTAATAGTACTAACAAAACTAGTGCAAAATAATTAAACAACACAACAAAAAAATTATAAAGTTATAAAGGCAAAAAGTTACACTAAATGTACTCTTCGTCGTTACGACGAGTACACGCCTCTGAATTTTACCTTTAAAAAAATGAGTAACCACTGTACAACCGCTCACTGCAAGCTTTTGACATTACCTAACGTTGTTGACAAAAAGAGCGTAATTTGAGTACAATTAAAAAAGTTATATCATAAAAAGTGAATAGGCTTCGTCAATTCGACGAACAGTAACCATCCAGGGTTAAAAAGCATTGTTAATGATAACGATTTGTCGATATTTCCATTTTGTCATAAATAAATAATAAAAAAAATAACACAAAAATTCGCTCAAGTTATCAAAATCTTATTTGCTCTATTTACTTTTCAAACATTTACATATGTATGTTGGAGTAAGAAAAAGAAAAATGATAATCTAGTCCACCGAAGTAAATTTCATAGTAATGGCTAATTTTTATCTATCAGGTACTTTAATCTATTGTTTTGATGAAATCAGTTACGGTACTAACAGTTTTAGCCTCCTGGCTTTGCAGGTCTGCTTGCTCCAACCGCATCGAATGCAACTTTTCTAAACGACCCCAAAGGCTACCTGAGAACCTAACTGTTTCAGCTTCGTTAGAAAACCAAACTTTTCTCTTAATATGTTAAAATATTATATGTATGCTTAAAAAAGTCATGGTTTTTATTGCCTTAAACTCATATGGCAATATTGTCATAAATACTTTTTAATGTAAAATATATTTTTTAAACGATTTTTTCATACAAAACCGGAATTTAAAATATATTTTATATATAAAAATTGCTTATAAATATGGCCTTAGAAGTCAATTGTAAAGTAAACAAAATATTTTTTAAAGAAGCAAAAATAATTAACCCTTTTTTCAAGTCAGCTGTGCACAAATATATTAAATTGACGATGTCGTTGTTTTTATCCTAGGACGTCGATGTATCGTGTGCCAAGCCATCGATTAGTGTAAGCGGTATATCGATATTTTTACAACATCGAGTTCATCCGGCACCACTTGGTCAGCACACAACAACTGCTGCCAACTTCAGTGGGTTTGTTGAACAGCTGTGTGAATGCCGCTGAAAAACTTTTGCAAACATATAAATAAACGGTATTAAATAAGTTAAAACAATTCAGCTTAGATTAATTATGGTAAGTAGTCCATTTTAATTAATTATAACAAGTTCAAAACTTTATGTATTTCAGTTGTTTTATTCGTTTTTTAAGTCTTTGGTTGGCAAAGATGTCGTTGTTGAACTGAAAAACGATTTGAGGTATAAATTAAAATGTTTGTTTATAAAAAGCCGGCTGTCCTTATTAACTTGAATTTCCTTCAATATTATTTTAGCATTTGTGGAACTTTACATAGTGTGGATCAATATTTAAATATAAAATTAACCGATATTAGTGTAACCGATCCAGAAAAGTACCCTCATATGTTATCGGTAAAAAGTTGTTTTATACGCGGTTCCGTAGTGCGTTATGTTCAATTGCCGGGCGATGAGGTTGACACACAACTTTTACAAGATGCGGCACGGAAAGAAGCAGTTGTTAGCTCGCGATGAGGGGTAAGGAAGCTCAACATCACGACCTTGCAATTAAGATTACATTTTAGCGCTACAATGTTTTTTTTATTTAAAAATATACTATTTGGGGAAGAAAACTGTAAAGGAAATCAAAATACCTACATATTTAAATGTTTTATTACGAGAATGTTTTATTACGACAAAATATGTATAATGATACATATGTATATTGATGGGCTTATATAAAAAAGGCGTAACTCAATTTTGGTTTTTTTTATAGCGGAAGAAAAACAATTAAGTTATAAAATCTCCCATATAAGAAATGTTTTATTACAACTGAAAGGAGACAACAAATTTTTTCTCAATAAAGAATAAAATTAAATCTGAAAATGTTTTTTCATATTAAGCCATCGCAGAAGTCAAAAATATTAAAATCCATATATAAAAAAATATCTTCAAAAATTACTTTCTAGTTTAATATTTTGAGGCAGTTGTAACCAAAACAACAAAAAAAAATTTAGATTCAACAATGAGTAACTAGGGGCCCAGGAAAAAGTTATTTTAGTGCCAATAAAGTAATAGCTTATATTAGTCCCTCTTTGTAAACGAGCTTGGTAAGTACTTATTTAACTCCCTCTTTATAAGCCAGCATAGTAAGCTCTTGCCTCGAATGTCATCGCCATGTTAAAGTTATGAGTTAAAATGCGAATGAGTAAGTAGTTTATAGCATTTTAACTCATTAAAAAGCAACGTAAGTTTTTGCTGGGATGACAGTATATAATTTTATTAAAATATACATACTTGTCATTCGAAACTTTTTTATAAGCGGACAGAATATGTAGTAAATATATATGTACATATGTATGTGCGTAATTAATAAAGTTTTCTACAAAACAACGTAGATGAACATATCTAGGTATGTATGATGTTTTGGGTAGAGACTTCCATAAATGTATTTGCCATTCAGAGATTGCAGCCCGATATACCTTTAATATTTATAATGTGTTTTCCTCATTTAGATCGTATTGAATAAATAAAACAAATCTTATTATAAGCAATTAATTTAGCTTCAATTTCGTATTACGCATACAGTTATTGTATTTGTAAATTAATTGTTTTCGCAAAATTTCAGTTTGAGCAACGAAAATTAATTCTTTTTATTATTGTTCTAAACATCATGATGATTTGTTTTATAGAACTCAATAAATTTGTTATTTTTTTTTCAATGAATACTTATTTCTATAATGGAAATGCACTGCACGTTAATTAAATTTTACTCTTTAATGCAAATTTTAATTATTAGTTCAAAATGTTATTCTTCCTGATATAAAAAATTGAGTTCAAAATATTTTGTTTTTCTTTTATTTCTTTTAAGGTAAGTAGTCGTTTTTAAAATATTTCATTTAAAATCATTTTATTTTAAAACTCCGAGGGCGAACAATGGCTTTATGTTTCATCAACATTTTTTCTATTGTTTTAGTTTTAGAAATGAATATTCAAAGTGTATTAAAAAGTGTGCCTAAGTCTGAATGAAAAACTAAAACAGACAACAATTCTCAGCTTTACAAGCAAAATAGAAAAGAAATACAATAAAATATGTATTAAGTTTTGTATATAAAAGAGAATAAAAATATGAATAAGATCAAAGTTTAAACAGCAAAAGAATACATTGCATTAGGTTTGTGTATAAATTATACTTTTAATTATTATTTTTTTTTTGCCAAATTCATAAATTTCTGTTAATAAATATTTTACAAAATAAAATAGAATTTATTCTGTTTTTATTCATTAAATCTTTGAAATAAAACAAAAAGATTGTTAAAAAATCGACTTTAGTTGTAAAAAATTAGTTTTTGCTTTTTTTAAATACAAACCAAATCCAAAGCTTATGGTCAATATAATATATTTATTTAATTTCGCGTTACTATGGTTAGGTTAAATAGTCATTAAGGAAAGGAGATCTCACTTGGATTTGCTTATTTGCTTCCGTTGCTATAGAGAACGATAGAAAGAGTGAAATAGAAGTAAAACCAAAGTGTAGAGAAGAATTGAGGAGTCACAGTACAAAACGTGCCTTTTGATTATTAAAGTATAACCATGCCGTAAACGTCATTTTTACTTAAATAATATACATACATATGTATATACGTATGTACATAGTTTAAAATATAAATGAATTATATACTTAAATAAAATGCATACAAAAAATTATGAAATTTAATTGACTTAAAGTTTAATAGAAAATATAAACTAAATAAATAAACTGCCATAAAACTATAGTGGACTTCGGAAATGCACTCCTTTAGGCTGGTGTCGGGAAATTTATTTTCCAGTTTTATTTTTCAATAAAGATTAAGATTACCATTATAATAAGCTATAAATACTTGTTAATTAAATACAGTAATTTTAAATTAGCTGCACAATTAACTTTGCGCGTTTTTTGTGCAGGTAAATCAAAAGTGCTGTTATCCTTTATATGTAT
This sequence comes from Melanophora roralis, assembly GCA_963583895.1. Lineage (NCBI taxonomy): Eukaryota > Metazoa > Arthropoda > Insecta > Diptera > Rhinophoridae > Melanophora > Melanophora roralis. The sequence continues at coordinate 1,757,534 of OY757189.1, forward strand.
AAAAAGCAACCAGAATTTATTTAAAAATAAGTATGTGTGCTCTGTTTAAAATATGCCTTATTTTTAAAAGATTTTTATAAAAAGTTTTATGTTTTGACCAATAAGTACCGAAAACAAAATTTTTACGCAGTTAAGTCAGCAACCATCCGACACGTTTGATGCAGAATTTAGCTGTCTTTGGGTTAAATTCAACATCAGAACTCATACTCTGTACTTCGGATTTCTGTACATAGTTTTTAGTAATTTGTTAAACAAGTAAGGGATAACACTGGTTTTTCAATCCCTGCGCTATTAAAAAATGGCACATCGATCACTGACCCGGCTAGTTAAGCTAACCTTTTGGCTAAAATATTTGCAGTCTAAAGTAAAGTGGTGGCTTTAGATATTTCTAAAGCGTTTGATAAAGTCTGGCATGATGCGCTTTTGTCTAAGCTTGCTGCTTTTGGTGTCGGTGGGAACTTTTCGAGTTTTCTCAGAGATCGCACTATTAGTGTTGTAATAGATGGGATATCTTTCAATGAGTTAAGAGTCAATTCAGGGGTACTGCCAGGCTCCTTCCCTTCTCCTACTCTATTTTATATCTTTCTTAATGACCTCCTAGGTCTTACTTCAAATCCTATATATTCCTTTGCAGACGACAGCAGCATATGCAATTAATATTCATTTGGATAGAGGCCTAGCTCTTTGGAGATTGAGGCTATGAGGCAGAGCTTGAATATACACCTTGGTTCTGCCGGTCTTTTCATCCGACAGACTACGTTATGAGGTCAACCTATCAGAAATACTCCCTAGGAGATCGCATTTAAAGTCAGCAATATCGCTGCACCATGAAACGAGATAAAAGAAAAAAACTGAAAACCCTCATTTGTTTTGATATGAGCAAGGGACGTTTATAAATTTTTTCAAAATTTTTCATTCACTAAATAGTTTTTGTATAATGTGTTCATTATAAAAATGGTTGGATAGGAGCAAGAGAATTGGTAACCCCAATACAAACAAACCATTCTTATATGAATTTTTTAATAAATTATATACCGGAAAACGTTACATAGAAGTTCTATTATGATTTCTCTATTTTAAGATAATTTTTTTGGATAGAAGCACGGACAGTAGCATCTCCAAGAAACCGGAAATATTTTATAAAGTTTTCTATTTCAAAATGAATATATAACATGACCTTGAACTGTTTTACTTTATTTATTTGTTTGTTTTTTATTTCTTTTCTCGCTGACTACTATTGGTGGCACTTTGGGTCTTAAAAATGTTCTGTATAAAAAGGCTTGTGAGAATGATTACGAACTAATCACATCTCAACGTATTATTTAGCGTTGTAACATTAAAGTTATAAAAAAAATTATATTTTAAACAAATTAAAAAAAAATACGTTTAAAAAAATTTTATCTTTTGTGAGATATTTCCGTCGATTTCTTAAATTAATTTGTATGTTTAAATAAACATACATCAATATGTTTACGCATACATCACGCTTGATGTAATCAGTTGAAAAACATATTACAAATTACGTTCCATTAATGGTTTTTTTTTTTCAAATAAACAAAAAACTTTTATAACTTACGCAAAGTTTTCAAAAAAAATCTATTTTTTCTTTATACTTCTCTGAGATTGGCAGTTGTGTTCTGAAATATTCCTTTTCTTTTAAAAACTTTTCCAATAAAACAAATTGCAAATTGATTGCATTTTATTTTCTCGCATATAACATTAAGAAATACATTAAAAAAACATTAAAATTTAAGATTTGTAAAGTTAAAATAATTCGTTGATATTACAATAATCTGAACATTAAACTACAAATAGCGGAATTTATTTTAAATTACCCTTAAAATTATTTTACAATGAACAATATTTTTTTTAAATATTTTTAAATTTAAAGATTTTAAGATTTTGTTTGACTTGTTTGTCCAAATATTTCAAGTCAACTTTTACTTAATGTTCGCTTTTTGATTACTTATTTGGAAAAAATTCTGCATCAATTTGTAAAATTTTAATTCTTACAACATTATTATTTAAAAATATTTATTTATTTGTAAAATTGAATAAATTTTTTAATTTACAATAATTTACCAATAATGGTTTTTTGTTGTTTTTATTTAAAACTTCGTTATAAAAGCCAACAGCCACGATTTCTTTGTTATTTTAACAATATGGAAATAAGAATGTGAATTTACAAATTGTTTAATTTCTAATAAATACATTCAAATACAAATGAAAGCTTTTAATTTAAACATTAGAAAATAACATAATATTAAACGAAATTAGTATCTAACACAATGTTTAAAACAAAACAAAAATTGTATTGAAATACTTTTAAAATTTTTTTTTCCAAATAATTAGGCGTTACGATTTACCAAATACAGCCTTTGGAGTAATATAATAAGCATCATATTATTTACATAAAACTTAAACGATAATTGACAATCTTTTAGTAATAACAGAAGTTTATTTATCAACTAAAAACATATTTGGCGAATTCACAAGGTACGATACGATAGCATATTGTATTATTGTCATATAATTTCACAATAGCATAAAAATTTTGTTGTTGCTTTTCATACGAAACTTGTTGTGAAACAATACAACTTTGTTTGATATGTTTTTTGTGATGTCATATTATATACAAAGTCATGCGCCAAGCGCCTAAAACGAAACGGCGAGTTTTTTAATTTATTTTTAGAGCCGCTAGCACTCGCATCCGTTAAAAACGTCTATACTAAAAACTTAGGCAAAACCGCCAAAGAAGATTCCTTAAGCCGCCTCCGCCGGCAAAAATAGCCGGCACTGCTCTCTGACACATCAGCTGTTTTTTGTTTACGTAAAAAATAACAAAATTCTTGTGATTTTTTACTAAAACTTTGCTTATTTTAATGGATTTTAGAGATTCCAACCAGGTTAGATATAGACTATTTTGTGTTTTCATGGGTCTAATTTCTACAAATTATTAAGTTAAGCCAAGAGCAGCACCAGATTTATGTACATAAATATGTGTTTGTTTTTCTATCGTTTGGTCGTATCAGCTGATTTAGATTTTAAATACGACACCTACAAATATACGAAGAGTTGTTCACAACGGTCATATTTTTTGGTTGTATTATTTTACAATATATGATTTCACAAGACCTTGTGAATTCACCAATTGTAAAAAAGGCTCAAAATTAAGGCCCAAAATTAGGTACCATTTAACTAATAGTGTCACCTACTAACGGTAACAAAACAAAACAAGTAAAAAAATAAACAAAACAATTTTAAGATTTATTAAAGTTTAGTAAATTCATGCCAATTATGGTTGGTTTTTTCATTTTTAATAAATTTTCTTATAAACATAAATCAAATATGTGCAAAAATAAGTTTTAATCTAAAAAATATATAATTTTTATTAATTTATCAATTTCTTTTTTTTTTTATTTTAAATTTTTTAATAATTAATATTGTCGTTTTTAGTCCTATACCTAAAAAAACCAATAACTACATTTAAATAAAGCTCTTAATAGAAAATAATCTGTTTTACATATATACATACATACATACGTTCATATATGTATGGATGTATCCACTTAGATGCATAATTTATATTTGGTTTAATGTTAAAAGTTTACTTAAAATACACAACCATATTTTAGCATAAAATTTTATGCATTATATATTAGCAGTCTCTTTTCTTTGTTAAGATTAAACAAGCAGGAAGTGGTCGAGTCTTCCTTGCAATTCTTATTTTATACATTTGATACACTTTCTTCCATGTCAGAGAGAAGAGGTTGAAGACCAATTGCATTCACAGTCGTTTGTGTAGGTAAACAATTATGATTTTCTCGACTATTAAGTGAAGATGATGTCAACTTTTTCCTGCTACTTGCCACTCCACCACGTTTATTATTACAACTTAAAGCTAAAGATATACCAACACTGTCACCTTCATTACCTGAACTATTGAAACTGGAGCATACTTTGTCACTGCTGTCATCACTACGGCCTCCGCTACTACAGCTGCTCAATGAGTTATCAATCCGTATAATTTCCGTTGAATGATTATGATACTGTTGAGCTGTAGTGGTTAAAGGCGCTGCCGCTTTACGATGATTAAAACTGTGCTTGTGTAAACTGCTACTGCTAAGACCATCACCATTACTGGTGCAAGTTGTTACCAATGACCTTTGATTAGGGTGAGGACTTTTCATGGATGCTGATTTTCTTATCAGTGATGGTGTTATAATTGGCATATTAACTGTTGTTGCTGAAGATGACGTGGGACCAGTTGTTTGCAATAAACCAATATTATCTTTATTAGCACTACTCGTACTGATGCTGCGGTAATAGCTGGACTGCCTAAAGGTTCGAACTTGACGTCCGTTTCCATCAACTTGTGTAACTGCTGTCAGCATTGATGGCGTCCGTTGTGAATCGCATCTAAAAGTAGATCTCCTTTTTTTTAATATGTAAGTATATCCAGACAAGCAAAAAAAAAATAAAATAACACGGAAGAGTGCAAAAAAAAAAACGGAAATGGATTAGGGGAAATAGAAAAAAGCACATTAAATGATAATGATAATGATACATACAAACATACATACATATATATGTATGCGTATGTGTATATTTCATCTAAAAAAATAATGATTTTTTTCCATATCCTTTTTCAAACATTTGAAAATTTTTTAATAAAACCTCTATAAAAACAGATTTAATCTTATTTAGTATTAGAAGTTTTAACCACAAACCAAAATACTATAGTACTTTGTATTCATGAATAATCATATATATTTTATTTAATATTATTACACGTAGACTAAGAGAATTGTTTACAATATGTACTATATACATATGTACGTATGTATATAGATTTAACAAGGATATAAATAAGAGAAAAGGTGATAAAATTTAAGCTGATTTTAGAAATACAACATTTTAACATTTACATTTGCATGTTTTAAGGTTAATTAAACGGATTTAGTACTGAAATTTCCACATAAGCGTTTTATATTGGTATTTCTCGTTTGTAAATAAGATCGTTTTGTTTTTTTTCAGGTATTCTTTGATATAACTCAATAAAAAAAACTAACCGAAAGTGTTTTTATTTAAGTATAATATACCAGAAAACATCTCGCAACTTCAAAAGCGCACTTTTAGTTATTCATTCAAACAAAGTACTAAATGCAAAAGAGTACTTTAAATTAAAATTTGCATTATTTGTATTCAATCTTAACAAAAATTTGTTGGATTCCGGCTATAACCTGTGTTAGTAATTCCTTAATTTGTATTTCTTAACTTTATATTTAAAAATATATCAACAAAATATTAAAAAGTACTTTTTGTCTACTTCTGTGTAAATATTTCTTAATTTTATATTTCCAGATTTACAATCTCAGCTAATTTGGTCAAATACTCCTCAGTCTCTTTGTATGAATAACTTTGGTTTTCCCTAAGTCCCAATTAAGCATTCAGAAGGAGTTTCTATCTCTTACCTAAGCACTTCCATACATATATTTTAAGGATATTAAATATGTACAAGTGTATAAGTAAACAGTCATATTTATATTCCAAGTTGAGATAAATGAAAAAAAAACATCGAGGGACGATTTGACACTTACATGTGTATGTAAAGGTTTTAAGTTCTTTATTTCGTCAAACTAAAGATATTGAATTGGTTGTAAAATCTTAAAAAAAAACTAGTTGTGGCAGGCAAACGATTATGCAACAATTAACAGGCTTTTGCTAAATATAAGCCAAATATGTACTTATTTAAATGTCAAAAATGTGTGCACTTTATATGTTTATTGAAATACAGAGAATTAATTAACAAAAAGAAACTTACTACTTCCTGCAAAAAATCTTTTTTTTTTCATTTTAATAAATTTGCTGGTTTTGCATTCTTGCACTTTCTTTTTCATTTGTATTAGTTAGAAGGTAAGAAAGACTAAATAATAATAAGCTGTGAGTGTACAAACCTGTTTAAACTGTAGGTCCCATGATTGTTTTTGCTTTTGTTTCTGCTTTTCCTTTTCATCGGACACAAATGAAAAGCTCCATAAATAAGCGGATTCACTAAACTGTTGGACATGCCAAAAAAGAAAATGGCTGATTGCAAGTCTTCGCCAAACTGTAAAAATAGAAAAAAAGGAAGAAAAAATTATACGTAATCTGTAAATGTTTATTAAATTTACTGTAAATATGTACTTAATACTAAATCATTATACCATCATACAAAAGATGGATAAATAGTTTAAAACCGGTAGTTTGTTAATTTTAAATTTCAACGGCTGTATTCATACAAATTTAAACGGCATTTTGAATCTTTATGAAGCAAATTTCAATAAAATTATATTCCTAAACGAATTTTAGTTAGAAAACCCCATTTGAAACCTTGTATACAAATATATACAAATTTTAAAATTGTTCGACCCTTTTTGATGACTACTCAGTTTTACACCATTAATGTTTATTTTACAAATACGACAACTCAATATACGATCATTAAATCACGAACACCTATTGCTTTAGCACAAGTTCTACTTTCACAATGACATGGTCAATGACTGCATAACATAAGACAATATTTTATTTACTAAAATGAAACCTGTGGTCCAATATTTTTTGCAGGGAATGAATATTTAGTTTGGTGCTTTTTTACCCGCATTTTTTTTTAATTTTTTACCTTTTTTCACCCTATTTGTATGTGCTCACAGTGCTATTGATGATGCAAGAGTTGCCATCACTGTTCGTAATTTATATGTTTTTTAGTTTAGTTTCTTGTAAAAGAAAAATTTGGTTTTCCGACCTTCTTGACGCTTAAACATACTTATTTTTAAAGTAGAATTAAGTGATAAAACTTTTGCTTATGCATACCATAACTTTTAATAATGTAATGTAATGGGTATCACTGTTTTTATATGATTTTATATTATTAAATCCCTTCAGGGTTTTTGCAAAAGACATAATTATTTTACTGAACCTTTGCAACTACTTTATACTTCAGATAAATGATGGTGATCTAGTAAATAACTTTATTTACTCATTTATTTATGCATCTCTGAATTGGATATTTTGCTTCTTTAATATGCAAGTCTTGGAAATGTCACTAAGATTAATTAAAATGTTCTTTTATGGTCGAAAATAAGAGCAGTAAATCGGGGTTGGTTATTTATTTTTAATTAACTTACTGTCTTCTATTACTTAATTTACCCGTTAGAATATAGTATACGCATGTTGGTACATACATATTTACTTATTTATGTGTGTAATAAAATTATTTTTGATGCCTTAATATTGTAATAAGATTTTATTAACATTCTATTGTTGTAACCTTAAATTAAACATAAACAACGTATCAAAAAAAAAATACACACACACAAACACAGATACAGATACATACACGCACGGACATAACAAGAAACAAAAATTGCGAATCGAACAAAAGTTTAATAAAAATTACCTAAACAAATGGATGAAGTCCTTACCCTATTTCTAATTTCAATTATTATAAGTTTTACTATTTGTATAAATAAAAAAAAACAATGATATATTCTATGTAATTGTTAAATTAGGTAACTTACTCTCTTATCAGGATTCCAAAACATAAAAATCAACATCATGACATTGTAAGGTGTCCAACAGATGAGAAAGGCAAAAATTATTACAACAGAAATTCGTAGAGATTTCATTTTGGCTTTGTGTATAAGTCTTTGTCGATTCGTTTGACTCGATGGTTTGTGGGTATAACCAGCCAATTTTGATCCTTGAAACATTTTTTCACTATCTACAAAATAAATATAAAAAAGCATTTTTAGACTTAAGTTTTAACAATAAAATAACAAGAATTTAATTTATAACTTAACTTTTCTATTAATAATTATTATAAATATAATTAATTTTAAAAGTGGTACAAGACTGCTTAACCAAACTTTTATAAAAAAATTTGTTCTATAAACCATTTCTGAATTTTATTTTTTTTAAAATTTCCCAAAGGATAAAACAAGATTAGACATATAAATGGATACTTAGAAAATCCTTTGAGCAACTTATTTTACGAGTCAAAGTATAACGATTTTAAGAAACTTAGCACTCGTTATGAAAACTGAAAACTACTCTATAATTTTAAATAAATATCCTTGCAAGGATATAGGGGCAAGGGTTTGTACATATTTAAAACTAACTAGATTATAGATTTCTTTCTATTATGTATTGTTAGCTAAAGAGCAAAAAGAAAACGTAAAGAACAAAAATATCATTTTGCAGAAAAAACTTAAATTATGTTCAATTAAAACTATAAACATATCTACGACTATTTGTCTTTTGTTAAAAAAAGCGTTAGTTTTGATCGAAGAACATTTTTTTTTAAGTTTTCAGTTCCACGGTATTCATAATAATAAATCAAAAACTCGATTTTGAATTTTATCTTACGATAGATATTTATACTTCTTATAAACTTTTGATAAATTAATATATCGGTTAGAAATAAATTGGTGGTTTTTGTCGAATTATTGATGTGCTTAAAAGTAAAAAATTTTAAAATAAATACAATGTGCCCTCCTCTTTTTTAAAGGATTTTTGCTTTTTTGTGGCTGATTTATCTTGTTTTTACTTAAAATGATGCTTTTACTTGGTGTCTCCTAACTTTTTTATATCATTAAATTAAAAATTTTGACTTGGAAAGCCTAAAAAATGTAACCGATACTTGTTTGTGCTCTAAAAGAAATCAATCAAAAGTAGTGTACGTTAATGGAAAATCAATTGCTCTTTAAGAAGGAGGGTTGTACTGGTAGTCACTAAAAACGCAATGACAAAAACAGTTTATTGTTTTTTATTTAAAATTTTATGCTAAGAACACAACTCGAACGTACAACGAATTTCGCCCATCACGACGAGCTCGCTGGCAAAAATTAGTTTCGTATATTTGTCGTCAATGCCTCTTTTTTTGTATAAAAATTTTAAATATTATAAAATAAAAACAAATCAATTGTTAAAGTAAAAATGACGTTGATCACTAAAAACCTAAAATTGAATAAGGGCACATTACACTGGGGGCAAATTACGGCATTCGATTCGAAACGAAATTAAAAAATTCTAATTAGAAATTCTATATTAAAAACATTGACAATTCGATCGATCGAGTAGAGTTTCGATTCAAAACGAATGCCATAATTTGCCCCATGATTTGTTCGTCGTTCGCCGGTGTATGAAATAGAAATAAATCTATTGCAGAGTTAGTCGCCTAAGACGAACTTCAACGAACGTCGTTATTGTACGTATTTTCATCTACAAATATATCCAAGGAGAATTCAATGATCAGGTGGTGCTACGAGCACAGCTGATCTACTTTTTTCTTGCATAAATCGAGGCTGGGTTGTCAAATTTGTTTATGTTTACATATCTTTTTGACACATCAGCCAACGAAAACTAAGATTAAAGTGTTAATGCAATATTCTCATACATATGTATGTGTACATACACATACAAACGTTTTTAAAGTAAAATTTTTACAAGAATATAATCTCTTCTTTTATACCTATGAGTCTCCTTGTATTTATGCTTTTAAAAGACAATCCACGTTGTTTAAAATGCAAATATTTTTTTTTGAGTTTTTTTTGTTCTTTACTTACTTGCAATAGTGCGAAATGTTGACATGTACGTTCCAAATAGTATACACAATGGCAAGAGGAATGTAAAAACTAGCGTAAATGTGGCGTAAAACTGTTCCTGCCACTCTGCCGTATAAAAGCCATGTGTAACACATTGATAAAACTCCTCAATGAAAGGACCGCGTGCAACTCGAAATATAAAAAACTATAAAAGAAAAAACGATTAAAAAAATTCAGTTAAAAAGTTCTATCATATTATTATGACATTAAATGTTTGTGTTCTGTTTTGTGTAAGTTCAGTTTGGGAATAAAAATAAAACTAATAACCACTAGTCGACATATATTTTGTCATAGATGCCAATATTTTAGTAGAATTCCAAAAGGAAGTTCCTTAAAAAATATATATGTATAAACCAATATTTAAATGGATTACTTTGAAATGCGGATATCGTTAATAAAAATCTTGCTGATTTGAATTATATATTAATGTTAGTGTTTATGAGTCAGTTTAAAAAGTTTATGCTTATAAAGCAGGTGTCTTATCTATGGGCTCAAGGTCAATTGTCCTTAAATAAACCATTTTTTAAATATTTGTTTGATGTTTGTTTTGATATTTCGAGCACCTTTGGAAACAATTTGAGTACAAACAGGTAAACTTTTGTTCTTTTTCACATAAAATTAGCAGTTTGAAACTTTCTTTGTTAATATATCAATTCATGTAAAAGCGGATTTTACCTGCGAATATTTTTATTCATTCTGAGAATTACACATTAAGAAAAAAATATTTGTTGGTTTAAAATTCAAAAAGTGCTATCTGAACTTTTGATTGAAAAGGGGTTTTAATAGAATCGTGTTTGCTCTAAAAATTTTTTTTATTAATTCTGTTTATTTTCTCTATACACGTTGTCTTGTTAACAAAAAAATAGTGTAAAATGTGAATTTGCTGATAGCACTTTTTGAATGTAAGACATCGATATATTTTCTTATTTAATTCAAAACTATAAAAAATTAAATTGAATTTTATATTTATATTTGTTAATATACTGCTACAGATCATGTTATGGATGCTTAATAATCCTTAATTGCAAATTTATTGTCGTTTGAAACATAAGCCTAAGTAAAATGAATGTTTTTATATTCTAAGACCCGAACCCACTGACTGAGTAAGAGCTTTAAAACAGTTGACATAAATGTCCCGCAGTGTTATTGAATGCGACATTTTTATTGACCCCAAAACATATTGTAGCTAATAATAGTTAAGGATTATTGAATTCTAAAAAAGGAAAATTTAAATAAAAACCCTACTTTATCCTTCGCTTTATTTGGAACATGGGCAACGTTTACAATTTCATTTAAAAAAAGGGTCATCCAAATGTTACACATATGTACTTATATGTATGTATGTATGTAAGATAATAGAACCACAGGCATGTTTGTAAGAATGTGAACATAAAGGACTTATTGTCGAAGAATTAATTTGAAGCGTAATATACATATGGATGTATGTACTTATGTATGTACATATAAATGTATAAACATTGTTATATCACTCACATCTAAAAAATTATTACAGCAGATGACTGTAAGTTATTTAGAAAATATTCTGTGAAGTTATTTTTAAATGAAAAAAACCGTTAAATTTTAAAACAACAATATTTTTTTTAACTTGTTTAAAGAGTCATTCAAAGCCAGAACTTCATTCCAAAAATTTTTCCCAGAAAAAAAATTTGTTTTCACATACATACATAATTTAAATATTTAATTTCTTTGTCAAGAAATATGATTAGAAAAAATAATTTCTTTTCTCTTTAACAAGGCAGAATGTAACCTTAAGATTATTTTAAGGAGCAAAGCATGCACGTTAAGGGCAACATTATCAGAAAAGAGCTAATGGCCTGATAGCAATTCTGCCCCTTTTTCAGAAAAGAACAAAAGGAAGAGGGTAGGGCAGTATTAAGGCAATATGTATTTTTAAAATAAAAGGAAACAACATTACATTCTTCATTTTCGAGACAAAACTCCATAGTAGATAGATGCTTATATGAGCTGCAGATAAAATAATTTAAATTTTTTACAGGTCATCTTTCAAATTATTTACGAAGATCATAAAGAATCGTAAAAGGCATAAAAAGGGATTTTTTTTTGCATTCATTTCTCAACGATGACAGCATTATATGTATATTTTAATTAATTTAATTAATTAAATGTTTAAAAACGTAAAAATTAATAAGAAAACATTAGTGAAACATCTTTGTAGCAATGTTTATCGTAAAAATTTTAAATGAATTTGTTTTGGTTTGAAATATATTTTTGTGTTACAATATACAACAATACAACACAAGTTGTAAGTTAGCCAATTATTTAGGGGATTCACAAGGTGTTCTATTTGTCCTATTGACATATTGTCATTAAATTTTGACAATAGTTTAACAACTTTTACCAACTATTGGACACTCGGCGCAGGTGTAAGTGGAGTTGTTGTGACAATTTAATAAGTATATTACACGACGTAGTACTTTTAAATAACTATTTTTGTATGGAAGACCAAAACCGCATTTTGAAATTTTATAACAATATGACAATAGGACATAATAGGACACCTTGTGAATCCCCTAATTATGTTTTCTTATTGAAGCTTTTTAAACAGTCATAAGGAGGTTTATATAGGAGACTTTTAAAAATCACCATCGTCACTTGAACAGCTCTTGGCCAGATGGGTATGCACATGCATACATGTGTACATATCGCTCATTTACTCAAGCAACGTTATCATCCAAGAAATGCATTTTTATAAGTTAACGATGCAGAATTTTAAGTTATGTTACTCGTATGTTTAAATTGTGTATAAATTTTATGTTTTAAATGTTTATACTTTTTACGTTTGAAAAGAGAATATGGGGCCTGTTCGTAAATGCATCAATGCACTGCATTATCAGATTTATGGTAAAAAAAAGCATATTGAAATGCACTAATTAAGCTTAAAATGTCTTTTTAATTAAAGATGCATTTACGAACAGTCCCATAGTTCTTCTTTTTTAGATAATGAAAGCGAATTGAAAACTTCAACTACGTTATTCTCGAAACGGCTTTTTTCAATTATGACATTGTCTGATTATATGAGCGATATGTATGTATATATGTATGTCCTTTAAATTTTAACGCAAACTTTGGGTCATAATTGAAAAAAAGCAATAAATGTTACTATCGTTTATGTTTATAAATATTTATTTACGTACATATGTATGTATGTAGTATACATATGTATACGTTTATATAAAAATTTACATAAAATAGCACAAAAATATTTAAGTATTTAAATGAATGTAAGATTGGGGCATTTATGGACAATATAGACAATAAAAGTTAACGGGCGAAATAAAAAAAGATGAGATAATTATTTGCTTAACATTTTTGTAAGAAAACAGATTGAAAGTTACAGCCAAAGAACTAAGGAATACGATTCTAACTTGAGGTTTAACTTAATTATTTTTAAGTAAAAACCACTTATTTTATTAAATTATTAAAATTTGTTTACATAGCAAGAAGGGGGGAAAATTTCCTTAATCAAACTATAGCCATGTTAAAAGAACGATATCTTCTAATTTAGTTTAGAAAGAAAGAGTCATATGGGTTTCTCTGCGCTTTTATCTTATACAAAATCAAATCGAAATGTTAATTCGTTCAATAAACTTTTTTAATTAAATTAAGTTCTTTTAAGAATAATGCTTACATGCAATTAAATAAAAACGGTTTGTAAAATTATTGAGGTATAAAATTATTATGAATTATAATTAAGTTTCAGTTGCCGAACCAAAAAAACCCACAAAGGATATTTATAATAATCTTAAATTTTATTATATTTTATGGGATATATTCATAAACAATTCTTAAATTCAAAATAATGTTTTTAAATAGAATTTTCATACAAATTCAGTATTTAAAATCTATTTTAAATATTTTTTATGAATAAAGCCTTTTATGTTTTACCCTATTTTTGTATAGGCTTTTAAGCAAAAATGATTGCCATAATAGAAGTCCAATAAAATTAATAGTTTCCTGATTTCTAAAAGGTAGTTTCCAGCAGTACAGTTTTTTTCGTTAAAATATTCCACCAAAGAATATCTAAAAGGAGTTTGCGCTTGTGATGCATATACATACTTACAAGATAATAGAAAAAAAGCATTAAGTCTTACAAGATAATAGAACAAAATAAATATTATTAAAAAAAAAGTTATGACCAAAAAAATATTGTAAATTATAATAATAAATTAAATTTAATCCTCTAAAAATAATCGCAAAACACTGTCAAGCATTTTTGAAGATTTAAAAAATATTCTAAATTAGCTTACCAACCACTTAAATATACCCTTCGCCATTAGCTTATGTTTTATTTTATTTATTTATTTATTTATTTATTTATTTATTTATTTATTATTATTACAACCATGCACATCAAGACAAAGTCTTATAATTACAGTGCAAAGGTTAATTAAATTATATGGTTAGCTAAAATGCAAAAAAGCGAAACTAAGAAAAAGTTTAACATTTTTCACTTTTGTGTGTTTATTTAAATTATCGCAAAACGACACATTAAAAAAATATAAGGAAATGATTTTCTCAAAATTTGTTTAAAAATTACATGAACAACTTATAAATGCAAGTTTTTCTAAATGATTACAGTTTTTACTTTACAAAGTTGACCACTTTGCCTATAAAATTATATTTTTAATAGTTACGTCTTTTTGCATTTTAGCTAACGATATTTATAATTGACCTTCAATCTAAATGAGAAACATATTCATTTACAAAAATGTACATAAATATGTACATACATACATATAAATTTAGTTAGTTTGATACCCACCAGTAAAAATTATCAGACATACTCTTAGAAGGCCTTACTAAAGGCCATATCTATTAGACCTTCTAAGGAGCGCCGATACTCATTTTTCCCTGTCTTTCAGGGAAGGCCTGCTATATGCACTCTTCGCATTCTTTTTAAAGATTCTTAACTGCCTTCTTTTAGAAGCAGCCAAGAAGGTGTTTTTCTATGTCGTGTGCGTAACAACAATAACTAAACTGTTTGGAAACTGTAAAACAAAAACCAGACAACATTCTAAGAAAAAAACATCATTTGATAACAAGGAATGGAATGTATTTAAAATAATTTTGTATTATGTGGCATTTGATGTGTTTCTGTTTTATTAAAAAGTTTAAATAATGTTTGTAAATAATTAAAATTAAAAAAAAAACAAATATGAATAAAAAAATAATAATTAAATTGCAGAAAGAAAACATTTGAGGAAAATCTACTAAAGCCGGCTTTAAAGGCCTTTTATAAGGCCTTCCGGATTGTGTTTTGCTGTAGGTTATCAATTAGACCTAAACGAAAAGGGCGAGTGTAAGGCCTTGGTTTCCGATTACAACGCGTGTATAAAACAAATGAGTATGTATTCGGACTGGTAGTGCTTATATCTGTCAAATAAAGCCTTACAGAAGGCGCGTTTACTCCTGCTTTTTGTTCCTGGGTAAAATCTTTTAAATCTTTTTGTTTTTTTCATAACAAACTTGGTAGACATTTTAAAGGTGGACAGTTAAAATTTAAGTCACCTCCATTTAGGTGTTTTTATTTTTTGCTAAAGCCTAAGGCGCCATGCATTAATGTTTGTACATATCTATTAGAGGCCCCTTAAACCATGTTTATATAAAAAAATTTTCGTGTCCAAATACATACATACATATGTAAGGACGGGTGTAAAAGCGTAGCAAGAAGTTTGGCATGTTTTCATTTACAGAGTGACTAGCGTAATATATTTATGATTTATCAAAAGGGTCCAAACAAAAAATGGACATTAAGTGTGTGTTTTATTAGCAGGTTGTGTAAGTACCCAAAAAAAAAAATACAATGATAAAAATAGAAAAATACATTTAATTGTTATTTTTTTGTTTTTGTTAAAAAAAGGACTAATCAACTGATAGAAACAGAAAAAGGTAGATACAAATTTCGGGTAAAGGATAATATTCTTAAAAAACAACTAAGTTAATAGAAAATATACAATAACAGAAAACATTTATTTTAACACATACATACTTTCTAAGAAAAATGTACCCAAACAAATAAGAAAGAAGATATTAAGTTTCTTTAAAATTTAAATATAATTAAAGGTGCTGTAACATTCTATTTAATTATATTTTTTAGTACAATTTTAGAAACGTAATTTGTTCGGTCTCTATTCTTAATTTAAAAATGTTTTATTTAAAGTTGCACATACACAAACTGCTATTATGACAATTAGATACTCAAACCTTAAAGAAAAACCTTATGAGAAACAGTAAAAACCAAAATAAAAAATAAAATATACAAAGGTTTAATCGTAACGGCATCTTGAAGGACATTATTATTTCATACTCTTGAATGTATGTAAAAATGTACACTTGTGCGAATGTTAATTCATATCGTACACTTAATCAAAAACAGTTGCAACTCAAAATTCAGCAGAGTCGTTTTTTTTTTTTTTTGTTTTAAGACTGTTCGTATATCAAACCATTAAAAAAGACGAACATTCCTTTCGCATTTATTTATTTTTATTTAAAGATATATTTTTTAGCTTAATTTTGTTACAAAGCTCGAAAATTTTTTTTTTTTTTTAAACAAAAAATAAATCCCATAAAAATAAATTATTTTGAGTTGCGACTGTTTTCCATTTAGCATGCAATATGTAGATTTTTATACCCTTCACATAGTGATAGGGTATATATCACTTTGTCATTCCGTTTGTAATTTCTTTATTATTCATTTGCGACCCCATAAAGTATATATATTCTGGATCCTTATAGATAGGGAAGCCGATTTAGCGTTGTCCGTCTGTCCGTCTGTCCGTCTGTCCGTCTGTTGAAATCAAGTTTCCGGAGTCAAATAAAAAGATACAGACCAGTTAATGGTGTCAAACGATCACAAATATCCCGCTAACAATCGCTATTTAAAATCAGCAAAATCGGTTCACTATTGACCGAGATATAAGCGAAAACCCAGAGTAACCCATTTTTTTTAGGACAAAATCGGTGTATATATCCCTATATATCTCAGTAAGTATAGTCACTCTTGCCACAAAACTTGGCACGGATACTCCTAAAGAAGGGACCTAAATATTGGAAAAATTTTTTTCAGATAGGACCAGGGGAAGGGGTATTTTTCCTACAATTGCACAAATGTGGTGAAATATTTTATGCGCTTTATCTCGTAAACTATAACAGCTATCGACTTAAAACGTTCTACAAAAAGTAATTGTATGCAAAGATCTACACTATACAGAAAAAATTTTTTGAGTGGGGGCAATAAAAGGGGTAGCTCCCATACAAATCAAGAATTGTTATAAAATATTCCATACGCTATATCTCGGAAACTATAAAAGATATCAAAATGAAATCTTCTACAAAAAGTAATTGGGCAAGAATGCCTACGCTCTAAAGAAAAAATTTTTTGAGTGGGGGCAAAAAAAGGGGTAGCTCCCATACAAACCGACAATTGTTATAAAATATTCGATACGCTATATCTCGGAAACTATAACAGATATCGACTTAAAATGTTCTACAAAAAGTGATTGTACGCAAAGATCTACACTTTAAAAAAAAATTTTTTGAGTGGGGGCAAAAAAAGGGGTAGATCCCATACAAATCGACAATTATTATAAAATATTCGATACGCTATAACTCGGAAACTGTAACAGATATCGAAATCAAATGTTGTACAAAAAGTGATTGGACATCAAGGGCTACGCTCTGAAAAAAAAAATTTCGGATGGGGGGTGAAGAAGGGGTAGCTCTCATACAAATTAACAATTTTTATAAAATTTTTGATACGCTACTTCTGGAAAACTATTACAGCTATCGACTTCGAATATTCTACAAAAAGTAATAATCAAATAATTCATACATTTTGGAGAAAAAGTTGGAGAAGAGTAGGGGGACTAGAACATTTAACAAGTTTTATTAACCTTTAAATATGAATAATGTCGAAAACTTTTAAAACTCTCGACCTCAAATCTTCTTCATCTATTTCTATTATTCATACGAACGTTAAAATTTTGTTATTTTTTCTATCAACTTTAAAACTCGCACAAGGTTTTTTATTATATTGTTTGCAGTACAAAATTACTCGGCTGGGTATATTTAAAGACCAATGTGAAGGGTATATAAGATTCGGCACAGCCGAATATAGCGCTCTTACTTGTTTTACTTATCTATGTGTGCATGTATTGTACATATCTACATACATACATATGTATGTAGGTGATTGTTTATAATAATTTCGACTTTAACAATTTTTCCATTAAATAAAGATGGTACAAAATTTAAGCTTTTTAACAACTTTGTTTCTCTTTCGAAATATCTTTATCACTTTATTCGCTTCTTTATTTCGTTAACTAATAGTACTTAGTTGTACGTTATGCTGGATTTCACTTGTCTTGTTCAATTTAAAGATAATCATTTATTATTTTATGGCAACACGTTTCCTTTCTTAAATAATCTTCTGAGACCCGAAAGAGAGAAAAGTTTTGCTTTATCTTCTGGAAAACAATCTTAAGCCAAATATGAATCTTTAAGGGATTAAGAAATTAATTTGCTGCTTGTAGAACACGAAAGGCGAAAAGTCTTGGACGTTTTGTTATTGTTACAAACATAAAACGTCCAAAACGTTTTGGTTTTCGTGTTCTATAAACAGCAGATAAGTTTTTTGCATTTATAAAGTTTGTAACTTTTGCGTTACTTTCAACACTTATGTAGCATTAGTTTTTATTAAAACCTCGTTCAGCATATTTTTATCACATTTTTGACGCAAAAATTTAAAATCATTTTTGAAATTTTTTTGCAAAAAAAACAAAATATTTTTAAATCAACTATTTTTTAAATTGTTTTAATATTGTCTTGTGTAAGTTCGAAGAATATTTCTGAGTAAATATGTTTAATTAAACAAGTGGTTGGTTAATAAGTATTGCCAAAGGTATGTATAAGCACACTCATGTTCACACATACACACATATATATTACTATTAACATACCTGCGGCAGGCTAAGTAACATCGAGAGTATATATGTTCCGCCCAATAAACGATGACATCTTTTGGCCATATTCAATGATTTCATTGGATATTTAACTGCAATCCAACGATCGATGCCGATAAGGACTAAAACATACGTTGATAAGTATAAACTGAACATTTGAAAAAGTTTTACAAGTTTGCATGTCAACTCGTTGGCCAACCATTTTACTGTAAAACACCAGGCCGCTTCACCAATTATGCAAAATCCTGTCACCAAAACATCTGCTATTGACAGATGAAATATTAATGAATATATCGCGCTCCAAGTGTGACGAGAGTTGCGTCGTGCCAAACGGGTCTTGTAAATGTTCCACATGGTCAATACATTTCCCAAAAGGGAGAATAAGGCCATTATAGTTAAAACATAGACTTTAATAATTGCCGATTTGGATAATTGTGGCGCATGCTCTAATCGAATTTCGTCATCCTCTATAGCGGGTCCGGCGGTGCCTGGTATATAAATATTTGAATTTGTGTAGGTAAGATTTGTAAGAAATGCTAGCGAGGAATTAGAGATTTTAATTTTTGCAGGAAGTTGTGAGTCGGTATGATGTTGTAACCACTGCAAGGCTGTTGAAGAAAGTGTTGAGGTTCTGTTCATAAGCGGTACATAAGTATTCGATGATGGATAATTTGCTAAAGAGCTCCTAGAACTATTGAAAACATTCGGCACCTCAAACTGTTGTTGCGTCGTTGGTGTTAATGTCGTATCGTTGCTGTACACATCATCACTGCTGCTGATATTGTTGTTTAGTAAATTTATTGTGTCATTTGAAAATTGTAAAGCTGCTTTCGTTAGATTATCAACAAATCCTCCGGCCACTTTTACTATATCACTTATTCCAGAAACTCTTGCCGTTTCAGACATTTTTGTCTTTTTGTTTTATTAAGTTTAATTTTTGGTTTATAATTTTAAAATTTTCTCAATTGTTGAACATTTGTAAAATATCTTGGAGCTTGTAAGCTCCAAAACTAATTCTTTAGCTTTTTAAATGTTTTCCTCGTATAGAACTCGAATGTTTAAAAAACACCCTGTAAGATAAAAGAAATGAATTTTAAATTTTAAAAAATTATATAAGGTTTGTTGGCATAGTATATCTTCTTTTATATGTAAAGAAATAAAGTTAATGAATGAGTTACTGATTTATCATTGTACAAATTATACTGCGGGCACCGCTTTCGATATATAGATCAACTAAGAAGGCATTTTCAGATATTCAGGGGTAAAACAGGGTAAAAATGGGAAAAACATTAATTTAATATCTCCTAAACTATACACAATTCTATTCTATTCAAAATATAAAAATAAGTTTTTAACCATAATTGGCAAAAAAAAGCGGTATTTCTGCGGTTCATTTGGTTACTTTCAAGTCAATACAAATTTAAAAAAACCTTATTGAAACTGATTTTTACAGCTATCGAAAAAATATGAATAGGTTTTCAGTTTAATATGAATTGGTTTTTATTTTTTTTTTTTTATTTCTGGTCCCTAAGGGGAAAAAATTCTATTTTGATAGCATTCAGGCTGTTTTTGTCATAAAATATAATATGTTTCCGACACTTTTTTAAAATTTTGTTCCCTAGGGGATATATTTATATTTTAATACTGTTAAGGTATTTTTTAAATTCTTACCTAATAAAGATAAAAATATAATTTAAATTACTTGTGATAGCTTTTTTAATATAATATCATTTTCATATTTGTTGAAAATGGTACACTAATACAGGCAATATAAAAAACCAAGCTGATTGTGAACTCGTCTTCATATTTTAAGAAAGTGAACGTCAGATGTATTAATTTTGTATAAAATTAAAAATTTTTTAAATTGCCTATTTTTGAGACAGTGCCCGGCAAAACTGTTTCTTACCTGGTAGGAAAGCAAGTAATCTTGGAGATGAAGAAACAAGCTTTTGGCCCAATTATTAGTTACTTTTGCTTAAAGTGTCCCGAAATTCACGACTACCTGCTTACAAATGTGTTTACAAAAACATTAACTGAAAATTTAAATTTAAGGGGTTTTAAAACAAAAGTTCTCTCTAAAGTCGTTTTCATTAATAATTTTTTTTTTATTTTATTTATTGCTCCAGATCGTAGCGACCTAATTACCTTGCAACCTATGAAATAATGAGGGCCCATTACACAATTTAATAAAAATTTTGCTGGGAATTTATTAAAATTTTGTGTTGCAGAATAAATTTTTTGTACACTCTAAAAATGTTTTTTTTTCTACTGATGCAATACTGTCATAAGGATATTTTTCTTTAACTTTAAGTTTGAATTTACTAAACATAGCTAGCAAAATACAAAAAAACCTTAATACAACTAAAAAAAACATAGGAACAAGGCTTTCCAGCACAATTTTCAATTAGGAAAACCCTTGACAAATAACTTTTGTCGTTTAGAGCAGTGATTGGCACACGAATACACTCTTTCTTATTTTTGATTGTGTTGATTGTTTGTTTTTAAGCGTAATTATTGTCTTTTATGGCACTAGGGTGCCCATAGTTTAAAGATAAAAATATGATAGAAATGCATTGAAAAAGTTTGAGAATGTAATATTTAAAATTAAACCGCTTATGTTAAAGTAAAATTTTCATACATGCGAAATAATACTACTTAGTTTTGCAAAATCTCATAGATATTAAATGTATATTGCAACATTTTATGCGGATAATACCTTTGATATGTTTATTACTTAGCTTATTTTTGATTTTGCTTTTAACTATTTTTTTTAACGAAAATAAAGACTCGCAGATATAAGTTAAACCAAAACTGAAAGCAATTAAAAAAATTGTATATATAACATTTTGAAAATCCAAGCTGGTCACACTGGTGGCCTGGCACAAGAGACTACAAAATTGCTCTCAAAAATATTTAAAAGTAAATGAACACTTTTACAGCCAAAACTTGCAAGCAAATATTTTGTTTTTGTAAACTTATTTTATAAATTTTTTTGAAAGCATAATGGCAGAAAGACTGAAAATTTTCTGTAAATGAACGCACCTATTGTAACAAAAACCATCACCGTATGTTATTTGTGTTTACGTACGCATACATACACAACAAAAATAAAAAAAAAAGAAGCCAATATAACTAAATCAACTACAAAACATAATTTGTGTTTGTTCCTGATCAAGTAATTTTGCGTGAACTAGTCAAGCAGTAGTCGATACATACTTCCATTATCAACTTAACATTTCTTGACAGAAAGGAAAAGAGGACAAGACATCTCAAATAAAAAAACTCTGTCAAGCAATAGCAAATACATAGTTGACGATGATGACGTTCATAGAAAAAATTCTTATTATTTAGAGCAACTACGAATAAGAGTTTATCTTTCAAAATACTCAAGTATACATCAAGTTCAAGTATATTCGTGCAGCTGTCTAATACAAATCATAATTTACCACTTCTTTTTTCCACAATAGATTCGAACGGTTAGAAATGCAATAAATAATAACATAAGCTTGAACTATCAAAAAATTTAAATTAAACTATAATCTTAACACCATGACTACTTGTTTTAATACACAATAACTTAACAGCTACATATTACATACAAACTTGTATACATAAAGTCAATATTAACGATAATTATTTAATTTTGTCGACAGTAAAAAATGCAGTCAAGAATACAGGTCAAAGCACTAAGTCAAAAGCAGCATATTAAAACATTTTTACATATTTACTTTCATATGAGCCGTTTATTTTGAAAGTGGCATAAGTCACTTTAAAAAAAATCGAATTAATGGCAACACAAAATGCTATTGAACAGTATTTTTTCATATCTTAAAATATCTCGACTTTTAAAAAAAGTGACTTATACCACTTTTAAAATAAACGGCTCATATGTATCTGTGTATGTAAGTTTGTATGAGCTAATAATTAATATTTATATGTAATAATTAATTTTCATTGATTTTAGCAATCAAAACGTGTTCTGTGGAAGTTATAGACTTAGTTGCTTTCACAGTTCAGATTACTTGCGAAACTAAAGCATTTATGAAATTTGTTTTTAGTCAAATAAATATCATTAATCACTTAATTTTAAAATTATTAAAATTTTTTTTTAATCTCCCCGACTTAAAAAGCATAATATATAGCAACAGTGATGGTGTAATATGTATATTAAAAAAAATGTAGTTTTATAAGAATTGTTCGAAAAACTTACAAACACATTTTGAAACATTGAAAAGCTAAAACACTGACGACCTTATCCATAAACAAGTATTTTTTGTTTATTAAGAGCTTATTTGACAAATTTCTATTGAAAAAATTTCTACAGTTATCAAAAAAGCCCTTAAAAACAAAAAATAGTTTAAATGGATTAGGCCGTTAAATTGTGACCATGTGTGAAGGTATTTGCCTTTTAAATGTTATTCAAAACCTTATGCAACGCCTTTTTTTGAATTTTGTTTTATTGGCATAGAAAAACGCATCGAAAAACTATACTTTTTATTCTTTGGCACAAGTGATGGCAATAAAACTTTTTATCCTATTCATTAATGCACACACATTAGTGTAATTTTAAGACAACAAAATATTTGTAATTAAAAGGAAAAAGTGTTTAAATCCACTTAAAATTTTAGTTAACGATACATTCAAAAGAAGCAATGAACAAATTTTCAATTATTTTGAAGGATTTTTCTTTCTGCTTTAAATTAAATTAACAAATTAGTAAGTTTTTTATTTTTATTTCTGTATTTCTTCCGTGAGTGGCTTTATTAATCAGATATATTTCTTTTTTAGTAGAAAGATTTAAAGTAGAAAAAAAATAAATTGCTCTTATAAAAACACTAATGAATTTTAAAAATTAAAAACTTTTTTATTGCTCTCATGCAAAACTAAAAATTAGACTAAAGCATTTTTTTACTCAAACCCACAGATACAATTAAATGCCACTGATTAGCGACTTTTTGTAAAGCAATTTTTTTTTATTGACCTTAGACTTGGTGGCGATTTTTTTTAATTGTTGTATGATTAAGTGGATTTAATTACATTTCATTATTACCGTTTTATTTTCGTTTTGTTAGTTGATTTGTATTTCTTTCCAACTTTTATTTATTTTAACAAAAATTGAACAACAAATTTATTATTTTGCAATTATCAAAATATTGTAAATCTTAAAATGTAATTCTTTAACAAGCTAAACTCGTGTCAAATACTTTTATATTTTCGTCAATAATTAATACTATTGAATAATGAAAACTGTGAGATAAACACTTGTTAAAACATTTCAGAAACAACTTACAAACTTTAAAATATGGTTTTTACTTGGATCTAAGTGTAGTGTGTATGGTTAAACCACACACTAAACTTTGATTCTTTGAGTGAGAAAAAAGTGGTTAATTTCAGTTTATTATTAAGAAGCTTTAAAAAAGCACACTCTCAGCATTTAATAATAATAAACCCTCCTGTTTACTTGACTAGACCCACATGATTTTTAAACTGTTTTTTATTTTAACTAAAGATGTTAGATAGCATCAAAAAAAGTATTAAAGTAATTACAATTACAGCAATAACAGCTTTAAAATTAAATAAAACAGAATTTTATAAAAAAATCGTCTAAAATAAGACAAGAAGCTTTTCTTTTTTTCGTCCATATAAATTGCTTTTTTCCGCCCATATAAATTGACTTATTAAAAGGTTTCTGCTAATAATGCAATGTTTGGCAATTTAATTTATAATTTATTTAAACATTAATGTTTGAATTTATAGTCTACTATTTTTTTTTTTAATTCAGATGGGTATAATAAATCAAACAGAAGTGTAAATTTGACTAATAATATATTTATGATACAGCCAAATTAAGCGATTAAGTGATTTCTAAATTGACCTCTAATTATTATCTAACTATTATGAGTTTGAGAGTGAATTATGAGCTTATAAGCTAATTCAGTTTGGATAACAGGGTTAAACTACGAGTAAACCATTTTCATCTATAAATTTTATCAAAAGTTTACCTGGAAAGCAATCAAAAATCAAATGAAATAAAAGTATTTCTAAAATTAAGTTTCATTATATTTTTCTTATGGACTGTTAAAAATTATTTTAAGTAATTTCAATTTAACAAAGGTGCTTGTGAATGGAAAGAAATTAAATAATTATCGAAAAAATTTATTGGTTTGAAAAGCATCCATGCAAATAAAAAAAATTTAATATTTTGAAAAAGCACCGATTTCAAATCAATACCTTAAAAAATCCTTTCTTTTTTATACGTTAAAGGATCTAACTGCAAATATTTTTTTATCCCGGGATCCAGATTAAACTCTGGAAAATCGGAAAATTTTATTGATTACAATGCCCGGATATACCGATTAGAAAAATCCTGAAAAAAACCCTACTTGATTGAAGCTACGAATATTTTTTTTATTTATTAAAACAATTTTAAATTTCAATTTGATTAAAAAAAAATTAAACATAGCCAATGGCCGTTCAGGAGAAAAAAAATTAAATTGGTAAAGATAACATGTTTATGTGAATAACATCTAAAAAAGGTTAAAAACAAATAGATATTTGAAATTAAACAAAATGTTTATAATTTTTAAAATACTTTTTTATTTTATTAAGAACAATTGTTGATTTGATATCAACCATATTTTGCTTTACTTTATTACATACCAATAAAATGGAATTAAATGAAAATTAAGAAACCAGCCGAAGGTCCAAAATGTTAACTTATTCAAATGAATTTTAGGTTAAAAATCAGTTGGATGCAATTTTTAGAAATAAAAAAGACACATTTACTAGATGAGTAAATTTAAATCTCATTAAAATGAACTTAATTTTTTAAGACAATCGAAATTATTAAATTATTAATTTTTCAAATAGTATTTTTCAGTTTATCTAACTTTTTACAGAGAAAAGATTCCTGGCTGTTAGCAAATCTATTATTATAAAGGGTTTTAGAAAATTATATTATGCTGTTGGTATCAGCTTTTTTTTTGTTTCGCATTTAAATTAATAAAAATTTTAATACAAACTGTTAAATTTTATTAGGTTTATCCATTTTGTTAGCTGTTGTATATGAATTAGTTTTGATTAGCTTTTAACAATTAACAAACGATTATTTTTTATGTGTTTATTAAAGGTGGAAAATAAGAATCAACAAATTAATAACCAACAGAGAATTAACTTTCTCATATTAAAATTAAATTCATGTAAGAACTTGTATATTTTCCTTGGCTTTGAGTTGTAAAATCAAATAATAGTAAAAATGTTTATTATCAATATTAAGAAGTTTAGAATATTTTATATTATCAGGGCAGGTTTTGATATTTCGACTAAAGCATTTCTTTCTTACAGCATAGAACTGGAAAAAAAATAGTTTTATTGTACCAATTAAAAAATTATTTTTAACTTTTTTTTGATATTGTTTTAAAACGACAAATAACGATCAACGTCAGCTTACTTTTTATTAATAAAAATATTTTCGTTAATATGTTTTTAACACTTTTTTACCCTAAACTTTTTCTTTACAAATTTAAACTTAATTTTTGTTGCAATCGATGAATAACATATAATTTAAATAAAATACATTGATTGTAAACAGTTTCAGGGAATACGAAAATTTCCATTTAGTTGAATACAAAGTGTAAAGTACAAACATTAAAAATTCTTGCATTTATGCATGTGGTTTGCATTTGTCGTGCGCTACACCATCAGGAGTGGAAGGTTTATGTATGTATAATATTAATGAATTTTGTTAAATTTAATATACCTATATAGCTAACTTGAAAACCTACCTTTTATATGTACTTAAGCAGTTCAAAAAAATAATTTAAAAGAATTTTCAATCAAACACACACTAGTCTTTCCTTTTTATTTCGGTGTGATCGGCTTACTCACCTACCCTTCTTTAAACAATTGGAAGTTAAAGGCACTAGATTTACTCTACTGGTTAATACATAAATAGCTGTACCAATTTTATAAAAACAAATTATGTATAGTATTTTAAATTTTTTATATGGAAATTCATTGTTATTTTGAATATGGCTAAAGTTTCTAAAAAGTTTATAATTCAATATAATGGAATTAAAATAAAATTTTTAATAAACGGACATAGACAGTTTTTGGCTACATAAGTAGTACATATTTTGAAAAAACAAATTCAAATATTTTTAAATTAAATACTGTTTTTAGCAAAATTACCTAGTAGTTTCATAAACAGTAGTTTTTTAATAAAAATAATTTATTTCATATATGATAAGTTTTACCTTCCTCTTAAGTGCGTTTTTCAAAAAAAAAAATATTAGAAAGTTGACATTTTTAAAGTCCATTGCTTTATGTTGATGCTTTACAGTAAATTTTACTTAGAATTAATTTTTTTAATGAAATTTTTTATTATCATAAATAAAAAAATACTTAAAAATTTTGTCTTAAAATTTAATTAAACAAGACTAGAGAGCTTAGGTGTATGCCCGGCGGGTCCTTAAGGCCTCCTCCTTTCAGCCTCAATCTAATCAAACTAGAAAAAATATAAAAAAATATTTAAAATTCTAATAAATCAGTCTTGAGCCAATGTTTGTCCATGACAACGTTATATCAAAATCCTTTTTCAATAACTTTAAAAAGCATTTAAATATATAAAATTTCAATTGATTTCGCTTTAAAATTATGTGCTTTCTAACTGACGTTAAAAGAAAATAATTTAAAACATTTTATCTGGTAATGCCAACTTAAATATACCCTTCATTATTTCACCCATTAAAGGAAATTTCGTCAAGTTTTTAAAAATTAAAAGTTGTACAAATTAAATTTATTTTACTTAAGGTGGGTGAAGGGTATTATATTTGTTTTATTTGTTTTTCAAATTTAATGTATAACAATGTATTGAGTGTGTTGGTACGTACCTCTTTTTAATATTGTTTCAGTTATGTGTGTTTTAATATCTACCAGTTGTTGACACAAAATGTTCTGCTTCTGTTTAATTAATTTAAAAAACTTATATTTTTTAGCTATTTAGTTAACAATAAGTTTTTGGGTTGTTTTTAAATGAATTCAATTCACATTATTGGCAGTATATACGCACATACAGACACATACTTTTTGTAGCTTTAACAATTTCTTATTTGTATTTTTTTTTTATTTTAAAATTTGTATTAAAATATATTTCACATATGCTCAAAAGCAAAAAAAAAAAAGGAGGAAAAATATAAAACCGAAACTAATACAAATAACAGGATGTTTACACCGAAATAAATTCAAATAATTATTAAAAAATTAGGATTCAACATGCATTACCAACAGTTTGTTTAATTTTTCAGCAGTTATTGTTGATGAACTTTTATTTTAACGTGGCTTTATTAACACTTCTTTTTCCAATTATATTATTTTTTATCGAAATATTTTTTAAAATAGTTTTAAATCTTTTAATTAAAAAAACACATTTTATATTGTTAAATTTTTACAATTTTATGTTTTAACTTAAAAAACCCGCTTTGGCTTTGTTATATTTTATTAATTTTAAAACACATTATTATAGGAATTTTTTGACAAAAACTTTTCGTTTTTTTATTCACTTTTTCTGAAATTCAAAGTCCTAAAGAAACGCTAACAGAAATCATTTCGAAAGAATAACCGTTAATATCAGCAGACGTTTAAGAACTAACTTAAATGTGGCGCCTAAAATATATTTCTAATTCTTTCAGACATTCAAACTTCAATCATGTTGAATCACACCGCAACAAGAGTATTACGAACATGTTGAAAGCAAAGAATTTTTAGAAGGTTGTACTTCTGTTTTACCAGCATAAAAATATTGTATGTTTGTACTTATAGTCCTGCAGCAAAAAATTTTCTCAGTGCTTCCTAAATTTTTTAACAAAAAGTAATTTTAATTTTTTTTATTTATATCAAGATAACGATAAATAAAAATAAATATTAAATACTTTTTAATTTTACATCACTTAAGTCCAACATTTTTCGTTTCTTAATATTGTATGTTTGTACTTATAGTCCTGCAGCAAAAAATTTTCTCAGTGCTTCCTAAATTTTTTAACAAAAAGTAATTTTAATTTTTTTTATTTATATCAAGATAACGATAAATAAAAATAAATATTAAATACTTTTTAATTTTACATCACTTAAGTCCAACATTTTTCGTTTCTTAATTTTAAAACTGTTACGAAAAATATATTGTTTGTTATAAAGGACAAGTTAATATAACGGCGCTGCCGATCGGAAAAGCTAAACTGGCAGTTATCACAAAAGAGTCACATTTTTAAAATGAACTTTAAAGCGATATTATTTAAATTTTTAAATCTGCTTCTTTCTATGGTTCTATTATGGAATATGTATGAAATCTGAGGTTTTATGCAGGATCTTATATACAAATAAATATACATACGTTGATGGGTTTACTTTTTATGTACGCAAATATACATATGTATGTGTAGGCATTTATGTATGTATGTATGCATTTATAAACGTTAATATTTTTTTGGTTATCGTTTCAGTTTCAGTTTGATCTTTAGAAGTGTAATAATTACGTCGTTCGTTATAAGTCATATAAAAGAGATCATATATTCTTTTTGCGGTATAAATAATTGAATCCAACATAATTTAATGCGAAAATAGCAAAAAATTTAATAAAATTAGTTTGCATTTATCATCCACGACAATCAATTTAATACTTCTGTTTTGCTCTTTGAAGGAAACAGAACGCAATCACTTGAAGGTAAGTATGTTTATATTATTTTGAGAGGAAGAATTTATACTACAAATATAAATTTAAAATTTTTTATTCATTTTTTATAAAAGATAATTTACTTTTATGTTAAGTAGATGCAGTGTTGCCAGATATTTTTACAGGAAATATCAACAACAATTAAAAATTTTATAGTAAAATATCTTCAAAATTTGCACCTTTAAAATCTAAAAAAAAACTTCGTTTTCATCAAAAGCTCTGTATTTCATTCAATTTAAATTTGTCTCTTATGTATTAATTATATAAACATTATTTTAGGTTTAATTAAATAAATCAAATATTACCCCTATATTCATAAATATTAAAAAAGGGCTATTAAACACTTATTTGACAGATGTCTATTGCATAGTTGTCAAATAAGCCCTTAATAAGTCTACTTTAAATATTATGAATACCAGCGTTAATATATAAAAACTATAATATTATGGGGATATTGGGCTTTTGAATTATATTCATTTTTACATTAATTTAAGTATATTATTTGCATAAGTAACAAAAAATAAAATTTTTACAAAGCCTGAAGAAATCTATGTGTGGAAATTTTTATTCATAAAATATTTGTTTTCAAATAAAATCCTAAATAAAATTATTAATAAAAAAAACAAATTTAAAATTATGCAAAACTATCTTAATATCTCTTAAACTACTAAGCAGATTAAAGAACAATGTAAAAATATATTAAAAGAGTTAGGACAATCAAATATTTAGGTACAAAATATAGATGTGTTCAATAATTATCAAAATAAATACGTACATATGTACTTATGTATGCAAGTCGAAAAAGAAATGTTTTTACGATGGCAAACTTTTTTAATTATTATTTAATGACCTTTAAAAGGACTAAATTGG
Source organism: Melanophora roralis (assembly GCA_963583895.1). Taxonomy (NCBI): domain Eukaryota; kingdom Metazoa; phylum Arthropoda; class Insecta; order Diptera; family Rhinophoridae; genus Melanophora; species Melanophora roralis. The sequence continues at coordinate 1,787,779 of OY757189.1, forward strand.
GTTAACAGCTTGCAGGGCCATCTTTAAAATTCACACATTGATTTGAGTGGCTCGAACAAACGCGAAAAATTCCACAATTCACTTAATAAATGTATTATAAGGACAAGGCGAAATGTAACATTAACTTAAAAACAAATTAACGAAGCATAAATAACGTATTTACACCTCTATTTAAAACACACATTTACACAACATTTATTTACAGAGTTTCTCAGGACTTTAACCTATTTTTTTCTTATTAAGAAATATTTCTTTTAAACTGCTAACGGTCGGTAGAAATACAAAAGTATCTAGAAAACGAAAGAAATTTTAAGTTTTTTAAGGCGTAGATTATGAAGGGTATAAAAAATCGGCACAACCGGATATAGCGCCCTTATTTATAATTATCGTACTTGTTAAAAAAAAGAAGCGATGGCGTTTGAAGGCTCTCAAATATATATAACGAATTGAGTTTTGACATAGTTGATCAAATCAAATAATGATCCATTTAAATTATTTTAATTTATGTTTCCAAAGAAAAGGGAAGTGTTTGAAATTCTTCGTTTTTTCTAAAATAAAGCTTTAAGAGTTTTAATGTAAAGTAAAAGTAAAATTCATAACTTCGTTAGTAGAATTATTCTGTTCTACTGATAAAATCTCTTGCGAGTATGAACAAATAAAAACATCTGTTTTATGTTTTGCCTACACATTAGTTCATACATACATATGTATGTATGTATGTTCATAAGTATGTGTGAAAGTTTGCATTAACATCTAAAGAAATAAACAAAAAAAATTCAACTTGTGTGCCTTAAGTAATTAATACAAAAATATTTGGAATATTTTTTTGGATTTTTTCTTTACTTTGACTTTCAAATCAGATAACAATTTTTTAGGATCTAACAAAATATGTATATAATTTAAAAAAATGTTTGTTTAAAAAAAATTTGGGAAGTTTTTTCTCTATGTGTATATAATCATTTATCCCTTGGCCATTTTTCATTTTGTGGACTGGGTAATTACAAATACATTAAAAACTTCCTTACATGAAAATTTTGGTTTTTATATTTAAGGCATTGGCATTAATCGAGAGTTGGTATTAAAAGTCAAATCAAAAAGTACAACAAAATTTTTAAAATATATTTTGAACGCAGTTTACATACCCACATAGTTTCGTGATCTTTTAGTTTTAACGCAAAAAATATTTGTATTCATAAGTATATTAATTGAAAATAAGCATTGATTTTTATGGAAAAAATTGTTTAATTGATGACTTTTTTTTCTTTTATAATTTTTATTTTTTATTTGTTAGAAATTTAGACAAATTCAAGCGAAAGCAAGGCTGGGGGGGGGGCAGCCTGGGGAATTATACTAGAAGCTAAGTCTTGAAATTTTTTAAGAAACAACTATTTTTAAAAAATTTATTTCAGTGCTTACGAAAATCTTTTAAAGTAAACTCGGATGCGAAATACAGAGAAAAAAAATATTTGTAGCAGAATAAAAATTTTAGTTTTCAAAAAAAATTAATTTTTATAATAAGAAGGATAATGTTTCTTGACGTTAAAAGAGTGAAATTCCTTTTTAAAAATAGCCAACCATTAAGGTAATTTATGATTTTAAAATAATTTAAATAAATCGACAGATAAGCTGAAAATTATTTAAAGGGATTTTTTTGTTTAAAACTTATAAAGGTGTGATTTTACATTAAAAATATATTTTATAACCAAACGCTTTCCTAATAATTTGATTATTGTTAATAATGCTTTGATGACTGCTCAAATGCATGTTCAAATTTTATGAAGCCTTTAATCACTAAAATTTTACGCCACTTACCTAAACACTAACCCTTTTCGTAAAGTTTAGGACAAATTTTTATTTTTTTAATTAAGGGGCATTTCCAAAAAAAAAAGTTTTTAATTAAAAGTAGATTTCAATACTGATTTTGTATGACTATTTCGCTTAAAAACCCCCTTTTATACATGAAATCAAATTGATTTTATTAAAATTAATTTAGTTTTAAAATTTTATTTGGAAAACAATTCAACAAGACTATTTCAAATAAATATTTGCTTAATGAATACTAATGTACCCATGTGCATACGAACAGTTGCTATTCATTCAATTTCCATTCTATTCAAAATTAAAAAAAAACAAGTAAGAGCGCTATATTCGGCTGTGCCGAATCTTATATACCCTTCACATTGGTCTTTAAATATACCCAGCCGAGTAATTTTGTACTGCAAATAATATAATAAAAAACATTGTGCGAGTTTTAAAGTCCATAGAAAACTATACAAAATTTTAACGTTCGTATGAATAATAGAAATAGATGAAGAAGATTTGAGGTCGAGAGTTTTTAAAGTTTTCGACATTATTCATATTTAAAGGTTAATAAAACTTATTAGATGTTCTAGTCCCTCTGCTCTTCACCAAGTTTTTCACCAAAATGTATGAATTATTTGATTATTACTTTTTGTAGAATATTCGAAGTCGATAGCTGTAATAGTTTTCCAGAAGTAGCGTATCGAAAATTGTTTAAAAATTGTTAATTTGTATGGGAGCTACCGCTTCTTCACCCCCCATCCGAAAATCTTTTTCTTCAGAGCGTAGCCCTTAATGTCCAATTACTTTTTGTAGAACATTTGATTTCGATATATGTTATAGTTTCTGAGATATAGCATATCGAAAATTTAACAAAAATTGTTAATATGTATGGGAGCTACCCCTTTTTTTGCCCCCACTCGAAAATTTTTTTCTTTAAAGCGTAGACCTTAGCGTGCAATTACTTTTTGTGGAACATTTCATTTCGATATCTGTTATAGTTTCCCAGATATAGCTTATAGAATATTTTATTATAATTGTCGATTTGTTTGGGAGCTACCCCTTTTTTTGCCCCCACCCAAAAAATTTTTTCTCTAAGGCGTAGCCCTTAGCGTGCAATTACTTTTTGTAGAACATTTCATTCCGATATCTGTTAAAGTTTCCGAGATATAGCGTATCGAATATTTGATAATAATTGTCGATTTGTATGGGAGCTACCCCTTTTTTTGCCCCCACCCAAAAAATTTTTTCTCTAAGGCGTAGCCCTTAGCGTGCAATTACTTTTTGTAGAACATTTCATTTCGATATCTATTATAGTTTCCGAGATATAGCGTATCGAATATTTAAAAATAATTGTCGATTTGTATGGGAGCTACCCCCTTTTTTGCCCCCACTCGAAAATTTTTTTCTTTAAAGCGTAAGCATTTTTGCCCAATTACTTTTTGTAGAACATTTCATTTCGATATCTGTTAAAGTTTCCGAGATATAGCGTATCGAATATTTGATAATAATTGTGGATTTGTATGGGAGCTACCCCTTTTTTTGCCCCCACCCAAAAAATTTTTTCTCTAAAGCGTAGCCCATAGCGTGCAATTACTTTTTGTAGAACATTTCATTTCGATATCTATTATAGTTTCCGAGATATAGCGTATCGAATATTTAAAAATAATTGTCGATTTGTATGGGAGCTACCCCCTTTTTTGCCCCCACTCGAAAATTTTTTTCTTTAAAGCGTAGGCATTTTTGCCCAATTACTTTTTGTAGAACATTTCATTTCGATATCTGTTATAGTTTCCGAGATATAGCGTATCGAATATTTTATAATAATTGTCGATTTGTATGGGAGCTACCCCTTTTTTTGCCCCCACCCAAAAAATTTTTACTCTAAGGCGTAGCCCTTAGCGTGCGATTACTTTTTGTGGAACATTTCATTTCGATATCTGTTATAGTTTCCGAGATATAGCGTATCGAATATTTGATAATAATTGTCGATTTGTATGGGAGCTACCCCTTTTTTTGCCCCCACCCAAAAAATTTTTTCTCTATAGCGTAGCCCTTAGCGTGCAATTACTTTTTGTAGAACATTTCATTTCGATATCTGTTATAGTTTCCGAGATATAGCGTATCGAATATTTGATAATAATTGTCGATTTGTATGGGAGCTACCCCTTTTTTTGCCCCCACCCAAAAAATTTTTACTCTAAGACGTAGCCCTTAGCGTGCAATTACTTTTTGTAGAACATTTCATTTCGATATCTGTTATAGTTTCCGAGATATAGCGTATCGAATATTTTATAATAATTGTCGATTTGTATGGGAGCTACCCCTTTTTTTGCCCCCACTCGAAAATTTTTTTCTTTAAAGCGTAGCTCTTAGCGTGCAATTACTTTTTGTGGAACATTTCATTTCGATATCTGTTATAGTTTCCGAGATATAGCGTATCGAATATTTGATAATACTTGTCGATTTGTATGGGAGCTACCCCTTTTTTTGCCCCCACCCAAAAAATTTTTTCTCTAAGGCGTAGCCCTTAGCGTGCAATTACTTTTTGTAGAACATTTCATTTCGATATCTGTTATAGTTTCCGAGATATAGCGTATCGAATATTTGATAATAATTGTCGATTTGTATGGGAGCTACCCCTTTTTTTGCCCCCAACCAAAAAATTTTTACTCTAAGGCGTAGCCCTTAGCGTGCAATTACTTTTTGTAGAACATTTCATTTCGATATCTGTTATAGTTTCCGAGATATAGCGTATCGAATATTTGAAAATAATTGTCGATTTGTATGGGAGCTACCCCTTTTTTTGCCCCCACCCAAAAAATTTTTTCTCTAAAGCGTAGCCCTTAGCGTGCAACTACTTTTTGTAGAACATTTCATTTCGATATCTGTTATAGTTTCCGAGATATAGCGTATCGAATATTTGATAATAATTGTCGATTTGTATGGGAGCTACCCCTTTTTTTGCCCCCACCCAAAAAATTTTTTCTTTAAAGCGTAGCCCTTAGCATGCAATTACTTTTTGTAGAACATTTTAATTCGATAGCTGTTATAGTTTACGAGATATAGCGCATAAAATATTTCACCAAATTTGTGCAATTGTAGAAAAAATACCCCTTCCCCTGGTCCTATCTGAAAAAAATTTTTCCATTATTAAGGTCCCTTCTTTAGGAGTATCCGTGCCAAGTTTTGTGGCAAGAGTGACTATACTTACTGAGATATATAGGGATATATGCACGGATTTTGTCCTAAAAAAAATGGGTTACTCTGGGTTTTCGCTTATATCTCGGTCAATAGTGAACCGATTTTATTGATTTTAAATAGCGATTGTCTCCAGGATATTTGTGATCGTTTGACACCATTAACTGGTCTGTATCTTTTTATTTGACTCCGGAAACTTGATTTCAACAGACGGACAGACGGACAGACGGACAGACGGACAGACGGACAGACGGACAGACGGACAGACGGACAGACGGACATCGCTAAATCGACTTCCCTATCTATAAGGATCCAGAATATATATACTTTATGGGGTCGCAAATGAATAATAAAGAAATTACAAACGGAATGACAAAGTGATATATACCCTATCACTATGTGAAGGGTATAAAAATTGTAACAATAATTTGAAGAAATATGCTTTGCAGTGTCAAGTGGGTATTTAGTTTTAATTTAAGAATAATTAAAAACAGAAAACAAAAGCAGAAAATAAAAGTAAAAACCAGTAAAGTAAAGGAAAACGTAAAAAAATTTCCTTATGCTTGGAGGGAAAAATAGGTTAATTTCCCCTAAACAGTTGTTAATAAATACAATTTACAAACTATTATCGCAGTTTCAAAAATGTTTCAAGTGTTTTGTATAGAAGTAGTGGTTACAACTCGTTAATAATTTTTCAAATTTTTTTAGAATGTCGTAGATTGTTAACTAACACCTTAACTGGTTTTTCTCCTTTTTAAAAATTGTCGTAGTTTCTACAACCTACAAACTACAACAGGTTGTGAATTGGGCAAATATTTTTGCAAGGGGATTTGCGCCTTCACCATGGCTTTTGAGGCTTAAGTGTTTGTTGACTTTTTTGTGTGGCTAAAAACTTTTTTATTTGTTTAAATTGTGGTCGTTAAAACTAATATTTTTTTGTCTTCCATTATGACAATTTAAACAAAACTTATTTGGGGATTAAAAATCAACCCAATAGACGCTGTAATTATGCCTTTAAATATTTGTAAATAATTAAAGTGATTTTAAACTATTTTAAATACAAAATCTTTCGAAACAAATAACATTATGATTTAAAAATTGAATATTAAATTTAATTTATGGATTTTCACTGCTACTATCAATTGTTATTGTTGTAGTTATTTTTTTTAGTTTTTCAAACCTACATATCACTTTTGTAATCTCAAGCAGTTACAATTCAAGTTTTATTAAAATAATTCAGTATTTAGAAACAAATTTGCTGTGCATTTGAGTTAGCTTTATGCTTGGCCGATTAATCTTAATCTGTTTATAAAACTACATTCATTTCTTTTCAAGCAGAAAAAGTCCTCTCACAAAAATTTTTGAATATGAGTTATGACTGTTTTTAATTCAATCTACAATAGGTATTTCTGTTATTGTTAAATAAGGAAAATATTTAATAATGTTTAACCGACTTTTTCTTTACGTCTATTTGTATGGCTTAACCTACACAGTAAAATTTTTTTTAATTTGCGTAATATGCAAATAGGTTACAAGTTATTGAAGTCTTTGCAATACAATTATAACCGATTGGTAAAAGCCTTATTTGTTACATTTGTAGATATATGTAGGTGGGATATGCAAAAATCTGATTATGAAAAAGATTTTGTACAAAATTTTTTTTGCCTCAAAATTTTTATTTTTTAACTTGTTAGTATTAGTTACGAGCTAAATGTATCTTTTAACACTAAAAATTAAAATGCCATCCAATTTCAAATCAACAAATCGCACACTGAATCAAACATAATCACGACACAAAATCATTTTTTTCTCATGAGAGCATTCTTTTCTGCCTTCAAAAGCTTTGTTTCAATTGCAGATGCAAAATGTTTAAATTTATATTTACATTTAGTTTAATGGGTTTTAAAAGGACGATGTAGCGCTGAATTTAACATAAAATATAAATAAAAACTTTTTTGACTGAAATATGTTGTATCATACTACATTGAATTTTAAATTGAAATTTTGGTCATAACATTTAGAAAAAAATTCATAAGAAAATAGCGAATTAGAAATTCAACTCTAAAACTTTTGTTTTTTAATTTAAAATTTTCAACCTTATTTAGTTATATAAGTGCTTGTCATCCTTTTGGCACCGATGGGACTAAATTAAAATACAAAAAAAAAATAATTTTTTTGGTGAACGTTTGTACATACACATAAAAGAGTCAGTTAACAGTTTGTTACCAAGTTAAGTACCAAAAGAAATAAAATAATTTAATATTAATTTGTTTATTTAGTATTTCGTATTGAATTCCCATTTAATTATAATTAAATGTCCTTTGGCGTATTTTCTTTTTGCATTTTTAAGTTAAAAATAAATTCGTTGCGTGCAAGTTCATATTTTTCAGGATTTTTAAAAATAATTTTTCCCAGAATTATTTTTATTATAATTTCCTAGAACACAATATCCCAAAAGGGATTTATTTGTAATTTTGTTTAAAACTTTGCAAAAGTAAAAAAAAAATACCTTTGCTCGCCGGAGATTTTAAAAATGTTTCCAAAGAGGATTAAAATGTTAAAAACTCTGTCCAACAACTTAATGCTTTGAGGTCACTTGAAATTCTGCTTTTTTTTATTTTTTATTTTTAATTATAAACAAGAAACGGTAAATTCGAATTTAAATGTAAACCAGTTTACCAAGAGTTAAAATATTCAATTCAAAATATTTTATTATCTTTGTAAGAGCTAAATTATTCTTTGTTTTTGTGTCTAAATAGTGAAGGGATATAAAATGTGTTAAACATTTCAATTAATATTTATTTTGAACTTAAAAAAAAACAACAAAAACAGTGGTAACAAAAAATAAACCATAAATCAACTGTAACCAAAAATTTATTTATTTTATTACTTTTAAAAGTACTTTTTAACAATTATTTACAATTTTGTTATTTGAAAAATATTAACCTTATTATTATGCAGGCGCACATTTGCTCTATAACAAATGAAAAACTAAAGTCATGCTTGGAGGTGACTTTAATATTAAATTTTTTATTAAAGCTCTTTTTCCTTTTTTGAGAAAATATTTATGTGAAAGGAATACAAAAGGGTAAAGCAATTGCAGTTTATATAACAGTGAAACTTACATTTCTTGTTGTTTATTAAAAATTTATAAAAAATCGAAACTGAAAACGCTATGATTACTAAAGAAGGCAATACTTTAAATGTTTAATTATAAGTTTAGGCTAGAAAGATCTGATTTTGAAATATATTGTAGAAAATGAGCAGAAATGTTAATTTAATTCAGGGGCCAAATCGTCGCATTCGATTCGAATCGAAATTTTAAAATTCTTATTAGAACTCCTATACTTAAAGCATTGACAACTCGATCGATCGAGTGAAATTTCGATTTGATTCGAATGCGACGATTTGGCCCCAGTTCTTTTTATTTCTGTTGTTTTATTTTGTTGTACTAGAAGTAGTTGTTGCAACTCAAAGTTTTAAATTATGCTTTTTGCAAGCTGAAAGTTAGTTTTTCTTCTTCTTTTTAAAAGCTTGGCTTATTAAACCATAAAATGTCGTTCTTTCTTTAACCTATAAACTTCAACGTTTAGCAATTCTTAGTAAAGCATTATAAGAGTATTAAATATACTAATTTCTATAAAAAAATCCTTAAAAAAATTAGGAAAGAAGAGTATAGTAATCGTAACGTTTTTGTTTTAAATGTTACCAAAACTATAAAAATTAAAAAAAAAATATTAAATTATTTTTTTATGTCCATAATTAAAATTCTCTTGAAGAAACAAAATTAATAGACTTTTGTTAAAAATAAGGAAATGCCAAAATCTAATTGACGAATAGCAACAACAATAACAATTAATCATAAAATAACAACCAAATGAAAATTTTTTTAGTAAATTTAATAAAGGAACTGCTTTTAGTAAAAACAAAATCAAACTATGAATTATTGGGCAGAAAATATTTTTTCATTTAATAATAACTCTTGTTAATTATATTTATTGCTGAAGCCTTTAAAACTCATTTGTCAATTTAGTTTAACTCTAAAATTTCTATCAACTTAAATTATATATTTGCTTTTGTGTAACGACTTAAGTTTTTAAATTAAAACAATAAAACAAAAGTCATTAACCCATTTAATATATACCAACAGTAAAAAATAATATTTATTATGGAATGAATAATTTTTAATTTAATAAAGAAAATACGCACAACTTGGCATAACATTAAAAAATACTCATGCAATTGTATATGTATGTGTGCAAATACATTTAATGCTAGAAATTAACAGCAAACCGCGTTGCTAGTTCAAACTGTTAAGTTTTCTTCACCCCACCAAATTTAGAAAATTTAAATTTAAAAATATAAAAAAAATTGTAAAACAAAACCAATAATACATTTTTTAAAGTTTTTTTGCGCCCCTATGAATATTAAAATCCCTTAAAAGTATTAAAAACGTTTCGAAAAATGCCTTTAATATCGTGCAGTTTGGATTTTATACACACTAAGGCACTTTTATCGCTATACAAACATCATCGATTTGATTTTTTTATTTAATACATAAATAATATGTTAAAAAAAAATATTATTAATATTTACATCCAATTTTTCTTTGTATAAAACAAATAAGTTTATACGCAACTAATAACCAAGTGCTCAAATGGGCGATTTTCTCTAACAAACCAATATAAGTCATAAGATTTTACATAATTTTATTACTTTCACACACGTGCTTTAAAAGTCCTTAGGGGAGACATAAAGCAAGACCTTGCAAGACTGTCATACATATCCTTTAAATCTACAAACATGTTTCTTTAGTCTTCTAGTTTCAGGTTCAAACATGTTTGAACAGACCGCATAAGCGAATAGATAGACAGCGTTGCCAGAATGATGATTTGATCATATTATTAAAGACTTTTTGTCAAAAATATGATTTGAAGATATCTTTTCTCAAATTATGTTTTTTTTTTATTTTAAGAGATGACGACTTTCTACATCTAGCTTTCTAAATGGTTTATTCCAGCTTTGCTTTTACACACTTGGCATATAAATTCTGAGTTAAAAAATCTTTAAATATAAACTTTGAAAATCTATTATGCTACTTATTGAAGAAAAAATTTGTAACTCAAAGCTTACGATATTTAATATAATTTTGTGTTGACTTATGTATGCAAATATTAAAGCTTTTTAATTTGAAAAATAATTTTTTTAAAAAGTTCTCATGACTTGAATCCTTAGAAATTTTACAAAAAAAGCTTACTCTTCATCAAACCTAACTCAAAAAAGGAATTTAAATTTTTAGATGACAGCTTTTAAGAACTTTATATGGAACTAAAAGGACCGTTTCTTAGTTAAGAAAAGCTTTGGTCAAAAGTTTTGAAAATTACTCCAAAAAATGTATTTTAATTATTTATTTCCTGTAAATATGATTGTATTTTTTTTAAAATGATGATTTTCTCAACAAAGCTTCTGGCAACGCTGTGCATGGCAAATTTAAAAAAACATGTTGCTTTGGTTCTGTTTCCCATTAAGTGTTAGCAAATCAACAGATTTAAAAAAAACAGAAATTGCAGACAAACATGTACATACTTAGTTTTTTTTGTATGTAAGAGATTGAACATTTAACTAAGATAGAGAACAATACATGTTATAAGCCTCATAAGCAAACACACATACACACTGAGTTTAAAATAATGTGAATGTGATTTCTAACATACTTACACACACACACTTATTTCTTTTTTACCAAATCAATTATACATGATTCAAATGTTAATTAATTACTTCTTCGTTTTGTAAGACGACAGTTTATTTGCTTTTTGTTTTCGTTTTTGATAAACAAACAAAACAAATTTAAGACTTACAAAAATATTACACTTAGTGGCATGAATTATTGAAAATTAATAATAAAATAAATTAGAGCGCATGAAAACGAGAAAAATACTTGTTACTTAAAACAAACGTTGAATATTTGTTTACCTCTGATTTTTGTTACTTCTTTCACATATGAATAACGTTTATTTAATTTCAATTTAAAAGCTCTCTTAATGGTGGACTTGTTAGAAAAAGAATGTGTATGTGTGTGATTTTTAAATTGATTTTGCCTCGCAGACGTATGAGTAATTTTAAATTGTGTGTGGATTTTAATATCGCGCATACGAAGCGTGACCCAATAATATTTGTATAGAGAAAGGTAAATAATATAAAAATTGGAAATAAGGAAGGCATATTAATTTTACATAAAAACACTCGTTACTAATACCGAACTTATGACACCCTACATTTTAAACATAAAACAAAAAAACAAATACTAACATACTTTGGAGGTTAAGCTGGCGATCCCGAAGCCCTTTGCCACGACGAGAGACGAGCTGAAAGAGTGGGCTGAAAATGCCCACAGGGTGCAGTGGCACAACAAGACAGTTGCAAGACTGACCAGAATCCTCTACAGCGATCCAAATGGCGTTAGAACTAGGGAAGAACTTGGGATTCCTTAACTAGGAAATTTGATAAGTGTGCTTACGAGCACACCTCCATTGAATGGGTGATGCGGAGAACAGCAAGTGAAGTGTATGCAGGGAGGACATCGAAACGATGAAGCATTTCCTGTGTCACTGCCCTGTGGTTTTACAGGCCATAGTCTGATGTTCTGCCAGATGTTACTCATTTGGGAGGTGTGGATTGGGTTTCTGTGCACTTCTTCCCCAGGACTCTTTTTCCTTGCTAGGAACGTACAATAAGCCAACCACTGTATTAGGTATACATCCTACGGGTCTTGAGGCCTTTAAGACCTCCTCCTTTGTAACCTAACCAAACATATTTTTACTTAGGAATTGCCACTGAAATGATATTTTCTTAAAAATGTACCAAGCAATGTTTGACTTTAAGCATAAAAATAAGTTTAATGCCACAATCATGGGAAAGAAAACCATCCTTTGCATTTATTTTACAAATACGATATTTTTATAAACAAAACTTTAGGATATAATTTTTTAACATTTTAGTCCTTTCGACTTCTCTGCATGTTTAAAGTAAAAATTGATTTTTTTATTTATTAAATATTTCATAATTGTCATTATTATTAAAACCATAACACATTTAATTTATCGTATGTAAAATTAAACAAGTAAGAGCGCTTTATTCGGCTGTATTGAATTTTATATAACCTTCACATTGGCCTTTTTGTTTGCCTAGTGTCCTGATGTAGCCAAGTTGTCTTCAAACCGTAAACATTATAATTACTTGTGGTGAACAATTAAATCGAAATCCCTTTCTTTAAGGATCCAGGATATATATATGTACTTTATGGGGTCACAAATGGATAATAAAGAAATTACAAACGGAATGTCAAACTGATATAAAACCCTTATTACTATGTGAAGGGTATTTAAATATATTCATACTTACATATATAAAAAAAAATGAAAATATCGCAAGCGATATATTTTTACTCATCAAGTCGATTAATACAAAACAATTTGATCTTAAGCGCCACAACTTCTTCAAAATATAAATAAACCAAATCTTTCTTCTTTGTTTATTACTTACTAAACAGAGTTCTATCATCATGCATCAAAACATTTTTATTTTTTCGTATAAGTTTTATAAGAATAAGAAAAAACCTTCTCTTAAACAATTTGTGTTTTAATGCTAACGACCATTTGGCGCAAAGAAGTCGATTTGTATGGGGCCTCTGTCAAAAAATAAACCAAATTTTACTACAGACAATAGGCTTGGCAAAAAAACTTATCTGTGCCAATTTTCTTAAAATTATCTTTAAAACTGCGACCTCCATTTTATCACAAGAATATATGGAAATCCACCCGGACAAACAAACAGACGGATATGCTTTAATTGATTCAGAAAGTGATTTTAAGTCAGTCGGCATACTTGGAGAGCATTGCAAACATACGTTTTGAATACAGACTATGCTTATTACATTTATTTTTCAGTCTGCATCTTTAACAATAAATTTTAACGTATCATATTAGAAAACAAAGCAAATAAAATGCAAATTCTTTATGAAAATTATTTTGCACGAAAATACTTAACAAAACCGTTATAAAAAATTTTAATCTTTTGTAAACTTTGTAAGATTAAAAATTTATTGTGGCTATAAAAAAGTAATAACAAAAAGTTTATATTTTGAAATCGTATCGCACGCTGTCATAGTCATTAAAATACCTTAAAGGATAATTAAAGTTCTGGTAGTTAAATCCTAATAATTTTTCTAACAAAATGAAATTTTATCAATGTCCCTACCATTTCTCAATGAAAGAAAGTTTTATTTCCATTTTCCATGTAGCTGCATAAATCAATGCATTCGATTAGAAACTCTCTAGAAAATATTAATTTTTTTATCAGATATTAAAGAACAATGATTTTAAGTTAAAAATATTATTCAAAACTTAGCAGTAAATAATCTTAAATTTCAAATTGTCTCTGCATTAAAAATTTGACCACTTTATTCGATTTGTTTTATAAAAAATATGTAAAAAGAAAGTTAAAAAGGCATTATTTCGTAAAACACAACGCATAAAAATGTAAACAAATGTTTGAACAAAAAAAATTTTAACACATTTTGTTTTTTTAAGCATTGCATTTAAGAAAATAAGGAAGAGAATGAACTATTTTAATCTTTAAAGAAAAATTTTAAACAATTATAAAACGGAGCACGTAGATATTTACATAGTACGTTACCTTCAACGGATTTTTTTTCTCTTAATGTTTTGGATTTCAATATACATACTATGTGGTATAGCTTTGAAGTCGAATAGACAATATATAGTTAATGACATGCTCAACTAGTCAAAAACTTTAAATAGTCAATTACACTATAACAAGACAAATGATTTATAAATAGATTTTATTTTCATAGTTAATAGAATAATAAATTTCGAATAACTAAAGTTTACTGCCAATTTTACTTACCAATAAATTGACCAAAAAATCTTAGAAACATGTTCTAAATTAAATTAAAAATTGCAATTAAAAATCAAATTTGTGTGCACCCGTTATATTTTGGATTTTTATCTTTGTAAGAGAAAAAATAACCAGCTTGCTTTGCCTAAAAATAAAACTAATCTTAAAAGGTTATCCTGAAAATCATGGATTTGCTGAAATCAGCAAGTTGCAATGCGCATTCCTCTATAAAACAAATTTTTGATTATTTACTTTTATAAAATTTTTATTTATTTTTTAATCTATACTAATAATAAAGAGGAAAAGTTTTTTTGTATGTCTTGATTTTTCTCCGGAACTACCCAACTGATTTGGATGATTCTTTCACTAATCTTATTTTTTTGCTTCCCGAACGGACATAGGCTATATTTTATTTTTTTACCTTAAGTGGGCGTAGTACCTCCCATACGAATTAAATGGACTTGATGGTAATCTCGAAAACTATAATCACTACCTGCTTAAAATTTTGTGAAAATTATTTAATTAAACATTTTTCTATTTGAGTCAAATATTTTTATGATCGAAACATACCAAATTATTATTTTTTTAACAGAGGGTGATACATTTAGTCTCAAAATTTTGTGCAATAGTCTAGGTACTACTAAATGGAGCTTTTAATGGGATAAAAACCAAGCCAAAGAGCAATTTACAATCCAAACACACACGCTGTAGTTTTGTGTTAAACATATGTATAAAAATGTTTAAAGAAATTTGTTATTCTTTTTATATATCTCTTCCATCCCATCCCTACCTACCATCAATTTATCTAATGGGGTGTAGCGGAGCGCACCGGGTTTGCTGGTATATAATAAAAAGACGAAAATCAAAGGATTATTTTAAAACATTTGACTTAATTGTTTTTTTGTTTTATAAAGTAACAAATTAAAGAATTGTGGATTGTACTCCACTGCAATCAAAAAGCAAAACTCAAGCTGTCAAAAGAATATTGTATTTTTATTTTTTTTTTTTGCTTTTTTGATTCGACCGCCCGTTATTTGTTTAAATTTTATCGAATAAATCACTTTAAGTAACCAAGAATTGTTTTACCTTATAACGATTTTAACTTTAAAGACTTTTTCGCTTAAAGCGCATAATTGCTTAAATTCAACTTTTTATCTAAAAAATATTAAGTTTTTCTTTTTCTATAAGTTTAATAAGTTTTTTGGTGTCGTGCCTAAAAATAAGATAATAAAATGTATTTATTGTTAATATATCAAAAACATAAACATGATTAAGGTTGTTTAGTAATGATCACTGTATGTGCAGAAGAGCTACTTTTATCTAAATTTCGTTTTAGGTTACATGCTCCTCTAATTCTTTTTTACGATTCCGTTATTAGTTTTTTATTGTTTATGTCTATGAAACATAAATATACGTCAACATTGTTGTATGTGTATATTGTGTGTGTGTTTTTTATTAGTTTTGTTTTTCCAGTTATAATAAACAAGAGTTTTTTGCTTCTCATATTTAAAAAGAAAAACTGTGTCCTTGTGTCTACTAAAGTATAACTGCGTCACAGATTTTTGTCATTTTCTTTTTTTTTCGTCTTTTCATTATTACTGTTACGAAAAATTGCAGGACAATATGTCATTTTATATCTTATAAATAACAAAAATATTATTTTGTTAAAAGCCTCTGGCTATTTTATGCATGTATGTAGATGTTAAGGTATTAAGAACTTTTTTAGAAATATATATAGATTTATAAAATTAACCCAATCATACTCCTTTAATTGGTCATTGAAATTTTTTATTAACCGCAAGTCACGTTTCGTAACCTAAATAAAGTTTGACTAAATTAACAAGAACAAGTGCTTCGTGTTTAAAATGAATGTTTCTTCTAAAATTTCAATCAATCAAGTAATTCCATCAATGTTTAAGCTTTAGTTCAATGGCAAAAAAGGAATGGGTGCTTATGTTAGAGCATTTAATTAAACTTTATTAAATCGCTGCATTCGATTCGAATAAAATTTTCATTAATTACAGGATTAATATTTTTGACTTTTACTACTAAACTTTTAACATTTTTTTTAATTAATTAAATTAAATAATTATTCAACTTATTTTTAAAATGGCATGATAGAAATAAAAAACATTAAACGAAAAATTGCGGAAAATTCGTTCATTTAGCAAAAGAAGTAAAAACAAAGAAGGTAAAACTTTAAATAAAAAGAAATTTTAAATGAATGAAATGAAAATAATAACAAAAACAATATTTTGTGCTTTTCAAAATATGTACATACATATGTACATAATAACGAAAACTAACCCTTTCACCACCATGTGACCGATGCTGTAAATATGTGGACACATTATTTTTTTATTTAATTTATTTTTTATTAATTGATTCTTCGTTCACATTTACGCTTATCTGTTAGAAAATATAGAATAGACTTTAGGTTTCTATATAATCCTTTTGACATACTTACTTATACTATCAAATTTTTTTGAACTAAAAATTAAAATCTTTTGAAATTAAGAGAAAACGTAAATGCTATAAAATGTTTTCCTTTAATTTAACTTTAATATTATTTTAAAGACTATAAAACTTCACTTTAGTCAACAGTAAATTTTTCATGTTAAATTAATTCCGTTTACTATTTTATACGGGGTTTTTATTACATATCCTTTCAAAATGACAATAAACTAATACTCATTTGGTCTTTAAGCATAAAGTACATAGTTTGTTTCCGGTTAATCTCCGCTTGATAACTCTTAAAAAGCAATAAATACTTATCAAACACTTTAAAAATACATTTTCTTTCATATGCCAACGGTGCCAGTCTCTTTTGTAGTGGCTTTTAACTTTAAGTACTTAAATAGCAATGACTAAAATGTTTTTATTTTTACAGGAAGAAAGGAATACAAACAATAAAAAATTATAGACCATTTTCTACATTTATGCACGTATGTATGTACATACATATGTATGAATGTATGTCCCTTTTTGTCCCCTGATCTTTTTAAAGAACAAACAACTGTTGAAAAAATATCATCCACTAAAACAACAATGACAACGTAAAAGCTCTTAATTTATTTAACTTAAAGATTGTGACCAAATAATGTCACAAACCATAGCTGTACTCATGCGAATAACTGATAAACGTCGGATTCATCAAAGAAGAAAATCATTAATATAAAACTTAACACGATGGGAAGTTGTTAAATAAAATACCATATGGCATATTTGGTTCTAAAATAATAAGCGTTTGAAAAGGTTTTGCACTAAAAAAAAACCCCTTTTAATTTAAAAACAACAGTAGTAATTTCATTTTGGTTAAAAAGTAAATACACATACGTATTAATATCGCTTTCTTAATGTATAAAGTCCCTAACTCTATTATTTTTATTGAAGGTTTTTTTGGATGCTTCACAAAAAAACACACAAATAACAAAAGGTATTTCAGTATTTTGGATACTTTTCAAAAAATAAAAAATTAAACATTTGCTCTCGATGCAAAATTGCCAGTGTCTAACTCTTAAACTATAAATATTTTTTTTAATTTATTTTTCTAACCAAATACTTCTGTATCTTTTCTCAATATTCAAATATGCTACACTTGTAACATTACATTGCACTGATTGTTGGCAGCAAATTGGCATAACTTGGACTGTTACACATTAAAATATGGCAGGGATATACTAAGAGCAGATCGCTACTTACATTCTCTTTTATAATTGCAAAGCTGTGTTAGGTACTAACAAGTCTAAATAGGCTGTATTCAAAAACGCAGTTTGCTTTGCAATACAAATTTTCATTTTTTTCCCATATACACTCCTTACAACTTTGATAACGTTTTTTGCTTCCAGGACATTAATATAATTGTAAAAACTCATCTGGAAGTAGAAGATATTATCAAAATCCTCATCTTTGCTTTAAGGAAAAACTTGAAATTTTGTAATGCAAAGCAAACTGCGTTTTGGAACACAGTCATACTTATTATCAATGCAAGTAAAAAATGGCACCAAAAAGGATAAAATAAATAAAAAAAAATATGCAAAATGGCACAAAGTTAAACAAAATTATAAAAGTGTAATTTTATTAAAATTTGATTGCATATAGATAGAATCACGTATTTTTTAATATATTTTCAAAAAAAAAATATCTTCAATTGTCACATAAAATAGTCAAATACATACAATATATTCGTTCGACATTAGTAGGTGTTACGTCACACCGTAGTACGAATTTTGATATTTTTAGTAACCAAAGTTCATCACCTCAATAGCTCTATTTAACAGTTTACTACCAGACTTTAAAAAAAATACGTTTTATGGCATGGTAGGCTGGAAGTGGTTTTCTTACAAAACAATAGAAAAAATTTTGAAAATAGCATTAAGTGGCAAATGCCATTTTTAACTTGCCCTGGTTATTACTATTTATCCAATTCAAAAAGCAACGTATGCATGTACTTATCTACAAAAAACAACACAATAGCACTTTGCTGCTCGTGACGCCAAATTTTTTTGAACTTGAAATAGATAGCGCAGCGTTAAACTCGTGCAATAATGATGAAGATAAAGATTACGCCAAGCAAATTTTTCTTTGCGTGGGGACGTTGACGTCACGCAAAATTCTTGACTAATATTTTTAACTCAAGCTACATATATATAAAGGTAATAATTTAAAGTTTTAAGGTTTATTATGTGCTTGTTTATCACACTTGTTCTTTTTTTATTATGTTTTTTGTCGAAAGATTTTGATTACAGCTTTCTCATATACAACAGATTTGGCAACAATTCAAGTGGATCGAATACCTTATCTAACAGTACATCATGCGGGCGTCGTAATCTTTCTTCTATCATTCTTAAAATACGTATAGTTGGGCTCTCACCATAAATGAAATGCTGCTGTATGTTAATTAAAGTTTACCTTCAGACGAGTTTATAGCCTAAAAATGTAAAAAGTTTACTTATTATAATTCGCAAAAGCGGTTATAAAAACGATTAAGAAATATATATTTTTTTTATTTCCATTTTTATAATTTAAAAATACTTACAAACTTGGTCGGTACAGCTGCGTTAAAAAAGTACAAACCGCTTTTTAACAAGGAATTATTTTCTAAAAAAATTCAATTTTTTATATAAGAAATTGTACACACTTACGCAGTACCAAATATAATTTCTAAAAGTCAGAATTATTGACCCAAAAGACATTGCGATTCTAAATAAACTCCTATTTTTTATATTTTTTTCCACATTTTTTGTAGCGTATTTTAAGAACTATTTTTATTTTCCATATTTTTCTTAGAGCATAATTAATACAATAAAATTAACAAATAAAAGTATTATCGCTATGAACGTACGCTACTTAAAAATTCAACATGAAGGGTACCTAAAACTAACCCCAACAAATACATGCAGGACTCTAGCGTGTATGTATGTATGTATTTGTGTGCGTGCGATTTAAGTTTTACCTTAATATAGTGTTAATGCGTGTTTGCCATGACAAACTTCAAACTTATGAAGAGATGTGCTATGTAAAGACATATTTATTAGCATTTACTCCCATTCAAGCTTTTAAGGGTCTTAAAAGTTCGTCACCTTAACAAATGACACAACAACTTTGTCTAACTACCAACAAAGTGAGGTGAAACATAAAACTGCTTTAATAAGGTATTAACTTATTTTGAAAGTCATGGTTTTCCCAAGTATTAAATTCTTTCGTCAAATAATGTTTTCAAATTTATTTATTATTCATTTTTACTAAATACTTTTGTCATTCTTTAAGAAATAATTTTACCTTGTGTAAATAAAATTGCTTTTGACTCACTCGACAAGTCAATGTAAGAAGTGCTCGTTGTCTGGAAGGTTTTGGAAATTCAATTTAATTTAATTTAATTTTTTACAGAATTGAAGGTGGTGTTTTATTTATTTCAAAAAGTGCTTTTCTCTTTTCAAATCCTTATAAAGATCTAAGAAATAAAAACAAACAAAACTTTTTTTATACTAAAAATAGTATTCAAAGTGCAGTTATTGTCAATACATTTTAATTAAAACTATATTTTCATGATGAAATTTTTCATGAAATCACTTCCTTAAAATTTTTGTTTAAAGACAAAATGGCTTAAAACATAAAATTTCATGAAAAGTTTTATCGCATAAGTCAAGTAAAAAAAGTTTTTAATAACAATGCAGTCTAAAACAAATTTCAAAATAAATTCACTCAAATGATAATTAATTTTAAGGTAATTTTTAAAGCCAATAATTTGAATGATAAAAACAGAACTATTTCATTCACAATCAATTTAAGGCAAAAATAAAAGTTAAGATAATAAATCTAAACTCTTTATCTTTGTTAAAAAAATAAATTGACCTAGAATAATTATATGGCTGACTTAAATGAAAACAGTCACAACCCGAAATTTATCGAAATCATTCTTTTTTTCAAAAATCAGTTCCAAGACCAGATTCTCCCCGAACTTTGAAGGACAAGCAAATTTGGTTTCCATTTAAGTAAATTTTGCTCTAAGAATATTTTTAACAGTTAATTCGGGATTTTAATTTTTGATTCGGTATATTAATTTTTAATTTGAAAAGAAAAGAAAAAAGAACTTCCGCGAAGAAATAGATTTTAATTTGTGACTGTTTTTGATTTAGTGTGCGTGTAGTGTGTAAAGGAATCCTACGCTTCAAATTTAGGTTATGAAAATAAAATAAAAGCAAAACAAATTAAAGATATTTAGGTCTTTATATGTAACATTTTTCCAATTCTTCGCTTAACTTTGTTGAACACCTAAGGTAAAAAGTATATGGTGGTCACAAAGGAGCCATTAACTTTAAGAACTTATCCATAATACTAACAGGTTTTATTCTTAAGCCGTAACATCATACTCAACGTACATATGGACCAAATTTAAACACCTTATATTGATTACATAATTATTAAGTCAAACCCATACGCTGCAGTTAAACTAAAGAGGGAAGTTTTATTTCCGTCAGGACAACAAATATACATTAGAAAAAATTTTCTTTTGTTTTTATGATCATATAAAGTATTAAAATTATTTTTATAACAAGAATTAAAATCATAATTTGTATTTAACGTTTTTCCTCACACCTGGAGTCTACGGCAAAGGTGCTAAAAGTAAATATTTGTTTTAATATTTTTTTAGATTTTATCCTTAAATATGTTTGATTATAAAAAAGCCTCTTCTTAGCATTTAATAGAAGTGATAAGGAAACGTGGTTGTTAATATTTTATTTTATCCTTTTTGTCGTATTTTTTTTATTACCTGGAATAAAAGTCACACGTAAATATAAGTATAAAACCCAAAAGCATAAACAGCGCATTTCTAATTTTTATTGAATTTATTAATACAACTTTCAGTCAGACGAAGTCAACAGCACAAAGGCTCTAAAGACTAATTTTTTAAGTCTCTTATCATATTATAAAACTTTTAGAAAAATTTTAACTTAATAGAAATTTAAACAATTAATTCTCTTAGGAAAATTATTTTTATAAAAATTTATTATTAATAGCAAAATGTTCTATTTTTTGATTATACATATGTATGTATATACATACTTACACATATTTGCACACACACACACACATACATATGCGAATATTGAAAGCAAGTATTTACAAAAAACTTAGTCGCGTATAGAATAAAAAATATACAAGATTTAGAATTTTTTTCTTTTACACCACAATAGGAGTATTATGGATTATACTCTAAAAGCGAGGAAAACACATTTAAGTACAAAAAAATTAGAAACCGCTTGTTATGAACAATATTTGAAAAATTAAGAATAAAAACAACTTGACAGCAAAAACATGCACAAAAACCAGTTATAGGTCAAGAGCCGCTGTTTTTAGTACTTTAGGGCTTTCTTTTTTATTCATTCTATTAATTATCTATAAAGCTCATAGCAAATCAATAAACTAAAAAATAAATCCATAAAGATCAGTTATTTGACCTGTTAAACGAGTACCTTCGTCGATAGCCCTATAACTTATCAAACTGAAAATAATGAATGAGCTTTTGGGTTGTAAATTGTTTCCACTTAATGGATTTATTTTAATAAAACTAAATAATTTAAGGTGTTTAATATGTATCTGTGTACAATATTTATTGTTTTTTATACTTTTTTCAATTATTACTAGTGTTAGAAATTTGTTTAAAAATAATTAAAAGTAAATACAAACAAGTTCGTATTATTAAACAATATTAAGTTAGGGAATACAAATTAATTTTTATATTTAGTTTATAAAATGCTTATTTGCAGAAATTTAAAATACTGGATTTTTATAAAGTCTTTAGATATTTTTAGAATTTCTATGTAAATTTAAAGTCTTCAAAGATAATTATGATACTGTAATAAAAGGTGCTATTAAGTTACAACAAAAGAAAGCAAAAGACTTAAATGATATATTGCTTAAATTTAATTTCGACAAAAGAGCAAGTTTTAAAGTGTAAAAGGGAATAGAGCTTTTAAATATTAAATGAAAAATAATCAAACGGAAAATTTAGTAACGTTTTATCGCAGATAATGCTGATTACTTTTAAATAATTTTTTTCCTTACGTTTCTTCTGAATATAAATAAAATTAGAGATATCTTCGACAAAATGCATTTTTCTGGAAAAATCTTTTATTTCGAAAAACGCAAATAACTGTTTTATTTTTTTTTAATTTGAATGTAAATTGTCATGTTAATATTGATACATGCACGGAAGTATGTTATATAAATTAATTTTTGTATATTAAAATTGCATTTTTGAAATAAGCGATTAAAAAAACATATAAAAAATAAGCAAAAAAAAATGTTTTAAAACAGCTTGTTTTTTTAATAAACACAAAATATCTTAATTTTTTTAAGAGAGGGGGGGGGGGGGGTTAAATTTATAACTGCATATAGTGCATGGACCAAAAAATTGCTTCTGGGACAATTTTTCAATTTTGGAGGGGGCCTTTCTATGCCAATGCTTAAAATTTTAAGTTAAAAAAATATAAAACAATTAAAAAATAACAGCGAAATAGCTACATAAAAAAACAATTAAATTAAACAAAAAATAAATTAAATTTTTTTTACTTTTTGACCTTCTTTAAAGTATTAACACAAAAGCTAAATAAAATACAATAAAATAGTTAATTAAAAAAAAAATACATTTGTGATAAATAAATAAACTTGATTGCAATTAGAAGTGTAAAGTTGTTTGTTTGTATGTGTCTATGTACGTACATTTGCATCTCTAAAGCCTGTATATCTATGATATATCCTTGTTTTTGTTAGTAAAATACACTTAACGATAGTCCTACTAGTAAAAAAATACTTATTTATATAGAAAAAAAGAAAATATAATTTATTATATAAAATATATGTGTCTCTTTATGCTCATCTTTTTATTCAAATTATTTGCTTTTCAGTATGAAAGGCTAAAAATTCTTTTAAAAAAAAACCTTTCTTTTTAGCTGCCCTGGCAGTTCTTTCTTTTAATATATTCTTGGAATATTCGAAAAAAATTCAGTTTTCGTATTTTCATGTTTCTAAAGTAACGATGAAATTAATGCGAATGTATTTTTTGAGTGCATGTGTGGGAGCAGTAGTAAGTTGTTGTTGGTATTATTGTTGTATGATGCATTATTTATGAGTAGAAAGTCAAAACACTGGTTTGATTGCCGCGCACAAATAAAAATGGTGGCATGTCATGACTTAAGCTTTCTAACCATGACATATATAGTGGGGCCGTTACAATATTTTTGCGGGGCATGGGCAATGTCATAACCACCAAATCTGACTTTGTAGATTGTTCCCGTAAATATTCACGTAAACGTAAATAACGATTTGTTTTGTCCTGTACTGCCATCAAATCGTCTTCACTTATAAAAACTGAAAAGGGGGAGGACAAAAACGAATATTTAATTAAAATTCAAAAAAATTAACAATTATTTCAATTTATATGTATTATTATAACAGAATTTTTTTCATACCATCTTCATCTTGTAACTGTGTTGTGTTTGTTGTCGTTGTAGTTTCCTTCTCGCTGACCACAAAGTCTTTTATTAATTCATTAAAGAATTGCGTAGACGTTTCTAGAGGTTTCTTTGTTATGTCTGGTATCAACTGCAAATCGGAATAATCAATACGAAATTTTGATAATAAACTCGCCATAGAACGCTGCTCAAATTCCAATTCAGCCTGTTTATTAGCCAAAGCATAAACTCTAAGAGGAAAAGTAAAATTAAAAAAAAAATCTTAAAATGAAAAAAATATTTTATACATTTAAACAAAACATAATTAAGGCGACTGCAAGCAAAGAATTTACATAAAACTTAATTAAACGAAAATATATAATTTACTTTGCGAAAAATGTTGTTATTACGAAATAAAGTTTGAGAGTATCTTTACTAAATGTGTTTGTGAATTGTTGTGTAAAATAGCTTCAGGCAGCTAAAATTCAAAAAAAAAAAACTTAAAACAGTTTTTAGTCGAAAAAGAAATTATTTTTTTCATATTTAATAGAAAGAGAATTCTGTAAAACTTATTTAAAGTTACTTGCAAGAATTTGTTTTTATAAAAAATAAAACAAAAGCAAGTTTATTATAAGGAAATCAATAGGTTTTTTAGTAGAAACATACCAAACATTTTAGGTAGAGTTAAATGTCTTAGTATAATCAATATAAATTTTTATTTCTTTTAACCCTGTAAGAGGTTTGCATGAGTATTAATGTTTAAGCCGCTATTCGTTTACTCTATCGCTCCTTTATACTTTAAGTAAATTTAAAAGTCTTATCGTATCATGACAAATCATAATTAAGGGTAACTAAAATGAGGCAAACAAATGTATTTCAAAAGCTCTTAATAAGTTTAAAATTCTTTTATTAATAAAACTTTTAGTGCTTAGTTGAAAATCAGTTAAAATTTTATTAATAAAACAATTAATTTTATTGAAGTTAAATAGAGTAAAAAACGAGATTTTCTAGGTGAAAACAACTCGCCGTCAATTGTCTCGTTTTCTTTGCTTTACTCGGCAATTTGTTACAGTTATACCAATAAATCAGTTTAAACAAAATTATAAGCTTGCTACTGTAAGAAAAGCATAAAGAGAAGAGCATAAAGGTCCTTGTTAGTTTGAAAAGTTTCATAGAAATGATTTGGAAAATTACATGAAATAAAGCAAAAGAAAGTAAAATTTTTGAAGCAGTTTAACTTGTAAAAATAATGTTAAAGTAAATGGGAAAAACTTTTTTAGAACGTGAGTCATTATTTTTATATTAAATATTTAGCTGTTAGTTTATTTACACAAAAATTTCTTTTAAATAATAGAAGTTTGTGGGCACAGACGTTTGGTTTAACTTGACCTGCCATCGCTATTTACTAATATATTAACATTAATACTCTTAACTGTTTATTGGTAGCTGAATAGTAACTCAAATGTTAAAAATACCTAAGTTTACACGATTGCCATGTACGTCTAGTGCTGATAATGTACGGCAACAATAAAGTTAAGCCACCATCATCATACAACCACCAGACATCAATAACGGCATGACTACGTTTGCGAGTAAATTGTGTCAGTTGATTTAACACCTCCTTAGGTAATTCAATGCCACCCGGTCCCTTATATAGTGTAGCCGGGTCGTCATGTTTATTTTTAGATTTACGCAATGAATTGGTCTACAAAACAAATAAAAAAAAAATGTTTTTCAATTAATAAAGTGAATTTATTGGCTTAGCAGTTAAAGAAATAAATTTTAATAAAAAAATTAACACATTAAAATTTACCAATAATTGCGGTGATTTTGGATCGGCAGGGTCTGGTAAACCGGAGACTTCCTTAGCTTGTGTGCCAGACATAAAAGATAAATCGCTAGTACTAGAAGCTTAAAGTTAAACAAAAGAATAACAACATAATTTAATTAAAAATTAATTACAATTTATAATTTCGAAACTAGAATAAAAAAAGACATGCAAATTTTTAAAAAATACATAAAATAAAACTGTTAGTCAAGTAAACAAAAGTCTAAACAAATGTCTAAATATCTAAATATTCAAGTATTTTATTTTGCATAGAAACACGTATGAGTGTTGTTGTGGTCAATAAATATTAATCATACGCATCGACATCAATTAAATTCTTTTAACTACTTTTCGTTGTGTAAATTTTAATTTGGCGTAAAAGTGATGAATTTAAGTTAAATTTTTTTGGCAGGAATACATGCAAGATTTTCTTATTTAAAAAATATCGATCACTTTTTTAAATGTTTAAGCAATATTTTTTTTCATATTGTTTTTAACTATTGAGTCTTCGTCTCTGCGATCTAGCAACACGTATTTAAATCTTAAAACTAAATATCTAATTACTGTCCAGCCATATCTATAAAATTATAATAAAATTATTCATTTCATCTAAGGGCAACAGTGTCCTTTCTCTACAAATGAAAGTGTCCCCCATGCTGTAAGATATTTCGAGCGAGCTGATTTAAATGTGTTTCCATCTTATTAAAATATTTTTCCACATTGTTTAGAATATTGGATTAACCGAGTGGATGTTGCTGTTTTTAATATACAAAAGAACACCATTTAATATTTTTAGGATTTTGTTTTGATGACGTTAAATTTTCTTTGTGTTAGAGGCGAGGGCAGCCCCCAATTATTGTACGCCATAGTACCAAATCGGCTTCAAAAATAAACTATAAGGCAGTAGTTTACAATCGACATAAGCCACAGAGTTTTTTATAATGAGCGAATGACTTTAGGCTGTTTTAATTTTCATTTGTGTCAACCTTACATCTATATATTACTTCAAATTGTTTCATCTCAAATTATAGAGGGAATATTTGTTAATTAATAAGAATTAAGGAACACGTTGTTTTTTGCGAATAGTAAAAGTTATGTGGCCACACTTCAGTTTATTTATTTTTATTCGTCATAACCCTGCCAATTTCTCTAATTGAAAAGTATGATGCTGTCTTGTTTTGAGGCCTTTTTAGGTTCTGCGTTAGTACTGAGGAAAACAATATTGTCAGCAAAAGTTGACGTGTAGGTTTGGCTGTTTCTTGGCATATCTGATGTGTATAGCAATTGGTTGATGAAAACTTAAATGATCCACCTCTTCGATCATAAACTGTAAGTCAGCTGTGTACTTTTTCAAAAAGCTAAGGTTAGGTTAGGTTGAACAGGCGGCTAAAGAGATTCACAATTAAGTTCAGCTTAAATTTGGTTAACAGGCCTTCATTTAATAAACAAAATACAGAGTTTAAAGAGTATTTTAAAAGTTTTTCAAATTTAATCTGAGAAAAACCAAAAGTTTTTGTGTCTGATTTGATCATTACGATCACTAACATATTTGTCATTGTAATTTTATTATGGTTCTTGTTCTTTGAATGTTAAAATCGTAAAAAGTTCAAAGTTAAGAGAAACACTCAGTATGCAAGATATTGTTGTTGTAAAAAAGTAGTTTAAGACACCGGAAAATAGATCCCAAATTAAAAAAAACACACATTTATCATATATAATTAGTTTCTAATTTTATTTGTTAAAAAATATGCGAAACAGCAAATAAAAATTCACACGATATATATAACTTTGCAACTTCAGTTAGGTTGCCAGTTGCCGACTTTAATTACAGATAACAACTGATTATCATTTACAACTGTAAAGTTTTGATTGGCATTATTGAACTTAAGTTTCCATATATACATAAGTAAAGGGCACACAAATTCAGTACCAACAGCCGTTAACTTTCACTTATGTAATGCTTTTTAAAGTTTTATAGCTTACAATAAAACGATGTCCTTACAATTACCTTTTGGTAAAAGTCTTAGTAATAACATTTGTAGGCTATACCCAAAAATAGGGTTCTGAAAACGACCTTAGTTGACATTTTAATTGTTAAAAACCTTAAATATTTCTCTTACTTTGCGGTTAATGTTTGGTAATTAGAAATTTCTCATACTTTAGTAAGCAGATTTGTAAGCGGGGGTTGTAAATTTCAGGACAACTCAAACTAGCCAAGGCCAAAAGTAACTAAGATAGTTTGTAGTTTAAAAAATTATTTAGCAAATTAACTAAGTAACAACTAATTTTCTGATGATGCTGCGCAACAAATGACTTAAGATTCCTAAATCTATATGTTGGACATTTGTTATGAAAGAAAGTCAAAGAACCATATAATATCTAATTATTTTCGCTTAAGTCTCTTTTTGCCTATGTATGTATGTTACTACACTATTTTATTTGATAAATAAAATATAAAACTACATAACACTGCACGAACCCCAACACTTTCTTTGGATAACGGATTAATGGTACTTTAGTAACAAACAATGTTGCCAATAATTAATAAATGTAAAGTCCGCTATGTTAAAAAGAAAAAATTTTTAGAAAATCAATTTAAACTTCAAGTTATTAAATAAATATATACAATACATATACATAAATTTCGTTTTTTTTACAAATACAAGTTTGTTAAACTTTTCTTTTCATAAGCAGTTCAGTTATTGTAGAAAACCTTATTGAGAAATTACTTACCTTTTGTTAATTTAATACCATTTTCGGTTGCTCTGATTTCTGCAGCATCTACAGGTTTTGTTTAAAATATCATTTTGATTATATTGTTGAAGTGTGCGGCATTACACATGGCAATAGTGATATTTTTTTAAAATATTTTTTTTTGTTTATTTAATTTAAGGTTTGTTTTTTATTATTGTAATTTAAAATACAAATCGAATTTAATATTTACAGGTGCAAAATCGCATGTCAATTGTTGTTGTTGAAGTTGTAGTTGAATTTATAAATAAAAAAAAAAAACATGCAAAATATAAAATAAATATTTTTAAATAATTATAAAAACATATATATTTTGTAGAACATATTTATAAACAATTTAAAATAAAATTTAAATAAAAAATGTACTTTTTAACAAAACTTTAATACAAAATCGGTATTTAAATTTAAAATCTATTTTAAATTACTTATAAATATGGTCCTGTTTGTAAAAGTAGTATTTGTGTCTTTAGTATTAAAACATGCTTTAAAATATAAAATAAATAAATTTTAAAAAATCTTTTTTTGTCTAAAATGATATTCTAATTTAAGCACATAATTTTGTAAGTGCTAAGTCTGCCTTTATATCATGTTTAAACAAAAGTATGAAATTAATTTGAAATATTTTGGATAGCAAATCCTGAATAATTTACATATAAATCATTTATAAATTTATCAATATTTAAATAATTCATTAAATATATATGATACTATGTCGTGTTGCCATATTTTAAAAAAATTTTGATAAAAAAAATTGCATTTCTAACGAAAGATGTCGCTTGAAGCCACTTTATATTTAAAGAAAATTATAGCAAATATATGTACAAACATATCAATAAACCTTTGTATAAAAAAAGGGAAAAATTTTTACCTTGTGATACATTACGACTTAGCGAATCCATGCTGCCACTTAAACCATTTTGTACGCTACGATCTACAGCATTTAAATCAGCAGAACTCTCATTGGGCTGCAAAGTGCGGGGAACATCTAAAATGCTTCTTTGTGCACTACTCTCATCGCCCAATATTTGCGAACAATCCAAACCATCGGGTACACGCAATATGGCAACAGATAAATACATGTCCAAAGCCTTGAAGAAAAATAATATCAACTTTATTAGCATTGATACAATAAATAGAGATAAATAAAAACTAAAAAAAAAGATAAATATGTGTGTTATACACCTTTTTTGCTTTTCAAAAAGACAAAAAGATTTATGCCAGTATGTTGAAATTTACATTTTTTACATTTGGTAAAGAATATTTTAGTGTTTTAATGTTGTTTTTGTTTGTTGAAGTGTTGACTGTTTTTTTTCTTGTTTACTTTTGTGAAAACAAAATGCTAATGATGGGTTTCAAATCAAAGCATATGTGGTGTTAAGGTCACATGTTTATTTTAACAACTGACACAATCTGACTGTGGTTGGAAATAAAAATGCTTTAAGAAAAGCCGTTCAAACATACAAATTAAGAAAGCACAAAACATCAATCAATATCTCTTACATTTCCTTTTATATTTTATTACATTTTATTCCTTTTTTTCATTCATCATTTACACTTACCTTGTGCATGGTTTTAAAGTATTGATTTAAGTCTTTATGTTCACATGTCTGCCAGTCAGCTTTGTATCCCATTAATAAAATATTCGGCTTCAATTTACCAATTCCAGCAGCCTTAATTTGTACCAATAAAAACATAAAAAAAATGTTTAAGGCAAAAAAAAAATAAATCATTAATCAAAATCAACATATTTATGCGCATAAATAAAACATAAATATAAGGATCATTACTATACTTTGCCTAAAAAAGGGCGCCTTAGCGTAGGTAAACTCTAGTTAACACCAACAATAAAGTGGTTAATAAACTTTACGTTAAAATTTATAGAAAATTAAAGCCATACTGAAATATTCTTCTTTATTAGTCAAAGACTTGGATTTTTACGGTTACACGGACAAACATAATATAAAACAAATCACTTTTTACATTTGACCAATAATTGCAAAAAAAAATTAAGCTTTCCCTGACAAAAAAGATACATAGATTGCATCTGGCGTTACGCTACTTTTTACTAAAATCGCCCATATAAAACAGTTTTACAAAATAGGGCTTTTCATTGAAAATTAACTGTAGAATCTCACATACCTGCATTAAGGCTCTTGAGCCAGATTCAAAATCTTCACCATCCACCAAGGAATAGAAACCTTTAACACGATGACGACGGAACCATGTAGTAGCACGTTCTTGCAAATAGTTACGATAACGCTGTGAACTTGAACCACGCAATACATGTCCGCAGACCATTAACGATAAATTTTTCGTTAACATGTAGGCAAAATCAACAAGAACGGGGCGAGTGTTTGGTAAACCGGATAAAACCAATATCTGTGGACGATAGTTTTTGACATGTTCCTCAACATTGTTTAATTGTTGCACAGATAACAAGGCATTCTTGTATGTTTGCGCCTGTGTAGTAGAGCCCCAGTTGACGTCTGGCTTCCGGTATGCAACAATTAAGTACAACGCCAAAACAACGGAAAATGTAATCAAAGCTGTTGCCCATGATATTAAAAACATTACAGCCACACATAATATAGAGCCCAGAAGGCTCAACCACATGTTGTAGTACTATTAAAACAAAAAAAGAAAAAAAAATATCAGCAAATGCCTTAACAACATCATTGCTATCATTTTCAATGGTTTTAATAGTATGAACTACACACAGCCCCAACAAAAATTATGAAATTCATAAAAAACTTAAAAATGTATTTTAAAAAAAAATTTACTCTAAATTAACAATTGAAAATGATATTGAAATAACTTAAACTGTCTTGTTGATAACAATTTAAGTTAAAGGATATTCAATTACATACTTTAAATGTTGGACGCCAACCGACAGGTTTCGCTAAACTGGCATGGAATGTACTAAAGTTGATCAACATGTAGGCTGCCAAAAAGAAATTCGATATAAGTGGAGCAATAAGATTTAGTTCACCAATTAATATGAAACTATAAAAGTCAGGCCATTGACAACCATAAATTTAACAGTAATGCGAAATCCAATTTCAGCGGCAAGATAATTGTTATACGAAACCGAAAATTACAAAAGAAATAAAAAAATAAAAAACAAGAAATTAGTCAGATATTTAAGGCAAATGTAAATATATAACCATCGTACTAAGTATTAAAGGCAACTAGTTTTTTTTTATTTTTGTATTAAATAAACTTACGCTACAGCTATTATGAATGTCAAAACGTAACCACGAACTGGTTCGTTGTTTTTGCCAAAACCTTTTGCAAACCAAACAATTTTTGGATAAAGCTCATCCTTGCACAATGCCTGCGTAAACAATAGAAAACAAATAAAAAAAAAAATAAAGAATAAATTCAACGTTTACTTTTGAGGTAAAAATTCGTTCTTTCAAAAATACCTACAATATAAGTATGTTAGTATGTTTGCTTTTATTAATGTTTGTGTGTGTATGTAGGTGATATCCTTATAACAAGTATTTCTTACCTGAAAAACTTTTGGTGCTGACACTAAACTGGCTAAAGCTGAGGATAGGGTGGCAGCAAAACAACCAGCATAAATTAATGGACCAAAACCTGATACTAATTCAATTACTTGAAATGAATTTTGTAGGCCATATTCGCAAGGTACTGCAAGACAAACAATACAAAATCGAAACAAGAGAACATGTTTTAAAATACAATTTATCAAAGGGATATTTTAAAAATTTTCTCTTGTTCGAAAAGGATTTTATATGTTTTGTAATCAAACCAATATAGGGAAAATTAGATTAAAATGAAACCGCTATGCCTTAAGTCAAGGTAAAATAAAATAAAATAAAAATATTTTTTGATTAAGATATTGTTCGTTTATTATAGAGGAATTATGTCGAGCCTCACCAAAGATGAATTTTTTTAAAACCGAACCAAACACACAAATAAATTTTTAAAGAAAAATTATTATTAAAAAATACAATAAATATTATTTATTACTTGATATCCTTGTGCTGTTCTTGGCAAAGCACGAATAATTTTTATTATAATTTATGTATCTTGACTATTGCTATATGGTCCGTTTAGTTTGATGCTCATTTAAATTTAAACTTTAACTATTGATCTTTCAAAACCTGGGGCAGCTATGACACACATACAATAAGCAAGTTTAGCTCTATAAACTTCTTAAATTAATTAATTAAAATAAAACTTTAAATAACTAAACTGACCCTCTTCAAATCTGCTGAAAACGATTTATAACGCAATATTTAATTTGCTTTTAACTTCATTAAAACTAGTTAATTTATTCTTTCCTTTTTTGAAAATAACAAAAATGTTGCTTCAATTTTTTTTTTATTATTTTATTTATTACACTTTACATCTTACACTTAATTTATTACCACCTTTCAGAATACGAAGCAAAAAGAAAAACTAAAAAAGTACTAAATTAAACAAGACACGTTTTTTTACACACTTAAAACCTGACCACGATGAACATTTATGGTAAAAGCAAAAACTTGTATGACATTTATGAGGTCCAAAAAGAAATATTACAAAATTCAAAAGTAAATCTTTTCTTTTTCTTTGTTTTGAAACTTAACAGAAAAGGCCCTTTTGATTCCTTTTAATATTTGAATTTCTTTTCATTTTTTCAAAAGAGTGTCTGACCATTATGAAATCATATATTAAAGGTTGGAATATAAATTGCAAGTTTGTATGTGTATTTGTTGGTTTGTTTATTGAGGAATGAATGAATACTTACTGCCTGTACAGTTAAGGAAAGCATACGAGCCATTAACCATATCAGCAACATTTCCGGTAGCATCACGGGCTACTGTAGCACCAGCTATTACAACCATAATCAAATATGTGATTGTTGTTATTAAAATGGCCAATAAAGTACCTTTTGGTATAGATTTTTGTGGATCCTTTAAAAAAAAAGAAATAATGATAAAAATAAAATTATATAAAAATAAAACAAGTTAATAAAAATGAATTGTGAAACTAAAGCGATTTAAATAATAATAATAATAATGATGATGGTATTTTCTTACCTTCAAATCACCGGAAATATTGGCACCAGCTAAAATACCAGTTGCCGCAGGAAAGAAAATGGCAAAAACGGAAAAGAAATCATGACGAACACCCTTTTCCATACGATAATCCGCAAAAAAGTTTTCCTTTAATAATGTCACTATAAGTAACAAATAATAGAAATAAAGTAGACAGTTGAATGATTTTGCAACATTTTAACTTACTATTGTAGCCAAGAAAACCTTGAGCTTTTTCCTCATCACTTTTAGGACCAATAATACTGCCAATCACAAAATCAGCAATGGCTATCAACAATATTATCAATAAGCCAATTTGAGCCTGTCAATATAAGAAAACAAATACCAAAAATACAATATCAACATGTGTATGTTTAACCATTGAATAGAAGTAAATTAATTCTAAATAATAAAGAGTTTTACTCTTACTTACCTTGGCCTCCCATTCCATACCGACAACAACAATCACCAGCAGTATTAATATTGTAATACTGCCTATAATGCGTACATCTTGTATGCTGCCATCAATTATACTGACACCCATTGAATTTAACAAATCTAACATTGATTCACAAAAACCAACCACATACATCGCACATGCTACAGCATTGGCAAGCGAGAAAATTAAACCAATCGAACCGCCAAACTCTGGACCCAGTGAACGTGATATCATGTAGTATGTGCCACCTAAAATATAATGATAACGAATTACATATAAAAATTTCTTCTTCTTCATTTATTATCTTCCTTTTAATTTGGTATAAAAAAGGAACTAAACTATTGATAAAATTTTTGCAACATTTTCAAATTCTTCTGCTTGGTTGTGCATTGAATTTCGAAACAGTTGAAAAGATTTATTAAATTTTGCCAACATCATCATTTTGTTTAATCATTCATTCATTGCCTTTTCATGTTTATTTTGTTGAATTAATAACATTTTTATGTTCAAAGGGTCATATTTTTTTTTTGCATAAGTTTGCGTTTGTAAGATGTTGAACTTTGAACCCTGCGATATTTCAATCTTTTAGTATTAAAAATAGATTGTTGCATTGAAATATATTATTGCAACAAAAAAGGTTTTTAAACCAGATAGAAATTTGTATTTAAATTAATTTTTTTATAGTTTTTAAATGTCAAATGAATGTCCTTAAATGTTAAAATATCTAATTCTAAAGCTTTCAAGCTTACATTTTACCTAATGACAGTTTTCATTTTCTTCTTCTTCTCCTTTTTTTGTTTGTTATGCATAAATTACAATAAAATGCCCTAATTTTGCTTTAGTCCATTATTTCATAACCAAATCTTTTTTTTCTAATTAACATCGAAAAGTAACCAAAAACTTAATACCTACAAGTATGTATTTAATTAGTAAAGTTTGGTTTTGTAATTTATAAATAATCATTAATGAATATCTCAGATTTCGGTAGACTTCTTTGAATATGTAAGAAAGAAAGAAGGTTGGCGAGAAGCACTTGGGGTTTCATAACAGTCACGTAAAATATTGAATGATTTTATTAATAAACTTTTTTGTTTCATAAGTATAATTTGCTTTTGTTAATCCTAATAATTTACTCCTTGTAATAAGTTTATTTTTTGTTTTTATTATTTTTTTCAAGTTATTAAATAACCTCAATGACGTTTGCACTTAAGTATACGAAGAAAGAGTCAAAATTTTTAAGTATGAAGGCGAAACAGTTTATGGGTCTCTTTAATAATTTTTATAATTATTGCAGCTATATTTTTGGTTTAGAAAGTCTGGGGAGATTAAGTGTATTAAGTGCAAATTAACTACAAATATTGGTTAAAATATTAAAAAAAATAAAAATTAGAAATTAATAAAAAAAATTTTAATTTTTATATTTTTTTCTATAACCATTACGGTTTCTAAAAACTACAAAATCAAACTTAAAGACGCAAAATTGGATACAGAGAAAAACAGAATAATTCGCTTCTAACAACTAAAACAGTTGAAGTAGTTTTTAGGCGCAAAAGTAATAAAAATACATAAAAAAATACTGTTTCTAAGAATAATATAACTTTAAAAAGGAACATTTTTGAAAAATATTAAATTTTAAATAAAGTCCTTAATACATAAACTATGAGATTTTTTTTATTTGCTGATGCTTCATAACTTATCAGTAATATGTATTTAAAGATTTAAGTTTCAAAGAAAATTGAGATGAGAGTGTCTAAAGTAGCCCTCTAACTTGCTTTTCTTTTTTTTTTCGAAAAATACATTTGTTTTGTTTTTAATTTTACCTTCAAATTTTAGGTAAAAGTTTGGTGACAATATGTTAATATCAAATAAGATTATTATCATATAAAAACTATAAATTTATTTAAGCAAATGCAAATGATTTTATATTGCAAAAAGAAGTTTTTTTTACAAAAAACTTTAAACAAATTCAAACGAAGTAAGGCAAATGAATACTTATTTGACATTTTGTTTTTGTATTAAATTTAATAAATATGAATACAAATCACTACCCATCCAGCAATTTTTTCATTTTTTAATCAAATTTGGGTCTTTTTCGACTCCACTGCGCGATTAAAAAGGCAAAATATGCGCGCATTTTCTGAGCATAGAAGACTCTTTTGTCGGGAGAAAAACGTAACTTCCCGTGACTCTTTTTGATAAGTCTTTTATGAGTCTTTTTTGATATCAGTTCAAAGTCATTTTTGACTCCTTTTTAAGTAGTATTTGAGGTGTTTTCTGATCATATATAAGTCTAATTTTAGTTCGTTTGTGACTCTCTTTTGAGTCGTCTTTCAGTCATTATTATAGTCGCTTCCGAGTCTTTTGTAAGTCCCTTTATTGTCATTTATCACACATATTTCTATTTTATTATTTATTTTATCATTTTTTATTATTGTACTTTTCAAAATACATTAAAAATACTATAAATACATAAATACATAAAAATACTATAAAAAAACAAAAAAGAAGGTAATTAAAATTGTTTCGTGTTCTTGTTTTCTCACATATGGCTGCTTAAGTTCTTCTTCTTCTTCTTCTTCCAAGTTTTCGATCTGTCTTCTGCAACTTTGAGCTGCAACGTTTTTCCTCTTACTTTGCATTTCACTGTTTGATTTCAATATCTTACTTTAAGGATTTTTGAATAGTTCCTAAATTTAATTACACGTTTTTATTATTTCTTTAATTTCACTTTCACAGCAAAACGACTTTTATACCACGATGTAATTTTTAAATGAACAAGAATTTAAGTGTTTGACATTTACTTAACAAGCAGTTTTCAATCATCTATCTGCGCAAAATATGATCATAAAATACATAATTTTAATCACTTCTTAAGCACCTGCATGATCTGTTTTTGACTAAGCATTTTTCACTCTTCTAGGTGAGTAGAAAATGATAATAAATGACGAAAAAAGTAGTCACATTTTAAACGTCTGGATGGTTCATTCGCGATTGCTATACAATTTGTTATTGTATTTAAAATCAAACTCATTTCACTCAGTAGCGCGAATCATTTTCTAGTCCTTTTTTGTTCGTGTAAGTGATTAATCAGTTTTTGATCACCAAAAGTACTCTTAAAAGACTCAGCAAGGTGATTTTTCAAAAAACAATCTTCCAAATGCTATCTGGGTATTTTAGGAATAAACATTTTTTAAAATCTCATAAAACTCATAACTTACCGCCCTTGATAACACCATTAGTACTAATCGCCGACATTGAAAGCGCCGTTATGCTGGTGACAATTGTGGTGGTTAAAATTAAAATAAAACCCTCCACGATGCCTGCTTGTCCAACTACCCAACTGAGACGCAAAAATAACATGACACCCCAGATATTAAGCAGACATCTCACCAGAACGCCTTTGATCCAGCCAAATTTTAACATTCCATTCATGGCTCCTTCAGCTGCTTCCAGATCCTGATTACGATTCAAGCTGTGAGTATTCTAAAGAAAAAAAAAATTATCAAAAATATTAAAATAAAAATTAACATAAAAAAATGAGTAGAAACATCTTATAAATTTTATGATTTCCACAATTTTAAAAAATAAAACGTACTTGTTCTCATATTAAAATTACATTTTTATGATTGTAATATTAAGACTTATGATTACAAATACAATAACGGTGACGTAAATACATATGTGTAAGTATGTATGTATATGCAGAAGGAAACATTTGAAGACATATTGAATTTGCTTTACAGAGGAAACAAAGGAGATGTTTTACATTAAAAAAAAATGTAGAAAAAAAAGAAAACATTTGTCATAAAAGTAAAAAGAAAATATAAAAAACACTGTAATTGCACGTACGGAAAAAACAACAGGAAATTAATACACACACAGACATACATAACTCTACTTTTACATACCTAAGTATGTATATGTACGTCCTTACATAGATTTGTTTGAATGTTGTTATTAAACAGTTTTTAATTTATTAGCTCAATAAAATAGCAATAATAATGAGTTCGGTATTTTTTTTTTTTAGAAATTCTATACAAAACTTGGCTGAGAGCACCTATTTTGCGATGCTTGTCTATCGCAGGGAAGAAAGAAATATTTTCGCCCAATATTATTACAGGAAGATTTATTTGGTAAATAATTATTTTTTTGTTAATTTTTGGAAATTCTTCATCATTTCAATAACAGAACACACTGTATTCAATTCCTGTTATTTGGTAGACATATTGTTTACTTTTAGAAAAAATAAAAAAAAAACTAAAAATTTTACAATAAAATTCAAGCAGATTTGACTAAATAATAGAAACCATGTATGGTGGAGACTTCACTTACTAAATGTATTCTATTAATAAGTTTTTCTTACTAAATACCGTATAAGAAATTATTTACTCAACCACAAAGAAAAATGTAAATATGCTTTTTTAAGTTCGCCCTAAATAAAATCATATTTAGATTTAAAACATAATTAGATTTACACTTACTTTACATCAAAAAAGCTAAAAGTCTATCAAAATAAAGCTGAATTGTCTGTAAAGTACAAATATTTCAAAAACAAAATAATAAGATCTAAGATGGATCTAAGAATTTAGTAAATTCTCTTTATTTCGCATTTGAGATTGACTTGGAATTAAAATACTATTTGACTAGTACTGAGTTCTTTTTAAATATAAAATATTACAAACTAATTCAAGCATGTGATTACTAAGGATGTTCTTAATTTTAAAAAACTAAATTGATGCTAAAATAGCAGCCCTGTAACAATGAAAAGAAAGAAAAACTACGTTTCATAATTATATACGCAAGAATAAATTCGATTTTTAATAATTTTTTTTAATCGAACTCATTTACATGGTAAACAGTATCTTCTTCCTCCCAATTAAAATCGTCGAACTGCAAAAGAGATAAGCAAATATACAAGAATTTAAAAGCAAACAGTTTCTGTGATATTGAAAGCAAAAATACTTTTAAGAAAACAAAAATACTTTTTAGCACCAAATATGGCATAAAAATTTTAAATTAAATGAAAACCCCCCAGTAAAAGCCAGAGCTATCATCTTATTTAACTATCATCTCTTCAAATTTTTAATGGAAAACCAATGAATTACAAATTTTTGTTTTTTAATTTGGCTTAATTTCATATAATGTATTTTTATAAGAAGAAATTAATATTTGTCCGTTAACGTTGAAAGAAACTTTTATTTAAAAAAAGAAGGTTTTTCTACCGGTACTAGCCGGGTAGAATGCATTTTCGAAAGCAGCTACGCAATTGCATCATCAGTACTCTTTGAACGGTAGTAGTGTCTTTGAGAAATATTTTTTTTTAATTTTTGCTTTTAAGATGTGGAAAAAAGCAACCTTTATTAAACAAAGAATTTTTGGATCTAAAAAAAAGCAAATGTACAAGATGGTTTTTAAGTTAGTTTTAATATCCATTTTAAAATAGTAACTAAGAATCCGAATAACTTATACTAGCACTTTTGAATGTGATTAAAATGTGTTTGTTTTAAAAGAGTCACATCTATTTTTTGCTGGAAAACTATGATCAAAAATAACCACAAATTGCCAATGAAAAAGTTCAGCTACCACTCACTGTATTGGGTTCTGTGGATTCCTTAATTTTCTTAATGAAAAAAGAAAATCTTAATTATTTATCTATTAAAAAGAAATCTTTCGCAGTAATTTTTTTAACTTTTTTTGATTTTAAAGCTTAAACCCAATTTAGATTTTAAATAAATTAAAATCACAAATAACTGTCATTATAAAAAGTTTTTAAAACTTATTCTTGTTTATTTGTAATAAATAAGATTTTAAAATAAAACACATTTAAAACGTTTTAAAATCGTATGAGTTTAATTTGTGTTCACAAAAAGTTGTATTAGAAATCCCTGCTGTTTTAATATGTTCATATGATATTACTTCCATAAGTTTCCATAAAAAAATTAATAGAAATGTTTATTATAAATTTAACTATTTCTGTGATATGACTTTTTTATAAAAATTTAAGAAAATTTTGTTTTAAGAGTCTTCAAAAATGTAGAGTTATCTTAAACATAACGACATTATTGTTCAAATAAAAAAAAAATCACTAAAAACACATACGTATTTACGAAAGAAATTGAAGAAACCAAAGCCATGAGTTTTATCCAAAACATAACTTAAAGGTTAAACAAGGAATGAGAGTGGCCAGCATCTGCTACCGTGCAGAAATAAACGTTTTATAAATCAAATATTTATGAGTATTTTCCAAAAATATTTTTAAATTTCTTAATAAAGCGCACTTTGCAAATGACGTCATAAATGATATTTTTCCCCTTTTACTTTAATATTAAAAAACACTTTTGTTTATTTTATAAAATCTTAAAACTAATTTACTGGTGACAAACTTAAAAAAAATTGATGTTATGTGTACATTAGACCATATCGCCTTAAAAGAAAAAAGGAGTAAGAAAGTTATATCGAACGTGCCTGACCACACAATTTATTCAATAAAAAGTCCCAGGGAACGAACAAGGTGTGTGTCGATTAAGGTAACTTTTGTGAGTGGAGTTAACTTGGTTTCCTGGCGGCGCGCTCGACAAGGGACCAATCTTGACGAAATTTTTTTTTTTTGTTTCTTTTAAAAAAAGAATTGCGTTAATATGTATATTTACCTAAATGGCATTATAGCATAGCATAACAATTTATGAGGTTATATGTTTATATATTATTTCCAGAAGCTAAACTTGTATGGCAAACATGAAAAATTTTGGATCTTGGAAAAGATAATGCTTGAGTCAGCTGGAGCCCAAAATGCTTATTCTGGTCGTACGTTTGTATGGGGGCTATGTCAAAAAATGGATTGATCATCCTCAAAACAAAACGTTTCACACTTATAATGTGTGCCAAAGTTCATCAAAATATCTTTGAAATTGCGACCTGTAGCGTGTTAATAAGAATACAAGGACACCCAGCCGAAAATACGGGCATGCCTTAAACGACTTAGAAAGCGTTTCTGGGTCGATCGGTATGCTTGAAGGTGAGTATCAGACCTAGTTTTTGGCATTATCAATATATACACAAACGCATAATACCTCTGTCACTTACGTATCTGGTCTGGATATAAGGTTGCTTTACTTTTTTCACAAGAATAGGTGGCCACCCAGTCGGATGGAGGAAAGGATATGTTTTAACCGATTTGGGAAGTGATTTTGTCTCAGACTATTATAAAAGTATTGTAGATTTTTATGCCGATAGTAGATGTTGCTATTTAAGTTTTTTTATTATATCTTTGGGATTTAATGTCGAATCTTTAAGTATGATTTATCAACGTTTTCGCATTAAGGTGACAAATGTTTTGATCTAAGGAACTTGATATCTCTTGCTATTGATTTCTGTTAACAATACTTTATATTTGCCGGTGTACCACAAACTATATTTTATCGAAACGGTCTAAGGTACATAAATATCTTTTAATGTAAATTTTATTAATTAAGATAAGTTTTTCAAAATTTTAAATTTTAAATTTGCTTATCAAAAGGAGCAATAACCTTCCTCAAAAATAAAACAGAACACCATAAAGTCGATGACTATTGAAATAGAAGTTTTAATTATTTTCAGTTTAATATCTTTTTTACAGTTTGCCACCTTATCACTTACATTTTTCTTTACAAAACTCTTTATTTATTCAATTGAATAATAAGAATTTAACAAAGGAATACGACAACAATTTCTAAAGGAACAAGTTTATTACAAACGTCTTTTATTTGTTTGTTATTTTTTCAATAAATAAAACAACATTTTACTGCCCTTTTTGAACATAGTAAATACACATATTTATCGACAAGTTTCATTTATTAGAGTCTTTTTTTTTTATTCCTTTTTATTAGTTGCTATTTTGGTCTCCAATTAATTTTATTTCAATACTTGTTCAGACCACTGACAAACAGTTCACTAATTAAAGCCATCAATTAAATTGACTTATATTTATGCTTGTGAATTTGGCTTCTTTTAATCACTGAAAGGTTATTACACTGTTGTGTTTGTAAACAAAATAAACCCCCCATTGAACTATTGAACCGCTGATCAGTTATGGTTAAAAGAAAATTTATTAGGGACATGCAGTAATATTGAAAAAAATTTTATGGAAATTAAAAAAACTTTGGTGATCAAATATGGTTTTTGAACTTTAAGCCAACTTACCTTTCCTGTTAAGGTGGCATTGTGTAGTTCATCCAATGTGGGACGGTAGGCTGCCTGTATGGACATGATATTTCGATAATTATCCAAACGTGGTAGAGCTTCTCTAGTAAAATGCCTGTGAATAACAGAAACCCCAAATATTTAGTAACATTTTACGTAGAAATAAATTACGATAAACTAATTGAAATTACACTAAAAACAAAAATTTTTAATACAAAATTATTTCTCTTACCTAAAACTTTTACCATATTTTGTATCATATTCATTATCTAAAAGTTCACGATCTTCATTTGAGTCATCCGAATCTTCATCGTTCTGCGGTTCCACTTGAAAACGTGTTGTCTGCAGGTCTTTGAAACGTGAGGGTTTATCCTTGTCACGAAAACTGCTCTTGATTGATTGTCTGTAATTCAAACAGCAAAGAACACACAAAAGTTATTTGTTTTAATTTGCCTTTTTTATACTTTGTTTTTAATTAGACAGAATAAATAAATTAAAAAAAGTTTAATCCTTCTTTTTATTTAGAAAACCAGAAACTGACAGCATTTTGCAAAACAAAACACACATATACTCAAAAATTGCAAAAAAATATTTGCAATTTTTGCTGATTTTGATTTATTAAAAAAACGTGTAAAAATTAAAAAACATGGTTTGTTTTTTTCGTTTGGCGCATCATGATTGTAATTTTTGTTTAAAAAAATTTTTTTTGTTTGAATTTATATCTTACGCCCAAAAACATGGGCGATAAGATGTCGTTATTTTAAAAAAGTTTCTTAACAAAGACTTTCAATTATTCTATGCAAATCCTACTATCAAAATTATATTTACATACATGAGCCGTTTATTTTAAAAGTAGCATAAGTCACTTTTTTTTTAAAGTCGAGATATATAAAGATATGAAAATAAACCGTTTAATTTTATTTAATGTTGCCATTAGCTCGATTTTTTTTTTGAAAAAGTGACTTATGCCACATTCAAAATAAACGGCTCACATATGTATGTAGGGCAAATAGTATGTATAGTTTTGTATTTTAGATCTGACCAATGCATTTTCTTAAAATCACCTAAATAATCAATAAATTTCTTAACATATAATTATTAAAGCAAAATTAAATAAAATAAAAAAAGTTTTTAAAAAATCAAAACTATTTTTATTAGCATTTCTATAAAGACCTTATTGAAGGTACTTATACCACAAACTACTGAAGCCGCTAGAAGTAACGAAATGAGGAAAAATGTTTCTCATTTAGTTTTGTTTAATTAAGGTTCGATTAAGAATCTACTTACAAAACTAGATACGAAATCTTATGATGTTTAGGGCAATAAGATTTCACGATAAAATATATTTTAACTTCAGCAGACTTATATTTTATGTCAAAATTGAATTTCTGAAGGATATGAAAATGTTGCACTTTAATGATTTTGAAAACGTTTTTCCTTTTTATATTTGTAGTGTTAAACAAAATGTAATTACTTTGTGTAAGAAGCTCTTATTACACGAAACCAAGAAGTAACAAAATAAACAAAACTGCATTTAACAGGTTTTATTTGTGGGGTATTTTATAGCTTAAGGTAAACTGTTAAAAGCAGTTGAATGAAAAACTATATTTTATATGACTTGTTTTTATTAAAGGTTTAAAAAAAGAAACTTACATTTGGTATCAGTATATTAAAGATTAATTTTCGTATTTTTTTTTTTAAATAAAATTTTACCTTAAAGTTGTTTAAATTGTACATTTTTCATTTTCTTTGCATTAAGGCAGCACTTTTCCCACAATATACGACACAATTACAGGTGGTTCACATCACTTACTTAGGTGAACAATAAAAATAAATATCTCATATAATTTTTCCTGTTATTTGCAATTAAATGACTTTAACAGCGTTTTTATAAAGGAAGAAAAGTGTTGTAAATAAAAATTAATTTATATTTCACCGCCAAAGTTAAAAAAAAAAATAAATGTAAAGAAACCCTCAGAATGAAAAGCTATAAAGTAAAACAAATTTTGACGACAATTTAGTTTACATATCGCTGGCTTAGCATGCAAAGGCTTTAAGTCCATATTTAAAAATTTTACAGGGGAGCCAAAAAACAATTAAACTTTTTGGGCGTAAACAGCTTCTCATTCTACAAATGCAAAATATTATAGAACATTTGGTGATTTTAAATATATGCGATTTAAAACATTTGACGGAAATGGTTAAACTGTACTTTTTATAGGGACTTGGTGCTTTTTATGGTAATAAATTGGAATAAGCGCTTTTGCTTACTCGCTTAACCTAGCGAAATGTATGTTATACGTTTGCATGACAAATTAATAATTTTACATTAA
Organism: Melanophora roralis; assembly: GCA_963583895.1. Classification (NCBI taxonomy): domain Eukaryota; kingdom Metazoa; phylum Arthropoda; class Insecta; order Diptera; family Rhinophoridae; genus Melanophora; species Melanophora roralis. The sequence continues at coordinate 1,832,232 of OY757189.1, forward strand.
TAGCGATTTTTACACCGATAGGAAATTTAAAATTAAATATAAAGAAACGGAGTAATTTTGCCATATATTTTACAAAATTGTTTCTTTTTTATTTTATTTTATTTCTTGTGAAATTACAACTCTTTAATCCCTTTTCAAATTTTACTACTTACTAAATGAACAGTATATTGAAAAGAGAAAATAAAATACAATCTTTAAGTATGTATTCGTGTTAAAGTATCTGACGGCTTAAGTATTTAACAATCTGATATAAAAAATTTAACTCAAAATAAATTAAAATTCTATTGAGAGAAAAACTTTTTTATTAAACGTTTTGTTTCATTTTACATTTTAACCTTTCTTTTCCTTGAAAAAAATAATTATCTGGGGAAAAAGCTTAGAGAGCACTGCGACACACAAAAGACGATTAAATTATTGAAGTGTTATACTGTCAAAAGAGACAATAATAATGAATAACTTGTTTGAAGTGAATTAAATTTACATTTAAATCGAATACATAAAACGATTTTCGCCAAACTGAAATGTTTAATACGCTCTAAATATATTATTTCCAAATTAATTTGTCATCGTCAAATAAAAAAAATAAGAAGATATTGAAATTTCTTTCAAGTTAACTACCAATGCGTTTATAAATATTTTAAAAGCTCGAAGTTCCTTTATCAATACAAAAAGTTATTTTTGCTTTGACTTTACCAAGTTATAAATACTCTTTACCAATTACACGGGACATACTGCCAACATGGACTTACGTATGTAAAAGGTAATAAAACTACTGAAATAATCGTTGATTCAGCGTCTTAATAAAAAAAAACTCTTCAAATGAAACAAAAATTTCTTTTGTCCTGCTATTGGGGATTTCTGTTTTTATCTCTTGGTCAAACAAAACGTTATTTTGTTAACTTGAGTTAATCCCTTTAAGTACTTTTAATCGAAAAATTTTTCTTTTGTTCGTAATAAAGTTTACTTTAAATTTATCAAAGTGTTTTCCTATCGGGTTTGAAAAAAGTGTATTAAAGATTGAATCACCTAATCACTTGCACAATACGTACAAAATTAAAAGTGTTTTGGAAAAAAACAAAGACTCTGTCTTTATTGTTTTCTTTTCTAAGTACAAAAGGTGCATTATTTCACGTTTTTTACATATTTTTTTTATTTAGACAATACTTGTTGTTTTCAAAATATTGTGATCTATGGGCAAAATTGAAGTCTGGTTTCTAAGCAATTCTTTCGAGTTCTATCCATCATTGTAATCAGTTTTAAGTTAAGTAAAGACGAGACCTTGACCTTGTGCGCTACTTTAATGAGACGTTCTGTAACCAACTGTGTCTTAAGTATGGGTGGCCTAATATAGTTTTAATAATTTGTGGTTTTTTCCGGTTTGTGATTTGTTTATTTTTGGTGGCTGCACATCAAAACAATTAGAGTTAATTCACTCTAAATATTTTAAACCCTAAACTCTAATTTATTTTATATTCATTACTTTCGTGGTCCACAATTATTTATAAGCCGACTCTGGCGAAATGCTTTCTTTATTTTTGGAAATAATAAAATTTTAATGTCAGCATGTATAAGGCATTTAGGGGGTTAAGGATAAAATGCCATAAAAAACAGCCTTATCTTTAAATAAATAAATAGAAAATGTATTTTCCTGCATTCATTGCTTTAAACTAGATATAAAAACTTTTCCCTTTTCCAAATTTTGGTTTTCTATCTCCTCCTTTACATCTTTTCAAATACAAACCATAATTAATTGAAAAAATTTCTTTCAATTAAAAAATAAAGACAATTTTTTAAAATGTCTAAATGATTTAAATATATAATGGCGCATATAAGGCATCTATAATATTAATATTTAATTTTAATAAAAATTTAAAAAAAAGTTGAAATTAATATAAAAGAGAGCTTTGTTTGCTAAAGGAGGCTGAATACAAAAAGAATTATCATAATGTGTGGGTAAGAGTCAATTTAATGTTATTAAAAACGATTTAATTTTCATGCTTATTACATATGTATGTATGTACATGTAATATATATATATGTACTTACTTTGATATGCGTGTAATATCAAGTCAATTGCCATATTAAAATCATCTTTATATGTAAATAAGGGTGTCTTGAACGACAGTATGTTTACAAATATTTTATTTCCTAATGCTTGTCATAAGAGTTAAAAAATTATTTTAAGACACAAAAGTAAATTTTAAAAAAATTACATAAATTTGTCCAAAATATTTTTATATTTTACTAACTGCCCAGATAAAGAACACATTTAGCATTGCTTTCTGTTTCTTTTCCTGTTTTAAACACGTAATTGCAAAAAATTTTTAACGGGACAGCCTACTAAAAGTACATTATAATAAACGTCTAACTTTTCAGGATTTAAAAATTAAATTTAATTGTTATTAATAAGCATAGTTCAAACGGATTTTTATAAGCTGCAATTAATGAATAAACAAAATAATAAACTCATTATTTCATAAATTTTGTCAATATTACAAATACCATTAATAATCATTTGTCTAACATTAAAAATTAAATTAAATAAGTTCTCATATTTATAAATATTTGTATATGTCTATATATAAATACATATATGAATAAGTGTGACATAAAAGGACGAAGTTGTGAGACAACCAATGGATCACTATTATAAAAATATTAAGAGAAGGATGCTTGTCATGACGAGTCGTTAGTGGGAGCAGGGAATATATGTCCGGGGCTGTGTTGAACAGGTCTTAGGCTGCTCCTGGACTTGGGGAAAATGGGCCAAGGGACCATAATTGGGGTCATAACCAGATACTATCTGGTTATGACTTGGGAAGTAGGATCGTGGCACTCCAGATTATTACAGGATATGTTAGGAAAATGGGAATTAGAGACGATGGAGCATGGTGTCTGTCACTACCTTAAATTGTAGAAACATAGGGTCATGTGGTTGGGTGAAAAATTACATGAAGGGCTAGCAAGAACAGTGTAAGCTAAACAACATTATCGGGCTGATCATGGAAATCAAATGGTTAGGGGATATGCAAAGGAGGGTGAGTTTTTGCACGCGTATTTGAATTTTTATTTTTTGTTGGTTAACTACTTCTTTTTCACTTAACTTAATGTCTCTTTTTTACTTTTTCCTTAAAGGGATGCACAATAGATCCAAAAAGGTCTCCGAGTGTTAATGTATTAAAAGGTATACCTTTTTTCTTTAACTTCGTACCCTTGCCTAACCTATATATCGCTCATTTGCCAGAACAACGTAATAACTCAAAAAATTCATTTTTGGAGTTAACTATGCAGAACTATTGGTTATATTATGCTTTATACCGTGTATAAATTTTATCTTTTATTTGTATTACATGATGGAACTACTTCCTAAAAGCCGCTTCCTAGCCTGGAAAAGGTATTAAGTAAGTCTTATGTTTAATTATATTTATTTATATGTGGTTAATACAAGCAGTTAATAGTACTGCAACAAATAAAAAACAAAAACGCAAAAACAAACTAGGTTGCTTGTAGTCAGTCACTTCTATCAATATAATTTGCATTTGTTTTGTTGAAAGTTAAATCGTACACATTTTCAAAATCAGTTAATAAGGATTACTCTTTAAAAAAATTAACTTTCAAGTTTGAGCATTTGTAATTAATTGTGACTACTTAGATTTTAAAAAAAGTAAATTTAAATGATTTTATATTTCCAAAAACTTAAGCGTTAGTAATTCAAATGCCACTTTATTTCAACATGAAGAAAACTTAATGACAAAACCTTAAGGTTGTTAACATTTAAAAGTTGTTTAAGTTTCATGTTGGTTGGTATTTTAGGAAAGTTTTTTGTTAAAAAGCACAACAAAAAATCTAAGAAAAAACTAAACAATGAACTGTCTTTAGTAATGATAAACTTTTTACAAGTTAAAAAGTCAACGCATTTCGGGCCCTTGGCTTTTTATGTGTCAACTGCCATGAAAATCAAATACTTAGGAGCTTCTCTTTTGTACAAAAAAATTTTATTAATCAGATTGGTAAAAAGCTTGTGGTTTTCAGAAAAGATATTTTTTTTCTTTAAAGCGGTTTAAAATTGTTTTTAGTTTTTTAAAATTCTTTGCAAACTTTAATTAATTTTTTTTTATAAAAACCCTTTAATGTAAATCTGTTCACATCGTTTTCCTAAAACTTAAAAATCCTAAGACTTATACAATGTGGCAGCATAAGAAATACAACTACAACAAAAAAAGGCAATTCTGTTGGTGTAAAACAGTTGTCAAAACATCAGACATTCAAACTATAACTATAAAGATACAAATCACTCAAAGCCTTTACAAAAAAATTTTCACAAAAACATTTACTGACATATTGGACGTACCTATAATAAGTAATTTTTATGCATAAATAATAAATTATAATTAATAAATTAAAAATTTGATAAAATTAATTATTTTGTAAAGATAAATAAAAACCCCCTGAAAAAGTTTGAAGTACAAAAATAAACCGTCGGGAAAATTATAATGTGAAAACAAATCGTTGGCCATAGTTACCCAGTGGGTAAGTCGTATTGTTAAAAGTTAAATACATCATACATTGAAAATATTTTAGTTTAAAGAAATCTTATATAAATGTTATTTATAGTTTTTACCTTCCAAAGGCATCACATACATATAATTACTTTTTGTTGCATCATACAAACAAACGACACAACTCAAACATGAATATTTCAATCCACAAGCAATTCTTGCTGTGGCCATAGCTGCCAGTTTTGACGATTTATCGCCGTTTTGACGATTATTGTTGGCAAAAATAGGCTTTTGACGTTTGGACGATTTTAGCCTTAAATTTGACGATTTTTCAAAATTGAAGATTTGCGCCTTTTTTAAGAAAAAATCAGAGGCAGAAATATAAATTATATTCTTTAGTTTAAAAAAAATATATTTTAAAATTTATTTAGCCATTGTTTTTCTTTACATAAAACTATTAAAAAAGATTTTGGTACGAATATTTTTTTATGTAACAAAGATTTGAAACAGTTGTTACAATCAATGATGCTAGATTTACCGATTGATCGTCATTTTGACGTTTTTGGCTCCAAAAAATGGCTTTTGACGATTGTGCGACCTTAGCCCTAAATTTTAAAACAAAAATTTTAAAAATTTCGTTAAACATAATTATAATTTTAAAATATTATAATATCACAAAGACAAAAAACACACCTAAAACATACTATTTGTTTTTATATACACTATATACATTTAAAAAAAGCTTTTGAAAACACATCAACCAATGTGTGTTTATATAAAAAAAATAAATATGTTTTTAGTTAGAATACTATAATAATAAAGATTGGAAGTAGGATCCATCAAAAATGATTATTTGTTTTGAATAAAATTGTTTTTATTTTCCCGTTTTTTATTTATTATTATTAAGTAAAACCATCAATTTTTAATGATTTCCAAAACTTGTTTTACCGATTTTTAAAAAACTAAACGATATGGGGCCAAAATTATTTGGCAAATACGGTTACAGCTTTCGCATGTTTTTTCTCGTTATGTTTAACGAAAGCATTTATGAAGCAGTGATTTTATTGATTTATTTTTTTTTTGTTTTTTGTTTATTTTATTTATTTATTTATTTTTTATTTATTTTTTTTCGATGTCCCATACACAAAACTTTAATTCTCATAAATCTGCGTGCAAAAACTCAGTTACTGTTAATACGATTTTAAGCTTAAAGATTATTACTACTTTGGGCATATAATGTTTTTGAATATTAATAAAAAAATTGTATTAAGAAAGAGAAATGATTTAAAACAAACTTATTTACAAATAAATAAAACTTTTATAATAAAAAAACACCAAATATTGGTAAGCAAATCAAAACTATTAAAAATAACAAACTAAATTAAAAGATTCAGATTGAAAACAAAATTTTATTTTGTATAAATTAACCAACTAAGGGTATATATGTTAAAAGTTCTAAAACTAAAAATAGATTTGAAATTCTGATTTTTTATAAAAATTTCTTTTAAAATTATTTATGTACAAGCCCTTTGAATTTAAACACATTCAACTGGATGCATTCAAATTTTATCCTTTAAGTTTATTATCAAAATTATTAATAATTATCGTAATGAACCACTTATAAGATGTTTTTTAAAATTTGAGAGTCTTTATGCGAATATTTGAACAAAGACTATTTTTTTTTAGGTCCTGTCATTTTACAAGCATAACTGCATATGAACAACTCAGCAAAAACTTAACTTTGAATTTAAATCAATTTTAATAAGAAAAATTTTAGTGCCATTATCTAAATGAATTGATATAATCAAGATAAATGAAAAAACAAATAGAACGTAAAAATGGGTTTTTAAAATTATAATTTGCATATTTTGTTTAAATATTTATGTAAATGGTCAATAATCCTTAAAAAAGAAATCTTGCTTATTGTAATTGTCAGCATCAAGTCGTATGAATAATAACAAATAATTAAATTACTCATACGACCCAAAATTTCTTTTTAAAAAAAATCTTTCTAAATATTGTCTATCATTACAACTAGTGCATCACAGCATAATAAAACTTTTTTCGACTTAATTTTTAATAACCGCTTCACACCAATTCTTAGAACTTTATTTGTTTTACAATTATTTTATTGGGTTAAATTTTCAAAATATGTAAATCTAAACAAAAAAAAAAAAGGAAATAAATATATAAAAGGAATTTGTTTTGGTTACAACAACAATTGTACATACAACTGAACTTGTGAACATATTCTTTCATTTTTATATCATTTCAAGTATCAAATAAAAAACATTTTTCTATATGTAATCACTAAGCTAAGTTTATGTTAACAATGGAAGGTTGTAAAAAATTTAAATTGTTTTTTGTTACGGCCAAAATATGTGTAATTCGTGCTCAACAATACAAGATTACAATTATCCATCCGTCTTCCTAGCAATAAATAATTTAACAACACAAGTCTTTATAACAAAATCATAACAACAACAATAGTACATAAAAAAAGTTTTAAATACAATAAAATTAAACCACAAAAGCAATAATTTAACGAATGTTTTTTCTCTTTCCAAAAAAAAAATGTGGCTAAAAAAACATTTACAACAACTGCTTATTTACGTTTAAATAAAAACAAAATAAAACAGAAAATGGACTAAAAAATTTTTAATATTAATAGACATTTCAAAAAGCAACATTAATAAACACGAAACTCGTAGACTATTTTAAGCACAAATAATATTTTAAACTAGACATTAGCACAAAAAAAAACCAAATTAATATTCAGGAGCAGAAGCTTTATTAGGAAAAGGAAACCTTTAAAGGTTCTATAAATATTCATAAATACAAGATGAAAACGAATGCATGAATGAATGAATAAATGAATGTGTTTGCGAGTTGAAGTTCATAAATGGCAACCAGAAATACTCTAAATCAAAAAGCCATCACAAAAGATATTCATATATTCATGGTAAAATTACAAAATAAATTAAGTAAAAAAGAAAATAACAAATCCTTACGCTGAAAAAATAAACACACCCACACACAAACGCACATTAAATTGTATAGCCAAAGCGTGACTAAAAATAGTAAATTCTCATACTAACACTTATTCGCATGATAACTTAACAGTAACAAATGGCCAAACAGCAACGATAACACAAACAACAAAGTAAGTAACGAAAGTAAAGCGAGAAGATGGTTTTATAAAGAAAAAATTAACTTTACGCTTAAACTAAATCTAACAAACAAAATATGTTTTTATAACTTTTTAAGATTTTTTTTTGAATGAATATTTCAGTGTTACTTAACATTCACATACATATAAGCATACATACACATATGTACATTACACATACTAAATTATACAACACTTTTTCACACACTTACATATTAACCTACGATAAAACAACTTATTTTATGCACGCTTTCCTTAAATTCCAAAATTACATACCGACAGCTGAAATGCAAAACCACCGATATTTTAACATATTGTGAGTATATTTTTTTAAAAGGCACATGACAATTAAAATTGTTAAATGGGTCACCCACCCAAAAAAAGAATTCAAAAAAGAGTGCTGGAAAAAAAAACAATTTACAATCCCTGCCTTTGTAATTTAGAAAATGATTTTGCTTCTCCTGTAAAATGTGGAAAAATGTAGTTACGTGGTTTTGCATTTAAGCTTGCGATATGCAAAAAGCATTAAAAAACTATAAATATTATTTAACCTTTGAAAATATCGTTTTAATTATGCTTTTTGATTTTTGTTTAAAGGGGTTTAACCTTGTGATTTGGTTCATTTTGGATATATAAATGAAAATTCAGAAATCAAAAAATATCTTTTATTTACAAAATGTTAAAAAAATTTTACCATCGCAAAACTAAGACATAATTTTTTTTAAATTCTATTGGAAACGACCTTTCAATCTACAAACCTACAAAAAATCTTTATGCGAAAGTACAATGTTTTTCGTTATGGAACTCCATAGCTCAACAATTGTTTAAATAGATTTGTTTTTGGATAAAAGTCATTTAAGTAGTGGATTAAGGGTCTAAAATCAATAGCTTTTAAGCTTAAAATTCATCCTCTTCTTCCCAACTAATTAAAAGTTATGTATGATTTTCTTACTTTTTTTAAACCCTACCAAATTTACTTGAACCAGATATTAATGTATCCTTATTTGCATACATTATGTTTATATGTATGCTTATGAGTTCTTTAACCTTTTTCACCACTGGTGGTAATGGCGTAGGGTATAAAAAGGAAATTAAGATAGATATTTGTATGTTACTTAAATAAGACTAAGTCAGTTTTAAATTAGTTTTAAAAATTTCGAGATTTTTTCGCAACTAACAGCAGGCGATTTACGCATTCATTTTTACCATTTCCACATGCATAAGTTTAAAAAAAAGTATTTAATCGCAATTGTTTGTTTTTGATGAAACTTATATTTTGTGATTTCAGAGTTTTTTTTTAATTATTTTTTGTAAAAAAAACAGAAATTAAAAAAAATTAAGCATTTAAGCAATTATATATTTGTTTTTAATACAATCTTCAAAATTTATGCAAAATAGTCTGCACAAATGAATTTTTTGAATTATTTATAGTGCTGCGTCATTTTTAGCACAATTAAAAATTTAAAAAATCCTTTTCAATTAAAATTTAAAAATATTATATTTGAAATCAATTTTTAGAAATATTTGTAATAAAAATATTGTAAAAAAATTATTTCATTTTAATATTTTAAATTATTATTATTTGAAGGTGAATTTATAAAATTAATATCTTTTCCTTTACTCTTTTACTATGTAGTTCAAACCATAGTTAATGAGCGCAATAACAGAAACATTTTGTTAACCTTAAACTCAACAACTTTTCAAAATATAAGGGCTTAATAAAATAAAAACAATACAAAAAAAAATGTAATAAAAACTCTTAACAATTTGCCCGTCTATTATTATTATAGTTAAAAGATACTGGACAAATAAATAAACACATTGAAAAATGTTTTTTTAAGGAAAACAACAATATCTACATAAAAAAATAATAAAAGATGAATTGTTGAGTTGAGTTTCTACATAAAAAAATAATAAAAAAAAAGAATTGTTAAGTTTTTAATAAATAAAATTGCTTTCACTGAATTAAAGTATCCGCACAATATAAAAGCATTTTCCAAGAAACATAAACAATTTTTTCAATACGCGTTTGCTGGTCGATACTTAAGCCAATTGAAAATTATTACTTTGCGTTAAACTGTTAACACGGAGCACCTTTTCAAATATTGTTCTGAAATCTATTGTTTTTTTTTGCATAAAAATTTCTAAATCATAAACCTTTAATAAATTAGAAACCTTTTTTAAGTACTGAGCGCAGATAACTTTAAGAGTTTTGTAATAAACTTTTATTAAAATGATCCTTTGCCATGCAATCTTAAATGAAATTTTAATTTTTATCTAAAAATCTTTTTGAAATTTAAAATTTTACAAATTATATTTTTTAATAAATTAAAATGAAACCAAAGTATTTTTTTTATTCTTTATTGATTAAAATTTTAATATAAAACAAAACAATTTCACATAATTTTCTATTTATGGGTTCTTTGAATAAATTAACCCAAAATATATATAAAAACTTTTTAGTTTTATTAAAGGTTTATTAAAGAAATTAATGCTACTTATTAAATTTAAATTATACGATCATGATCGTATCATTTCTTTCAGTTGCGATAACGTACTTTTCCAAAACGTTATTCTTAGTAAGAACCATCCTTGATAAAATATTAAAGATGTGTGTGTATGTGTGCGTGCGTATGAATATGTGTGCGTGAGTATGACTATGTGTGCGTGTTTAACTGTAACAAGTAATATATTTAAAAATATATGCCACCGATTCTTTTGCAACTATGGTTGCTAATTTCGTAGATATTTAGGGGATTCACAAAGTGTTCTATTTGTCCTATTGTCATAAAATTTCCACAATTGTTTATAAACATTTGCCAACTATTGGACACTCGGCGCAGGTGTGTTTGGGGTTTAATAAGCATATTAAACGACGTAGTTTTTTTAAGAACTATTTTTGTATAAAAGACAAAAAAACAATTGTGAAATTTTATAACAATATGACATAATAGGACAACTTGTGAATCCCCTAATTGTTATAAAATTACAATCATTCTATTACTTTTGATGTTCTTCTTCTAAAAGCCCTTTTTCCCGCCCGCTCTTTTGTACTTATTATTTTTTAGTCTTACTGCCAGCAAATCTGCTATTATGTCGAGAACTGAAAATTTCTTATCTCAACGTCAAATATCCAATGGTAAATTGTAGTGCAATGGACATTTTGTTTTATAGTTACCAGACAAAATCGTGATCATGTCTTAACATATCAAACAATTTTATTTATTATACAGAGTTTATTTCATAAATATCCTAATTAAACGATCTGTTATTATATTTAAGACATTTTACAAAATTTTTTAGCAACAGGCTTAACAAATTAATTGCCAGTTTTATTAAAGTGGTTCATATTCAACGATAATTTGTGACTATTTTTCTGTTTTGGGACCATTTTTCATATCTGAAATTCAGATGATTTTTCATTGTTGTGTTAAGACTTCGCTTCAAAAAGTTATTTGCATTTTATTTAAAGACCATGTTGGGAACAGATTTGAGTAACAAAACATTTAACTTTCGTCTTCTCTCGTAGAGTAGGAATAAACAAACTCAGCAAATCAAATAACACTTAACACTTATATATAAAAGAAGGTTCAATGTTTATGACAACACTTAAAGAATTTGATTTAGGATGATAGCAGAAAAGCGGCGGAATTTTATTTCTGGAAATAAAAACGGCATAAATCATCACGTCAAATACTTGCCGCAAAATTATCAATCACAATAAAATATTTAAGAGAAATTTTTAACTTGGGAATTTATGAAACGAAATCCATATGCAAGAAGACAAAATTCAGTTGTGTTTAATGCTGTAATGACCTTTATTTGCCTTTTAAAAGTGGGGTTGCAAATACATACAAACATAACAGAAATTTGTGTCATGGATACATACAGGATTAAGGATTATTTCTCCTGTTTTGTTTGTTTGAATTTTTTGTTAAAAGGTTTATATTGTACTTGCATTACATTCAAAATAAAAAAATTTAAAAAAAATTCTATTTAAAAGCAGATTTTCAAATATTACAAATTTATTTCATTTTTGTAAAACGTATTATTTATATTTTAACAAAATTTTTAAGAGTTAGTGATCAAAATATAAATTTTTTAAATTTAAGGAATTTTTAGATAACAAGTTTAATAGAAAAACGTTTCAGTGTACTTTTCCTTTTTGTTATACGAAACCCTTCCAGGACATAGACAACTGTTTTATCATAACATTTTATAAATATAAAGAAAGAACAAGAATCATCATATGGAAATATCCTTTAATAAATACATATACACATGTACATATAAGTACCACTACTTAAATAAGAGTAAAGTAAATAGGAGAAATTTAAACAAAAAAAGGTTTCCTTAAAAAGCGAAAAACAAGGATTCTCCATTTGTCCATACCAAACACGTATGTATGTATGTATGTTTGTATGCAATTATATGCGTATGTAAATACAAATTTTTATAAAAATCTTACTTTAATCTGTTTCGTAGACTGTTTTTGAATTTCTGTCGTTGGGACGATATTTTTTCCTTTTTTTTTTTTTGGTATTTCCATGGGAATTTGTTGATTTTAACATAAAGGATATCAATAAAGAGATGTTCAAAGTGTTTAACATTAAGAGATATAAAATTGTAGGTGTTTGATTTTAATATACTGTTATGTCATACTTATTTATAAATACTTTTGTTAACTTAATAAAACTTTATTGTTTTACATCTTTATGTTTGAAATGGTTCTTTGTTTTTTGGTTTTACGGTGTCTTTTGGAACAATTTAAATGAAACTGTTTCAACGATTGTAAAAGATACTCTGTCAATTAAGGAAATATATAGAATAAATAGGCATAAAGAATTTGTTTATTTTAAAAAGTTTAGCCATTAGTGGTTAAGATTTTCTTCTCTAAAGTTTAGCAATAAGTATTTGCTTAATAAAACTTAGTGCTAGAGCATAAAATAAAATTATATTATGGCTTAAATGAATCGGAAAGAAATTAAGTCAATTAAAATTTAAAATATAAAATGTTCGCACATTAAAGCGGACAATGATTTTAAAAATAATTTCAAAGAAGGAGATACTATTTACATTTTAATGTAATTAATAAAACCTTATTTCTCTTACAAACAAATTTTAATTTTGTGTAAAAAAACAATAAAAAAAACACAAAACAATAATTACAGCTGCACAAACACATTTAAGGTTTGTGATATGTATTTTTCAAGTAAACTTTACAAGTTTATTTTTAATGTAAAAAATAGAAAAATAAGTAAATGAATGTTTAAACATCTGTGAGTTTCGCCTGCAGCACTTTTACATTATGTGAATTTAACTTACAGGCTTTTATTATAAAATATCAAATGTAAAAAGTTTATTTTAACCAAATTTTTTTTTAAGCACAAATTAAGATGATGATAGTATTTTGAATCGATTCTAATATCGTCTCAGAAGTACTTGGTGTTAAGGAAAAGTTTTAAGTTCTTACCTGCATTTACACGTATCGTTTTATTCCTACGTTTGGTGGATTCACAAGGTATAATTTGATAGCATGTTGCCATATTGTTGTATTTTATATATAAAATGGCGTTTAAAATGTTTTCAATGCCCCTAATCAAGACTATTAATGAAAACTTATGTCCCCAATACAAATTTTTGATTTTTAGTTTAGCTTAAGTTCAAATAATTTGTTTTTTTTATTAGAAGAAATTATTATTTTCCGTTAATGTTGAAAGAAACTTTAATTTATGTCCCCAGGACAAACGATAAATAGACAAGTATTCCTAGATATCTTGGATACCTTGGGCTTGACTAGTAATTTATACAAAACTATTAACACAAAAAAAAAATAATTTCTCTCCATGGACTGCAAAAGTAAAAAAAATAAGTAGAAAAGATCTAATATTATTTTCGAGACTGAGCTCGGGACACACAAAACCTACCCACAGTAACATTTTGAAAAAAAGAAAACCTCCAAAATTGTTAATGCAATGACACGTCCGTCCACCTTAAACTTATCGCACAAAGACAAATATTTAGGTCAATTGACCCCATTCTCTCCCAAGCCTCTCCGTCCTACCACTCCATAAAGAAAAATAAAAAAATGCATTTTAAACTACTAACCTTTATAATTTAATTTTTATAAGTGCTGTTAAATTTTATTGGGTTTTATTCAGTTTTAGGCATCTTTGCTATTTCTATATATTCTTGATTATTTAGCTGATACATTTATGAATTTTCTTAACTTTAAATAAATATTGTTTTCAATTTCAAATAATATTTTAAAACCAAAATATAATTTTGAATTAATATTGTCTTATTAATTTAGCATTCAGCCTTATGGCATCTTTATTTTAGTATTTGCAACTTTAAAAATATTCATTTTTGCAAACAAAATTCTTGAATCCTTATAAATTAAGAAGTTATTTTCATTACACAGTGTCTCTGTCAATATGTTAAAATTCATTTAACAAAAACGAAAGAGTTTAACATTGACATAATACTAAACAGGGTCAAATTTTAATAATCAGTTTTTAAACTTCAATCAATCTAATTGATTGATATTCAAAAATACTTTTCTTAAAAAAAAACTCAACTCTATTTCAAAGCTTGTTTAAAAAATGTTTTCTTATTTTACATTTTTTTTCGTTTGTCAATACACAATTTTAATATACAACGAAAAGTTAAAGCAAAATATCTTCATTTATGGAACACCCTAGAGCATAAAGAATAATAGTTTTAAAGTGTTCTATTCCCAAAACCCATTTAAAGTGATCCATTACAAAAACACATAACAACCTTAAAATTCACTTCAAACTAAAATTGCATAAAAACATACATAAATAAATAAATATTTTTAAATGTTTATATTCTTACCTTTGTGTACGAGGTTGTTGTTGTGCTTTAAGCATTTGTGAGGCATCCTCATTGAACTGATCATCTTCAATGGGTTCCCCGTCAATTCCCGTCAAACGACGATATATTTCATGGGGGACATCATCTGTTGTGACTGCTCCAGCATTACCAGAAGCAGAATTCGTGGAGGAAGCTTTATCATTATTGCTTTTATGATTGACGGGGTTAACTTGAAAACGATTTGGTGGCTTGTCGACCTGCCCCAATTCAAACGATGAGTAATTAGACATAATGTTATGATATTGTGGTTTTTTACTGTTTATTAGGGGAGAGGTGGATGAAATTGCTGTGTTTTTGTTTTGCTGTATTTTGTTAAGCTTTCCAGATCCTTTTTGGCTCCCCGAGACATTCACACAACCATAAAAGTATGTATATAAAAATTAAAAAAAAAATCTCTTCTAATAACAAAGATGTTTTGTTAACAATGACAGTTTGTACTTCACACACGCAACCACTTAACTGGTAACAACGACATGTGCGTTTTCAAAAACTGTGAAGAAGTTTTTTTTTTTGCTCTTGTCGTAGTGTTTAGTTTAATTGATACAAATTGATGCTTTTAAGAATTTATTTTTTCTTTCACTTTCACGGTAAAAAAAAGATTCTTTCTTGGTTAAAATAATGGATGACAAGACTAAAATAAATAAACTGTCAATATTGTTATTATTATCGATTGTGTGTTCTTGGTTTTCTATATTGTGACAGCATTGATTTTTGTTTGGTTTTTCCTTTGCTGCTTCTCTTTTGCCTTATTGTTAGCATTGACAAAGGTTAATATGTATCAAAAGGTAAAAGCTCGTAAGCACATGTTTTAAATTATTGTTTTTATTGTAGACATTTAGTTATTGTTAAATGCTTATGTATTATGTTGGCTGGGTTAACGAATTAGAAAGGTTTTTTGTATTATATTGACCTCAGCAAAGGTTAAAAAATACGATTTTTTTATATGACAAATCTGCAAACAAAAAAAAATTGAAAAGAAAAATCAGATAAATTTTTTTATTAAAAATAATATTAAAAAATTGTTTAAAGTGGCTAATTTTAAATTTTCATCACAGTGGGAAAATTAGGAGATACAAAACTGCTTATAGCGTGAAATGTTTTAAATCCATTTTTGAAAAGAAAAAAATTTAAAAAAAAAATTATATAAAAAATAATAACAAAGGCGGTGTCCGATAAAACTTCATTGCTTTGCGTGACATTCCTAACATTGAGAGAAAAGCGCGAAAGAAAAGGTGTATGTCACAATAAAAACTTTGACAACACGTATGCATTACTTGTGTCTCTAAAAAAAATTATACAAGGTAATTGTCAAGGCGCGCAAAAAGATGAGAGTTGCTTAACTTTATGCTTCGCGCTGCGTTGAAAGTACTATATGTGACATGTTCCATATATGTTAGTATGTACATTCCATCTTAAATGTCAAAGCGAATTTCTAAAGGTTCAATTATATGTGACTTATCATAACGCCATAACCATAACCGTTGCCATAAAAACCCAAAACTTAATTGGTTTCTATGGTTATGTCGTAATGGTAAGTCACCTATAATTTAATACAGTGTTGCCCATTAGTTTGTTTCGAACAGCTGTTTTCTGTGGCTACGGTTAAGTCACGTATAAATGAACCGTAACGCAACGCGAAGCAAAAGTTTTATCTGGCATGGCCTTAAGGGTGTAATCGCCCTGAATACGTCTAGGGGTTAATAAAAAGTCTCTTAATAGCTACATAGAAAGCATTGAAAAATTAAAATTGTTTGCCTTAATTAAACAGTAAAAAATACAAGATCTTTTATAATAAAAACAATTTAGTCTGCAAGCCTCTTTTCTATGAATAAAAATAGGCTTTTCAAGTCGCTTTTCAATTAACAGATTAAAAGCGTCTATTTGTCATTCAACAGAACTGTTTTCACAAATTCATAAACTACAATCACGCACTTAATACTGCATTTCAAAACTTTAAATGCTAATTCGTAAGTTCTAATTGTTGTTGATTAATTTTGATTGATGTCTTTAAAAATATTTAAAAAAACATTTTTCCTCTTGCTTTTGCTGCTTTTTTTAAATGTTAGCAGCTTAATTTCCAGCAATCAAATGATCTTCAATATCAATACCCAAAGAAAAACAGGAAAATAAACAACCCAGCCAGCAAAATGTATGTATCAGACAAGCCTAACCAAAATCTAGCCTAGTGTGTACGGATATCTTGCATATTTCTGTTAGACATGTCTAGGAATTTTTATGTAATTAATGGAAATTTGTAAACAAATTTTTATATAATTTTCTATTTTTGCCAGATTTCTGTTAGACATGTTGGTGTGTCTAGCAGATTTCGTGTTACCCATTTTATTTGACTCGCAGTCAGAAGTCTAACAAAAGTCGTTTAGAATTCTGACGATTTGGCCGACGTTTCTGGCAGATTTCTTACAGATATCTACCAATTTTGCTTGCTGAGAAGTAAACTTTTTGTTTTGCGTTTTATTCAAAATAAAACAAGAACAAAAACAAAAATCTTATAAGGACAACAAAATATAAATTTTAAACAAGTTTTTGTGCATGTTAATGCTAACTTTTTTTTGAAAGAATGGCATTTAACATTGAAATATAAATTTATCATTATTTTATTCACAATTTAAAGTTAAAATGTTGACTTAACTTGTTAACAACTGGTTAAAACTTTTATTTAATTTAAAACAAAAATGATTTCATAATTAATCATTCACCCTAAGTGTAGAATATTAAATTTAACTATTTAATTTCCTTTTACAAACTTTCGCCATTAAATGCTTATTAAATTTAAAGTATTTACATCAGCAACACAGAGATTGGCAATAAAGTTTTCAACTTGTAAAGTTTGGTAACCAGTCTCCATCCTTTTTATGTTTCTATAAAAGCAAATGTAAATGATATTTAGAAAAGTTGTTCGGAAGGATTTGCTTTTCAAATTTGGTTTTAAGTAATTTTATTAAAATATTTAAAACTTCAAAATTGTTATCAAAATTAATATGAGCTTCTCCTGGAGCATTACAACCCAAAGCTTTAAAACTGTATCTTTTATATTCATTTATATAGATACAAGTGTTTCACTGTTTAAATAACATTATAACGTCTAATTAAATTAATAAAAATTTACTCATAGTAAATGCTTAGGGCCCTATTCACAAACGTACTTAAAGTTTATTAAGGGTTAATAAAACCGAAATTTATTAAAAAATTAATTTCCTAAGCCCTAAGTGACATATGAGAAAAAAACTAATTTAATTTAAAGAAGACTTTAAATACTTTTGTATGAAAATTTTGTTTAAATTTAATTTTTTTTTTTTGATATGTCCCTTAAGCTCTAGTTGTATATTAAAGGTTTTTTAATTAAAAAAAAAATATTTTTTGCGTTTTTATTTTCAGCAAAAAATTTTGATTTAAAAGAAAAATGGCAAAATTGCATTTTAAATGCACAATAACAAATATTGTGACAGAGTTTTCAATAATTCATCATTCCCAAACATTAATGTTTTAAAAATTGCCTATTCCACTTGACTAAAACTCTTTTAGGGTTTTTTTATACTTTAATTTTTCGTTACTTTTTTAAATTTACAACAACTTAATTAAAACATTTTAATTTGTTTTGTAAAATACCTTTTTACAGCCGGTCGTAAATTCTACAAATTTATACTTATTTCCATTTACTAAATTTTTTTATGTTTTTGAGCGGAAACAAATATGATGCAGATGTTCAAAATAATAAAAACAAAAACAATACAAAAATTTACATCAATCTCAGATGATGTGCGTGTCTGTGTGTGTGTGTGTAAATAAAGGAGGTCAGCCATAATTGTTACAGGACATTTGTAATTATTTTTACGGCCAAAAACGTCAGGAAGTGTTATTTACAAGTAAAAACATTGAATTTTTTTATTTTGAAATGAGAAAAAGATCAGTTTGTACAAGATTTAAACGTCCTGGACCTAAATCGGAGCGGTTAAAATAAAATGCCTTTAAAGAGTGTTTTTAAAGTCGTTAGCTGAATCGGTTTCCTGTAAAAAGAGGTTCATATTATAACAATGAATTGGCAAAATATTATTTTTAGTTTTTTAAAAAATTAAAAGTAAGGAAATTTTTTTCCATGCAAAAAGAAGGAAATCTTTACTTGGTATCACTGATTTTATTGATTTTACATTAAAAATTATTTATTTCAAGTGGTGTGGCGTGATTTACACTGGACTAAGCTATGACCACAAAGAATTGAACTTATACAACGATTTAATACAATTTCTTTAAGGAAAGATTTTGTCATACACACATCGATTAATGTTTAACAAATAAGATTCATAAATCGCAAAATTAATTACTAACAACCGCAGTTTTAAGTCCCTAATTTTTTTTGGAGGGTTTTTTGCCTGCTTTTTAAAAATTATTCGTGATTTTAGAACCAAATTAGGTTAAACCGGAGAAATTTGTCTTCTTAAAAGGATTACTTAAACGCAAAACAAAACGTTTAAGATTTGATCTGGACCTGGTTTATGAAAGAAGTAATGATTTAAATTAACTGAAATAATTTCTTTTTATTCCGCCTTAAGTACCGAATAGAAACATTGCCGACGAGAATTCGTAGCTGGTTTCGAAAATGCATTACACTCGGCTAATTCCGATATTACTTAATTGTTAATACAAAATTTCCAATCTTACCAATAACAATTTCAACAATAAATTTAAGGCCGAATAAAAAGATTTTTTTTGAAATAGAAAAGTTTAAATAAATAACTATAAATAGATTTTATTGAATTTTAAGTTGTAACTGTTTTTAAATAAGTTTTCGACACGGTTTTAAGCCGTAAAAACAGAATTCAGTGTTTTTAAATTTTACCTCAAATTAAACTGTTATTAAGTGGGTGAGACTGAGAACAAAAAATAAATATAATACAAAAGCTATAAAGCACAAGTACTTTTTTTGTGTAATTTTATGCTAATGTGGTACTTTTTTTATTACGTTTAGAGTCTGTCGTTGATACACATAATTGTTCATTTGTCTGTTTTGTTGGTTTATTAAGAATATTTATGATGCATTGAAATGCAAAATTGTATTGAAAAACAAAAGCAAAAATAATTGTTAAATTTTAAACAATTTAAGGTACAACATAAATAATTGAAAGAGTTTAAATAATTTACATAAATTTACATTTGTCAGCATATGCTCAGTTTCACGTAAAACAACCAAAAAGATAAAAAATAATATTTCTTTTATTTAAAATATCGACTGATATATGTATGTACATCTTAAGGACAATCAAAACAATCAAACTATAATTTATTTAGAATATAGATATTTTGTCATTAGATTGAAGCTGATTTTCAACGGCTTCTGTAGAAGCTGTCGAGATGCGGCGAAGATGGAGAGTAATTAGCACCTCTTCTGCTTTTGTGCCATACTAGGCAATAGCCGTATTAAGCACTTTGGAACCAGCAGACTAGGCGATCTGTTGGATGTGACGAACATTGGCCTATCGAGTCTACCATCCTTTATCAGAGATAGCGATTGGTTGGAAGTAAGAAACCAGGACGGGGTAATTACTACCAACTATTTAAATTAACCTTTAGCTATTGAATTAAGCTAATCTTCTTTTCTTTCTACTCTTCTTTCTCACTATTTCTCTGTTTTTCTTTTTATTTCACAGATACCCAAAAGGAATCGAAGAAATTAACCCAACCACATATAATTATAATATTTACGGTTCGAAAACAACTATCCTAGGTGAGGTGACTGGTTATACAAAAAGACCAATGTGAAGGGTATATAAAATTCGGCACAGTCGAAAATAACGCTCTTACTTGTTTTTTATGAGTTAATTCTAATGTGTTATTATGTTGATTGTTTTCTTTTATTAATATAATTTATATTTTTTGAATTTTCTTAATAAAGTTAATCAAGTTTTGTATTACTTCTTGCAAAATAACAATAAAACCAAGCATAACTCTGATACAATCAACCATTTGGATCAACGTGTAAAGAAAATGATTACTTTTTTATTTTTGTTTAAGCTTCCAAATTTTATTTTTTTAAAAAGAGCCATCAGTAGACTATAGTGACATTATAGAACTTCACGTACAAAATATGTAACCCAATCCTTTTCCTATTACCAATTATTACATTTACGTGTTTCTTTATCATGCCAAAAACTAATCGTATCTTGAAATTGATACAATATTATGTTTTTCGAAATTGATTAAAGAAAAGTTGACATGATAGCATAAGAACAAACTCAAGGACTACGACGACAAGGACACTTTTAATAATCCTCAATATCATTATGTTAAGATGGCAACAGCAACAAAAAAAATAATAATAATATAAAATGAAACTAAATATTTTGTTTATTTAAACACTGGCCTTTAAAAGGGGGAAAACACGTCTTTTTACTTTTCATTATTTTAAGTTATTTACAATCAGCCCTATTGTGGCAGAATATTTTGCTATTTATATGTTAGCAAACGCAGATAAAATTTATTATTTTTTTTTTAGACTCATTTTCAGGTTTTAATTTTTGAGTTATAACAGAATTGCAACAAATGAGCTATATCTTAAAATAAAGTAAGACGAATCTGGTTTAAGCGATTCCTAAATAAAATTAGAATTTAATAAAGGTTTTTAACCTTAAAAATCCTCGTCTAAAAATAAGTAACTATTTGTACATGATTACTTAAAGATGCAAAGAAATTTCATTTAATATAACTCTTTAATCAAGGACACTTGGTGATCCAATTTAATGCCACAAAGGCCAATTTAAATTTTTTTAAGTCGCCTTAAAATTAGTTAGCAGTTGACTCTAATGAAAAAATAACAAAATATTCATATGTTGTAACCTTTAAAACTGAATAATAAATTAAATTGTTTAAAAGGGTTCAAAACAAACATATTCTTTAATTGCAATTCAAGCAGACTCAATATCTGAACAAACTAATGGTAAAAAAATGTGAGGAAACTATGTCCTATTTTTTTTTTATATTAAATAAGTAAATACAACGCAGCACGCACACGCATAAACACACACACAAACTATGAATTTTTCTATTTTCAAGGAATTTCCTTTAAACAAGGTAAACACACATGCGAAAACATTTTAACTGAAAGTTGTTAACAACAATTTTTATATGGTAAAAAAGCCAAAGCTGTTAAAGTGTATAACTCTTTAACGAATAGCAAATTAAAATTTAAAATATTACAAGTAAGAATTTTATAGTCGGTCGAGTCCAACCATATTATACCCTACACCATATTTGTATGAAGGCTTTATAAAAAAAAAGACCGATAATATTTGAATTCAGTATAATAGTTGGTGACATTAAGATCAACATGTATGTAAAATTTTAAGAAGGTAAAGTAATATTTAAGCCATTTTTATCCCAAAGTGCTTATTTCGGGAGGACATTTGTATAGGAGCTATGCCAAAAAGTTAACCAATCATCACCAAAAACAAAGATTTCGTACTAGCTGCAGCGCCATACAACTTATCTGTGCCGAATTTAATCAAAATATCTTTACAATTGCGATCTGTAGCGTGTTCACTAGAACACATAGATACCCAGCCAGATTTACGGACGGACGGACATGCTAAAATCGACTCAGGAATGTATTCTAATTCGATCAGGTCTCAGACGACTACTCTTAGGCGTTACAAACATTTTCACAAACGCATAATACTCTACCACGTATGTGGTAGGGGTATTAAAATACAAACCAGACGTTACCATTAAAGGATTATAAAACTCAGGCCCACAAACGTGTCCTCCCCTTATAAGCACTTTTAAGTTTAACTTCTTCTGATATTACTCAATCTCCACAAAATTTTGCGATTACTTATAATCTTTGGTAAATGTCAAATAGTATCATGTAATTAAAAATAAAATTGTACGATGGGACTTACATTAGTCCAAACACAGGAAAATACATTTAAGCTCGCAAATTTCAAATATAAAAAAAGCCATTAACATATATTAAAACATAAGTAAGTCGTTCTTAAACAGGTATGAGACAATCAAATTTTATAGAGATTATATCTGACCCTACCTCCCGCTGTAAGCCCAAAAATCAATGAAATCGCACTGACGGAGTCATTTAATTTTTCGTACAGTTTGTGAAAATTGTAATACGCAGCACAAAATATATTCAGTGTTGTAGGGTATAAAATGGCCGAACTTAATCGAGCATAACAATTTTGCTTGTTTGATTATTCCAGTGTTTAATTGATAATAAAAATGTGTTTAATTTTAAGCAATGTTAGCCAATGTTTCTGGGGGACGAACACTAATCGGGTTTCACATGTACACAGCACGATTGTCAACAAAAATTAATAACAAAAACCTAGCCAACAACAACCTTGCCAACAACAACACTATTGTTGTCGAGGTGTGCTACTCAAGTTGGAAGGAATTTTGCCACTTATTTTTTAAATAAACTATTAGTTTGAGTTTTAAGGCTTTTAATGTTTATGCTTTTGAAAAAAATACAAAACTTAAAAAGATTTGAAGCTCAAGAAATATATTTTTGCAATACAGGATTCAATAAAAAAACAACACAAAAATACATGAAAAAATAATATCTTCCAGATTTATATCCCACAACAAAAGCGAAATAACATTTCATTCATCTTTTTATGTTTGTTTATCTTCTTTTCTTTTATTTTTCTATTGAAAAAATAATATACATAAGACATGTATGTAGATTGTATCTAAATATAAATCGTGTCATGACAAAGGTCTTAACTAAATAAATTCTATTTAATAAAAATGACTGTGATTTTCATTCTATGTTTTTTGTGTTTTTTTTTTTTGTCTGCTCAAGCTACAAATCAACTTAAATGGTTTTGCGGTTCAATGCTTAAATTGCCTTTTACTTAAAAAAAATAGCAAACTTTTTTGCACTCTTTAGCTTAATGTTGTTTTATCACACCCAAATTAACAGTGTGAACAGAAAACAAGTTTTAACGCTTTATTCGGCTGTAATGAAGCGAATACTCCCTACATTAATATAGTTTAGTTTGTTTATTGCTTACGAGGAATGCAATGATATTAGGCTCTGTTTATAAACAGTTTAAAAAAGACTTTTAATTTAAAGTAGACTCATTATATTACATTTTCGAAAATTTAAAGTTTATTTTAAAATTATTATAAGCACGTCCCCATGCCGTTAAATTGAACGTGACTGAAAAGAGCTGTCAAAAGGTCTTGTTTGTTTTTTGTCTTGGTTATATATTATTTTAATAAAAAAATATAACTAAAGTGCATTAATGCCTTTTCACTCTTTTTTAAGAAATGACGATAATTAAAATAAAATTAATTAAATAAATATTTTTTTTTAATTTTTTTAAATTATTTTTTGGTTATTTTTTTTAATTTTTAAATGTTAACCTCTGTTGAAACCACTACTTTTTTTAATAATTTTTTTTTTCAAACGAATAAAAAAGCACGACATATGCTTATGGTGACTATAAAGCAAACCCGATTCCATGAAAAGTTGCTTATAATTAACAAACATTTTTCGATCGATTCCTTTTTGAAAAATAATTAATATCCAGTACGAAAAATACGTGTTTTAGAATTTTAACCGAACTTCGAGTATGTGAGTCTTTTCGATAATTTCGAGTTGTTGCAAAGGAAGTGATAAAGTTAATATAACAACACAACAGTTGATTGTGATTTATATATTTTAAAGCAAAACCGTATGTATGTACATACATCTGTTAAAAGATTTTTAGCATGAACTTAAACAGCATCATCAATTTCCAAGAATTTTTTAAAAAAAAATCTCAAATAAAAGTAGCAGCCAAACAGGTTTCTATATATTTGTTTATCGAATAAAGTCAGCTAATTTTGGTTTATTCAACTCTTTCGTTAAGAATTAAAAAAAAAACTTGTAGAAATCTATATGATGCTTTTTCTTTATTTAATGTACAAATGTACATACATATTTAACTACATGTGTGTATTTCAATCGCTTATATATGAAGGAACCACAATTTTATTTGCTCCATTTCATTTATAATTCAAGTAACATATTACGGAGCAGATCTAATTTTATTGTAATTTTTACCATTTTCTTATTAAAGGGTTCATGTCTTTACATAATTTTTACAATATTTCGAAAATAAAATGTTCTTCGAAAAAAAAGTAACTTTGAAAGGCTAAAACACAAAACTCCTACAAAAAATAGTGAATAATGTCTGACCATATTACTCCACATCACAATTTGTACCATCATTTGGTAGCATGAGATTTTTAATGTATGGAAAATATTTTGAAGAGAGAGAGATAAATTCGTGACTTATGTATTCTAAAATGATTATTCTGGAAGGACATTTGTATGAGGGATATGTGAAAAAATTGGTCAATCATTACCAACTATAAAAGATTTGGTCTTTATACAAAAAAAAACTTCTCTATTTCAAATGTGGCCTGTTCTTTAATCCCAAGAAAGCGTTTAAAAACGGTACATGGACATAATTAAAACAACTTAAAAATTGCTCTTAATCCGATTAATAATTCTTACAGTATAAGTTGTTCACCTGAAATAATATTTCAATTGTGTTTTCATTTAATTTGCTTAAAGTAAATTACTTTATTTACAGAGAAATTACATTGAAATTATTGCAAGTTGTTCGTTCTAATTAAATATGAAACTAGTTCGTACATTTTTCTTTTTTCTGGCAAAAAAGTTTTTTTTTAGTGATTGAATGGCCAAACTACTTAACTTAATTAAATAAATATCATCTAATTGCCTACTCATGCTTTAAAAAATAATTAGTTTTAGTTTATTGTCATTTAAATGCTGGCAGGTCCAGCAGCCTCAACGTTCAAATAATCAAAATTGATTCGCGTACATTTCACATTAATTTATCAACAAAAGACCAGCAAAATAAGGAAAAAAAAAATTTTTATACCAACAACCACTTACTTGGAACAATAATTGGGGAAAAAGTACAAGATAAACGTAACCAGAATGTCAACACAATGACAGTAGATAGTTTGTAGAACAATTTTTTTTTCTGAATTTTATACAAACAAGTATATGTTCGTATGTAAGTATGTCATTGTTAAATTATTGCTCTAATAAATAGCAACCAGTGTTGCCAACTCTTGCATCATTTAAAGCACTGTAGGTCAAGTAAGGTAAAAGAGGGTAAAAATTAAAAAAATTTCGTGTAAAAAATCAACCACATAAACTTGTTATTGGCGGAAATGCTTGAGAGAAGCATACTATAACAATATGCAACAGTTTTATCAGTTTTTGCTCAAAAGTTGATTCAGATTTGGTTATAACGCCAATAGCAATAATGTACGTAGTACGTACTACGTATAACTTCAATAAATAAATATTTTTACATTTTCTGGAAAAAAATTTGGTTTCCTTGATTTTTTTTTATTTTAAAATAAAGTCAAAAAATTTATGCTTTTGAACTTTATTTGAAATAACTGCTGAACAGCGTGCATTTGCACATCAATACAATCTCAACGTGTCTGCTCACTTCAAAAAGTCATGAAGTCCTGGGAAAAATGTTTGCTAATAAACTATTCTATACTATGCATGCCAAATTAAGACTTTTGCAAAATTTATTGATAGTACAGGTTCGATTTTACTATCAAATTCTAATAAAACCACTTTGCCAAGGTTGGTGACCATTTTCTTTCTATTGGTCTTTAAAAAATGGTGTTATCAGTTTGTGTTCAACAGCTGGTTTAGATTTAATTATAACGCGAAACTACATTAAGCAATATTGTTTCTTAGGCTCCATCTAATTAATATTTTTACATTTTTCAAAAAAAAACCCTGAACTTTGTGTATTTATGAACCAAAAAAATAAAAATAAAATAATTTTTGCCAACATATGATAATAAAAAAAATTTTGGTTACAACAAACTGTCCCAGGTATTTAACAAAATTTCGGGTATTGCATAAGCAAAAAGGCACCAAAAATACCAAAAAGGCGCCAAAATGGCAACTCTGATAGCAACGAAGGTGTAAGAAGAAGGAGAATACATCCGCATATGTAAGTACCTACACATCGAACGATTAATATCAAAACCTCCGAACTGTCAAAAGACAAATTTTTCAAGAGATTTTTTTTTATTATATTGAAACAAAATTTGAAAATATTTTAATGCAAAATATTACTAATTAATGGAAAGAACATATTAACATTTACGATCATTGTGTTTTCCAACATTTTGAAGTACATATTTACATTGCGGTTTTCACTAAAGACCCTTAAAACATGTATGAACATAAGTTGTGTTCAATAACTTTCCAGTAATTATTAGCAACGAGAGAGTAAAAAGAAATATTATCAAAATTGCTCTCAAAAATATTTAAAAGTAAATGAACACTTTTACAGTCAAAACTTGCAAGCAAATGTATTTTGTTATTGTAAACTTATAAAAATTTTAAACTTAAATTTTTTTTCAAAGCATAATGACAGAAAGACTGTTTGAATAATTTCTGATAGTAAAATTTTTACTAGCAGAAATTATCAGAAACATTTTTGTTTCTAAACATATTACGCTCTTTTTTGGCTCTCTAGCTGCTAATTTTTTGTGTACGTGAACACTTACTAGTAATAATTATCGAAAATAAGTGATAATTTTCTGTAAATGAACACACCTATAGTAAATCAACTATAATGTCACCAAATAACTATAAAATCTTATTGCTGCAGAATTATTCCCTTAAGAGTTACTATGATTAAAACTTACAATAAACTCCTAAAAATAATCAATCTAATAGATTTACAACCATTTGAGTAACAAAAAAAATTTCTTACAATCTGTCTCTTGCGATAGCTTGGCTCTTAAGTCACAACATATTCCCACCATTATTTAATTAATTATCACAATTATTCAACATTTAGCACGCTTTTATGATAAATAAAAAAAAGAAAAACTGTATAATAAAACAACAATAAAAGCAGAAAGAACAAACGAAGCTAAAATTAAAATGTTACTAATAATAGCAGTAAATCTGATAAAGTGCTACTAAAATATGTACAAATGTACATTCATTCATCAAAACTTGCAATAAAACTCGCATATAGAACGTATGTGTCCCAGACAAGGTTCTTTAGATAACGACACCAACGACATTGTTGTATTTATGAATGTCACTGGAAAGAATTTTATTATTTCTTCATTGTTTCTGTATTTCGCAATCTTTACCAAGTCTTTCATTCCATTTGTAATTTCTTTAATATTCATTTACAAATCTTTGAAGCAAACATTTTTAAAGTTTCTTATCCTACACAGAAAAAAATTATTCCAAAATTTTTTTCAATTAACTCATTAATCAAAAAATGTTTAGTTTTTAAATAAAAATTTAATTGTTTCAATAAAAATGTTAATTGTTTGCAAGTTCTACAAAAAATCTGCAATCTTGCCTAAAGCTTTTTTTTTGTTTTTCCTTTGCTTGTGCAAAGCTCACCTCACGTTCACTTGCTGAGGTTGCATTTTTTAATGTGGAGGTATATAAATAATGTAAATGTATACTTGAATGTAAATTACACATAATACTTCATAAATAATTAAATTATTAAAACATAAATAAATAGAAAAAAATATAAAAAAATAACAAACCAAAAAAGTTTTTATTTTTTGTATTTAATTTTAGATTTGTCTGTGTTTTAATCAAATCGATTAATTAATTCTTTAATTGAAAATTTTTAAATAAATTATTTAATTGAATATGTGAATTTCTTGATAGGCTGTAATCTAAACATTTTTTTAATCAAATTAACAAATTTTTTAGTTGAAAATTATTTTTATTTTTTTGATTTGATAATAAAATCATATGAAAATATTCTTCAAACTATATGTAACCACACGTTAATGAAGGGTGTAGGAGATTAACTAAATGTGACTTTAAAATTTCAGTTCTTAAGTCGTTAATTTGTTATACTTACGTGAATATTATTTTATTTTTTAACATAACCTGTCAAATTACTAACAATTAGCAACGTTAATTATATAGTTGAGTGTTAAAAATTTTGCCTAATATTTCTGGAACATTATTATTTAGAAAAAAAAATTAAATAACTTTTATTAGTTTGTATATTTACATAGTTTTTGTAAATCCACATGACATACTTATGCACCTGGTAAGCGTATAGTGTGTTTGTCCAAATGTTTGTAACGCCCAAAAGCAGTTATATTCTAAAACCAGTAATCCAGTAACACCAATCGGCTTAGAATCACATTCCGAGTTAAGTAAACGGCGACCGTTTTGATCCGGCCTTCTATGACCAAAGTGAAAATCGCCGCTTACAAACTATCAAAATAAGTTTATCGAAAATAACTTCTCCAATTACTTCTCCATCAAAGTTTTTTTATGCCACTAAAAATCATACTGATTTTAATTGGGATCGATTCTTTATTTACCATAGCTCCTGTATATGAAAGTTTTTCATCCAGAAATTTCATTTAACCTAACGAACTGCAAATATGTTATGCTTTTAAGATATACAAAACATATGCAAAAGTATTTTTAAATAGAAATGGACCTACCAGTTATTGTAAAAATCGGTCAATTGTTGACCCACCTTCTGATTGAAGTCTTTATTTAGAACTCATGTTACCCCCACAATTATTTTAGGCGCGCTAGTATCAGATATTAGAATAATTTTAATAACTCTTAAATAAAAAAGAAAAAATTGTACAATATTAACTGGCTATTGATCCACAACTTACCTCGGGTGGCATAAAAGTTCCACTTTATAAATAGCATTAGATAGTATTATCGAAATGAAATCGCACACACACACGTCGTTTTTAAACAGAATAATTTTTAATAAGACTTTACCTTTCATAGAAGTTTTATTCCAGCCATTATGGTAAGGAAACTGGCTAAGCGTGAATCCTAGCAAAATGGAACTAGTATTTTTCACCAGAAAGCGAAGGGTTTGGGTTTTTAGATGTCCAACGCTTAATGGGGTGAGGTCTAATATCTTGGGATATTTCTTGATGTAGAAGAAAAAAATACAGAAAAGGTTCAAGAAGGGCTTTAGCACATGTTAAACATGCACAAATTCAAGAGAGATCTAGGGCTTGCAACTAAAGATGGGTTTACACAATGGTTGTAAGACTAATTTTTACATATTAGAAAAGGCTTGTTATAGTCAGCCTCTAACTAAGGTCGAAATATGTGCTTAGTGTCACTGGTGCCATGGATGTTATTCTCCACATAGTAAATATTGAGTAATGCGTGAAGGAAATGCCGGCAAAAAGCTTAATCAGACAAGGAAAGGCAGAATAAATAAAATTTCCTAATAGTAGCCACACTACGCAATTGTGGAAAATTGGGCTTGAGGACGGACCTTATAATCATAGAGGTCAGTTTTAAAGGAACACTATAGATAATAATTCCAAAGAGGAATTAAATTGTGGTCAAATTATATGTAAGAGGGGTGTGAAGTTTTAACTGTCGGATCCAAGATGGAAAGACATCAGATTGTCCTTAGGACTATTTGATGACTGTATAACAGGCAAATAAACTAGACCCTTAGGGCAACATATCTTATACTAAAACATGTTTTAAAGGACTGTAGTGTCATTATTTTGTGTTTTCTTTCAGACAGCCCTTAGAGTCATGAACGCGGATTGAGTCAAGTTTTAGATAGTAAGGGATTGCAGAAAGACCCTTGGTTAAATTATTGACATCTTCTATGTGCGACATAGCTTGTAATAAAATTGCTGACGATCTTCCTCGTATTGGTTCGGCTCTTTAATTGACATATATGGAGAAACCTGTAAGACCACCAATGGGTCACTATTATGAAAAGGTACAACAATATAGCTTAATATGATAGGGGAACAGAAGTGACCATTGAATAGCTACGGCCATATGGCCATGTATATAAGAAAATTTAATTTCATGATCACGATTGGGTTCAAAACTTGACACTGTTTGAGCTAGGACGAGCAGATTGTATTGCGGCACTCTGGACTCTTGCAGACATCTCCTACTGCTTAAAATAACAAAACCATATGCTTAAGTGGTTTGGTAAACGATTCCAGGAAGAGCTAAGCGATATTTTGACGTGCAAACTGAAAAATATAATTTAGTTCATCATCGAAATCTTTCTGTCTTACTTTTGTTCTTTTAAGCCAATGTACCCAGGAGATCTTCGATTACTAACGTAGATAATATTGTGCCTCTCTTCATCACCCTCCGCAGCCTAAACTAACCTACTGACAGCAAGTCCGCGAAATATAAGCTTCACAAGCAAAATTCACTTGATGTAGGGTATAATAAAATCAGTACTAACCGACTTTGAATTTTTATACAAAATATTTCTAATTATATTCTTAATTAATTAATTTATTATTTGTATATAATTTCAAAAAGTTTTGTTTAAGATTTTATCATGAACCGGTTTGATATATGAATGCATCAGTCGCCGCACACTAAGTTGCATTAAAATTGAAAAATAATAAAAGTCCTGACAAATATTTATTATCTCCTTATCACTTGTGGACAAATACACTAATAAAATTTAATCGCCTTTTTGTATTAATTCATAAATAAATTAATATAAATTACAATCAAAGCATCCCTGCAGAGGTTGTATTTTTATGAAATTTTTATTTCCAGTTTTTTTTTTAATTTTATCAACAAAATTGTATAAATTGTGGTTTTTTTACAACATGAAAGAAGAAGAAGAAACACTTATTTAATATGTCCCATAAATCTAAAGATTTATGACAAATATTTCATGCCTTTTTAATAATATTGGCCAATAATTGAAAAGTTATGTTTCGGGTTTTTATTTGGATGGTAAAAAAAACATTTAATTCGTTTTTATTCTTTGGCGTTCTTTTATGGCAAAAAATTTTTATTGCGGCTCCTTAAACAGTTTGACTTTTTTAACATCCAACTGTTTATTGATTTGTGAAAAGCTGTTTCATTTTGATGCAACTTTGTTTTAAACAGTTTTTATTTATAATAAAACAAAAACAAGTACAACAAAGAATATGTCAGCCAAAGTATTCAATTCTATATTCTTTTAAATTTAAGATAACGATTTTAAAAACAATAAAAAGTTTATTAATTTTAAGCAAACGAGATAAGCTCAGCGTTTTCAAAGGGTTTGTTATAAAACAAAACCTATCGAACGAGTTTAGGTTCGACTGCAGCCCTGTCTCAAACCTAAATATTAAACTAAAAAAAAAAGTAATTTAATAATTAAGTAATAAGTACTTGTGAAAGTTTTGTAATAATGTTAACTTTTTTCTTATCCTTTAAAGCCTATAATATTTTTCAAACATGTTTTTAATTTATGCTTATTTATAATTGAAAACTCAAGTCGAATATTTATAAAACAAACAATATAATTCTTGCAATTTAACATTTTACTATTATACTCACACAGCCAGTCAGTCATTCAGTCAATCTCTATAACATGTTAAATATTCTTGAAATCTATGTTATTTGAATATTTGAAGGTCCACACAGAAAAACACAAACAATAATTTACAAATTTATCCAATAATATTGACATTTATTAATGCATTTTGTTTAGAGGCAACAGAATAAAAAAAAAATAAATATATTTCGTTAAATTTAAAAGTTTATTACAACAGCAGCAACGGGACACACAAAACAACCAATAAAATAGCTTAAGGCAACAGCGTTGACAGTAACGAGCAAAGTTATTTTAAAAAAACTTTGTGTAAATAAATTGCCATTTGGGCGTTTTACCAAAAGGCTTTTTAAGTACGTACATTAGACATAAATAGACATAATTCAGTTTGTTTTAGGGTACAAAATACGTTTTTTCGTAGGAGATTCATTAAATACTAGCAATTAACCCTCTACTTCGTAAACGCAATTTTAAATGTTTACTTAAACAAAATACTAAGTGCGTGATTTTTTTATGTAATCTTAACTCATAATCTTTAATTTTCTTTTTTTTTTTTAAATATGAATGTAGAAATGTACCGAAAGTATAAAAAAAGTACTTTTTGTATATGATTTCATATTTCTGGAATTAAAATCTTAAACATACAAAAGCCTTCCTGGAAATGTGAAGAAGTACTTCATGTCCACTTAGAAGTTGACTTCTGGCCTCAAACGGAGTTAAACGATTTTTATTTAATATTTCTAGAATCAAAATTTGCAAACATTTTTAAAATACCAAAATTGTGAAGAGTATTTTTTGTGCCTTTTGCTGATTTCTGACCTCTATTTGGGTTCAAATCCTTAAATTTTTTTTATTTTCGAATTATCATCTCAATATATGAAAAAATTAAGCAAAAATTTATAGATTCTCATTTCAAAAAGATTATAAAAGTTAAAAAAAAATTTGAAAAAAAAACGTTTTGCTAACTTAGTTGACCTTTGGCCTTAAAAAATACAAACTAATATTTTTTACCCTTTTTACGCCTCAGAATCCGAAATTTTAAAAAAAAGTACCAAAACCATACTCATATATTTTCGATACTTGCGGAACGCAATTTAAATTTTATTTCCATTTTTACTGGTTTAAAAGTTACAAAAAGTACTAATAAATAATTTTTACCCTTTTTACTAACCCTGAGGGTACAGAATTAAAAAATACCAAAATATTTTTGTGACCTGTCAAAGGTATCTGAATAATTTTTCTAACTTTATTGGTTTTAAATTACAAAAAGTACCTAGAAAGTACCAATATATAACGTAAACCTTTTTTTTACCCCTGGACTTAAACAAAAGTACCAAAACCATACACATATATTTTCGTGACCTGTCAAATGCAATTTGCACTATTTTTTATTTTTATTGGTTTGAAAATTATAAAACAGACCTAGGCACTACCAAAATTAAGTTTTCACCCCGTTTCAACACTTAGGATCCAAATTTTTAAAAATTGTTAGTTTATTTTTTTTTTATTTTTTTCTAGCATGTACAATTGAGGAGCCATTAACATATATTTTTATAACTGATTATATATTCCACATTTAATTTTGCGTACTTATGTACCAAGTGTCAAAATACCCCATTCGATTGCAATCGAGTAAAATTTTGATTTTTTTTTAATTCCTTAAATTGCTCCTTGATTTTTTTTTATATGAATTTTATGAAAAATTTTTATTATGGTCACCCTAACAAATTTTATTATACCCACACCTTGTACGTCCGTTTGGCTAAGTACCCATGTAAGTGCATATTTATTCCCTTTGATCAAACTAAAGGTCGCTTTAAAGAGAGATATTTTGATAGAACTGGCAGAGATATGTTTTCTGGTAAAAGGACAAATCCTTTTAAAATTGCGGATGATCAACGTATTATATCACATAATCTCCATACAAATGTCCTTCTTGACTAAGCACTTTGTCCTAAAACTGTCACGGATATTACTCTATTCTGGGAATCTTAAGCTTCTGGCAATCTTAAGGGGCTTATACCACTAAATATATTTATGAATTTAATTGTGTCGTCATTAACCCAATATACAAAAGTCCCACTCCGAATTTAACACCTTAAACTGGGATTAAATAATGTCACTAACAGGCATGTTCTGAAAATCCCTTTTTGTGAAAGTGATTTAAAACCACCAGAAAACACAAAACTTTTAAAATTTTTGAGATTTTAAACCGGTTAGCTAAATGCCTGCCAATTTAACTCACTTGGTTATATGTACTTTCAAACCATTTTCATATTAAAAAAAAATTGGCTCCAAATTTTAATTCAGTTTGCAATAATTTACCACTTTTTAATTTATGTCATATTGTTGTATAACACCGCACTACAACCTCATTTAACTTAATGTCATTAAGTTAAAACAAAACCGCCGACAATATTCTGAAAACTTTTTGTGGCAAATTTATGAATGTTAAACAATTCTTTGTATCCAATAAATAAAAGAGATGGAAGAAACATTTAAAAAAGAAAAACGAAAAAATATTTTTTTAAACAAAAAATAGATGGAAAAAAAGTTAAAAATTTCATCCTTTTTTTTTGTTTTTGTTTATTCCTTATTCTACTACATTCGTTAAAGGCATCGTGCCTTTAATGGATTTGCATTGTCGCGTTTAAGACAAGTTATACCTTAGAAACGTTTTTTTCTAAAAGGTTGAGGTACATAAGTGTTAAACGGAAAACATTTGGTAAATGACGCGTTAATTTTATAATTTAAACATGGCTAAAATACTAAATAGATTTTTTGTTTGGTAGCACGTTTTTGAACTTTAACCATATCCTTATACAAGGCTGTTATTTTTAAGCCAGTTTAAATGTGTTTTAAAAAATCACGTTTGTTAAAGAAGAATAAACGCACATGATTAAAAGTATGTGTACTTAACAATAATAAGAAAAATTAACCCAGTCCACATGATTCTCTATCTCGTTTTAGTAAACAATAACATCAATTTAAGATTTCAGAACGAAAACCTCTGTCGTTAGTACCTCACTTTGTAATTAATTTAATTACATAATTTATTATGTCTGTGAAACTTTTAATAAACAAACAAATAAATTTGTTATTTTTTCCTTGTTTTATTTAACTAAATAATTACACTGTTCGACAAATTAAGGCATTTTTTTTAAAACATTGTAGTGAAACGTTAATTCTAAAAGCCCATGTTGAGTAGATAAATTTTGTAGAATAAACTTCGAGTCTTGCTGGTTTGAGATTTTTAACAGTTTTAATATTTTAGTCAGATGGAACATTTTATTATAAAAGTGAAAAAAAAAATGTTAAAAAGTTAAAGTCTAAAAGAATTTTTATTGTTAAATTATTCGGGATAATTTTTAAAGGAGGACTCTCTAGCTGGAAAAAGTTTTTTTTAAAAAGACTTCTTAAATGTCTTTCTAAAATATTCTACAAAATATTTTGCCTGGAATATTTCACTATTAATAAAGTTCATAATATTTTCTTATTCAAATTAGCAAATGTAAAATAATTACAATTTAATTATGCTCAAAAAAATGTGAAGCTCGAAAGCTTTTCGTATTAGCTCGCACTTTTGGGTAACGGACTTTATGTACAATTTTGGTGTTTTGGTGATCTTACCCAAGGAACCAGGCCAACCAACCAACCAACGTTAACCCCTTTTTTTAAAACGATCCCCACTAATTTCTACATTATAATTCTGAGAATAAAAATTTTCTCAAACATTAACTTACAGTATTTTTTTCCTTTAGTATAATCCTTTTAAAACTAAAAATATTTAAACGTTGACCCTCAACATAGCCTTCAGATAAAAAGGGTCACAAATTTGTTAAAAAAACGCTGCTGGATACTGTTATTATTTAATAATTATATTTTATTCTTATCAAACCAAATGGTGCGTACTTAAAATGTATTTTGCAGTGCCAAATTTATTATTTGAGGGGTTCTCAAAAAATCGTATTAAATGTTGGTTTTTTTTTGCAGAAAGTTTACACAAATGTTCCCTTTCTTAACACTCAGCTAAGTTTTCTCTACCACGTATGTTAAAAAAGTAAACATTTTTTAAAATATGGAGTTTTATTAATATCGTTTAAGACCCGGTAAAGTGCGCGTATTTTCTAGTTTAATCTTCAATACTCCTGCAAAACTCTCTATATGATTTAGCAGTTTATTCTCAAGTTAACACTGTTGTTAACATATAAAGTAGTCCATTTTGCAAATACCGTCATCTTGACTGCCAGTTTGCGTATTTATTGTCGAATTATGCACAATAGCAAATAAATTTCTGTGGCAATACATTTCAATCATATCGAATAACAATTTACATAATTTTGCTTACTTAAGAATAGAAGTTAAAATAAATTTTCAAAAAATTTCGTTTTATTAACAAAGCGGACTTTGCAAAGACTGACTTCTTTTATATATAAATGTTTTAACAGCTTTTTGACTTTATAACAATTTTCAGATGTTGTCATTGAAGAACAATAAAATTATATAAAACCGCAATAACTTTCACAAAAAGATAAAAATGTTTAAAAAAGCCAACAATTGTGGAAGTGTTATGACAGTTAAATAAAAGCAAATAAAAATGTATCGTAAGAAAGAGGTGAAGTTAAAACTGTTGACTTTATTAAACAACGAACAATTAATAGCAGAAACAAAATAAACGACTTCAAGTTGTTTGTCCGACACTTTAGTATTTATTTTGTGTTTTTGTTAAATTAAGTCATCTTCTTTATTTGCACACGAGGAGAGAACACCAAATTTCAATTATAGACACACTAAATTATTTCTATTTTTGATCATCATTTTTTATTAATTAAATTTTATAAAAGGCAATAAGGATTTGGCATAACTGAATGTTATAATTTCTTACTTCTGTATTTATAAACAGAGCAGCGCTTAAAAATACCCACATAACTTGAAATGCTAAATTCCTTACTTTGGGTTTCCCCAAAAATACAAATTATATTATAAAAAAATTCCAAGTTTAAAATAGATTTTAAATACTGATTTTGTATGAAAAATTTGTTTGAAAACATTTAAAATTTATAAATTATTTATGAATATCCCCAATAGAACTTAAATGTTATTTCATTTAAATTTTAATATAAAACAAATTTTAATACGATAACAAGTTTTTAAAAAATTTTTTACTTTTAAAAAAGTATTAGTTTTCCCTTTTTAATGAAAAGCATTCCTTCTTGTTTATTGCTTTCCTTTATTAATAAAAAATTATTCCTTCTTATATATCGTTGCCTTAATATAAAAACATCCTAACTCTTATTTTTTATGAGCCCAGTTTTTTGTTTATTTCGGTAAATTGTCTTCTCATATATCACAATTATCAAAAAAATCCATTTAAAAAATACAAGTTAGGTCATTTCTTTATTATGGTAACGATATTTATAACTAAGTTAACTGTCATAGCTCCTCTAAAATAAAAATCTTTATCGACTTCACAAGTTAATTGGAAATTTTTCATTCTTTCAATAACAAAAACCCAAACTATTGCTGCAACACGCCACTCAAAAACAAAACATGAACAAATTAAAAAAAACTTACAAAAATAGAAAAAAAAAATAAAAATATTTTAATAAAATTTCAAAGCAGAGAAAAACAAACAATTACAACAAAAGTTAATTGGTTATTATGTTGCATGTTTAATAAAAATATATTAATTAATAAACAATTTAATTTTTAATTCCAGCTTTAGTAAGTCTTAGTTCAATGATTATTTAAAAAAATGCTTTAAGATCTACTATCGTATGTACTGCAAATACAAACATACATATGTATCATATACATATCACACACTAAATAAAAGACAGTCACAACTCAAAATCACTTTTTCCATGTGAGTTTTCTTTCTGCTTTAAAGAACATGATTCTAATTGTAAAGCAAAATTGATTTTATTTTTATTATTATCAAAACCGTCTTAAAATACCATTAACTAAAATGTAAACAAAATTTTTCGATTCGTTTAAGATTTGCGAGAAAATGCTAAAGAACAAAGAAACGCTTTTGTTGAATTTTGAGTTGTGACTATTTTTGTTTTAGTGTCTCATATGTATACAAAAAGTTAACAACATATCATGGAAATTAATTTTATAATTGTTATTATTATTTTTCAAACTATGTGTAAATAAAAAATTTAAAAATTAATTTAAATTAATTTATGTTTTATGTAGGAGGCAGAGTCGTCATACCCACTTCCTTTTCTCCCTCTCTATGTGCCTGTCAAACACACACGAATTTTTACAGCCATTTTATTAAAAAATAAACTGTGGAGACATTATGTCTGCAAGATTTAACAAGAATATTTCATTTAACGCTTGATAATGATCCATTCATTGTAATTAAGTACATGGATGAACAACCAAGAACGTCAGCTTTTGGTAATAAATTTAAATTAAGAAATTTTTAAAAAACGTGTTAACATAATGAGTAAAAATTAATTTGTAATTTACATTTAATAGTTTTGAATTTATAAAGTTTTGAATTCTGTTTGCTATGCAAAAGCTTATAGTGGGAAGGGGGGCAGAATTTACATACAAATTAATATTGAAAGCCAAAACAAACTTCAAATATACTTGAATACTCATTTACAATCGTTTTATTATACCCTTCACCTAAGTGTTAAGGATATACATAAGTTTGTCAATCCGTTTGTAATTTCTTTAATATCCATCTGCGACCCCATAAATTATTTATTTTCTTGGCCCTTGTAGATAGGGAAGTCGATTTAGCGATGTCCGTCTGTCCGTGCTATGGTTGAAATCAACTTTTTGATGGCCCCCGATGTCGCATAGACCAGTAGGTGGTATCAAACTATTAGAAATGTCTGCGAGCAATTCGCTATTGAAACACAGAAAAATCGCGCAATAACTGACTGAAATATAAGCAGAAAACCAAGACTACCCCTGTTTATTTCTTCAAAATTTGTACATAAAACCCCCTACAACTGGTGCAATATAAGATCGACTCCCATTAGTTTTTTCACAAACATTTTTGTGAAACATACTATCATCCTAGCTCCGCCTCCTAACAGGGTTGCCAAACAAAATTTTATTTTTTTAAATCACTCCCACAGCTTACAGGGTGCTCCTACAAAGGTCAAATGTAAGGCCGATCCAAATAAGTTTTTCCTAGTAGGATAGCCGTAGAAAGTTTTTAAAAAATTAAGGTAAAAACTTATACAACTTCCCCGCAGTCACCCTAATAGGAATGAAATGTATCACAGATCCCCATTAGTTTACCCCTACAGACATATTCCTAGAACATACTTAACCCTTGTATCGTATCCATCACCTAAGTGGGTGGCCATACAAAATTTACATTAATTATGTAAAAACGCCCATAACTTCCCCAGAGTCAGCCTTAGAGAAATAAAGTGTACGGCCGATCCTAATAAGTTTTTCCTGCCAAACATATTTCTAAAATATACTTACCTTCTACATCAAACGTCTAAGGGGGCCTCCAATACAAAGTTTGAAAGAGGTTATAAGTCTCTTTTACGGCTTTCAGCGTGCCCGTGAATAGGTCAAATGCAGCGATGACCCTAACTCATTTTTCTTTACAAACATTTTCCTAAAACATATTAATACCTTATCTACACCCCCAAAGGGGGTTGGCATACAACATTTTAAAAAATAAGGATAAAAACGCCTACACGTTGTGAAGGGGTTTAGTTGTTTTTTTACTAGGACAGACAAGGAAAGTATATTTCTTCAAAAACTATAACAAAAAGGAAACAAAATAACAATTTAGAACCAATTTTCTTGCAAACATCTGATTTTTTATCACAAATCCCCTTAATTTGTTATCCATTAAAATGAATAAGGTTAAACTTACCAGGTAAGAAGAACTTCCGTTTAGCTTATCGGACACTTTAGCTTAAGGCATACTTGCAATATCGAAAACCTATTTATCTATCATTTAATAGGCAGATACAGTTTTGGGTCTTAGTTTTTAATATGTATTTTTCAACGCTTTCCGCCCTAAACATTCCGAATAACTGAGTATAAAATGTATTAAGGAAAAAGTGATTTTCGGAAGTGGAACTTTAATGGGATCCAGGGATCCAATCAAAAAGCAATCATTATAAAATTCAATACGGAAAGACCATTATATTGGGGACATGTCTGTCGTTAGCTAAAATGCAAAAAGGAGAAACTAACAAAAAACTTTAAATAGAATTTTTTAATGGATTTTTATAAATTCCATTAAATTCATGTCTTGAGAAAATTTTACACTTTTACGATCAACAATTACGCTTTTATTAACAAAAACAAAGGAACATATCTATAGTTTAGTTTTCATTTTACAAAGTTATTCTTGTTAACTACGCCTTTTGCATTTTAGCTAACGATGTACTTAATTAATAATAATGGGCCGATCATCAATACTTTACCAAAAAATCTTTCTTTGCCAAGCTTCATCAAAATATCCTCAAAAATGCGATCTGTAATACCTTAAACACAAGAAATAAATCGACACCCAGCAAAGCGAACGGACGGACGGACATGCACTTATCGAATCTGGTAGTGGTTTTGATTCGATCAGTGTAATTGGTGGTAGACCTTCGAATATAATTTTTGGTCATTACTTGTTATCTGCACAAACGCATGGGGTCGTGGATCTAAATTAGTGGCGCCCAATAAAAGAAAATTATTTATAAAAATATATGGGTGCTTTCCATTGTGTTAATTTCCAAAAAAAAGAGAAAGAAAAAACCCTTGTTAAGGCATGCAAACAAAACAAGTTCCAAGTTTTCATGTAAAAAATATTTGATGATTTTGTGACTTTTTTTAATTTAAAATTAAAAATTTTTATTTTATTTGTTTAAAGTTTTATAAAAAAAATAAATTTTTAATCTTTTTAAAAAAAATAAATATATCTTCTTAAAATTTAACAAACATTTGCTTAAAAATATTTTAAAACAAAATTTCCATATCCATAAGTGTTTCACTTTTAAGTTGTTAAAACTGTGACATGTATAAATTGCTGCACTTTACTTATATCCTTTAATCTCAAAAAAATAGTTCTCACTGTTTTCTTTTCTTTTTTTTAATGATAAGAAATTGTCTTTCTTTAATCAAAAAAAAAATGCTTATTGATTTTCTATCTTTAAAGAAACAAAAATAATTATATTTTATCCACATTATTTTATATCTGTTGCAGACACAAAGATATCGTTAGAAATAAGAATCCAATTATAGCTTGAGAAACAAAATTAATGTCATTAAAAGTGAAAAATAATCTACAGCCATTCATTCATTCATTTACTTTTGTAACAAGTATGAACAGGGAAAATAGTCAGAATTGTTTAAGCTCGACTAACTTGATTTTACCCAACGTCTCAATTTCGTTTGGATACGACATAGTACCTTTGGTATTTGTAAGTGTTAAACTGATTTTCAGTTAAAAAATAATGCCTTGGCATCTATAATAACGTTTTGCCACTAAAATTTATTATTAGTTTATGCAGTTATCTGTGAACTGAGGATTCATGGGGGTATGACATACACCCACACAAGGTAAAGCTTCAGTTAGTTGAACCACAGACTCAGCTAAGTGTAAGCGGCGAAACCTTCCTCAGGTTAAGAGGTTGGGGTCGGACTTCAGAAAAAAATCCTAAAATGAAAGGCACAATAAACAAGAATAAACAAATTACCGAAAATGTTAACAACCGGATAGGTACCGCAAAGCATTTACGTAACAACACAAGGAGAAAGCAAGACGTCGTGAAGCTGCATTCCCAACTAGCCGACCAAACCTACTTCAACAAGTTATCTCAACTCCTTCGATTGAACCCTCTTATTTCCGATGATATCAGCGGGTAATGGCAGAATACACGCAACTTCATAAAAAAATCCACCACCGAAGCTAGAAATGTGGCATTCAGGGCAACATTCGCGCCAATGACAATTCGAAAACCGCCTATTCCAAAGAAGAAGAAAAATTGGAAAGAAGGAGATTGAGGTATATGGTAAAAGGAATGATGCCAGAAAATTCTACCAATGGTAATACACCAAGCCAATTACTCGCATTCTGGCATAGCTTTGTGTAGGGATGAAAATTACAGTCTGGTGACCATTACCCCGATTGTGCTTAGGACTTGCAAACAACATTTCTTCAGCTTGCCAGCGGTTAAAGGACGATCCTTTTTACAAAAAAATATTTTTTTTAATAAAAGCCAAACAAAAATCTTTTAAACATCTGCTTACTTCCTGTACAAACGAATGGCACTTTAAAGGAAGAGATATCCTTTAAGAAAAAGAATTAGATAATAAGTAACCCAACACCATATTCAAACAGTTTTATTGACGCCCTCTAAAATTGGCACGAAAACCATCTATAAACAACAACAAAAAGGAACAATATTTTTGTTTCTGCTTTTACTTAAATAAAATTGACTTTATTCATATGTATGTACATATCGTTACCTTAATATAGAAAAGCCCTAACTCGTAATTTTTTATCAGCCCAGATATTCGTCTTTTTCCAATAAATGGTCTGCTCACATATCGCAATTTGTCACAAAAATCTTGAGTTAATAAATACAAGTTAGAGCAATTCTGTATTAAGGTAACGATATGTTTATGTGTAACTAAGTAATGTATTTCAAGTCGGGTTTTATTTTGCTGATTATCATGGACTAATTTGTTGTCGTAGTTTGACTGATTTAATGGCTGCCAAAGAAGACTTCGATAAACGCAAAACATTTTACTTAAAACGCCTACAACATTTTAAAAACCAAATGACCTACAACAGCAATAGTTTTATATTAAAGAAAGCAAACAACTTTTACTCAATATATCATTTGGTATTTTAAGATGTGTATGGCAGTAAGCAATTATTTACGTATTTTTACAATAATGCACAATGGGGCCAGCTTAAGAATACTTGTGCATGTAAATCACAAATCAAATTTTGTTTTTTTTTTTTGGTTTTTTAAAACAATATACACGATTTGTGAAACACACATGTATTTTTAAGCTTTCAGGAAAGTCCCATTGTGCAGTATTTTAAAATTTCCTTTTTGTTGAATCTTTTTAATCTGCATAACATCATCGTTAAGTATGTAACGCCTTTTTTAACAACCAGCACTCTGAGGATGGCCCCTATACATGCATTGTATTGTGTTGGTATTAGGAAAATAGGTTAAGAGAAGGACGATAGAGGGAGTAGTGTTTATGGACATTTTGATTAAATTTCCCGATATTAACTGGGACAGGAAAGATATCATTAGAAAGTTAATTCCACAAACGAACTGTGAGACTAAAGAACGATTTTTCTCTGTAATGCGTAGTGCGATTCACTGGCCAGTCGACCACAAATGGGTGTGCTCTTCTTCAAAGACGAATATCGCGCAAAAAATTCCGGGTTTTAGGATCAAGTTCCCTGATTTCTTCAGAGCACATTCCATTGTAGTATAGGTAGAATAGTTAAACACAACCCACATTGCGACGATGTTCAAGTGAATCGAGGCGGTTGGATACCGCGACGTCACCCACGAGTACCTTCGCCCGTTCCTGTACACGGTCAAGTAGCTCCAAAAGAGACTTCGGAGCACCTGCCCTTACATGAGGCTTATATTCCATTTTCCGCCGGTTATAGGTGGTATAAATAGTTTCAAAAAACCAAGACACCTAGATACTTCTTTCGATACAAGAAAAACGTGTGCCGTCCAACATTTATGCCATCCATTAATACAGACGATGCAGCATGATCCACCCTGCGTTAATGTGTCGAAAGACAACATTCGGTCTTACGGGCATTCAAATCCACCCTATTCGCACGACCCCAACCAGAGTTTAGCTTCAAATTACGGTTAAGGGTTTTATTCATACTCGAACTCATAGCTTCTATCTCCAAGGATCTAAGCCTGTAGTCAAATAAGTATGAATGGCATAATCTGCTATCGTCTGCAAAGGAATCGAAAGGATTTGAAGTCTGACATAAAGATCATTAAGAAAGATAAAAAATAGAGTAGGAGAGAGGATGGAGCATTGCGGTACCCCAGAACGTCTTTAAATGATATAAAAATTAAGTGAAAATGTTTTTTTTTTTTTGTAAAAATGACACATTTTGTTTAATTATTTTACTCGTATAACTATTTCGCCTCGGGCACTATACTTGATATGCATACGTAAGTACATAAAATAAATTACTTTTTTTTAACAAAAGAATAATGAAAACAATTACACATATTATTGGTGAGAAAGTGTGTGAAACTTTTTTTTTAATTCTTTTCAAGCAAAAAAAATAATTATTTGGATTAAAATAATAACTTAAAAAAATCTTAAATGAATGTTTATTAAAAATTTATAAAAAAATAAATATTTTATATATTTTCATGTGTATGTACATATTGATAACATTTTTATTTTGGGAGAAAAAAAGATTTATTTTCTTTGTAGGCACTTTATTATCCTGTTTTTTTTTATATTTTCTTTGTTCAATTTAATATTTATATAAATATTTAATATGTTCATTACATAACATTTACTGTAATTCATTAAAGTCGTTTTTTTTTAGCTTTAAAATTCAAAAACGTTTTCTTTTTTGTTGTCGCTCCATTAAAAAGCCATTAATTTTAAGTTCATTGATTAAATTTTTGATTGACATTAAAACATAAAGTGTCAGCTATAATCTAACAATCTTGTTAGCAGGATA
The DNA here is from genome assembly GCA_963583895.1 of Melanophora roralis. Lineage (NCBI taxonomy): Eukaryota > Metazoa > Arthropoda > Insecta > Diptera > Rhinophoridae > Melanophora > Melanophora roralis. Next base: position 1,876,878 of record OY757189.1, read on the forward strand.
TTTTGATAAATAAAACAATAAATTTTTACACTTAAGGAGAAGACCTCAGACCAAAAGAAAAAACAATCTAGCAAATGCTTATTTAGTTTTACTGAATCTAATAAAGTCATAATCTCTAAAAGGTGTTTGATCTAAGAAAAATTCAATTCTTAAAATTCATGCAGACAAGATATTTATGTTGAAAGAAGATTTACACATACATACAAAGGTTTGTATGTAAATATGTACACACAGAAATATGTACTCGTATGTATTTATAAATGGTTGTAGTTTTTAACACAGCACTTAAGCATTTAACGCTTTAAATGAAATACATAAGTTATCCTTGGAATGCGTACCAAAAGTAAAGCCTTAAACCCCACAAAAAAATTTTTTTAACAACTTGAGGAAAAAATGCTTAATATGAATAAGACGTTATAAATTGTTATAATAAGTAAATATGTTTTTTCCTAATTTTGCTGTGATAAAAGTTTTTTTGAACACTACCTTTTCAATGCGCACTCCTTCATATCTTTGTTAAATATGCTAAAATATGTTTTAGTTCATATGACATATTATGTATGTATGCATGTATGTGTGTATGTCTGTGCACTAAGGTTAAATAAACTATAAACTACATCTGCATACGTTTATTAGAATTTTCATTGTTTAAAATTTAAAATAAGGATTTAAAGTAAATGCTTATAGTATTTTTTGCACTCATCATGTTTCTAGTTTTCTAAAATGTCTTTAATTAAAAAAAAAATGTTTTAAAACTTTTAAAAATTCTATTTAAGATTTAGCAGATATTTTTTTTTTTTTTTTTTTTTAATTTTTTACATATTTTTAATTCATACAAGCAAAAAGTTTATTTAAATTAAAAAACATACTTAAAAATTTTACGCATTAAAAAATATTTTTTTAACAAAACTTAATTTCGTATTGTTGTTATAATTATTATTTTTTTACTTATGTGAAGCACTGTACAATTTATTCAACATTCTTTGTTGGTACTTGAAACGATTTAATAAGCAAAGTTAATGGTATCTTAGCAAAAACAAAGGTTTCAATGAACTTTGCTTTAAAACCGTTCATTTTATAAATTTATATTACAAGTATTAAGACATGGCTTAGATATAAATAAAAATAATTCAAATCATAGAAATTTGTATAAATGATGATACATGCCACTTGTTTTAAGTCAAGGAGGGTAATTAAATAGGAAAATGTATTAATTTTGTAACCAATAACTGAAACTAAATAAAACCTTATTTATCACATCGTTTTTTAAACATTCATTAATAATTCATTCTATAATGTACTTGTTTTTTAATTTTTATGACTTAAATTTTAATGATGATAAATATAGAGAACATTTACTGTTTATGGAAAGCGTGTTGATTTTATAAATCAAAAATTAAGTATTTTTGTAGGTCAAGTTTATAAAGTAGTTTTTGCTTTTTTTGTCTTGTTTTTTTTTTATTTTAATTTTTTGCTAGTCAATTACAAATTTTAGGCACAAAGCCGTGTATGCACCTAAAGCGTAAATTTAAATGTAAAAATACAAAATTGAAATGTTGTTTAGTAAAATGTTCAGGTTTTTAGAATCTTGTTTCATTGCACGGGCATTTGTAATCACTTATTTTGCTTAAAATTAATTTGACTTTTTTTAAGATTTTTTTTTAAAACGATTTTGTTGTTGTTTCCTAGAAATTGGTTGCAATTATTTATTATTTAAGAAAAACTAATTATTTAAATTTTTGCATTTTAAATTTTTATTTAAAATTTATTCGTTATACAAAGTAGAATAAACTTAAGAAAATAATTTATATTAAATACAATATAATTTTACCCATAAAGCAGGCAAACAAATAAACAATATACACGTTTCATATGACTAAACAATTCATAAAATATTGTATAATAAATATATTGTTTATTTGAAAATATATTTAAAAAAAAAAATTGTCAATAAATAACAAAAGTATAATTCTAGAATTTAAATAATTCAAGCTTTCGAAACAAAACCACAGACATTTGACTAAAGTCATGTGGTTTAAATATACAATTTGGGAAAATGTGAAATTTTGCCACAAGTACGACGAGATTAAAGAAAATAAAACAAATCGCTCATTTGCACGAACAACGTCATAATTCAAAAAAAAACATTTCGAGAAAAACGCTTTTGAAGTTTTCAATTTGCTTACATTTACTAGAAGAGACGAGCGGCATTTTCTCTTCAAACGCAAAAAGTAGAAACAATTAAAAGAAGAAATTAAAATAAAGCATAACACTACCAATAATTCCGCATCATTAACTTCAAAAATTGCTTTTTTTGGAGTTAAGAGGTTGTTTCGGCAAATGGGAAATATATGCATTTGATGTGGGGTTTCATTTGGTTTAAGCAAATAAGTTTTTCACTTGTATACACATACCCCGACATTGATAACTTCTAAATCATAAATTATCATGTGCTTAGCATTTTTAGGAAAAGTGTCTTTGTATGTATGTATGTAACATTTAAATGAATAGATATTTTTAAAAAAAGTAGTTTGTCTGAGAAAAAAATGTTTTTTTTAACAAAAAGTCTAACCCACAACCCCCAGACTGGTAGAATCGTGCACTTACCATTGATCTACCGGAGCACTTGAAGGCATCCATATATATATTTTTTAAAGTATATTAAACAATTTTCTTTAAATTTCTGTTGCAATTTTAAGGAACGTTAACATCAAAGTTCTCCTTAAAAACCAAAAGATCAGCAAAAAATTTAATTTTTTAGAGCAGTGTAATAACAAAAGAAATTTAAACAAAAAAGAATTCATAAAAGTTAAATCTTCTGCGGGATTTATCAAATAAGGTTCAAACAGGGAACACAAAAATTTATTAAAAAAATTTCAAATGATATAAACATTAAATTAAAAAAGGCAGTTAAAAGCAGACAACTCTTTAAAGGATTCACTTTTATACAAAAAATTTTAGGATTTTTTTTTTAATTATTATTATTTGGGCAAATCTATTGTTTTAACTTTTGCTCAGAAAAACAAATTTCTTTTTATTTTAAATAATTTTATTGCTTTCATAAGATTAAGGATAAAAAATCAAATAAAGTTTTTTTTACCAAATTTAGACGTTTATTATTTTAAAGTTTAAGATTTATAACTTAGAAGATCTATTTTGATATGAGTAAGAGTTTGTCTATAAAAGGAAAAAATTCAATAAATTATTAATAAAAAAAAATAAATAAAAATTCAAAAATATAAATAACAGACCTTAAACAGTGTATTTCAGTGATGTCAATTAATTAAAAATACACAGTTGAAGTTGAACTTTATGAAATAAATATTTAATTTATTGTTTTAATATGTTAAATGATACACGTTCTTAACATATTAAATTTTAAATTTTCTTGACTGTTAGTAAGTTTGTACGGCTCTATGAAGAAAACATGTGCAAATTTTTTTTACTGTCGGTTTTTGTAAATAATTAAAGCTTCTGGTTGCAACTGCGTAAAATTTAAATAAATAAAAAATAAAATAAACATCAATCGCTTACTTCAAAGTTTGTATTATGAAAGGCATTCAAAGCTAAATTTTCTTTTGTTTAAGTATTTAAAATAATAAACTTAATTTAGTTTTAATCTTGACTTTTATTTTCTTTTTAGAAATATTTATTCAAAGTTTTTTTAATTTAAAATTTAATATTAATATACATACATTCATACAAACATATCTATTGTTAAATCTAAAATAAACGTGACTTTACCGTAATGATCATTTAAGTATTTTTAAATAAAAGTATTTCTAAGCGAAATAAAAAAGTTGCAGTTGTTTAGATTCGACTTTGTTATGCCCTACATAAAAAAGAAACAAGTAAGAGGCGCTGTGTTCGGCTGTGCCGAATCTTATATACCCTTTACAACGTGTAGGGGTTTTTACCAAAAATTTTTTTAAATTTTTTATGGCAACCCCCTTAGGGGATAAGTATGTTCTAGAAACATTTTCGGGAGGAAATAACTAATGGGAGTCTGTGATACATTTTATTCTTCCAACTGTTTCTACCCGATTTTTTTTTACATTTTGTATGATAACCCCGTTAGGGACTGGAGATAGGGGGTAAGTATTTTCCTCCAAAATGTTTGGAAGGAAAAATTTACTAGGATCGGTCTTACATTTGACTTTTGTTGGAGCACCCTGGAAGCTGTAGGAGCGACTTAAAAAAATTTATAAAAATTAAATTTTGTATGGCAACCCTGTAAGGGCACGGAGACAGAGTTTGAGTATGTTCCACAAGCATTTTTATGAAAAAAAAAACTAATGGGAGTCAGTCTTATATTGCACCTCCGGGCAGTTGCAGAGGTTTTTGTGTACAAATTTAGGAGAAATAAACAGAGATAGTTTTGGTTTTTCGCTTATATCTCGGTCACTTATGAGGCTGTTTTTCCATAGCGATTCGCTCGTAGATATTTGTAATAGTTTGATTCTAGCTATGGGTCTATGTATATACCCTTATCACGTTTGTGAAGGGTATAAAAAAACACCCAACATTTTTGATATTTTTTGTAGTAAAAAACTTATTTCAATGACAATACTAAAACTCAACTTTTAAAGGTACACATTGAGTGTGTTTACTGAAGTCAAAAGAATAAGTTTTAGAGCTTCAGAAATTTTATTTTACCATTAGGTTTGGCTCATTATATAAAATAGTGGGTAAAATGTAAAACAGGGAGCTGTGGAAAAGAAGAAAGTGATCCCGCTTCTCCAGTATTTATATGCGAATAAATCTATTAGTACAAGCAAATAATACTCTTATCACATACGGTCGTATAGGGTATAAAAACGATATAAATTCATGTATGAATTTTAAAACTTTTAGTTTTAAACAAAATTGATTTTAACAATCGTTTCTAATAATATGCACACATGCATGCTTAAATGTGTTAAAATATATTTAACTTTTTAAATGCAAACTCGTTTTGCTGAAATAATAAATAATTTTTAATAAAAAATTAAAAAATACATATTACTTGAAAAAACAAGTTTTATTTAAAACGCCAAAAAGATATTTAAATATTTTAAAATAAAGCCTTTTATCAGGGAATAAGTATATATCTATCTGTTTTTGCAGATTGCGTACAAAAAGCAGAGGAAATGAAGTTTGTACAATAAAGCACAAAAGCTACCAAATTTTCTTTTTTGTCTATAAACTGTAAATGTAATGTAAAATATTTAATAAATGTACTTATTGATGCGACATATTTATGTATTGTCCATACAACGTCAAACTCTAAAGAAAAAACACCGATTTTTTTAAACTGGAAGTTTAACAATTTTCATAAAAATTAATGTTTCTTGCAAACACAATTAGCCCGTAAATATTGTTTTTTTACAACATTGAAAATTGCACAATTCTATTGAAGGCATACACAGAAAAATCTAAAAAAACATTTTCAATTAAAAAGTTTGTTGATTTGATAAAAAAAAATGATTAGATTACAACCTATAAAACAATTCGCATATTCAATCAACAACTTTAATTGAAATTCTAAGAAATTTGTAATTAAAATCATTTTTTAATATTCATTCTGATTTTTAAGGTGTTTAACTTAGTTTTATTTTCTTACTGAACTTGAGGTGAGCTTTGCGCAAGCAAAGGCAAAAAAAGTTTTAAGTTAAAATTAGGGTTTTTTTGAAAGAATTTGTAAACAAGCATAATTGTTGGCATTTACTTTTCAAAAACCATTAAAATTTAAATTGAAACAATTAAATTTTTAATTAAAAATACAAAATTTTGATTGAATAATGAGTTGATTGAAAAAATTTTGGAATAGTTTTTTCTATATATAGACATTATTGGTGATTAGAAATCCTACTGCAAACCACAAGCACAAAAGAAATTAGGCTGCTTATTTTCGATAAATTATAATACTTAAGGAATTAAATTTTAAACTTATGCATATAAAATAAAAAATAGAAAAATACTAAGAAAAAATACAAAAAAATAAAATTAATGTTTAAAAAATATAAACGAAAATGTGTAAAACGCAAATTTAAATTCAAAAAGGAAAACCTGGTTATTTGACATTTCAAAATTTAAGATTTGCAATACACTGACATTAGGAACTGCAAAAAATCGGTTATTGGATCGGTTGAAAATTTTTGTCGATCACCCTAAAAAATTCTTAGATTATTCTGCAAACCAACTATTATCAACCCATTAAGGGTGTTGTTAAAAATTAATCAGTTTGAATTTTAAAAACATTAAGCTTTTCTTACAAAAAAACTTTTAAAAAATCTATTCCTTGGCGATATAAATAAAAATTGTATAAAAACATTTTTTAAGCCTTTTTTTCCTAAACTCTGACCTAGGTTAGAAGGACATGCAGTGAGAAACGCTCACCGCATCACCCAGAGACAATTTGTCCATTGTGATTGACTGACCTGATTATTGGCTCCAATTTCTGTAATATGCTTTTGAACTCTTTTTAATAAAAAAAGATTTTAACGTGTCTTAACCAAAAGTAAATACTGGAAAAAAGTTAGAATGGCCTTTATACTTATAAATATGTCTACAAATCTCCATTTATGCTTCTACATTTGTTTTTCTGTTGTCTAGTGTATGAACTTGTATGTACTCGTATAACGTGTAATACATTTTATCTTTTTTTTAATAATTTTTATTATTTAATCTCCTCATAACAGTACGAATAACATAATAAATAATCTAAACGAAAATTTATTTGCAAGTTTATAACATTTAAATTGCATGCAAATAAGCAGAGTCTAGATTGTCTAGAAGAATAAAACAAATAACTTATGAAGAAAAATAATATAAAACAATACCTGCAACCCAAGTAATTTAGAAAAATAAAGAAATATTAAGTGTTCTTCACATTGAAATAAGTCTGTGTCTGTCTGGGTTAATCTTTAGTTTTTCTATTTTTTATTCATTTATTTGTTTTTGTCATAATTTTATTGAGCGTTTCTTTTTTGAACATCATTATAATTTTTCAAGCTAGATAAACATTGCCAAATTGAAACAGGTAGAAATTGCATCTTAAATACTTGCTTTGTGCATTAAAATAAAGTAAATAATGGAAGAAAGAAAAGCTTTTAATAATAAAGTTCTACATAAATATACATTAGATAAATACCCATTAAACCAAAAGTTACGACTAGTCGAAAAAGTCTTTCGAATTCGAAACCGAAATCATAACGATTTTTATATGAAAGAGTTGACACGACTTCGTGTAACATGTCGTAACGAAATCGTAATGAGATGTAGGTTCGAAATCTCGTAACGATATGAAGGTACGAAATCGTAATTTTCTCTATTTATTATAGATTCTGGCAAATAATTTGTTGTATTTTTAATAGTTTTATGTATAGTCTGACGCGACATATCTCTTAATAGTACAATAGAATACCACGCCGTTGTTATTTTGCTGATTTCATGGAAAACAAATTGTTGTTACATTTTTATTTCTTTTTATAATTTCCTTTTTTTGTATTTATTATATTTGTTTAAAAATGTCAAACTAATTTTTTACAGTTTTAAATCATAAATCAAAGTTTTTTAAGACATTAAAAAAATATTTTATTACATAAACTACCCAAATATCTAGACGAATTCGTTGTACCACTTTGATTGCAGACAAACTACCGAAAAGTCTTGACGAATTCGTTACGATAGCTCTGGCTTTAGAAAAAACGCAAACGTTTGGTTTGCTGGGTTTATACAAATTAAAGTAAAATTTTCAAACAAATATTTTTTTAAGTTTTTATTGCAGCTTTTGGAAATTCTGGTGTTTTATGATATTTAAAAAGCATAATAAGGGAATTTACAAGGTATTCTATTATCTCCTATTGTCATAATGTTATAAAATTTCACAACCTTTATATAGGTTATAAAACTGAAAGACTTCAAAGTTGTAACTTAAACTTTTGTTTAGTCTCATGCCATGTAAAAAGAATCGAATTGGTTATACAGTTGGCAACCACTTCTTCGAAAATACTTAATTTCCTACTCCATTACATTCTTAGAACTTTCATGTTATGTTTGCGAGAGTATATTTAATGGTGTTAAACTATTTGGAGCCATGTTTATTTATAAAAAAGTTAGTTAATCAAATTTTGAAATAGTACTAAATTGGCAAAAGGCGTTCCAAAGTACTTTTTAGGATTGAATTGTACCAAAAGTATTACGATTGTAGCGGTTAGAATGACTAGTTCTTGAGTAATACTATATGTAGGGAAGGGCATTCATTTTCGACATAAAAGTGTATCGCGAAAAGTCGAGGTGATAGAAAAAACTCAAAAGCAAATTTAAATGCAGCGTCTAAAATAACCTTAAAAAAGACATTCATTTATTTATTTAAAAAAAAATCTTTGTTCCCTTGTGTAATCAATCGATATTATTAACAACAATTATGAATTCACATAAAAATCTCATCCCCGCTTATACTTAAATGCAAATTGTATTTATTTTTTAATATTTACTTTATTTTTTTACAACTTTTCAAACAAAATTAAAAAAAAACATTATATTGATGATATAGCAAAATCTAATTTATTTTTTTATCGAATAAAAGAGAATAAAAATATTAACTTCTATGACCGTCAAACTTAAACATTACAGGTTTTTTAGTTAATTTTATTTTTCTTATTAATATTTTATAAATTTTTTAAGGTGAGAATAATATATTAGACATTTATATAATTTGTTTAAACTAAGTATTAGAAATAAAAATGTTTATACTACTTATTATAGAACACTAGCAAACAATGTAGCTGATGCAACTATTGTTAAAAGAATTGTGTTACTCTAAACACCTTGAAAGCGTTGTCTAGAGTAACAACTGTTTTTTTTTAATAAATATTTATTTTAGCGTTCGTTTAAATAAAAAAAGTTTGCAACTTTTTTTGAAAATTTAATTTGAATCCAACAGAAAAAAATCGTTTTTATGTTTACCAGTGTTATTTGATACTTAGACGAATAAATAACACAATAAATATTCAATATATTTTGTTATTTTTTTTTTAACAAAGTGTCAAATGAAAGTTTTTTTTTCAATTAAGTGAATCATTAATATGTAAATTAATAACTTTCGTAATACCTTTCATTTCCAATTAACACTTCCATCATTTGGGCATCAATGATTCGTTATAACACAATTGAAAGCAATTTATTTATAAATGGTTTACACAATCGTTATCAATTTATTTAGAAATTACAAATTGGTAATTTTCCAATGCATTTTTCGAAATCTATTTACATCTTTTTTTAAGTTGGGTAAAGACCCTAGGTATTATAAAAGATACATTTTAATATTTGAAATGCATTTTTTTTTTTGCAAATATTAAAGAAGATTATCATAGTAATTGATAAATAAATAAAAACTTCAATTTCAAACATGTATGATAAACATAATTTGTAGCTAAAACAAGATAGAAGAGGTTACAGATTAAAAACACAATTTGGTAATCTATATTTTAAATATATATTTATTCATAATTAATTCACTTTTAAAATTTGAAAAATTATTTTCTCTTAAACGTAAAAACATTTTACTAATGTTATTTATTAACTCAGCATTTTTAATTGAATTTGCTTGATAACTTTATTCTAACTTAGCTAACAGCGTAATTTTAAATGTTTTTTTCATTAATTTCCATTTTGTTTAATATTTTTTATATTTTTTTAGCAATTTTTTCAATTATGTTTTCTTTATTTTGATAAATCATTATACAAACTAAAAAATATATATCAAAAATGGATTTCATATTAAAAATTAAAAGTGTTATCTGAAAGTGTAAAATCTCTTATCAAACAAATAAGATTATGAAAAGCGTAAATAAAAAGTGTAATAAAATATGTATATTTATCACAACTTATTTTATTTATTTAATTAGCTCCAAAAAAAAGTAAATAAATGTTTTTTCTATTTTTATTTTGAAATAACTATGTATTTTAGTTATTCGATGAGTAATACTGTACTTAAAACACATCGAAAAAAGAAGAAGTGGGATCCTAAATAAATGTTTACTTATTCTTTTTACTTAAAACAAAATTAATACTGGTTGCAATATTTATATAATGTTTTTGCAAACTCATAGTCAAAAGAATAATTTTGATTAGATGTCATCTTTATATTGAGTTTTTTTTACGTCTTGACAATCTTTTAAACCATTATTAACACAAAACCTTAAGAGTAAATATATGGCCCATTACAACCCCAATTTTTTACAAACTTTACTTTTTGTATGCCAGGTTTGTATTTATGTGCAGATCTTAGCGATAAATTATCCTTCAGCAAAGCTTACAATAAGTAAACAAAGAAATAAAATTTAACTTTTATTTTTGATATCCTACAATTTGCAGGTAAATATTTAATTAATATCTGGTTTTGACATACTCAGCATTTTTTCTTAAACTTTTTTATTATTTTTGTTAGTGCTTCTATTGCACTTCTATTAAATTGCACAGTACTGTAACCCCTTTAACCAATTAAAAATGACATAAAATCATTTTAATATTTTGTGTAAAAACATTAACATTTTTTTTGGGATATTTACGCTCGTATTCATAAAAATTAAAGTATGGTTATTTGACAGATAAAACTTTAATTGAAAATGTAATTTTTTCTACCCATACTAGCTAAGTATAATGCACTTTCGAAACCAGCAAATGATTTTTATCATTATTGTTTTTTTAATTTTTATTTTGACTTAAAAATCAAAAACTTTCCCAAAAATTTTTTTCAGCATATCTATCTCAATATTTCTTAAACTACTAAGCAGATAAAAAAACAATGTAGAAATAACTTGAAGGATTTTTTTGCAAAATTTCGAATTTTTTTCTCAGTCAAATAGAACTTCTGTCAGCTTTATTATAAGTACTTTCACACGATATGTATTTTACACATGAATTGTCAAATTTTGCAGTGCGATATTAAAATATGGCGTGTGAACACGTTTAAACATTGCATGTGTGAAACACATATGTAAAAGTCATATGACAAATTTGTGATTAGAGCGTGTTCTATTTTCATCTGACAAAGCATGTGTCATCAGCTGTTTTTAAAATAACAACAAGGAAAAGTAAGTTGTTTATTTTGGTTTGGAGGTTATGTCAGATGTAATTACATATGTACGTGTGATAGCAAAAATTATGAACCATCTGTAAATAAACAATTTTGACAGACATACGCAATTACATGTGGATTGCAAAAGTGACAAGTCATATGTAAAATACATATCGTGTGAAAACACTTTAAGCGATGTTGCGCTGGATATGTGTATGTTCATATATAAACACTTTAAAAATACATAACGTTTACCATAAAAATTATTTTTTATCTTTTAAAATAAAGTATCTCTTACCTTAAGTATTGAAATTAAATATGTATTTAGTTGCGGCGTGGAATATCCAGCCCACAAGTTTCTTGCCAACATATTTACATAAATATTTCGCAATAACACAAACACTAATAAAAACAACATATTCATGACAAACAAGAATATCTATCGTTAAAAGAACACCGGCTGGTGTTAGTTATTATCCAAACTTAGGAGAGCAGAGCGTTGCCACTTCATTTGTATTCAGCGCGTGTTTTAAATATGTATAATTAAAAGTTTTACTTTTATAAACAACTGTTTTTTAAATAAGCCATGGATTTACCATATATTTTTTTACTTAATATTTGTTTAACTTATTTTAAATATTTTATAAAAATATTAGCGTTCTAGCATGTTTGTACATATTTACGTATTTATGTCATACGCGATCACATGCAGTTTATTTCAATTAAAAAGAGATAAACATACTTGTGCGTATGTAAAAATTAGTTGAAAATGCAATAAATTTATTCAATGAATTTATTTTTATGATTATAACAAAAATATAAATTCTAAAGAACGTTTTTAAAATATCATATTAACATCAGTTAAAAGTATATTACAATAAAATTTACCATGAAATTTTTTTAGTTTTTCAGGAGAGAAATTTTAAGTTTTTAAGTTACATATTTTTTTAAATAAAGTCATGAGTGCACACTTTTTCTTTAGGTCATCTCTAAGTTAAGAAAAATAACAATTTTTTACTTTTTAATTTTATTTATTGAGTTATATGTACATGATAACAATACTTAATGTTTTTTTTAAAACAAGTTATTTAAATATTTTCTCATGTGTTTTAATAAAAAAATATAAGCAGAAAGTTGGTTTTATATAACTTTCTAAAAAATCGTGCAAAACTTATAACTTTGTTCAAAGTTACTTTTAAATATGGAGATTACAAATATGCCATTAATTTAAATTTTGACTAAGTGGACTTAAAACCCTCTTTTCTTCTTTCCACAGCTATTTATTTATTTATTTAAGCTTTTGGTATTTTTAAATATATTTATTTATTAAAAATTTTATTTAAAACATTTAATATTCGGCCACTCCGTTGTGTGGCATCATATCAGGAAGTTTTTATAAAGTATTACCAATCGTTTTTTTTGGTTTTGAATTCAGCTTTAGGTTTTGGTTAACAGTTTTCAATTTTAATAAAAAAAATAGATGGCACAATGTATTTCCAAAATTGCAATTGTAAGCTAATGCTAATTAATTCTATTGTTTAAAAAAAATAATTTAACGAAAAATAAACAACTGATAAAGAGAACTGATTGATGCGGAACAGAAGTATAAGTCCAACTTTGCAGATGTTTTATTTAAACATCTGCTTAAAATGGAATAATGTTAAGCTTTTAAAAAAGTTACAAAAGTATGGGTATTTTTCTAGCGCTGCGTAGTTTAAAAACTTTTTGGTGGCAGCACTTAACCAAATATAGAAAACACGCGACTCTCTCAAGAATCGAAAAAAGCCACTAAGATAGAACTCTCAAAAACTTAACACGTCTACAATATGCAAAACAAATATTTTTCTTTAAATACATTTTTTTTTTACTTTTAAATAGTGTTGCCAGAATGACTACAAAGTTTTTCAATAATAAAACAAATAACAACAAAATTATAATTAAATATTTTTAATCTGACCAAATTAAAAAAGAAGTCTTTTAAAAATGTATATTTTATTGGTTCTAGGAAGCTCTACATCATATGATGCATATTTATAGTGACATATAGGGAAAAACATTTTGCGATACAAAAGTTAAATTTTTTTTGCTGAGGCATAATTACCTTCTGTTAGATATTGGCAATACCATTGCCATTGTAGGATCATTTTACTCACATATTTTGCCTTAATTTAGCAATTTAAAATTTGTAAATATTCGCCTATGAATTTTTAAAAGAATAAGACTAAAATATTAATAAAAGGTAGATACTGATACTGTTTTAGAATAGCCACTAGAATACTGTAACTGCTGTGACTATAAGATTGAGCTTAAGACAATCTTGACTTTAAGATAATATTCAGTAAAATAGCTTAAAAACGCGCACACGATTTAATCTTTTTAGTTAAAGTGTTTTTAATTGTATTTTGTACTTAATCCCTACAAAAAACTATCTATAAAAAGCCTCACGAGGGTTGTAGCGTTACTCTGCAGAAGAAAAAAATTTTTTATATGTTACTGATGTGATACTTCCATTAAACTTGCAAAAAGAGTGGATTATTTAGTGTTCGATGATTTTAAACTCATCATTTTCATTATCTTTCAGGGTATAAAATAATTGTTTTTCCTTTCACTTTATGAAATCTATTCAAAAAGTTAAAAACTTTTTGGTGTTTAGTCATTTAAGAAGCAAAAGCCGGCAACACTTAAATTGGTGTATCTTGTTCTGAACGCAAAAAAAAAACATCCAGCCGATTTATTTTGTTTTTTTTTGCATCTGGCTGAATACAAAAATTCTTTATAAAAAGTTTGTTTTAATTTCCTTTATTTTTTACATTTCAAATAAAATTCCATCAAGTTAAAAAAAAAACAAATAAAAAAATATGGACAAAATTAAAACTAGTTCACGCTTCAAGTAACATAATTGGAAGTTATTTAAATTTTAACAGCATGAAAATATGTATTATCATAGTAATACATTTGTATTTAATAAAAATATAATTTATACCTCTTTGCACAATATGGAAATAAGAAAACGAAGTAAACACACAAAAAGCAACACTGTCACATTATTTATTTGTCAACAATAATCTTTAAAAAAAATATTATTAACAATTTAAAAACAATTTTGAAATAATTTGTTTTCTTTAAATTTTTCTTTTATTTTTGTCTCGCGCGTACAACAATAACAAAATTTTAACACTTTATTTGATTTATGGAATTTAATTTCCTTTTTTAATAATTTTTTTTAAAGGGATATTGTTTTATTTCTTTATTAAATTACCAAAAAATCGTTTTGTTTGTGAAACCACAAAATTTAAAAAATGAAGTAAAAAGAACTCGTTGGAGCTTTAAACACGTTATTTCTCGATTAATTTATATTTTACCGCAACCTAAACGTACTCAATAAGAGTCCACACTAGACTGATCGTAGCAAAATACAAACTTAATGATGATCGGTCTACAAAAAAGTTTTTTTATTTTAAAAAAAACAAAACTTTTTTTCTTTATAATTTTTAATTTCTTTTATACAAATTACTTGCACTCGTATAGCAAATGCCACCAGCAAACGATGGTAATAATGACGATGTCGTGCCGTTGATAATGAGTGTTTTTAAAATAAAAACTTGGCTCTTTTATATAAACGAACTAAAAACTAAAAAAAAGCAACTGAGTTCAATTAATTACTATAACATCTCCATTCTGCCAAAATGAAATCATGTACCAGGTAGCCGCAATTCCAGGCAGACATTTGACCCTCTTACTTTTTTGTTTTTTTTTATATGAAGTTTGACACATCTATTGAAAAAGAATTTCTATTTTAGTGGCAAACTCCATATATAAAGAAGAAAAAAGTAAGAGAGAGTGGCTCCTTCACTTTATATTGCAATCACCGGGTGCATAATTTCATAATGCATTCTGCGATATCAACTTAGCTCTTTTCTTTACTACATGTGGAGCTTTTTACCACCCAAAAAAGCGGCAAGTTTTAGGCACTTGATAAAAAGTTTTATTAAATATTATTTTAGATAAAAATTAAATTTTTAATTTTTTTGATTTAATTTTGATTAAAAAATTTAATTCAATTAACAGTAACTAAGCAAAATCTAATTTCTTCATAATAAGTAATAAATTTTAAAATGAATTTAAACCAAAATAATAAACAAAAATTTATCATGATTATTATTTTCAAAAAAAAAAAAAACAAAACAAAAAAATCAAAAAATAATTCTTGTACTTTTTTTTGTGATAATTACTATGACCTTGATTAAGATGCTAAAAACTTTATTTAATTTTTTTTATGCAATTTTCCAATGTGTGCATATATGTATTACATACATATGTATGTACTCATGTGTTGCAAAATAAAAACGGTTCAAAACTTAAAAGCTGCAAAGGACCTATTAGATTACTTGGGAGCTAGGGTCTGAATTTGTGACCTTGAAGCCGTTATACTTTCTTTTTAACTGAACTACGATGAGAATTGTTTTTTAAAAAGCATTTTAGATGCCATCAAATTTCATTGCTTTATTTTGCGTTTTTTTTTTTTCTTACAATATTGACATCACCCCTTTTAAAATCAATTTCTTGAAAGCTTTTTTCTCTATTTTACGTTGTCTTTTAAATTCTCTCTGTTAAATAAAAATAAAAAACACGAAAATAATTCGACTCACTCCCAGATACTTTTTTATTGGTAACGAATTTGTGCTGCACAAAAATCCTTTTTTTTATGCATAACAAACGAACTTCGTTGATTTTTTTTATGCTCTTCTTTAGTCACTGATCTTTTAATGTTTTTTTTTTTTTTTCTTTATAAATGTATCTACCCGTTTTATTTAATACCCTTTACAAAAATAGTTTAGGTAATATAAATTTGTCATTCCATTTGTTATTTAAAGAGTATATAAGGCCCCATGATATCCCACAAAGGTCAAAATTATACATACATTGATCCTTTAATGGGCATGGGACCTAAAGAAAAACACCTACATGACCAGTTTTAGCTAAAAACTAGCAACATCACCTTACATATTTACGAAAGATGTGATTTTCCTCAATTTATATGCCAACATGTTTTATTATTAATTTTTTTTATAATGCTTCTTATATTTAAAAAAAACTCAGCATGCTACCCAAAGGCTTCAAAAATTAAAAGAATAAAAAACTTTTTATTGTAACAAAAATAGTTTCGGATATTAAATCAGTTTATTATTAATACATTGCGGAAGGGTACATGAGTTTTGGCACAACCAAATATGTTTTTTTTTATTTATTTAAAACTTCAATCCTTTTTAAACAAGACGGGTTTTTTGCATTTCATTTGCGTATGGATGTTTCTGTATATTTTTTTTCGTTGTGTTTTTATTATGACAAAGCTTGTCAGTTACAATTTTTTAAAAATATGTGAGTCCATAAAGTATTTATTCATAGAGACACCAGATAAGTTTTGACAAATCAAGTTTACACGCTATTTCCTAAGGAACCGGATTTACTAAAAACTATTATGTTATTTAGTTGCAGAAAAATATTAATTCTCCTAACCAAAATGTTGCAACTACAATCAAATAAGCGGGTATTAGAACTAAACATTTGGATTATCATTGGTTATCACAGAACCAGTTTCAATTTATATATGTTTTTTCAAAGAATTTTAAGTATAAGTTAAAAACAAAGTGACTCTCGGTTGTGTTTTTACCTTAATTCTTTACATGAAACTTAATATTTTACGTTTAAAAAATCCTTACAACTATAATTTCTATGAAATCTTAGTTTAACCACTTAACCAATAGATGTCAAAGATCCATGAGAAAAATATCTACTATGGTGGAGGGTACACAAAATAAAGCACAAACGAATAATAAATACACTTTAATGTAATGTTTTTCATTTATTTTTAGTTTTTTCTGAGTCTATTTTTAAACAAATGTTTTCTTCGTGCATTAACTTTGCATTTTTCATTTACAGTGGTTACTGTCATAATTTGGACATATTTTAAGCAACAAACCAGCACTTACTAGTGGTTTTAAATTCGCATAGATAACTTAGCGGACAGACTTTCAAGTTGCAATACACTCAAACTTTTTTACTAACACACACAAACTTTTTGAACTTGAAAGCATCTTGATGATCAGTTTTTCCCTTCAAGTCGCTTTTCAACTTGACGGTCAAGTGAACAGCTGATTAATGTATTTTTTATAAAATTTCGATTTTTTACGGTTTTGCTTATACATACAAATATTTTACCGCAAATAATTTTAACTAAATTTCCGTGTATATTTCGTATAATAACTTTTTTAAATAAATTAATGTAAATAGTTTGTGTGTCGTTGTACTAAAATGTAGTAAAGTAAAGATATAACAATTTTTGTGTTTCGTTTAACAAATATTCTGCCGCAAACAAGCATTTTAAGTTTATTCCTTGACGACGGCATCTTAAGAAATAAAACTAATGATCAAGTTAATTATCAAAATGCGTGCAGTCACAACCATCAATTCGAATGAATTTGACAAACAATATGTGTGATCAACTTGAAAGCGAAAACTTGAACTTGTGGCGGCAGCGTAAAGTAATTTGTTGAATTTATTCGTTTAACGTTTTTTGCATATTTACTAACATGAGAGCGAAGCACTTTCAATAATAAATGCGAGTATTTTAAAAAGTTTTCCACCCTTATATTGGATTTTTTTTTCCATAAAAAAAAAACCCCCATTTAAAAAATCTACTTATGTATATTTTTTGACTCACCCTAGTTTTTATTTTTATGCACATTCACGTGACTTAAGCATATAATTATTTGTCAGAACAGGAGATTCAAACTTTTTTACATCAGCGATATCAATCTGTACATGCTTCTAAAAGTAGTAGTTCCACTTATAACAGAAAAAGGTATGATATTTATTATTTGGGTTTTAGCAACCTGTTGTACATTCGAACTCAAAATCAAATTTGGAAACAATTTTTCAACAAATTTGTCATACGTTAAGCAGTTAAATATACTTCAAATTTACTTCAAATTTTTCAAAACCGATTGCATACAAAATACCCTTAACAAGAAACTTATGTATCTTGTTGCAACTTCTCTAATACACACTGTAGAAGAAAATTTATTCGAATCTGGTTCAAGCAAACGTTTTCGTATCCATCCATCCATACATACATACATTAAGAAACACAACGCTACATAGGTATGCAACAACCACTTAAAAGTCTCTCACACACACACACACACGTTTTTAAACACATGAAACTTCCCAGCATACCATATGCGCTCTAAATGAGCTCATAAAGACTCTTTTGTCGGAACGCTGACGCTTATAAAGAGTTCATAAAATAATCATAAACAGTCATAAAACGCTCATTTTTGAGTGGCTTTTTCCACTAAACTGGTCACTCATGAAAGAGCTCTAAATTTTATGCAAAAAAGAGTATTTTATGACTCTTTTTTTACAACGCATTATGAGCTCTTATTCCAGTTTTCGTTTACACTCTCTCTTTCTAAAAAAAGTCCACTCTCACTATTTTCTTCAACAACAATATTATTATTTTTAATACTACATGCTGGATTTTCGTCTCTTAATTTGTTTGAACGAAGTTCACTTATTATTAATTATCTTTTTTTTTAGTTTGCTCTTTTCATTATTTCAATTATGTAATATTTTTGTATTTATTATAAGATAACTCACAATTTTGTCTTTACGCTTCCAAAAATATTCACAAATGAATCAATTTGAGCAACTTCTTTCTTCTGCTTAGCTGGAATTCACCGTTATCTGTCAGAGTGCAGAAATTACTCATAAAAAGCACATAAAATCGATCGTTTATGAGCTCAGAAATATGCACGCAGGAAACACTCACAGAGGCTCATAAAATGGCTCATATATGAGTTCATACATAAGAGCGCTCCGATAATGGTATGCTGGGTTAAGCTTAAATACATACACAACAACAAGAATTGCAAGTTCAATGCCGGAAAAATTTATTTCTTGTAAAATTATATTCTGTTTCTACGGGCAAACAAAACTTGCTTTGCAAAGTCACATCCATAAACGTATGTACATATATACGTATAAACTTAAGTATGTATGTTTGTTTGTTTGCCCAAGTTTAGTTACACATTATGTATGTATGTATGTACAATTGTACATATGTATCTTTTGGCACAAACATGAATACAAATTATATTTAACAAGCAGCAGTTACAAAAATTGTAGTAAATTGTATCCCTTTTTTGTGTAAGAAAATGTTGCTTTAAAATTCGTTTAACAAATATTCAAGCCAGGGAAACCGGAAATATGTTCCAACAAAGTGTTTTATTGTAAAAAAAATTTTAAAACATTCTACATTTTCCCGGACAAAATTGTTTATGTTTTAGTTAGAGAGATCGATTATGGAACTTTTTCAAATAACCGGGTTTCGAAAAGTTTAAAAAATGTATCGATTAACCAGTTATTATATTAATATATGTAATTAAAAGCAAATTAGTTAATGAAAAAATCTTATTTTAATAAAACCAAATTAATTCAATTAATGCTGAGTTCACATTATGCAATTTTGTGCCATCGTAAGCTAAAATAGTAGAATCTACTGAAGACGAGACTACCTAGTTCTTTGTATCATGCCTAGTGTGTTCTTAGCATAAGTAATAAAATAAACAATGACTTCGACCCATGTAAGCAAGTGAGTGAGTGAGTAAAACGAAAACAAAAGGGACAGTTCATCCTCGGCAACTTAACCCGCTAATATTATAATCAGCAATTCATTTATTGCATCGTATTTTAAAAGATCAATAATGCTCTTCAGCACTTTGAAGCCACTTTAAAATGAATCAAATTCTTATTGCCGCCTAAATATGCATTCCTTATGGACACATTTGAGTTTCGATGTCGCAGGTATATGTATGTCCATCTAAGATGAAGGATAACCAAGATTGGTACTGGTTTTCGCCATCTTGAAGCCGATGAGGGCAGTTTTAAAAGACGTAGCTTGGTACGTTTACACAAAACAGGCTGTTTTCCTAAACGCAGTATGCTTTGCATCACAAAATTTCAAATTCTTCTGGCAGGAAAGCTGAAGGTTTTGATAATATCTTCTGCTCCCAAATGAGTGTTTAAAGCCATGTCAATGCTTTGGAAACAAAGAAAATTGTTAAAACTGTAAGTTGTATGAATTGGAAGAAGTTGAAATTTCGTGTTGCAAAGCATACTGCGTTTAGGAAAACACCCACAATGTTCGAAATACTAACTGGGTATCTGTATGTATGTATGTGGGTATGCGTATGTGTGTGTATTGCACACATACATATGTACATGTACAAGAACGCAGTCTATGCAAAAATATAACTGTCAATGTCCCAAAAGAAAATGCTTTGAGAATTTTGTTTGGAAAACAACAAATACTAAGATTTCTAAATGGATTTTTTTTTTTGAAAATCCCTAATGCATAAACATTTTAATGAAATTCCTGGCAAAACAAACAATTTATGCAATATATATGAATACAGGCATATACATATACATACATATGTATGGATTTTAATGGATTTATTTCAATTTATTACCTATAACCTGAAGGCTGATAACATCAGTCGATAAGAAGCGAATTTTTAGTCGCACGTGCGAAATTTTTTTATCTGATGGAATTCTTCCTCTTAAAAAAAAAAAGATTTATGTATAAAATATTTTGAACGCTGCGTTAAAAAGAAAAACGTTTGCTGAAGACCTAATTTAAAATTTTAAATGTGTTAAGTTTTGTTACAATAATAAAACACATTCATCACACAAAACAATTGTTTTCCGTTAACAAGATATGATTAAGATTTCAATCGATAACAATAAAAAACATTTTTACACGGTAACTGTAAAACGAAGCTGTTAAAATTTATTCTTTTTTTTCTATATTTTAAGAAAACGGTCTCGAAATGTTAGAATTGTTATCAGCCAACTTAAATACGTGTTTATAACGACAAGATTCATTCTGGCTGTATCATAAGAAATTATGATACATAATTGGTTTAAAGCTGAACTACCTTTAAATCAGATAAGCAACATTTATTTATCGATTTTAAAAAGGTTATTTATTTAAAACCAAGTTCCAGAAATAGGATTATTTAACGAATTTTTAGGTGACAAAATACAGCTCTCGGTAGCTGTCAAATAAAAAAAAAACAAAAAATCTAAATGCAATTCCTTTAACCAAACAGGGGCCAAATAGTCGCATTCGATTCGAATCGAAATTTCATTCGATCGATTGAGTTGTCAATGCTTTGAGTATAGGAATTCTAATAAGAATTTTAAAATTTCGAATCGAATCGAATCGAATGCGACGATTTGGCCCCAGATAACTTAAATTATTGAATGACATTCGTTTACTGTCGAGTGCCGTAATTATTTTTTATTTAGTTATATTTTAATTTAATCTCCTTATTATTTATATGATGGCTAATGAAAGCTGCTCCCAAAAGAAAAAAATATCTTTTTGATAAGATGTCGTACATGTGTCACCGAGGGAGGAGGCCATTTGTGTGGCATAACAGATTGGCGAAAAATTTAATATGTATATTAAATGAAAATTGGTAAAAAAAAAAATTAATATATTTAAAAAAACCAAAAGCTTAACAAAATAGACTTATTAATAACAAATCATATTTTTAATTTATTTATTTAAAATTTGAGCTAAATTAAGACAATCCAAAACTATGGCTTGTGTAATTGCAAGAATTGCGCTTTAATTGTCACATGATAAACTGACAATATTAGACTTTTGACATTGTTTTTACTTTTAATTAAATTCTTACATGATTTCAATATTGCGTGTTAATTTATTTAACTATTTTATGTCTTTTAATTAAAACTATTTTTTATTTTAAAAAAATCTATTACAGAAAGCTGTAGTTTTCCTATCGTTTAGTGTACAAACGTAACGTGCAGGCATAAAAATTAAAAAATTAAAAAAAAAAACATTTAATATTTGATTAGCACTTTTGTTTAGTGTGTCATTGAAAAATGTTCGGTGGGAGAAAAAATAATTTCAGCGTTTACATGCCATTTACATATTTTAGTTTAATTGCATTACATTTAGGGTGACCATTTTTCAAGATAAATTAATATAAATATGTTTTAGCAGCAGAATGTGTATTAAAGTTATTTTAATATCTTAAACCTTTTTTTAAGTCGATTGATGCCAGTAATTTTAACAAATAGATGTTTAGGTGCGTACAGATACCTATAATTTTTATAATCTTTACACTTAGATATGCCCTGACTGCTAAGATTTTCAATATAGTTTTACCTAATATGTAAAGAACACTATTACGTACTTACACAAGCAGTTATCTTTTTTTTGAGTTTACGGGCATGACAGGTCTCTAAAAATTATAAGAAAAATTTTTTTAAACAAATTTTCTGATTCATATACATGTCTTAAAAAATGCGACCTGTTCTTTCAGAAAGATATTTTTATTCGATCACTCCAATTAAAGATGGTTCTTAGACTAAAAAAACTAAAAAGCCTACTGATTTCAATCCAGAAGTAAATGGTCACCCTAACTATATTACGAGTCGTTGGTTTTTTATTAGATTTTACAGCATCCTTTAAAAATTTGGTACTTTTTTGGTTTTTTTCAATCCTTCCTAACATTAAAAAACACTAAAAAAGAATAAAAATTTAGTGAAAGTGGTTTAATAAAAGTTGTGTTATGCTTAGATTTTAGCCGCAACTTGTAGTGTTGGGCATAATCTTTCTTTTCAGGGAATCGTTCACAATCGGTCAGAAAGGTTAAAGGAAATAGTTCGTTCTTTTCGTTCATCTTTCTTTTATGAAAGATGTTTTGTGTGAAAGATGTTCTGTGGGAAATATGAATGACCGACTGAAACAAGACATGTTGACAGTTTTTTTTCTTATTTAACGAAAATGGTAATATTGAGTGTTAATTGATAAACAAAATAATAAAATTTTTAGTGATAAATAAGTTAAAAATATGTTAATAATAAAAAATAAATGTGTGGGGCATGAAATACAAGAGATGTCTGTAATTAAAATTATTATTTCATATTGATAAAACTATTAATCTAAAAAGGAAATTACTATATAACAATTGTGTGTGCCAAATGAAAAACTGTTTTTATTTTCGGCCACAGTGACAGACTACCGTTCAATTGAAATAGTTCTTTCATAACCGACACAATTCTGTGTGAAACATGAAAGGTGAAAGATGAACGAAGAAAGGTTTGAAGGAAAGAGTACGAACTATTTCTCATCTTTCCTTTTACAGAATCGTTCAATTGAACTAGTTCGTTCATGACCGACACAACTCTAGCAACTTGTCAAAGCTAAACAAATAAATTTTTTTTACTTCTAAATCAGGATTTGTTTGTAAATGGTACATAAAATATTTTTCTACCACAATTTTATTACTTGCATAGACTTCCTGCCGGAAATTACTTATTTTTCAAACCCAATAAAATTTTTTCTCAAACAATTAGAAGAATAACAATTATCAAGCGAGGGTGATATTTAATATCCAATTGTTTAAAGATTTCAATTTGACTTGACTATTTGTCACGGTTTGTTCTGTGAGCAAAAATTGCTACATAGAAATTTGTAACATTTGTGCGATTGATGATGATGATGTTGCCATTGTTGTTGTTATTATTTCAATAAAATAATTTAATTAGTGATCTTAAACGATTGTAGTGAACAATGTAATGATAAACATAAAGTTTTGAAAGTATAACAGTATTGGAAAGTCAAGTGGTGTTAATTAAAATTGAATTCCAAAATAAAAAATAAAAAAAGCTTTGAACAATTTTGTATAATTAGTAAATAAAGTATGCCTTTATATGAACTAGTGTTTTTATAAAAAATATATATAAACAAATTCAGAAATGACTCAGTAGTACAAATATAGTAGTCTATTCTTAATAATTAAAAATAATTGTTAGAATTTTTATTTAAGTTCTGAGAAAGTTAAAAAATTAATTTTTATATAAGACAATGTCCACGCCAATGAGTTAAAGTTATCTAAATGAGTGGATACACGCCGGGTAATGGATTTTAATCTTTATTAACTATATATTACCACAAACTGGTTTAAGTCTTTGCTATGCCTTGTGTTAGGTTAATACCCAGTAAGCAAAATTGACAGACATATGTGAAATATCTGACAAGAACTTCGGGTAAACTGACCGCGGAATATATAAGTTTGTAAACTGACAGAAATGCCATGGGAAAATAGTAGCCGACATGTCTATCAGAAATCTGACAGAATTTTAATAATATTCTGCCAGAAATCGAATGAAAAATCAAATGAAAAACTTGTTATTTTTACGCATATTTTTAATTTAAACCCGTTTTTAATCATTTTGCTATTTATTTAACTTCCTCCAAGTTGGAGTTAAACATCTTTTGTTTGCTAGTTCAGAGAGCTAATATTTTAAAAATGACGGAACTATGTTTTTTAAAAGCTAATGTCCCTTTTGTTTGCAGTCAAAGAAAATACTCAAACACAAAATAATTAAAGGCAAAAATATATCGTTGTTTATTTTATAGTAAAGTCATAAACCAAAATTAAAAATAATGCATAAAGGAATAAAAACAACACAGACATTTTTATATATTTTACTAACAGTAAGTATTCAAATCTTAAAACTCAATATTTAATATTAGTCCAGCCAATTGCAGACAAAAATTTGAGTTCTCATAAAAAATTATTGTTACGGAGTTAAATGTTGACTGGCTATGTAACATGATGTTGTGGGCCATTATTGGCGGTTGTTGTCTGCGCTAAGTAGTTATTTAAATGTAACTGCCATTTGCTAGAAAGTTCGAGTGTGTTTTCCAACCTTTTCGAACATTACAGCGTATTACCAACCACTATCAATAGTCGAGCAACACGAATGCCGCAAGCAGTTTAAGTTTAACCGTTTAGCTGAATAAGTGAACTTGTGAAATTGCTAAATAATAAAGGTGAATAACTTTAAGTGTTTTAAAGAAGATTGTAAATAAGTATACAAAAGTGTGTTTAAGTAAATAAAGTTTTTGTACTGTTGAAATAAAACTTCAAGTGGTGTTTATTATTACTTTGGCAATAAAAAGAACCCCGGTTTATTTAAAGGAAATAAACCAACGTTTATAAACGTAATAATATTAATTAATTTCAATAGTTTCAACTAAGCGCAATAGTAGATATTAGACGTCTGCATGACTATATTCATTTAATTGCCTATACACAACAAAAACAATATTCATTCAAACATTTTTCATTCTATGGGAGATAAATAAAGTTAAGCCCGTAACAACACAAGAAAGAATGTATTGTGTGTTACACTCAATGATACAAGAAGAACACATTCATTTTACAGTTTTCGTTTTGATTGTGTATAAAACACACTTGAAAATACAAAAACATAGCAAAGTCTCATTACAGTTAGAGTTTTTATAAAAACATTCAGGTATTTTTTCGAGTTAATGAATGTTTAACAACAACAATAACGACAAATTTGCAAACACAAATGAATAATAATTTTTTACACCAATCATACAGCAATATTCACACATTCTATTCAGTATTTATTTATATGAATGTATGGGTAATATTTTGTTTTCGGTTGAAGTTGTTTTTTATTTGCTTTTGCTTGTGGGTTCATTTATTTAGTTTGTTTAACATTGAATGAAAAACACTATGTTGTTGAAAAACAAACGAATGTATTTAAACGGCATTTGGGTGTAGTCAAGCAGACCTCTAGTAGATATCCCTTCTTCTCAGACCAGAGTGTCCACTATGTTGCAAGATGTTAAGGATTTCGCATTTAACTTGTGGAACTTGTAGATCCTTGTGGATGTTGCTGTTTTTACACATACCAGGAAGTACCAATTATCATTCTTAGGATTTTGTTTGGAAGGACTTGCATTTTTTTATGTTGGAGGGTAAAGGAGATCCCCTTAATTGTATCCCATAGCACAAAATTGGTTTCAAGTTGTAGATCAGAATTTTGCAATCGAGACGAAGCACAGAATTTGTCACAATTATCAGATACAGGGGCATTGTCGACAAATTTTGCTGGCTGGGTAGCTGGTATAATAACAAAACCCAAAGCACTTTAACGTGTGTCAAAATGTTTAAAGATTTAAACTTGGTTCGCTTAAAAATGTTTATTTAATTTGTATTTCTTTGGAAAACACCTCAAGTCGCACACACTTAAAAAATTGTTTTTTGTTTCTTATTTTTAACTGAATACTCCAATTTTTAGCGCACACCCACCCCACACCCACTCACATGTCAACGAGTCTTAAACTTTTTAAAACAAGAAGAAAACCAAATATTCTTTTTCAGATGCTAAATAATTAAAAAAAACGAAAATGGCATTTTTTGAATGAAGCCGGGGGCATCGCGTTTACTTCAATTTATGGCTGAATTCCAAAACGCGTTTGCCTTGCATTACAAATTTTCAACTTCTTCCCTTATACACTCCTTACAATTTTGACAACGTTTTTTGCTGCTGCAAACACTCATTTGGAAGTAAAAGATATTATCAAAAACCTCATCTTTGCTTTCAGGAAAAACTTGAAATTTTGTGTGAAAACTGCGTTTTGGAATTCAGCCTATATTTCCGTTAGAAAAATATTTATTGAGAATAAAATATGATTTAATCGCTTTAAATTTTTCGCATTTTTGCGCTAAAAGATAATCTTTTACTTACTTTAGAAAACTCAATTTAAGTATTAGATTTTCGTATCATACACTTAAATATTCGCATATTTTTTTAATTGTGTATTCAAATTCAATTGTTTTTACAGCGTTTTTCTTTAAATTTGTTTACATGGTGGGTGGCAATTTTATGCGGCAATGTGTTCTCACGAAGCAAATTGCAATTCAAAGCATTATTATAATCTCTTATCAGGGACTCTTCCTCCTCGGGAGGCTCTAAATAGGCCTCGAGTCCTCCAATTAACTGAAAATATATAAAAAAAACAAGGATATTTTTAAGTTTATGTAAAAAATTTTGTTTTTTTAATTTAAATAAAAGTAAAAAAACTTACCAAACTTTCATTACAGTTAACAAAGCGTAAAGCAGGCGCATAATCAGACCAAACACGTCTACGCCATTTATTGTTGTACTTTTGTGCTAAAGGTATCATCAGCAAAGAGCTAAACAATTCATCACCATAGCTGGCAGCTTGGAAATGATCTACAAACAAGGCGTACAAATTTTCAAATCTGCACTTGCCTGCAATCAAAACAAAAGAAAAAAAGGAAATTTTTAATGCACAAACGCACTTAAAAACAGTCATAACTTAAAATTATTTTCTTTTTTCTACTTAAATTTTACAGCTAAAAACCCCCGTTTTAAGTTAAATTCTTACTAACTGAAATGCTCGTCAAAGATTTAATTCGGAAACTGCTTCAAGCAAAAAGAATTTATTCTAATACATTTTGATTTGTGGCAGTTTTTCATTTAGCATGTGATACAGGGTGTCTGGTGGCAAATTTATATTTTTAAATACGATTATTTCAAAAAGTAATAAACGGTGCGGAGGGAACTATCGATTGTGCGGATTTGTCAGTCACGATATCGCAGTGGTCGAGTGATCATCGCGCGTTCGCTGTGGAGACATTTTTTAATGATTCTTAAGGTTGTGATTGCTCGTGGACAATGTTGTTCAAAGTTCGATATTCAGCGAATACTTGATGGACCACGTGTAAATTGAATTTGTTCGTGGGTGCAGAGATTCCGCGCAACTGTTTCTGCTATAAATGTCCCACGGCCAGGGCCCAGTCGATCTTTAAGGTCTCCCGAAAATATTAAACTGGTTGAAAGCAATTTACGTGAAAATCTGCGGCTTTCAATACGGAAAAGAGCAGCCTCACTGGGACTTCCAAGAGCGATTATTCATGAAGTTTTAAAAAATGATTTGAAGTACCATCCTTTCAAAATTCAAAACATTAAGAAACTAAAAGAAAGTGACTTTGATTAACGCAAACATTTTTTTGAAAGGATGTTGAAGCGTTTTCGCACTGGTAATCCAATTTATTTGGATCGACGGGGCTCATTTTCACTTAAACAACAACGTCAACAAGCAAAACTGCCTTCACTAGTCTCCAAAAACCCGCAACCCTCGATTTAAACATCAAAAACCATTGCATTGTGCCAGGGTAACTGTTTGGTGTGCCTTATCCACGCATGGGATAATTGGACCATTTTTTTCAATAGTTCTCGAGGCCAGGCACCAAATCGCAACGAACGGTGAAAATTATTGACGCATGATTACGGAATTTTTTTTTTTTGCCAAACCTGCGAGCTCATCCATCGTACTCTTCACACACGTCCTGAAAACACAGTCAGAGCTTCGATTAACTTGCTTCGAAAAAATTCTCCCCAAAAACTGATAAGTCGCTTTGGGGACATCTCATGGCCACCGAGGTCATCCGATCCAACTCCCATGGATTTTTTTTATGTGGCTACCCCAAAGAGAGAGTTTATAATGATAATCCCTAATCTCTTGTAGCTTTCAAGGAAAATATTCGTCGAGAAATCAGCTCAATTGAACCAAGTTTACTGCTGTGTGTGGCGCAGAGCACGAGGCTTCGTTTCGGACAGTGTGTTCAACTCAACGAAAGACAATGCGCATCAGCACCTGTGATTTAAGATATATTTTATGTAGGTGCTTCTTCCCAACGTCGGATGTACATATAACAAACAAACAATCGATTTTAATATTTTTTTTTGAAAAACCAAAGCAAAATGTATTACAAATCGGATTTGCAAGATATAAAAAAAACAACTTTTACTAAACACGCAAACTTGAGAAATCCTATCTTTAAGGTATCTATTCTTAATTAAAAATTTTGGAAAAAACCTTGTAAAAGAAAAATAAAGGTTGTCCAACACTTGTTACTCGAAAAATCCTATAATTTTGAAAAGCACTGTCCTTAGTTATTCTGTTTCAAACACAAAAATAACACTATCATCAACTTGATTAATGTTTTACCTTGATAGATGTCATCAAATTGAAACATTTCATTTTTAGTTTGTTTATAAAATTCCATTAAATGTTGCCGTAATAGGTCATGCATCTCCTTGTCCAGAAATTGTGAGTCTGGTCCCATAAACGCAATCATCAAGTACATTAATTTCTCAGTTGGTGTAGCAATTTGCAATTTATCATTGGACTTTTCCAATTGTGTTACAAAATTCAAAGTCATTTCCAATATTTCACGTTCTGCAATTAATTAAGTGTAAAATGAAAAATAAAACAAATACTTTTACACACAAACATACAAACTTATACATATGAATATTCATTTTATGTTGATGGTACATTTAAATATGTTTAATCTTATGTACATACATATGTATGTATGTATATGTATGTATGTTTGTATGTATATGCATGTATCTATTGATTTATGTATAAGTCAGTTTAAAATTACCAGAAAATTCAAGGGTGCGTTGATGTTGTACATTTTCCACATAATTTTGTAGGATAATTTTCAATTGAAAGTAAGGCCAATCTGAGGGTAGTAAGGGAATTTGACTAAATGGCAACATCAATGTCAACTCAGATGGTGGCTAAAAACATTTATGATTTTTCATTTTACTCACAAAAAATTAAATATTTCTGTTTTAAATATTTTTTTTTATACTTACCACTACAATATAATGTGAATGTACGAATTCCAAGCAGGCACTGCGCCATTTATTCAATGTTTTTTCCTCCACCTGAATGTAGCGCGTATTGAATATGACCCTTTCAAAGAGTTCTTCTATTTCAGGTATTTGTTCAGCTGTCAAACAGCAAAGATAATTGTAGACAATTTGTAACATTTCCGAATTATTAAAGTATGTTTGGAATCCTTCAAAGCATAAAAGCTTAAAGATAAGTTTCATTTCCATTTTTGCAAAGAAATTTGTCGCCAAATAACGATTGCACTTTGTCGAAAGGGAATGCAGGAATTTGACTAATGGTTCAAGTATATCTGGTCTAAGCAATATATTGAAAAGATGTTTTTCATTTTTCTCAAAAAGTAATTCCATTAAGCGCCACAAAGCTGTTATCAAATAAACCGGATAAGTTTGAGCAATAACCAGTTGAGGACCGTGGGAGTTCATTATAACAGAACCTACATTTGGCAAGGAATTATGAACTGTACGACGATCCACGGAATCTCGAATGACTAGTGAAGATGAACTGCAAAATAAAATAGGATAATTTAACTGTTCTTCAACCGAGCACAATGGCGTTGTCGTACAGAATTTAAGGTGTTTTGCAGTTTTATAAAATATACGCCAATGTTAAATGGACTTAACTTGTTCGATAACAATTAAAACGACAAGATAACGGATATTATAAGAACTCTGATAAATTCTTTGTTTTTATACAATAAATTTAAAACACACAACCTTACACTGTGTCCAACTTAAATGTCGATCCTACATGTGTACCTTAATATTAGAGCTGTGCCAAATCGTTCATTTCAGTGATCGCTCAGTTTCGTTCAATTCACAAAAATTAACCCGTTCGTTCAATCGTTCACTTCTGAACGACAGTACGGCAACATGTTTTTTTAAAGATTGGTTTTGACATAGCTTGTGGTGTTGACATTCAAAATAGAAAAAACTTTTTGTGAAATAAACTTTAAATAATCCATATATAAAAATTGTGTAAAAAGTGTATAGTAATCCATAAAAACACAAAAACTATAATAAATCAAACTTCTTAGAAAAAGACTGTTAAACCAAATTTAAAAAAATTATGGCAGTGCCACAGCGATGCTCAAAAGAAATATGTACGCACATTCGCAAACTTTTTAAAGCAACTCTTATCAATACACAAACAATCAACTGAAAGGTGGTTGTCGCTGGCTGCGACGGTAGCTTGTGAGGGGCGAATTTAACAACGCCAAATTAATCCAAATGAAACACGATTATTTAATTATTAACTTAGCACTAATATTTATTTGTGCAACAACAAGTATGTGCTTGTGCGTTCACGCGCGTTTATTTCTATAAGAAATACATTAAATTACAAAAAAGAACCACTTAATTATTTCACTTGTTCTTACCGCAGTGTTTTCCCTCACAAAACTGACTTAACAAAATCTTTAAAAAATCTAAGAACTATAAATTCTTGCTTTGTATAACACATTAAAAGCAACGGTTCTTTTATATAAAAAACTTGACGAAAACAAACATTGCAGTAAGATCAATGTTAAAAAGAACAACAACTATTACATATGTATTAATGCAAACTTGGTAAATAAGAAAATAAGACAACATTAGGGTGGCTCAAAATACAATGTACAATTAAATTAATAACACAAATAACTCAAGTAAATAAAATATAATAAAACATAAATAAAACAAACAATTTAATAAAAAACATAGTTATAAACGCCATTAGGCGACAGTGGTTTTCAGACAAGACTAATTGTGCTGGCATAAAATCGCAGTTTGTGGGCTTTTTCGGTGAAGAGAGTGGTTTTGGTTGGCATAATTTTTTCAACCAGCTTCAACCCCGCACAAGCAGAACAAAACTAACACATACACACTAATGAACGTGAAATAAGCAAAGAAAATACTAACACAAACAAAGCTTTGTATACGTGCACAGTTTTATGCCAGCATAATTAGTCTTGTGTGAAAACTAAAGAACAAAATTTTGTGCGGATTAAAAATTAGTCTTGTCTGAAAACCCCCAAACAAAAGAACATAACATAAAAACCACAACTGAACGAACGAAATTGTGACATAAAAAAGACCTGAAGAAACAAACATTGAACGGAACACAATTGAACGAAAAGCGCTCAGTAAAATAACCGGATCACTTCGTTCAATTCGGTGATCCGTTCATTTTGACCCGTTCGTTCATGAGCTACACAGCTCTACTTAATATAGAAAGGTCCTAAATCTTTTTTTTAAGCCCAGATTTTTCGGAAAATGGTCTGCTTAAAGAGTACGACTTAAAAAGTACGAAATAGGGCCTTTCTATATTAAGGTAAGGCTTAAGGCAAGTTTAATTCTTTCAAAAAACTTCAAGTTTTATTTTTAATTTCTGTACAAAGTTTATGTCTAAAAATTAAAGAAAGGAAAGGAATAGGATAAAAAGTCTAGTATTATTCATTTACTGTTATGATTAACTATAAATTTTACTGCCTGTTCTCGTAAAAATCAAACTAACGTTCGTTCGAAATTTTTTATTCAAACCGAAAACAAATTTTCGTTTTTTTTTTTTTGTTTTAAATATAAATACTTACTGAAAGTTAAAATTTGTTTTAATTTTCCGTTCGCGTACGTTTTGATACAAAAACTTTTTTTGAGAATATTTCTTAAAATTACTCAGTTTATACTAATTTACTGGACTTTACTGGAAAAGTAAACGAATGAACTTAATTTTGATTTATTACTTTTTCACCATAACCATTACAATCACTCAATGCCAATGCAATTTTGAAATGTACAAAACGGTGATGAATGTCACATTCGTCATATTTAACAACTACCAGTACTATAACGTCAAATTACCTAAGGAAGACAATTGATACCAGTGTTATGTCGGACTCGCTACACGCCTTAGCACAGCAAGCGCAGAACGGTGGAAACGGCCTCCACTCGTTAGTTAGTTATATCGAGAGGTCTCTTAAGCTCAGAAACAATACACTTGCGTCGTTTCTGGACTTAGGACGCCTTTACAAACGTCATTCTATCGGTCCCACGTAAGATTGGAATTAGCAATTCTTTGGTTGTATTCATTTCCAACCTTCTTGAATGTGGAATAATAAGATCTACGAACGCCTCGGAGAGGGGTTCCATTGCTATCACTGTGAAACATAACTTTCAACAAATTGCTTAAGAATTGAGATTAAATGGGACTTAGAAATATAACTTATGCGGATGAAGTGGCAGTAGCGATATCTGACGTCCATCTGGATACCCTCTCTGATAGCATGGAGTTGGCTTTAAACAAGCTCAGTGAGTGAAGTGACAGGAAACGGGTTATCAACGCTCTCAAAATAGAGCTGGGGCTGTTTGCAAGCAGATACAAAATTCCTTCCTTTGACTCCACAACTGAATCTGTCAGATGGCCCAAATTATCTGAGAGTCATTCTGAAAGGTAAGCAGTCTTAAAATCCAAGCGTGGAGGCGAGAGTGACGAAGGCTCACACTGCGATGTATGTTTGGAAACGTGCCTTTGGCAACCCTGAAGCTTCAGTTCCCTGAATATCAGTTAACTCTACAGAACGACGATAGATCCGATTCTCTTCTATGGAGCTTTGTCTGCTGGAAGGCTATTGCTTTTAACACGAATCGTATACATATTAAAAAAAGAATACGCAACATGGCAGTTTTGATAACAGGCGCAATTAGGTCAACTATAACTAGGTTACTTTTGAACCTAATCCATTGATGAACCTCCAGTGAAAAGGCTGGCGCTGAATACCGCAAAAAGTATACACGCTGTGCGCGAATGAGGACTCAGAACATGCGGTCAGCCCGGAAATGTTACTCCGCAGGAATTTTTCCTTGTTATTTTAGAGGAAAAGGGATATGAAATAACCTCCTCAGGACTTGTTTATCTGGAGATATATGCAGACGGGTCTAAGGGGGAACTGGTGCTAATAGAGACATGTTGATTGCACAAACAGAAGTCCGGATCTCATTCAGACTTCCTGATATATGCAGTGTATTGCAGGAGGAGCTGCCAGCAGCTGACAAAGCAGTTTAACTAGATACGGTACAATAGAATATTTGGCAGGAATATCGGGATCTTCACCCACATCCGAGCCACCATTAAGTCCTTATTTAATGTATACATAATATTTAGTTAGCGGACATCCTTAAACTGAATGGCGATGCATTTCAACATCATTATAGTATGGGTGCAGGTACACGTGACCAATGCGGGCAACTTTTTTGCTGATATACTAGTGAAGAATGGTCTAAAATTGGACAATAAAGCGAGCGACCACTTCTACGGCATTCTTCTCTCTGCCTGTAAGCTCCGCATAGATAAATACGCTGTCAGAATCGCAGGATCCAGATGTTTTAACGAAACTAGATGTAAACAATTACGTTCTGAGACGTTCGAAATCCCTTTTTGATCTGGACGAACGGAGACTGACAGGCAGCGTGGCGGCAATTACCGGCCTCTTGTTCTAACGTCCGACACTGGACGATGTTCGGATCGTGCACTTTAGCGCCGACAAACTGGCCATCTTGTTGGATGTGGAAAACATTGACCTATCTAGTCTACCATCCATCATCGGGTATAGCGGCTGGTTGTTTGGGGGCAGGAATCATAACGTGCGGCTTTTGCTATCAACATTTTTTATTCAGATCTAATTTAATATATATATATAATGTTCTTTTCTTTTTATCTTTCTCTTTCACAATTATCACCAAGTAATGGTGGGTTGTACTTAGTTATTTTATTCCTTTTGTAGGCCCCTTTAAAGTCTAATTTTTAAAACCCATCACCGAAAGAATTTACTATCATATATCGGCTCCACCAGATGGTGACTACAGATATTTTGAATTCCGAAAATGCTTCCAAAACGGTAAGCAATGATATGTGTTTTATGTATATTATTTAAAAGTACAAACTCAATTATTATGTGATTTATTTAATGGTTATATATTATATTTACTAACGATTATTTAAAATATAAACTTACCTTATAGTCGACACAAAGTTTATAAAATTTTCTGATTTTATAAATTCATCTAAATACTTGTTAAGGAAATTGTGAAAGCGTGACGTATCAGTATGACGAATATACCATGTAACACAATTCAAACATGAACTCAATAAAGTCGCTTGTGAAAACTAAAAAATATTTGATTTTGGTGAAAATTATTTCTTATTTTTTTATAAGCACAACTCAATTTTAATAATGTAAAATAATACAGTTATAAGTAAAAATGTCAAAATTTCAATATTTTACAACTTAAAAGACAAATAATTAGTTTTCTTACCTCTTTCACACCATTACGCATGGCTTTATAAAACCAATTGCAACAGCAGTCATGCAAAATATCACCCAGTAATGTTGTTACCTCTGAGCTCGCTGGATTGTTAATACTGCTGATAGTTGTTAGAAGTGAGGCAGCGTGTTGGCGTATCAAAAATGGTCCGCCCTCTTCGTAAATGACATGATTATAATGCCAGTCTAGTAAATAACGAAAGGCGGACAGAAATTTTCTAAACAAAAACCGAATATAAAATAAAAATATTAAATTTAAAAAAAAACTGTAAAGTCACTATTCCAATAATTAATATAATAAATATCTACAGGTTGTAAAGAAATTTTACAGTTTTAACGGCAATTTTGAAGTAACAACGTCGTGGGGTTAAATTTAATTTTTTATTTAATTGTCATACTAAAAAAGATGAAACCTTGGACTATAGCTGCAATGTTTTTAGTAATAACATTTACAATTACCGATAGTAATGCTGTGAGTTTTGAAAATTTAAGACAAAAAATCATTTTTTTTTTAAAAGTGTAAAAAACTTTTGTTTTATTATTTATTTAAAACTTTATTTTCAATAAATTGTAATTATTATTGAGTGGTTTTAAGGAAATTTAAATAATTTAAATTAAAAAAGAGCCATGGAGGAAATATTATAGGTGAAAGACTTTTTTTGTAATTTTTAATTTATTAAATTTGATAATCCCAAATTTAATTGAAAGATTGTTTTTTCTAGATTTGAAGGTTTCAGCTGGCGATGATTAGCTGCTTAACAAAAGCCACCTAAATATGTAATTCCATCATGAAAAATTACTTTCTTCTCCATTTGTTATTAGATCTTGAAATTAAGTTAAAGCAAAGTTTTAATGTTATCTTAACCAATTTATTTACATTGTAGATAAAAATACCGGAACATCTTAAGAAACAAGCAAAAAAACTCCACAAACGCTGCCAAAACCAAACAGATACTTTAGATGGTAATATTGCAAGCAAACAATTTATTTTATTATATCTTTTAATACATTTTTAGATGTCATAAGATCAAGTTTAAGCGGAATATTGCCACAAAATAAAAATTTTGAATGCTATGTTCAATGTATATTTGACATTATAGGGATAGTAAGTCAAAATTATTTAATTGTGTAAAAGAATTTATTGTTAAAATTAAATATTGAATAATTGTTTGATAGATGGATGAAAGTAATTTAATACGCATCGATTTGCTTATGCAAGTTTTGCCAGAAGATATGCATCCGGTAATAGTAAAGTTAGCAGAAGCATGTGGCACCAAAGGTAAATTTGTGTTGTTCCCTCCTTAAAAAAAGTGTTATATTTTATGTTTCATTTCAATGACAGATGGCAGTGACAAGTGTAATATTGCTTATAATACACTACAGTGTTATGTTGACAACAATCCGCTTATAATAAAGGATAATTTGGAATTCTTATTTGATTAAAATAATTTTGCTATGATTTTCAAAAATGTACCTGTAAAGTGTATTGTTTTCCACTTGCAACATAAATAAACATCTTAAAATTCGCAGTGATTCAATCTGAACTTTAATAAGTTTACCCTAAAAAAACAAATGGGCCAAACTATAGACAAATCGTTTTTTTTTTTTTTTTTTTTTTTTTGAAGGAATTTCTGTAAATAATTGTTTACCTTTAAATCATCTCGATTAAAAATATAATTTTCCAAAATGTCTATCAGCTTGAATTTAATTAATTTGATAGTTATACCCAGATTACATGACACCAAAATTCTTATCAACTTTAAACACAAGTACTGAGGGTAATGATAAAATGGTGGTAAGTCCAGAGAGGTGTCTAAGAGTTACAGAATACAAAAACATAAATGATTATAAAAATCTAATCAAATATAACTCTTCAATAATTAGGTTTTACCAATTTTTTCCAAACCCGGTAGAAAATTCTCAAATAAACATTTAATCAACTCGTCATTATTGGCAATTTGCAAGGCCACTTCTTTGCCAGAACGGGCCAGACGTATTAGGATTTTCAAGCAGGATGGCACAGTGCTATTGTCTGGCTTTACACAATTTAAAATAAAACTTATATACAAGAAATTTAAATAAAATAAATATACTCATACAGTAAATATTATTTGAATTTTACTTACTAGATTCTTTGTAAAATATTAGTTCTTAAAATACAATCAATTAGATCAGTTTCTGCCAGCTGAAAATCTGACATAGATGTTTTACTTTCCTCTTCATTTTCCTCTACGTTTGCCTTGATCGTGGCGCCCTTAAGTGCTACGTGCAGCTGTTGTAAATGTTGTTGCAAACTGTCTATTGAATCGTGATCATCAGAATCAATATTGGTTTGCAAAACTTGTAGACATGGTTGCCAATGGCAACCAGGGTTTTCATAAGTAAAATCTAAAAGTATCTAAAATGCAATAAGTAATTTATATTTTTAAATTTTTTTTCGTTTCAAAAAAATCTACCTCATCTGCTTCATTGTAAAATAAAAAGGCTAAAGCTTTACCCACTACCTCCAATATAGCAGGAGTGTTATCATCGAAACCAAATCTTAATAGGAAGAACATTTTTGTTATAGGCAAATCTAAGACTTGATCATAAAAACCCTGTTGATAGATATTTAAAATTCCAGCAATTGCATTAAAGGAAGTTACTCTCTGCTGCATAACATTTGAACGCGCTAAACGAAAAAGCTCTTGTAACGTGTAACCCGGGCGATGGGGTTCATCACCATGTAAATAAAGTTCGCGATTGTCGCTTTTATTCTCAGTTTTTCTTTTAACATCTTCCAATGAGTAGGGCAATAGAACGCCTTTCCAATCAAAACGAGCTTCAAACTTTTCTCCCGGTTTGAGTTTGCTAGCTTGCTCTGGTATATCACGCATCCATTCAAGTTTATCTTTTTCCATTACATCAAAATGTAACCACTTTTCTGCTGATGAGCGTTCTAAAAGATCAACGACAGGTCTAGATGGTGGTAAATTATTGTCAGAGGTATCCAAATCTTCAATTTTTTTTAAAGAAAGAGAATCGTTTATCTTTGATCGACTTTTCTCTCTTCTCTTGTTAGCCAATAGAGCTATTAAGGCAGGATCTTAGTATTCGACATTGTAAAATAAAAGAATAAAATTTATAAAATAAATTTATATGTACACACAAAACATAATAGGAGAAAAACCTTTCATATAGTTATATGAATATGGGTAGAATGGCCATTCGTACTGTTACTACTGAAATATACTGATTTTTGAAAACAAGTACTGATTGTACCTATTTCATATATGTTTTTTCATAAAAAAAAATTGCTAAGCTTTAGCAAAATTATATAGTTTAATATTTTTCCAGAAATTTTTATAAAATCTATTTGACGTTTTACAGAATCATATGTGTTCAATTATAGTATTAATTTTATACTCTTAAAGAGTCTCAAGGCAACACACTAATATTTTGAAGAAAACATAATTGTGTAAATAATTTCGAAGAAAAAAATTAACAGAAAATAAAAAAATGCATTCGAATAGTAGCATCATATGTAATGTTACACAGTATCTGCATCTAAAAGACGCTAGGTAAATAATAGTTATGCTTAATAACTTTCCAGTAAATATGTATGTACTGGCAACCAAAAAAAGTAAAAAGAAATATTTCAAAACTGGGGCCTAGTCGTCGCATTCGATTCGAATCGAAATTTCACTCGATTGATCGAGTTCTCAATGCTTTAAATATAGGAATTCTAATAAGAATTTTTAAATTTCGATTCGAATCGAATGCGACGATTTGGCCCCTGATCTCAAAAATATTTAAGCGTAAATGAACACTTTTACAGCCAAGCAAATGTATTTTGTTATTGTAAACTTATTTTATAAATTTTATTTTGTAAGTATAATGACAGAAAGAATAATTTGAATAATTTCTGAAAGTAAAATTTTAACTAGTAAAAATTTTCAGAAACATTTTTGTTTCTAAACATATTACGCTCTTTTTTGGCTCTCTTGCTGCTAATTTTTTGTGTACGTCATAGGTTGTCAAAATTCTCATTTAATGAAATGCGGGTGTATTGGATAAGAGAAAATTGCCCAGCAAACAAAAAACTAAGCATTGCAAATGTGATGAATTTTACTTTTTAAAGCAAATTGGAAATTAACTTAAAAAAAGTCATTAAAATTAAATACAAAATATGCCTCAGTTATTACAGAATTAGACAATTTTTTTTCACACATATTCCATTGGGCGAGTTTAATTTACAGTTAAAACTTAAAAAATTTAGTGTATTTAGGTATTATAAATTAAGTTTTTCTTGTTTTCTTTGTTTTAAATGTTTGGTAACATAAAATGCATTGCATGTTACCAAAAGCATTTTTAATGACAAAACAAAAATTTTTATCTTCCATTATACTATTTTGTTTGCTGGTTTATTTTGAAATTAAATCAAAGCTGAAAAAACAACAAAGCTGAAAAAAAAGCAGTAAGCATCCGCCCATGTGCACTCGTTAACACTCAATTAACGACTGAAATCAAATTGAAATAAAAGAGAACAAGCGTCGGTGTGAGTTTGTTTTTATTGTTTTTGTAGCACAATTGTGCACTAAAAATGAATTTTTGACAACCTATGGTGTACGTAAACACTTATTAGCAGCGTTGTCAACTTTTTGAGGTAGAAGCGCGCTGTTCACCCTATTTAAACGCGCCAAAAAGCGCTAAGAAATTTTTTTGCAAGATATTTAAAGTTAAAGCGCGCTAAATTAAAAGCGCTAAAATTACAAAATCAATGTGCACAAAAAATTTTTGGCTTAAAATCATGTTTTTTTCAAAAATGTACACATATTTGTGTATATATGTATTTTTAATCGTTAAACGACATGTTTAGTAAGCAATTTGCCAAGAAATACCTAATTTTTAATAATATGTTTTTAAATATATTTTTACTTTTAAACACAAAGTGTCTCGGTAGAGTAGATGGTAGCGCGCTGGTGTTGAAGTTCGGAGGAGAGTTTCTAGTTCAAATCCCAGCTTACAGCAAGCATAGAAAAACAAATTAAAATTATAAATATGAAATATGTATACAAATATATATAAAAAATACAAAGGTCTTTCTTCTTCTTTTATAAAGTTGATTTAGTCAAAAAAATAAGTTTTCATTTCGCCATTTACACTTAAATAAATCAATTATTTTGAGCTTCTATCAAGTACGGTTTCGGACCTAAATCAATCCTTTTTTGGCTTAAATGGGGCCAAAAGTAAACAATTCATACCAGATAAATTGTACTTGGTTTACGAAAATCCGTATTTGGTTTAAGCTTGATTTAAGTAAAGATTACATGGTATATTTTTTGTGTGTAAGAAGGTAATCGTGAGTTTTAGCAAAAATTTTTTAAAAGCTTTATTCTATCATCCATCGTTTGTTAGAAAAAAGTAGTAAAAATATCAGCTCGCAAAAGTTAGAAAAAACTAAAAGTTTATGTTTTTGAGTCTAAATTTATTTTAAAAATACTGCGCAAAACGCGCCAATTCAGCGCGTTTTTAGAAAAACGCGCTGAGGAGTAAAAATTCGCTTTTTGAGTAGTTAAAAAGCGCTAAATCTAGCGCGAAACGCGCTAAATTGGCATCGCTGCTTATTAGTAATAATTATCGAAAAAAAGGGATAATTTTCTCGAAATGAACACACCTAATGTTTTAAAACGGGAAGGCTTAAACAAGTGTTTAAAAAAAAGAAAATTTTTAAATATATTCTTTATGAATGCACACACTCTGTACATTATTTTTAGTTCTATTTCTAAGCATTTGTGGGATTCATTTCTGATTGTCAGTTTTTAACCACCGTAGGTAGTCTTAAGATTTTCCACAAAACCATGTTCCAAATGCTAATCAGTGTGTATTCAAAATCGTTAGTTATTTTTATATTTGTTATAAAAATTTATGTGTACTTACCAACAGATTCTAACAACTTTTTGCGCTCCTCTAGTATTTCTTCATCTTTTAATTGAGACAAAACATTCAAGTTATTTCTATGAACCTCGGCAGCAATATTGGAATCTTCCACTATAATACTTTCCTGACCGTATATAGCAGTTAGCTTAGAGTCTTCCTGAACTGGCATGTGTTCATCACATTCCATTGACTCGTCTTTTTTATTTTTAAGCCTTTCTTCCATTATTTGAGCAAATATACTTTTATCCGTTGAAAATTTTGTTGTAGACGCAGTATTAAGTTTAATCTTTTGTATTTTCGGAAAGGCAGCTGCTTCCTTGACATCCTTAGCGGTATATGCTTTTGGTTGCTGGACATTGTTTTCAACAATATCTCCGATCATAATATTGGCTAAAACGTTAGTTCCGTTTTGATTGCCCACAATTTTATGCTGGATTTCATCGTAGACTATTTTGTTCTTTTCTAAAACTTCATTTGTAGCTGGGTGAGATAAAGATGGTTTTGGATGTCGTAGTTGAGCAAACAAAGATTTCTTGGGTTCTATAGTAAAAAAAATATAGGAATTTAAATTTTGTACATTTTAATTTATATATGTTTACTTACTTTTCTCTATTTTCACAATTTTGGCTGACGGCTGAACTTTTGGGTTTTTAGACTTTTCCGCAAAAAATTGTTTCTGCATACGCAAAATATCTTCTTCCGTTTCTCCTGGTTTTGGTCTGTTCATCATTTTATCTTAAAAATCCTGAAATATTGGTCAAAACAAATGATGTTTACTTTTACGCACAGCACCAGAGAACTAAGCCGATGGGGATAAGTCGCCCGCGGTGGCTAGGCGCAAAAGGAGTCGGCGGCGGCTTATAGCCGGCTGTAGCCTATTTCAGAAAAAAAATATGTCTGTTTAAAAGTACATTTAATAGTTGGTGGCATAAGGCTTAACACATGCATAATTTAATGAAGACAACCAAAAAAATAAAACAAAAACAAGCAATTTTGTCAGTGTTAGAAACTTCAGATTGTCATATCAGATGAGATAATTTGTGAATAGGAAAAGAGTTTGAAGCTGAAAATTACTCAAAGCCAATACTAAATATGTAAAAAAAGAACAGTTTTTGACATATTGAACATACAAATAACAAAGGAGAAACACTAATCAACTGGGCTAGCGATGCGCCTTTACGCCCCGTCCAAATTAGCAATAAATATCTTAGCAATAAGGCAATAACGTCGGAAGAATAACGGGAAATTATTGCTTATTGCTTGCCTATGTTAAGGGTATGGTATTTATTTCAATTCATTATAAAAACAAAACAAATCAGAAAATCGTCGTTTTTTTAAGGAAAATTGCCAGAAATTATTACTTTTTTAACGCTTTGTATCACTTGGCGACCTTTTTTAAATGTCACTTAAAAATTACAATTGAGTTTGACGTTTTATGTCCGCAATAATTGCTTTCGAAAAATAGTTGACAATTATTGCTCAATAAAATGTTGGCCATAAATATGTACGCAATAGAGCAGTCCACATTAGAGATAACATAATTTTGACATTTGCTGCAATATATGTTAACATATTTATTGCTAATGAAGACTAGGGGTTAACTTTAGTTCACCATGACTTACGTCGCCTTTATATCAGGTGGGATTAGTTCTACAAAAACAACTAAATCATGTTACGTGCCCTCACCGGGCACTAGAGGGAAGGTCCGGTTGACTCTTAAGCTCCCGTTAGGGGGGGGGGGGGGTTTCCCTCACCTCTAGCCACAAAGGATGTACCAATTAAAAAAACCAACACACGAACTTTACCTGCGCTTCGTTTGTAAGCCTCCAGATGCCCTTCCCTACCTTGGCCACTCCAATTCTACTGATTCTGTCATGGTTTGTTAACAGTCGGCCAGTTCTTATTTTGTTATGTGCCCGCTGTTAACTTGAGCCACACATACATAATATGTATGTACATATTTCAAGTGCGGCCGGGCACTATTTCTTGCTAATGTTCCCGCTGCTGAGCGTTAATATTTCCGTCGGCCGGGCAGTCCTTAACACCAATGTGCCCGCCGTATAATTTAGGGCCCCGCGAAGGCACATTCAACAAGGTAAACTCAAGACGAATTCAAAAAGTTCGCCCTCTGCATTTTCTTTTTGTGTTTGAACTAGAGGTCTGCTTGACTACACCCAAATGCCGTTTAAATACATTCGTTTGTTTTTCAACAACATAGTGTTTTTCATTCAATGTTAAACAAACTAAACGAATGGACCCACAAGCGAAAGCAAATAAAAAACAACTTCAACCGAAAACAAAATATTACCCATACATTCATATAAATAAATACTGAATAGAATGTGTGAATATTGCTGTATGATTGGTGTAAAAAATTATTATTCATTC
Source organism: Melanophora roralis (assembly GCA_963583895.1). NCBI lineage: Eukaryota > Metazoa > Arthropoda > Insecta > Diptera > Rhinophoridae > Melanophora > Melanophora roralis. The sequence continues at coordinate 1,920,201 of OY757189.1, forward strand.
GTGTTTGCAAATTTGTCGTTATTGTTGTTGTTAAACATTCATTAACTCGAAAAAACACCTGAATGTTTTTATAAAAACTCTAACTGTAATGAGACTTTGCTATGTTTTTGTATTTTCAAGTGTGTTTTATACACATTCAAAACGAAAACTGTAAAATTAATGTGTTCTTCTTGTATCATTGAGTGTAACACACAATACATTCTTTCTTGTGTTTTTACTGGCTTAACTTTATTTATCTCCCATAGAATGAAAAATGTTTGAATGAATATTGTTTTTGTTGTATATAGGCAATTAAATGAATGTAGTCATGCAGATGTCAAGTTTGAACCAAGGCACATTCAACAAGGTAAACTCAAGGCGAATTGAAAAAATTCGCCCTCTGCATTTCCTTTTTGTGTTTGAACGGTAGAATGTCAGAAAAATTAAAAATTCCATATAAAATTAATTTTTATTTCGTATAAATGTCAAATTGATTTTAATCAGCTGGGTTCTTAATATAACCTGGTTGAATGAGCCTTGGTTTGAACGGTAGAATGTCAGAAAAATTAAAAAATTTCATGTAAAATTTAATTTTTATAACGTGAATATGTCAAATTAAATTTAATCAGCTGGGCTCTTAAAATTACCTGGTTGAGTGTGCCCTGAATGTGCCTTGACACCAACAGTAAAAAACATTTTTGCTTTGAAAGTTTGTGAAAGTGATTTGTCAGATTTATTTTATTTGAAATTTAAAAAATTTTTTGACATTCACTTTATCAAACACAAAAAGGAAATGAAGAGGTCAAATTTTTTGAATTCGCTTTGATACTATCTGTATTAGTGTACCCTGTTTGAAATTTAAAAAAAAAATTTTTTTTAAGTGTGGTAAAAAGCAGGGCTGTCAGTTATGGCGATTTTACGCCAAATGTGGCGATTTTTTATTGCTCTTGGCTATTAAAATTTAGGTTTGACGCCATGGCGATATTGTTGGCGATTTTTTTAACTAACGGCAAAGTTTTTAAACTAACAAAATAAATGAAAAATATATTTAATACAAACACTATGTACATATGTTACTTAAAATGGCACAGATGAAGCTGAAGTTTAAAGCTTACTAAATTCATCTTAAATTAAGTGCTATATGAGCAAAAAAACTTTTTTTAACTTTCCATGTATCACACACATCATAGTTGCCAGATAATTTTGGTCTAATATCGTCAAATCATTGGTAAAAAATCATCCAAATCGTCAAAACAAATTTTGGAAATCGTCAGAAAATTGCCATCACCAAAATTTTTGTTTTTGATTACTTTTTTAGTTAATAATAATAAAAAAAAACGGGGAAACAAAGGGCTAATAGATAGTTTCGTCAAAAGTAGTAACAACAAAGGTAAAATTTTATTCAAAGCAAAGCAAACTTAAAATGAAAAAACGCAAATATATTGAAGAAATTTATTTTCAGATATCCAAGTTTAGTCCTAAAAAATAATTTTTATGTTAAAAACAATTTTATTTGAAAAATCGTCAAATTTAGGGCAAAAATCGTCCAATCGTCAAAACCCATTTTTTGTGGCCAAAAATCGTCAAAATGATGATAAATCGTCAAATCTGGCATCTATGACACACATTCAAAAACTATACTCAAGGTAATACATATTAACATAACTCGTAAACTACTCCTTTTTGAATGAAAATAGCCTTGTTTGCCACAGATTTGCTTTAAACGATGTTACACACAAAGCGACTACAACACCAATGCTGCATTAGGTTCGTGTTTTATCCTAATCAGAGTTTTTAATATTTAACAACATGTTACTTAACAAAGTACATAACTGCCATTCTACATACATATGCTCTTAGTTAAACATATTTTCAATTCTTCCTTTGAATTTCTTGGTGTACAAAAAAATTTATTTTAACTTTAATTAAATAGTTATTTATTTTTATTTAATTGATTTAATAAAAACATTAATATTTCATATGCTTATTTAAGTAAAATATTTTGTGAGTTTTTTTCGTCAAAACCAATAGATTTTTATTATGGCGAATTTTTTGGCGACTTTTTTAGTTTTTAAACTCAAAAAAATATTTTTTGGCGATTTTTGGCGATTTTTGATAACCGTTCTGGCGATGGACCCTGAAAAAAAACTGACAACCCTGGTAAAAAGGTAATATCAAGGCGAATTCATATATGAATTCGCCTTGGGTAAAATGCAGTATGCAAACACCAACAGTACAAAAGCATAAAATAAACCAAGGCACAGGGCACACTTAACCAGGTAATATTAAGAGCCCATCTGATTAAAATCAATTTTACATTTTCGCGTCATATATATTCAATTTTATATGAAATTTTTAATTTTTCTAACATTCTACCGTTCGAACACAAAAAGGAAATGCAGAGGGCGAATTTTTGGAATTCGCCTTGGGATTACCTTGTTAAATGTGCTTTGCCAAGGCACACTTGTTATAAAATCAATATAAATTTTTTATAAAAAAAACAAAGAAATCTAACAAATAAACTTTTGTTTAGCAAGCAACACATAAAAACATATGGATTTTGTCTATATAATATATAAAATGTAGCATATTTTATGGGTTTATATAAGAATGTTTCTCTTCAAGTTTTCAAACGAAATAACAAATGTTCCTCAACTTTTTTCGAACAGAGTACCATACTTATTAGAGACCTGCACCAAGTCCTATTCAAGCTAATTCAAGAACCGCATTATTTTCTAATTCTTGTGTTATTGTGCGGTTAAACGGTTTAAGTGCTGAAATGTAGAGTAGCTAACACAGTTTTTGTGCTGCAGTGTAGAGTAGTTAAGAATAAAAAGTGGTGTCGAGACTGTGGTCGATAAAAAAAAATTACTGTGCCTATGGTGTGGCAACAACAACAAAGACTTAAGAGTACTGTTGTTGTTATGTTAACAAATAATAATACACACAATGAGGAGTGGGAACATACACAAGCAAACATATACACAAGCAGGCAAATGAATATGAAACTCATGCGTAATTACATTACATAACATACATATGAACATTCAAAATCAACCCCCGTTTTTTATAACTATCACACCAGGAACATCCCGCCAACAGTAAAGTTTCGAGATGAATTGAAATGGAAGTGTGCGATCATGATGAATTGATGTGCCGTGGTTGTTTGCTTAAATGTGCTTAACTGTGAATATATTTTTCATTTAAGTAAAGTTAAGTAAACAAAAGAGATGTCGAACAATACAACGCAGTACTTAATTTTGTGTGTGCACACGTAAGGTATATGAAATGAATTGAAAATTCGAGATGATGCCTTATTTAGTGTCGTCTTGGGCTGGCCTCTAATGCTTATGTGTTCATGTACACAAAAAATAAGCAACACAGAGAGATCAAAAAAGAGCGTAATATCTTTAGAAACAAAAATGTTTCTGATAATTTCTACTAGTTAAAATTTTACTATCAGAAATTGTTCAAACAGTCTTTCTGTCATTATAGTTGTGTTCAATAACATTCCAGTAAATACTAGCAACGAGAGAGTTAAAAGAATTATTTTTAAAATTGCTCTCAAAAATATTTAAAGGTAAATGAACACTTTTACAGTCAAAACTTGCAAGCAAATGTATTTTGTTATTGTAAACTTATAAAAATTTAAAATTTAAATTGAAAGCATAATGACAGAAAGAATGTTTGTTTAATTTCTGAAAGTAAAATTTTTACTAGTAGAAATTATCAGAAACATTTTTGTTTCTAAACATATTACGCTCTTTTTTGGCTCTCTAGCTGCTAATTTTTTACGTGAACACTTACTAGCGAAAATAACATTAATAAACACAAATTGTTACTCAACAAAACGTTAGTCGTTACGCGTTATATATTAAATAAACAAATTGACGAAAACATTTTACATTTAGGAAATAGGTTTTTGTTTTTGTAAATGCTCACTTCCTCGTTTGTTTTATTTTTGCTGAATACAAAGAAAAAATAAATAAAAGGTGTGTTCATTTACAGAAAATTATCACTAATTTTCGATAATTATTACTAGTAAGTGTTCACGTACACAAAAAATTAGCAGCTAGAGAGCCAAAAAAGAGCATAAAATGTTTAGAAACAAAAATGTTTCTGATAATTTCTGCTAGTAAAAATTGTACTATCAGAAATTATTCAAACAGTCTTTCTGTCAATATGCTTTGAAAAAAAATTAAATTTTAAATTTTTATTAGTTTACAATAACAAAATACATTTGGTTGCAAGTTTTGACTGTGAAAGTGTTCATTTACTTTTAAATATTTTTGAGAGCAATTTTGAAAATATTTCTTTTTACTCTCTCGTTGCTAGTAATTACTGGAAAGTTATTAGTTGTGTTCAATAACTTTCCAGTAATTACTAGCAACGAGAGAGTAAAAAGAAATATTTTCAAATTTGCTCACAAAAATATTTAAAAGTAAATGAACACTTTTACAGTCAAAACTTGCAAGCAAATGTATTTTGTTATTGTAAACTTATAAAAATTTAAAACTTAAATTTTTTTTCAAAGTATAATGACAGAAAGACTGTTTGAATAATTTCTGATAGTAAAATTTTTACTAGCAGAAATTATCAGAAACATTTTTGTTTATAAACATATTACCCTCTTTTTTGGCTTTCTAGCTGCTAATTTTTTGTGTACGTGAACACTTACTAGTAATAATTATCGAAAATAAGTGATAATTTTCTGTAAATGAACACACCTATTGAACACAACTAAAATAAACTTTGTTTTACAAAATATTTGATATAATAAATACTAAAATATATAAGTATATCCCGGGGGAACCCATTGTTGAGTGCGGAAACACAGCTAATAAATTGTATGGACAAAAATTTTTGTTTTTTAATTGCCAAGATTGCCATAAGATTTAATGGCTGTCCGAATTGGTTCAAGAGCGACAAATAAATACTTCTGTATAACGAGTTTTAAATTGATCGAGTTTTGCGCTTGAATTTAAATTATTTTTTCAATTAAAGCGAAATGCTGTCAAACTCAGTATATAAGAAACTTATACGAAATATTGTTGTAAAAGAAGTTATCTGTTCATTTTGTGAAAAACATTTGAAATGTATTTGGCAACATTAAATCAACATTTATATTTTCGTGTGAAAAAAGTACAGCTTATGTTATCCCGCACGAAAGTTTTTCAAAAGCTTAAAATCGGTCGTAATTGAGTCGTTTATTAAAAAAAACTTTTAAAAAATATGATAAAAAGGTAAAAATCAGCATGAAAATTTAAACAAGAAAAAAACATCAAAAAAATAATATAAAACTCTGAAAAAATTTAATTTTTTTTAACTAAATCACTTTTTATAAAATTATTGAAAATTTTTTATAAAAAGAGCAAGAAATTTATCCAATAAACTTGTGTTTAGCATGCAACACATAAAAACATATGGATTTTGTCTATACAATATAAAAAATGTAGCATATTTTAAGGGTTTATATAAGAATGTTTCTCTTCAAGTTTTCAAACGAAATAACTAATTTACCTAAACTTTTTTCGTAAAATCGAACAGAGTGCCAGCCTTAAGAAATAAAAAAAAATACATATAATACATAACACTAAAATATCTATTTATCGTTTTACATTTGTTTTTTTTTGCCCATTAATGTTTATCCTTTAGTAAAATTCTTATTTAAACAAATTTTTATTTAAACAAGCTTTGGAGTATTAATAGCAGTTGTTTTTTCCCTCTTTGCTATGTTTATTTAACCAGTGTTCACATGACTGCTAATGGAATAGTAAGAACAAAACACCTAGTCCATAATGTCAGTAAGAATGTGTTTTTAGCTCTTCTAAATAAAATCGTTTTTAAGACAAAGGTTGTTATTTAAAGAGCCACAGAACGTCAAAAAAATAACCTTAAACAAACTTTTTTTAATAATTAAAAAAAAAAAAATACATTCCTATGCAATGGAATTATGCAAAGGTATTTGACGTTATCATCGAAATTATCTTACTACGCTATTGATGACCAGAGTGGAGCTACATTTTTTTTGTGTCGGCCTGTATATTGGCTGATTTTTTGGTTATGCTTCTTTTGCTCTCTTAGCTTTGTTTGTGGTCGGGATGTTGAAAATGCTCTAGAGCAGGTTGATGATCTTCAATACAACCGATGGTGGTTACGTGAACGTTGGTTTTCGATAAATGTAACTGAGCCCGTTTTCTTTGCGCAGGAGATCGAGCCCTGCTGTTATCAGGTGCTAAGTCATCATCGCTATATTCGTCTGTCGTACTGCCCATCGTACTATGGTGCGAGGACACGTATGATGTTTGTGGCACTAAATTTCGCGAATGCGTAGAAATTCGTAGAGCCGACGATGAATTTGCTGTAATGTCTTCTTCGGATATGTCGTCAAATGCAGGCGGAGGCGTTGAAGATCCCGACATAAAAGGCGGTCTTATATTAAAGTTTATATTTTGAGAAGCCGTTCTTTGAGGCGTGCGGGCAGTAGCGTTTGACGTTTTTCGTTTTGAAGGAGAGTGTTTCAGCGGAAATGTTGGCGTTTTCTTAAACACTGTTTTACCCATGAAGTTTTGAAAACGTTGTGCATAGAACGAGGGACGACATACTGAAACAGTATCCCCATTGTAAATTATTGATTTAAAGGTGTGCTCAAGTTTCTTTTCTAAACGATAAGACTGTAGAATATCGATTATTCCGATGTACAAAATTAAATGCTCATCATTTTCTGATCGTGCTGGTATGCCTCCAGCGGGTATATCCTCGTCGTCTTCGAGAGGAGAGTCAATGTTAGCGGTTATAGATTCCAAAGCCGTTGAATGAGCCACCAACCGCTGCCGATTTAAACTGCGCGAACGATTCAAAGTAGATGTGGTCACTGCTGAGCTTGAAGCCGCATTTCTTATATGATCTGCTTCAGGTGATTCGTCGGCTTCTCGAATTTCATCGGGTTTCTGCAATTTTGCTCTGGCATTTCGTATGCGTTCCTCCTTCTTCTCCTTGGCCGCCAAATCAAGGTTATGTATACCGACAAGCAGGGAATAGTCCATTATTTGAAAACTTTCTAAGACCATACAGTCTCTTTGTATGGTTTTAATGAGGGCATTATACTTGTCAGTCTCTAAAAATATACCGTTCGGATGATGCTCCATAAAGTCCAAATCCTTGTAAGTGGGACTGGCCTTTTGTCGTTCAGCCTTTGAAGCCTTGCGTCGAAATGTTGAACCTTTCAGATCGTATTTTGCATGCATTTTAATATCTGAAGGCAACAAATTATTCATAGCCACCAGCCGGACATTTTTTGCATTATAGTGAAAGCAGTACAGTCCAAAAAATTTTGGTAGCAGTGTGCGGGGATTTTGAGAAAGGTTCATATAGTAACCGGGTAAGAGTTTTTGCAAAAATTCGCATTCCTTCTTTTGAACGGTCTTGATTATAAACTCGTCATCGTCGGTTAAATAGAATATTGAACCAGATGCTCCGGGATTTGAAAGTTGTCTTAACGGAGCAGCACACATGGACATAAGGAAATCATCTGGCGCTATGCCAAACAGATCTCGAAAATAACGAAAAGCAATTGGAGCATAAACTTTAAAGCGAAACTCACTATAATGATGGGCCGGGGTTAAAGACGAACCATCTGGTGGAAACGATATCGTCTCCATTTCAAAAAAGTCGTTCATTAGTAAATCCCTTTTTGGTTTTGAAGCCAAACTGCCTACAGTATAATGAATCCCCAGTTGTATGGAGCCCATAATTTGTTTGCTTTGAATTTTTTTATAAGTAACTTCACCATCATCATCAACGCGCCTATGGCCGATTTTCTTTTCATGTTTTCCCGCGGACGACGGATTTCGCGACACACTTTTGTCTAACGTTGACGAAGCACTTTTTGCTCTTTGCTGCTGGTTTATTTCTTGTTGTAGAAAGGTAGTTGTCTCATGTCCGCCATGTGCATTTGCTGTCTCACTAAAAAGTTGCCGTGAAGTATGTGGTCCGGTCGACTGAGTACTCATACTATAAGAGTTTAAATGTGTCTCTTCATTGTTCGAAATTAAAGATATTGACGCTGACGGGGGTTTTATTAAGGACAAAGTTTCAGCAGTGATAAAATTTATTGCGCTTAAATTATTGATTGGCAGGTAGTCATTATCATTTTGTTTAATATTGTCTGGTTGTTTTACGTTTTCCAATTGAATAGAATCAATAACACCACTTTCGCTGGCCATTTTAAAGCAAGCGCTGATAAGTATATTTATAAACATAAAAAATAAAAATAAAAAAAAACAATAGAAAATTTCGTACAAAATAAACAAAAATAAATATTTTTAATGCAAAATGTTGGTTTTGTGAGTTAAAAAAAGAAAAAGTTGATTAAAAGAAAAAGTTGGATGTTTAAAACAGATAAAAAAATAAAATATATAAACATAGTTCCATATCGAGCATTTAGCTTCAAAAAGTAAAACACATGCGTAATGAAATTAATCTTGTGCTTTTATAAAAACCATAAAACCAATAATGCAATATATGTATGTTTGAATCAAATTTCAAATTAATTTTTTTATAAGAAAATCTATTTAAGCTTGGCTTAATTAAGAGAAAAAAACTTTTGGTGCAAGGAGTCTTGTTGAGAATGAACCATGATACATTTATACAGGTAGTGTTAAGAACCCAGTTTATTATAAATTCGCCTTGAAATTTTGCGGTTCGAATTCTTTAAATTTTAAATTCATTGCGCTCGGCAGAAGACCGGCTGTCCTCAAGACTTTTTTGTAGGGCAATGTAAGCACTGCGTCCATTCTTTAAAGATATGTCCAAAATGCGTTTTGCTAACTCATTTATGAGAAATGTCTTCAAAAAAAGGAAAAAACTAAGTTTTCGTGATGTATTTTTAATGTAAAAATTTGGGGCCATTATTCGTTTTTATTTTAGGGAAATTTTTTTACTAGGCCCATTTTTAATTTAGCTTATATATTAAATTCGAATGCCGTAATTTGCCCCAAAGTCTCAGACTCTGTACTTCGGATTCTTTAAAGAAGTCCAAACGCATAAAGGGAGACCACTACGGACAGCCTCGAATTCTTTCCGATTCCGTGACCAGAATCCTTAAAGAATGCCCGAACAGTGAAATAGTTGTTGCTGGGTGTTTCAATCTTTACAATTGTTCTTGACTTCAACGACAGCCCAGAAGCGTTCAATTTTTATTTACGAGAAGTATCCTTGGGCAGATATCAACGATCAATTTGTTTGGCGCGTGTCTCATTTTTTTCGATTTAATTTTAAACGATATTGTGAGCGGTTGCGAACTAAACACGTGTATAGATATATCTGTTTACACCAGTTTGTGTGTTTTTTTCAAATTTTAGTGCGTATTGATAAGTAGCTTTGTGTTTTTGTTATAAGTTGGTATTGGCATTTTCTCTAATTAAATGTGGTGTAGTTTGGTAAAATGAGAGTAAGAGTAACAAATTTGTTTTTCTATGTTTCGTTGAAACAGATACAAACAAATAATGATGGTTAACTATAGGTACTTTTGTTATTTTTCTTATTCTGGCTGCATGAGCCAGTTTTTTTATTTTTAAATTTAATTTAAATAAATAAAACAAATTTAGCTAAAAAAATTAAAGCTGCATCGTTACTATATATATAAAAGTTAAATTCTAAATTAAAATTTAAATTATTAAATAATACAAATTAAATATATATCAGGTGTGTTCATTTACAGAAAATTATCACTAATTTTCGATAATTATTAAAATAACTACAGTTTTTTTTATTTCGCACGAAATTTTTTCAAAGGCTTGAAATCGGTCGTAATTGCGTCGTTTATTTATTAAAACTTAAAAAATATGGGAAAAAGGCAAAAAGCTGTATACAAATGCAACTAGGACAAAAACATAAAAGAAAGCAAATAAAAATTTTTTCAGAAACCAAAGATTGAGTTATACGTGGCATAACCCTAACGCCATAGCCATAACAATTGAAAATGCATTTGGTTCCCGATTTGATTCAATTGGATTTCAGTTTGATTTTCAATATGTACGGTTATGGCGTTACGGTTCTGTCACGTAAAATTCAACCTTCAAGCATAAAATAGCATATGGTCCGCTTCAAATTTATTAATTTTAATTATATAAATTATGTTTAATGATTTCCCTTACATAAAGCTAAAAACAACATAAAACTCTTTTAAAATGTGATATTTTTAAAGTTTACTCGCTTGTTATAAAATCATTGAAAAATTTTTATACAAAAAGCAAAGAAATTAGGTAAATAAACTTTTTTTTAGCAGGCAAACGAACAGAATCAGTGTGAAACCATAGGGTTTTGTCTATACAATATAAATAATGTAGCATTTTTAAGGTGTTATATAAAAATTTTGCATGCCACATTTTTAAAGGATATAACCAGGGTTTCTCAACTTTTTTCGTAAAATCGAACAGAGTACTAGCCTTAACGGTTATCAGTTGTAAAAAAAATTGTTTTATGGTAAAATATTTGATGAGAATACCCACTAACCACAATTTTGTTTTCCTTTAAGTACATAAAAATATTTTAGTTAAAAAAATATTTTAAGTCTAATTTTTTTTAAAGATTATACCTACTATACTTGACTTATGTCCATAATTTTTCAACAAATAGATAACTGCTTCTGCACGTACATAGGTACCTTACCGTTTGGAAAATCTTAGTAGTTAAGGCATACCTACGTGCCAATATTACGAAAAGTTAGACATCTATGCACACATAGGTATCTACTTGTTGAAATCACGGGCATTATACTAAATTTTTCATGAAATTACTTCCATGACAAATTTGTTTGTAGACAAAAAGGGTGAAAAAGAGCATACTTTTCTACCCCTCCCGCCCAGAACCACAAAATTTCATAGAAGTCATTTCATCGTGTAAGTCCAGTATTTCACCATTAAATTTTTTATTAAATTACCTATGTACGTGCCAATATTACGAAAATTATAGATATCTATGCATATCTATGATTTAAAAATTCCTATTAGAATTGACAACTCGATCGGTCGAGTAGAATTTCGATTCGAATCACATGACGTATTTTGCCCTCAGACTTATTCCAGACTTACAAAATAAAATTTTTCCTAAAATTTTTGTTTGTATAGAAAAAGGGTGAAGAGCCTACTTTTCTACGCTTTCGGACTTACACGATGAAGTTTTTTATTAAATGTTTTGTTTCTAGACAAGACATGTAGGAAACAGGCTCTTTACCCATTTGGCCGACAAACAACAATTTGATCGTGTAATTCTAGTATATGTTTCTAGACGAGAAGTGTAGGAAATCAGGCTATTTTTACCTTTTTTTTGACCTTAACGATTGCATGCAATTCCATTAAGCTTTTTTTTCCTAGACGAGAAGAAAAAAGTAGGTTCCTCTTCATTCTTTTTGTCCCGAAAAAATTTAAAGTTTTTTAGAAAGGTTAAATAATAAAAAATAAGTGTCACACTACTCCCTTTCATCCAGGTAAGTGGCCGATACGCAACGTTTCCCTTTAAAAACTCTGTTTAATCATTTTTTAACTCACAATTCTGTTAAACTAACGTACACATATGTAATACTCACTTTTTAGGTTTATATAGAAAAAATTATACTGCACATTTTATATTGTTTTACGTTAAAACAATAAGTTTACTTTTTGATTAAAATAATGAATCACCAGGTCGGAATTTATTTTTCCATTAAAGATGACTATTTCAAAGGTTAACATTATCGACGTGTATGTAAAAAAGCAAACACCATATTAATCACAAAGTTTTTTAAATTAACAATATTAAACTTATACTGTACTCTTTTTATTATCCATTTAACAGAAGCCAGAAGATAGTTTTAACCATTTTTTATTTGTTATATCTAGATATTTGTTTCACATATATGTATGTAGGTATGTGTGTTTATAAGTAATAATTCATGGTACAATTACCTTACATTCAAGCTATATTGACCAAGGTAGAAATAACTGATCAACTGACTGCAATTTCCGCCATATGTTTTCTAACTAAGACTGGACAATTTTTTGTGTTATACAATGGTTGTGTATACTGCAAGGCGAATTCATGAGAAGGTGGTCTTGACAGATCAGCTGACTATTTTTTGCTCGTGCTATTTCCTCGTAATGTGCCAAAAGTTTGTATATGTGCTTCTTCTTGATATCAAAAAAATTACGCGTCGGTTAGATTTTTGCACTAAAAATTTAAAAAAGTGTTTTTAATTAACAAACAGTAAAACCAAATGATGCGTTCTTGTGCTTTGTGCAAAAAAAAACAGTGTAAAATTAATTTTATTCACGTTTTTCTTCTGCAAATAATTTGTGTTTTTTTTTTAATGATGCCATATACAAATAATTTGTGTTTTTTTTTTCAATGATGCCAAATTTGTGTTTGACATTTTAGGTACGAATTTTTCGCCTGCGTCCACCTTGTGTGAATTCGCCTTGGTATACTGTGTGTATGTGTGCTTGCAACATTTTCGACAACCAGGCTGGAATTACCAACAACAAAATCGATCGTCCCTAAAGCAACAACTTCCTGTAAAATTTCAGCATGTATTTTGTTGTTGCTAACTCCAGCTTGGTTGACCTGTTTGAAAGATTTAGAGAGTAAAAAAACTCGAGCAAAAATGGTCAGCTGTTGAATCGTTACTACCATGATACAACTCATCTGGTAATCTCGCCCCTAAAACAACTACAAATTAGTACCAACGTGTCAAACAAAAGCTCATAGAAAAAAAACGATGAGTAAGAATTTTTGTTGTTTTATTTTCACATGGAGAGCATAATTTTGACATTTTGGCAGTAATCAGCTGGGCCCACGAGACTACCTGATTCCTTGTATCATGGATACTACCTTGTAAGGTAATTGTACCATGTAATAATTCAGTGCGTTGATAGTGTCCATGGTAGAAGAAACAAGGTATACTCACAACTAAAACAACAATTTTTATACAAGAACAACAGGCATTTTGTTCTTGTAAAATATTGTGAGTTGTCAAGAAACAGCTGACTACAACCGCACAAATATAAAAACAAAAATAAGGAAAACCGCCGCGTTGTTAAATTGTTAAATATTGTCTTTAAACAAATATTAAACAATGAAGAAAATTTTGTGCAAAAGAAAAAACAAATAATATAAACATTATAGCTGAAGTGCACAATAAAAAAAAGAAATATTGTTTAAAAACAAATAATTTTCAGGCAAAACCAAAAACAAATAATTATAGTCACTACAGGTTCTGGTATACGTACTATACCGTCGGCTGGCGTGGTGACAAACGCATCATCTTCCAACCTAGTATCGATAGTTGGCACTACATCTACCACTGTTTCAACCACAACCCGTAACGTGGTTAACACTCAATCCGGCATTAAAATGATGCGTAATGTACCGACCAGTGCTGTTAGGCCTATAACTATTACTTCTTCAACTGGAAATAGTAATAATGGAACAAACCAACAGCAATTAAGTACACATCAGACTCAACAGTTTGCTAGCGTAAGTGCAGGCAGTGCGGGAATTCATCAAAAAACCATAACATTGGGCGGCAAAGCTGTTACGGTGCAAATGTCCTCTAACCCATCAACTATAACAGCAGTTCCAAAAACTGTAACTTTAGTCGCTTCAAATAGTGGCCAATCACAAACTCAAAATCAATTGTTGCTAAAATCCATCTTAGTTGACAAAATATTGCTGTCAGAATTTTGCCAAGTTGGAAAACATATGGCTGAAAAAAAAATCAGCTGGTTAGTTGCTCCTGCGTTTTTCAATATACCTTGGGTAGGACCAAGGTATATTGAACAAGGTAGGAGCCATGGTGGAATAAGAAGGTGGGATCGTCCCTAAAACAACAACTTCCTGTAAAAATTCAGCATGTATTTTGTTGTTGCTAATTCCAACTTGGTTGTAGCTGATTTTTATTTCCGCCTTATGTTTTCCAACTTGGCAAAATGCTGAAAGCAATATTTTTGAGAACCAAGTTGGATTTTAGCAAAAAAATACGTGGTAAAATTTACAGGAAGTTGTTGTTGTAGGGACGATCCCACCTTCTTATTCCACCATGCTTATGAAAAATAATTTACCGACCGTTACCCTAAAAACGAAATTCCTTAAAAATTTTTTAAAGTTTATCAAAGCGCCAGTCATATTTTTTCTAATTTTAAAATATTGATTATATTGGTAGTATGTATATTCCAGCACAGTGCCTAAAGTAAATAAATCTTTAAGATTGTCTTGAATCGATTTTTGTCAAAAATTTATTGATAATTTTACTTTTACTGGGCAGCTAAGCATTTTGTTAAAGCACTTTGAGCTATAATCGTATCTTTATGTGGCAATACAGCTACTTGAAAAAACATATCAATGCCCTCTTTAAATATTTCAATGGCTTGTTCCACCTTTTGATTTTGCATCGCCTGAGCTGCTTCACGATATAGTTCCTCAATCTCTATAATTTTGGCAACACTTTCTTTTAAAGAAATATTTTTACGACAACGTGCACATCTTACGTCTTTACTTATATCTTTAGGAAATTGCAAAACGTTATTACAATTTGGCGATAGGCACCTGCAATTAACAGTCAAAGTACTTTATTTGTATATACAGTGAACTCGCGGAAACGTGAATATCCAGAAACGTGAACATCCAGAAACGTGAACACTTTTTATTTAACATTAACTATTCTAAAACGTGAACAAACATTGAAAGCTTTAAAACGTGAACAGTTTTTTCTGAGGTTTTTGTTTTGTTTACATTAATTTTATTAGTTTTAGGAGTCCCCAAATTATGCAATAAAAGGATCTATAAGCGATATACATAGTTTTATTTGCAAAAGGTTGATTTTTGTGGTCGGATTAATGAGACAATTATGTATTGCCAAAAAAACTTAGGTTTTAAAATTTTTAAATTGGACTTTTCGGCTTAAAGCGTTGTTTAGTTTTGAATAGATTTGGATGTTTTTGATCTAGTAACAATAAATTGATAAAAAAAATTAAATTCGTTAGAAAATAATTAAAACAAATCCAATCAGAAACGTGAACAAAATCGAAAACATGAACACCCTTGGTAAAAATTAGTTCACGTTTCCGCGAGTTCACTGTATTTTCTATTCTGCAGTAATCCCGACTCACCAAAATCTTACTTTTTTGTCCAACTTCTGTAACGTGGGCCAGTTTTCTTGGCAAGCCATACAACTGCAGCTAAACAAGTAGCGTCCTCGTAAAGACCTTTGTCTTTCCTTTAAATTGGCTTTGGTAAAAACAGGACCATAATTTTCTGCAACGATTTCATTAAGGCGATGTGGTTTGGTGGCAGCCAAGACTAATTTTTTGCCCACAAAATATCTTGCCACTGAGGGCCAACACTCATGATTAAAATATGCCGCCGTGCCATATAGACCAGCTCCCACATATACAACACGAGCGCCGTCGAATAAGTGCTGGCCTGTTGTATTTGTTTGGTAGATTTCGTGAGCATTATATTGCAACACTTCCAGTAAACCCAAAAGAGCTGTGCCAACTTTCAACTCAACTGCAGTAGGATTTACTCCTTCAGTTTTGCGTCTACCAAAGTACTGAGCCTTCTGTAAACATCTTAATAGAAACGCCGACATTAGAGAACGTTGCAATAGGTCGTCAGCTTGTCTAGCATCTTCATGAGTACATAAGTTTTCATACAATAGATTGGCTGTACTAAGAGCACTCTCTAGATTTCCGGACTGAGTAAATATGCGCAAAGCAATAAAGCACAAAATTGACATGCCAGAGCCTTAAAAATAAAAAGCCCAGTATTATAGAAATAAATAATAGAAAAATGCAAAAGTAAAGTTTTCCCACACCTATAAATAAATCCATATATTCGCACTCAAAACGATGATATGTATCACAAGCCTCTCCCATGCATTGGGCCGAACAAAATGCAATACCCGAACAGTTTAAGCAAGGAATTGGAGTAATTAATCTAACATAAATGACTCAGCTAGTAAAAGGTTTCACGCCAAAAATTAATTACTTACTTTTCGAAACAATGATGACAGTTGCTGCCAAAAAATGCTGGCAAAAGACAGGCTGCCACTGGGTCTTCACTTACGACTACATCACCTGTTTTAATTCCATCACTTGCTACCACAAATCGTCCTTTATCCTTAGTTTCTACAAGCTTAACCAAATTTGAGGCACCTCTTAGGCCATCATTTTCGCCATGAGCCAGGGAAGGTACTAATATCTTTACTTTTTTCTTAGTCACTTTAATTGAAGGCAATTCTTGACGACACTTGTCGATAAGTAAATTGGCGCCACCGGCTAACTTTTCGGCTATTTTTAAAGATATTTCAGCTTTAACCAACTCATCCATACCTTTAAGGGACAACACATACATATATATAACTTGTATTTAACCAACTTTCATATCAATAACAAATAATTACAGGCATAAGCTTTAGCCATTTTAATGTAGTAATCAATACTTTGTTTGCAATCCAGACCAAAAGAAGCGGCCAACTTCAAATCAGTTAAGGCCTGTGCACCTTCACCCAAAGCTAGCAATATAACGGCCCTAGTTCTTAAAGCCAAAGCTAAAGTCAGACCATCATCGATTTGCACATCAACATCTAAATAAATTATGTATAAATGTATGTATAAAAGAAAAAAAAATAATTCAATACTGGCAAACCTTTGGCAGGTGCACGCATAACTGCTAAATTTGCTAATGCCAAGGCCTTCTGCAGCTCCTCCTTCTTATCCGAACTAGTCCACAATAAATGATATTTGTCGGCCTGTAGACGACGTTGTGATGAAAACACTGCATCTTTCTCTTTAAATACTGGTTTAACGTTTTCCAACACACCCAGTACTGGGTCGCATATTTCACGATCACTAAATATTGACAGAATTCTAGCCTCATTCGATTTTAATTTGCTAAAATAATTCTTAAGCCATTGTTCACCACATGATTCCTTCACCTCCAAAAAGAAATCATTAAAGAAACCTTTTTTATCCGATTGAACAGTGCGTACACTACAAATTTGCTGATAAGTATTATCGTTAACATCCATTTTTGCTGTTAATTTCAATTTATTTTAATTTTTTACGATTTACTATTAAATAACATAAAAAATTATAAAAAAAAATATTTTAGATAGTCTCTCCGAAACACCACGACTATAAGATAAAAAAGAAAAAAAATTGTGTATTTGATTCTAAAAATAAATTCTGTATTCAAATTGATCATGGTGGAAGATACACAAGATGTTTATTAATTACATATTGGGTTTACTGTGAATAAACTGCTAACAAGTTTTGTAATAAAAAAAAAACGTTATTATTTGATTAATAAATATCAACTCCAATATTTTTACACATTTAAACATTTACAAAAATAAAGTACCTAATTTTTCGTTAAAAAATATTTTTCACAAATTTAAAAACTCTTAATAATGAGGGCGAGTTTTTCTATTGTTCATATTGGCTGTGATCAACTGAACTTTAAAAATAGACACACAAACTTACATTTCGTTGTTTATATTTTTATCTTTTTTTTAACGCACAAACAAAAACCCATATTGTGATTGGCCATGTTGTAGTGGTTACGTTTTTGTCGCTTTTTAATCAAGTTCAAAAAGTTTCAAAATGTTACGTTTAAATAACTTATAATTCAGTAATTTTTTCAAGTGTATGATTTTCATCAATCTGCTTCGCATTTCCATTTTGATTTTCAGAGCTACGTGTTGACCAAAAAATCAAACCAACCAATGCAACTTCTGTTCGATAGTTTATAATTTCAAAGATTTATTCAGTTTCAATTTAAAATCATTATAAGCTCCGCGTTAAATGTGAAACATGAAGCTTACAAATTATATTTTAACAATGCAGATACCGTTAGCTGAAAACTCTTTCTTTAAAAGTTGACATGCTTTTAGAAACTTTTCCTCCCAAAAATAAATTTCAGCCAAAAAAAAAACAATGGATTTTGTTCATTTATTTGTATTTATCATTAAATTGAAAGACAAAATTTATTTTTATTCGTTTTTTAATTAATTTTTGGATTGGATATTTAATACATATTTAAGAAAATAAACACAGGCATTAATTATTTCTTGTTTTTTTTTTTTAATTGTAATTAAATCTGTAAAACTCTTTAAGTGTAATAATAACAAGAAATATTTCAAATACAAAAAAACCCAATAATTTTAAGGGTAATATTTTTTGGGTCAATGCTACAATAAAAATAAAAATTATTTTGTCAAAAAAATTTACATTTCAGTTATTTGAGTTGAGAGAGAAACATTGTTTTTGTCTTTATTTCGTTAAAATTTTATTTAATATAAAAAATTACTGTTTATTTAAATTTTTTTTCCCTCGTATTCATAATACCTTGAGGAGTTTTAATAAGGGCTTATTTAAAAATTATGCCATTGACATCTGCCAAATAAGCCTTTAGTAAACCTACTATAAGTATTACGAATATGAGCATAAGTGTTTTAAGCTGCTTTTTATAAAAGCTATTTAATATACAAACAAATGTACGTACTAATATTTTTTATTTAGTTTTATACATTTTATTTGTATATGTAAAAATAAGTGAGGCCAATAAAATAGTTTTATATTGATAATCAAAGTTTACCAAAACACGTTATTACCTGACTGATAAATTTTTTTTTCGATGTGCAATTATAATGTGGCAAACATAATCAGCATAAGACAAGACATAAAATAAAACCCGGTTAAGTGTTGTCAACCTTTCGGTATTAATATGTTTCAGTTAATTTTAATTTTCAAATATATGTGTATTGTTTAAAGTTTTTCTATTTTTTTTTTTAAATATCTTATTTTAAGCGTGATAATTATACTTTTTGCTTTATAATTAAAAATAAATTAAAAAAGCAAAACTTTTTTAACAAAGCTACAAAACCCATATTTTTAGCCTCATAAATTTTATAGTATTTTCTTGAAACAAAAATTATTGAATATCTTAAAAATTTTTTAAGCTAAAATAGATTTTATTGTATTAAATTTTAAAAAATTTGCTAATTAAATTTAATTGTTTTTGTGTTCATGCCAAGATTACAAGATTAACTTTTCAAGTATTTGCAAACTATTCAAATATTAAAGTTTACAAAAATAATAATATATAAATGTTATTTCAATAACTTTAAAGTCAAAACTTAAAGCTGTTACATTATTTATAAATAAATTAAAAACTAAATAGTAAAATTTAGATAAACTAAAATAAATTTTTACAACTTAAGACTTGATTTGGTTAGCATTCATATATTTCGTAAATTTTTTAAAGTAATTTATGTAAAGTTTTTTATACTTAAGCTTTTATTTTCGTTATTACTTATTATACGTTTATTTTAATATTAGCAATAGTATCACTTAGAAAGGTTGATGTTTTCTTTTGTTTATTTTTTAATATAATTTTAATAGGCTTTTCCTGGCATTAAATTAACTTTCTTTGATTATTATTTAAATCATTCATTCGATTACCATTTCTTTTGTATTTTTATTAATAAAAAAAAAAATTATTAACAAATAAAACACATTTAAAAATATAGTATTAGAATTAGAATAAGAATAATTTAAACTAAATTAAAGCTAATTTTGAAAAGTTAAGATAGGAAGAGTAAACGTAATGTTTTATATAATAAAAATAAAGAGGTTGTAGGAGATGATTGTGGTGGTTGTGTAAGATGAAGGGTGAAAAAAGTGTTTACAAGAAATAAGAATAAAAGAGAGCAAGCACAGCTGCTAAGTATATATATTTGTTCGGATGAAAATTTAAAGTAACTAGTCACATAAATAACAACAATAGTAATGTCACAACAAACAAATCATGTCATATTAACGCCCAGGCATCGGCTAGAGTATTCATATACCACATAACTAATGGATACGGCTGGTAAGACTTTTATGAAATTCGGTGTAATGCCACGATATAGACCACAAATGCCTTCTGTTCTTAAGATTTTACGAAAAACGCCAAACATGTTGTCATCATTGCCAGCTCCAGCTTGTTTTAATGGTATCCCGCCCATAGGCGAAACATTTTGTTTTTCTTTCAGCACGACTGTAAGTTAAGAAGCATTAAAGTCAATTAAACATTTAAGAAGTATTAGGTTAAACTACAATGGATTACCTTGAGCTTGTAGCCGCGTCCGCACTAAAGCTAAAGGATATGAACACACCTGCCCCAATGTTGAGGACGCACTACCACACGCTAATAATACTAGAAAACTGGGTTGCTCTGTGTTGTGACTACTTAAATAATTTTTCTTAAGTGTCTCATAGACGGCCAAATCAATGCCCGCATATGGTATAATGCCCAACATATTTGGAATGTAACCGCGATAAAAACTGCGTACACCTTCGTGAATGTAAATCTTTTTGGCCGCATCCAAAATACCTCTATACTGGCCAGTCTTGCGCAAAGCTAAACGTGTTTTTAATACTTCCATTGGATAGATGGCTGTCTGTGAAATGCCACCAGCTGCCGCACCAGCCATAAAACGTTCACCAATTGTCATTTGACGTTTATCATCGCCACGTATCAGTCGTTTGATTTTCTCGTAGGCAGCAAATTTAATGGCAGATTCGGGAGCAATTTTTATTACATTAATACCATTGCCTCGCCACATACTACGTAAGCCGCCTTCTCGAAGCATATATCTTAAACTATCTGAGATTCCTGTCTTGTGTGTTTGAACCTTAATACCATTAAATAACATTAACAAAAGTTAAAACTAATTTGAAGGCAATTATTACCTGCAAAAACACTTTTATTCTATCTAAAGGAGCAGTACACGTGCGAGATACAGCACCAGCAACACCACCAGCTGCCAAATGGCGCCACCACATGCCGCTTTGTAATTCTGTTGCTGTAAAATCATCAGGTACGTTCATATCCTCACCAATATCGAGGTACTAAAATAACAATAATCAAACAAAAAAAAAACATTATAAGTTTCTTTAACATCTTTCATTATTAATAAATGTTTAGAGAGATTAAAAGTAAATAAATGAAGCATACGTACAGGCTCATCCTCGTCTTGTAAGATTTGTATAAGCATTTTTGTTGGTACAATTTTTTATTTTATAAAACGTTTTTAAATATCTTGTTTGCAATGCGTTTTATTATTTGTGATTGTAGTTGCAAAAGTAATAGTTAAAACAAACAGCTTTTGTTACAAAGCATATTTAAGAAATCACGTAATAAACATTTCAATTGTTCATGATACTACACTGTTTTAATCATTTATTATTATGTATTATTATTGGACGCGAAACGAATGTCTACTAGTTACTGCAACTACTACAACATAAATGCATTTTTAAGTGAGTGTCTGTATTTGCATGTAAAGTGAAAACGAAAACTATCAATCAAAATCACAAAAAGAAACGTATTTTTATAAGAAACGACGAAATAAAACTGATACGGATTTATTCACGTGTAAATGAAGTGGATTTCGATAAAAAAAATTATACTTTGTGTAAAATGAGAGACTTTTTTTTGATGATGAGAAAACATATTTTCGAATCTGCATGTATGTACATACTTGTTTGCAATACAGTGTATTTAGTAATGCCATACATGTGTTTTTTGTTTTGTTCGTTAAAAATTATATTATTTAATAATTACGTTTGTATATTCCAATGTTGATACATTTTATTACATATTTATATTCTTGTGTTTTCAAAATACCATTTTTATATGCCTCCAAACTAAAACAAAAACTTATTTGATTTTGTTAACAGTTTCAACTAAAGACTTGATATTAAAACAATATGTAATTGGTTTAGTTTTAGCAGACAGTGAAATAAGATTGAAAACCAAAAAATAAAAAAAAGATTTTTCTTGTGGCAACACTGGAGTTGCATTAAAAAGCAATAATTATTAAGATCTGTTCATTAAAAGAAAGTTACAAAAAAATAACTTAATAAAAAAACAGCTACAAAATTGCTGCCCCAAATGCTCTATAACTTAATGTTGCATGTTGTTGTTTTTAAATTAGGGAAAAAAATAATATTGTTTTAATAAAAAAAGGTTTGGATTAATGGAACCTCTTATTTTGTAAATAAAAACACTCGAGGTTTTTGTTAAAAAAATTTTTTGTTTGTCAAATCGTTAAAAGCTTTCTTTTTTCATAGAAAATGTGTAAACATTTGTAAAAAATTGTTAAAATTTTTAACAACTTTAAATAAGAGAACACACGATTTATAAAAACAATATGAATTTTATTTTTATATACAACACTATGGACTTAAGATATAATTTTGGAAAACTTTTAGTTTTAAACACAAATTTTACTTGGTGGATTTACGAATATATAATTTATATATTGTATTAAAATTTTATATTTTTTCATTAAAAATCTTTGCACAAACAAACAACACAAGCGTAAAATTATTTTAAGAATTATTTTCATATTTAAAGAGTAATCAGGCGTTGATCAATCATTTTCATAATAATAAACGTTTTTTATTTACAATTTTACAATTTCTTTTATATATCAATTTGACAAAAACACACACTGAATTGCAAATAAGCTAACAAAAATTAATACTTTTCAAAAACACAAATTAAAAATGTATGTTTTTTTTTAAATTTCGCAATACTTTGCCATTAAAATGTGGATTTTTTTCAAAACAATTGCTAGTTTTTGCATTTTAAAATTTTTTCGATTTTTTTTTATTAACAAAAAACCAAAAAATTTTTTCAAAAATATAAAAAAGCTAAACGAATGGCAAAATTAGACAAAACTGTTTTAAAAATCTATTTAAAAAAATTTGTTGTACAAAGAGCAAACAAAAAGAAAATTATTTAATAAATATTTTTTTTAAATACGGATGTTAGTATGTACGTGTCTTGTATTTGTATATGAATGTATCGTTTATATATGTAGATATGTTTGTTTCGCATGTACAAACATACATATATTTGTGAACGTATAAAATATATTTAAGTGTGTTCGAACAGGTCAAAGCATTCGAAAACATTCAAACAAAAACAAAAAATATTTAAAATTGCAGTGTCAATGCCATTTTTGATCAACAATCTAGGTACATACATACATATGTACATATCGACACCTAAAATACAAAAAGACTTATTAACGCTGAGATAAGATTTCTGATAAAAGCCTATTAAAAGGTGTTTTGTTTTATTTATTTAAATTCTTTTTTAATTTTCAGACAACAAAAAATTTTAATAAAAGCCTATTTTAATTAATCAAACCAATATCATTTGAAAGCCAAAATTGAATTTTCCTTTTTGTTTATATGAAATTTTAAACCTCAAACTAGGTATGGTATATTTTACAAAAAATAATTAAACAACTAAAACTTTTTTAAACAAATAAAAAATATATTTTCAATTTCCGCATTCAAATAAAGTCTATAAGAACATCGTAACGCAAGAAAACCAACATAAAGAGAAAATATCAAAAATGCCGCCAGGGGATTATTCATACATATACACATACATAAGTATATACATATATACATATATATGTTAGTGTATTTGTGTATGTGTTTCTTTTAATGATTAGATAATAATTGGCTAACGTTTTAATTGGTATGTCTATTAAAAAAAACTACACCCTTATCGTTAGCACAAATGGCAAAAACTCTTTTTAAAAGCTAAAAAAACAACGAATACTAAAAAAACCTAATGGTTCACATAAGGGTTAAACAAAATATTTGTTTTTCTGTTACACTAAATGTAAAAAATAAAAACAATTTACGATAAAAGAAATAAAATCAAAAATATAGTTTAATAAAATGTATAAAAAAAAACAAACTGTAAAATTTATATTCCAATACTATAATAAATAATTTTAAACTATTTTCAATTGATATGTTTGCTGGGTTATAAAAATATTAATGTATTTGTGAGAGAATGCATATATCGTTCACCGTCTGCAATAGTGGAATATTTAAAAATTATTTTTTTTTCATTTACTTATGTGTTTGCTATTTTTAGATATTTTTGTTGTTTTTTCACTTTTTTTGTAAAATATTATTTTTAAAACAATTATGAATTCATTTACTGTTGCAGCCGATTAGCGATATGTACATGTGTGTGTATATGTGCTGATTACTCTTATTTTTTTAAGAGAAATAAAAATTTTATTTTTTAATTAAATGTTCTTATAAATCGCATATAAAAAATGTATACAAGTTTAAACTAGAATTGCTGATGTAATAATTTCAAACAGTTGCCAAGATTCGTTTCTGTTTTCTTTTTCTTTTAATAACGAAATAAGCGTGAATTATGAACTTGAAATAAAAATTCTAAAGTTCACATTCCCATCTGTTATGATTCAAAAGATATACATAAACATTTTGGGGCCGCAAATGACCATTTAGAAATTACAAGTGGAATAGCAAACTGATATACATACATACATCCTTATCACTATAAGAAGGGTATTAATTATGTTATCTTAACTTAATTCAAAACGTCTCTAGCGGTTTTAAAAGTGAGGTACATAAGTAGTGATTTCCTTGTACGAATTTCTTGATTTTAAAAAAATTAAGGAAAAAATTTCAAAAACAGCTTTAAGCGTTGTGCTTTGAATTGAAAGGGCATTAATTTGCAAATTCAAAAAAAAATACAAAATAATCACAAGTTATTTGGATTTCCAAAATAAAATACATTAATTAGCACTTAAATTCCTTAAGCATGTCTGACATTGTTAAACGTCAAGTTTAAAATACTTAAAAAGTTTTGTTTAAGGAAGACAATAAAATAAATATAATTGAAATTCCTGTACACAAAAGAAATATTAGAGAATTACATTTGTTGTATTACAATTTAAAAACTTTAAGAAAAATTTTTTTTCAAATCAATTGAGGAAATCAAAACCGACAAAAGCTATAATTTAAAGATCGCACCTATTCAATATGTAAAATCAATTGAATTTACGTAATATTTACATTTAAAATATGTTAAATAAAAAATTCGTTGACCTATTCTATTAATTCACCAGACAGTCTATAAAAATAAATACATAAACACATGCATATATGTATATGTATTGATGTTAATATAAAAAAAACAACAAAATAATTAATAAGTGTTAAAAAGATTTCTGAAAATTTTAAATAAACGTCAACGTTTTGTTGACGTAAGTTGTTAATTATTGTTTACTGTGTCGAGTCACAAGAGATGATAAGTTAATTTAACAAACAAACAAGTTTTAAAAAATATCTCGATGTAAATATGTATCTCCTCTATACATTGACGTAATAAAAAGTTTCGATCTTCTCCTTTAAAAAAATATTTACACACAAACATAAGTACATGAGTTAATTTGTACAGTAAATGTGTAGAAAAATTAAAGATTTTTAAATTTCAATTTTTTTTTTGTTTGAAATTACGATAGAGACAAGCCCCTTTTTGCATGGTGAATGTACTTATGTATTTGTTAAACTTATGCAAATGAATAATGATATATGGAATTTTGCTCAGAGTAATTTTAAAAACGACTGAAACTTAATAGTATAAATGACCAATATACCACCAATAACCTCAATACATTAAACGTTTTTGTTTTGTGTATTAAAACGATCTCTCTCAAGCTAAAAAAAAAAAAGCTTAAAAAAACAAGTTTCTTCACTTGGCAGCAGTTTGTCCTTGCAATAATTTATTAAAGAATGTTGGCAAACACGGTTAAAACCCAAAGTATTCAATAATATTAATTTCTTCATGCAAGTAAACCGCACAGCAGTTCAATTTACGAAATCAATCATAACATAAACCTGATTATTTATAAAAAAAGATAACCAACAACTAAAGGAATTTTGCGCTCATTTCAAAAGTTTATTTAAATTTCAAATACACCAGTATGTATGTATGTGTATATGTGTTGTTGCTCAATATAAAACGGTTTTCTGTTGCTAAGCAGAGTTAAGAGTTTTGGGATTGACGCACATAATGAGGGCAATAGTAAAGGCAGTATTGTGTGTGAAATACAAACAGTGATGTTAATCTTTTACGTGTAAAACACTCTGTAAACTGATTTCAAATTCATAAAAAAAACACTGAATCTTGAAATTATGGGTAATGCGAAATGAAGAAAAAACCCACGTAAAAACAAAAAATTTATTTCACTTTCAAATGTAATAACAAAATTCTTTCACTCAGCATTTATAGCAATCAACACACAACTGGATCCTAGGGCAACACGATTCAAGCCATCAAAACATTAGAAAACTTTAAGACTTATTTAATTTGGCTTAGCAATTAGATATAGAGAAGGGACAATACTTTAACAAATTACTGATGGAAAGAATGAAACAATTTAATAAAGTTTTGAATAAATTTCTTTTAGTAGTCTTCTTTTTTAAGTTGGTCATAAATTTTTATTCTTCTTTCACTTTCTATATTTTTCATGTTTTTGTGGTATCACAAAGAAATCAAAGTAATGGACCCACTGACTGCATAGATATTAGAAATTAGAGATATGTATATAGATTTAATCCCAGTTTAGCCAGTTCTTGGTCCCTGTGCAGAAGGATCACTTTGGTAATAAAAGTAATATAAGAAAGCTGAACAGCCTAGAAAACACTTTTTTACATTGGCTGACTAACTAGCCAGTACTCCAGCGAATATTACGCACATATACATAGTTTATTACATGCCTAATAGATAAGAACTCTGAGATCCTCTAATATATTGTCAGATCTACACCAACAACAGAATCTATCTTTTGACCGTCCATGTAAGTCCCTACGTCATAAATTTCCACCAAATCACTTACTCCACGTGCAGTACAGTGTTTAGTGCCTCTGACAGTCACAGGTCTATTAAGAAATTTTATCAGACGATGTTTTATTTGTTGTAGTTTAATTGGAGTTTCACAAGAAGCTGAATTACAATTTTTCGGCGGAAAAAAACACGCAAAGTCTAATGCGAAAATAGCTAAATGGGCATTACTTAATAAATAAGCTTTAGGAGAAGCAAATAACAAGAGAATTTAGAGTTTATGCGGATAAGATTTTATGAATCATAAGTGTTCAATTTTAAAATAAAGGTTTTGCCAAACACAGTAATTACATTATTTTTATTTAAAAAAAAAATTAATTTTTTCTATATTCTTTTAAATTTTTAAACAATCCTGTGGCCAGAATTTATTTACGTAATTAAATAAAACCTTAAGCTAGTTTTTCTTCTTAATAAACACAACTTTTTTTTAATATATTCACAAGAGGAGAATAAGCCTTGAAAATTTTTAACTATTAAATATTTATTGACATACCATACTCATCATATCACGAAATATAATGGAAAAATCTTCCAATACATCGCCAGCCACGGCCATTTGATGAATATTGTAATATTCATGAGACATATTGTTATACAGACTATGATTACTTCGCAACATTATGTCATGTAGAATGTTAAAATATTATATATATTTTATTATTTTTTAAATAAAATACAAATTTATAAGTCTTTATATTTTTTATATAAATTTAATTAAGTTTTAAGTCTTAAAAGACCAGTTAAGTAGTTTATAACTTTTTTAATCACAGTGTTTTTGTTTAAGTCTTTTTGGAAAATTATTTTAGTTTGTTTTTGATTTATTACTTGATTCGGTTTAATATGAAAATTGTTTTTTTTTTCATTAGTTGTAATTAAAAACTTTATTTGTTTTTTAAGCAAATAATTAAACGATTAAGACAAGTTTTGTTTTACTTTTAAGAGAAATTATTTTTTTTTACTTTTGGAAACAATAATTCAAATAAGTTAAACTGAATAATTTTTCCCAAAAATTTTCTCTAAAAAAAACAACTTCCGGTTGTTATTTTTAGCCGAGAAGAAACGTCAAATACACAAGCCAGTTGCTGTAAGACTGATTTCTGGCGGCACTGGGACACACATATTATCGTATTATTTAAAAAATATAATACAATACATAAACCTCTACTACATACATATACTTTATCTGTGTGTTAAGTTAATAAGTTACCCATTAGCAACTGGTGGCAATCGATGAAAAGATAATCATCAACCTACCAAATACTCAGGGTACCCTGCAAATACTCTTGTTGGTTTATACATAAGGTGTGTTCATTTACAGAAAATTATCACTTATTTTCGATAATTATTACTAGTAAGTGTTCACGTACACAAAAAATTAGCAGCTAGAGAGCCAAAAATGAGCGTAATATGTTTAGAAACAAAAATGTTTCTGATAATTTCTGCTAGTAAAAATTTTACTATCAGAAATTATTCAAACAGTCTTTCTGTCATTATGCTTTGAAAAAAAATTTAAGTTTTAAATTTTTATAAGTTTACAATAACAAAATACATTTGCCTGCAAGTTTTGACTGTAAAAGTGTTCATTTACTTTTAAATATTTTTGAGAGCAATTTTGAAAATATTTCTTTTTACTCTCTCGTTGCTAGTAATTACTGGAAAGTTATTGAACACAACTATACTCACACCAACATGATTTGTTTTCTGAAATTCGTTATTAATTTGTGAATATTGGTTTTGATTAAAAAAACAAAGCTTTTTATTTTATGTTAATGTCAAGTCTTTAAAAAAATCTTATCAATTAGTTTATTATTTTCAATTTCAAGAAACAATTAGAAACCATACAAATAAACATATGTGTGTTTATACGTCGATATAAAACTTTATTGCATTATTATTAATACAAACATATGCAGAAACAGGATGAAGAACGCAACACTCGTACGTCTTTAAAGTAAAAAAATATGTAAAGCTTAGTTTAGATGATATGTTGAATCAGCACATTTATGCTAAAAAATTTGTTACAAGCGTCAGCATATCGTATAAACGCAAATTTTTTCAGCGTCATCATTTGCTTAAAACAAACATGTTGAAATATTACTCTATCTGCATAAAGTTTTACAGAAATTATTGTTAGCTTTATTACTCTAATATTGAAATTATCATTTTGGAGTATAAATGACACCATATTGGGTCGGCCATTTTGAATTCGTTAATTCTGATAATGGATTCGTAACCAGCAACTCAAAAAACACAAATTTGTTAATCATTTTGTACTTTTTTCGACTTTTGGCCGCACTTAGGGGCGTACTTATTAGAAACGTTTTTTTTTTTTTGAAAAGGCGACAAACAAAAAAAATCAAAATAACTTCTGTTTGAATTATGGGTATTCAGCAATCTATGTTTACCTTTCATTTCTGTTTTGTTTTCAAACACATGCAAAGTTAAATAGAAAAATCGCTACTTTAGCAGAACATCAAAACTAAAAATTATTTTTCAAACTAAAGTAATTTCAAATTCTAAGTGAAACATGTCTGTACACAACACCTTAAATAGAAAAATTTTTAAAAGAGGTCACAGCAAAAACCAAGATTAGAGTTTATAGATCGACGAACATTACAACTCAAACGTATAGGTTCGTTCATTCGTATGTACAAACACAATCATCGGATATGCGATTCATAAAAAGAGTGGCTAGCAAAACCAAAAGGTCCTGTCCCTTTTGGGACGAAAAAAGAAAAAAGGGTATAAGCTTAAGTTGTGATGGCTTTTGCATATTTCAAGAATGCCTGCAAAACGTTTTCCGCAACAAACACTGTAAGCATTAGGAGAAGGTACTAGGCCCAGAGGAAGAAAACGTACTATATGGCAAGAATCGCTACATACATATGTACTCAAAAACTGAAACATTAACCCAGAACTCTGGCTTGTAATAGAATAAGAGATCTGAAAAACTCCTACGGATTAAGTACGTGCGTTAAAAAAAAACACCACAAAATAAATAAGAGAAACAAACTACCACGAAAAACAATTTTTGATTTTAAATAATAAACTAAATAAACTTTAGGAACGACCCTCGTATTACTTTTTTAAACTGGACTGCTTAGCTAAGAAGTGGCTTATCAAAGTTATATATATTAATTACTTTACTCAGCGCACATAATTTTGAAATTTTAAAATTTCCATATAAAAATTTGTTTTATTTTTAAATTGACTTTTACTTATCGCTTGTGCCAGGTTGGTGGATCTTAAATTATTTTATTTTCAAAATTTAATTATGAACGTTTAAACATAAAATAAAAAAAATGAACGACTACACACATACATGCTTAATGTGCTATAAAAAAGGTTAGTTTCAAAATATTTAAGAATAATTCGGTGATTAACAGTGAATCATTATTGTTAGAAATACACATCGATGGTCAAAAGTTGATACCTATAAAGTGATAAATTTTATTTGACATTTCAATCTAATGACAGATGGATTTTATATGTTAATAAATATATTTAACAAAACAGCAGTACTTTTCGTCAAGGAAAAAATATCAGTTTCATGCTTCCATGGTATGGCCATCAGTCAGTACACGTACACACAAAAAACTACAAAAAAAATTTTTCAAACAAAAACTTGTTCAAAATAATTTATTTTTTTTAGTAAATTTATTTAATAGTTTTTAATAATATTTTTATTTGTTTTTTAAATCAAACAAAATTTTCGCCTAGACAAATAAAATATTTAACCAGCTCAGCAAAATTTTTTAACAGAAACTAAAATTCTTGCAAAATTGTTTGTCTAAATTTACAACTTTCGTTGTAGGTCCTCAGCCAGACAAAATATTTACTGATTCTCTGAAATTTGTTATTGATTCTACAACTCAGTTTTTTCTGTGTACATTCAGGCGTGTCCTTGGAAGGGGAAAAAGCTTTATTTTAAAGAATTATTGCAATTAGTTGATAATTAAATTAAACAAAACCAAGGAATTGCAAATTTCAAATATATTTGTATAGCTTTATCAAACCTAGAAAGATGGATTTCTTTAAGACCCATGATATAATTTTTTAAAATATATATTAAGAGTCCAGCATTATCATTTCAGTTTGTATTGAAACCAATACTTTTTTTATGGAAATTATTATTAGTTCTTATACACTGCGCATCGATTCTGGAATAAGCTTTAGGAAACTGATTACAAAATTTAATTTAAACTGTACACAACTTGTTTGAAGAAGTAATTACTACACATTTCATAGAAAATTTATTAGGATTACAAAATGCTTTTGGTTTTTCTATTAGTTTCCTTGATTTTTATTTAAAATTTTTGTTAAGTTCTTAAGTATCAATCAAGTTGCTTTTAAAAAATTGAACTATAGCTTTGGTAAGGTTCATCTTTTAACAATTTCTAAATAAATGAAGCTGTGAAGTGCTTAAATGGTTTATGTGTGTATCAACCCTTTCAAAACTGAGTTGATGGCATTCAAGACCAGACACAAGGTTCTCTCTTTTGAAATTACGTTGCTAAGCCGCGTGGTACTGACCTTATCGAATAACGCGAAATAACTTGGGGTCATTTTGAATAGAAAATTATCATGAGTTCCCAATACGATAACGAGAAAAACACAAAAAGCACAAACGATAAATGTAGGCACACGTGATTTTTACAGTTCTAATTACAATCGCAATAAGATCGGCTCCTTCCCAATCGCTAAATACCACGATACGACTACATGCCATGGGTGTATGGCTCACGTAAGCATTATTGCACAGAAAAAACTGAGTTGTAGAATCAGTAACAAATTTCAGAGAATCAGTAAATATTTTGTCTGGCTGAGGACCTACAACGAAAGTTGTAAATTTAGACAAACAATTTTGCAAGAATTTTAGTTTGTGTTAAAAAATTTTGCTGAACTGGTTAAATATTTTATTTGTCTAGGCGAAAATTTTGTTTGATTTAAAAATCAAATAAAAATATTATTAGAGACTATTAAATAAATTGACTAAAGAAATAAATTATTTTGAACAAGAATTTGTTTGAAAAATCTTTTTTGTAGTTTTTTGTGTGTGGAACTGTGATTTTGTTTTCAAAGTTTTTTCTTTAGAAAGTTCTTCAAAATATCAAAATAAAAACCTCAATTGCACCATTGTTTGCTTCACTCACAACCAAGCCGTCCTTAGGTCTTAGTTTCCCTACTGGCGCAATTTGTCAGCGAAATTTTAATATCCTTAAACTTTATGACAAAACCCGGCTGCTATCGATTGGTAATTATGCCAGAAGAATTTGATTCACTTTAAATGACTTGAAGTTGTCAGAACGCTAAAGATGCGGATATTATCTAACACCTTGAATGCATCTGTCCGGGACTAGAAGATATCAAAGTCAGACACTTTGGAATCAGTCGGTTATCGCTGACGTTGGCGTAGCAAATAAAATATCCTTAATAAGGGATAAAATCTAGTTCCGGAATGTGGACCAGAATGCCGCCCTTATTGCTAGCCAGATAGTTAGACCTAGATTTCTTCGAACTTAACTTTTCTTTCTTACAAAGAAGCATCACAAAGGGATCAACGTGTCATACCCAAATGGGATACGTTCTTTTCGTCACTGCCTATTCCACCTACCTTATCTTAGTTCCTTTAACCAATACTAAGAAGGTATATCTTTTAAACCAGTTTTACAACGTTTACGACTTCACTGAAACATTATTACAGGAAAGATCTAAATAAGTCTTAAAAACTAAAGGTAAACTTTAATTTAATAATAATTTAACATATAGAATAAGTAATAATTGATGACTTTTTGTGTTGTTATAAATATTAAATAGTTTTGCTTTAATCAAGATAAAAAAAACCAAACACCCATGTCTAATTATTTTATAATTTTGTTGTTTCTTTTCTAAGGTGGGATTTATGAAACAACATACGCTGCTCCATAACAAAAAGTCATTACTGATAATGAAACGTCTGCCTTGTAGTTGTTGTAAATAATTGCTAAAATATTTTCGAAAAGCTTCTTTTGGACTATGGGACTAATTATCTTATCTTTACTAAGAACTTGGGGAAAAAGTAATTAAAGCTTTATAAACGAATAAAGTTGTCGATCCTACTTAATATATAACTAAATAAATTTATTAATTTAAATACGAGTATATATGTATGTATGTAAGTAGGAAACCTTTTCTTTAGAATATTTTTTAATTGTCTTCATGTTCTCATATGAAATTCGTTAAGTTTTTCTAGTTTCCAATTAGTATTGTCAACTGTTCTCTTCCTAAAATCCTGAATTCTTGAAGCTTAAGAAAAATATTTTAAGAACTAAAGAACAAATTTAAAATTTTCAGAATAATTACCTGAATAAATACAGTTCTTTGATATATTTTAAACTTTTAAACTTAGATAAACCAATAATGACTTGAAAAAAACGAGAGTCAATTAAACAATTATAAGAATTTGTTAAATGATGGCAAATAAAAAATTTGTATTAAAAAAATTGCCATCATGTGTGTATGTGCTTATGTAAGTATGTATGTGTGACTTAATTATTAAAGCAATTATTAAGGCTGAGAGACTAACTTAGCAACAAAGAAAGAAATCAGAGAAATACATATTTATTTTGCTTTTAATTTTTTAAAATACATGCTCATTTATTTTTTTAAAATGAAATTCATTGATAACAAGATGCAGCTCAAAACCAAAATTAAAAATCAGCTGTTTTTATGTACTTCAATTAGTAAAACGAATTGACTGGAAAATAAATTGTATAAATGTACAGATAAAAATTTATTTAAAATAAAATAAATAAACAAAAACTGGGGCCAAATTATCGCATTCGAATCGAATCGAAAATGGAAAAATTCTTTTTAGAATTTCTAAACTAAAAGCATTAACAACTCGATCACTCGAGTTAAATTTTGGTTCGATAGGAATGAGACGATTTGGCCTTTGGTATTTTGTTTACATTTATATCGTTAGCTGAAATGCAAAATCACGTAACTAACAAAAAATCCTAAGTCGATCTTTTAAAAAAATTTTATTATGTTTTATTAAACGGCACAAGACAATAAATTTTTGTAATTGTAATTGTAAAGCAAAACATGAAACAGAATGCTGGAAAAAAATAAAAAAATGCACGAGCACTGTTTTTGAAATTTAAAAAATGTTTTGGCTTCTCCTGTAAAATGTTGAAAAATGTAGTTACTTGGTTTTGCATTTCAGCTGACGATATGTGCTAGTACTACTTTTTTACTTAAGCTACATTTCAGATCTGTCAAATATTTGCCCAGAAAAGCGTTACCACTATTTAAAGCAAAAAATTGTTTGACGCTTTTTGCCCTTAAATAATTTTGTTTAAGCAGTTTAAAACTGTACTTTTTTAGTGGTCCGGCGTTTTGGGGTAAACTATTTTTTAATGTAACCACAGCTTAAGTCAAGTAAAGAATTATTTATATATTTTTAAAGCGTGCATTTAAAAAAAGGACAAATCTCATGTTTACCCAGCATACTAATCTTTAGTAAATTCATGATAAATGGCAATCCGAAGAAGTTCCATTTTTTGGGAAACATCAAATGAATTCAACATGTGATTGTCATAGGAGGTAAGTGATCTAAGAAACTAAAAAAAATAATTATGATGTTTTAAGTTATTCACAAATTTTTACATAAACAGTTAGTGGTGAGTGGTCAGTAAAAAAAACAAAAACAAACGAAGAAGACGCTTGACAATTTAAATTCTTTATCTTAATTCAAATATATAATTTTAAATATTTATCTATAAATACAGTAATATCTGCAGGTCGTCAATGCCAGTCATCAGATTTTCAAATATTTTTTGTTATTATTTTTTTTTAATTGTGAAAAATTTAATTGTAAGTAAGAAGAGCAAATAAGATATAAAACTAAATATATATTGAAAAAACAAAAAAAAAATGTGAGAAATAAATTAATAGAAAAAAAATTAAAAATGTCAATTTATGTTATTTTTATCCTAAAAGAAAAATATGAGTTGCATATTTCCAAACTGTTGCTGCACAAAACACCTAAGCCAAAGATATAATTTTTAAATTTCCTTCTGTGCCTAAAAGATTTAACTGAAAACGCAATACCAACCAATGTCCACAAGGTCCCAGCAGAAAAAGTGAGGATACAACGCAACTGTAAAAGAACGACTCCTCATTTATAAATCTAATATTTTAAATTTTAATCAGCTAAAAAATCCAAGCGATATAATACAATACAATGATTAAAACTTGGGTGATTAAACGTTTCATGATGACTTACCAAACCATGCTAAACCAAAACAAATCATAGTTATCAGTACACTCAAAAAATCCATACAATATATGAAGGAATTCATTCGTACGTTGTACGAAATCTTTTGTTATTTCGCCCACGATACTATTGCGTAGATTTTACGAAATGAACGAAATTCTTTGGTACATTTTAGAACAAAAATTAATATAAAATATAATTGTATGAATAAAAATGTACGAAAAATTTTAGATTTTTTTTATAATTAGGAAAAATAGCACTTACCTTAAAAAAATTACTAATTTCTGGGGCTAAATCGTGGCATTCGAATCGAAATTGAAAAATTATTGTTGGAATTCCTATATAAAAACTATTGACAACTCGATCAAGTAAAATTATGATACGAATCGAATGCGATGGTCTAAAAATTGGCTTCGTAGTTTATGTGCTGTTTTTCGAAGCCGAGTAGTAATCGTCTTAGGACGATTATGTGTATTTTGTTTTCGTTTACAATACCCAAGACGATCACTGCATTGCGTCAAAAAACCGCACATTAAACGAAAATTTCGTAAAACTTACATATAACAAAAACTAACAAAAAGTTTTTGTTGCTTTCGTAAAGGGTGCCCCGGTAGATCAGTGGTAAGTGCACGAGTCTACCAGTCTGGGGGTTGTGGGTTCGATTCCCACCAGA
The DNA here is from genome assembly GCA_963583895.1 of Melanophora roralis. Lineage (NCBI taxonomy): Eukaryota > Metazoa > Arthropoda > Insecta > Diptera > Rhinophoridae > Melanophora > Melanophora roralis. The sequence continues at coordinate 1,955,891 of OY757189.1, forward strand.
GACCCTGGTAAGTTTGCTTCATTTTCTGTTCTTTCTTTCTTATCCTTCTCTAAATTTCTTCTTTCCTTCTATCTCAACCTATTCTATCTGCCTCTCCAGGTAACACAAAGGGACCGAATTAAGCGGACCCAAGTGAGCTGTATCCTTTCCTTCAACGGCTGCCTGTTCTACCTAACCTAACTTAAAATAATAAAATATTACAGTGCGCTCGGGAAAACGTCAACTAATTAAATTTTTGACGTTTATGAGTGTAGAAATTTTTAATAAAAACATGTTGATAGTGTGCTTTAAAACGTTTTTATTGACTATAAACTAAAACGAAACATAAACAAATACATACAAAAAAAGGAACTTGCGTTAAAACAACATTCCTTTTCCTTTACTTTTAGATGAATCTCTTTAGCCTTTGTTTAAACGCTAATGCATTAACCGGATAATTCCTTTCTTTCTGCTTAACAAAGCATTGATACAGGCGCTTTTGCATTTATGGCAACTCTGATGCTCTTAACGTCTTTCTTTTTCCCGGACCGGAAAGTTTGTCATTAACACAGTACAAAATTTTATTTTTTTTTTTTTTTCATTTTTATCTTGCTTTGCTTAAGCTTGCACCCTTTTCTAATAAATCCAAAATATTTGCATTTTCTTGTAATTTATGCACTTTCGGTTGTTTTGAGCACATTTTGGTAATCTGATACTTAGGAGAACAAAAATGCAACTGAACATAAAAAAGACAACACATAGGGATGCAATTTTTTTTATTCTACATACATACTTATAATAAGGGGATTGATTACCCAATATTCTAAACTGATTTTATTAAATAAATGTGTGTGTGTTCAAAACTGTTGCTAAATTCAAAATTTTGGTTAATTTAAAGTTAACGTTTTAAAGCTTTGTGGTTTGGTTAACGTTTTAGAGTAGACAATGTAAAAAATTAAGGGTTGACGTTTTCGGATGTTGACGTTAACCCGAGCGCACTGTATTACAAATTTTTTTCGTAATAACTGCGAAAGTTACGAAAATAAAAATTACGAAAGGATTTAAAAACTTTCGTAAAATTTTGAATCATACCCTTACTTTTTTATAATATGTACAAAAACTCCGTATATTCAACGAAAAAAATTACAAATGTTTTTTCTCGTATACTGCTGCATGGACTATTTTCAATTCAGTTTCCATAATGATAAAAAATACCCTATACATGCATACATACATATGTATGTATGTATGTAAAAAGAAGAACATATTTTTCAAATACTCTGCAACTAAAGTTGAAACTAGTAACGATTTGGAATATTTATGTACTAGTTGGCAACTAGTTGTTGCAATTAGGACTGTTGTAAAAGTGGTGAGTGTGTGCCAGTCAAAAAAGAGCAAAATTAAAAAAAATTTAAACATCAAATGCGCTATATAATAAGTGCAATTAAAAATAAAATGCAGATAAAGAGCTATAAATGAAAAATCCAAAACTAATATTTAAACAAGTATAAATTACATATATATGAAACTAATCTAGTTGGACTTCTATGACAACTTTATGTTAAAGTCGATAGTTCGATGTATGAAAAAAGGTCAGATATGCAACTAGTTTGAAGTCAAAAGCAACTAGTATATTTGTAACACATACTAGTAATTTTTTTAGTTTGCAAGTAAACGTCATTTTTAAATTTAAATTAAAATGTGTAATAATTTATACAGTGGAATCTTAAAAAAATTTAAACTTAAGAGATCGGGAAAAAATTTAAAATCCAGATTTCATATTAACGAAAGTTCAATAAGTGTTGCCATGGGATAATTATATAGCAGGCAGTAAATTTCATTCTAACCAAAGAATTAAAATTGTTAAAGATTTATGTGAATACAAAAATATATTTCTGTATTCAAATTAAATTAAATTTGGGTTAAATTTGAAGATATTTACTACCAACGCTCAGTACCGAACAAAGTGTGCTGATGAGAAGTTGTAGGACAAGCATAAAACAGATTCAATAAACATATGTGTGTTTCCATACAATATGTGTGTTGCACTAATAACATAATCCAATATTCCAATAATTTATTTTTGTTATTAAAGATTTTTCTTTAAGAAAAACAGTCTTTTGTAGAAATAATGTTTTGATTACAAACAAAAACACTTAAAAAATCTCAAAAATATATTACACAATATGGTATTGAAGTCAAAATTCTTTAAAATTCAAATTTGTAAAGTCACATCCATTATGAGCAGAAACCATCTTCCGTCAGTGTCTACCTAAGATTAAGCCTTTAAAAACATATCACAATGGGAGTTATAGCTTTTTTAACTAACAAATTTAACTAAATTAAAATGTGAGTAAAATGGTTGCACCCGTGCGAATTTAATTAATTTTTTAAAAGTATTGTTTTTTTTTTACATTTAGATGACTTAAAAGCACAGGGATTTTTGAAGGGGAAATTTTTCAACGTGTAGGGAAAAAAGGATTTATTTTTTTGGTATGCGTAGGTATTTTGCAAAAAACTTCCGGCAACACTAGCACTGTATATACATATGTATTTAGGAGTAGTTTTATTTCCTTAAGGTATTAGGTGTGTTCATTTACAGAAAATTATCACTAATTTTAGATAATTATTACTAGTAAGACTGTTTGAATAATTTCTAATGTAAAATTTTTACTAGTAGAATTTATCAGAAACATTTTTGTTTCTAAACATATTACGCTCTTTTTTGGCTCTCTAGCTGCTAATTTTTTGTGTACGTGAACACTTACTAGTAATGATTATCAAAAATTATTGATAATTTTCTGTAAATGAACACACCTATTATGCTTTGAAAAAAAATTTAAGTTTTAAATTTTTATAAGTTTACAATAACAAAATACATTTGCTTGCAAGTTTTGGCTGTAAAAGTGTTCATTTACTTTTAAATATTTTTGAGAGCAATTTTGAAAATATATCTTTTTACTCTCTCGTTGCTAGTAATTACTGGATAGTTATTGAACACAACTATTATTTATCAAAATGTAAAATAAATCAGAAAAAATATAGTATATACAAAATTGGTTTCTTTTTAGCTATTATTTACTGGACGTATTATAGGGCAAATCGTCGCATTCGATTCAAATTGATATTTCACTCGATGGACCGACATGTCAATGCTTTTAATATGGAAGTTCTAATGAGAGCTTTTAAATTTCGATTCGAATCGAATGTGACAATTTACAACTAGTTTTTTTTTATTATGTAATATTAATTAAGGTTTGTATATGATATTTATTTTTTACTTACTTGACTAAAATAGTGGACTATCGTCACATTTTTAATTTTATTTACCAAAACATCATAATGTCTTCATATTTAATACGATTTAATACCGTTTGGCAGATTTTTCATTATACTCTTTTCAGAAAACACTCCCAAACAGACAGACAAAAGCTCGAAAAACTTATTCGTTATATTTTAGATTGATATTTATACCCCAGCAACAAATTTTTTTTATAGTTTTAGAGAGATATATACTAAAAAAGAAAATTAAATTTAAACTTACAGTTGAATGCCGCCAAAACTTAATCAGGTCATGTATGTCCGATGAAGGTGCCAATAACAAAAAATCGCGCCATTCATTAAAACTAATATTTAAACTGCCATCTTGATCCATTCTATATGAAATAAAAAGAGAAATGTCTTTTCATTCAAGTTATTTCTGCCTGTTCTGTAAACCGAATCGATTTTGAATCGAATGGTGTTCTGTAAATCAAGTAAATTTGTGATGTGAATTCGGTTTAAAATCGAAAAATTTACTCGCATTCCGTTTACAGAACAGGGTCGAATATATTTAATTATATGAACCTTAATAATAAGATCTTAGCTTCTTCTGTGTCTACTTCAATACCCAAATCCTTAAAAGCTGATATCAACTCTTCCAAATCGACTTTGCCTAAAAAGAATTATTTTGTATTAGAATCTATTTGTAAATAAAAACTGTAGGCTAACTTAGTGAACCTACCATCTCGATTTTTGTCCAAGTGTGAAAATTGCAAACGTAAGTTTTTCTCATGCTCTCGTACGTAATGAACGAATTCTGCGAGTCCCACATCTCCACTCTGTGTTTGATCTGAGTGTTCCAAAAATTTCTAAAAACATAAAAAGGTTAAAAAAAATTGATAGTACGACTGAAAAATAGATAATTAGGTCATATTCATAAACAATGTAAAATATACTTTAAATTGTTTATGAATATGCCCCATTGTGCATATGTACGTAAAAAAATCTGTATGTAATGTGTGTAAAAAGTTAAAATTGTGCAACAAGGCGCATGCATCAGATGGGATCAGCTCTACAGAAACAACTAATTCGTCATAAGAATGTCAAAGGCAGATAACAAACACTCACAAATTTTTTTTCTTCTTCTTGAGCTTTTCTAAGCATACTAGAAGAGTTGTTGTTTGTAAAAAAGAAAAAAAATACATAAACAAAATTTGACATTTAAATAACGAAATACCGTTACTCAGCTGATTAACTAAGGTCACCTGATTGATATACGAGCGCCCTGCGTGCAAATATGAAAAATATTTTGGTCTTACTTTTGCTCTCTTACCTACCAAACCAACACAATGCTGTAAATGATAAACCTTTTTACCAGTTTGGTTGTAGTCATATTACCAAATTGCACAATAATAACGAAACAACATAACGTATTTCGGTATTTAAATGTCAAAACTTGTTAATGTTTATTAAATATTTTTTTTTAAATATCTTGATAAAAGGATAAAACTGAACTATTAAAATTTTGAATCCTTAATAATAATTGTTGAACTCTTTTAAAAAAATTTGTATAAAAATTATGAAATAAAAATAACTATTTTATCTAGTACAAATGAATACAATTTTTTTTATTTTTGTAAATTTTTGTTTTCTAAGGTTTTGAACGTCAGAACGCACCAACTTATAGACCATTTATGTATTGTTTTGTTAACTCACCTCGGCATAAACGCTCGAAAGACCAAATTCTCGCAAAGCTTCCGAAAGATCGTGGATGTCGATGCGTCCATTTCCATCCCGATCCAGTTGTTTAAATAGGTTTTCCAAACGCTCTTCATCTTCTTGAGGCAATTCAGATGGCAAGAGGGCATGAGTTGTGATTGAAGTGGCACTTGTGCTGCTAGTAGCGGTACCGCCGCTTAGAAACTGTTGTAATGTAGAGGAGGAGTTATGAGGATTAAAAGAGTGAGGTTTTGCACCACTCTGCTGCAACTGCTGATTAATAGATGAATGATTTAAAGACGAATTATGATGGGTATGATGATGTTGCTGGTTGTAATGTTGATGATCGGCTGTATGTAACACACTCTGAATGGGTATCAATTTATGATGGGTTTGTGTACTAGCTGAAGCGGCCTTTGTTGAAGCATTTTTAGCGAAATTTGTGGTTAAAGACGATGTTGAAAATTGAGTTGATGAAGATGGTGAGTTTAATGTTGATGATGACGGAGAACCTACACTATTAACTTTTATTTCTGCTTTAGTTGTCGGTGTTGTGGTATTCGTGGAAGAATCCTTCAACTGTTTTATTTCATTATTATTTGCACTTTTATTATTTTTGCTGTGCTCTTGCGTATTGACCATTCTAAAAATCTTATATTCTTGGTTTACTTACTTTTTTAAGATTATTTTTTTATATTTGGTTAAAAAAACTAAGTATCCTTAAATATTTGTGATAGTTTTATGTATTTGTGGGTATTTTTTTTTAATTCTTTAAAGTCCAACTGTTTTATTTTTTAGCTACATTATCAAGTCGATATTTCATACTGCTTGTTTTTAATAAAAATTTACAGTTTTCTTAGTTCAAACTTATTTCAGTTTATTCGGTTTGATTTAATGTTGATTCTATAGAAGTTTGCACAATCTGAAAAAGAAAGAAATGCATAGAGAGCATTAAATTTAAAAGTAATTTTAAAAACAAAATATGCTCTAGTAGACCAGAAAGTGTACGGTGCACTTTTTTCTTGCTTTAAAGGCGCCCAATGCATCCCAGTAAAAAAGATGCAAAAGAACACAGTTACATAGTGTGATGTACATATTTTGAATTTTGGGAAAACCAAATAAATTTCACAACAGCGTCGTATCATTTCAATTGAGGTTAAATAAAAATTCATTTGCAAAGTAATGGAAAAAAATTTAATGCAAGATTTGGCAAATTTACAACCTCTGCTGTATCCTTGCACGCTTTACAACTGCGTTGGGCTTTACTCCTTCAGAGAAGTAAGCTTAGGTTTATTTTTTTTTAATTAAAAAACTACATACATAGAAACAAAACACGTACATTTTACATTACAAAATCTATAAAATAACAGCATCCTTAGATTACGGGAGATACTGTTTATTTTAAATACTAAACTGAAAATAGATAATGATTCGTACCTCAAAGTTATTTCGGACCAGAAACTTAATATAGGATAGGATAGATGTAGAATATTTGACGGCACAAATGTAGTAAAATATTTTAAATGGCAGGGTTAAGATCACAGATAAATGGATTGCAGAAACGAGGAAATATATTTTGAATGCCACAAAAGTAAGAAACTACAGAATAGGACAACGCGGTCAGTTTTGAAACTAAATCGATTTACATCAATCACACTTATGTTAAATGCTTTGAAATGGCTAAATATATGCAAATTACAGCTGAACACAATAATCCTTATACAAAATATGAAAACTAGGGATGTGCCAAAACTACTTGCAACATTTATACGCTTTTCTACCCATTTAAATGTCTGATATACCGCATATATCGCATTAGGTATTTTATGCTATTTATCGGCCAAAACCTTTATTTATTTATTAATTCAAAAAAAATTTTGCCGCAAGCCCATAATGCGTAGGTTGGCTAGTCTACCAAGCAAAAATTACAATAAACTATTACAAAAATAATCCTTAATAATATTTGAAATATTTACAACAATACACGATAAAACTATTTAATTATAATTGGTAGTTACTTATGTAAATGTAAGTAAACTAAGAGGAAACCCGAAATCTGCACACGATCAGAGGCTAGTTTCGGTAAAAAGAGAAAGAGGCGAAAGAAAGCAGCTAGTAGAAATATTTAAATAGATTTTTCGTTGAAGTTAAAAAAATAAATTATAATTATTATAAAGTACCAGTACTAGTTGTAATAACACCAACACATTGTAACGAAATTTCAAGAAAAAAAAAACAACCTAAAACAAACTAATGGCTTTGCAGGTTGCACAAAAAAAACTTTTACAAATGTTTTCTTCGTTCATTATAGGGTATTACAGAATTCCATAGTCTACAGATTCTTACATTATAAGACCTCGCCATGACCAATGAAAAATTCTTGGACAAAGAAGTGAATAAATTCTACTAGACGTCCCAAACCATATTTCACAGTCTTATAAAAAATTAATTATTTGTCTTAATTGAACATAATGTTCTAAATTGCGACCCAACAATTCAACACTGTAGCTTGAGATTATATACAGTATGCGACAAAACATATGCACAAGATTGTACTTACAATCAGATATCTTTATAATATAGAAAATTTTATTCGTATTTTTAATTGTGTTATTTTTTTTGTAATGATAATAGAGTCCTCTTACTAACGCAAGACAAAAACATAGAAAAAAAGTGTTTAACAAAAAAAAATAATAATAAACTTATAAAACCGCTATTTTACATGCGACAAAACAAATTCACGAAGTATTTGGTATTTATGTTCTTCATTTTTTCTAACAAATTACCAAAAAAAGAACCGTTAAATGAGATGCACAATTTTTTAAATTTTAACGGAATAATGTGAAACATTTTGCATGTGTTTATTATTATTTATATTCTTTAAAAGTAATCGGTCATAGTTTGCAATATTTTAATAAAAGAATGGCTTACAGCTAATATTCGGATCATTTAAAAGAAAAAAATATAAATGATAATAATAAAGGGGAATCAGTACGTTAATTGCAAATAAATTTGGAATTCACCACAGTGTTATTTCTTGCATTGTTAGCCGTTTCCTTTCAACAGGATCGTTGGCAACCGTACACAGAGGTGGTAGACCCCGGAAAACCAGCAAACGGGACGACCAGGCAATAGTATCCCTTAATAAAAAGGATCAATTTATCTCAGCAAGATCTATTGCAAGTCAGTTAAACTTAAATGTCTCCATTAGAGCCATCCAAAGAAGGTTGATTAAAATCATATAGAAGTGCAAAAAAACCATTTGTTTCTGCGAAAATCAGATTAGCCAGAATCGAATTTGCCAAGCAACATATCAACTGGGCCACAACCCAATGGAAAATTGTACTCTTCTCTGATGAGTCTAAGTTCAATCTTAAAAATTCTGTTGGATTTAAGCTGGTACGTAGACCAAAAGGACAATGCCTTAACCCTCGATATACCAAAGGTACGGTAAAACATGGAGGAGGAAATGTATTGGTCTGGGGATGATTTTCTAGTCATAGAATCGGACCAATTCAAAAAATAAATGGTGTAATGGATCGATTCGTTTACAAGGTTATCCTACAAAACATAATGCTACCACATGCAGAGGAGAAAATGCCGCTTAAGTGGAGGTATCAACAGGACAACGATCCTAAACACTTGGCTAAATGCATAAAAGAGTGGTTTGCAGTTAATAAATAAATTTTTTTAAATGGCCAGCGCAATCGCCAGATCTCAATCCCACAGAAAATCTATGGGATATTGTAAAATTAACCGTGATAATTGCAGAAATAGGGATGAACCTTTCCGCCAAGTGGAAATTGCTTGGAATGAAATTTCTGGAGAAATTTTATCAAACCTAATTGAGTCAATACCACGAAGATGTAAAGAAGTTTTAAAAAATAATGGCTACTCAACTAAATATTAATATTTTTTTTAGTTTCCTAAAGACGTGCATATGTTTTGTCGCATACAAAAAGCTGTTTTTATTGTATAATATGAAATTTTTTAACTTTTATAAGAATTTTCATTTGTTTTTCTTATATTTTATTGAATTCAGGTTATTAACTTTTAAAAAAAAAGAAATAGGTTTAAATCCAAATGTGTTTGCTTTTGTTTTTGAGACATATTCTACTTAACAGAAGTTCGTGCATATGTTTTGTCGCACACTGTATATATAAGGAATTATTCGATTAAAACAAGTTTTTAACCTTTGTATATTTGCATCAGAGGTACAGGAATAAATTTCAATTTCATAAATGATCAATCGTGAACGATTTTAATTATTCAACTTTTTATTTTTGTGTTAAAACACTGTTCTTAACATACTGTTAAAGAAAAACTAACAAAAAATAATTCTAAGTAGTGTTTCTGGAGATATACTAAGTTAAGTACAATGGGCGCTCAAAAGGATATTTAGTTAAACATTATAACATAATGTATTAACGCGATTTTAGCATACACTACACCTAAGTTGGTTTGGTATGTTTTTGGAGCTATGATTATTATTTTTTTTTTTTTTGGTTGAAACCAATAGATCTTTTTAAAATTTTTTTTTTTACAATTTATTGATTAAAATTAAGAATTAAAGTATTTTTTTATTCAAAAAGGAAATGTTATTCATTACACTGTTCTAAGAACTTTTATTCTACATAACTGCTAAATTTTATTACCATTTCTTTATTTATGTCTCCTTAAATTTCTAAACGACTACTTAACCGATTGTAATAAAATTAAAACTTCAGAAATGGTAGAAAAATATTCTCTATAGTTTAAAAGTTACAAAATAAAAAAGTTTTGGTTTTGTATATTTTGGTATTTCAACTTTTTGGTGTCCTTAACTTTGTTACAAGAAATTATTCTACATATAGGATTTAATAGTTTTAAAAGTTGTAATTTTCGACGTTTTTTTCCTCAAAAACCAAGCCACGTAGGAATCGCCGGCAATGAAGCCGCGGACATCGCAGCAAAATTCGCCTCCTCCGCACCAATCATCATTGACGGAACGGCCAAAAAAGTTGACGTTCGCCGTCACATTACAAACTACATCATGCTTAAATTTAAAGAAACCAACATTACCCACTACCATTATTTCACCATAAACCCGCAGCACATCCCACCTTTCTACCCTACTAACGTCGCAAAAAATAGAATTAAAATATTCTCAAGGCTACGGATGGGCCACACCAGTTTTTCACATGAATGGTTATTAAAAAAGTCGGCCATACGCCCCAAATGTAACAGCTGCAACTGCTTTTTAACAATCAAACACATACTACTAGGATGTCCACAACTCCAGAACCAGAGGAACCGTATATTTGCCTATACATCTCCAACCGACCTTCTGAAGGAGTCTCTTCAAACCAACATCAACAAAATATATAACTTTATCAAGACAACCAAAACCTTAAAATTTAATTAAACACTTTATTTCACACACACACACATATGAACACGAGCTGATGGCTCATTAATATATATTTAGTCTTAGAATTTATTTCTGTAGATTAAATAAATAAATAATAATAATAATAATAATAATAATAATAATAATAATAATAATAATAATAATAATAATAATAATAATAATAATAATAATAATAATAATAATAATAATAATATTTTATAAAAATATACAGTCACTCACATTTAAACTCGGGCAGAGGCATCAGTAAATACATACGATTTTTATTTTAAAACAAAAACAATTTATTTTAAATACTCTGATAGATTGAACACAAAGTCTAAACTTAAATAAGGTCACTTTTCAGTCTCACATTTTAACTCGGGCAGAGGCATGATAAAATTTCTAGTCACCCCAGCAATAAATAATTGAAGTAATTCTTCACAAACTACATTTTAATCATATCTAGAATTGGTATTGCTTTTTTTTGGTTTTGTAGTATTTATTTAAAATCAGATATAAAAACTGGCATTAGAAGCGGATCGTATATGCTATTGTTTTGTTGGTATAAGGTAACGCTTTACACTTGGTGTGGTAAAATCGTTTTTCCTCACTTATAAAATATGGAAAAAGTTTTACATCTACATACTTCAAAATAACATCTTAGTATTGATTTTTTTTTGCATTAAAAAAGTTGATTATATGAGGTTTAAATTAGATTATTATTTAATACCTGTGGCGCTTTCTTTTTGATTTTCAACAGCCTGACACCAGCTCTTTGTTTAGTTTGCAGCCACACCTTTCCCTTCCATCACACCCAAATAAATTAAATTTACTTTCATAAGTAAAGAATACCTACAATTTCAGATTTATAAAAATGAAATTGTTTTGTCTACACTTACAGTGCTAAAAAAGGTAATATACTTAGCCATACACTGACTAGCATATACAAGCCGTTCATTTTGGTTTTTCTTTCTGATTAGTGATTTTTTCCGAGCAACTCAGCCATGAACAGCATTTTTGCGAAGAAGTGAACATCGTGAACTGTTAATTTGCTTTTTTATCAACTTCGACATTTCTCGTTCAGATTAGCCATGTAAATGCAGTTGAATTACTATTTTAATTTCTTCCAATGTAGACTGTTTAATATTGTGTGGCATTTTCCAAATTACTTTGTTAAACATTACTGAATAACTGATTACGCATCAATAAACAATAATTTTTAAGACAATTGCAGAAACTTTCAATATTACGGTATATTTAACGTTTTCATTTTACAATACATCTTTTGCCCGACCCTATTAAGACAGAAGGGGTGCCCCGGTAGGTCAGTGGTAAGTGCACAAGCCTACCAGTCTGGGGGTTGTGGGTTCGATTCCCACCAGAGACCCTGGTAAGTCTGCTTCATTCTTCAATTCTTTCTTTATTTCTTCTTTCCTTCTATCTCAAGCTATTCTATCTGCCTCTCCAGGTAACACAAAGGGACCGAATTAGGCGGACCCAAGTGAGCTGTAATCTTTCCTTCAACGGCTGCCTGTTCTACCTAACCTATTAAGACAGAAAACAGATATTTTCTCAGTTTTTATTTACCTACTACATTTTATAACAGAATTTGGAATTTATTTTCTTTGTTATTTGTAAACAGTAGTTTTTTTTGACAAAACAAAAAAAAATTAAAGTTTTTTCTTTTATGATAACAAAAAAAAGTCGAAAAATAGCAATAAAGTTTGAGTGAGGTCTGGTTTTATAAATGAAAACTTTATTTTATCTCAATATTTTGTCGTCCACTGGTTAACATCCTCGGGACTTATTAAAAAAAATGTAAACTTGTAAACTTAATGCTTCAAGCTTGACCATTATTTTGAGTAATTTATATTAAAAAGAACGAATTAAATCATAACAAAACTTAGAAATATATAAAATTTTAATATTCTCTGGTGATGATAGGCATACAAATAAATAATTAAATACCTGTAGGTAGGTATAAAGAAACGGATAAAATGGTGACATCAATCATTATGTACAAAAGAGAAGAGCACAACCAATTGCATGAACTAAAACTTTGAACAAACATAAAACGTCTTTGAATAATTGATTTTCCACGTGAAGGCTACACACGCGCTTCCGCAAAACCTTGAAAGCAAGAAAAGAATATAAATAAACTTCAAAAATTCTTTTATATGGAAAAAATTGTGTTAAACATTTAATTTGAAATTAAATAGGTAGGTATATTTCAAACATAAAGGGCCCGAATTAAGCAGACCCAAGTGAGCTGTATCCTTTCCTTAAGGGAGTCCTGTTCTACATAAATTATACCAAATCATAACCGGTTCTTTTGTTGGGTATTGGGCAAACGTAACCACTATGTTACAAACGGCTGATAAAATTTTTTACCAGATAAGTGCACCAATTGCACAGTAAATTCTTTGTCAAATAAAATAACACATTTAGCACCAAGTGAAAAAAATTTAATCATAACTGAATCCGTCAATTTACAAGCTTTGTATGCGTGCCGATTTGTACATACTTATGTACACTTACAGATATGATGATGTATGTCAAAGGATTTTCTTTTAAGTATTTACCTTTAATTTTGAGATTTGTTTAATACAAAACTCGGATTTTTTTGCTTACGCCTTCCAGACTTTGCATACTAATCTTTTCCAATTTTTTTAATATAAAAATTTAATTTTATATCTTGTTTTTGCCAATTTGGCATTTTGTGTGTTCCGTACAAAATTTTTTGTTGAAAAAATTTTTATTTTAAAAACTTTTTTAGCGAAACTGCAGTTTATTTCAATTAATAACTTTACACAAACACAGTAAGGGATTTATTAGAAACACAATTATTTAATAAAACTATTCTCAATCCGATTTTTGCACAAAAAGTTAAAAGAAAATATGTATGTCTTCTGAATACAGAACAGCAGATTTTTACTGGCAAAAAATTAAGTTTGACAACAGGGTGACCGTTTGGTGATTAAAGTGGCATTTTGAAACCTTTTTTGCTGCCTGCGACTTTTTGTGCGACTTTGTCAACCATATTGTTTTGCAACTGTTTTCTACTTTTTACGACAGCTAACCCTTTTTTTTCTTATAACACATATAAAAATAATATTTCTTTGTTGTAAATGAAGAGGGCTTCTAATATGAGTAAAAAGTATTAATGTTAAGGTTAAACATTATTTATATCTGTCATGAAAAAATATATCGTAATGAAATATAGTAGTTAAGTAAATATGTAGAATTAAAAGTTCTAGCAAATAAGCTAAAAAGCGCCCCTGTTTTGAATATAAAAATACCGCAATTTTCAATTTTAAACAATATTACTTTCATTCTTAATGCTGAAAAACATCAAAAGTTGAACTTTGACTTTAAAATTTCCAAAAACTGCTGAACTGACTGTAATACAATTAAAACTGTAGAAGAGTTCAAAAAATCTTCTATCTAGTTTAATAAAAATTTTAAAATATCTCTACTGCTTCAAAAGTTATAGAATTTATTTATTTTTGCGACGTAAAGAAATTATAACTGTCAGCAGTTCACCTTTTTTTAAAACCTAAGAATGTAAATTTTCAAAATGTTTCCCAGACAAGTAATAACTTTTTATTATTTTTTTTACACAGCTGATTATTAGAGAATTTAGCCAATTAACACGAAAAATGTGCGGGCTACTTTGTTCTAAATGGCTTAAAATATTTCTCATAAGAGGCTGAATATTGAGTATGGGAACAGAATACAATTTTCTTTTTAGGCAAATTAATAACAAGAAAAATTTGTTGTTGTAGAATCGACACCACCTGATACTCATAATTGCGCCATGATAGATAAGCTGTGCACCATGGTGGAATAAGAAGGTGGGATCGTCCCTAAAACAACAACTTCCTGTAAAATTTCAGCATGTATTTTGTAGTTGCTAATTCCAGCTTGGTTGTCGAAAACGTTGCGAACACACATACACACAGTATACACAACATTCTATAACAAACAATTGTCCAAGCTAAGTTAGAAAACATATGGCGGAAATAGAAGTCAGCTGATCAGTTATTCCTACCTTGTTCAATATTCCTTGGCTGTGCTCGTAACATCACCTGGTCTAATGATTTCACCATGGGTGGTGGCGATTCTACAAAAACTTAATTGTGGTGAATAAAATTTTGTTTTTGCTGTGGTTTTCGTTGGCTCATGTGTCAAAAAAGCAAAAGTAAACAATGATACAAATACCCTCATTGTACCATGGAAAAGTATTAGAAATGTTTTTGAAAGCAAAAAATTATTCAAATAAATTTAGGCAATAACAATGTAAGACACCAATTTTTATTTTAAATGGTACTTCAAAAGGGTTTTAGCATTAATCGTTGGGCACATCATAGTTTTTCTCCTAAACTGCATCTTTAAGGTAGTTGTTATATTTCGAAAATAGCTGTTTTTCGAAAATGAATTCTACTCGGCTAGTATCGGTAAAGCTTGTTTTTTCAATAAAAAATTTTCCTTTCTTAACTGTACGTCTTGAGACAAATGTTAAAATCCGGTATTTTTATACTGGCTTTTTTATATACTGAGTTTGACGTTTGTCTAGGGATGAATTTGTCTCGTCAAGTCGTACAATAACTAACGCTAATAGAGTGAAAACTAAAAAATATTAATTTATGTTAAACCACAAATAAATAAAAAAAAATCATTAAGTTAATTTATTAAATACATAGTTCGTTTTTTTGGCTTACAATTATTGCTATTAAAAAGAGTTGAAACAGGATAACGCTGACAGCACTTTGCGAGACCACCAACATTTAAAAACACAAAATTGCAATTATATTACTTTTAGTAATTTTTTAAAAATAATTATTTTATTGGTTTAAAATATTTGTCTTACAAATTTCGAACTTAACGAGGCATTATTGTTTATTTTGACATACGTAATCGATACATTAATGGATGTATTCTTATACAATGTATGTATGCATGTATGTATTTGTTAATATATGTGCATATTATGATATTACATTTTTAATGGCAGGCATAATTTGCGTAGCTTTTTAATTGTAAAAATTATAATTTTTTTAGTATCATCAAAATTTCTTAAGGAACTACAATTATTCTTCCCATTTGTGATGAACCTCGGGTGTTAAGTTCGTGATTTTCACGTGCACAGCTTGAAATTTTTCATACTTAGGTGGAATAGCGCATAGCCGATATTTGACTTCATCGCCAGGCATGGGGACATATTCTCCTTCGATGCTAGTTAAAAAAGGGGAGCCGTGTAGTTAGGGATAAGCAGTGTTGAATGTCAATGTTGAAATATTTTACCTTACATTCAACATTTATAGTATGATAATTTTTATGTAAAACTTACTCTGATATGTGGCAAAATATTTCCTCTGCTCCTGAACTAGGTGATATAAAACCATGGCCTTTTGTCCGGCTAAAGCTCTTAACAGTTCCAGTTACTATAGGGTTTTCCATAGCACGGGCCGATCTATATCAATTTTTTTATATACATTAAAAAAAACAATGCTCTTTAAATGCTTTCAGATATTACTTACGTCGATGCAGTTCTTGTGCGCTTCGTTATAATTGGGCTCGGAAGCTGTAAAGTTGAGTTTGGGCTTCCACTGTTACTGCGGATACATGCTGGTGGCTTGGAAGAAGCAAGTTTTTCAGGAGTACTTTGTGCTTCCGACATTTTACGCTTCTAAAATTTGAATCCAATTAAATTTGCTTTAACGAAATAACAAAAACCCGAAGGAAAAAATTATGTAGTTTGATTTATTTGCAGCTTTTAGTAAACACTTTTGCAAAAATCAGCGGAATTTATGCACTAGTATTGTAATAGTATTGAGTGCTTGGGTACTGAGTGCTTAATAAATATACCGGCACCATGGTACAATTACCATGGTGCAATTATGTGTATCAGAAGGTGGTGATTCTACAACTTAATTTGGTAAATAAAATTTTCGTTTTTGTTGTTGTTTTCGTTGGGTCAGGTGTCAACAAATGATATCATGGCGCAATAATGTATCAGGTGGCAGTGATTCTACAACAACAAAAATTGGTGAATATAATTTTCTTTTTTGTTGTAGTTTTCGTTGGCTCAGTTGTCAAAAAAAGAAAAAATATTTTGGTTCTATAAGGGTCAAAAAAGTACTCTCAAAACGTTTTTTTTGATACCCAAATGGAAACTTCTTACTGATCTGACTACAGCTACAAGATTTGACGATTTATCGCCATTTTAAAGATTTTAGGGGCAAAAATAGCCTTTTGAAGATTCAACGATTTTGCCTTAATTTGACAATTTTTTAAAATAAAGATTTTTATTTTTAATTTGTTTATTTTAATCTGTGTAATCGTGTTAATCGCAAGCAAAATATTAATAGCTGTGTTCGTTGTACCATGTTTGGTATGTTTTTTCGATAGCATTGACATCCGGTAATAACCATCGATAATACAGATATAACAAAACTTTAGCTAGTACTATCGTTTGCCTTGCAGCTCTATTGTGTATTGCATTCAATTTAAACAAAAAGTGACAACAAAATTACCAAACGTCAAATTTTAATTATGTTTATAAAAAAAAATAAACTTTTTATGTTTACAGCAACGTAAATTAACATAAATAAATAAGAAGATTAAACAAGAAATAATCTGACAATCATGTCGTCTGATGAAGCCGAAAATGATCACGATTATGCAGGAAATCGTCTAGGAAGTAGAAATAGAACTAACGATAACCGTCCCCGTACAGTGCTACGGATAATAAGACAAAGAAGCAATGATTCGATACAGTCAACTTCGGGATTCTCGGGCAGCTTCGATCACAATTATATAAGTATTTTGGCAGGTGGCAATGATATGAATATTAATGCCTCTGGAGGTACCATGGAAAGCGATTATGACATATTCGATGATGGAAGGGATGACACAAGTACTGACGCCAATAATGATGATATTTTAAATTCTAGCTCTCCCTTTTCATATGAAACAGGTAAACAAATTTTAAATTATTTGTACATAAAAAATTTTTACGATTTTGTCTACTTTTTTCTAAAATAATTTGTACTACGTTTATACTAATTTCATACTGAAATATTTCGGAAATTAGATAACAGGTCGGTAGATTCAACTGGTACAGCAACGACAATATCTACGGAACAATCTCACACAACAGAACACACTAACTCTTCGGAAGCAACCCATTTGTCAGAGCAAACTAACTATTCAATGTCATCGAGATCTTCACACCCAGAAACAGGTAGGACATTCATTACCCTACAAAAAATGTATTAATACGTACCATATTCAACTTCAGCACCTGCAGAGGAAGCTTCCGAGATAATGGCTGTGGCTTCTACATCGCATGAAGCTCAAGAAATTATGAATGCAAGTGCCAATAATAATACAAATATTATAATTTTAGATACTATTTCACCGCCAAAGAAACGCAAGCGTTCATCCTTGGAGCCAAAAGAAGTCAATGGAACACCGAAAGTAAAACCGAAAAACGATTCCGAGGATGAAGACGACGGGCTTACTTGTCCGATTTGCTTGGACAGTTGGGAAATGTCCGGAGAGCATCGACTATCATCTCTTAAGTGCGGTCACTTGTTTGGTGATTCGTGTATTCGTCGTTGGTTGCAAGAAAGTTCTCGTCAGTCTGGCCAAAAAGTATGTCCACAATGCAAAACAAAGGCTCAGCCCAGAGATATACGTTATTTATATGCAAAACGTTTGAGAGCCATAGATCGCAGTGAAGAACACCGTATGCGAGAACAGTTGATTGAAGTTCAAAGCAAAGCTCAAAGTTTGGCACTTGAGTTAGCAACTTTGAAAATGTCTTATGCTCAGGTGACCCAAAAATTAAAATCACTAGAGGATGACAATGATTCCCTAAATATATTGCTGAGGAACAATAGTAGCAGCTACTTAGGTCCAAAATCTGTGACTCGAAGGCAAACTTTGGTGTATAAACTGTTCATGGATCGTAATATTGAAATTTCAAGAGAGCCGGGCTGCCGCGTACTAGCATATGCAAACGAACATAACGCTCTAATTGTGTCCCAAAAAAGTTTTCAGAATCTCTTTCCTGGTTATGGTTTAAGATTTGTAGATACAACATCATTTAAACCTACAAATTTTCTACATACTTCCGTCAAACTTTTGAGAGATATAAGTCTTTCGGATGACCAGCACCTATTAGCTGCCGCCAGCATGGAACCTAAGGTGAAGCTATTTGATTTAAGAACGCTAAGTGTGTCTGCAACATTTAAGCCGGCAGAAAAACCTCTATGGTCGTGCTCCTTAGGTCGAAAGGACAACGAGCACTACATCTATCTGGGATCCCAGCATGGCAGCATATATGTGTATGATATACGATACCCAGATACATATGTGAACGAACATCAAGCCGAATGCGATCTTAGTCCAGTGATACAAATAGCCTCTATACCAGCTAATCAATTGTTTCCGTATGGTGGTTTCTTAGTTTGCAAACTTACATCTTTGTGGTTTTATGAGCACTCTGGCAGAATAACACGCTCCACACGCCTACCACTTGAAGGGCGTTTTATTTCAATGGATTTCGATGTGGTCCATTTTAAACTATTAATCCAGACGAGAAGTTGCCAGCGTCATCCCCGTGCGCGTTATATTATCGGAAAGCTAAATAAAATAAATGGTTGTCCTGTTTTTGACGTACAAGTGACATTTTTTGCCTCAACTAATAGTCCTGTGATGGCTCGATGCTCACAAATGACTGTAGAATCCAATACACTAGTGGCAGCTTACATACAAGACTCAAAACTGTTATCATTGTACGATGTCAATCGAGAACAATGCGTTCAATCTTTACCAGCACAAGATATAGTCTACGATACCTGCCCGATTTACACAAAAGACTGTACTTATTTGGCCGCCTTAACTGAAACCAAGTGCAGACTATATAAATTAAACTCTACCTAAAGGATACATACATATTTCCATCAGTTAATAAGTTTAAATATAAGGGTTTTTAAATTTAACCAAAAAAATCAATTCTAAATATTATTCATAGGTACATATGTTTTTTTACCAATGTCAGCGAAGTATATATTTTATTATCAGATGTGTACACAAATATTTTTTCGGGATCTTTAAATTTCCATAAAAGTCTTAATGAATAACATACTGACACAAATGCTGTGTTCCAAAACGCAGTTTGCTTTGCATCACAAAATTTCAAGTTTTTCCTGAAAGCAAAGATGAGGTTTTTGATAATATGTATCTTCTACTTCCAAATGAGAGTGTTAAGGGAAGAAGTTGAAAATTTGTCATGCGAAGCAAACTGCGTTTTGGAATACAGCCAAATTTATATTTGCCCAAATAATAATCTACATATTATGTAGGTATTGTACATTGTAAAACAAAGATACAGGTAGTATCAAGGTGAATTCAAAAAACTCGCCTTCTGCATTTCCTTTTAGTGAATGTGAATGTCAAAAAAATTTTTAATTTCAAATAAAGTTAATAATCTGACAATCAATTTCACAAAATTTCAAGACGATATCATACTCAGCTGCGTTCTTAGCACTACCTGTAATAGTGCTCCTTGGTTAACATACATAATACAAAAATATATATGAATTTGTTTAAAATTTTGGTTGAAAAGAGTAACCAAAACAAGTTCACTTTGGGGAAAAAAGTAACCAGTTTTGATCAAAAGTAGCCATTAAGTCAATGCTGGTATTTGCGCTACCACCTTATACATTGATCAACCTTGATCATAGCTGCCAGATTTGACGATTTTTGGTAACAAATGTGCTTTTGACGATTTTCGCCGTAAGTTTGAGGATTTTTGAAAGTTACAGGTTTGCGGCTTTTTTTTTTAAGAAAGAGGAAACTATTTTTTCATTTAAGAAAAATACATTTTAAAATGTTTTAGCCATTGTTTTTTTAATGAAACTATTAAAAAAATGTTTTAGTTAGAATATGTCTTTCGACGAAAACTACTTAATTCTATGAGAAATTCTACTAAGGCCTGTATGGTCAAACCTTTTTATCTATCAATTTGTACTTAGTTTTTCTGCTTTAGTATCTACATAAGAATAGTTTCTTGAGGAAGAAAAGGTAGAAGATTGCTTTTAATTTCATATACCTTTTAATATATTCAACAAGGATTATTACAACTGGGCCTTAACCTTTAATGCTTACTAAAAAATGCTTTTGCTTTTTTGTTTTTTTTTTGTGGCTGGGGGCTGAATTAGGTTTATTGATTGTAACTGTTTTTTTACATATTATATTATAACTTTTTATATTTTCTGTATTGGTCAGTCAGAATTAAGACTTGGGATTTTTATTACTAAGTAATAATTTTTTTTTTAATTTGGCCTTGATGGCTTTGTATTACTATATAAAACTAAATAAATAAGTAAGTTAATACGTTTTATACATACAACAAGGATTAGAAATAAAAAATTATATAACTATCAGGATACACTAGTACAGGTAGTATCAAGGCCTCTTCTTTTCGCCCTTTGCATTTCTTTTTTGTGTTTGATAAAGCGAATGTCAAAAAAATTTAAAATTTTTAACCAAGACATATTTAACAAGGTAAACCTAAGGCGAACTCAAAAAATTCGCCCTCTGCATTTCCTTTTTGTGTTTGAACGGTAAAAAAACGGAAAAATTTCATATAAAATTAAATTTTTATAACGTGAAAATATCAAATTGATTTTAATTAGCTGGGCTCTTTATATAACCTGGTTGAACGTGCCTTGTTTTAAACAAAATTAATAAATTTGACAATCACTTTCACAAACTTTCAAAGGCGAATTCATAATCAGTTGGGTTTTGAGCATTACCTGTACACTAACCCTGATTTGTAAAATTAAAATAATCAAAAGTGGACGTTATTGTTCCAAAAAAATTGTTTAACTTAAAAATGATTATTTGTGTAAAATAACTATGTATTTAAAAAATATATAAAATAATTATACAAACTGTCTGCATATACATATATGCAGTTTGTTTTATTTTTAAAATTTTTAAATTTGTTACTATTTTTAAGGAAACTACTTAGTTATCTATTTTTTTCTAGTTTTTTGACCTTTTTAATGTTAATAAATAAGACTATTTTTTAAGCTTTAGGTCTATTTTTTTGTTTATTATTTTGCAAAATTTTTTCAATATTTCGCCACTCCGTTGTGTGGCATCATCAGGAGGTTATTTCAGTTAAATATTAAAGTTGTTATTTTGGTTTTAAAATTAGCTTTTGGCTTTTCGAATAACGATTATAATATTAACAAATTTTTAATATAAACTTCAAAATATTTTTGGAAACTACTTAGGCGTTTTGTATCTCGAGTTTTTTTATTATTAAGTAAAAAAATGATAAAGAATAAAAGCATAAATCTTAGGGTTGACGGTTCTTTGGCAGCTTCAAAAAAAATTTTTTTTTTGCGATTTTGACGATTTTCTTTCAAAAATTTGACAATATTGACCAAACTTATCTGGCAACTATGACCTTGTTAATAGTGTGACGTGGAATTCATGTTTTTTGCAGCAAATTTGTTAAAAGTAATATAAAAATAGCAACAAAAGTTTTAGGACTTGGTAAATCTTAAGAATCTTAGAAAATAAAAAAGTATTTGTGTGAAGTGTTGGAAAAAAGTAACTATAATGCTCACTAACTTTGAGTCAAAATCGGCTCGTGTAAAAGGGTTGTCTTTTCATCCGAAGAGACCATGGATATTGGTTAGTTTACATAGCGGTGTTATTCAGTTGTGGGACTATCGTATGCATACTCTATTAGAAAAATTCGATGAGCATGATGGTCCAGTGCGTGGCGTGGCTTTTCATCAGCAAATGCCACTATTTGTTTCCGGCGGTGATGATTACAAAATCAAAGTATGGAACTACAAACAACGTCGATGTATATTTACTTTGCTGGCTCATTTAGATTACGTTCGTACCGTGGCTTTCCATCATGAATACCCATGGATCTTAAGTGCGTCTGATGATCAGACTATACGGATTTGGAATTGGCAATCGCGTAACTGTATTTGTGTCTTGACCGGTCATAATCACTATGTCATGTGTGCTCAGTTTCATCCTACTGAAGACCAAATTGTTTCGGCATCACTTGATCAAACGGTGCGTGTTTGGGACATATCGGGTCTTCGAAAAAAAAATGTAGCGCCTGGACCTGGTGGATTAGACGAACACCTAAAGGGACACGCCGGTACAGCTGACTTATTCGGACAGGCAGATGCTGTGGTTAAACATGTTTTAGAAGGACATGACCGTGGAGTTAACTGGGCTAGCTTTCACCCAACATTGCCACTTATCGTTTCAGGTGCTGATGATCGCTTGGTCAAACTGTGGCGCATGAACGAATATAAGGCATGGGAGGTTGGTACATGTCGTGGCCACTACAATAACGTTTCTTGTGTTTTATTCCACCCGCGTCAAGACCTCATCATTTCTAATGGTGAGGATCGTAGCATACGTGTATGGGACATGACAAAGCGTCAGTGTCTATACACATTTCGTCGTGATGGTGAACGTTTCTGGATCTTAACTGCTCACCCCACCCTTAATTTGTTTGCTGCTGGTCATGATGGAGGTAAGTTGCTTATGCCGCTGTATGTATCGTTGAAGTTAAAACCCTATTTTGTTGAGAATTTGTTTATACCTCATAGATACCTCAACTATTGTGTACATAGGTATAACGTCTCCACTAGCCATCATTCTGATGTTCATAACATATAAAAACCATTTATTAAAAAGTACGGCATGAACATCACACGATGGCTAATGGAGACGTCGCACAGTGCTGTGTCCCATAGACAAAAATACAATAAAAAAAAATGTTTTATATTGTAGATAAAAATATATAGGTCGACAGATAACAATAATTTTTAAATAAATTTTAAACAATTTTTTCGATTTGGCTCTTTTTGGTGGCGCTAGGGGGCGCCAAAGTCAAAGAATATGAAGTAAAAATGGCTAAACAAATACCCGCGTCTTACATGCTTCAGGAAAACAGTTGTAAAAAAATTATTTTTTGGGCTATGAGATTGAAATTTTTTTCTGTAGTAAATAACTATATTTGCAACTAGCTGTCAAAAAAATTTTTTGTGATTTCTTTTTTTATAAGTATTTCTTTTTGCTTTGAAAAATGCTTATTACTCACTTAAGCTCTAAAAATTTTTTTACTTTGATGGAAAATTAAAAAAAAAGAAAAATATGGTCTATGGGTTTTTTCCTGTTTTCAAAAATATATACTGTTTTCTAATAACTACAAGAAAAAAATTTTTAAAAATTTAACCGGAACTATAAAATTTTTTTTTTTTAAAAATGGCTATTTTCGTGATTTTTTCTCAAATTTCGACAGTTTTCTAAGGTTTAAAAGAAAACAAACTACAAATACTAAAAAATATAAATTTAAATTAATATTGTTTAATGAAAAAAACCGCAAAATAGTAAAATTTTTGCGTTTCTATGTATTTTACGCTATAAAATGACACTAAAACCCCAAATTACCTAGGTTTTTTATTGTTTTAAAAAAATTATTGTAAAAATTCAATTTTTTGAACTAGGAAATTCAAATTGTTTCTTGTAATAGCTAACTATATTCGAAACCAACTGTGCAAAAATTTTCATTATATTATTTTGCTATACATAGTTTTTGTTGCTTTGAAAAATGCTTATTATTCACTTAAGCTCTAAAAATTTTTAAACTTTGATGAAAAATTAAAAAAAAAGAAAAATATGGTCTATGGGTTTTTTTCTGTTTTCAAAAATACATACCGTCTTCTAATAACTACAAGAAAAAAAATTTTAAAAATTTAACCGGAACTTTAAAAAAAATTTTTTTTTTTAAAATTGCTATTTTCGTGATTTTTCTCAAATTTCGACAGTTTTCTGGAGCTAAAACTATAAAAAAAAAATTACAATATAATAACATATAAAACCAAATTGATACCATAAGATTATAATAATTAACGAGATAAATTAAAAAAATAAGTATAAAATTGTGTTTGCCTCTTTTTGACGCTCAAGATGCTGCTAAATTAACAGATTGACGTTGGTGTTTCATTGTTTACCTCCCACCACTGCTGCTAACTTTTTTTTCCAAAAATATAGATAAGTTAATATAAAAAATCGCTAGAAGTTAGCTAAATTTTTAAAATGTAAGCTATGAACTGCCAAAAAATTTGTTATTTCCAGGTCTGTTGTGACTACTTATAACAAAAACTAGATCAAAATATGACAAAAATTTAATGTTTTTCATAAATCTTATAAAACTTTGCATCACAACAAACTAATACAGCAATTGAAAATCGCTGGATTTGACTCCCAGAGTTAGTAATAAAATGTTCCCTTGAGGAACTACATTTTGCAGTGGAAAATTTAAAATGGGAATCTCATTCTGTTTTGCAAAGCCTAATGTCGAATTCAAAATGCTTACCAGCAACAAAAGCTTTGGCGCTATATATGAATTTAGATTTGACCGAAAGAAAATATAGTGTGCACGTAATACAATAAATGAAATACACTCAAATTGTTTTCCGTCTCTGTATGCATTACAAACTAAGAAAAAAAATTTATTCCGTCTATTGTGGTATCTGAAAATGAATTTCAGGGTGCTTGTTTGAAGAAGCATTGGAAGCCAACCGCAAAATCGTGAGAAAAGCAAGACTGTCCCATACGAGGAAAACGTCACGAAAATACACTCAGAAAGATTTAATACTATTTAATACCATCTTTAGATCCGTTTTTGACTTCAAAAAGGAATCCAAAGACCAAAAAAAATCCATTATTTGCAGAAATTGATATATATATACTTAAGAGAAAATGCTAATGAGCCAGTTGAAGACGACGAGACAAATGTTTCATTGAGCGGCAATATTTTTTGGGAAGATTCTAATACTGAAGAAGATTTATTGTAAAATAAAATATACATATACATATAATTTATTGAAAAAAAAATTATTATTAAAAAACGCACTTATACGTATTTTAAATTAAATTTAATTTAGAAAGATTGTCATTTTGTACTTTCACGTCGTCGTCAAAATCATAATGTAGAAGATTTTTAGCCAATTTAATTTTTATTTTCTATTTTTATAAATCAATTTTAATGTAATTTGGCACTAACATTTGATTGACACATAATAATAACCATACCACTCAATTTAATGAAAATCGGCTAACTTTTGTAACAGTCTTAGCATTTTTGCAAAAAAGGATATATGGCAGGACCTAGAGTCCTTGCGTCAATCCCAATAAAAATTATCGCACAAGTTACTAGCACGGGATGTAAATAATCTACGGACTATTGTAACTTTCTGTGCAGTTATGTAGTCAAAATTCAAAATTTCGTCCTTTCTATATATGGGCAGTAGGCGTGTCCTTTGCCCGATTTTTTCAAAAAAATTAATTTTTCTTAATTTAAGTATTCTATACTAGTGTACCAAAGGTCTGCACAAGTCAATTTCTTTGGTAAAGTAAGCCTATACACGTTAGCATTTTTGCAAAAAAGGATATATGGCAGGACCTAGAGTCCTTGCGTCAATCCCAATAAAAATTATCGCACAAGTTACTAGCACGGGATGTAAATAATCTACGGACTATTGTAACTTTCTGTGCAGTTATGTAGTCAAAATTGAAAATTTCGTCCTTTCTATATATGGGCAGTAGGCGTGTCCTTTGCCCGATTTTTTCAAAAAATTGAATTTTTCTTAATTTAAGTATTTTATACTACTGTACCAAATTTCAAAGCTCTAGGACCACTCCTTCTATTTTTGTCCCATCACTATATGGGATCAAAGCACTGTGCGTCGTATTAATAAAAATTTCAATTTGATATGTCGCTTGTTCAACACTGCAACGTTGTATATTTGTATGTTTGGTTGTATGTTTTTAGTGATTTGATTCAAAATTAACTATAGCTCTAATTAAGGTAGGTGACATTTTGTTTTCGCTGCAAAGTTAGTACGCTTATTAGTTACTGATAGACTTGGAAAGGTACAGGATATGCTTCAATAGTTACAAGCGTGGTCTTAGGAGAGCGAAAAGGGTCCAAGTACTGTCAATTTATTTGCTTCGTTAGCGCTCCAGGAGGATACTATCCAAGAATACTAGTGTACTTAGGTACATTCATAGAACTGATGGCTCGTGGACGGAGTCTAGCTCGAAACTGGTTACTGAAGGGCCCCGGATATAGCTGAGATAACAGGAATGGCAGAGGACCTGTAAACGTTTAATAGCGTGAAATGGGCGGTTGATACCTTTAAGTTACGGGGCCTGGATGGTGTTTACTCGTGTATGTTACAGAATCTCTCGGACCAGGGACTGCTGCTCCTAACGGGTGTGCTGACTGCTAGCATCACACTCGGCTATATACCAGTGAGGTGGAGGGGAAAAAGGGCTGATTTTTATACCCTAGTAAGGCTAGTCACTCGAAACCAGGGGATTTTAAACCGATCAGCCTATCGTCTCTCCTAAAGGTGGTTTCAGACGATATGTATTTTACACATGACTAGTCAGTTTTGCAAACCACATGTATTTGCATATGTCTGTCAAAATTGTCATTTTACAGACTGTTTATAATTTTTGCTTTCACACGTACATATGTAATTCCATCTGACATACCCTCCAAACCAAAATAAACAACTTACTTTTCCTTGTTGTTCTAAAAACAGCTGATGACACATGCTTTGTCAGATGAAAATAGAGCACGCTCTAATTACAAATTTGTCATATGACATTTACATATGTGTTTCACACATGCAATGTTAAAACGCGTTCAGACGGCAATGCAAAATTTAACAAGTCATGTGTAAAATACATATCGTCTGAAACCACTTTAACCTAACGTAAAGCCAAAAAAAATTAATTGGAAATTTGCCAAATCACTCGGTTTGACAACTTTGTAAATCGGATTAAAAATGAGCCCTTTTTTAAAACCAGCTTTTATTTTTTATTAATTAAATGTACTGAAAAATTAAAATTAATTAAGTTCATTGTTGTCTTTAGCAATATTTAAGCATCTATGTCTACGAAAAATAATACCATATCGTACTAATTATGTTTTTAACACTAAAACTTATTTACCATATATAATTTTAATTTATTATATTGGGACTGTGATAAAAACGGGAAGATTTAGTAATTAAGGTATTAAGTTTTTGCGTAAAAAATATATACATACATAACTGTACGATATGGAATTATTTTGTCGTAGAAAAAGGTGCTTATTAACTATCGCTAAAGGTTTCAATTACCTTATAAAGTGTTGTATTTGTTATTAGAGCTAATTTCTATTTTTAACTTTTAAGTTAATTTTATAACCAAAAAATATAAATAGAAGATATTTACTACCAATGCTCAGTACCAAGCAACTGATGAGGAGTTGTAGCGGGCTCTAAAAATACATTCCACTCGGCTAGTGTCGGGAAACTAAACTTTTTAAAAATAGTTCTTCAATAAAAATCTTATCACAATAAAATTTAACCAATTAGCCTGATAAATTATAAGGAAAGATAAACTTGTTTTTAAATGTATTTGTTTCTTTAATTTTTATTTGTGGGCGTAGCACCGCCCACTTTTTTTGGCCTTAAAAATGTTTCCATTATAATGTTAGTATACCCTCAAAATTTGGTACAAATCGGTCTAGTAGAAGCAAGTGTATTTAGATTTGATTTTTTTGTGGGCGTGGCGCCACCCATATTTTCGACTCATTAATACCTATTGTGTGCAAAATTTCAAGTAAATCAAAAACCAGGAAATTAATGAAATTTAACTTGCAAAATTTTATTACAGACAACGGGACAGTAAAAGAAAATTAATAAAAGCTTTTAAAAAGTTTTAAATTCCAGGGATCATTTACTTAATTAACAATCAGTTGGAAAAATTAATAAAATGTGAAATTGGAGTAGTAAAGCTAAACCTCCAATTAAGGTCAAACTGTAAAGTCCTTAATATTTTTTGGTTCTTTAAAGTCTTACTATTTGGTAACTTTGCAGTGCAAAACCTTACTTTTTTTCTCACAGAAAAGCTTAAAGTTTTTATAATGTATTTCACTCTCAAATGGTTTTTATACTTATATTGGTGCATTGGAAACAAAGGACATTTACAAAATTGAAAGGTTGTAAAGAAAAATAAGTTGAAATTTTGCAATGCAAAACAAACTGCATGAAAAGGGCAACCAAACGTTGTAAAAAATTTTTTATTAATTTTTTATTTTTTTTTAATTAAACTAAAAAAAATGGCCCCAAATTTTTACATAAAAAACAACATGAAAATTTACGGCCATTTCTTATGTTTTCGAGGACATTTTCATTATATAAAATTTAAGTGATTTTTACTTTCACCGAAATTTTTTTTATTTTTTTTTTTTCATTTTTTTACCCGGCTTAAAGTATTTAATTTTATTCATGTGAGGCACAAGAGAAATCTCGATTGAAAATATTAACTTTATAGACAGAACAAATCGTATATACCAATAACATAATTTATGTCACTAAGATCAATTAAAGTAAATAATCTTTCGATGCAAAGTATATTATTTTTATTTTTAATTCCTAAAGTTGTACAGTTGCCAGCAGTCGAATAATAAATGAATACGGTTGTTTAATTTGTTCTATGCTTTAATATTATCCCTAATTTTTTAAAATGCTTTTGCAAACTCCCCAATTTTAATACACATTTTTGTTATAGGTATGGTGGTTTTTAAACTGGAACGCGAACGTCCTGCTTATGCAGTACACGGAAATATTCTGTATTATGTAAAAGAACGCTTTTTGCGAAAACTTGACTTCACCACAACTAAGGATACGGTAGTAATGCAATTGCGTGGTGGCGGTAAATCCCCTGTGCACAGTATGTCTTATAATCCAGCATTAAATGCTGTTCTTGTCTGCACACGCACCAATAACTTGGAAAACAGCACTTACGATTTGTGTCAAATACCCAAAGATGCCGAATCTCAAAGCGAAAATGATAGCAAGCGCTCGTCAGGTATTACAGCCATTTGGGTTGCCCGCAATCGATTTGCTGTCCTCGATCGCAACCAACAGCTTGTTATTAAAAACTTTAAAAACGAAGTTACAAAAAAAATACCAACATTTTGCGAAGAGATTTTTTATGCCGGAACTGGAATGTTGCTTATACGCGATCCAGAATATGTTACACTTTACGAAGTTCAACGTCTGGTATCAGTCGGCAGTATAAAGTTGGCTAAATGTCGTTATGTTGTTTGGTCGCCAGACATGTCACTGGTTGCGCTGCTATGCAAACATTCTGTTACTATTTGTGATAGGCGCTTGCAGTACTTGTGCACTATTCAGGAGAATTGCCGCGTAAAATCGGGCGCATGGGACGAATCGGGTGTATTTATTTATACCACAAGCAATCACATTAAGTACGCTTTAACGAATGGTGATCATGGAATAATTCGAACACTGGATCTACCTATATATTTGACACGAGTAAAAGGCAATCAAGTATTTTGTTTGGATCGTGAGTGTCGCACACGTGTGCTTCATATTGACCCAACAGAATATAAATTTAAACTGGCACTTATAAACCGTAAGTACGATGAAGTTTTGCATATGGTGCGCAATGCACGCTTAGTCGGTCAGAGTATAATATCATATTTACAACAGAAGGGTTACCCAGAAGTTGCCCTTCATTTCGTAAAAGATGAAAAGACCCGATTTGGGCTTGCCCTCGAATGTGGTAATATAGAAATTGCCCTTGAGGCCGCTAAAGCTCTTGATGATAAGGAATGTTGGGAGCGCCTTGGCCAGGCAGCACTTTTACAGGGTAACCATCAGGTTGTAGAGATGTGCTATCAACGCACCAAGAATTTTGACAAATTAAGCTTTCTCTATCTTATCACGGGCAACTTGGAAAAACTACGAAAGATGAACAAGATTGCGGAGATTAGAAAGGACGTATCGGCCCAGTATCAGGGAGCTTTACTATTAGGAGATGTCAAAGAACGTGTTAGCGTTTTAAAGAATTGCGGGCAACTATCGCTGGCTTATTTGACTGCAGCTACTCATGGACTTGATGAACAAGCAGCTGCTTTAGGTGAAGTTATTGCCCAGGAAGGAAATATTTTACCCGAAGTTAACCCGAAAGCAACATTGTTGAAACCACCCGTTCCTATACAACAGGTTGAGACCAACTGGCCTTTGTTGAGCGTGTCTAAGGGCTTCTTTGAAGGCGCCATGTTGACCCGTTCTAGCACTAGTGCAACAGCTAGACAAGCTCTAAACATTAATGCTGACGCAGCTCTTGATAATTCTGGAGATGGTTGGGGAGCAGACGCCGACTTAGGACTAGATGAAGACGATGATGATGAAATGCAAGATGCTCTTAATACAGAAGACGGAGGGGCTACTGGAGAAGACGGTGCCGGCTGGGATGTGGGCGATGATGATCTTGTTGTGCCTGAAGAGCTGGCGTCAAAAATAAAAGCTTCGGCTCTTGACAATGGATACTATGCTGCGCCAAACAGGGGACTATCACCATCTCAAAACTGGGCCCTTCACTCACCTTTAGTATTGGATCATATTAAAGCTGGCTCTTTTGAAACTGCGTTCCAAATGCTTAGCGAACAATTGGGCATCGTTAACTTTCAGCCTTTTAAAACGATTTTTTTGCAAAACTTTTGCTGCTCTAAAACTAGTTTTACGGGCATGCCTAATCTACAGCCGTTATCCGCTTATCCCTTGAGAAACTACAGCGAGAATAATGTTAAACAACAACGCCCCGCTTTAGGTATTAAGTTAAATGATTTGGTACAAAGACTTCAAGGCGGCTATCAATTGACAACTGCAGGAAAATTCTCTGAAGCTGTTGAAAAGTTCCACTCGATCCTAATACATATTCCCTTTTTAATAGTCGATACAAAACAAGATATCGCTGAAGCACAACAATTACTGAAAATATGCGCAGAGTATATGCTGGGGTTGAAGATGGAAACTGTCCGAAAAGGTATGCCTAAATCGACATTAGATGAACAGAAAAGATTGTGTGAAATGGCTGCCTACTTTACACACTGCAAACTACAACCAGTACATCAAATTCTTACTCTTCGCACTGCTCTGAATATGTTTTTCAAGCTTAAAAACTACAAGACAGCGTCCTCATTTGCCAGACGACTTTTAGAGTTGGGTCCAAGGCCCGAAGTTGCGCAACAAGTTCGTAAAATACTACAAGCCTGTGAAGTTAACCCCGTCGATGAGCACTGTCTGCAATATGAAGAATACAATCCTTTTAACATATGTGGTATTAGCTTTAGACCATTGTATCGCGGCAAGCCTGAAGTGAATTGTCCCTTCTGTGGCGCCTCGTATGATACTCAGTACAAGAACCAGATTTGCACTGTCTGTGAGGTGAGCCAAATTGGCAAAGATTCTATTGGATTAAGGATATCTAATCTTCAATTTCGCTAAATGCATGGACTTGCATATATACATATCGCATACTAAATCACAAACTGTCACAACTGCAAACCTCTAAATTTGCATGAGGCATAAAACGATTTCTAAAAAATGGTTGCGATTTTTAATCAAATTGAATAAAAAAAACCAAAGACCATTTAAATGCAAAAAAAAATTTACGTGCGCGTAAGAGGTTTGATCGGTGAACTGGCCAATGATAAAATACAATATAGAAATTTTGAGTTGTGACGGTTTATAATTCAGTATGCGTTGCTTATATGAAAAAAATACTAACACAATTCATTTTGCAATCTTTTTACTGAAAGTAAATAAAAAATAAACCATTAACTTATAATACTGATTTTTTATTTAAAGAACATAGGTGGATATACGTGACAAAACTATGGTTTGAGATACCAAACCGAAAAATTTTAACTTCAATGTAATTTTTAAAAATAAAAGAGCGATTATTATAAGCAGTCAAAGCTAAATTAAATAGTGTGTCGATGACGTATGTCAACCAAACTTCAGTTCAGTAAAAATAATAATATATTATCGATGGCAACTAACTGACGGCTTAAAGTTGCCATTGGTCAATGTAACTCAAGTTTGCTGAACATATTCGACACTTAAATTTTCTGTCAGAATTTTGGAAGCTGGCCGTACAATATAAGTATTTTAATTATGCGTTCAACTGTTATCTATAATATATTATCATTATATCTAACGTCGCCACATGCTTGCAGCACCAACTCCTATACCCCCAGAGGCGACACCACGACGCACTGCGTCCATATCTTCTGGACGATTTTCTCGATAAGCTCTTTTGGAGTCTTCAAATTCTCGTAACCTTTGGTTGTAGCGGTCAATCTGATCGCGTAGTATAGCATCTTCGTGCATCGCTCTGCGATCGTCATACTCTAAGCAACCGACCCCATCTAGACGCTCCAAATCTAGCCAACCACGGAACCGAACGCACACACCATTCATAATAAAATATGATTTTATATGCACTTTTCCCGGTTCCTTTTCAAATTCGCATTCCTTGTCGTGTATGTAGGGATTTTGGGTGGCGTTAAAGACAAGTTGTAGGTTTGTGCCTGAAGCAACAAATGAAATCTCAGTATGGCCTTCTCGGCAGCCATTTTGAAAACGTATTTGACGTTCTTCTAAAGCGCGTTCACGATAGCCAGTGTAACGAATTTCGCTTTCCCTGCTTAAACGCCGAAATAGCTCATCGCTTTCAAATTTGGACTTTTGGTCAGGAACAACACGAGGCATTTTAAATATAAAACGTGGCTTAGGTTGTTCATATAGACCAATGGTATCGTACGGTATCATTCCAGCTAAGGCCGCCTCGTTCATGGTGTTTTGGTTCTCAAAATAACAACAAAGGCTGGTTTGGGAGTAGTCCCACTTATGTTGAGCAGCAATTTTTGACGATTCTGTTAACACTTGTCAAAAAAAATATATTGTTTATATATCGCCTTTTATATGTTTTAGAAATTGCGTTTGCTTTTTCTTGATCTCGATTATTTTAATCAAAATTTGTTATACTAACTTTTCTGCGGTTTCTTTTCTTTGCTGTAGTGTTGTAGAGATACAGATTGCTGAAGTACTCGGTGGCAAGTATATTTCTCGGCACTAAACAGTGCTGCCAGGTAATTATAAATCCCAAAAATTAGCCCTAAATTTTAACTAGAGCAGTATTTGGCTTCTATAGCTTGCGAGATGTTTTCGCATAGCGATATACAAGATTATATAATCATTTAGTTTTAATAAAAGGCAAGTTAATAATGATTCATTCTTTTTTTGACAGGACGTCTATGAATTTCTCGACTAAAAAGCTTCTTATGCTAGGTACACACCTTGAAATAGGCTCATGCAACCAGGCATGTTTCATTATAGGTTATATTTCCTAAAAAGTGTTGCGGGAGCACTGTTTCCTGCAAACGATGCCACAGGCCCGAAAATAATTTTGGCGTGGACGCAGGGCAAATTTGTGTTCGGGAGGAGAAAAAAATATTTGCCAGCCTCAAAACTCCCTCATATTTAATAAAAAGGAGGGGCCATTAGGAATTTGGAGGAACCACTCTCCAGCCCAACTCCTGGTTCAAGTTTTTGTTCAATTTTTTTGTTTTGTTTAGTTGTTTTTCGTTTTGTTAATTTTAGTTTTCTTTTGTTTCTTTTTGTTAGTTTTTTTTTCATTCGTTTTTTTTGTTAATTTTTTCGCTGTTTTTTTAAATCGTAACTAATTTTGGTCCACCTATGTTACGCGGATGGCCTGCCGCAGTGGAACCAAGATGAGGCACATTTGATGGCTAGAGTTGGCGGCTGAGCAAAACCGCAAATTAATCCTTAAGCTCATTTTTTTTGTATTTGATAATCTTCACCTGAAAAGAGAAAATACATTAATATAAAAGAAAATATTGTATAAGGGAACAATACTTTACCCTTTTACCAAATTATTTTAGTTGAAAAAAGCCTGAAAATAAAATAAAAAGAAAATTTAGTAAAAAATATAGCAAAATTACTTACCTCGTGTGTCTTGTTTATCATTTGTTTCTTTATTCTTGTACATATTGTCGTTCTTGCACTTTAGTCAGCGTTGTATGTGTATGTACGGTTGTATTGTTGAGTAGGTTCATGAATGAAAGGTACTTAAAACTCATGTTGGCAATGTCATAATTTTGCGTAAATTACAGGGCGTTGTTTTTGTTTTCCGTTGTTTTTGTTTTCCGCTGTGTGTAAAATAAATAAATTACGTGTATTTTGAAAATAGTATTGAATGAAATAGAACTGTACTAATTTTTATGAGCGCCTGGTAAAGGATTTGGACATGATTTGAGAATATTCTGGACAAGATTAAAGGGCAAAGTTAGTACAGCATCAGATTTTTTAAAAAAATATAGTTGATTTTAAAGTTATAAAAAAATGGAGAATAAACGGATTTTTAAGTACATTTCTAGAAAAAATATTATATAAGTGAGGGCATTGGCAATATAGAATAAGTTGTAGTTGTAAATTTGGAAGATTTGCCGCAATAATGGAAAGTAGTTGCAATATAAAAAGCCTACAGAAGAGAAAATCGGGATAGTTGGTTTTGAAAAGTTTTGGGAGATAGTGCGAGGAAGTTCAGTTTTTTTTGAAATCGAAAAAAATCAAGAAAGTTTACAAAACTGTGTGTGAGGCTAAAATTGCCTAGCCATAAACACAAAAATAAAATTATAAAAAGAACAGAGTGTACATAATTTAGCAAAATATTAAATAGAAACTTAAGCTGAGAAAAATGTGTGATCTTAGCGTTATTTTATTATAAAAATATATGGTATATAAAAAAGGTGAAATGTATGTATATCAATTTAAAATAAGTGAAATTTCGAGAGAAGATATAAACAGCTTTAAAAAAAATGACAAAGTCTTAAACTAAAGCTGTAAACTTAAAAAAAAGGCAGTAAAACTTAAATTAAAAAAGATTAAACATAATAATAAATAAGACACTGCACGCACAAGTAAACTTAGAACAAATACAATATAAATAAACTATTACAACAAAAGAAAACATATGTATATGTGGATAGTGCTGGCAAAAGATTTGTCCAAAGTGAAGAAGTGGAGGTCAGCCGAGTTTTCATCCTACCAGAGACGGACATAGCCAGTGGGAAAGGAAAGAAGACAACAGCAGCAGAGAGGAACCTAAAGAAAGAACCTGAAAAAAGATAAGAAATTATATATTTTGTATTTTATTTTTGTTAAACAATTTTATTTTATTTTACTTTTTAATACATACATATAAATATATTTAGAAAATAAGTTTTTATTTCAAAAGTTATTGATTTTTAAAGTTTTAAAGTAGAAAGTGATAGAGTGAAAAGAATGTGTGATTTTGTGAGTGTAGTGTAGATTTTTTGTGTGTTCATAGTAAGTTAATATTGATATAAAAATTCAAAAAAAAGTAAAATAAACTATTAGGGGCTCAATTTGAGTGTTGCGATTGTTCGTTTTTGTTGAGAACGCGTTTGTTTGTTGTATTTCCGGTCATTTCGTGATTAGGGAGCTCCTTCATACGTAGGACAGGAAATAGGTTTTTGTTGAGTGTACATATATCCGGTGAGAAATTTGAGCTCTTAATAATAAAAGAGAAAAGAGGAAATAGATTATATATTTGTAACGAAATAAGAGTTAATTAATTTTTCTTGTATGATTGAGAGAAGAGTTGTAAAAATAATAAATTTTTGGTTGTTTAGTTTTAAGAAAAATTGTTAATAAAATTAGAATGTTAAGTTGAAAAATTTGAAAAAAGAATGATGGCTTAAATTTTTAATCTATGGCAATGAGGGATAGGTAAGTGAACAGGAAGTGTTGAGCGGTATAGGGTTGTAGCAAATTGTGTTAAGGAACATAACTACAACAAGGCAGGGAGGGCAAAATAAGGAGACGAACATCCATCTCCCTATTCATGTGTTTAGTGTCGTGTAAGTCGTTTTGTACAGTCGTGGTATTTTGTAAAAAGTTACCTAAATTTTTTTTTATTGTTCTGCCGCCTGACAAAGGGTTGAGAACCACCCCGAGATAGCTCTCCGAGTTGGCTGGTGGCATCGTCAGGCATAGGGTACGTAACAATAAGAAATGGCGCCCAATTTAGAAAAATGCAGATAGAGGAATCTGCGCCATTAAGAAATGGCGCCCAATTTAAAAAAAATTCAGATAGAGTAATCTGCGCAATTAAGAAATGGCGGCCAGACTAAGAGTCCAGATAGAAGAATCTGTGTAAATTTGAATGGCGCTCGAATTCGAATTCCAATATGGGAATTTGCACCATTAAAATGGCGCACACAGTAAGATAAATGGCGGGTGTTTTTTTTGCGCCAGCAAAACAGCGCTCAGCCGGAATGAAGCGGTATTTTTTTTTTGCCAGTGAAACTCTATCTGAAATGAAACATGCATTAATATCCAGGCATGTAACAATAACCTACTAGTAGAATACAATAGCCCAATTAGAAAATCGTCTTTTAAACAATTTTTATTTGTAGCCTCTAGAATGTGATCATTTAATAGAGTAGTACGAATAAAAATTTGTTTGAAAAATGACTTTCAAGATTATAATACAATACATACCCACGGAAATCGCCAACAGTAGCTTGACAAAAAGTGTTTTTGTTTTAAATGTACTGTGACATTTCTGTTGTTTTAATTGTTTGAAGTAAAGTTTTTTTTTGTTTTTAAGTTGGTCCTTGCGAATATGTGTTAATGATACGTAGCCCATTGTGATGTGAAGTCCATGAGTGTTGTTGTACGTAACATTACGCGTAGTCTACCGTAATCTCGTCCTGTACCGAAACCAGGCCGATGTACGATAATCCGCAGACCATTGATATTGATTCCTTTTTTTTCAGTAAATTGAATTACACTAAGCGCAGAATAAGTTGTTAAATATGTAAAACCGCCGCAACCGTCACAACTATCCTTCATTGCCAGAACTAAAAAAGTAAAAAAAAAAGAACAAGTTTTTTTTAAATATTTATTTTAAAATCAACATACTATTTATTTATTATTTCAAAAATTTTTAAACATTTTAATATTTTTTTAGTTTCAATTTTTATTTAATCTAATTATTATTAACAAAAACTTTATTTAAATTTTAATACGTACGTTTTGATTTGCTTATTTAATTCTTAATTATTTACATTTTTATCTATATTTATTTATTCCTACTTAGAGTTAGTAAATTGATTATTTATTTACATATACATTTATTTTAATATAGCTTGTTTATTTTTATATACATATATATATTTTATTTATTTGTGGTTTTAAGTATTGTTTTTTTTTATTTGTTTTTTTTATACAATAATATATTTATTCACATATTTTTATTTATTTGTTTAGTCTTTACCATTTTATTTTTTTGTTGCATGTTGTTTTAAAATAAGACTTATAAGTCTTCTGATTTTATTTTTATTTATTTTTTTTTGTTTTTATACAAATATTGATTTGATTTTTTTTATTTTTATTCGTTTGCTTATTTTTTGATTTAATATTTTGTCTATTTATATATATTTTTTTTAATTGTTTTTATATTTATTTTTGAATTGCTTGTTTATATATATATTTTTTTTTTAATTTTATTTTTATGCTTTTGTTATATTTTTTTTGTGCAGAAGTGCCTGTTTTTTTTTATTATAATTTTTTTTGATTTTTTTTTTGATCATTTTTAATTGATAAAATATAATTTTTTGAAAGAGTATGAATATTGAAACTCGCTTTCAAACTTTAAATAAAAAGAACCCCGTTCAACCTGAAAATAGTTTAAATAGATCGATTTCTAAAAATAAATCCAAAGTTGTTAAGGCAAATCTTCCAACTAGTAAGATGTCAAATCCTAGAGAGTCTAACGTTGCCCAGATAATTGATATGTCTCAGACAATAGGTACCAGAGCTCAGGGAGAGAATATGGACCCGAATATAGCCAGTGTCTCAGGATATCAATTACCTGTTGAAATTTCAGCACCAATTAGGGATAGTGTTGTAAATGAGGTTTTAGATGCTCAGAGTTCTGTAGAGAATCAAGTCCGAAAGCTTGTAGAGGGTGAAATGTCAGAAGTTCGAAAAAGCATCGCAGAACTGACAAAGATAGTAGGTGATCTGGCAAAAGTTACTGCTCGAAACGAGGTAAATGAGATAAGTAATCAGGAAAGTGCTAATAGTAATTCGTCCGAAAGAGGTGGAGTAATAGATGTGAGAATTCCATTAGATAATACGTCTCAAAGCAATGTGACATTAAATAATGAAAATGTAAGGTTACAAAGTCAGTCCGTTTTTCGTCAACAGAATACCCAAAGCCTAGAACATGCTAGAATACGAGTCGATAAACTGGGGATAGTGTTCGATGGTAGTCCTACACATCTGAATATAGAAGATTTTGTTTTTCGCTTAGAACACCTTCAAGCTCACTATCAAATACCGTGGGCTGAAGTACTAAGAGATTTTCATTTGTTAGTAGCCGGTACAGCAAGAGAGTGGTATTGGTTATTTTTGAAAACCCATGGAGTGTGTGATTGGCCAGGTCTTCGCCATGCTATATTGAACCAATACAGGATCACTCGGTCAAACTTTGAAATAATGCGAGATCTTGTGGACCGCAAGCAACAATACGGTGAGACAGTGGACAATTATTTCCAGGTTATGAGCCAATTACGATCGCGTCTCATACAGCCAATCCCCGAATATGATCTCATAAAAATAATCAAAAGAAACATTAGAGAAAGTATTGGTCGAATTGTTTATCCCATATCTGTGTCGTCAGTCGAACAATTACGAGTCGAGTGTAACGAAGCTGAGAAAAATTTTCCCAGGAGAGATGTTCGAAGCATGCAGCCATCGATGCGACCTGTAAGGCATGTCAATGAAATTGTATACGAAGATGAGGAGGAAAATGAATGTATTGCCACAGAAGATAACTATGAGGAAATTTCTGCCCTAAATGTTATCAACCAACAAAGAAAGCAACAATTTATATGCTGGAACTGCAAACAACCAGGACATGGCTTTATGGATTGTACAGTGTTGGAAAGATCTATTTTTTGTTACAGATGTGGACGACCGAATGTAGTAACACCCAGATGTCCAAACTGCCAATCGGGAAACCGCTTGAAGAGCATGGGAGCGAAGGGGGACCCACGCTCAGCCGTAAATCTACCCCACAACAACAATTAAACAACCATATAGTTACAAATACACAAAGCAACAATAATATGAATAAAGTTGAAAATTATCCGAAAATAAGGCATTATTTATCTAGGGACGAAAGGCAAATTAATTATGAAAAAGTAAGAGCACGAATTTTTAATACTAATAATAATCGAAAAAGAATTTCAAATCGAATACTTAAAGTTAGACAGAAATTTAGGGAAAAGCGTAAGGCTAGAAAATTAATGATTGAATCGAT
The DNA here is from genome assembly GCA_963583895.1 of Melanophora roralis. Lineage (NCBI taxonomy): Eukaryota > Metazoa > Arthropoda > Insecta > Diptera > Rhinophoridae > Melanophora > Melanophora roralis. Next base: position 1,995,615 of record OY757189.1, read on the forward strand.
ACATAGAGCAAGCCAAGATAAAGATTGTAGAAGTTACGCCGAAGTGTCAATAGACGGGAAGATTATGAGAGGATTACTTGACACAGGAGCGTCAGTTAGTATTTTGGGGAAAAACTGCCGCGAAATAGTTCAAGATTTAGACCTTAGTATTCACCCAATATTGACCAATGTGAAAACTGCCAGTGGTCAATATCACAGAATACTAGGCAAAGTAAAAGTATCCATACGGTACAAAGATCAGGAAAATGAAATGTTTCTGTATCTCTGTCCCGATTTGGAACAATCACTTTATTTAGGAATAGATTTTTGGAGGGTATTTAATTTAGCTCCGGATATTATAAGTGTGAGTGAGATAAATATGGAGAAGATTAGCAAAGATTTTAAGCCATTAGATGAGGAGTACAAAATGAAACCACATCTATTGAATGCTGAACAAAAACAGATTTTGGATAAAGTCATAAAAGAATTTGATAGCTTTGAGGAAAAAGGGTTGGGGAAAACACAGCTGGAGAAGCATAGTATTAAGTTGATAGAAGGTGCTGAACCCATTAAGGACCGATATTACCCTATTTCACCCGCAGTGCAAGAAATAACTTACAATGAAATAGATAACATGTTAAAGTTAAACGTAATCGAAATTAGTGAAAGCCCGTGGTCAAATAGAACCGCTGTGGTAAGAAAACCAGGTAAAAACAGATTTTGTTTAGATGCTCGTAAGCTTAACAAACTTACAATTAAGGACGCATATCCTCTTCAAAATATAGATGGAATACTTAGCAGAATTGACGAGACCCATTTTATAAGTAGTGTCGATCTCAAATACGCCTTTTGGCAAATTGAATTAGATGAGGAGAGTAAGGCTTATACAGCTTTTACGGTAGCAGGTAGACCACTATATCAATTTAGGGTAATGCCCTTCGGGCTATGTAACGCTGCACAACGACTGTGTCGCTTAATGGACAAAGTCGTACCGAATAAGTTGAGGGACAACGTTTTTATTTATTTAGACGATTTGTTAGTTATATCGAGTACGTTTGAGGAGCACGTAAGATTATTAAGTGAAGTAGCAGAAGCCTTAAGAAAAGCAAATTTAACAATAGGTCTTAAGAAGTCTCAGTTTTGTTTTCAGGAATTGAAATATTTAGGATTCATTATAGGTGGGGGTACCCTTAAAACGGACCCAGATAAAGTCAAGGCTATTCGCGAGATAAAGTTGCCTAGAAGCGTTAGAGAAGTTAGAAGTTTTCTTGGTACCGCCGGATGGTACAGGCGCTTCATAAAAGACTTTGCCACAATATCAGCACCACTAACTGATACTTTAAAAAAGAGTACCAAGTTTAAAATGACTCCCGAGGCCACAGAAGCTTTTGAGAAGCTTAAAAAAGCTTTAACTTCCGCCCCAGTGCTACGACATGCAGATTTTTCAAAACGTTTTTACATCCAATGCGACGCCTCTGACTATGGTGTTGGTGCTGTATTATATCAGCTAAATAACAAGAATGAAGAACACCCAATTGCATTTTACTCTCAGAAACTTAATTCGTGCCAAAAGAACTACACAGTTACGGAGAAAGAGTGTTTAGCAGCAGTTATGGCAGTCCGTAAATTTAGACCTTATGTGGAGATGATGCCCTTTACGATCATCACCGACCATGCCAGTCTAAAATGGCTGATGACCCTTAAGGATCTAAGTGGAAGACTTGCCAGATGGTCACTTCAGTTGCAGGCTTTTGACTTCCAAATAGAGCACAGAAAAGGATCTGAGAATAAAGTAGCTGATATGCTGTCACGAATACCACAAAACCATATGGATGAAATGCAAACGGAGGATCTGTTGGACTTTGAAACGAATGAATTTGAATCAGAGGAATATTTGGAACTTATAAAGCAAGTTGAAGAAAACCAAAATAAATTACCTGACTTAAAGGTAACGGAAGGAAAAGTTTTCAAAAGAACAAGCTGTAACCGAGACCTAGAGAGTTCAAGTGAATGGAAATTATGGATACCGCCTAGCCTGACACATTTGATTATAGAAAAGTATCACACAACACCTACTGTAGCGCATGGTGGAATGACGAAGACTCTAGAAAGAGTCAAACGATTTTTCTATTGGCCGAAAATGACTATACAAATAAGAGAATTTGTCCGTAATTGTCAAACATGTAAAGAAACGAAGCCAGCAAATATAAATTTAATGCCTGAAATCGGTAAGGAGGTGGTGACAGAAAGACCTTTCCAGAAGTTGTACATTGACTTCTTAGGTAAATACCCCAGGTCTAAAAATGGCAACTGCTATGTATTCATTGTAATGGACCACTTCACAAAATTTATATTTTTGAAGGCCATGAGAGAAGCAACAACAGCTAACGTAGTAAAATTTTTGACGCAAGAAATATTTTATAAATTCGGTGTACCCGAAACCATTCATAGTGATAATGGTTCACAGTTCATAGCTAAAAGTTTTCAGGATTTGGTTGAAGCATATAGTATCAAACACATAAAAACCGCAGTATATTCGCCACAATCAAACGCTTCAGAAAGGGTTAACCAATCCGTGCTAGCAGCAATTAGAGCCTATTTAAAAGAGGACCATAGAGACTGGGATCTCTATTTGCCCGAAATTGAATGCGCCCTAAGAACATCAGTTCATTCTGCAACCGGTTATATACCTTTTTGTGCGTTATTCGGTTACCAAATGTTCACAAATGGTGCCGATTACAGATTAGCGCGTAAACTTCAATCTCTTGTAGATCACGAAATAGAAAATTTATCCAATAACGAGAAGTTAGAACTGATGAGGGACAAAATTAAGAAAAATATGCATAGCGCATATGAAAGGAGTGCTGCTAGGTATAATCAAAGGGCCCGAAAAGTAAAACTAGTACCTGGACAAGAAGTATTCAGACGAAACACTATTTTGAGTGATTTCGGTAAAAATAGGAACGCTAAATTTTGCCGTAAATTTCTCAAGTGTCGAATAGTTACACCAATAGGGAGCAATATGTATGAGGTAGAAGACATGCAAGGTAGACCCCTTGGTATAGTTCATGTGAAAGATATTAAAATTTAAATATCACTGGCAAACGTTAAATCTGTGATAAAGTCTAGAACAAGTGCAATATTAGGATAAGGTTATTATATTTTTTTAAATTATTTTTAAAATAAATGTTTGTTTTGTCCTAATTTTACACCAAGTACCTGATTTTACACTAGATTTATAAGCCATTTGTGATATTATATGTATATACATATACCGAAAGTGCAATATTAGATATAGTTATTTATTTTTTTTAGAATACAAATTTTTATTTGCATTCCCAGCTAATATTCGCTAACGAACAGCAAAATGTATATACATTAAAATAAATAGTCTCCCAAAAAGACTATCACATGAAAACAAAACTATATCAATAGGTTGAAACATTGCCACAATTAGAGATGGACGAAACCATATCGAAAACATTTTTTTTAATTAAACAATTTTCTATATACCCCATAACTTTATAGAACCCTTAAACTAGACGATCTTACAAACTATATTTGAATAAGAGTAAGTTTTGTACTTACAGTAGTAGTTTGTGGTAATTTTATCCAGTTCCCTTTATGTTTAGTGTCTGCAATCGTTAGGTATGTTGTGTTGATTGACATTTTGTTGTCCATAAAGTTATTTTGTAGATTTTTCCTAAGTTGATATCTACAGTTGTTACATTTGTACATGTAGTATTCGCAGATAAGTGTTGCTAAAATTTGATTCATTCCCTGTAAAATAGAATAAAAGGCTGTAACAAAGTAAAATTCTTATTTAAATTCATATTTTTTTTTTGTACTTCCCGTAAGTCCCACTGAACTGTGCATATCATACAACCAGGTATGGAACATATTGTAAACACAGCATACATGATAAAAGAGGTAAATTTTGATGTCCCGGCTAAGTAAATTTGAGACTCTGTCAGGGTGTGGGAGTTCCCCACGTTGGTCTAGACCACATACGCCCGCACACCGTCCCCTCTGGTTGCCGTCAGCGAGACCGGTGTTTTGTTGCGGGAGCACTGTTTCCTGCAAACGATGCCACAGGCCCGAAAATAATTTTGGCGTGGACGCAGGGCAAATTTGTGTTCGGGAGGAGAAAAAAATATTTGCCAGCCTCAAAACTCCCTCATATTTAATAAAAAGGAGGGGCCATTAGGAATTTGGAGGAACCACTCTCCAGCCCAACTCCTGGTTCAAGTTTTTGTTCAATTTTTTTGTTTTGTTTAGTTGTTTTTCGTTTTGTTAATTTTAGTTTTCTTTTGTTTCTTTTTGTTAGTTTTTTTTTCATTCGTTTTTTTTGTTAATTTTTTCGCTGTTTTTTTAAATCGTAACTAATTTTGGTCCACCTATGTTACGCGGATGGCCTGCCGCAGTGGAACCAAGATGAGGCACATTTGATGGCTAGAGTTGGCGGCTGAGCAAAACCGCAAATTAATCCTTAAGCTCATTTTTTTTGTATTTGATAATCTTCACCTGAAAAGAGAAAATACATTAATATAAAAGAAAATATTGTATAAGGGAACAATACTTTACCCTTTTACCAAATTATTTTAGTTGAAAAAAGCCTGAAAATAAAATAAAAAGAAAATTTAGTAAAAAATATAGCAAAATTACTTACCTCGTGTGTCTTGTTTATCATTTGTTTCTTTATTCTTGTACATATTGTCGTTCTTGCACTTTAGTCAGCGTTGTATGTGTATGTACGGTTGTATTGTTGAGTAGGTTCATGAATGAAAGGTACTTAAAACTCATGTTGGCAATGTCATAATTTTGCGTAAATTACAGGGCGTTGTTTTTGTTTTCCGTTGTTTTTGTTTTCCGCTGTGTGTAAAATAAATAAATTACGTGTATTTTGAAAATAGTATTGAATGAAATAGAACTGTACTAATTTTTATGAGCGCCTGGTAAAGGATTTGGACATGATTTGAGAATATTCTGGACAAGATTAAAGGGCAAAGTTAGTACAGCATCAGATTTTTTAAAAAAATATAGTTGATTTTAAAGTTATAAAAAAATGGAGAATAAACGGATTTTTAAGTACATTTCTAGAAAAAATATTATATAAGTGAGGGCATTGGCAATATAGAATAAGTTGTAGTTGTAAATTTGGAAGATTTGCCGCAATAATGGAAAGTAGTTGCAATATAAAAAGCCTACAGAAGAGAAAATCGGGATAGTTGGTTTTGAAAAGTTTTGGGAGATAGTGCGAGGAAGTTCAGTTTTTTTTGAAATCGAAAAAAATCAAGAAAGTTTACAAAACTGTGTGTGAGGCTAAAATTGCCTAGCCATAAACACAAAAATAAAATTATAAAAAGAACAGAGTGTACATAATTTAGCAAAATATTAAATAGAAACTTAAGCTGAGAAAAATGTGTGATCTTAGCGTTATTTTATTATAAAAATATATGGTATATAAAAAAGGTGAAATGTATGTATATCAATTTAAAATAAGTGAAATTTCGAGAGAAGATATAAACAGCTTTAAAAAAAATGACAAAGTCTTAAACTAAAGCTGTAAACTTAAAAAAAAGGCAGTAAAACTTAAATTAAAAAAGATTAAACATAATAATAAATAAGACACTGCACGCACAAGTAAACTTAGAACAAATACAATATAAATAAACTATTACAACAAAAGAAAACATATGTATATGTGGATAGTGCTGGCAAAAGATTTGTCCAAAGTGAAGAAGTGGAGGTCAGCCGAGTTTTCATCCTACCAGAGACGGACATAGCCAGTGGGAAAGGAAAGAAGACAACAGCAGCAGAGAGGAACCTAAAGAAAGAACCTGAAAAAAGATAAGAAATTATATATTTTGTATTTTATTTTTGTTAAACAATTTTATTTTATTTTACTTTTTAATACATACATATAAATATATTTAGAAAATAAGTTTTTATTTCAAAAGTTATTGATTTTTAAAGTTTTAAAGTAGAAAGTGATAGAGTGAAAAGAATGTGTGATTTTGTGAGTGTAGTGTAGATTTTTTGTGTGTTCATAGTAAGTTAATATTGATATAAAAATTCAAAAAAAAGTAAAATAAACTATTAGGGGCTCAATTTGAGTGTTGCGATTGTTCGTTTTTGTTGAGAACGCGTTTGTTTGTTGTATTTCCGGTCATTTCGTGATTAGGGAGCTCCTTCATACGTAGGACAGGAAATAGGTTTTTGTTGAGTGTACATATATCCGGTGAGAAATTTGAGCTCTTAATAATAAAAGAGAAAAGAGGAAATAGATTATATATTTGTAACGAAATAAGAGTTAATTAATTTTTCTTGTATGATTGAGAGAAGAGTTGTAAAAATAATAAATTTTTGGTTGTTTAGTTTTAAGAAAAATTGTTAATAAAATTAGAATGTTAAGTTGAAAAATTTGAAAAAAGAATGATGGCTTAAATTTTTAATCTATGGCAATGAGGGATAGGTAAGTGAACAGGAAGTGTTGAGCGGTATAGGGTTGTAGCAAATTGTGTTAAGGAACATAACTACAACAAGGCAGGGAGGGCAAAATAAGGAGACGAACATCCATCTCCCTATTCATGTGTTTAGTGTCGTGTAAGTCGTTTTGTACAGTCGTGGTATTTTGTAAAAAGTTACCTAAATTTTTTTTTATTGTTCTGCCGCCTGACAAAGGGTTGAGAACCACCCCGAGATAGCTCTCCGAGTTGGCTGGTGGCATCGTCAGGCATAGGGTACGTAACAAAAGATAATATAAATTTAACTAAAAAAAAGTGAGAATGGCAACAACTATATTCTTGAGTAAATATCCCTTAAATTGTAGTTGGTTCCCATGTTCGAAAAATCAACTAAAAAATTAGCCAAAGTTACTTACAAACTTTATTAAACTAACGGTGATAGCAAAGTTCATTGCCCTTATAACTTTAGCGAAATTAACCCTTTTTAAATTAGATAATCTCCAAACTAAACTAAAATGTTTTTATTTTGATTCACAATATTTTATTGAAAATTTTAGAAATAAAATCTTTCCCATATTATGTTTTTAACTCTATTTATACAGGTATGCTCCAGAGGTTAATTTGTTGAGAAAGTTGAAAAAAAAACGCGAAAAAGCTTTTCAAAACTTGAAAAACACTACAATAGTAAAACGCCATATTTTCCTTTTACTTTTTGGGTGCCGTCAAAACAAAATTAATCTCTAGAACATACCTGAGATGAAAGCCATGACTAGATTTTACAGGAAATCTGGTATTCTCTATTTGCGGAAGCAGATTAACAAGGTCTGAATTTCTAGGAGCCAAACTTGCCGTTAGTATGCTACTACATTGCTACTTGAACAGGCTGGGAACAGTTCTGTTGAAAAGAAAATTGTTTTTTTAAAACCTCGGGGTGCAACAAATAAGTTAGATTACTTACTTTTTAAATCTTCTTCAAGAACTTCTTCTGCATTTTCAAAATTGTTTATCAAGTGTTTTTTAATATAATTTTTTTACGTACCTTCATTTTTTAAAACATTTTTTACCATTGACAACTAAATACAAAAACAAACAGTAAAAACTTATTTCGAAGACGATACCTAACTCGCTTTGTAACGCTAGCTTGGAATTTTTGTAATATGCGATTTGAAATCATCTATTTGACTTAGTTAGTAAAACTTAGTTTTTTTCTGTTCATACAGAAAGAAATTAACTACCGAAGCTTAGTCAATATAACCTCTTTTATTTTTTTGTGTGTAGTGTGAATTTTGATATTATCTGGGTGCACGAACATGGTGCAATGTCTGTATCTTCATCCGTGTTCTCCACTCAAAGCAATCAACAATTGTTATGCCCTTATTATGCCGACGGAATGGCTGCTAATTGCTTTGGGTAAAGTAATCGAGAACAAGTTATTTCATTTTCCATGTTTTTTTTGATAAAATGATATGTTTTAAGTTAAATTAATATTATATTAATGTATTTTTTTATATATTTACCCTTTTTATTTCAACAGGAGCAAAAAGTAAAATGACAGAATCACTAAACTGACAGCTAATTGCTTGGTAAGTCTGATTTTACTCTTGTACTTGTCTTTAGCTTTCACAATCGGGAGTTTAGTATATACAGAATTTTTTAATTTCCTTACATTTATTTCGCTTGTGCTTTGATATACACATGTATACAGGTGGAAGCGATTCTACAAAAACAACTAAAAAGACGAATGTCAAAGACAGATAATAAAAACTCAAAAAATTTTTTTCTAGTAGTTAGTAAAGAAGAAAAATAAAACGTAAACACAAAAAAGTTTTGATAATTAAGTATCCGAAATAGCGTTACTTAGCTGTTTAACTAAGGTCACCTGCATGCATGCGCCTTGGAAATACACAGCCAATAATAGTTGTGTTCCAGATGCTTAACGAAATAGTCCTGTACCCATGTTCTGTAACTCTCGCCTCGAGAAACTTTTCACTTGAAACATGTAAAGTGAAACAAAATCGCTACAAATCGACACAAACAACTGACTTTTCTCACCAGACTGTTTCTGTAACTTTTCATACGAGAATTATCTGTCACGTAAGGAAATTACTCGTTAAACACAAGAAAAAGTGTTTCTGTAAAGTTTTAAAGCGAGAACTTTTTACTTTAAACTGTCAAAAATACTCACAAATAAAAAGACCGCAAGATAACAACATTTAAAGAAAAAAAGTATTAAAATATACAAAATGAGTAATAAAAATATAGAAAAAGTAAATATAAATGTTTTCTGTTATTCAAAAATTATTTAAATTTTGTGAGTTTTAGAAAAACATAAGAGTTTCGAAGCAGCAAAAAGAAAAATTAGTGTAGTTTATGTCAAATCCGCCGTCACTAAAGCTATACTATACATTTTTTGTAATTTTCAACAATTTTTTTTTATTTATTTTTATTTTTTGGTTTAAATTTGTAAATTTCTTTACTTTTTTTTATTTCTGGCGCACAATTTTTACATGGTTTTCTTCCTCTTTTTTCGTGGTTTTGTTTACCTTTTTTCACTTTTGAAATGACGTAAACATTTTAGATATTTCTCGCCAAAAGTTACAGAAACACTTTTTTCTCACATGTCGAGAAACGATTGGAAATTTTGTTTCATGACTTTTCGATGCGAGAAGTTCTCACCAAAGTTACAGAACATAGGCACTTACTTGCACAAAGTTACTTAAACTTACTAAAAAGCGTTCCAGGTAAAACTTTTTGTGCAAATAAGAGAGCCTATGAGAAAGTAATTATTTTTAATTTCCTGTCTTTTTTACTCCCAGAAGTAATTGAGGGCACCCAAGAAATAAAAGTTGGCGCGTATTTTAAACTTTGATTGCCGATAAAGAGCACAATAAATATTGGCACACTCTTGACATATTTATTGCCGCGCTATTGTGTTTAAATTAGTCACATGGTTGCCACATCAGAGTTGCATTTGATTGGTTAAAAGAAACAAAATATTGTGTGCGATTGCCACATGCCCAAACAATTGTGCAATCACTCGATTGGGCAACAAAAAATTATAAAAATTGGTGCATTACGGCAATCGTATGTTCCCACTTTAAACTGCCTTGGTAATTGCTGGATCAATCATTGTGTAATGGATTGCCACAATACTGCACGTGTAGACCTCAAGCTATTTTGATGCTGGATACAAACTCTGCAACATGCTTTTGCAACCAGGCATGCTTCGCCGTAAATGTTTTAATTAGCCGCCGCCACCAAAAAACCCTAGGCGCAGGTCTCTGCTGTCTGCACGTGCAGAGTACAATTTCTTTTTCAAAGTTAAATTTAGTTTTTGCAATTAAAAATGAGGGTGCCTGGAGCCTTGGAAAATGTAAAACCAAAAAAAATTGTTTTTAATGATGATTGTGAAGTCGTCTGCGAAGCAAAACCAAAATCAAATAAATATAAGAATCAAAAGTGTTCAAAATATAAAAACAATCACAGCGCAGAAATTAAGGAAAACGAGGATTCAAAAGAGAGTTTTTTACCAATCCAGCACATGAAAAGGTCCAACTGCGAAAAAGATGCCAGCAAAAGTGAGAAGTGGTATCTTGTGGTAAGTTTATACGTTTTTATGGCCAAACTGTCAGTCAAATGTATTCCAAAAATGTTCTTTCTAGTATCCACAATTCCCGACCAGTGAAGAAATTTTAGACATGAAAGGTAGCGACCAGATGGAACTACATAATATATGCCGCTCTTCATATGATCAGGAAAAAGCAACATTTTTAAAAGGTGAATACAATATTATTTAAATCTAAACAAACTTTTCTTTAATAAAAAATACCACTGCCAAAGATAACCCCTCTGATGCTAGATGGCTTCAGACAGCTCTCCAAAAAGGAACTGCAAAAGATCGTGCAAACGCGGGTGCATTATTAGTTACTAGCAATCCTTTAGCCAATCTTGAGGCACTGTCAACACTTGTCAGTCTCACAAAGCTATCGAATAAATCTAGTGCTGAAGTGATAGCCATAGTATCAGATTTATGGAAACAGGTGCTGCTGCCCCCTCATCGTAAACTGTGTTCCATACAATTGCGAGGAGCTGACTGGAAACTTATACGAAAGGACACAAATCTTTCAAAGGAGCAGCAAAGGAATATATATGCATATTGGCATTTTGAAAATGAACTCAAGGATTTATATTTTGGTAATATTTTGAAAAATTATTTAAAAAAATATATATTTTTTAATTTGATTTTTAACTATAGAGTTTTTGAAAAACATCCAACAGGGCATTCAGTCGGGTCAGGACAACAATAAAACTATATCAATAGTAACTGCTTCGCAATTATTATCATATGCTCCAGAAAAAGAACAAATGCTATTAAATATGCTGGTTAATAAGTTGGGTGACCCAGTGGCTAAAATCGCCTCAAAAGCTTTACATCACTTGACAGATGTGGCTCATAGACATCCAAACATGTGTGGAGTGATTGTAAATGAAACTGAGAAATTACTATTTCGAAATAATATTTCAGAGCGAGCACAACACTTTGCTCTTTGTTACTTGGCAAGCATAGCGCCAGCTGGCCGACCGGAAGTTTGCACAAAATTGGTACATATTTGCTTTTCCCTCTTCAAAGTGTTGGTGCAGAAAGGCGCCATTAATAATCGTACAATGCAGGCCATATTACGCTGCTTACAAAAAGCTATATTGGAAGCCAAACCGCAATTAGACAATAATGAACTGTTAAGCAAAGAAATGCAGGACACTGTTTATCGCTTAGTGCACTTGGCTGATATTCGTGTCGCAATACAGACTTTGGGTTTGTTACTGCAGTTAGTCACAGCTAAGCCGGAAAAAAATGATCGTTTTTATAACGCCTTATATATTAAATTGGTTGACATAAACCTATGCATAATTGGCGCTAAAAGTGCCGCTCAAATGCTTCACATTGTCCACAGGGCAATATATATCGATACAAATGTGTCTCGTGCATTAGCTTTTGTTAAACGCTTGCTTCAGTTGGCGCTTTATATGCCCTCAAATATGACAGCTGGTTGTTTGATAGTAATTCACAAGTTATTGCGCAGCCGAAAAGAACTTTGTCAGGCGCTGGAAAGCAAAACATCTGACGACATATCTTACAAAGTGTCTGTTACTGATGAACAACTTTTAAAATTTGATGGCGACAGCGAAGAGAAATATGTTGATGTGGTTGACATAAATAATGATGCAGAAAAAGATGCGAAATCAATCGTAGGAAAAGTTGAATCATCATGGCATCATTCTAAAGTTTCACATTGTGAGATCCAAAATAATGTTCGTGATTTGCATCCTAGTAAATATGATCCATATCATAGAGTGCCAGCATTTGCTGGAGCTGAATATTGTATTTGCAACGAACTTTTACTGCTGCGAAAACACTTTCATCCTACGGTTCAAGTTTTCGCGGAAAGCATCTTAAATTGTAAATAAATTGAATAAACTTAGAATTTAAAAGCTCAAATAAATTTTAATTGCAAAAATGATTTTTAAAATTTTTTGTAGGCAATCGTATTAACTATTATGGTGATCCGTTGCGTGATTTTGGCCTGCCGCATTTTTTAGAAAGGTTTTCGTTTAAAAATCCAAAGAAACTGGACCAGGAGAAATTATGTGTGCCAGCTAAGAGTCACAAGCACTATGTATCGTATGGTCCTCGTGGTATGCCTGTCAAGTCCTTAACACGTAACAATTGCAGCGAAGAAGAAATATATATATTTAATTACTTAGAACAAAAGCGCAAACAGTCTGTTGTTCCAAAATCAAACCACAATGACGACGAAGAGGGGCAAAAACCAGCAGTTAGAGATGTAGACGATGATGAGTTTGAAGAATATTTGAACGGATTCTTTGCCAAAAAGTCTAAGGAAAAAATTAATGAAGTTGATAAAGAAGACTTAGATTTTCTAACTGAGTTTGAAGGAGCACTTGCGACAGAGTTAAAACAGAATAAAGAAAAATCTAAGAAAAAAGATAGTCCCGATGAAAATGATGATTCAATGGATGATCTCAGTTCTGATCTGCAAGACGATAATGATAACAACGAAAGTGATTCGTTAGATGTTGATATTGACGATCAATCAATAGATTTTAATACTGATACAGAAAATAGCAGTGATGGTGAAATTGAATATAATTTTAAAAATGGAAAAGATAAACCAAAACGAAAAGCACCCAAGAAAAAATCGTCGCCGGAAATAGATGAACGCAGTTTTGTCAAAAAATTAAAGCACAGTGATGGCAAGTTTCAATATTTAACATTTAACATTCTTAACTTAATAAAAATATATTCTTTAATAATAGATATGACTTCCCTATTTGCTGCGGCCGATGACTTTGCTGAGTTATTGGAGGAAACAGGTAAAACGAAGGGTCAAGGTACTATTAATGCTGTTTTTAACACTGATAAATCTTCAAAAGAACAAATGAAGTGGGAAGAAAAAAGACGTTCCAACCGCAAGTCATATAAAAATAAACGTCAACCTAACAGTGGTAAAGTGTTTACCAAGAAACGTAAACTGTAAACTTTTTTAATAAAAGAATTGTAAAAACTAAAAACAAATTATTATTTACTTTTTAAAATTCGTAATACAGCAATGAATCAGGCTAACCAGTGTTTGTTGGGAATCGAACCCTTTACCCCCAGACTGGTAGACATGCGCACTTACACACTGCTCTACCGGGGCACATAGTTGTGAGACATTTACTTTTAAAACAACGTGAATGATCACACAAAAACATTAAAGTAAAGATAATGACATTTTAAGATTCCGAAAGATGTTATCTAAGAAACGGTAACGAAATATATCCAAAGAACGGCTTATAGACACTGTAGCTCGGAGAAACAAGAACTGCTTATGTAATACTTTTCGGGCCGTAGAGATTGTAATTATTGTTCATTGGCGGAAGCTCTAGAAGGGGGCCGAAAAAACGGGGTGACGAACGAGTGGAATTGGCGGTTAATACCTGTGAGGTCTACAAATCCCAGGTTCAAATGGGACTGTACCTGCATGCTACAAAACGTTACAAAACTATTTTGCACACTTTTGGTATATACAGGTGATGGAAAGGGGTAAAAGAATTTTTTTTACAGAAGTCTGGTAGGATTGGCCACTTAGTAGGGCTTTAAATTTTAGGTTAGGAGAGGTAGATTTAGAAGAAAATTGACTATGGGGACAACAAAAGGGGGGTTTTTTTTCCTCTATTGTAGTCTCTAAGGATGTTCGACGCAAAGAGGTTAGGGCAAAGTGCGTAAATCATAAGAAAACGGAACTAGTGACCTGTTCGTAAATGCATCACTGCATTGCATTACGAGCGCAAACTTTTACAAAACGAAAAAAAGTTTTGAAATAGGTGAATAATGCTACAGTTGTGGTTATTTATTTTATTAAAAAACCATTTTCGAGGTAAATCAGTGCATTTCAATATGCTTTTTCATGATGCAGCGTAGCGATACATGTACGAACGGGCCCTAATTCTCTTCACCAGGAAGTATAGAGTCGAGGCCTAACACTCAATGGGGTGGAGTAAAAGTAAGCATGTTAGGCTAAGCATATTCATTTTAAATCCTATTCTAACGTAACCTAACCATCACACAATACAACAAGTGTGATGGGAGGCAGTGGGGGCTGTTATTTTTAATTTAGTCTGGAGTTACAGAAAACATGGGTAGAAAGTACCGCGAAAATTTTTGATATTTTAAAGGAAATTTTATTTATCAAAAATCCGGAACATATATCAACTTTAATAACACTTAATATAAATGACACATTTAACATGGTTCTTCCTTCGGCTTTATGGTTGGCAATTTAATAAGACCCGAAAGGAGTACGAAAGAATATAACGCCGGTAATAACGTAGTCCACAAATTAACAAATATTGTTTCTGGACTGATTGAAATGTATCTGACAAATAGGATTTCATATTATCGATTAATTTGGACGACCCTGGCTTTATTAATTGTACAAGTAATATGCGAAATTAAGCTCTGTTTTTGGTAAAAGAAAATATGTACATACGTAGATCGACATTGACTTTATATCTAACCAGAAAATAATTTACAGAAATTGGAGTGGCCTTTGAAAATCGCATTAACTTTGCATTTTTCCAAGTTAGCGATACACCACCAGCTCTGTTGAGCCAATTGACTGTTATACATAAGTAATTGGGATCTTAACATCATTCGCATAAATTAAAATGTTTGAATGCCCTTTAATCTAGGGCAAGCAAGAAAAAGGAAGGCGTAGTTTTTCAATTATAAGCTTATGATTTACTTTATCAAATATTTTCGAGAAATCGGTGTGGATAATATTGATTTGATTATGATAAAAAAAATCCACGATTTATGCAGGTGTAAATTAATTGTTGTTGATGAACATCGTTTTGGAATTCCATGTTGATGGGGAGATATGTATAGGGTAATCGACCTGATAATACATCTGATTAGCAATTCATTTTTCAAGTAACTTGGGAATTATGCTAAATTTCGCTTGCAGATTTTTTTCAAATTTAAACAATGGGTTTATAAACAAAATTTTAAGTTGTTGTTTTTATATTTAATTTATATATTAAACAACGGTGCTGCTAAGGCATCAGTACAATTATTTAAGATACTATTCGGAATTTTGTCAGGGTCAGAACTATGCGAAAACTTGAAAAAAGGGCATGAAATGATGACAAGTATACTTAACTCTATTATCAAGTTGTTTTAGAGTACGTGCCAGAGAAAAACATCAGCAAACATGTTACTTCCCAGTAAAAAAAGTGAGGAAAAAGAAGTAGAAAAAACCCGGAACTAGCTTACTTGAATCACTTCAAATTATGAGGAAAAACCAATGAATTTTACATAGGGTTGTCATTGGAGGGATGCTATTTATTTTTGCCAAATTTAAACCGCATATAATCAACATTTTCGATGCTACAAAATTTCCATACTAAGGTGTTATTTTGGAGTAGATGTAAAACTTGAACTTTTTCTGCATTTAATATGTGGGGAAAAAACACTCCTACTAAGGAAGGAATTTTCTGATCTAAAATGCGATTTTAATGTTATTTTTAAATCTAGCTTTTTATGTGATATAAACCTAAAATTTATTACAACACTTCAACAAAGTTTAAATCGTTGCTCAATACAAACAAAACAATGACATTGGCGATTCATTTATAATGCCAGTTTTTATTTCTGCATTTTATTAAATGCAACAAAACCAGAAAAAATGCAATAGCATCTTTAGATGTGATTTAAATGTGGTCTGTAAAAAATCGCATCAATTTTTTTTTGCTGGGTTATGATAGCATTGTCACAAGATTCGTTATTGTTTTGGGAAACTCCGTTTGTTTCTTTCTTTGAATTTATAAAATTTTAAAAATACATAGGATAACGCTCTTAATAAGTTTTGATTTTTGCCAGATAAAGGGTATGATTCATGGGTATGATTATTTAATCTGGTATATATTGCACGGCACACTGAATGAATACCTTAAATAAAAAGCATAAATCCATAAAAAAAACATTTTATTATAAAATATATTAAATTCTGGCTTTACAAATAACAAGGTGCCTTCCCAATTAATGTTTAAAATAAGTTCATCCACAGAAAGTAGTCCAATAGTGTCAAAGAGCAGGTTTTTGGCGGCCAATAATTAATTATTTAATTTAAACATGCTTTATACAGTTTTGGGTTTCTTGTCTTGTAATTTAGGAAGAAATTTATTTGAGATTAAATTAACAACACAAAAGTTATTTTCATTAAATTAACAAATACATACATATGTACAACTTTTGAAAAATCGCTAAGAAGTTTTGCTGTTTACTTAACACTAACAGCTGACTTTAACAATAGCGAATGTCGTTAAAAAAACTTTATTGCCCTGCATAATCGTTATATTTATTGTTAACTTATTTTAACGATACGAATATCGTTACTAAATCGCGCCACTGGACGTCAAATGAAATACACGGGCTTGTCATAGAAACCAATAGCTGTCGGACCCCATAAAGACTTTTAAGTAACGACTTTTCAAATTGTAAGCTCGGGTTAAAAAAAGTATTCTTGTTAAGAAATAAAAACACAATCCTAAGATTCCGACAGTTACCAGTCTCCATGGCAACCCCAATTAGTTAAACAATGATGAAACACCACAGTATTGCTCACCGTGTGCGCTAAAAAAAAGTAGAGATAAAAAGTTTGTATACTTTTAAAGTATTTATTTTTATTTTATTGTTCAAAAATGTTTTGTGTGTTTTTTTGTTTGTTTTGGTTTAATATATAAGTTACATAAAAAATACGTAGAAATGTTTTTTTTATTATTTAATTATTATATATCAAGAATTTTGTAAAAACTTCAATGTTTGCATTTTTTTATTTTGTTTATTTATTTGGTTAATAACTTAAAAATTATTTAAAAATAAAAAAAATTATTTTTGTGTATATAAAATAAAACTTATAAAAAAAATGTACAAAACTTTAAATGCTAAATTTGCTTAAACCTAACTAAAAATACAAAGTAGTGAGAAAATTTTAAAACTCAGTTGTTGGAAATGTTGTCACATTTAAATATGATATAAATAAGTTTTACTAATGTAAAAGTATTGGAAAAGCAAATGTATAGATAGCGAGAGAGAGGAATTTTGAATGCTTGCTTATTACAAAGGGGTTTTTACACACCCGCAAAACGTGGGCACTCTAAATAGGTCAAATTCAAAGTATCAAAAAGTTTCTAAATAGGTTTGGGTATAAAACAGTTAAAATTAGATCAGTCATCAAAAACATCAACACATTGTGGGCAGTCGAAGCTGAACGTAGAGATTTTTTATTTTTTTTTTAATTTAATCTACACGAGCATAACGGGGAACTATATCGTTACTTATCCAGAAATTACAATTTGGATAGTCTTCTTGTGGAAGAGGATCTTGGCCGATATTAAGTACTCGTCTTCGTGGCTCGTACTGGGGCATGGTGCCATGGGAGACGTAATAGTAGAAAAGTTGTTGCATGGAAGAGACAAATCGTCTTTGTTCCACTGTATGTGGTTCGTAGCGACCTAATATGGCCTGAACATCGGCATCAACTGTTGCTAATTGTTCTTCACCCTCGCCCTGGGTGACCACATAGAACGGTACTGCTGGCTGCAAACGGGCATTTGTCAGTAGAGGGCAAATAGTGCGTATATCGGTAATCATAGAGATAAGAGCGCGATAATTTGTAGCATTATAACGCTGTATAGCTTCATCTGTTAGATTAAGGGCTCCAATTTTGGAAGATTCCAAAAAGTTCCGAATTTCTTCGGCAGTCCAATTACTGCGCTTATGCAGCATATTAGTGTGAGATTCATGCGCGGTTGTACCCATAACCAATTTAGTAGAGCCAATATGTTCAACCTTCCATGATTCTGCCGGATGTTCCTGCAATATGTCACCATCAATAACCAGCCATTCATGGTGAGCAGTTGAATTTTCTTCTAAAGTGGGAATGTCAAGAGGGAAATGTAACCAGGTATCAGGGGTAGCATCCCACACCTTTTCAGCTGGCGCGTTGCGCAGACAAGCCACATCTTGGCAATTTATTTCTTGCATAAATTCTTGATTACGTTTCTCTGACTCCGCTAAATATTTTCCCGGCAAAATAGCCGAAGCTGAGGAAACCCACGCTCGTGTGTACAAACCTTCTACTTTTTGGGATGAAACTAAAGCAGATACCAAAGTAGCGCCAGCACGGTGGCCCAGTAGGGTAACTGATTTGGGGTTCCCGCCAAAGTGTGCAATATTCAGTTTGATCCATTTAAGAGCGGCAATAATGTCAGATAAGGCATAATTTCCAGATGAATGGGGATAAGTATCCTTGGTAAGGGCTTCCAAAGCCAAAAATCCAAATGCACCGAGGCGGAAATTGGGGCGAACAAAAATGACATCATGGGAACGTGAGTAGCGAGCCGATGGCCTTAAGACACCAGGCGATGGACCGGTCAGACTTTCTGCTCCGATCATAACAATTACTGGCAGTGGATTATCATAGCGAACATGTGGTGTAACTACATCTAAATACAGGCAATCCTCATCACCAATAATTGTCCCATTACCCAATCTTTGGGTACATAGTTCACTTGAGTTATGAGCTTTTAAGGTGCCATTCCAACAGTCATCAATTCCTTCAATCGCTTGAGCCGGTCGCCAACGCCTGTCACCCACTGGTGCAAGGGCATAGGGAATGCCGCGAAAAGCGAAGGCACCATCCTCCTTTAAACCTTCGACCATACCACAGCCGGTAACAGCATCCATATAACGTCCCTCTCTTATTGGCGGGGAAGTAAGGGTCTCATGAGATAGCACATAGCCAATAACGGCAATTAGCAAAACAAATAGCAATATACCTAAAGCTATAAGAGCATCATCTACAGAGCATTTGTATGAGCGCAAACGCTGACAAAATGATACTGGTTGCTCTTCAATATCTTCTGGTAGTTTTTCATCGTTAGATTGCTTTATTTCTCCACTAGGCGATTTTTTAAGTTTGGAAATTTCTTCAACACCATTATTCTTTGCTGGCGCCTTGTCAACACAATCTTGATCTTTAAGTGAATCGTCTAAGGTTTCCATTGAAGCTAGACCTGCTTTACCCATACCTAGTTCAACATCCTCAGCGGGTTTTCTTTTTGGAACTAAGTTAGCTATAGGTAATTTTATTGCATTTAAAAGTCCGCGTTTCTTTGGTGCACTTTCAGCGTTTTGCTGTACGTTGCCAGTCGTTTCAGCAGCTTCAGCAGTTGCTTCTAAAAAGATAAAAAGGCATTAAAAGTAAATAATCATTTTACAAAATATGTACACATCGCAAACTAAATCATTAACAGTCACAACTCAAAATTAATCTGGGGCCGAATCGTAGCATTCCATTCGAATCGAATTTTACTCGATCGATCGAGTTGTCCATGTTTTTAATATAGGAATTCTATTGTATTTATGAATTTCGATTCGAACTGAATAGAATGCGACGGTTTAGCCGTCGTTATTGGTTATCACTAAATGTATATATAAAAGGGTAAAAGAAAATCAAAACGGCTCATGGCAAATGATAATTTGTTGGGTTCTTAAAAAAAAACACTTGAACGTTTTGGTTTTGTTTATAGTAATTCGCAATAAGTTTATTGAGGTTATTATATAAAGGCAGAAAATATTCATAAGGTTTTTTAAGAATTTGGTTAAAGTCTACTGATGATTTGGTATCAGAACCAATAAAATACATATAGACAAACTTAACCTACAACAAACCCTGTAAATAAACAAAGAAAATTGGGATCAATTCCTGAATAACCTTTGAAAATTGTTATCAATTATTTTATTTATGTAAAAATTGTTTTTATTTTTTGTGGAAACATTTAAAAATGAGATTTCATTGAAATTGAAAGTAATTAACTACATATTTGTTGGACTCCTCGTCCTTATTTGTACAGTATAAAGTTGTTATAGTATAAATTAAACGAAACAATTTGGTACAACTACATGTAGCCGAAATGTTTGATCTCTTGTAGTGCCTAAAAAAGTGGCACTATTTAGGGGTTCATGCAATTTAAAAAAAAATTGCTACAAAATAAAATGGCAACGTTTTTCCTTAAAGAAGAAAACACCATAAAATTGATTCTGAAACTAGTTGGTTATGAAATAACAACCTTGATTCTAGTAAAAATAAATATCAAGTGATAAAAGTTCCGTGTAGGTTTAAGCCTTTATGGAGTTTCACATTAATCTGTTTTAAAGGGGATTGCTCTTTTATAACGGATTATGAACGAAAAGAACAGGGGCTAGAAGTCACTTCAAACTTCTAACACCTTGTGACAATTTTACCATTAACATGATTTTGATAACAAATACACAATCCGCTCATGAAAGTAAGTGATTTTGAGTTGTGACTAAAAAGGCTGTTTTTTACAGTTTAGTAGAGACAAGTGAGTGAGTGATTGGCCCAAGCTTTTTGGTAAAGTTTCTGATATATGTTTTAAGAATTTAAATCATACCACTTTTAGTATCATTTTCCGCATTTAATGGAACCTGCTGCTTTACTTGTTTTTCCGCTGGTTTTCTTACGAAAAAGTTACGCAAACGTTCTCCAAAAGTTTTTACTTGTTTTTCTTCTTTTTTATTGGTTTTATTTGCACCTTCTGCTCCATCGTCTTTATTATCTTTCTCCAGTAATTCGCCCTCGGCCCCATCACTGTCAGTTTTTGGTTTACTTTTCATAAAGAAACCAGGTAGTTTCAAACCGCCAATGGGAATTTTCTTTGGTTTTACTTCTCGTTCTTCGGGAGATAGCTTTTTATCATCAATTGTCTCTGCAGGATCGGTCTTACGATCACCTTCTGGTATATCAATTATTTCTTCACCGCCACTACCATTGGGTTTCTCTCCACCTGATTCTTCAAGTTCTTTGCCTTTCCTTTCTGAAGTTGGTGTAGAGGGTTTGGAAGCAGATTTCTTTTTATCTTCCGCCAATTTCTCGGTACTTTGTTTTGTCTCTTCTTCTTTTTTGTCAAGCATTTTGTCAGTTTCCTTAGGTTCGTCCGCCATCTCTTGTGGTGGAGCACTTTCAGTTTGCGGGGTTTCCTTTTCTTCTTGTTCCCCCATTTTTTTCAAGTTTTACTTAAATAATTTTCTGGGATTAGTTTTAACTTCCAAGCGTTAGTTTAAATATTTTTTTTGTTAATCTGAAAAACAAATACATTTGTAACATAATTTAGTGAATTAATGGGGTTAAATAAAATTTTTTGATTTGTAATAACTTGATGTATGTATTCAGATTTAATAGTTTTAATAGTGTTTTCTACTTATTTTTTTAAACTGTTTTTAATAGCTATAAACATACATACGTATGCAAATAATGTACACATGTGTGTAGGTGTGCACATATGTAAGTACTTAGAGGCCTTCTCTTGTCTGGCCTTCTAAAGGGGCGTGTAAATAGACCCTCTAATAATTTAATTTAAATCTCATAACTCACTCTAGATCTCTCTTCTTAAGGATCCATCCTAAAGACATTATAATCGCACTTCTGTAGGAAGGGAAAAGGTCGTTGGTATTTACAAGCTTTTTTTTTATTCTTTTTAACAAAAAAGGCATTCATTCCAGTTGCCCTTTTTTTAAGAGGAAAATAATTATGTAGATTCGCATTTTTATTTTGGTTTTTTAATTCTTTGCAACAGCTAGACATGTTAAGTAGAAAAGCTTGATTAAAAAGTTTTCCGAATCCAGGCCTTTAAAAAGGTCTACTTACACCTTCTTTTTACTGCTGGATATGTATGTGTGTACATATGTATGTATGTATGTGTTTTCTAGAAATCTACCATCTATCACGTTTAAGTGATAAATAACAATTTAAAAATGACGATTTTAACCTCTAATACCTACTACCCGGTAAAGACTCTTGTACAAAACACTTTGATTCGTCTGTACACACCTTTTTTGTTTGTAATATGTGTGTACGTGTAGTAAACAAAAATTTAAATTTTTACGGTATAATTCGTTTTTGTCTAAGTTTTGTTCTGGTCGTAAACCCAAAATAAACAGCACGTTTTATTTCAATGTCAAAATAGTTAAATATGTACCCGCATACGTTTATCTTATGCGTTTTTAACTGATTTGCACAAAGTTATAATACTCTCTTTGTTTGAAAACTGTTACCTGAAATTCAATAAAAGTATCTGGTAGGTAAATCAGGTAAAATGTTTAGCTTACTGCAGTTAATATCCGAATCACGTTTTAAATAATTTTTAGGAAAAACCCAAAAACTATAAATTTCTTAAGCATAAGAATTTTCTTTATCGTTTTCTTGTAATCTAAAACCGTTATCCGCCATTTTAAGAGAGAATTCCTTAAAAGAAAATTTTCTCTTGCGTTTTTTTTTTTGTTAATAATCCACAGGTCCAGCTGAAGCATTTCGCAAATATACTGAATTTTATGATTTCAATAAAAAAAAAATCTAAAAATTTACATATCTATGTAAACATGTATGTATGTAATAAGTTGTTTTAAATTTCTCTACGAGTAAGTTTGCATGTCTTTTTTCCTTTAACTGTAACAATAAAATAACATGTTATGACTTAACTGTATTAACCGACCAAAGCAAGGAAGGTCATTGCACTCTGTTGCATAACATAACAGTCTTTGGCTTCAATCAAATCCGCAACCCCTAACTGGCAGACAGACTAAAAAACTTTTTAGCTTGCTTTTATAGGCGCATAAAAAAAACTTGGTAATAAAAAATCAAAAAACATGTTTTTAACCATAATTATTGTTGCTTTTTTTAAATTTATGTATACACGTACAATTGTTCTCTTTCTATTTAGAAGAAATTATTTGTTATTTAATAATTACTGCAACAAGTAGTAATAGAAATGACAAGTAGTCATGCTACAGTAGGTCTGTCTGCGTACACATATTTTGTATCATTTTGTGCAAAATGTTACAAAATCTTACAAAATGTTGTCTGCGTACTCCAAATCTCTTGCAGCGAGAGAGCCAAAAAGAAAATTTTTTGACAGTTGGAAGTAAGAGAACTTGCAAAATGTTACTGGAGAAATTTCTTCTTGCAAGATTTTGCAACTAGTTTGAACAGCTGTTTTTATTTACTAATTGAATGAAATAATTTTTGTGAAACGAAAAAAGAAATTGAAATTTAACAATAGTTAGAATTGTGTTGATTTTTAACGTTTATAACAATTTATAATAAACATAACATTTAACTTATTGCTAGAAACGTCCAAATATGCAAATAATTAACCGCGTACACATATGCTAAAATTCTTTTGCTTTGTTATTTGGATTGTTTATACACCATTCAGCTGTTTTCTTGCAAAATTTTACTGGATACTGTCTGTGTACTTTTTGGTATATTTTTAGCCGACAGAGAAAAATTGGTCTTACTCTCCCAAAAAATATTACTGAGTATTTGCTACTGGAAAAGTACGCAGACAGACCTACCCAGCATACCATTATCGGAGCGCTCTTATATATGAGCTCATATATGAGCGATTTTATGAGCTTCTGTGAGTGTTTTCTGCGTGCATATTTCTGAGCTCATAAACGATAGATTTTATGTGCTTTTTACGAGTAATTTCTGCACGCTGACAGATAACGGTAAATTCCAGCTAAGCAGAAGAAAGAAGTTACACAAATTGATTCATTAGTGAATATTTTTGGAAGCGTAAAGACAAAATTGTGAGTTATCTTATAATAAATACAAAAAAAAATACATAATTAAAATTAAATCAAATTAATAATAAGTGAACTTTGTTCAAACAAATTAAGAAAAGAAAATCCAGCATGTAATATTAAAAATAATAGTGTTGTTGAAGAAAATAGTGACAGTGCACTGGAATAAAAGCTCAAAATGCGTTTTAAAAAAAAGAGTCATAAAATACTCTTTTATGCATTAAATTTAGAGCTCTTT
This sequence comes from Melanophora roralis, assembly GCA_963583895.1. Taxonomy (NCBI): domain Eukaryota; kingdom Metazoa; phylum Arthropoda; class Insecta; order Diptera; family Rhinophoridae; genus Melanophora; species Melanophora roralis. Next base: position 2,019,529 of record OY757189.1, read on the forward strand.
CATGAGTGACCAGTTTAGTGGAAAAATCCACTCAAATATGAGCGTTTTATGACTGTTTATAATTATTTTATGAACTCTTTATGAGCGTTAGCGTTCCGACAAGAGTCTTTATGAGCTCATTTAGAGCGCATATGGTATGCTGGGTAGTGACAGATAATTTTAAAAACACATACATACATAGTATCTGCAACACAACTTGTCCACGTATGTATAAACAATTTTAGTCACTTTTTAAAAAGCAGCACAAATGAAGTTTTTTTAATAGATTTGAACCTTAAGATCAAGTAAGAAATTATTAGAAAAAAATCTTATCTGTGTCCGTGTCAAGTATCCGTTGCATTGTTGAAAAAATAATACATAATAATAAAAAACAAACTAAGTACGTAACTAAATAATTAGGTTATTAATGAAATTTGAGGATTAAAAATGTCATTTAAAAGCTTTAAGTAGAACAGGTTCCGGATCTTTTGAGTTAAGTTCCTTAAGGACAACTTAAGGCTAAGTTTTTGCCTAATAAAAAAATGTTGACTTGGTCGCAAGAAAATAATAATAATTTAGGTAATAATTTAAATGACATGGACTATAATTGAATATTATTTTGATATTAGTCTTTTTACACTAAAAATATGCTGTTGGATTATTAAACTTTGTAAAAAGGAATCTTTTTTAAAAGCAGATTAGTTAATTTGCTTAACACCATAGTCAAACGATCAAGTTGTGCTTCAACTTTTCTTTTAAATTTTAATACACTTACACCTTTTCACAATCCCATTTTTAATTTCAAATACAAGTTGGCTTTTAAAATTTCTTTAAATTTTGAGTTTTACGTTACAGCCAAGAAAACAGCTGCTTGCAAAGTTAAGGAAGAAACGTTTTTTTTTTTCATAAAAGTTACATATAAAAACTAAAAAACAACCAAAAAAAGTTAATATATAGTATTTAAAATATACATAAAAATTATAAGGTTCTTGTTACGCAAAACGCAAAGCATAAATATTTTATTATTCATTCGTAAGTGAGCGAATGCACGTAATGCGGCTTAAAACGGAGAAACTTATTTTTTTAGTTTTATTAAATTTCTTTAAATTTAAAATTTTTAAAATAAGACCCGTAACAGTATTTTAAAGGATATTTTTAAAAGTTTAAACTGCTACCATCCCTAGGCATAATTTTCTTAAAAATGTAATTAAAATGATTACTTCTGTCACAATTGGATTGTTTTTTTCAGGAAGCGTTATGCCAATAGTTACTTATACTTCATTTTGAAATTTTGTATTTGATTTTTAATAACTTCCACTTTAGAGGCAATCGTTAATGTACATTTGCAGTAGTTCAAAATATCTCCTTCACCAAATATTATGTCTTGTTGTGTTACTTTACTTACAAAATAAGTAGAAAAGTAAGTAGAATTATCGTTAAGCACTACTTACATATCAACTGTAAAAATTACTTATTTTTGTTCGCGTTATTCCAAAACGAATCCGATATTATTTTGGTAGTCATATACCAAAAAATAAGTACTTTTTTTAATGATTTAATTAAAAAACAAGTAAGAGCGCTATATTCGGCTGTGCCGAATCTTATATACCCTTCACATTGACCTTTCGTAATCCCAAACTTTTTTTGTTTTTAACCATTTTTTTACTTATGAAATATTTCTAATTTTTAAATAGGGGTCGGTGTCATTTTTTAACGCTCCACGGGTGACGGGGAAGTTGTAGGGGTTTTTATCCTAATTTTTACAACCCACTTAGAGGTTGGAGATACGGGGTAAGTATATTCTAGGAATATGTTTTGGAGGGGAAACTAATGGGGGTCGGTCATACACTTTATTGCTCTAAGGCCAACTCTGAAGGAGTTGTGGGCATTTTCATATCCTTTTTGTAAATTTTGTATGGCAACCCCCTTAGGGCGTGGAGATAGGGGGTAAGTATGTTCTAGGAATATGTTTGGGAGAAGAAATTAATGGGGGTCGGTCGTACACTTTTTGTCTCTAAGGCCAACTCTGAAGAAGTTGTGGGCATTTTCATATCATTTACTTTATGGGGTCCCAAATGGATAATAAAGAAATTACAAACGGAATGACAAACTTATATATACCCTTATCACTTATGTGAAGGGTATAATAAGTAGTCGCAAATAGTTTGAAAGAAGAAGACTTTCCTTAAATTTTATTTTTATTTATAAATACTTAATATTTTTAATTTAAAACTTTTAATTTTTTGTATCAACCGTAAATGAGATTCGAACCAGGGACTTTCCGCACTCAAGCACTAGCGCGCTGCCTCTAGGCCACCGAGACACTTTGTTTTCAAATGTAAAATAACATATTAAAGCAACAAGTTTTGTTCTGCTTGATTTGTTGAAGTAATTCGAATAGACTTGATTCATAATAATAACTATCATAAGTTTAAATGATTTTTCAAATCATAACGTGCTTTTAATAAGTCATTACAAATTATATTACAAATAGAAGAAAAGTTGCAATTAAGGCTACAAAATAATGAATTAATGAAGTCATTACAAAAAAGTTTGTAAGTGAAGTTTTTGCTAGGTAGTACCCAAAGTTGCGAAAATAAGGCCTAATGCGTTCAAATTATACATGTTACATAGAGGCACAAAATGTTACATAACATGTAACAAATATAACCAACTGGCAACGCTGGCTACAACGTAAAGTATTGTTTCGTGTGGCGCCTTAAAGGTACGTTTAGACTACGCTAATATTTGCCCAAACACAACAAATAATGGTTTGGGCTAATAGTATGGTTTGTGACTAATATTTGGGCATGCGTTTAGATTGCACTAATATTTGTTTGAATTTTATTTGCACAAATAACAGAAAGTTTGGTGTCAGACATGTTTGGTACAAATATTTGTATACCCCTTTACACTGCACAAATAATTTTATTTGTCCGGTGTGTATGACAAACATCTGTCAAATAATGTTGTTGTTATGTTTATGAAATCCATCTGCCAAATAGTATCAAATTGTGTTTGTAAAGCAACGTGAAAAGATGAGGCGCCATTTACCCACAACCAAGCTCCCCCATTTTTTGCCATATGTATTTTTTTCCAAGTCTTACAAATTAAAAGCCGGGAGCACTTTAAAATCTCGTTGCAAAAATTTTCATATATCACTATGCCATAGCTAATGTATATACACACCCTACAAAATAATGGACTTTCAACAAATTTGACGCAAGATAGCTGTTTTAAGGGCAGTTAATATAGTATAAAATAACTAATAATATACAAATATTATATATAATTGAAAAGGTAAACAGATGGAGATTTGCTTACATATCATATTTTTTACCTTTAGAAAAAAAATAAGGGGTCAGATTAAAAAAATTCCAAAATATTATATTTAGTTTTTTTTTGTGAAAATTTTTTATATTTAAAAGTTTATAAAATATTGTTGATTTATGATAACGTAATGGATTTTAAAACTTTATTATAATATTATGTTATTTATTATTTAAATAAAAAACAAAAAGAGTTAAGTAACTTTAAAGTTATTTTCTGAGCTATTATATTACACGCATCTTAAAACTTGCCTATATTAATAACATTTACCCTCGTGACCCCATTTTTGAGCGGGCGGTGAAAAACTTAATTAAAACTGAAAACTCAAAAGATAAGTTATTTTAATTTCGGGCCAATTTTTAAAAAACTGGCTTGCGTTTTTTTTTCTCGGCCAATAAATTTAAAATTTCGTTGACAAATTCCATATTTTCGACACTATGCCTGGCGTAGGGTGCACGTCTAAATCCTTTCAAAAATATACTACTAATATATACTGAAGCCTACTTTTTCCAAAAACGTTAAAAAAGAAATAATTATTTTTACAAATATTTGCAAAAAAAGTTAATCAATTGTGCTAAATTTTTGTCAAAATTATGCCATTTTTGAAATCACCTTGAAAATTTTGACTTTGCATATTTTTCACGGCTAGACGAATAAAGATAATTAAATAAATTTTTTTGTGCAGGCTTAACAAACTTTTTAGAAATACAAAAATATTTTAAAAAATATTTTTAGCATAACTACAATTGCAGACATTTGCAACAAACCAAATAAAGTCTAGGTCAAAAACAACAATTTTAAATTTTAAACCCAAATATCGTTTAAACTGTAACAGGTAATAAGAAAGAGTGATAATGTTTTCTTTTCAGATTTCAATTTTCATCAAATAAATCTAAAAATCATTGAAATCGGTTGATATTTACAAAAGTTATAAGCATAGAAATGTTTTGTAAGCCCGAGGAGGTCAACTTTGGCACCCTGTAGCTCAATGTATGTATATACAGGGCAGTCCAATATTTTATTTTCTAAAACCTTGGGTCCTCCTCTACGACTCCTTCATACATTATTTTATAATTGGACAAATAGTTTCGAAGATACAGATTTATTACCATTTTTTTGCGTTTGGCCTCACTTTACCACGTTTCTACAATTATTTGTCGCTATTTGTTCCGCCAAAAATATTGTAAGAACAAACAAAATATCGAGGCAAATATTTGTAACGACGTGCTGACAAAGTGTTTACACTATGCAAAGCTTTGTTCACAAACAAAGAATTTTTTAGCCAACAAACAGTCGAAAAATATTTGGTGGCTAACAAATTCGAGTGTTTACACTAGGACAAACAAAATTTTTATTATTTTGCACAAATATTAGCACAATCTAAACGCACCTTAAGTCTATTGTTTTAAAATTAATTCATATTTTTAGCTTGATTAAAGTTATAAAAAATAATAGCCCGTTTGACATAAAATGTTATTATAATCAGTTACCTCTGTGTCATAGATCTATTACACGCAGGTCATCAAAAACTAATTCAGTTAGATATACCCTCTAAACAATTGTAAGTTAATTTTTGGATAGAAGACTCTTAAAAGTCACTACGTTTGCTCTACTGGTTAATAGTACACATTTTACAAAAAACAAATATTATTTTCATTGTTTTAACTTCCTTTTGTTGAAGTTCATTGCAAATTTTAAAATTGAAAAAATTTTGAAAACAGTAAAATTTCTCCCATTTACTGTTTTTAAGGAAAACCATATGATAAAAGATGATTTTTGAGCATGTATGAGTGCTTTTTCACTGTATTTTTTTTAAGAAAACAGTGAAATATCCCTCTGTGTTGGAGTTGTTACTTTTTTTTATTTTGATCTCTTTGTTATGGCTTTTGTATGCACTCCTGTTGTGTAAAACCCGATTAGTGCTCCTCCACTGGATACACTTACATTGCATGTAGTATCATGCCTTGTAAAAAGAACAGAACATGTATTGTTCTTAAAAAGTCTTGATTCCATCGCTACGCTCTAGAATTTTTTTATTGTATAATAATCGATTTATTATTAATCTTTAATCATTATAACCAAGCCCAGTAAGCCATTTATGGCTAAGCAAAATACTACTTTAGAAAATAGTACAACAAAAAGAAAAAATGAATTTATACTCGTTTTTAAAAACACTTAACAAAACATTTTCTCGATATAAAAAAATCTCTTAAATTTAAATTTATTAATTCATACCAGTTACAGTCTTATAGAGGATATTCTAATTAAAAATTGGCGTCTTTTTTTTTGTTAAAAGTTTAAATTCCTAACATCCTTTGTAACCATTACTCAAAATGGCGAAATGGAATTAAGTGTTCCCTTCAGGGTGCACTATATTTCAAAAATATAAAATTGATAATGTTTATATAAAAAAACTTTAAAGTGTCTCCTGCAGCAAAAGTTATCATTGATGTGTGACTAGTAAAAAAAGTTACAAAAATAAGGATAATTGGGCAAAAATTATACATGTTACGTAGAGGATCAAAAAGTTACATAAAATGTAACAAATGTAACCAAATGGCTACGCTGGTACATGTCACAATGACTTATGTACTACATACATACATGCATTTGTATGTATGCATATGAATTTAAACTAGCCCTTTAAAATCTAAATAACCTATTAGTGTTATTAAAAAATAAACAGTCTTTTGCGTTTTTTTAAATAAAAGTCGCGGTTGCATTTAGTTTAGGTTCTGTGGATTCAGTAACCTATTTTAATGATATTTGCTATCGTTTTAGTCAGCTGTTATGATTTCTAGGTTTCTTTACCACAAGATTTTCCAAGTTTCATAACTTATTGTTTAATTAAACGTACTCGATTGTTTTAATTTAATGCCGGAAATAAAAGATATAAAACAGTTGACCCATACCCTTTTGATGCACTTCAACAATAATCTTGAAAAAAAATTTATAAGCGACGACACGTTCTTTTTGTTTTTCCATATAATAAACAATAAAAAATATTTACATAATTTGAAAAGTAGAAACTTGTAAGCACGGGTAAGCGCCCTTTTTCTTTCAATAAACACTAATATTTCCGCATAAAAAATCTCGCCGCACAGTGGCTGAAACTCGTTTTTCACCGGCCGACAGTCTAGTTTAAATTTTAATAAAATCGGTTGAGGAGTTGTTGAAAAATGATGTATTTTGCATTTTTTATTTTTAAATGTTTTTCTACAAAACTGCCAAATTTCATTATGATATCCATATTCATGTCAGATTTAAATTATGTCAAACTTTAAAGTTAGTTATAAGGTATTCCTAAAGTTATTTTTGTAACTGGTTTGGACAGTTATTCCCAAAAACCACTACAAAAGAATACTGATTTTCAGTTTTTATACAGACAGCACCACGCAGTTGTAAAAGTATATATGGAATTAAAGATGCCACTTTTAAGATTAGTGACGGTAGTAAAATCACTTTAACCCCTTCTTACCCTAACAAGTTCTATTCGTGTGAAAGTTTGGTTACACTAATATATAGATAGAACCTGGAAAACAGTAAATAACACATGAGGTGAAATGGTATAGTGACAAAACAAATCATTTCCTAAAGACTGATTTTAACCCATTGCAGCTAATAGTTTGCAATTATTTAATTTTGATAAAAAATAACAAAAAATATTTGTGTCCAGCAGCATGCCACACCCACAATTACCAATATGTTGATCTCCGTTTTTTTGTATAACTTTGTTCTTATATGCTTGTTACGTTTGACATTAAAATTTTTTATATCAGCGGTAGCAAAATTTTAACTTTTGGCCGATGGAAAACGATTTTAGCCACTGTGCGCTGATAGAATATAGTTTTTTTTTTTATATACAACTACATAAAGCATATGTGTACTTATGTACAAATAAACAAAAACCAGATGAAGTGATAGTACACATATTGATTTAAGGTGTCAAAAACATTGGTTGTATGAACATACATTCATACAAATGTATGTATCAGTGACGTAGCGTGAGGTTTTCGTCAGGGTATTGTCCACTACTTTGAAATCTCCAATTACATTTATCCTAATGTTTTCCACGGAAAGAACGTATAGATCCGTTTTTGATGTTTGTTTATACTTTTTTATTTATATATGTATTTTTATACCCTTTACATAAGTGATAAGGGTATACATCAGTTTGTCATTCCGTTTGTAATTTCTTTATTATCCATTTGCGGCCCTCATAGATAGGGAAGTCGATATAGACATGTCCGTCTGTCAGTCTGTTGAAATCAAGTTTCCGGAGTCAAATAAAGCAATACGAACCAGCTATTGGTGTCAAACTATTAGAAATATCCTGGAGACAATTGCTATTTAAAATCAGCAAGATCAGTTAACTACCGACCGAGATATACGCAAAACATTGCGATTTCCAGAGTTTTTTTTTTATCAAACACACAAACTCCATACAAAATATGTAACAAATGCACAAAGCAGTCTTATTATAATATTCAAAGTACGAAATCATTCGGCTAGATTATGATTAATGTGAAGGGTATATAAGATTCGGCACAGCCGAATATAGCGCTCTTCCCTGTTAGTAGTTTTATATGGGATGTATTTTACAAATGACTTGTCAACTTTCCCACTACAAAATTGATACATGTCATGTGAACGTGTTAAAATATTGCTCATGTGAAATACATATGTAAAAGTCAGGTGACAAAATTTTCGTCTGTTTATTAAAAAACAACAAGGAAAAGTAAGTTGCTTATTTTGTGTTGAAAGTTATGTCAGACGAAATTGCATATGGACGTGTGAAAGCAAAAATTATAACCGTCTGTAGAATGCCAATTTCGACAGACATATGCAATTACATATGTATTGCAAAAGCGACAGGTCATTTGTAATATACAACCCGTATAAAACAACCTTAAAAGTCTTATTTCGTAAAACTCAATGCAAAAAAACAAATAAACTAAAAAATGTGTTTTTGCCCGTAGCGTTTTAAACACATAGGGGGTTAGTGTTAGGCTGTATTTCTAAACGCAGTTTGCTTTGCATCACAAAATTCAAACACTCATTTGAGAGCAAAACACATTATCGAAACCCTCAGCTTTGTTGTAAGGAAGAATTTGAAATTTCGTGATGCAAGGCAAACTGCGTTTAGGAATACATATGGTTTTTCTTTTAACTTTTCGAATTGACACATGAAAATTCTAAATTACTTTTTAGTTATTAAATTCTATTAATGTGCTGTTTATATAAACGCGTTTTATGCGTCTTTTACTATTGTAATAAAACGAAATACACATAAAACTTCTAAAACGATTATAACTCAATCGGCTTCTAAAAACAGTACATAAAAATCAATACAGTGTTTAAACAGTTTTTACAAGGGATGTATGTTTCCATGTTGTTGCTCTCAAATAGAGTTTAGTTATCAAAAAAAAAAAAAAAAAAAACACATCCTTTTCCATAGAAAAAAGAGGATTTAAACAGTTTGCACAAGGGATGTTTCCATGTTGTTGCTCCTAAATAGAGTTTAGTTGTCAAAAAAAAATCATATAAACAGGGATAAACACATCCTTTTCCATAATAAAAAAGAGGATTTTGAGAAAAGACAGCGACTCACAAGGTGTTTTCGCAAAAAATGTGTACCTATATATATATGTATGTACGTATGTATGTTTGTACATATTTCTTTTGTTTAATAATAATTTACCAACACATATACAAAGGGAAGCGAAATCCACACAAAAAGCAATTAAAGAATCTGTGTAACGTCTTTAAAACATTTTATTCCAGAGTTTGTGTCACTTGTAAATGTATGTACCTATACATACATAAGTATATGTATGTACATTTGTATCTTTGTGGAAATACAGATACAGCGAGCATAAAAATAATGAAAAGGATATGTATTTATTTTGTTATTTCAAACTCTATAATTTATATCCGTACATACATACATATTTATTTAAACACTCACTTTTTATTTTTTTAAACCGTTAATAGTTAGTATGTATTTATCTGTATCTCATCCATAAATTATATACATACATATATGTTTGTATGTACATACATAAGTACACATAGATAATTAAAGTACTGTACTGTTTTGATAGAATAAAAAAAAATAATTTTTTACACACAATAAATCTTTTCACGTACAAGATCTGAAATGTATCCAATGATTTTGATTCCACGGACGTTTTTAGACACGTTCGTACCGTTCAAAAGCGTTATTCAAACTATTCGCCGGCGCACAAGAACTTTGAAAATAAAAAACCATAAGCGAAGTTTTTCTTCATAGCACACAAATACATACATATTTACTAATATTCTTACTCACTTCCATTTCATAAACTTACATACACACATATATACCCAGCTAGCATTTTCAGTCGTAATAGAATCGTCCGCGATCGGAGTGGGCGATTGAATTAATCGTCTGCGATGTCGTAAGCTGATCGCGCAAGTTCAGAGCAACTGAAGAAACTGTGTCCCAATGGCGAATCTTCTACACGAGTCGGCCACGATGCGCATAAAAGAATCGTTTAAGACTCTCTCATTCCTACTTAAAAAGAGCTTGAGAACAATCGCCTTAATGAGTCGCCTGCGATTCGCTTAAGACTCTGTTATTCCTACTTGAAACGAACCTTCAAGCAATCGCCTTACTGAGTCTTCCACGACGCTTCAAAAAAGATCGTGGAAGAGTCTTAAAAAGATCACTACGGACACAAAATAAAAAAGAAATGTTTTGTTTTTTTTTTATTTGTGTTATTTAATATTAAATTCAGTTTAATACAAAAAAAAATGTTTTTATGCATGAATGTATGTTTTAAAAAAATAATAAAATAAGGTTTACTGTATATTCTGGACTTCGTCAGCCTTTTTGGTTCGGTCACCTTTCCTGAGTCGGTCAACGGCATGAACAAAATGTTGTTGCAGGACTTTATTTATACCTGCGTCGTCAGCACTTGGAAATTTTGATTGACAGACATCTTTAAAAACAAAACAAAAATTAGTATTATGTAATAGCATTTCATAAAAAGTATTTACCTGTTATAATTTTCTTTATATTAAACTCCTGAATACTGGGCTTATTGTTTGTTCCACGCCAGCTCAACTTTGCGGCGACGTCATCGCTCAGAATTTTTTTAATAGCATTCCTGATAAAGGAATTGGAGCAGTCGCCACCCACTTTACCAATAATGTATTTCTGTAAAAAGATAGGTTTATGTATATTGATAAGTGAAGATACACAGAAAAAACTCCAGAAAATTTTGTTAGATTCTAATAATATTTTTATTTGATTTTTACAAAATAAACAGAAAATCAAAAAAAATATTTGAACAATTCCACAAATTTTTTTATTGAAAAACGCAATTGTGTATCTGATTTTACAATTTTGTTCATAGGACTGAAATCAGACAAAAAAATTATTGATTCTGTTAAATGGTTTACTGATTTCGGTCCTATAAACAAAATTGTAAAATCAGATACACAATTTTATCAGAATTTTAAAAAAATTTTAATAATTTTTTTTTTGAATTTGTGTTTATTTTGTTTGACATAAAAATTAAATAGCAATATTATTAGAATATAATAAAATATTTTCTGAAAAAAACTATTATTTTAAAAAGCTATTTTTTTGGAAACAAAACTCTGGAGTTTTTTCTGTGTAAATAGATAGATAGGTATAAGTATAAAATTATATATATAAGAATGTATTTTAAGATATCGTCGGCTTAGAGTGTAAACCTGATAAATCCCTTTTTTAACTCAAACGTTGCAAATTAAACCGTTTATTCATATTTTTTTTAACTAATAGTTCTTGCGACGAAACATTACGAAATGGTGCAGTTAATTCATTAGACTTACTAAGACTAGGACTAAATTGAGAGGTAAAAATATTTTATTTTTTTATTTTTTAGTTTTTTGTTTTCGCTGTAAATTTGAATGGTGGTTAGCAGGTTTACACTCTAAGCCGACGATATATTTATATAAATATAAAGACATACTAATTGGGCAACAACATTGTCGTTCTCCTGTATTTGTTGATGCAAATCTTCTAGTTGTTTTAAAGTCTTTAGAGGCAATTGTGGCACTAAATTTATTTGCATGTTATCAGAATTATTGTATTTCAGCTGGCGAACCTCATTTCTTAGGGTGATCACTTCCTCTGTTAACCTGCCGATTTGCTGTTTTTGCGCACGTATTTCCCCTAAAATATCTGTCAATATCTTATTTGTACTATCTGAAAGAGATAATGAAAATACAATTATAAAATTAGTATACCTTTATATTGTAAATATGTCGTTCAATTCGTTTATAATATCATCTTACCAGTGGAGTTTTCAGCCGGTTGGTATTGTATTTGCTGTGTATTTGATTGATCTGGAAAAAACTGGAGATTATAAAAAAAATTAATATGGCTTCGATGCACCTTTACTGTTTATGGTAGTCAATGGAGTATACTGCACTAATTGAGTGACGTCATTGGAATCTGGAAAAAGACTTGAAATTAGTTTAAAATATTAAATCAAATTAAGGTGCAACCTTACCAAAAATAATGGAGTTAACGTTCTCCATGGTGAATTTCGGGAAGTAGTACTATTTGTTTGTTTATTTTATCGTCCTTTAAACAAACTATTTTCGTTTTTATTTTATATATATCAAAGGAAATTTTATTTCCTTCTTCAATTTGATCAGTCGAAAAAATTAAAAAATGTTTTGATGAGACCGGGTTTTCAAAAAGCGGCTTTAAATTAGTTACAGTGCTTCCTTCAAAATGTGGCAATCTATTTATTGAATTTATTTTCGTTATTTTTACAATGCTGTCGTTTACTACGCAAAAATTGTCCGGCGCGAGTAAGGAAAAAAAAAAAGTTTTTGTTTTAATATTAGTATAGCTATCTCCTTTATATTTCCCAAAAATGAAATTGGAATCTGCCTCTAATGAGCTGGGTCTTTTCGTATTGCTTATTTCTACCTGTCTTTTGTATAATTGTGCAGCCACATTATTAAACTTGTGAACGCTTTTTTTCAGTTTTTGCAAGTGGTTTTCAAATTTAAAGGCACTGATTGACTCCAGGGATCCAAACTCTTTAGCGTCTTCGTGTAAATGTAATAAGTTATGGAAGTTGCACGTTAAAAAGCTTGTATCATACAAAAATTGTACATCTTTCACGAAATTCGCTAAAAGATGTTGCGCAAATAAATTATTTACTTTACAATCTTCGTCATGTAGCAAAATTCGTATGGCTATTGATAGTTTCAAAAAATGATGGTATCTTTCAACAGGCAAAATGTTTTTTAAAATAAAAGGGCCAGTGTACAGCAGAAATTGTCGAAGTTCTGTAGCCTTCCACCTGTCAAGCTCATTCAAAGACCGTGGTGTTCTGCAAAATTCGTATGGAATGGAGCTACGTAAGATATTTAAATTTTCAGAAACCTTGTTAATATTCCATGAAGTTAGGGAATAATGTTCACCTTTTACCTTAACCCAAGCTTTTAATAAAGTTCTCATTACTCCTAAACACACTACATGCATATAATCTAAAGTAAATTGGTGCACCATGTCTATTTGGATATTTTCTATAGCAATTGGAGTCATAATTTTATGATGCTCCGGCTGAGCACGATTTCTAAACCCTTCATTTGTTCGTAAGGCACAGTTGATACCAAAAGGGAAAACTAAACGGTTTTTTACAAAATGTCCTTTCTGCTCACATCGAGTACATGAGAAGTACCCACTATGCCCTTTAGTGCCCAGTATATATGCCCTCGCTGGTGTATCCATTACGAAGCATCTAACCCTAACTAAATATAATTTTTTTTGAAACTCAAACCCATATTTCACTAATTCACTTAATTCTGACACAAATTCTTCTAAAAACTCATTTGCATTCTTCGGCTTAGTATGCCCCTCGTAAACTCCCGTTAGAAAGACCTCACAATGATTTGATACACTGCCCAGAATTGGCCACACTTGAAGATTTGAGCTTTTGCACAATGGCAAACCATCAATATTAAAATCAAGGTTTATAATATCTTCCCGATAATTATTCTTAAGAAAAAAATCCGTTAATGCGTCCTTAAGTCCGTAGTGAACATATGTCCCATCTCCCATTGGTTTGGCTACTAGCTCTTTTGGTGTACCTTTTAACGTCCTTACGTCTTTTGGAACTTTAATATCAGTTTCTCTGAGAATTTCCAATAATTCGTTGACCACAGTTGTAGTTAACCCATGTTTTACTGACCAAAGTCTAATTTTTTCTTTCACACTTTCATTATTCGGCCAATTCATTTCTTCCATATATTCTAATGAAAAATTATCACAACCGGGATCTGTAAAATTTTCCGATTCAACTATTTTTTTTGAAGAGGTGTCTTCAACATATTTAACTGGGACACCATGACAATCAGGTCCTTTTTCCCTGACTTTAACTATTTTTTTTAAAGAGTGACATCCTATTTCATTATAAGCAGATTCCATCATTTTTTTTGCTTCTCGTTTGCTTTTTAATCTAATTGCTTTAGCCGATAACATTGTAAATATATATCTAAATTTAAGTTTTAATTAAAGACGCACTTTTTTAATAAACAAACACTTTATTTCAATAACACACTTTCTTCTTATACAGCACGTCTGCTTTGATCAAAAACTTATTTATAAAGAAGAAACAGTGACTTTTTCTTGCTAAACCTTTTTATAAATATAACGGTTTAACTCGCCTACCAATCGCCATAGAGAGTAAGCCGCGATTTTGAAGTAACAACAAAATACACTACCCGTCTAACAGTCGTTAAAAAAAAATCGCAAAAGCATCATTTGCAAGAGTAAAATACGATTATGGTGAAATAACAGTCTTGAAATGGTCGTCAGAATGCTTAAACGACGATTGTTGAGTAACAGTCTTCAAATTCTCTCGCCCACCATAATCTAAAAGAGTTTAATACGATTTTTGGCTACTCACAACCTTCTAATGCACGCCAAAATGCGTAATTGGCGATTCACTCGCCCAACAATCGTGAAAATGATTCGTGAAAGTATCGTTTAGAAGAGTAAAATGTAATTTTACTCCAACAATCGTCTGGACGATTACAACACGCGTCGCGAAATGATCGCGATCGTCGAATAATCTTCAGAATGCTAGCTGGGTATATGTAAGTATAAATGAACAGCGTTGGTGACTGACTGACTGACTGAGTGACTCATTCATCATCGTACAGCCCAACCGCGTAAAGCTAGAGACTTGAAATTTGTGCTACGGGTAGCTGGTCCGATGTACAGATCGACGGAATTTCGGGACCCTTATAGGGGAAAAATAGAAAAAAAATCCGTATGCTAATACATATCTTCCTAAAGTATAAACGACAGAAACAACATTAAAAAAGTATCATACTATGCTCAAATTTTTGGACCCTAGGCGGTAATATAGGGTAAAAACTAAATTTTGATACTCCCTAGGTTCATATTTTAACTTCCAAAGCAATAAAGATATAAATATAATTCAAATTTCTTTCGACAGATTTTAAAAGTGGGTTGCCAGAGTGATGACTCTGGAAGCTGTGGGAGCGTTTTAAAAAAAATTAAACTTTGTATGACACCCCTTTTAGGGGTAGGGTGTAAGTATGCTCCACAAACATGTTTGTGAGGAAAAATTAATGGGAGTCTGTCTTACATTGCACCCGTATAGGGACATTTCCGGGGCAGTTATAGAGCGATTTTGCTGGATTTCAATAGCGATTTGCTCGCAGATATTTCTAATAGTTTGATAGCAGTTACGGGTCTATGCGACATCCGGGGGCTTTAAAAAGTTGATTGCAACCACAACACGGACAAACGGGCAAATGGACATCGCTAAAAAGGGGTTAAAACTATATTTTAAAAATATTTGTGGTATTACGTTTATTGCTTGTTTTACTTAATATATGTTTAACTTAGAGACTATATTTTAAACATGAAGTTTAGGTAAATAAAAAGTACTTTTTTCATAGTTTTTGGTAAATGCTTGCTTATTTTGAAAATAAAAACTTTGTTATTCATGCAAATTTTATTCGTTTATGCTTGAAGTACTCTTTCGCATTTTGCACTTTGTTTAAGTTGATATTCAAAACTGCGTTAACGTAATTGCGGGTTAATTTCTAGTAAAAACATAGATACATGCAAACATACATACATATGTATGTTATATGTATCTATACAACTGTTCCAAAACCATATTTTATTCACTCCAGTCGACCGTCCATTTAATAAGTCTTTCCAACTTCACTTCACCAAACAACACGCTCTCATAGAAATTTAATTTTAAGCAAGAGTAATTCCTACAATAAAACACGACTAAAACTTCACTTAAAAAAATCCGTTGCATCGAAAAGGCATACATACAAAGAGGGAGAAACAGTGTGTACATATGTATGTATGTATTTGTATTCGGAACGGAAAAAGTCTTTATTCAAACCAACAGCAATTGCAACAAACACAATAACCTTCAGTCATCTACACACAAACAAACAAAATTTACAGACCCTCGTTGCCCTGTACTTTGGCCGAAGTTGATAAGCGAAAATAGGGGATGTTTTGGATTATATTTCTCTAATGGAAGTATTTCCAATCTTTTTTATTTTAGTATTTATGTATGCGTTTGCCGTATACTCTTCTTCATGTTCTATTTCCAATACCAGAGCCAATAAATTTTTGTGCGCACATTGCTGATAATAATAATACGTACATTTCAGGATATGAAACAGTAACATTTAAAGATGATTTAAATATCCAAATTAAAATATAAACAGTTTGGGATACATTATACCAAATTAGATTTTGTTTTATTTTAAAATCTCAATCGACTTTGATCTGGCCAATGCTTTCATGTAAAATTTGGTTTTGAAACTGAATATGCATTAAACTTTCAAGCCCAATGCGGTTTTCAATCTTGGTGTTAAAGTGCCTAGTAAGCTGTGTATTTATGAAAGAAAATATTTATAAGTAACTTTTACCAAATTTTTAGTTAGTTTTTTATATATGAGTATCAACTTTAAACCTTGGAATATTATCTTAAAAAATTAAATAACTGCCGTTCTACACTTGTTATACCCTTCACCTTAGTGATAAGGGTATATTTATTTAAGCTTGTCATTCCGTTTGTAATTTTTTAAATATCCATTTGCGACCCCATAAAGTAAATATTTTTTTGGTCCTTAAAGCAAGGGAAGTCGATTTAGCGATGTCCGTCTGTCCGTGTTATGATTGAAATTGCTGAAATGTTTTTTCTACGCTTATTTGGCGCGCTAAATTCAAATCTACATTCCGTTTTTTCCAATTGGTTCTAGTTCTTGAGATATAGCGTTATCTCAGAAATTAAGGAACTGTCTCGACATATCTAAGTATAACTCAAGATCTACTCTTTCTATTTAATCGCGTAAAAAGTTTGAAATTACGCAATAAAATAACATTTAAGTTATTCCTACATTGCTCTTAAGTCTGTTTACTAGTTCAAAAAATGTTAGGACAGGACAGTTATGCCGAAAAAAAAATTGTTTTGCAAAATTTTTGATTTTTTAATGAGAATAAAAAATTTCACTTTTTCGGCAGATGTACTTATATCTTAATAAGTTTTAAATTTCTTTAAGCCATATTTCAGTGAAATCGATGAACAATTTTTAATTTTACAAACATTAGTAAAAAAAAAGAATCGGTGCCCGAGCATGGCATATATTTTGTTTTAATAATAGTGCTTGAATTATAACGACATAAAATGAAATACAATAATTTTGAGATTTATATTTGCTTCTCTGTCGTATAGAAATACTGACCGGAAAAACAAAATGAAAATACACTCCAATAAAGTAAAAGTTACATACCTATGCGGTTTTCTATTTATACAATTTACTTTGATCGGCTTTCAGGAAGGGAGAATGTTGACTTTATCAGCAATAGATTTTATTATTCATACTTTTAAGGTACTGCCAAAATTGCTTTAAGGTACATATTTTAAACAATCTGTGAAATGACACTGGAAAACAGTTAAATTGTGGAAATGAGTTACAGAGAAAATACAGAGTTGCAAAGAAGAGATAGAAAAGTAAAACAATAAGTATGTAATAGTAGAATGTATGCATGTATGTACATACATATGTTTGTATTTGAAATGTAAAAAGTGGATGAAAGTAACCATTAAGGGAAGAAAACGCTGTAATAACGACAAGTAAATTCAAAATAATATTAAAAACCTAAATTCGGCAATTTAGGAGTCCAGCCTGAGATAGATTTTTTTTATTTTTCATAAATATGTACCTATATATAGATTTTTATAGCTTGAAATAATATTTAAATTAAAAACAAACTTCCATTGATCGGCTTTTTTACAAAACTTTTTAGCAAGGGCTGTACAGATATTCTAACATCTGCCAAAAAAACTTCAATATCATATACATACATACATACTTATGTAGGTACAAACTCATCTGTAATTACAGTGTTTTTATACTCTCATTTATATGTATGTATGTAAGATGTAGATGCTTTTTAAGACTCCTTCCTTGCCTACTCCTGAAAACACAGAAGAAATTACATGTGTATGTATCTTAAAAAAAATTACAAAATTATATCATCTGTTAAGATCCATTTGTGAAAGAATGGATAACTTTACGAAGTGGCAACCAGTAGTGCGATTCAGTAACTTTTAACGATTCGACAATCGTCATATTTATCGACAGAAATTATTGTTTGCTGCTACGGTTAAGTGATTCACTAAGACGTTTTTAACGATAGTGGACAAGTTGATTTTTGTTTGTATTTTATTAGTTGTAAAATAAATTTTAAGAAAGCGAAAATCATAAATATAGTAAAAATAATATATAATATACAAAATAACCTTTTGTCGATACAACTAACAACACAAAAATTATTGCCGTTAAATTATCAAGTATAACGATTGTAAAAATTGCTAAAAAGTTTTGCTGTTTACTTAACAGCTGACTTTAACGGAAGTGAATATCGTTAAAAACTTTACTCAATCGCAAAATCGTTATATTTATTGTTAACTTATTTTAACGATACGAATATCGTAAAAATAAGTTACTGAATCGCACTACAGGGCTGTCAGTTATGGCGATTTTACGCCAAATGTGGCGATTTTTTAGTGCCTATCGCTGTTCTAGACCCATGGTTTCTTGGGCAAACTTTCTTAGAATTCATCGTAGATTATGATGTTGG
This sequence comes from Melanophora roralis, assembly GCA_963583895.1. Taxonomy (NCBI): domain Eukaryota; kingdom Metazoa; phylum Arthropoda; class Insecta; order Diptera; family Rhinophoridae; genus Melanophora; species Melanophora roralis. The sequence continues at coordinate 2,038,043 of OY757189.1, forward strand.
CAAACGCTTGGTCGTAAAAAAATATTGACCCACTGTAATGTACATACATAAGTACATTACTTAAGGGCTCCAATGCTTTAGTTAACGACGAAGACGAACTTTATATTATTAGCCCCAAATATCTCAACTTTAGGTTCCAGAATGCATTGTGCTTTAAGTTTGTTGAATAACATGAAGTTTAAAATTTCTTTGTGTGTCAAATTGGCAGTTTTTATATTTACGTATAGTATGTAGTATATAAGATAAGTGTGCATATATGCATATGTACATAAATATATGTACGTATATATACATATGTATCTATGTAAGTGTTGGTTTATGTTTATAAGCTTAAGTGTAAAAACCTTCTAAGAAGCCTTTGAAATTTTTTACGTTTTGTGGAATTACAAACAAACGTATTTACTGCATGAATATGTACTTATTAACTTGCATTTTAACTTACTTGCCTTTTTGGACACAGTTTTTGCATGGCCCGAATTTGGGAAAAATCAATTTTTTTTTATATATTAAGAAAATAGAAGAATTTAAGTTCAAAAGAAAACGAAAAGAGCTTGAAATGATTACATGCTTAATAGGCGGCTCTTTGTTTTTAACGTTTTGATAAAAATGTCAAACCCGTCAAATTTTATTAAAGGATTCTTAAGCAAAAATAGTTTTTTTGCAAAAATAATAAATCAAATAGGACTAAAAACACTTTAAACTATTGTAAAAACCAACAAATTGAACCCTTTCTAAAGAATATTTTACATAGCTCGATTCTCTTAAATTCAAAGTCTTTAAGTGATCATTCTGAGCAGAAATTATGCTTTTGCAGTGTCTACTTATTACTACTAATCGCTTAAAACTATACCATCCTAGGCAATCATAGCCTTTTTTTAAACAAAAATTTTTTAATGTTTGAGTTGTAAGCAAAAATGTGAGCAAAATGGTCACACTTGTCACAACGGAATTGCCCAGCTGTGATATTAAATTTTCATACAGCATGAAAACAAATATAAAATCTTATATTTTTACTGTTGCTTATTAATTAAGAAAATAATGCAATCATATCTGGCAGGGTGCTATATTTTGGAAATTAAAAAAAAATAAAACGATATTTCTGTACCTGTGATTTTATAACTGTGACTTGAAAATCACTGGTAACGACAGTGACATAAACTGTGAAGTAACCGTTACTGCGATGTAGTTACTTTGATATGTTATGAAAACAAATATTTTTGGGATTTCCTGTGAAGTAACTATTTACTGCGATGTTGTTATCAGACTTAGTTAATTTTTGCCAACAACCTCGTTCATTCAATCTTTAAACCCCATATGCATAAATTACATTGTGGTTCGTGGAAAAAATAAGAAATGTTCCTGAGTAGCCACTGTTAACTGCAGGGTTGAAAGTCAAAATTTGGTATATTATTTAAGGTAACATTTTTGGGTCTTTCTGTGAAGTAACTACATATTAACATATTTGTTTGTAAAAAATAATAAACAGTGATCACCGTCACTGTTTGAAATAACTGTTATTTAAAAATGGCGTTCACTAATTACAATCTTCTTCAAAAATTACGGGATCGCTCATCTCTAATTCACACATTACTGTTTAATGCTTATGTAAAGGTTTTATTAACAACATTAGAGGGCATATTACAGCACTCGATTCGAATTGAAATTGAACGATTCCTATATTAAAAACATTGAAAACTCATTGGAACGAGCAAAATTTCGATTTGAGTCGAATGCCGCAATTTACCCCAGTTTTATATACTCTTTTTTCAAATTAGACATTCGCTTTCAAATTTACCCTTTTAAGATTATTCCCGTGCAACGCCGGGTAGGGTAAGCTAGTTGTATTTTATTTTTGTAAATGCCCTGTTAAGTATATATGATATTTACAAAGTTTTAATATAATTACTGTGATTTAACGCGAACCTGTGGGTCAAATTAAAGAACCATATGTATGCTTTTTTCTCGCTTCAATTATTATTGAAGCAAAATTTCTGGATAAAGACTTTTTAAGTGTTACGTTGCAGCGATAAATTAAATCTAATTTCAATTGTAAGATATGAATGAGCTTCAAATAAATTGGAGACAATAAAGTGCACGAAGAAATTTACAACTTAAATACATTACATACCATACAGACGTACATATGTAATTATATATCTACATGTATACATATTTTGCATCGACCAACAATGAGGGGCCATCATTTGGTTTATTTAAAAAGAACTCAGAGCATTGAACCCACAAAACACTGCCTTTTTACACTATTAAATAGTACAACTGCTTACATACATATTTATGTATGTACAAGTATGTATGAAAGTACAAAGTGTGCATGAAAAAAAAGAAAGAACGTTAACGTACGAAACGCGCATTGTGAAGCGTATTGTTGTACCAACAATAAGTAAAACAAGAGCGCTACCTTTGGCTGCGCCGAATGTTATATACCCTTCACATTAGTCACTTTATATAATCAACCATCTGATTTAGCCAAGTTGTTATTGTACCGCAAATCCTAAATTAAAAACAAATATTTAATATCGGTTTTTAGGCAGCTTTTGGAATAGAAAACTTAACAAAATTTTAACGATTGTATGTCTAATAGAAATACCATTTAGTGTGAAGGGTGCCACTCCCCCTGCTCTTAACCAACTAAACTTTTACAAAATATAGACATTATTGTACAATTGCTTCTTTTAGGACATTTGAAGTAGAAAGCTGTTACAGTTTCCGAGATAAAGCGTTTGAAAATTTCATAAAAAACGTGCATTTGTATGGGGGTTGTACCTCCCTCTGCTCCTATCGAACTAATTTTTTTCCCCGAAAAGTAGGCATTTCTGTTAAATTACTTCTTGTATAACATTTGAAGTCAATAGCTGTTCTCAGACTCAGCGCATAAAATATTTTACAAAAATTTGTATAATTGTAGGAGGGATACCACTTATATGTCGGTCAGTAGTGAACCAATTTTGCTGATTTTAAATAGCGATTGTTTCAGGGATATTTCTGCTTGCTTGTTGCCGAAACGTTTTTTGTGTGGCTTTATTTGGCTTCGGAAACTTCTTAGCAAAAACTTTGAAGTGATTAGGCGTTACAAATTTCTTTCTTTTCAACTACTATTACATACCGTCTGTATTACTTAGCAGTTGTTAGATAATGAGTTATTTCTTATCTAAACTTTAGGCAGATATTTTTAGTTTGAAAATTTCTTAACTTATTTTAACTCCAAAACATCAAAGAAACAAACTTTAAATGCAACAATGAGTAACTGCGGTCCCCAGGAAAAGGTTATTTTAATGCCAATAAAGTAAGAGCTTATGTAAGTTCTTCTTTGTAAGCGAGCATGTGGTAAGTACTTGCCTCCAATGTCATCACCATCTTAAAATTATGGATTAAAATGCTAATGAGTAAAAGTTTTTTGGATTATTACTCATTACAAAGCAGTCTAAGTTTTTGCTGGGTTGATTTCAACAGATACACAGACCTACAGACGGACATGGCTATATCGACTTTCCTATCTATAAGGATCCAGAATATGTGTATATACTTTATGGGGTCGCAAATAGATAATAAAGAAATTACAAATGGAATGACAGTTTGATATATACCTTAATCACTATGTAAAGGGTATTAAAAAAATATTTTAACAAATAAAATGTGTTGTTTGTTGCCAGTAAATAAATTTAAAGGCGAAATACAACTTTGAAATTGTAAACCATTTTTCTATTCAGAAAATTAATTTACGAAGAAGAACAAAGCTTAAATTAAGAAATTAATGTTTTAAACGTCTTGTGGATCCACGAATTAATTACACTTGAAAAAAATCAAAATTATAAAAAATATAATTCTTAACATTTAAATAAACGACCACTAAAATGTATCGAGCCTTGTCCTTGTTTGCTACAAAAATCATGACTTTTCAATTAATAATAAAAATAGCAAGAAACCTTTTGTAGCTTTAAGCTGCATATCTACATATGATGCCACGCATACACGAGCGTACATATATTTTATTTTAATTTTAGTAATATTTGAATACAAGCACACAAGGAAAAAACGTGCTAAAATCAAGACTTTATGCTTGAAATTTAGTCATTTAAGTTTAGTAATTTTATTTTTTTTAATGCAAAATAAGAATGATACAATAATAGGCTCTTTTAAGTAAGAACTTTCTTATAATTAAAATGCTCAGAATCCGAAATCTACAATTTTAATCTTATGATCAATTGTTTTTGGGATAATTTTTTTTTGTGCTAAAATAATTTTAAAGTTTTTTTTTATATTATTTTAATTAAAAATATCGACAGTTTTAGAAATTTAATCTACCCAAAATTTTTAAGAGTCTAGTGCAATAGATTTTTCACTTGTTATTAAACTGTATTCCCTTTCCGTACAATTTCAAACCAAACCATCCATCTGTTGTTATATTTAAATCTAAATTACAATAATGACTTGTGGCTCTAACCATAAACACATGTTGGCAACATGCTGCTGCTTCCATTAGTAATTTAAGTCAAAATTAAGAGGCATTGAATTTGAAATTGCTGGCCAATGTTAAGTAAATCTACAAAATAAATGTTTGTGTGCACAAGTGTGTTGAGTACTTGTTAAGATTTTTAGAGAAACCACAATTAGAGCTAATATTGTGTGGTTTATTAATTTTCAATCAAATCAGAGATAAAATTTCATATTTTTTTCGAAAGGTAGAGTTCTTAATTGAAGAATTACATTTTTTAAACAACCATGAAAGAAAATTGGAAAAAAATAAAAAAGTTAATTCTCCAAAGTTGGCTTCAACAAAATTAGGAATTTTTTTTGGGAAAAAAGTAAAATTAACCCTGTCCGTTTGTTAAATAAAGTTTTGTGAGGATCTCTGATGTTTTACGAACCCGTAGGCATTCTTTAATTAAAATTTTTAAGGAAAATTCATAAAATCTGTTTATATGTTTTAGGGAAATCGATTATTCGAATTTTTCAAAAAACAGGTTTTTCAAACAGTTTGAAAAATTGATATTTTAACATCTAGTAATCGGTTAAAAAATGTAAAAAAAAGAAAACCAGTAATTGAATTACAATTATAAGTACAAATAAGCCAATAAAAAAGTTTATTTAAAAAAACCAAACAATTCATTTAATGCTGAGTACACGGCATTTTTTGTTATTGCAAGCACACATACTTAGTAGCATGTTGAAATTATGTGTACCAGGTGGTGTTACGAGCACAGCTGATCTATTTTTTTCTTGCATAAATCGACGGTTTCGAACTTAAATCAATCATTTTTTTTTTGACTAAAATTTGGAAAAATTTTAAAAATTCGTACAAAATAAATCGCAATTGGTTTAAAATAAAAGGGGTTTGATAAAATTAATGCTCACTGTAATTTTGACACCGCTACGGCCTGATTTAAGTAAAGATTACTTGGTTTATTTCTTGTGTTTATTTATACCAAAGACAATGATTTTTGTGGAACATTGTTAAATTTGTTAAAGGGAAAAATTAAAAACGAAAAATAACAAACATCACAAAAAATATGTGCGGAATACTTAAATGTATAATCTTTTGATTTTTGCAACTGCAAAAACCTCAAGTGCAACACGTGTGATGCTTGAATGGCCCCCTCTTGTCATTTTGCCATAAATAGATATTAAAAATTGAATGCAGTACACAAATAATGTTTAATATTTGACGAGAGACATAAATAAATATAAAAAAATATACTTATTCTCACAATCTAAGAAACAAAGTTCTCCACCTTATGTTGCTTTGAAAAAATCAAAGAGAAATTAAACTTAAATATCACCCAAAATCTTTTAGTTAAAAAATCAATGTCAAAAATCAACGAAAAGCCTGTGAAAGGCTTAAACAACTTTTTACTTGTATATCGTTACGTTAATATAAAAAGGCCCTAACTTGTATTTATTTATTTCGATAAATGGTCTGCTCAGACTTCGACTTTAAAAATATAATATAGGACCTTTTTATATTAAGGTAAAGATATGGAATAACTTGAGGTATGACTTGAACTTGCAGATGACATCTGTCTCCTCGCACACGATTACAGCGACACATATCGCAAGCTAGATAATTTGGTAGAAATTACTGCAGGGGTTGTACTTAAAATAAACATAACACAAAACCAAGACCATGCGCATTAATGCAAACAGTCAGGAAGCTTTCATCATAAATGGTAATTGCCTAAGGAATGTCAATTCTTTTTGTTACTTCGGAAGTATGTATTATTAAAACAAGCGGCGGGTTCAGTGCCGATATGGAAAATCGCATCAAATAGGGTTTGCAAGCTTTCGAGCGCTTAGGTAAGATATGGGTCATCGGTTATATTACATCGCGCCAAACTCCGCATATATAATTCAAACGTATAATCTGAGAGTATTGCGATGGAAGTATTCGTTAACCAATGCTTACGAAAACTGGTAAAAATCTTTCGGCTAAATGTTATATTAAATGAAGCACAAATGGTATTAAATTGGGCAGACACTTCAAAGGCCCAGCAACGATGTTGCACACAGTGAAAAAGAGCGACGGAGAAAATTCGTGAATGAAATAACAGACATTGTTATTTTAATTAATATATGTATATTGTTGCTTCTTATTATGTTACAACAAAGAATTTAAATACACGCATACATGCATACTTAATTATGTATAAATAAGTATGTGCCTTATTTGTGATGCACATAAATGCAAATATTTTCATTAAATTAAAATAAACAAAGACAAAAAAAAAGAAATTAAGGCATCTGTATTTTAATCCATTCAACGCGGTTTAAAAGTACTGTACAAAGGCTTGATTTCTAAATTTTTTGTTAATTTTTTCAGGTCCTTTTTTGGGAGGGTATATTACCCCTAAAGGGCGCGTCGCGTCGCAAGAGGGAAATCTAATATCGTCCGCGGACCAAACAGCCCGCAGACCGGCAAGAGCGGTATAACTCTACGATCACCAGGGCCCAGTCGATCATCAAGGACTCCTGTTTATGTAAAAATCCTTGACTTTTAATACGGAAATGAGCAGCCTCACTGGGACTTTCAAGAGCGATTACTATGAAATTTAAAAACAAGTCTGAAGTTCCATTCTTTTAAAATTCAAGTCGTTTAAGAACTAAAAAAGGGACTTTGATTTACGCAAAACTTTTTGTGAAACGATGTTGAAGCATTTTCTTACTGTAAATCCCATTTTTTGGAGCGACAAGGCTCTTTTTCACAAATCTGCCGTTACTGGGCTCCAAGAACCCGCAACCCTCGATAGAAACATCAAAAACTATTGCATTGCCCCAGGCTACCTCTTTGGTGTGCCTTATCCACGCATAAGATAATTTGACCATTTTTTTCGAAAAATCTCGAGGCCAGGCGACGAATGTCAACGGTAAAAATGATTAAGAAATTCTTTTTGCCAAACCTGCGAGCTCATATATCGTACTTTTTACACAGGTTGTTTCAGCAGGATAGGGCTGGGGCGACTGCACACACAGCCGGAGCTTCGATGAATTTGCTTCGGGAGAATTTCCCCCAAAAACTGATCAGTGGCTTTGGGGACATCCAATGGCGACCGAGGTCGCCCGATCTAACTCCCATGGATTTTTTTTAAGGGGCTACCTAAAAGAGAGGGCTTATAACGACAATCCCCAATCTTATATATAAAAAATTTCTTAAAACCCTGTAACTGTTTTTTTTCATTTTATGTGTGTTAACTGGGTTACAACACATTGCCGCCCGTATAGATTTTAATGTTGCGGCCTTAAAAGGGCATCGCAATATGTTTCTTTATAAGGAGTTTTTTTTTCAAGTACATAATTGAATAATAATTCTTTTAAAATGAAACAAAATTGAGTTACATATGTGTATATTGACAACGCAGAGAATTGCGTGCCTATACGAATCTATTTTAGGCCATACAAAGAATGTGTTAAACAATTGAGTACCAAAAAAGGAAAGTAACCTTGTATCAATTGAACAGCATTCCAGAAGTCACAAAATTGACATGTTTCAAAGGATGATGGCTTTTATTTTTATTAATTAACTGCAACAATCAAACTTTTTAACACAATGATCAAGAAGATGCTTTAAAACGTTTTCTTAAAAAGCGTTAATTAAAGCATTTGTATGTTACTTTGTGTTAAGATTTTGTTTGCGGCTGTAAAAGCTTAATTCATGTTTAAGAACATACGTATGTACATACCTACAAAAATACAAATTGTGAGTTTAAAACTATTACATACTTAAGTATTTTTTGTGCTCATTGTATGTACATATGTATATTTTTTGTTGTTGTTCTTAAAATAGGTAACTAAGCATGTGTTTGATTGTTCATAATGAAAAGAAATTGAAATGATTAGAGACTGTTCCTTAACCCTGGATGGTTACTGTTCGTCGAATTGACGAAGCCTATTTACTTTTTATGATATAACTTTTTTAATTGTACTCAAATAACGCTCTTTTTGTCAACAACGTTAGCTAATGTCAAAAGCTTGCAGTGAGCGGTTGTACGCTGGATACTTATTTTTTTAATGGTAAAATTCAGAGGCGTGTACTCGTCGTAACGACGAAGAGTACACTTAGTGTAACTTTTTGCTTTTACAACTTTATAATTTTTTTGTTGTGATATTTAATTATTTTGCACTAGTTTTATTAGTATTATTACAAAATCTTTTTTTTAAACAATTTGCTCTTATTAACATTAACGATTTTTGAATTTAAGTTCTTAGAATAAAAAATGAGCTCTAAAAAAGTACTAACAGGCGCTGAAATCGAAAGATTTTTAGAAAATTGTGACAACGATGATTTCAATGTATTATATCTTTTATCAAGCTGCGATGAAGAAAGAACCATAAATCCGAAAACAGGAAAACCTTTCATGGTAGAATTTTTCAATCAGAAGAAAGGTGGTGTCCACACTTTGGATCAGATCTGCAGCATTGTCTCGTGTTCTCGAAAAACCAACAGGGCCACCTGTGTGTGTATATTTTTTTGAATTTTAAATATTACTTTTGTAAACAGATACGTCATATTTACACATTATATGTTCCTTAATGGTCATAAACCTAAAAACCGGCGACAGTATCTGAAAGATCTTTATAAAGCTCTCGTAGCTTCCCATTTGAAAGGCAGACTCGAGACGCCTACTTTACAAGCCTCAATAAGGGGAAAAAATTAAAAATATAATACTTAATCCCCAAGAAGGTATCAAAAATGTTGATGAAGTGCCTAAAAAACGTAAAATTTATCATATCTGTCTATATAATAGACGCAGAATGATAAAAACTACATGCAATACATCTAAAAAAAGCATCTGTGGTGAACACAAAGTTGAACTTGGTGTTTTATGTGTAAAAAAACATGGGTAATAAATAAGACTATGTTTTTTTATTATTCGACTGATTATGTTTTAAGACTGTGTATGAATTAAAAAATTTTTATTTTAATTTGTTATGTATTTTTGTTCTAAAAAATTAATTCATTTGAAAAACCAAAAAAAAAGTGTTCAAGTTCGCATCGAATTTAAAAAGAGAAAAAGAACTATAATTTTAAAATTTATATTTTATTCTTAACTTTTAATAAAATTCCTAACTGAAAAATATTTTTTCTTACTTTTTACTTTAAAAATCATTCCGCCAAAATTGATTTATTTTTTAATAGTTCAATTCGACGAAGAGTAACCTTAATGTACTAAAATGAAGAGTAACCATCCAGGGTTAAAGAGAACAACATTCAGAAAACTAACAAACAAGTTTAAAAAATCCATTTCATCTTCAGGCTATACAAAAATACCTACACATACGTATAAAAACTTTTAAGATTTATATAGACTGTTGGATAATGAAGATTTAGCGGATGTTATAAAAGAAATAAGAAAAAATACCTACATTAAGCTGTAAAGTAATAATGCCAGTGTTTGTATTGTATGGGATGGTTTATTTAGAGGTGCATATATAACTTTTAAAATATGTATTACAAAAAAAAAACTAAACTGTTTTTCTTTAAAATTTTGTGTCGAAAGTTTACCTTAATGTTTTTTTTTGATCACACGGGTGCTTTTTAGCGATATTTGGCTGACCATTTGTGCGAGAAAACTTTGTTTTGAATTGATTTTATGTATTTGTCTTACCTATTTGGACTTTTTAAAGCTCTAAAGCAACAAATAAGGAACTGTGATTTTGCACAGGATCGTTCACTAGCTGATAGATTATAAATAACAGTCGAACTTCAGTTTATTGCTCACTGACACGCTTGTTTGCTTGTGTGTTTGTTTCTTGTTATAAATTTTTAGGTGTTTGTCCCAGGATTTTTAACTGTATGTCAAATACATGCCTAGACAAACGTCAAACTCAGTATATAAAAACCCTGTATAATAATGCGTGATTTTTTTAATTTATATTTTGACATTTGTCTAGACATGAATTTGTCTCACCAAGACGTATAATAATAATGTAAAATGCCATATGGTTGTTGATGTCATGTTTGTAGTACTTGCGCTTCCACCTTGTACCTACATACATATGTACTTAAATATAATAAATAATTTTTTTCAAAATCAATTAATAGCGAAAACAGTACCTATGTCTGTTTGGAAACGCAACAGAAACTTAAATCGGGATGTACATACATAGACAAAGTAATAATACAACTATTAATGCCACACTGACGGATTGACTCATTTATTTTTCCTTTGATTTCATTTAATAGTACATACATATGTATGTAAGTATTTCTTTTATTGTTTTTTTCAGTAGACTTACAGCAACAACATACATATATAAATATGTATGTATACACATAGTATTCTCAACACTTTCCCATCACACATAAACGAAAGAAGTTAAAAAAACTGCAACAGTTTGTAAGGCTTTCTTGAGTGCATTTGGTACACTAATGTACAAACATATTCATCTTATCTTAGTACAGAAAGGCTCTAGCTCGTACTTTTAAGTCGAGATATTTTTGGCTAATTGTGATATAAATATAAACAGACCATCTATTGAAATAAATGAATATTTTGGCTTATAAAAAATACGAGTTAGGGTCTTTATATATTAAGGTAACGTTTGTGTAAGTATGAGCTAAAGTTGAAGAGCATAAAAAAAACTCCTAAAACTAAAACGGATGTATTATACCTATTATTTACTTTGCATATATAAATATGAATGTAAGTACATATGCTATAAATAACAACAATAAAGTGGTAAATCATAACAAACAAATGAATAAACCAACAAACTTAACATTTAATTTTTATTTTCTACAACAAAGGGGGTCAATGGACAGAATTCCGACAAAAACATTAGCAAAAGAATTTTAATACAGTAGGAGCACAGTGAAACAAACAGACGGTATAATTTCAAATCAACTTAAGAATCGCAAAGCTACCCTTAAAAATATGTATTATTTTTATCTACATGTTATATGCATGTACCTATGATGGAATAAGAAGGTGAAGTCCCTACAAAATTTACTGGGGTCCCCAGGAAAAGGTTATTTTAATGTCAATAAAGTAAGAGCTTATGTAAGTCCCTTTTTGTAAGCGAGCATGGTAAGTACTTGCCTCAAATGTCATCGACATTTTAAAATAACGATTTAAAATGCTAATGAGTAAGAGTTTTTTATTTTATTAATTAACGCTGGGGCTAGACGTGCATTTTTTATTTCTGAACATAAGCAATAACGTCGGCAGAATGACGTCACAAAAAATGTTTGTGTTCACGCTTGTGTTCAGAGTGGAGAAAACGTAAATGAGCAAGAACACAAATAAAAAATTTTTGTTGAGAGAGGTTGCTGTAAACAACAACAAAAAATGCATTATATTTATTGTTATTAACATATTTCTCACTTTTTATTTAATTAAAAATGTTTCTTTATTAATTTATTTTGTTTATCAATCATTTTTGTTAACATTTTTCTGGTTTTCTTAATAATTTTTTATTTACTCAAATTTATACAACAACAACAACGTTATTTGACAGTTTGTGTCCTAACATAATTGCTCAGCTCTGTGTTGGAAAACTTATTTTCAAACTTATTTTCTAACACTAAAATTTGCGGTCCACACGGTCATTTTTTGTGTTAGCAACAGATTTTGACAATTGCGAACATAAAAATTTCCAAACTTCTGTCTCGTGTAGACTATAAGTAAGGTAGGAGTAACTGATCAGCTGACTTTTATTTCCGCTAAATTTTTAATGTTGTGCATACTGTGTGTATGTGTGTTCGCCACATTTTCGACAACCAAGCTGAAATTAGCAACAACAAAATACATGCTGAAATTTTACAGGAAGTTGTTGTTTTAGGGACGATCCCACCTTCTTATTCTACCATGTGTGTAACTATCTCAAAGGTTCAGTGTTGTATACAACCATGCGGGGGATAGTTGCACTTTAAAACTTCCGGATCAACACTAAAAGTTGCGCATTTTTACATACAACGCTGATATGTAATAAACACAAAATCTGAAAAAATATCTAATACCTATAACCAAGGCACATTCAACCAGGTAATATTATGAGCCCAGCTGATTAAAAACAATTTGTCATTTTCACGTTATAAAAATTTAATTTTATATAAAACATATATAGTTATAAGTATACCATTTTATATAAAACTTTTAATTTTTCTGACATTCTACCGTTCCAACACAAAAAAGAAATGCAGAGGGTGGATTTTTTGAATTCGCCTTGGGGTTACCTTGTTAAATGTGCCTTGCCTATAACCTTGTAATATATATTGAACAAGCGACATGCATGCACATATGTATGTATACTAGAGGTCTGCTTGACTACACCCAAATGCCGTTTAAATACATTCGTTTGTTTTTCAACAACATAGTGTTTTTCATTCAATGTTAAACAAACAAAATGAATGAACCCACAAGCGAAAGCAAATAAAAAACAACTTCAACCGAAAACAAAATATTACCCATACATTCATATAAATAAATACTGAATAGAATGTGTGAATATTGCTGTATGATTGGTGTAAAAAATTATTATTCATTTGTGTTTGCAAATTTGTCGTTATTGTTGTTGTTAAACATTCATTAACTCGAAAAAACACCTGAATGTTTTTATAAAAACTCTAGCTGTAATGAGACTTTGCTATGTTTTTGTATTTTCAAGTGTGTTTTATACACATTCAAAACGAAAACTGTAAAATGAATGTGTTCTTCTTGTATCATTGAGTGTAACACACAATACATTCTTTCTTGTGTTGTTACTGGCTTAACTTTATTTATCTCCCATAGAATGAAAAATGTTTGAATGAATATTGTTTTTATTGTGTATAGGCAATTAAATGAATATAGTCATGCAGATGTCTAATGTATACACTATAGTATATGTTTGAATATATGGGTACATATGTATGTACATCCTAGTAATATATGTAGGTATATGTACTTATGTAAAGGATGTGTCTCATATTTTTTTTATTTGACGAAAAAAATATATATGTATATGTACATACCTATGTATGTATGTATATAAAAAATTAAACGCTTAAAAGGCATGATCCTAGATTTTGATATTATTTTGATTGGACCACACCCGTTAGAGGAAAGTTAATACAAAATCAAATTAGTATGCAAAAGTACTTACATTCCTTTTTGTTGTAAAAAATTTAAATATTAAGTTCATTCGTTTACTTTCCCAGTAAAGTCCAGTAACTTAGCAAATACTGAGTAATTTTACCAAATTTCTCTCACTTAAAATTTTTTAAGTAAAAAGTACGCGAACGGAAAATTTTAACAAAAAGTTTACCTACTCAAAACAGCTGATAGATTAAAATATATTGCAATTACTTGATTACTCGAAAAATGCATTAAATTTTTTAAGCAAAAACGAGCTGACTTTTGTGAGTGGGGTTAACTTGGTTTTGGGGTTAAAGTCTATTACGATCACCACCACAAACAATGGGCGTGCTCCCTATGGCAAAAAATTTTTTTTTCAGAAATGCTACCTTTACTTTGAGCACACGAATATATGGACGCCCAGCCAGACAGATATGCTTAAATTGGCTAAGGAAGTGATTCTGAGTCTGTCGGTATAATTTAAGTTGAGTCTCAGACTATTCTTTTGTACGTTACCTGGAGCAACACATACTGCTAGGGAAAAACTTAGCGTTAGTAAAAAAAACACGAATATTTAATTTTGGGTAATAAGTGACTGCACCCAGTACCCAAGTATTCAGTACTTTTTCAACTTAAAAAAAGTAAATATTAGGAAGAAAAAGCCGCAACAAAATTGATTTGGATATTCTAAAATGTGTTCGAAACTAAACATCCGTATAGGTCGGGACCGTGTCATGGAAGTAGCTTTTAACAGAATTGCGTAATACTCTTTCCTTTCTCAAACACAAGTTAGGGAGAAAAAAATCCTGGCTTTTTTTTAAAATTTAAAACAAACTTATATCTTCTTCATCTTTGCTTTCAGATGACGATTCTATTAGATACAATACTGCATTTTGCAAAACATAGCCATGTCTGGTTACATTTACTCTTTCCCCATTGTTTCGCCTGTGAAAATTAAATTACTTTTTATACCATTTTAATTTTTCTCGTTATTCAATTTGTTAGCTGTTTGTTATTTCACTTTTTTTGTTTACATCAGAAAACATATGTTTTATTTTACTAGTAATTTTTACTAGTAAAATTTTGTCTAGTAAAAATTTTTAAATACTCAGTAAGACAACTGTCACTTTGCGCTCTCAATTTGTGTTCTCATTTACTGGATTTTGTGTAAACGAACGCAATCCAGTAAAAATATTCAAAAATTTTTAAAAACTTTGAGTAAACGAATGAACTTATTTTTATATTTGTAACCAAGTAAGTAGTAGGTGTATAGTTTTTTTCCGGATTTCCTTTTTTTTTTTGCAAATTTAACGGTACATATAAAATGTTTTTATTCGAACACACATACACAATAAAATAAGACTTCTTGTTCAATTTAAATGAAAAGCCTTTATACCTAGGTATTTTTTTATTTGCTTGTACTTACATACATGTGTAAGTATCCATATACTATAGATTGCTTTTTTAATATTTATTTGTCAAATAGGTATTTAGTTAAATTATTTATTTTTATTATTAAATTAATAATGATCTGTATTACCACCGCAAGATACAAAACATTTGCCGACCACGACTTT
This sequence comes from Melanophora roralis, assembly GCA_963583895.1. Lineage (NCBI taxonomy): Eukaryota > Metazoa > Arthropoda > Insecta > Diptera > Rhinophoridae > Melanophora > Melanophora roralis. Next base: position 2,053,188 of record OY757189.1, read on the forward strand.
GTAACGAATGGAGTCGTTTTACATCTTTGCAAAAAGAGAGAATAAATAAACAAATGGGAACGCTTTCAGCGTTGCCAGATTAATTATTTATATCATTATTCTCTTAATTTACAAAGGCTCGGTAAAGTTTAGAATGTTATTCTCATATGGACGACTTCAAAGTTAATATTCCTTTTACACAAAAAATTAAAAAATAAACAATTTCAGGTATAGTCTTAATACAATTTTACAAAAACATATGATAATAATTTGTTTAGTTTTAGCACAATTTTATGCGAAAACTACCAACTAAAACATATTGTACATATTAAATTTTAAATGATTGTTTGCAAAATACATATTATTTTCTCAAGTAATTAATTTTTATTTTTTAAAATGGCGATTTTTCACATAAAGATTTTTAATTATGTCTACAACTTTTACTAACAGTAAATATTTTAAAATCATTAATGGCCACTATTTAACTTTGCTTATATACAAATTAAGCTATTTTTAATTGATAAGTAAAAAAATAATGCTCTGTTTAATTCCCCTACAAGAAATTTGTGACCGAAACTAACACTAAAACATTTTCTTTCGGTCATTTGTGACCAATATTTCTATCACATCTGAAGGTGCGAGAGAGATGCAAGATCACACGTACACAAAGTTTCGGTCATTTTTTTCACATCGCCCTTAAGAAAATGATAGAAAATAATGACCGATTGACCGGTCATTTGTGTCGGTCATATGACCGGTCAAATGACCGTCACTGTTCTGGTAGGGATAGTATATGTATGTGCATCTATGATTTTATATGCCAAATGATGATTATTTTCCACAAAGTTTCTGGCAGCGCTGAACACGATAAATATTCCAACACACCTATACATAGAACTGCAGTGGTGGAAAAATTAGTACTATTATCATTTTTAGTACTTTTCATTTTGCGAAAAAAGTAATTAGTCCTTTTTCATGTCCCTATAAAACAATAAAATCCAGGTATATTTAACAAGGTGGGAGCAACTGATCAGCTGAATTTTATTTCCGCCACATGTTTTCTAGCTTAGCTTGCCAAATTGTTTATGTTATATAATGGATGTGTATGCTGTGGATGTGATAGCCACATTTTTGACAACTAAGCTATAATTTAGCAACAACAAAATACATGCTTAATTTTTAGAGAAAGTTGTTGTTGTAGGGAGACGAGGTCACCTTAATAATTCACAATGCAAATACCCTTTGTGTAACTTTTGTATTGACTGTTTGAAAAATTTGTTGTTATAGGAAAATGAAAAATTAAATAATTTGTATATAGAGAAGTTCTACTTAATTATTTCTAATTATGTAAACGAAAGGGCTATTATATATAATTCAATCAGTTTAATAAAATTAATGAAGTTGTAATATACCAGTAGTAAATTGTTGTTCGACCTGCATTAGAAATTATTAATTTCTAATGCTGGTAGTGGTACGTAAGACAGTCATACAAAAAAAGTACGTTTTAAGAATCAAAACAGCTTCAAAATTCATTCATGTAGCAATTTGTTGTTAATTTTAAATTATGTTTGTATTTTAAGGGCACAATAGAACCATTTAAAAGAATTCAAAGGTCACACGTAAATTGTATTTTTCTTAATACAAAAATAATAAAATCTTCCTAAAAAGTTCAATAAATAAAAGATTCAAATAAATAACATTTTATAAGGAGATATAAAATATGATTTTGGTAACAATATTGTCATTAACACTAATTGGATTTGTAAAAAGTGACTGAAGTACATATTACTCTTGCAAGTTGTAACACTATTATACAAAGAGAAGATTCATATTATTATTTTTTTTTGTAACTTTGCTAAATTGCATAAGGGCATATCTTACATAAACTGTTCATATTTTTTCTTTTTACTTCAAAATCCCATTCTAGATATAAAGATTTTTCTTATGACTTTTATTTAACTTAATTATTTTTGTATTGTGTGTTTTTATTCTATTCCGTTAAATGATAAACCTAATAAACGAACAATACATACTTTAAATTACTTAAAATGTCATTTGTAGATCTCAAAAGTTCCTTTAATATATATTAATTTAATTCATTTCTACATACGCATGTATGTATATTTCGTATTGATCCATCTCCACCCACGTATGTTTTGAACATGAATAACTTTTTCACATACATATACATATGCACATATAAATGTGCATATATGTATGTATTTGTTGCAAGTGCATACAAATATGTGTATGTACATACATACATATGTATATCTAAACCAGTGACCAGTACAACTTACCAGCTGACTTTTATTTTCAAATTCACAAAAAGAATTTTTTACAATATAGTATTAAGTGTATAACAAATAGTTTACTTTATACCTTGGATACTGGAAAGGTTCTCCGTCCATAGACTATTTCACAGAGCACGCAAAACGAATCTTGCAGTAAACTGGGACGCTTATCAAAAGAGGTTTAGAGAATAAAAAAAGATGATACGCGCGGAAAAACGCAGCTGCTTTAGGCTATTCTGCAAACAGGTTGAAAGCGTGAATGGCGCATTAACTGTTAAAAGGTTTTATCCAAAACCCATATCCAGCGCATCAAAGATTAAAATATTTTTACACTCAAAAAATTATATATATGATATTCTTTTTGAAACCCTCCAAACAGATATTCATTAAAACTAACAAAATTTTTCAGTTAAATTCAGACATTAAAAAATTAACTTATAGGTATATCTGTCTAAAATTTACTAGATTTTCTGTCATTTACAACAAAACACAAAGTATCAGAAAAAAATGACAAATTTAAATATTACTAAAAAATAACTGAAAAAATGAGTTTCAATTAAAAAAGAGTATTTCCGTGCAGTTGAATGAAATTTAACTGTTTTTTCATTTAAAAACAACAGTGTATCCAAAACCCATATTTAGTCCGAAACCCTGTTGGATAGTACGGGGAAGTGGACGTAGACTAGAGAGGAAACCCTTAGATTCTTGATGAAGATCCGATTTCCTGCCGATATGGCAGGCCCTCAAAAGAATGGCGGCAGGATGGGGAAGTACGTCACAATAGACAGAGTAAGCACATAAATTAAAGCATTGTTAATTGAAGAACTTTTAAATCAAACAGTATATTCTTTTTGGCACTTAAGTTACAAAATTAAAAAAAACGTATTTCAAACAATGTTGCATGATTTAAACCACCACTTTTAAATTTTTGAAAGAGTTTTTAGAATTTTGAAGTGAAACATAATAATCTTATATATACAAATATGTAAAAGTGCTTTCACACGTACGTGTGTAATTACATCTGACATAACCTCCAAACTAAAATAAAAAAAAAATACTTTTCTTTGCTTATTCTAAAAATATATGATAACACATGCTTTGTCAGATGAAAATAGAACAGGCTTGTTAATTTGTTCAGGAACTAAAACACACTTTACACTTTGAATCTTTATAAATGATTAATTTTATTCTCTAATATTATCTCCTTATATACTACAATTCTTATCACTAATCAATAACAATATATTTTCTAAAAACCTTATCACTAAAATTTAACATAATCAGTGATCCTTTGTCTAGACTAAACAAACAGATCTTTTTGTCTTATCAGTATTTAATCCTGTTACTGATTGTTTACCTAGTCTAGACAAACGTATACACTACACTAATTTATTATTTTAGGTTATTGTTTATTTATAAATTCTTAACATTCTGGCGGCCTTGAAAGATTGCAATCTTTCAACCAATTATATCATAAATAATATTTACATATAAAAAATAATCTAAATTTGTTAATGATAAATGAATATCTTTTCTGCCAAAAGAATTATACTAATCTAGGTAGAGCAACGGCTGCGGGCAAATAATTTGATGATATCACGCACAGCTTTCTTAATATGTACACGACTGCAAATATAATCACACCGATTATTATGGTTGTTGTAATGCTGATCCCATAATGTGTTAGATGATGAACGCCTAATCGAGTGTTCAATCCGAATAAGTTGGTCGTTGTTGGAATATCCGGTATTTTGTATATTTCCATTTCACCATCAATTTTAATGTGAGCAATGGATGGTATTGAGCTCGAGATGTTAATTATTGGAAAAACATAGCTTACTTCCGCATAGAATAACTCATGGCCCCAAAGATTCACTTCAGCTGATTCGAGGTGACACTGAGCTTGTAATTTTAAAATACCAGCACCTTGTATAATGACAGGATGACTTTTATCGTGACATATTACCTCTGCTGCTGTATCTTCCTTAACTGAAAATACCCATGAATTTGCAGCGTGCATTTGATGCCAATAGTTCTGAAACCTTTTTATTTCTATTTCACAACTGTTTGGAACTTTGTTTGCCTTTAAGAAGAGTTCCACTTCGCAACTTGTTTCACCTCTAGTATTAAACATTGGATGAATCTGATGGCATAATATCAACCGATTCATCTTTTGGCAATGACCAAACTCGTTGTCGTCTAACTTGTAGTATGAGTTCTTGCGTTCATCGATCAGGATATATCTATCTGCTGTATGCATTTTTATCGATAACCCGTCGTGGAGAATGGGATACGTATAAACTTCGTACGCTTCGAGAATCTCACTGTTGATTAAAGGCAATCGTATATTAAACAAGATGAAATCTTTCGTTGTTCTTGTTGATACTTGTGCCACCTTGGCTAATTCAATTGGATTTTCTGCAGGAAGACGCAACTTCCTGCTTATCGTTTTCTTTATTATTTCAATCTGTTGCTTAAATTTCTTCACAGGTAATATTCGGTAAATAACACTGCCTTTCAAATTCAAAAATACCTCAATTATATCTTCTTGGATTTCCTCAAATATTTTTACCGACGTCAAAATGTTTGTTATAGCATTTATTCGTGCTGCTTCGTCTTTTGTCTCATGTATTTCGATCTCCAATGACTTTATTGACTCGCTCAGCTTTACAATATTTTTGAAAACCACCTTGTTTTCCTTTTTAATTACATCCATTGTTATATCCTGAACAGATGAAATCTTTTGAACTATATTCCGTAGGTCTAGATTATCTTCAGAGCTTTCTTTCAGTTTCTTTGACATTTCTTCGGCGTGCTCTTCGTCCATCAACCCGAATAATGCATGCTGTATACTACCCATAAACGGCAATAGGGATCGAGCTTTACGGATTGGAACTGAAGACATTATTAATTCATGCTTGTTTAAGATCCGAACATACAGATTATGTAGATTTTGACCTGCTGATGATGCAAATATTTGGGATGTTTTTCTTAGGTTCTCAAGTGTATTCATGGCTTCATCCAGGGATATTTTTGCTGTCATATAATCAGATATGTTGACGTGTACTAATATATTCCAAGAGTTAGTTGACAACCCTACCGTGCCTACCTTCTCAAAAAATATGCCTGTATTATTACTAAAGCTTTTTATATTATATTGCGCATTAACAGGATTAAGTATTGCTAACAATGATAACAATGTTACTAACATATTTTTATTTTTTAATCTGTTAGAGGCCTTATTATTCTTATTATTAATATTAGTACATCTATATTTAGTTTTTTTATTATCATTATTATCATTATTTAAACAATCTATATTATCGTTTTTATTTTCCACCCTAGTAGAACTTGCTATATCATATTCTACGTTATCAGTGGGAAAAGGACAAACATTGTGGATTGACCTTTTGGTCTCCCCATTGCTGGTTCTTACGTCCACCATTCTGCATAGCCCATCCGATCCTAATATGGTTCGGATGATTCTCCCCCGCCTCCAGCACATTGGAGGAATGTTGTCTTCTTTTAGAAGTACTAACGTTCCAGGTTTAATATTTTCTTTAGGTTTGTTCCATTTATATCTTTTTTGTAATTCGGATAAATATTCAACAGACCAACGTCTCCAGAAGTTTTCAATGTTGTCTTGAACTGATTTCCAATGCTCCCGTATATTATGGTAGCATTGGTTATTTGATGAATCATTAAAACTGGTCAATGATTCACCAATTAGAAAATGTCCCGGAGTTAAGACATGCAAGTCATTAGGATCATTGGATAAAGGAGTCAATGGTCGTGAATTTAATATTGCTTCTATTTGTGTCATAAGAGTGTATAATTCTTCGTATGTCATTATTCCTTCTGTTACTTTATGAAAGTGTTTCTTTACGGATTTTACGGTAGCTTCCCATAAACCTCCTACATGAGGTGATCTTGCTGGTATGGTAAGCCATTCAATTCCATTATTTTCACAGAAAGTATCTAAATTCCTATTGTGATTGGATTCAGTAAATAATTGATGAATTCTATTTAGGCTGTTAGCAGCACCTACAAAATTTGTTGCATTGTCCGAATATATTTTTTGTGGGCAACCTCGTCTAGCTACAAATCTTTTTAAAGCACCTATAAACGCTGCTGAGGTTAAATCTGATACTACTTCTAAATGCACTGCCTTTGTCGCAAAGCACACAAATACACATACATATGATTTGTCCGTTTTTTTTTTTCTAATTTTGTAATGAATTGTAATGGGACCTAGAAAATCAATTCCTGCATTTAAAAATGGACGAGTCCTTCTTACTCGATCTTCGGGTAAGTTTCCCATCAACTGATGTAACTGTCTTGAGCCTTTTCTAAAACACCTGTAACATTTATTCACTATTTTCTTTACAAGTTGCCTACCTCGTAATGGCCAAAAACGTTGTCTAGTTATCGTTAATAGTCCTTGTGGGCCTATATGTAGATGTTCTGTATGTAGATGTTCTATTAATAATCTCACAATATTGTTTTTGTACGGTAAAACAACTGGATGTTTAGCTTCATATGCCAAGGAACTATTTTCTAACCTACCTCCTACTCTAATTAGCTCTTCATTATCTAGAAATGGACATAATGTTGTAAGTTTTGATGATTTTGGCAGGCTTTTTTTCATTTTTAAAACTTTAATTTCTTCGTTGAAGTGTTCCCTTTGAATATCTTTTAAAATTACTTTTAATGCTTTTCTTTTATAAAATAAAAACGGTTCAGATTTCTGTTTTCTACTTAAATGAATAAATTTTAGAACATATGCTATGATATTTTGAAGGCAATTAAATTTGTTCCTATGATTGATTTTGTCATATACAGATTCTACCTTTTTTATTAGCAAAACATTAAGTCCTCTTTTTTGCTCTGGAATTTTTGGTTCCAAACTAAATGAAGAGAAATACGGCTCGGGGTTTTGTAAAAATTTAGGACCTTTAAACCAGAATTCGTTTTGAATTAATTTATCTGCCATTAGTCCTCTCGATACAAGATCAGCTGGATTTTCCTCTGACCTCACATGTTTCCAATTTTCTATATCGGTATTAGCCTGTATGAAACTGACTCTGTTAGATACAAACAATTGCAAACGTGCTGGATTCAATCTTAACCAGCTTAACACAATGGTAGAATCAGTATAAAAATAAATATTTTTAAATTCTATTTTAAGACTCTCGACCACTATTTTCATTAATTCTGCCAACAATACACTGGCACATAATTCTAAACGTGGAAGTGTAACTATTTTTATTGGAGCCACTCTTGATTTTGATGCTGCCAAATATGAATGTATCTTTCCATCACTATCGAATGACCTTATATAAATTGCTGCACCATATGCTTTCATTGATGCATCACAAAAGCCATGTAGTTCTATTTGGATTGGTTTGACACCAATAAAATGTCTAGGTATTGATATTTTATTCAAATATTTAAAACTATTTCTTATAGTTTTCCACTTGTTACCGATTTCTTTTGGCACTCTTTCATCCCAATTAATTTTTAATTTCCATAATTCTTGTATTAACATTTTTGTACTCACCACGACAGGTCCCACCAATCCTAACGGGTCAAATAATCTTGAAATTTCTGCCAGTATTGATCTTTTTGAAACAGCTTCCTCTGTTTCCCATTTACAGTTCAGGCCTAGTTCATCTGTGTTTGGATTCCATATGATACCTAAAGCTTTAATAAAATTTGAACTTTCTGGTTTAATATTAAGATTTTCTACTATATATTTTTCATTTATTCCTTTAAGAATTTTCCTATCATTGGTGCACCACTTTCTTAAGGGCATACCAAATTCGAGCAATATGTTGTCTAAATTTTTCCTAAGTAGTGTAACCTTTTCCAAACAATCTCCTCCAGTCATTAAATCATCCATATAAAAATCATTCTTTATAATTGCACATTCTTCAGGAAATTGATTTGATTTCCAATCTGCAATTTTTTGTAGGCATTTAACCGCCAAATACGGGGCAGATGCCGTACCATAAGTTAAAGTTTTGAGAGCATATGTTCTTACTTCCTCTGTTGGATTCCAGCGCCAGAATATTAACTGATATTTTTTATCGTTTTCTGATACCCAAATTTGCCTGTACATTTTTTCTATATCTGCCGAAAAAACATATCTATGTTTCCTAAATCTCAGTAAAATATTGAACAAGTTTTCCTGACTTTTAGGACCGGTATGCAAAATATCATTTAATGAGACATTGGTTGTAGTTTTGCATGATGCATCAAACACCACTCTCAATTTTGTAGTTGTGCTTTCAGGTCTTATTATAGAATGATGTGGTAAATAATACGCGTTGCCTATAATATTTGTACTGTTTAATAATTCCATATGCCCCATGTCTAAGTACTGTCTCATAAACTCACTATACTGTTGCTTTAATTCTGGACTTTTGCCTAATTTTCTTTCTAAAGCAAAAAATCTTCTTTTAGCTATAAAGCTAGAACTGCCCAATTTACTCATATGGTCTTTAAACGGTAATGCTACTTGAAACTTACCATCTGCCAATCTTTTGATATTTTGATTAAATAATTTCTCACACTGTTTTTCAGTGGCTGTCAAATTATTTATTTTTGGTACTTCTTCCAGTTCCCAAAATTTTTCTAATACACCTTCGCACGTTGTGTTTACTGCAACCTTTCTTATTCCACCAGTATTATCCAATTTCGTCATACTATAAGCTACCCAACCTAATTTTGTATTTTGTAATTTGGTTTTTGTTGTTTTGTCTTGTAACTTACCATTGCATATGAGATCAAATACAAATTGGTTTGATAGAAGTAAATCAACTCCTCTTGGTATATTATATTCAGGATCTGCTAATTTTACATCGGCAGGAAAAGTTCCTGCTAACATTTTTGAACTTGGTACATCAGACACAATCCTGTTCATTACTACTGCATTAAGAAAAGTTTTGTATTTAGATACTTTTGACCTTATGTTTATGCCAATTTGTTCCTGTACCGATGATTTTTTCATTTGTAAACCTTCAATCTTTTTATTTATTTTAGTAATATCAGGCAAATTTAATTTGTTCTTAAATTCTTTTGTTATGATATTCAACTGAGAACCATTATCTAACAATACGCGACAATCTACCCATTTATTATCCCCTGTTCTTACTTGGACAATTGCTGTAGATAAGAAAACATAATCATTATTATTATCTTCATTATCACTGTTCACTAAAATCGTTTTCTGTTGGGACCTGTCTTCATGGATAAGAGTGTTATGATCATGTTTGCATATTCTACAATTAAAATCACTAAAACATTTTTTTGTAAAATGACCTGGGGAAAGACATCTGTGACACAGTTTAAAATTCCTCACTTTCTCTAATCTATCTTTAATAGATAGATTTCTAAATTTAGCGCATTTAAACAAATTATGATCTATAGAGCATCCCAAAACACATTTTGTATTAATTATCTTTGAAAATTTTGAAGAACGTTCCTCTCTTCGATCTTCTGGTCTTTTAGAATTATAAAATTCCCTTTGATTAATTGGACGAAAATTACTTGTATCATCCTCCCCTTTTGTGAATTGCTGACTTGCATCTAAAGAATATTGAACTTGTTGCAAGAACTCAATCAATTTCTCCACCTTTGGCATATCTCTAGATGAGCCCAAGTATTGCTCAAATTGGATTCTCATTTGATCATCCAATTTTCGTTGCAATATAAAACATATTAAGGATTGATACATTTCCGTGGGGTCAATTTTAAACACATTCAGTGCTTGTAGACTTTCGTTAACTATATCCAAAAAATTTCTAACACTTTTAGAAGTACATCTCACTGAAGGAGCATCAAGGATAGATCTAAAATAAATTGATGTCGTCGCTCTATTATTTGAATAGTACTTATTCAAAATATCCCATGCTATATCAAAATTTTCCTCTCTGGAGGGTAATTTAGCTATTTTCTTTATCGACTCTCCACCTAATTTTGATTTCAATATACACATCTTTTGTGTTTTCGAAATTGGTTGAGATATGATTAGTTGCTCAAACAATTCTCTAAATGTATTCCATTCCGTAACTTTTCCATCAAATTGTGGTATGTCAATTGATGGCACTGTAAATGGAAGGGTTTTCAAGTTCTTTCCAATATCTGGAATCTCCTGGTATGAGTCACGTAGTGAGTAAAAAACCTCAGTTAACTCATCATCAGGAAATTCTCCAATATATTGAAAGAACACCTTTTCTGCGAGGCTAAATTTTTCTTTTACAACATCAATTGTTATATTTTTACATTTGAAATTGTCTATTTTATTTTCTACCTCATCTAAGATGTACTGAAATTGTCGTTTCAGTCCAAATTTTTGTCTATTTTCATACTCCACTTTCAATTCACCTTCCCCCTGAAGTCTAAAATTTTGGGTCTGCATTCTTGAGCCAGAAGTGGTTTGCTGCTGCGCTCCTTCTTGCATTACCCTGTTTTTAAATTGCTGATACAATCCTTCAAAATTTTCCGAAGTTTCTTGTACCTTTCTCACAAAATCTGTTTTAAAATAAGTGTTTCGTTCTAACGTAGCGGAAGGTGGACGAAGCTCCTTGTCGTTTTTATTAAATTCTGCAACTGCCAATTTAAACGATTCTCTTATTTTGCTAACTTCATTTTTAAGTTCCTGCTCATTAACATTGCCTTGAAACAAAGCACTTAGAGAATTATAAAGGGTCGCAATTTTCTGCCCTAACTTCTCCTGACACTGGATAATTTCCACCGGATTCATTTTTATTTATCACCTACTAGCACTCAAGTTAAAATTATTATTTTATTTTATACTTACGTTTTTTAATATTTGTTTGGTTTTAACAAATTTATTATATTCACCACTCGTTCTTCAAATCACGTCGGGGTCACCAAAATGTTAATTTGTTCAGGAACTAAAACACACTTTACACTTTGAATCTTTATAAATGATTAATTTTATTCTCTAATATTATCTCCTTATATACTACAATTCTTATCACTAATCAATAACAATATATTTTCTAAAAACCTTATCACTAAAATTTAACATAATCAGTGATCCTTTGTCTAGACTAAACAAACAGATCTTTTTGTCTTATCAGTATTTAATCCTGTTACTGATTGTTTACCTAGTCTAGACAAACGTATACACTACACTAATTTATTATTTTAGGTTATTGTTTATTTATAAATTCTTAACAAGGCTCTAATTATGCTTCAACTGCACGAAAATATTGATTTTTCAGTTATAGTTAAATTTGTCAGTTATTTTGTAGTAATATTTAAGTTCGTTGTAAATGACAGAAAATCTAGTTAATTTTAGAAGTTTATGTAAATTAATTTTTCAAAGTCTTAATTTAAATGAATAATTTTGTTAATTTTAATGAATATCTTGTTGGAGGGTTTTCAAATGAATATCCAGTTATTTTAAGTAGCATTTTCAGTTCATTTTACATAAATAATTTTGTGGGTGTATTCTATAAACAGCACATTAGTGCACGGTCTCTAAAAGAAGTAAATTTATTTAGGGCTTCAACTAGCAACTGTAAGAGAAATACATATTTTTTTACTTTTACGATGTACAACATTCCGCAAATGGGTAAGAAAACAAACAACCCTTTAAATCTTTTTAAACTAACCACCAAGCAAAGAAAAATGATGTGGTTGGTATATTTATTTTGTCAGTCGTTTTGTAACCTATAAAAAAATCATACATTGAGGCTCCAATAAATGCATGTTCACTTTAAAATGCACTTTATATACATATAAGTACATACAAACATATGTACATGCATAAATTTTATATATCGTCAAAGGAATTTTATTTATACGAGTCCTTGCTTAGTTTAAATCAAAGAGTAACAAGCTTACGTTCATACACAGCGTATTTATTTTTAAATTTTTTTATACATATAAAAAAGCATCACACAAAACAAGTTAATGGTTGGTTTAAAAAATTCGTTGTAGGTTTTACTTGTTTCTATTCAACACAAATTATGTAGATAGATACTCCAACTGAAAAACACCCTGAACATAAACTGTACATTCATTTTGATGCCGGTAGATTATCATTAAACAATCTTGTTAGCGATAGATCAATATGACGTCATTAAAAAAAAACAGAGATGTGGTCACATTGGTTAAACAATTTGCCCCAAAAAGCGTGACCACTAAAATAATAGTTTTAAGATTCTTTATTGGAATATCTTAAACATTGTAAAATAATTTTTTCGTTTATTTTTTAAACTTTTTTTTCCTTCAAATAATAGTAACGATTTTCCTAGCAAATATTTTACTGATCTGACCGTATCCTAAGTAAATTAAAAAATAAAAAATACATATGCACATATGTACATACAAAGTGACAGCTGTTTATATAACGCGTACCCGAACTAGCTACAATTAATAATGATGACAAACTATGTGGATTTAAGCCCTTATATACAATCTGGACTTTGTTTGGTTCATTTTTAATTTAAATTCTTTTTTCTTTAAAGAAATAAAATTTTTTTTATTATTGTTGAAAGAAACTTTATTTGCGAAAGCAAATTTTCTGCTAATACTAGCCGAGTAGAAAGCATTTCGTAAACCAGCTACGGATTTTCATCATCAGCACTCTCTGAACGGAAGTTGGTATATTGGCTGTAAGCATCAGCTTTGTATTTAACTCACATCTTATTCAGAAAGGCAAACGGAATTTATTTTTGTAACATAAATGTTTTATTAAGAAAATAAAATATGTATAACGCTTTAAATTTTTTTTATAAGTATATATATGTATATTAACGTATAAATTAATTAATACATATATAAATATGTATTAGTTTTTTATTTAAAATTAATTTACCGGTGTGACCTTATTTAGCAAATATTTTCTTTGTTGCAATCAAGGCACATTCAACCAGGTAATATTAAGAACCCAGCTGATTAAAATCAATTTGACATTTATACGAAATAAAAATTAATTTTATATGGAATTTTTAATTTTTCTGAATTCTCCTTGAGTTTACCTTGTTGAATATGCCTTGGTTGCAATATTTTAAACTAATAGGCTGATTTTGAACTATTTTAGTTCTATTAAATTTACAACAGCAGCAATATCAAATGAATAAACTTTTAAAAACGACAACTCTATAGAGTATCCACACTATAAAATTAAAAAATGTAAATATATGAGTGTGTAATTTTATGTTTAGATTTAGACAATTGTCAATAATAATTATGTTACAGATTATTTTTTTGTTTGTTTTGTTATGCAATAATGTCCTTTTAGGGGGTAACTTTTTAGTAGCCAGTAAGTGGTTGTTGTTTTTATTTAAGGGTTGCATTGGTTTCTTTGTTTTTTGTTTTCTCATCGTTAGCAAAATGCATTTGCATTTAAATTTGGGCTTTTATTATTTTACTTTCACTGCATACATACAACAGAGGGTGATTTTTAAAAATCACTACTCACTTTCACTGGAAGTGTTTTTTGAAAATAAATTTACAAACTTTTATTTACTAAAAACTCGCATGCATATGTATGTATGTGTGCATAAAAAGAATAATGTATGTGTATTTACATTCCCGATGGTGAAATTGAGCCACATCGGCATTTTGAAATCTTCATCAGTAAAACATCGCCAGAGAATCAGTCGAAATTTGCCCAAACAATGGCACAAACTAATAGAGTAATGTACGATAATGTCATTGTAGTATCACCGCTCAATAAAAAAGTTGATACTTTAAAACATATGTATGTCCATATACATAATAATTAAAGCAGGTTTATTACGACTTTAGTTAACAAATTTCTTCGGAGTAATTGTCAAACAATCCCTTAATAAACCTACTTTAGTTTTTATAAATGTGAGGGATAATACTCGTATGTTATAGGTGGATGACAAGTTGACCCTTGCAGGACTTTGTCAAAAAATGGATTTTTTTGTTTTGGTTATTGCTTAAGTATTTTAGGTTTTCTTCTTAATTTTATTTTTGAAAAAATAATTTTGTTTTTGTGTATTGTTAAGAGCAAATTTATTCAAAATATTTTTGATGAAATAGAAAATTAATTAGCAAATTTTAACAGACATACATATGTCGCTGGCATTCTTATTAGCAAACATATGTGTGTATTTCATTAATAAATCGTTAGTGAAAACTAACTAAAAAAATCTGGGTTATAACCACGCATAAAAGATTAATTCACAGATGAATTTAATTAATGTTGTTAGCAAAGATTCCTAATGTTAGGGACTTATAACATAAAAATTAACAAATAATATTAATACTTTTATCAGCTAGGACTCACTATTGCGTGGCAACCTGCCAGACAAAGTCTACTTAAGTCACACATAAATGAAATTTTGGGCAATTACTTCAAAAATGCATATGTATATGATATCAAAGAAAATTTAACATCTGTTTTCAATGGTTTAATATTGTCAGCGTATGTCATGTTTAATATTTAGGGGATTCACAAGGTACGATACGATAGCATATTGTATTATTGTCATATAATTTCACAATAGCATAAAAATTTTGTTGTTGCTTTTCATACGAAACTTGTTGTGAAACAATACAACTTTGTTTGATATGTTTATTGTGATGTGAGTTTTCTATTTAATTTTTGGAAGCCGCTAGCACTTGCCACCCTAAAAATGTATAATACTAAAATCTTAGGCAAATAATTGTGTTTTAGTTTATTCGTATCAGCTGATTTAGATTTTAAATACCACACTTATATATGAGAGGTTGTTCACAACAGTCAAATTTTTTGGTTCTATTATTTCACAACATATGATTTCACAAGACCTTGTGAATTCGCCAATTATGTATAATCAATATGACATTCGCCACCGGGTTATTGCATACACAAACATATTTATGTATGGACCCATGTATGTATATGTGTACATAAATCTATAAACTATTGCTTGTTTGCGAGGGTTTATACTTAAAACAAAACTGCAGTCATACTTTAATTGTTTATCATTTTGTATTAAAAACATTTAACTTTACATTTAAGACAACGATATCGCAAAACCTAATTTTTTTGTTCGGTATAAAACAGAACAGTAGCGGTAATGCACAAATGAATTAAAGAAGTAAAGCCTCTTTGAAGGCAACAGCAAGTCTGACACAAATCTGACCTGATTCGAAAGAATATATGACAGACAGTGCTAAAAATGCAGTTTCCATTTAGGTATCAAAAAAATTTCTTGTGAGCACTTTTTTGACCCTAATAGTACTAAAACATTGTTTTTCTTTTCTGTTTTACTTTTGTAAATACGCCACGTTTAAGGACTTTTTCTTAATTTGTGGGGGTAAGATAAAATTTTAAACCCCTTTCGCATAATTAATAAGATCATACGTTACTGTTAACAACTCTTTAAAACAATATGCTTTTAATTCTACCCCATGTAAGTCAGTTTATCACTGACTGTCCCTCCCCTAAAAATAAATTTTCAAATCTAATTTAAGTCCTACTGGGCCGTTGTTTAAACTTCTGGCAATAATGCGGAACTTTTTATCACTTAAGTTTTTTCGCAACCTTTTATTCAAAAATAATATGATAAAGGCTGTCGCCACTTTAAAATTTGAATAAAAAATTTGTGTAGAATAATTGTTTTTACATCTTTTTTATTCAATAGAAAAAAAAATTATTAAAAAATAATTTAAAATTCTGTTAGACATGTCGGCTTTGAATTTCCTATGTTATGTCTGACAGATTTCGTGTTAACCTCTTCATATGTATCTCGCACATAACTCGGGCAGAATTCGTTAAAATTTCTGTTAATTTGGCCGACATTTCTGTAAGATGTCTTACAGATGTCGGTCAATTTTGCTGTCTTGGAAGTTACTACACCTACATACATTCAGCAAACATGGTTTTTATACTTGTGCTTGTCATAAAGTCAAAAACCTAAAATGATTTTTAAGGCAAGTATTTACTGAAACCAATCGAAATTCTACCAGAGACTGTAATGATTATGTAATACAAAAAAATAATTATAATTAAATAATGATTCCTCTTTTAATTTTTTGCTATAAATAATCGGTATATTTTATTTATTTGTTGTAATTGTTCTTTTTTTTTTTCTTTGAAATTAAAAAGCAAACATTGTAATGGGTCCTATAATTCTACTCGTCTATACAAGTTTTCTTTGCTCTTGAAAAAAAGTCTGTTTTCACTGCATTGACCGTAAGGATACATACAGGTTATTTTCGAAAAAGATGGTAGCATGGTTAAAATAGTTGATCATTCATTGGGCTATTGATTAATATTTATATTTTCTATATCTCTTATGCATTTTTTCGATAACTTGCTCCACTGTGTGTTATTCAATTGAGCCTTAAAACAAAATAGTTCGTATTAAACGGAAAGAAAAACTTGAAAAACTGCAAGGCATGTGAAATAATATTGTTTGTCATTCTGTGTTAAGTATTTAAATCGCTTTTAATCAATACATTTGCTCCTTTTTCTTTGTAAAGCTGCGCTTATGACAATATTTGATTAAAAAAACAGATGTTAATATTATAACCATCATAAAAGAATTTCTTTCGTTAAAACATCTTTGTTTGATATTGTCATGATTGAAATTTTGTCACCGATTTACACACAAACATATCGATTTCTCAATACATATTAACAGTTTGTATGTGCAATATCACAGATAAAGAGTTAATCAAGTTTCTATTCTGGATTATTTCTGAACACTTGCCCATTTTTGGGCATGCAACCATGAAACGCTGCTGTTAATAAGGTTGAAAATGGTCTTTTTAATAAAAACTTCGAATGTAAAATATGTTTTGTTTTGGCCAATACTATTACATATTTTGATTCATACCTACCTCCCAGTTGATTGTTAAGTATCGATGCTAAAAGAAGTACTTGATATCAATTTTAAAGTATATATTCATAAATATTTGTATGTATGAAGATATTTGTTAACAGAAATACCTTTTTTTAAATTATTTGGAAAATAAATATTGTTCTATGAAATAGGTAAGTATTTTTTATTTTTAATAATTTCTTAAAAGAAACAATTAAGTACCGTAATTCAGTCTAACGAGCGATGCGATTAAGTTAATGCCTTAAAGTAGGCAATACATTATTTAATGGTTATGCAATCATTTAAGCCTTTATAATACGTATTGAACCATATTGTTTTATATTCGGGTTTTTACTTTTTTATATTACAATGAACGTGAAATGATTGTTTGTTTTAAAAGTTTTAGATGCAAGCTTTACTTAAATCAGTAAAAATCATTTATACATATTATATCTGTGAAAATAAATAAAAATGGCTTAAGTTGGCATAAGTGATTTTTCATTTTATTACACATTATTATTATGTCAAGTAAAAAATGTCATTATTATTAAAATTATAATCATTTGTATTTTAACTTAAGCTTTTTTGGAAAATATTACATAATCCATAACATCTTAACTCAATTGGGTTTTTTAAGGTAGCTAAAACTTGTGTACACCTAAGTTTAATAACTAACAGCCCACTCAAATTTTTCCTCACAAATAAATAACAACCTTATCTTATCTCAGGTTTTCCGCATACATATTTCAATTCAACCTAAAGCACTTATCTCGACTTAATATCAATTAAAATTATTTTTTTTATTATTTTTTTATAACATCTTAACTTAAAAACACGAATATTAACTAATGAAACTCTTTTGTAATCTGCACTTTTACTGTAGCCAAAAAATTTTTAAAAAATCAAACACAATTTACTTAATACAAAACCATTAATGTATAATATAGATATTTACAAAAAATTGAGAATGAAGAGTAAACATGTTGTGAAAATATTGAGTTAAATTAGCTACTTAAAACTTTAGGTAACATTCTGTGCCACTTGAAGCGCATCAAGTTGTAGGTACAATAAAAGTAATTACATATTTATGTTGGCTATTTTTTCAGCTGCTAAGTAAAAACTTTTAGCTTGATTTTACTTATAACTCTGTTATTTATTCAAGCAAACAATAATTAAAAAGCATTAATTAAAAAAAAACATGTTATTCGGTAAATTAATACAAAATCCCTTATTAAAAAAATTACCTTTAAATATGCAAAGTATTTTATATTGTTGTTAGTAAAGATTTAAACCATCTTTTACAGAACAGTTAATGCAAAAACCAGGGATGTAAAAGTTAAACAAATTACATATCGCCGTGTGAGCTTTTATTTGCTTTATGGTGCACTTTCAAACAAATTTATTTTAAAATTGACTATGTATCATTAATGCGACCTTTTTTCTAAATTTCCAACCCATTTTTCGTTCCAAACTTTTACTTTTATCCATATACATATGTAAAATAAACATGGCACCAACTGAATATTTTAAGCATAATTTTTTTTGTCCAAATATTATTTTGGTATGTGAATAAAATTATTTTAATTTGTTAAAAACTGTTCACAATACGAAATTTGTCTGTTTTAAAATCAAATGACTGCTTAAATCGCTTATAGCTTTTCAAATCTGATTCAGCCAGTTGTTTAAGACCGTAAATATCATTCAAAAACTACTTTGTGGTGGACTTAAAGTCGGCAGCTATTCTAGTTTTTGAAAAAAAAAATTTACAAAACTTGCCCGTTTGAATGGGTATTGACACTTCCCGTGCTCCCAGCCAACAATTTTTGTAGCAGGTTTGAAGTCAATAGCTTTCAAGATACATACTTTAAGTATCAAATTTTATTAAATGTATAGACGGTTTTGAACAACTTAGCTGGATCTGATGGCTGGGAATGCAATAAGACCTATTGGAAGGGTATATTTGGCTCCGCCCTTTTTTGTCTTGTTTCTAAAATGCAGATAACGCAGTAACAAAACTTTGCAATAAATTTAAAAACGATAGTTGTTGAGATATAGCGTATCAAAAATTTCATAAAAATGATTCATTGGTACCTGCACTTATCGCCCTGCACCTTTTGGGCTATTTTTTTTTGCCAAAATGTTAATTTTATAGTACAATTACTTTGTAGTTGATATAAGGGATAGAATGTATTAAAAATTAAAAAAAAATGTCTCGTTTTTACGGGGACTACCACTTCCCCTAACTTGGACAAGGCACTGAAAGTCGATAACTGTAACAGTTACCCAAATATAGCGAATGAAAAGTTTTATTTAAAATATGCAAATGTAGGGGGCCTACCACTTTCCTTGCTCCTATCAAAAAAAAATCCAAAAAAGTTACCGTATTTCCTGAGGTATTAAATAATATACATATGCAATAGTTTTTCCCAGAAAATTTTTTTTTTCTGGTACTTTGTTGTGTTTTGTTGTAAATGACCACTGTTGCCAACTTTTTTCGCAAAAATATAGCTAAATTACAGCAAAAAAACGCTAAAAAATAGCTAAAATTAAAAATTGTTAAAAATTTTAGCTATAAATAGGCAAAAGGTCGTTTTTTAAACTTTCTGGTAACACTATTGCAAAAACGGTGAATCTTATTATTTTGCAATAGTTTAAACAATGGAAACAGTTTCAATCTCTTCTTTATATTTAAAGAAAAAACCAAAGTAGTGTGGCATCTGAAAGAATTTGATTTATTCGAAAATAATAATTTTTA
This sequence comes from Melanophora roralis, assembly GCA_963583895.1. Lineage (NCBI taxonomy): Eukaryota > Metazoa > Arthropoda > Insecta > Diptera > Rhinophoridae > Melanophora > Melanophora roralis. The sequence continues at coordinate 2,073,038 of OY757189.1, forward strand.
CGAAATTCAGGTCATGAAAGAAATAAAAAACTTAAAAATAATTTATCCCCCATATTCAAAATTATTATTGAAGGTTTATTGAGGGCTAATTTGACATATTTCTATGGAATAATTGTCAAATAAGCCATATATAAATATATCACAATTATTATGAATACAGGCGTCAGTGTTTTACACATTTGAAAAAAAGTAAAATGAAAAATTTAGTAAAATTTGTTAATATAATTCATATTAAAAAGGAAAAACAATGTTAGATATTATGGTTTGTTTGATTAAAAATCTGAAGCCAATCTTCTACATCTGAAATTTCATAGGTCAAATTGGTACCCACTTTAAGTAGTATTGATATCGGTACTTCGTAGTTCCATCAGTTATTAATTTTTACTTGTAAAATACACTTACCCCACTTAAATTAAAACTGATATGCATAAACATGCAAACCTAGATACATAATTGGTTTTAAGAATACGTACATATGTAAGTGTATGTTTAAAAATACCGTTATTCGAGTTTTATCTAGCAACATTTATTTAAAAGATGTACTTGTAATACCGCTTATTTGCTATGAAAGCTTTTAGTATTTCTAGTGCCAAACTCAGTATATCAAAAAAGCAAGACACAAAAACACCTGGTCTGTGAATTAACCTTCCTTTGGATAAAGCTATAACAATGTTGACAAGTAATAAAGTTTAAGTAATATTGAAACTGGACTTTAAAAAATCGCTAGATTTTCCGCTAATAGCTAAATCAGATATTTTATAGCAACGTGTAAAGAAAAATCGCTAGATTTGACGAGAAAATAGCTAAATTGGCAACAGTGTAAACGACAGAAAATCTGATTAATTTTTAAAATTTATGTAAGTTAGTTTGTTAATACCTAATTTAAATAATTAATGTTGTTAATTTTAATAAATATCTTTTAAAAAGGTTTTTAAATAAATATCCAGTTATATTAAGTAGCATTTCCAGTTGGTTTTACATAAATAATTTTTTGAGTGTATGTATGTATGTAGACTTACATTTTTATGTAAACTAAAAACAAGAATAAATTCCAGGTAGCCAAAGTTATATATAACACTTTTTTTAGGTAATTTTTTCAAAAATTAAATTATCCTCTTAACTACAACTACATAAAAACGATACATTTTCTAAATTTTAATACCCCCTAAACAATTGGAAGCTAGTCCTTAGAAAGAAGTCACTACTTTTTCTCCACTGTTTAATAGTACATATTTTACAAAAAAAAAAAAAAAAAACAAATAATATTTTAATGTATATTTTCAATAAATATTTTAACTTTTTTATATTAAAATTTTTATTTTGAAAAAGTTTCAATATGTTTGTATTTTAATATGTTAAAAAAATAAAAGAAAGCAAAATCTTAAAAGAAAATACGAAAGAGTAGTATGTTAAAAGTATAAAAATACAATACTTTTTCAAAACAAAAGTAGATAAATTTTAATTTATAGTAGAATTTTTAAAATTACTGCCTTGAAGGAAGTGACTAAATATTCTCATAAAGTAAGTATATGTTAAGTAGAATGTTTTCTTCTGAACGAGGACACTTTTTTTATAGAAAAATAATACCATATTCGATAAGTTTAAATTTCCTTTTGTATCGAAAAAGTGTCATTTTGAATATAAATGTTTAAAAGGTAAATTTACATATAAACTTACATTTAAGTTAAAAATTTATGTATATTTAAGTACATACATACACACAAACACATCATTTAAACTTAAGATTTAATAACAAAAACCAATAATCTTTTAACAAAAAAAAAATTATTTTGCTGATAATTTTCATCATTTAACAAAATTTTTTTTGTTAATTCTATAAAACAGACAGGTAATAATGCAAAACATTAAAAAAAAAACAAAAATAAAATTTTTTAACTCTATTAAGAATCATACCACTGACAAGTCAATAAGGCAATAATACGACAAATAATGACATATTGATTTCTTTATTAAGATCTTATGGTTAAAATCAAGAATGAGTAAATTAATGATCTGATACAAAGCTGTTACGCAAAGTAGAAATAAAATATGAACACCTAATAAAAAAAAACAGCTCAAAATTTTTCTCAATCATTTTTTTTCTCTAAACGAGTTCGAAGGTCAAATATAAAACGAACAAGAATTTTTTTGCATTTCAAATTAATACGGTGGTTATGCCAGAGGCACAATGTTTTTAAAAGCAGAAAAGAAGACTCTCTTGGTAAGCAAAGATTTTGAGTTGTGTCTGTTTTTATTTTAGTGTGCGTTAGGTACAATCATATAAACATTAACTAAATTACTTAAACGCATTAAAGTGAAATTAAAAATTTTGCTAAAATTATTTTTAATATTAAAGAACTACATGTAAGAATATTATTAGCATAACTGTTAATCCCTGAGTTATGTTCCAAGTCTGATAATCTGGACATTGCATGAATCTGTTCAGTGTCCAATAAAGGACGATAATCCCAATTGATAGTATGGGTTTTACAGATGTTGGCAAATACTCGCGCTGATACTTTTGCTGTGCGTTTTCGTTGGGGATCGTTAAAGTCTACATGATACAAACCGAATTTTTCGCTGAAATAAAAAAAAAATATATTTTTAAACAAGTAACTTTTGTGTTTACATATATATGTACAACACTAACGTAAAGCCAGCTTTCCATTCATAGCTGTCCATTAAACTCCAAGCTATATAGCCTTCGACATTGGAACCATCTTCTATGGCATCTAAAACCGAACTTAAATACATGTTAAAGTAATCAACACGAGCGTAATCATCCAAACCTCCCCGGTCGCTTACACCATTTTCAGTAATAATTACAATGGGATTGTTGTACTCTCGTTTTATCCACATTAATAGATTATAGATTCCTTTGGGTACTACCTGAAAAATATCATTAAAAAATATGTATTGATAGTTGTCTGATCTTTTGTTGATAAAAAACCAGTTTTCTTTTTGAGATAACGTTTTGCGATTAATTATCTTGTCAAAATTATGTTAAAAAAGTTTTATTAGTCGGAGCTTTTTATTTATAAATAGTACATATTAAGTATCGCGATAACAAGTGCTTCAGCAAGGCTATAACAGTTTAGGTGTTTTTCGAATGCTGAGAATCTTTTTAAGTTTTATTTAGGTTAAAGTATTTCTAAGACAACACAGCAAGCAAACAAAACGCATGTTTACATAGATAAAAAGCCGAATGGGAAACGCCAACTTATTTAGATACATTTGAGGGGTTTCACAAGGTGTCCTATTATGCCCTATTGTCATATTGTTATAAAATTTCACAATAGTTTTGTTGTCTTTCATACAAAAATAGTACTTAAAAAATACTACTTCGTTTAATATGCTGATTAAATTGTCACAACAACTCCACATACACCTGCGCCGAGTGTCTAATAGCTGGTAAAGGGTTTTAAACCATTGTAAAATTTTATGACAATATGACAATAGAACAAATAGAACACCTTGTGAATCCCCTAATTATATTTGTTGGATTTTGAAAATATTTTCAATATTATTTTTAATGTTTTTATTTAATTTTTTTTGCTTCCATTTCCCGATTCCTCCCAATAAAAAACATATATTTGACATTTGTTTTAGCGATCTTTATATATTGTAAAATATATGTTTTTATTGGGAGGATTCGGGAAATGGAAGCAAAACAAAGGCTTAAATTTATTAGATTATCGATTCAGCGCAACAAAGAAAACAATGGAGTTTTCCAATAACCAAAACATTATAACATAATTGATTTAAGTACGGCCACGTTTAACGTAAAAAAGTCATATCTGACAGCAGAGTGACCGCTTGTCGACTAAAGTTGCATTTTGCAACCTTTTCAAGGGCCTGCGACTTTTTGTGCGACTTTTTTATGCTGACACTATTTTGCCACTTTTTTAAATTTTTGCAATTTTTGCCCCTTTTTTGTTATGAAAGTTAAACAAATTCCAGCATATGCGCATACATAAACACATACCTTGCATATGTGGACACTTGTGTTATTCCCAAATATCGCAGTCCATAGTTTTTTTTTTAACTTAAACATGCTGAAAGCTTTTGGCATACAGTGTGTTGTTTAAAAAATGATTTAAATAAGCCATTGTGATCAAATTTATATAAAATAGTTGCGTATATTTTTACATTACCCCACAGCAGCGCATGTGCTGAAGGAATTTTTCCTAAGTCAGGGCTGAAAAAAATAAATTGGCAACAAATTAAAAGTTAAGACCTGTAATTCAAGGCTGTCAGCTTTACATTTATTAAAAACTGAACTAGAAGACTGGATTTCAGGTGATGAACTAAAATACAAGTACAGAAACGAATTTTTAAGTAATATGAAAAATATTGAAAATATGAACTTGTGTATTATTACATTACATCCCTAGAGATAAAAAACCAGTGGGTAGTTTAAATGAGCTACATATATGTTTTTTACTAAGGCTAGTTGTCTGTCTGTCCTTTTTTCAACCAAATTTAAAAAACGATATTTTAATATTTAAGGAACATTCGATTTTTCATAATATTAAAACTATATAAAAATTAAATTCTTTTTTTGCAATTTCAAATTTATTACTTTTTATGTGTCTTCGTACAAAAATTCGTTTTTAATGAATGTTTTCTTTTTGATACATTTCTTATTTTTAATTTATTTTGATCAAGTTTTTTTGTGTTGTTGAATTATTGATCTGTTTTTGTTTTTATTAGTTGTAAAAACACTAATAAAAAGTTGAAAAAGGGCTTTAAAAAAGAGTGCAACTTTTTTTTCCAAAAGCGACTTTTTTATGCGACTTTTTTTCCTAAAACGACTAATTGTGCCACTGTGAATGTCTGGTTGTTAATAAGAATACTTCAAAGTACGACACCGCACGTAATGTGGTTTAAACTATAAGAGACAGTTAAGTAACTTTAAGGTCAATTAAAAGTTTATATACATATTACAAACCGATATTCAAATCTATCTTGGTATCAATTAAACGGAAGTAAAGTAACAAAACTATTATATGCAGAAAACAAAAAGAAAACAATAATTTGTTTAAAGTAAATAATAAAGAGCAACAAGAAGTTGTTTGAGATTTATTATTTGTCAAAATCTTTATCTTTAAATAATAAATTTTGTAAAGGAATTTCAAGGTTAATAGAGAAAAATCAATTAAGAAATAGACATGCTTATTATTATTGTGTAGGTGATACAAATTCCAAACATCTAAGGGCAAATAATGGCAACCGATTAGAACCGGAATCTAAAATTTATTTTATTAAAAGCATTTACAACGCAAACGATTGAGTTAAATTTTAATTCAAATCGAATGCCGTAATTCGCCCCCCAGATTAATGAAGTTATTTTTTTTTAACACTTACAACTTTCAAGTTTAAATATTTTAAATCTTTTTATTTTAGCAATAAATTAAATAAAAACAACTTAAGTTGGGTATGCAAGTAAGTAAGTATGTATGTATATGCATAAGAATAATATTTATGAAATAAAGCAGGTGGCAGTGTAAAATGCGAGTTGTTTTCACACGTGTATGTAATTTTTTACTTACGGCAATATGAACATACATACATACATGTGTAACAAATAATTATATCATTATATGGTTTAAATAAATATTGTTTTACATATGTTCACAAGATGATTTAATTCTGTTATTTTAAATTGAAAACCGGTAACGGAAAACAAGGATTTACAATTTTTTTGTTAAATAAAAAACAAGGTTTTACTGCCTACAACACACACAAGTTTGTAGTAGTAATACAACACATAAATATACTTATCTAGTGAGAAAAAAATTTGTTAATAATTCTTATTAATGAGTTCAGTTTATGTACAAGATTTAATTAAACATATGTTTCAGCACTCGAAAAATTAAAATAATTAAAAAAAAATAAGAAGAATGTACTTACCTTGAGCCACACAGATCCAGATCCAGTCCATTTTGGGTCTTGAGTTTCTACCACACCCATATCGTGATTAAACGAAGGTACTGCAAATTGTGCTGAATTATTGTGATCATTTTTAGTTACTAAATTTGTTGTATAGGTGTTAATGCCGAAAAAATCTGATGTGCCTTTAATGCGTTGTATTTCCTCATTAGTGAATTCGGGTAGACGTGAATATGTAAAACCCTGTTCTTTGCTAAGATTTCTTATACGATCAATCATTATGGCAGGATAGTTGCCGTGATGCGAAAATATGGGATGAGCAAACCAACCAATCTGGATGAGAAAAACAAATAAGAAAAAATATCTTGTAATGTTTAAGAGTTACGTTACTTACAAAAAACTGCATAGTTCTTTCAGAGGCTTCACGATCCTCGCTAGAATTAGTTTTAGGCTCAGGCCATGAAACATCTACTGTTATTCCTATACGTCCCTTTTGTAACTTTTGATATTCGTTACGATACATGTGAACTACTTCAGCATGGGCCTTGAGAATATTATGACCACATAGATAAGCTGGTATACCAGGATAGTTATAGGCTGGCGCCATATAATCTACCCCATAGCCATGTTCACACACATGCCAAGGCTCATTTATGGTTGTCCAAATCTTAACACGATCTCCAAATATTTCAAACAATAATCGGGCATAATCCTTAAATAGTGGCACAATCTCGTCATTAGTCCAACCGCCCAATTCTTGCAAACGCTGCGGTAGATCCCAATGATACATTGTTACCATTGGCGTTATGTTGTAATGCAACAATTCATTCAAAAGATTGCTATAATATTTAATACCAGCAGTACTAACATGATTCATATGACCAGTCGGCAATATGCGTGGCCATGATATAGAAAACCGATATACCTTAACATGCAGCTCGCGCAACATTTCTACATCCCTGCGCCACTAAAAATATAAAATAAAAGCCAACAACAACATTACAAATTAAATGATCAAAATGACCAGATCAATTTTAAATGCTATTAGCGCCACTAACAGTAGCGCTATTATTACAAGTTGTAATTATTTAAGGCACTCCTCCTATGACACACATACATACATATGTATGTATGTATGCATCTGCGATAAATTAAAACAAGTTATTATAGCTTTAGCCATTTCTAATATAACACCATGTTTTAACATATTTTTGAATCAAAAACATTTACCAGATTAACAGATGTGTTGCATGACATTAGATTTTATTTACAAACCAGAGTGATGGGATTCGAACTTTTTAGATCGTTAGACTTGTACTCACTCTAACCACTTTAGCCTACTAAAATGTATCTCGAAAGTGTTAAAAATTATTTAGGCTACAACAAAACAGGCAAAAAAAATCCATTATCAATTGTAATTGTCACAAAATATTCTGTCTACTGTCACTACTTCACCATGGATTTCGTTAGCGATCATTTTTGCTGATATTTTTTTTACATTTAACAACATGTCACCACCATGACCGTTTGATAAAGTAAATCATGTTACTTTATTAAAAAAAGTTGGGCTTAGTTAATCAATTTCTTGCCAGAGGTAATTAAACATTGTAATATATTAATGTATGTCGATGATGTCAAAATATTTCGGAGTGTAAAGCAACCGTCTGATCATATACATAACGTTGACCGATAATGAATCTCGCAGCATCTTGGCTTTTATTAAGAGGTGGGCGAATAGATTTAAGAATCTCTATATTACTTTGCGTTCATCCTTTGCGAGACTTTTTTTGGAGTTTGGTTCAAATATTTAGGACCCGCAATATAATGTACATACCCAGCAAAAACTTGGTGGCGATTAGTCATTGCCAAACAACTTACTCTTCAATGACTATAACATACCGTCTGCATTATTTAGAAGTTGTAAGATAATGAGTTACTCCTTATCAAAAATTTAGGCAGATAGTTACAGTTTGACAATTTCTTAACTTATTCTGACTTAATATTTTAAGCCAGTTTTAACCAAAACATCAAAGAAAATAACTTTAAATGCAACAATGAGTAACTGGGGTTCCCAGGAAAAGGTTATTTTAATACCAGCAAAGTAATGGCTTATGTAAGTCCCTTTTTGTAAGCGAGCATGGCAAGTACTTTTTTAACTCCCTCTTTGTAAGAGAGCATGGTAAGTACTTGCCTCCAATGTCATCACCATCTTAAAATTATGGATTAAAATGCTAATGAGTAAAAGTTTTTTGGATTATAACTCATTACAAAGCAATGTTAGTTTTTGCTGGGTAGTGATCGTATCGAATCTGTTCAAAAACAATTTCTTATCTTCTGTAAGAGAAGTAAGTATTTTAACTATACGAAACGCCCATCGTAAATTTTAAAAATTAGCATATAGTATGTGGAGACTTATTGTAATAACTTTGACATGTCGGATCCGCTTCGATGACTGTTAAGAGGAAATGTAAAACTTATTTGATTTTTCTTAAAGCATTGATGATATCAAGCAAAACCTAGCTTTTTATTAAAATAATTCATTTCCGTTAACTTTGCTGGGATTGCTTTGCAGTCAGCTTTCTAGTTAGTTATTTAAAGTTATTTTTAAGTGAGTTATTTTTTTAAGTAGATTTAGTTGTCTGACAGGGTTAATTCTTACAAAGTAGACGATAAGAAATAATAACTTGTTTGTATATAAAATTGTACTTATGAACGTATTCAGAATTAGACTTAGAATTATTACTTTAATTTATTCAAAATTTATAAACTCATACTGTGTTTGACAACATATAAAAATTTATTTAAATTCTAAAATAATAGTTATTAATAAAAACATATGCATATGTACACACATACATACATATGTACTTTTTATTCAAATGATATTTTAAAAATGTGAACTTGTTAATTAAGGTCGTTATTATTACAATATAATTTAAATATTTTTGCAAAAAGTTTTTGCAAGTATGTATTGTAAAATATTATCACACAATAAACATTTTTAATTAACATTCAATATAAACTAATGATATATTATAACTTTAATGAATTTACAGAACTCGGTTAATCTTTAGCAAGAGGAAAACAAAACCACTGTCAACAGTTTGAAATTCAAAACTAAGTTTCCAAAATACCAGTTAATGGGAACAATTAAACGCTTATGAATAAATAAACCTAGAGCGTCAAATTTTATGACTTTATTTATTATTTTCTTTTTTTTAATTTTGCCTACATAACAATTATTAAGTATATGCATGATCTAACCATAGGATCTCAATTAAAAGTTTTCAAATTCTGTAAAGTACAGACGCAAATACAGGTGAACACACAAAATACAAAGTTTGAAAAGTTCTAACAAATATATTTTAATTATAACAACTGCAACATTTTAAACTATTGAATTAATAATTTTTAAAAATGCAGTAAAATTCACTAAATCGATTTGAATTTAAGATCGCAAATTGCTTTGTCTCAAGCGATTGCAAGTAAATTTAACGATTTTGAGGTTTATTCACAATGTTATTGTCGGTTTACTCTACGCTATTATTTAGGCAAAACTACCTTATACTAGAGGTTTAACATAGCAGGGAATTTTAGCAAAGTATTGATAAACATATCAATCTGCAGAAATTAAGACCTAGAAGTTTTTTGCAACATATTATTTTTTTCAAAAATGGCAATTTTAAATTATGACACTATTAAATTAAATGACCAATATGATTGCATGCTACAAGATTACTTTTACTTTTTCAACTCACATGGTGATAGCTATCGGATGTTATATCTCCGTTTGAGTGGTCGGAAATCTTTTCTGGATAATTGTGCGTCATAAAATCCCAAATAGATTCACCTTTATCGTCGGCATTCCACCCACCTTCGATTTGATATGATGACGAGCCTACGCCCCACAAAAAGTCTTTAGGAAAGTGGCGCAAGAATTTTTCTGTTGTGCTGTAAAAAAAATTAAAAATGCAAACCTTTTTAAACTTGTACTCGTACTTGTGTTTGGTGGTTGGAAATGAACCATAAGTAAACTGCCTTTAGCGAAATTACAATTATCGTCAGAGGCACTTTTAAACAAAATAAGCTTTTTAAAGAAAAAAAATGCTCTTTAAGAAATTATTTTTTAGGGACTTTTTTAAGGGTGGACGTTTAAAGGAGACCTAAAGTTTTATTAGTTCTAAAGTTCTTTACTAAAGAAACTGTCCTTCCGAGTTTCATAAATTTGCTCTCTTGTCTTTGAACTTTCAGTTGTCAAACTTGTCAAACAAAAAAAAATCTCTCTGAACTGCAATAACCTATGTATTAGTATAATAACTTATATATGTATGTATTAAATACATATGTATGTATGCACTATGGCAAGCCATATCGATACAAGGTGATTGCAAGAAAATAATTAAGAGAGTCATTCTCTTACTCTGTTTTCTTTTTTGGAGTTTGACACTAAAATAGAAATTCTTTTTTTAATGGTGCGTCCAAGGCATATTCATATAAGGTGGTCTTATTAAAAAAATTAAGAGAGTCGTTCTCTTACTCTTTATTTTTTTTATATGAATTTTGACACCAAAATTGAAAAATTTTTCGAGTTTAGTGTCAAACTCCATGTAAAAAAAATTAAGAGTAAGAGAACGACTCTCTTAATTTTTTTATTGCGGCTACCTTGTATCGATATGCCTTGGGTGCGTCAAACTTCATAAAAAAAGAAAAAATTGAGAGGGTCAAAATGTGAGTCCGCTTTCAGAAAACAAAATTTCCTCAATTTAGGCTCCCAAGTTTTGCCCTAAAAATTAATTATTTTGGGGTTTCGCTCATATCTTGGTCAATAGTGAACCGATTTTGCTAATTTTTAATAGCGATTTTTTGATGGATTGATAGCAAAAAGGTGTTTGTGTGACTTAATTTGGCTCCGGAAACTGAATTTAAACAGACACACAGACGTACAACCACACAGACAAACATGGCTATATTGACTTCCCTATGTATAAGAATCCAAAATATATATTACTTTATGGAATCGCTAATGGATAATAAAGAAATTACGAACGAAATTAAAAACTGATATATCACTAGGTGAAGGGTATAAAAACACACAAACTTTTAGTTATAAAATTCCTTTTATACCCTTCACATTGTCATAAAGGTATATATCAGTTTGTCATTCCGTTTGTAATTTCTTTATTATCCATTTGCGATCACATAAAGTGTATATATTCTGGATCGTTATAAAATAAAAACAAGTAAGAGCGCTATATTCGGCTGTGCCGAATCTTATATACCCTTCACATTGGTCTTTAAATATACCCAGCCGAGTAATTTTGTACTGCAAATAATTTAATAAAAAACCTTGTGCGAGTTTTAAAGCCCATAGAAAAAATAACAAAATTTTAACGTTCGTATGAATAATAGAAATAGATGAAGAAGATTTGAGGTCGAGAGTTTTAAAAGTATTCGACATTATCCATATTTAAAGGTTAATAAAACTTATTAAATGTTCTAGTCCCCCTGCTCTTCTCCAACTTTTTCCCCAAAATGTATGAATTATTTGATTATTACTTTTTGTAGAACATTTTAAGTCGATAGCTGTTATAGTTTACGAGATATAGCATATCGAATATTTTATAATAATTGTCGATTTGTATGGCAGCTACCCCATTTTTTGCCCCCACTCAAAAAATTTTTTCTTTGAAGTGTAGATCTTTGCGTACAATCACTTTTTGTAGAACATTTTATGTCGATAGCTGTTAAAGTTTCCGGGATATAGCGTATCGAATATTTTATAACAATTTTCGATTTGTATGGCAGCTACCCCATTTTTTGCCCCCACTCAAAAAAATTTTTCTTTGAAGTGTAGATCTTTGCGTACAATCACTTTTTGTAAAACATTTTATGTCGATAGCTGTTAAAGTTTCCGGGATATAGCGTATCGAATATTTTATAACAATTGTCGATTTGTATGGCAGCTACCCCATTTTTTGCCCCCACTCTAAAAATTTTTTCTTTAAAGTGTAGATCTTTGCGTACAATCACTTTTTGTAGAACATTTTATGTCGATAGCTGTTATAGTTTCCGAGATATAGCGTATCGAATATTTTATAACAATTGTCGATTTGTATGGGAGCCACCCCATTTTTTGCCCCCACTCAAAAAATTTTTTCTTTAAAATGTAGATCTTTGCGTACAATTACTTTTTGTAGAACATTTTATGTCGATAGCTGTTAAAGTTTCCGGGATATAGCGTATCGAATATTTTATAACAATTGTCGATTTGTATGGGAGCCACCCCATTTTTTGCCCCCACTCAAAAAATTTTTTCTTTAAAGTGTAGATCTTTGCGTACAATCACTTTTTGTAGAACATTTTATGTCGATAGCTGTTATAGTTTCCGAGATATAGCGCATAAAATATTTCACCACATTTGTGCAATTGTAGGAAAAATACCCCTTCCCCTGGTCCTATCTGAAAAAACTTTTTCAATTATTTAGGTCCTTTCTTTAGGAGTATCCGTGCCAAGTTTTGTGGCAAGAGTGACTATACTTACTGAGATATATAGGGATATATGCACGGATTTTGTCCTAAAAAAAATGGGTTACTCTGGGTTTTCGCTTATATCTCGGTCAATAGTGAACCGATTTTGCTGATTTTAAATAGCGATTGTTAGCGGGATATTTGTGATCGTTTGACACCATTAACTGGTCTGTATCTTTTTATTTGACTCCGGAAACTTGATTTCAACAGACGGACAGACGGACATCGCTAAATCGGCTTCCCTATCTATAAGGATCCAGAATATATATACTTTATGGGGTCGCAAATGAATAATAAAGAAATTACAAACGGAATGACAAAGTGATATATACCCTTATCACTATGTGAAGGGTATAATTAATTATAAATTAATTATAAAATAAAAATAAAATATAAAGTTCTTCTTCTTTAATAAAGGTCCATAAGTCAAAAAAATGACATTTCATTTTCGAATTAATCCCGTTTATGGCTTAAATCAATCTTTTTTTGGCTTACGTCAAGTACGGTTCCGAACTTAAATCAATCCTATTTAGGCTTAATTGTGGCTAAAAGTAAGAAATTCGTACATAAAAAATTTTACTTGGAGTAAGAAATTTCGTACTTGATTTAAGAAAAACCGTACTCACCGTACTTTTGACACCGCTATGGCTTGATTTAAGTAAAGTTTTCTTAAATAATTTTTTGTGTGTACATATTTATGAATTCTAATAAAGTTAAAACACCAAAAACTTTGCAATTTGTTTAAAAAAAACACCAATAATATCGCCATGTCGCCAAACCCCAATTTCAATTGCCAGGACCACAAAAAAATCGTCACTTTCGGCGTAAAATCGTCATACTGACAGCCCTGCTCTCCCAGACATTTGTAACAGAAATCTGTAAGATATCCTTACGAATCAATTAAGATTTTTGCAAGACATGTCTGTTACCGACCATATCGGTAGCATTTGGACGCTAGAAAGTTACGCGTTATTTCTTGTCAAATATTCAATACTACTGCAAAACTCTCTATTTTAATCGAAAGTTAACTCTAAAATAATTGTATTTTACTTATAAATAATCAGAAGTTACCATGTTACTTAGTGACTTTTGCAAATGCTACCATTTTGACTGTCAATTCGTGTGTTTATTGTCGAATTGTAATTAAAATTAATTTCTGTGACAAAACTTTTCAATCATATGTAGTAATATATGTATATCGTTATTTAAAAGGACTAGAATTTTAAATCGATTTTCTAAAAATTTGTTTTTTTTTATCATAACGGAGTTTGCAAGTGTACATACATGTAAGCCTTGAAAGAGTATTTTTTTTTTCATAAACCTTTGAAATGACAAGCTTTACTGACTTTTCTGTTTTTAAATCCTACCAAATTCTTAATAGATTGGTTCCCTTTTGATCCCACCTCCGCAGTAGGTAGATTTAACATATCGCCACCAAATAAACTCTGGCTCGCCTAATTTTTATATAAAAATAAATTATTGTATTGTATTGGGAATAGTATGACTGGGCTTGACCGACCATAACATTCTTTGTTCTTTTTTAAATGGACTTAAACCTTTTTTTAATCCAACATTAATGGTTATTTATTACTTAATATTTATCAATAAAATAACTTCTGATAACTCGTTAAAGCAAAGTTATAAATATTAATTTAAGTAATATAATTGGTTCCTATCTGAATAATTAACGATATTTATTAAGAATCTTAGATTAGAATAATTTACTTGTTTTATTAAATAATTTTCATTGAGATAGTAAAATTTTTAAGAATGACGGTTTTCTATATTTTAATTATACAAAAGTAATAAGAATTTAAATTTTAAATGGAAACTTTTTCTGTAAAAAGTCCCAAGATATAACCAATATTTTAGCTATAAAAAATTGATCTTTAAAGTTTTGTTGTAGTCGCCATCCATAAGTATGTATAATTTTTTTAAGAAACTACCACTTAAATGGCAGACTTTACGTCTATTAGTTTTATTTGACTAAAAATAAAAAAGCTTTATATTAAAAAAAAAATTAAGATGTTTATAACAATAGTTGCCTTTCAACTTAACTTATCACTACCCAGCAAAACATTTGCTTAACTAGTAAGTAAGCAATTAATATTGGAGATAAAAAACACTGGTTACTTTTTGGCCAAATAAGTAGTTATTAAATAACTCGTTGCCAAACTGAAAAGTTTAGGGGTTTAAAAAAAATGTTTTACAAGTCTTTTTCATAATCCTTTTTGCATAAACACCTAAAAATGCCCTTACCAAAAGGTAATTTTTCTATTTTTCGAGTTTATTTCATTGTAACCTATAAAATAATAATGAGATACCGAATTATGACACCAAAGTGGGTGGTATCCTTTCCTTTAACGGCAATTTTTTCCACCTTACTTACTTGCTAAGGTGGCTATTATAGAATGTTTGTTCCATTAGCCGAATGTAGAATCGATTTCGAGTTCTTCTGCAGTTTCTGACACCAAGTTTCGATTGGTGTTTCTCCACTTGATATCCTTCAATCGGAGTTTCGGTCTTCGCCAGATTGGCATTCAAATGACTTCCTATTCTTTGCTTTTAATTTGCTTACTTAGTCTTAAGTAGCATCTATTAGCCAATATTGTTTTTCTTTTTACCTTAAAACTGATATTGTTCGTTTTGGTAAGGGCGGTACTGAGGTAGATACAATCGTTGACTGTTTCTAAGTCTGCCTAAGTGTACTGGATTTGAAAGGTGAAAGTTAGTGCTCGCAAAGTTCCAGCTGGCTTCATTAAAAATTAAACAAGAATTCTGCATATTTGGCAAACCTTTCTGTTAGATATCGCACAGATTTCGGCCAATTTTGCTGGCTGGGTAAATACAGGCTTTGATACATACATACTTACACATATGTATACATACCTATGTATGTATAGATTTTTAAACGTTAAATTCGTTTGTTGTCCTATATCTTATGTTAATTTGCAAATATTTTCTACCCAGCAAAAAAATTAGAAATTACAAGAAAAACAACTTGCCACATAATAACTTACTTTCGGGGTTGCTAAATTTTATTTCTCGATTACCAAACACATTACATCAAATAATAGAAATAGCAATCAAGTCAAGTTATAAGAGAATGTCATTAAATATTTTAAATATTCACAAAATAAATTAGTTATTACAATAAAAAAATTTATGTTTTTTAATTTTTTGCTAAATTATTTTTAAATAAAAACATAAGAGCTTACATTTTTTTAATAAAATTCTTTATATAAGTGATAAGATTAAATATATATATAAGCTATATATATATAAGCTTGTCATTTCGTTTGTAATTTCTTTAATATCAATCTGCGACCCTATAAAGTATATATTTTCTTCTTGATCCTTATAGCTAGAGAAATCGATTTAGCAATGTCCGTCTGCCCGTATTATGGTTGAAATCAACTTTGCCCCCGATGTTGCATAGGCCTCTGAGTGTTATCAAACTATCAGAAAAATCGCTAATGAAATCCAGCAAAATCGGCCGATAACTGACCGAGATATAAGACAAAAATCAAGACAACCTCTGTTTACTTTTCCAAAATGTTTACATATAAACCTCTACAACTGCCCTGGACTTGCCCCTACACGGATGTAATTTAAGACTGACGCCCATTGATTTTTCCTCACGAACATTTTTGTGGAACATACTTTTAACCTATCTCCGCCCCTAACAGGGTTTCCGTACAAAATTAGAAAAAAATTAGAGTAAAAAGACCTACAACTTCACCGGAGTCGCCCTAAAATGGTGAAAATATAATACCGACCCCTATTTAAAAATTATAGTAAATATCTTATAAACAAGATCGGGGTTTCAAAAGGACAATGGGAAGGGCATATAGGATGCGGCACAGCCGAATGTAGCGCTCTTACTTGTTTATTTTAATGTATGCAAAAAGTGAAACTTTGTAATAAAAGTACATTATTAGATCGTCAATTAAAAAAATATATCTCTATATTAAAAATTAATTCCTAAAATTATTTATTTTTTAATTTTTGTGATAAAAAATTACTTCCTTAGTAAAAACTAATTCAAATTTAAAGTACTTCAATTACTAAAAACTAATTATTTGAGTCTCATGCGTAGTAAATATAATTAAGTTAGTAATCCAGTTGATAAGTAGTTCCCTTAAAAATGCTTAATTCCACATTCGATTACCTTTTTAAAAATTTTCGCCTGGGTAGGTAGGTATCACAATAAAAAGAATTATAAAAATTTGTATTTTTATTGTTATTTAGTATTTTTGGATAAAATCTAATCTTAAAAAATATAATCATTAGCTCGCCGCAAAATCAATAAATGATTTGTAGATTTTTTTTGCAAAAAGTTGCCTTTTTATCTTGCAATTTTTAAAACGAATATTTTGGTCAGAACCATTGCATTTGTCAGAACCAATCCGATATATTTTTTTACAATATGTCACTTAATTTCTTCTGTTACGTTTATTATTGTACGTCTTGATGAGACAAATTCATGCCTAGACAAATGTCAAAATCCAAATAAAAAAATTCGGTATTTTTATACTGGCTTTTTTATATACTGAGTTTGACATTCGATTGCCTAGGCATGAATTTGTCTCGTCAAGACGTACAATAAGAGAGAACTGTCATTCATTGTAAAGGTTTCTCAAAACTGATATCTTTATTGTCGCATTATCTATAACCCTGAGGATAAAATTAGGTCAAAGTAGCTATAAACAAAAATTAACAGCAACTTTTACAGATGCTCACACTTTTATGCAACAAAGTTTGTCAGAGAATCATTTTTATAACTGAATTTCAAAAAAACATCTTTTTTATTAAGGAAAAAATATTTTGATATAAGAAACAAGTAAATCTACATTAGTTAGATGTGATTTAAATGAGGTTTTTAAAGATTCACATCCAGATATTATTTTTTGCTGAGAAGAAAGCAAGGGCATATACAGTGGACGTCCAATAGTACGTACTGCCGCTACTACGAATGTCCAATAGTACGAAAGGCAAATATTTTGCATTGACGTTTCTATAGTACGAATGAAAAAAATTTTTACTATTCGATAATACGAATATGTTTGTTTTTCCATATATGAATGGAACTTTTGTAACATTATTTTATTATTTTTTTATTTTTTGCGGTCTACAAACAAATATGTAGTAGTCATTAGGTGCTTTTCGTTTGAAACAAAAAAATGTTTAAAATGAAAGAATCCAAAAAGAAACAAATTTCTTTACAAAATAAAATAAAAATTATAGAAGATTGTGAGAGTGGAAAATATCTTACAAATATGGATTATTTAAATTAACCATTTGCACTATAAAAAAGCAGAAGGCGAAGCTTTTATCTGAAGCAGGCTCAATTAAAACCCGTTACCGAATAGTACCTGGAGAATTAAAAAAAAATCGAAGACGAGCTATACAAATGGTTTTTATGCCATAGAAATTCTTATGTTCCAGTAGGGAGTACGCAATTAAAATGTAAGGGGGAAAAACTATAGTCCAATACTACGAATTTTTCAGTGTTACGAAAGGGCCTGACATTATATAATTCGTATTATTGGACGTCCACTGTATTTCTTTAAATAAAATATAGATCAAAAAACTAATGTGCTGTTTTCAGACGATCACTACTTGTCTTATAAAAACAGCACATAAGTTATTACTGAATTCGGATATTAAATTATTTTGGAACTTTTCATATTTTGTTATTTAATAGAAGCTGCCAATGCATACCTACTTGTATGTACATTTGTATGTATGTGTATTTATTTTGAATGTAAAATACCTTGATTTAGTTGTAGATTTTGTTGTTGTTAAAAATTAGTTGTTTTGACACTCATTTGGCACTTGTTTTAAAAATTAAATAATCGAATAAATAATGTTTTTGTTAAT